>CM061542.1:31594118-32884118 GCA_030864215.1 Capsicum pubescens | reverse complement strand
TCTATAAATAGAAGACCCCCCTTCTCATACCATAACATAATAGCATCCACAATGTAGTCTTTAAAGTGTCTTTGTTTAGGGGGAGATTTTCTCTCTAATAGTTTTATGTTTTCTTTTATATTAGGTTTTTATATGTAGGTCAATTGGCCAAATTACTATATAATAATCATGTTTTTAGTATGTTTTTTTTTCGTCTTATTTATCGTCTCAATAGTTTGCAACTAATAGCTTCCGCATGGCGCCCTCTCAATTTCGAACCCAACATCTTTCTCTACCTTTGTTCTCTTTGAGCTCCAGAAGTACTTGAACTTTGATGTGAAGATTCAACCTCTTCTAATTGTTCTGGATCATGTTGATCTATTCCACTATTGATTTACTCTTCAACATCAAAAATTGTTGGCTTATTTTGCTTAGCTTCTCCTCCATCCCACTGCCAGAACTCTTCTTCAGAGAAAATATTCTTATCCCTGCTAACAATAATCGTATGTGTAGTAGGATTAAACAATTTATAAGCTTTTGAATAATTTGCTATTCCAAGAAACATACACTTTTCTCCTTTGTCATCTAATTTCTTTTGTCTCTGATCTGGTACATGTGCATAGAAAACACAATCAAAAAATTTAAAATGACTTACATCGGATCTTCTTCCACTCCAATCTTCTTCTGGTGTTATGTATCACACAGCGAAAGTTGGACTCCTGTTTAAAATATGTACACTCCAGTTTGTTGCTTCAGGCCAAAAACTTTTTTAGTACTTTGCTTCTAACCAACATGTTCCTTACCATATTCATGATTGTTCGGTTCTTTATCTCGCTCACTCTATTTTGTTTTGGAGTGTAGGTTACGGTTTTCTGTATTTTAATGCCATATGACTCACAAAATTTTGAAAAAGCATGTGAGTCGTACTCACCACCTCTATCCGCATGCAACACCTGAATCGACTTTCCTGCTTCATTTTCTGCTACTGTTTTAAATTTTTTGAATGCTTCAAAGACCCCAAACTTTTCTCTAAGAAAATAAATCCAAATTTTCCTAATGTAATCATCGATAAAAGTTGCAAAGTACTTTGTTCCTCCATTTGAAATTGGACTTATAGGTCCACAAGTATTAGAATGAACTATTTATAGTACCTCACCTGCTCTTTCAGTTCTACCTCTTGGAAAAGACTCTCTCTGTTGTTTCCCATGACATAATCTTCACAAAATCTGGAAGGTTTCTGGAACTTTGGAAGGCCAGTAACCATGTTCCTTTAGGGTTTTAAGTCCTTCAAAATTTAAGTGGTTGTATCGAAAATGCCATAACCAAACTGCCTCATTCAATTGAGTTGTTAAACATGACTAATATGACTGCTCAATATGATTAAAGTCAAGTCAAAACATTCTATTGGTAGTCATATTTACCTATGCAGCTAATCCAAGCTTACCATCTTGAATTCTGCACTTTCCATCCTTTATATTAAATTCGTAACCTTCCTCTTGTAGTTTCCCAATGCTAAGCAAATTAGTCTTCAAGTGTGGCACATAAAATACATCATGTAAACACCTAATTTTTTGTCAAACCTAATGTTTTATGCTATTTTTAATGTTTAATATATATATGTATTTTATTTTTAGGTCTAAATTAGATATTTCAATTTTATCTTATTTTTACAATGTTTGTTTTAAAAGTTTTGAACACTATAAAAAATAGAGTCACATTTTTTTTAAATAAGTTTTTATTTTATTGTTTATTTATTTAGTTTTAGGAAAAAGAAAATTTTCTAAATTATATTTGTTTTCATCTTTTAACTTTTAATAAAAAATCTAGTGATATTAATACTTCTTAATCATATTTCTAAGACTACCTATTTAACTTATTTTGTATTTTGTTAGTTTTAAATAGATTTTATCATTTTTATTTTATTTAAAATATTAATTAAAAAAAGAAAAAAAAATTATCCTAATCTAGTAGATTAGTTGGTTAGTTACCTGAACTCCCACCTTGTTGGTGAGAATTCGATTCCCCACATTGTAATCCCTCTCCCATTCCCCTCCCCCCCCCAATTTAAAAAAAAAAAAAACTCTTCCCTCCTTCCCTCTTTCACTCAACCTCTCCCCACTTCCTCCACACAAACACACGACACACACACATGCACTGTCATATAAACCAACAACACAAACATACTAGAGAAGAGGGAAAAAAAGTGAAAAAGAGAGAAACAAGAGAAAACGAGAAGTTAGAGACAAAGACAGAAAAAAAAAAAAAAAAAAAAAGAGACAGAAGAAGACAGTAAGGAGAAAAATAAAAAATGGGGGACACTTTAGAGAATGAAACACAAAAACTGAGAGTACGGGAAACGGAAGAAGAAAACTATTTGAAAAAGCGAGGAAAAGAAGTGACGAGTTTGAGTTTTGGGGTCTTATTCGAGTTTCCGACAAAGCCGTACTTGCTTCTAGTTTATCTTTTCTTTTTTTTTTTTGGTAACTGCTTCTATTTTATCTATTTCACTACACAGGTTCTTTAATTCCTTATTATTTATTTTTATAAGTTTCATGGTGAATCGAAATGTGAATAAAACTGTTTAAAGGATTTCATGCATTGTTTAGACTTTAGTATGTAAAATTTCTCCTATTATTGTATGTTATTTTCTTATGACTCTATTTATATGGTGTTATTAACATGATGTTTGTATTTAATTGAATGTATACATATTTTCACTTGAATATATTTCATCAATATAGATTTCCTGTTTGACTATTTATTCAAGTTAAAGAAGCTAGGGATCCTATATTAAATCTTAAAAGCAACTAGGAACTTAAGAAAAATGTTTCTTAAAAAGTTTGTACGTTGAGGCTTCTGCCAAATTGTTTCCTTCGCTGAAATGGAATAGGTTTGGAAATGTTAATAATATGATGAAGAGTGAACCACATGCAGAAAAATTGGCCGTATAAAAAATGACTATAGAGATAACTTTTCCTAAAGTTGGCCATTGCCTTTTGCCCTTGCTTTCCATTGATTTTTATTAGGTAGTTTCCTGTATATTTTTTTTGTGAGTATTACTAACTTTGTAGACTATTACATGACTGCAGGGGTCATGATGACATTGGTGCATTTCTCCCCAAAACAATTCCTACGTAGCATGTAAAAAATGTAATTGTCAAGTATGGGTTCTTTGATTGGTATAAAGTGATCAATTTAATTTTAAGCTGATTCATTCACATTCTTTTGCTAATGAACATGTAGTTATATAAGGGCTAATACTGTGGGAAAGTAACAATTTTAACCAACGATATGTTTTATATTTTTAGATGACTTTTATTTTAATATGGTGCATTTTCATTAAGAGCCCGTTTGAATAGGATTAAAATCTGGTCAAACCAGCTTTTAATCTTTTTTTTAGCTTTTAAAGGTGTTTGGTAAAACTAAAAAGTGCTTAAAAAAAACTAAAAACTAATTAAAATAATCAAAAAGTGAGAAGCTGGGTACCCAACTTTTTGCTTTTTAGATTAAAATTTTCTTAGGTTTGACCAAAACATTTACCTTTTTATCCCTTATATTTTCCTCCAATTCCAACAATATCCTAAACTTGTAACCCTTAAATATATAGTTTTTTTTCTTTTTCTCTTTGCCGCTTCGCTTCATTTTTTCCCTCCAATTTCCTCTTCATCTTTCTTCTTTGTTTTCATCGAATCCATCATTAATCGGAGGTTTGTTCAAAAAAATTATTTTAAAATTAAAAATTATAAATAATTTACCTTATTTATGGTGTTAACAACTTTAAGGATATTTAAGTCACTTTAACAACAAAAAGGTGATTAACATCACTTGTTTACCAAACACATCAACAACTTTTTTTCAGTTTCAGCAACTCTATCCAAACACTTATCTGCTTAATTTATATGCACTTATTTTAAACTTTTAATCACTTAAGCTAAAAAATTATTTTTTTAATCTTATCCAAACGGGCTCTAAGTCAGTCTGCGCTTGAGTTTATTTTGGCCATGAGTTGGTTTTCAATATGTTGTGAAAAACGTTCTTTTTTTTTTGTTTCAGTAAATTACTAAAGTAGATTTCATGCTCTTCCGCTTATTTAATTGGACTTAAGTTGCTTATTCGCCAGTTGCTGTCATTCTCATTTTAAATGGCCTAGATGGTATATTTAAGGCCTAATCAATATACTAACGTGAGAATGAGCGAGATGGATTGCAATTTTATTCAAGATCCGTCACGATAAAAAAAAAGATAGGAAAAAACTTTTGTAAAGTAAGCAAGCTAGTATGCATATGAAAAATGAGTTTAGGTTTTTTAATTCGAGGAAAATATACAAGTGAAGATTAACGATGAAGTTGGAAAGTCCTGCTACCGATCATTCGTTATAATAAAATCAATATATCATTTTAAAGCCGATTTAATGGGATTGGTATATGTCAAACATATTAGAATCTTATTCAGAATTGGGAAAAATGGGAGCGATCCATAAATGCCTCAAAGGCGTAAGAAGTATATCAAAAGTTGTGGTATGACCGGAACACATTAATATAATTAAATAATTTAAAATAAATTAAAAGCGGAAGGTAAATAAATTTTAGGTTAATTGATTATAAATATCCAAAAGATTAATTTAAGCCAGACTCAAGTCATTAAAGCGATCGTGCTAGAACCACAGGATTCGAGCTTTCCCTCGGTCAACAGAATTTTTTATCCGAATTTTTAGTTCGTAAACCAATAATAAAGAGTCATTTCCTTTTGAATGGGGATTCAATAAGGTGACTTGGAACACCCAAACTCAATTCCAAGTGGCGACTCTGTAAATAAAATAATCCCTATTCAAAACGTCACTTTAATTGGAAAAACTCATTTTCTCTAAAACCAACTCCCTAACGGGGTTGGGGCGGTAAAAAATATGGGTGTGACACATCAAAAATTGTATGTATTCCATTTTATTTCGTCTGTACTTTAACCTGACCTTTCCCCATCGTTGGAAGTTTCGAGTAGTCTCCAAACCTAACTTTGACTTTAAAAATTTCATCCAAGGTTAAGAAAGCTTCCTTGAAACCGGTCATATGATTGTTGCATGGTGTGTCTAAGTACCACTTATTTATGATAATCTCCTCCTTTGCTACCAGTAATAGTGATATCTCTTCCTCTTCTTGTTCCACAAAATTGGACGATTCACCTCTTTTTTTGACATATTTGTTCTGCATTCAGACTTGTAATAGCCAAATTTATGACACCTGTAACATACACTCAATATGTGCCTTGCTTCATTCTCCTCCTTTGTAGTTGGTTTGGAAATATTTTCCTCAACCTCTATCCTTTCTTTGTCTATTGGTATTTGTCTGAGCATCTTTGCATCCCTTCGTTTCCTTCTTGTCATGCTTGCTTGCTGGGGTTGAGACCTGAAGAGCTTGTTCCTCTTGTTCTGGTTGGATCAATTTTTTTTCATGAACTTACAACGAACTTCGCAATCCGTCCAATGATAGATCATCAATATTGTGTCTCCTCTATGGCACAAACAAGAAGGTAAAAATTTTGTGTTAGTGATCTTAGGATCTTCTCTACAATAACCACGTCCTCTGACTTATCATCGTGTAGCCTCATCTTGTTGACAATGGTCATTACTCTTGAGAAGTAATCTGTAATTAATTCTCCAGACTTTATTTTTAATGTCTCAAATTCAGTGCGAAGTGCCAGAAGTTGCTGCCTTTTAGTCTTTGCAGAACCTTGATACTTCCTTCTCATTGAATCCCATTTGTGCTTGGAGGTATCTTTGCAAAGAATTGTCTCCAACATTGAATGATTTATAGCCTGAAACAAATAGTTTTTGGCTTTAGATATTTCAATTTCACTCCATCTATTTCTACTATCCGAGCTTCTGTTGCACCAGCTTCCAATTGTGGTATGCCTTACGAAACTACTTGCCAGTATTCTTTTGATTTTGGAAAATTTTCCATCAACATACACTGGTCATAATGACCATCTAAGTGTGGGATGGAGGGTTGAATGAAGTTCTCTGATGCCATCATGAAGATTATAAGTGTTTAGGAAAAGCTATTGCAAAAGTCTTCTATCCAATTAGGGCCAAGGCTCAGAGGCCAAATGTTGAATAAAATAGAGAGAAAGAAAAATAGAGAAACGTAGAACACAAAGAAGGAAAACTATTGATTCCAATATGTCGTCTTATTCATCACAATAAAGCTTCCTATATGTAGTCTGAAAACATAACAAGGAAATCAAAACATAGGGTAACCTACTTCCTAAATAGTTTCTAGTTACTTCCTCCTACAATTTAGGAGTTAGCAACCTAAAGACTAGGTAAAACAACCTAAAGTCTGGACAAGATACACTTGGTAAAACAGAGTCCAAGTATAGTAAAAAAATGCTAACATTTGACCTGAATGGGGGAATTAAGGAGGGTATAGTCTAACTGAACTCTCTATTCCCATAAACCCCTGCCCTCCCCCGTACTCCTCTACTACCACAACACCGATCAATAGCCGGAACATTAAGGAATGTCTAGAAACAACCCATGTTCCACACCCTACCCTATCACCACAAACCCCTGCCTTCCCCGTCCTCTCCCCCACCCCCCACCCCACCCTACCCACCACCACCATAACACCAATCACACTACCCCACCCATCATCATAGTTTTTATGTTAGATATATATAAATATTTTTAGGATAATATGTCTTACTTACTTACGGAACATAGGAAAATAAGTAAAAAACTACTTTGTGAAAAATATCTAAAGTGGATTTTCTGGAAGAATAAATGTCATAGATTCTTGTAGAATATCCTAGTGTAGTATCTTGAATAAATATTTTATAGAATTATCTAGATATTGTAGAGGAGTGGTAGAAGATAAAGATCACTAGATTTTTATCTTGTAGAATTATCTAAATATTCTAGAGTCGCAGAAGATGAAGATCACTAGATTTTTCTTGTAGAGGTACCTCGAAGATTTTTTAGAAGCATCCATAAATAAGTATAAATAGGGATAGCCTTGTAAATTTGTAAGCAATCCAAAAACAAATCCAATACAAGCATATTCAAGTAGTCTTATTCCAAATTTAACTTCTCCCTCTCAATATCTTCCTTCACTTTTATAGCTTTCTCTTCTTAGTTGAATCTTCCAATCTTAGTTAACGATCTTGGGGTAGCATAAGGTCTCTCCAGTTATACATTTATTCTGCTATTCTATATATGGTATCAAAGCCAAAGTCATAGATTGGCTATTGTTTATTTCAAGATTGGGGTTGTGGTCGATTTAACTGATTTGTCTAATGGATTTAAGCGGTCGCGTTAATGGATTGGGAATGGAGTTGTTAAATCAGTCAAATTACAAGGTATGGAAGAAATGTATAGAATCATACCTTGTGGGCGAGGATTTGTAGGATGTTGTTAACGGAAGTAACATAAGTCCTCCAGACGACGAACCGGAGAATAGTATTGCATACAAGAACTGGAAGTGGAAGCAGATTAATGTGAAGGCGGAGTTCATACTAAAGAGGACCATCTCCTCCAATTTATTTGACCATATCATAAGGTGCAAATCAGCTCATGATATTTGGAGGACCCTCGACCAGTTGTTCAACAAGAAAAATAAAAGTCAACAACAAATATTAGAGAATGAATTAGCGAACACCACTCAAGATAATCTTTCTATTGCCGAGTACTTTTTAAAGATTAAAATCTTTTGTTCTGAAATTTCTTTATTGAACACGGACTAGGCTATATCTGAAGCACGAATGAGAAGAATTATCATTCATGATTTTAAATCAGAATATATTCCCTTTGTGACATAAATTTAGGGATAGGCTTGTTGGGTTCGAAATCTAGAGGGCGTCATGCGGAAGCTGTCAGTTGCAAACCATTATGGTGACAATTCAGAAGACACATAAAATAATACTAAAAGACTTAATATTATTATATTATTTGGCCAATTGGCCTACATATAAAATCTAATATAAAAAATATAAAAACTAATGAGAGAGAAAATCTCCCTCTAAACAAAGACTCTTTAAAGACTACATTATGGATGCTATTGTGTTATTGTATGAGAAGAGGAACTTCTATTTATAGATGTCCAAAATCTTTCCTCCAAGAAAGAGGTTTTCCAAATAAGGAAAAGTTTTATATTTTTCTTTCAAGAAAAGTAAAAGTATTCATGGTTACTTTTATTTTTCTTACAAGAAAAAGTAAAACTTAATTTTTGTAAGAAAATCAGGGCAAAAACCCTAACAAATCTCCCCTTTTTGGCTTGATTTTCTTCACGTGATCCGTCTTCTTCACATCTTTGATCTTTGTTCTTCATATAGTCTTTATCACTGCTATTTGACATCCCTTTTCGAGTTAAAAATATTGGAGCCCTTTGTAGGGTTAAAAGTAAGCTTTATTTTCAAATATGTAACAGCAGAATTGTTGAAAATATAATTGACAATCGTCTCCACATGTAGTTTTTGGACATATATCTTCATTATCATCAAATTTGTTGCAATTTTTATCTTAAACTATCCTCAATCGAACCATCTGATCTTTGAACCATTGACTCTGATACCACTTGTTGGGTTCGAAATCGAGAGGGTGTCATGCGAAAGCTGTTAGTTGCAAACCATTATGGTGACAATTCAGAAGACACAGAAAAAAATACTAAAAAACTTAATATTATTATATTATTTGGCCAATTGTCCTATATATAAAACCTAATATAAAAAACATAAAAACTAATGAGAGAGAAAATCTCCCCCTAAATAAAGACTCTTTAAAGAATACATTGTGGATGTTATTGTGTTATTGTATGAGAAGAGAGACTTCTATTTATAGATGTCCAAAACCTTTCCTCCAAGAAAGAGGTTTGCCAAATAAGGAAAAGTTTTATATTTTTCTTTTAGGAAAAATAAAAGTATTCATGGTTACTTTTATTTTCCTTACAAAAAAAAGTAAAACTTAATTTTTGTAAGAAAATCAAGGCAAAAACCCTAACAAGGCTCAATAATTATCCTTGGAGGAATTTAAAAATTTGTTATCGTCACAAGAGTTACTAGCCAAACAATTGGATGTTGAATTTATATAAAAGGGAAGGAAATGCTCTTGTAGATGACAAGAGAAATGTTAAAAGAAAAGTAAGAGATATGTCTCACTCTTGATTCTCAAGTGGTTCAAGTTCGCTTGAGAGAAAGGAAGATTCCTCTAACAATTATAGTAAGAAGTCTCTCAGATGTTATCGGTGTGGCAAAGCAGGACATATAAGAAGATATTGTCGAGACATAGTGAGAAACATGGCTCAAACTTAAAAGGTTGTTGAAGAAGAAAAGGAAGGCTGGGAAAAATGCTTAGCAGCTGAGAGTCGAGCAATAGATGTCTTGGCTTCCATAATTTTAAAAAGAGATTGGACTGGATATAATGCAATCCATCATGTGGAGAAGAAAGGCACTGATAAGAAGCAAAAAAATTTGAAGACGTTAGGTGACATGGTAGATGCTATCAAGGAAATCAAAGTATCAAATCCTGAAAATGGTAATAAAAGTTTGGACGTGGAAGTTATTGAAGTAGATTCTGAGCAGACAACGCATAAAAACTCTGTATGCTGGTGATGAATTTATCAAAAAAACATTAAGGAAGATGTAGTAGAAGTTGAAGTCTCTGGTCAATCATCTATCATATCAAGGTCAATTGCTGGCTCAGAGAAAATACTGGAAGTTGATGAAGAAGCTAAAGATCAAACGGATGAAAACATTGAAATTAAAACCATAATTGTAGATTAAGAGATATACAATATGATTGAAGAGCTAGAAATGAAATCTAGTGGTGGATCCTATTATGTTACCAAGGCTTCACAGGAAATTTTTTATCAGATCGTCATCAAATCAAATGAGGAGACTGATATCGAAAAAATATCCTTGTGTTATGAAATTGCTTCAGAAAGAGTAAGTTCTAAAATCATGAATCCTTAAGCTTCAAACTTTCCATCATATGGGTCTCCAGATAATAAAGTTGTGGAGGAGTTCACAAAAAGGGGATCTCGAAAAGTCAACATCATAAAACTCAGCAAGGACAAATCGATGATAAAAAATCTTCTTCATTGGAAAAAGAAAGAGAAATTGGGAAAAAACTGCTAAGAGTTTCACAAGGCATGGTTCAAAACTTCGTTTGAGTTCTTCTGCTACGAGTTTGGGATAGCTTTCAGAAAATCACTTTAAGGGGGAGTGTGAAAAATATCTTAAGTGGATTTTTTGGAAGAATAGATATCATAGGTTCTTCTAGAATATCCTAGTGTAGTATCTTGAATAAATCTTTTGTAGAATTATCTAGATACTCTAGAGGAGTGATAGAAGATAAAAATCACTAGATATTTATCTTGTAGAATTATCTAGATATTCTAGAGTAGTAAAAAATAAAGATTATTAGATTTTTCTTGTAGAGGTATCGAGAAGATTTTCTAGAACCATCCATAAACAAGTATAAATAGGGATAGTCTTGTACATTTGTAACCAATCCAAAAAAACAAATCCCATACAAGCATATTCAAGTAGTCTTCTTCCAAATTCAAGTTCTCCCTCTCAATAATCTTCCTTCACCTTTATAGCTTCCTCTTTTTAATTGAATTTTTCGGTCTTAGTTAACAATCTTGGGCTAGTAGAAGATCTCTACAATTACACATTTCTTGTGCTATTCTCTACACACTTGTCTTACTAGAAAATATTTTCCATTAAAAACATTTTCCTCCCTACCGAACACACCCCGTATGCTTTTGCCCAAAAAGTAGGCTTTCCTGTTGCTACGTACGACACTACATAACAGATTTGAAAAAAGAAATAAATCAAGAACATTAAAAAATGAGAGGGTCATTTTTTTTCTTAATTGCAAATGAAAATGTGAAATATAAAACATGAACTTCATTGTTCACCTGGGCTGTGGGCACTCGGACCACTACTAACTGCATTGGGAAGTAGAGGATTGGTCACACGATTTTGAAATCTAGTTTCAATTTTGAGCATCTTTATAGATATCTTCCGCAAATAATCGTGCTGCAATATTGGTTAAATTTCAGTTAAAATGCATACAACATGTCTGGATGGCTGGAAAACGAATGCAAGTTTAAACAAGCGGGAATAACAGTGGTGTAGAAATTGCATCATTCAAATAAATAGAAACAAGTTTAGACTGCATACCAGACTTGTCGCATCAGTATAGACCTTTTCCTCAAACCTCACTGCAATTCTCATAAGCTCTTGTACTACTTCTTGAGTATAAACCCGAAGATGCCCTAATAAGGTGTCCCTTCTATACAGCCATATCAACAAAAGAATCAGCTTAAAGGGTTCATAATATCACAATCTGGATAAATGCATTGCATATATATATATTAAGAATAATTTTGCATTACGCCCATTTTCTCTAAAGAATATCAGTAGTTATATTGATTTTCTTTGAATTACTTTTCCTTGAGTTCGAGAATAGTTAGGAGTAAAGTTTGTGTATACTGTACCCTCCCCAGACCCCAATCATGGTATTATACTGGGTATGTTGTTACAATATCAGTAGTTATAATCCAATTAGCTCGAGCAACAAGCTGCCATTTCAACAAACCTAAAACAAAATATAAGGCACAGAGAGCAAAGTAGGTTTTCCACTTGGGGCATATTCAGTATACAGGAAACATTTTCTTATTTTCTTGTGTTCAGTTGGTCAAAGAGATAATGCATAAGTATTCCTTAAACTATATCCCAAGTTGCTATGATACATCTAAACTTTACAGAGTATCTATTAACTCCGCCCACCCCCAAACTCATTTTTTTGTATTTTTGTTCTCCTCTGTCAAGTAACAAAATATTTTTATACTCCTTTTTGTACTGACTTGGCAGCCATGTCAGCACAAAAGGAGTATATAAATACAGAAAAAATGAGTATAAGGAGGTAATAGGACCACGTACTTTTTAGGTGTGTCATAGCAACTTCGGGTATAGTTTGGGGTATACTTGTGTCTTATTTTATTGGAAAAACATTTTGAAAAGTATTTCTTTTAGTAAAACAAGCTCCTTGAAAATAAGGAAAATGACTTCCCAAATAAAAGTAGGAAAACCAAGTTGAATTTTTTCCTCCCCACCCCAACCGACTACCACAAAATAATACTACAATCTATCTATTCGAAACACAAAAGCATCACCAAACTCCAAAAACAATCCACTACAAGCGTAGCACTATGACTACTAGTACAAACCACAAAACAAAGCACACCTACCTACTAGGAAGAATGCACTCCTCCCTATTAAACTCTTACCCTAATTCGCATCTTCCACACCCTCCTATCTAGGGTCATATCCTTAATAAGTTGTAACTTCTCCATGTCCTGTCTAATCACCTCCCTCTAATATTTTTTCGACCTACCCCTACATCGCCAATCTCTCATACCTCCGCACTGGGGCATCCATGTTCCATCTCAACAACAACATACCTAGTACTCCCACAGAGTAGGGTCTGGGGAAGGTAAAGTGTACGCCTGAGATTGTTTCCGAAAGACCCCCAACTCATGACAAAAATATTCTGGATAAGAACACAATATAAGAACAAGAAACAATAGGTAAAAACAAACAACGGATAATAACCGAAAATAAGCGTATCACAAAGTAGTATCACACTCGACCTCCCTGAAACAATAAACATCATCAAAACTCTAATACCAAGACACTACAAGCAGGGCACTATGACAACTAGCATGGAAAACACGACAAAACACACCTACCTACTACCAGAGTTGCACTCCTGCCTACTAACCTTCTACCCTAATTTGCGTCCTCCACACCCACTTATCTGGGTCATGTTCTCAATAAGTTGTAATTGTTCTACGTCCTGTCTAATCATTTCCCTCCAATATTTCTTCGGTCTACTCCTACCTCTTCTGAAACCATCTATAGTCAACCTCTTATATCTCTGCAGTGGGCATTTATGCTCCCTCTTATCATACATATACTCCCTTTGTCCCAATTTATGCGTCATTTTTCATTTTTCAAGAATCAAATAGTTTATGTTTAACCATAAGTTTGGGCACTAAATCTTCTAAATTTTTTAAAATAAAATTCATATATTTGGAAACTACATAAAAATAAAAATTACGATCAAAAGTAAACTTGTTTGAATCTCAAAATTTGAAAAGTAAAACATAAATTGAGATGGAGGGAGTATTAAAATCTAGAACACTCTTGATAAACTTTCTGACGCATAACGAAAGTAAAGTGACTTGCCTATAAATAGGCTCACAACAAAATAAAAAAATACTAAAATCTAGGTCCACTAACACACTAATTACCGATTGCCTACTAATTGCAACACTATCTAAAATTTTCTAGAATAAAGGAAACTAACTACCAACTTCCTGAAGATTTGGTCAAGCATTTTTTGAATCATTTCTCAACACTCCCCCTTGATTCAAAACTGCAAACTCCAAGTTGACCTCTGAAGAACTCGCGCTTTGCTTGTGGAAGTGTCTTGGTGAAATGTTTGTTGCTTGCTCATTTGTATCACACGACTTCAAAGTAATTTCTCCGGTATAAACAAGAATTCGAATATAGTGATAGAGGATATCTATGTGCTTTTTCTACAGTGTAAATTTGGCTTCTTCGTCATCGCAATGGAAGATCTATTGTCACAAAAAATCTTAGTCGCACCAACTAATTTCTGATTAAAATTTGCAACAAGTCTCCTTAACCAAACTACTTGACAAGCTGCAAAAGTTGTTGCAACATACTCAGCCTTTGAAGTTAAGGCCACCATTTCCTGCTTCTTTGAACTCCATGAAATTGCTCCAGATCTAAGATTAAACAAGAAATCGGAGGTCCTCTTTCTGTTATCAATGTTGCCTGCATAGTCACTATTAGTTAAGCCAGTTATTGTGATACTTGTTACCTTAGAATATTAAATTCCATGATCTGATGTCCCAGCAATATATCTCAGTATTATCTTTGCAGCTCCAAGGTGAATTTTGCTTGGATTGTGCATAAATCTAGATAGGACACCGACAGAGAAAGCAATGTCTGGTTTTGTATGAGACAGATAGTTCAAACCACTAACCAGACTTCTAAAATAAGTTGCATTTGCCATTTCAGAACCATTATCACAACACAACTTCTCATTGATATTCATCAAAGTAGCAGCAATATTACAATTTACCATATTGAACCTTTTCAAAAGATCTGTTGCATACTTTCTTTGTGAAAGAAATATGCCATCAACTTCTTGTTTCACCTTAAGACCAAGAAAATAATGCAACAGTCCCAAATCAGACATATCAAAATTCTTCATCATGCAATCTTTAAATTCAGTGACAATATACTCATTCGAACCCATATATATCATATCGTCAACATATAGACATACAACCAGAAAATTATTTTTACCTCCTCTTTTTATATAAAAAGTAGGCTTATTGTTACTTCTTTCAAAGCCACTCTCCTTGAAATAAGAATCAATTTTGAAGTACCATGCTTGTGGCGCTTGCTTTAAGCCATTGAGTGTCTCTTTTAACCTTTAAACCTTATCTTCTTTACCATTAACTACAAAACCTTCAGGTTGTGATACATAAAATTTCTCTTCCAAATCACCATTTAAAAAGGTGGATTTAATATCAAATTGGTACACTGGCCAATTTAATTTAGCATCCAAGGCTAAAAAAGTTCTCACAGTTTCAAAGTGGGCAACATGAGAAAAAGCTTCGTCGAAGTCGATACCTTGTTGAGAATAACCCTTTGCGATGAGCCTTGACTTGTGCTTTTGAATGTTGCCATCTGCATGATAGTTGGTTCTAAACACCCATTTGAGCCTAATTGTTTTCTTTCCTTCGGGCAAATTTACCAAGTCTGATTCTTTTGAATAGCTAACAGCTCCTCTTCCATAGCTTTGCACCATTTATCATCTCCTTCGGCATCTTTAAAGAAAATAGGATCTGAAACAAGTAAATCAAAAGTACAAGATGTATTGTCAGCATATCTGGGATTTGGTTTCCTATCCCTTGTTGATCTTCTTAATGAGGTTGACTCGGTTAAAGTTTCTTCCAATATTGGAGAAGTTGTTGGTGCAATTGATGAGATAGTCTATTGGACATGCCAAAAAAGGATCTGCCACACTCTCTTGATCAGTAATATCATCAGAAGGCAACGATTGAATAATTGAACTTTTATTTTCAGAATTAAAGTTCCATCATGCATTTTCATTAAAAACAACATTTCTATTGACCGTAACTTTGCCACTCACAGGATTTTATAGCTTATAAGTCTTGGATTTTGTACTATATCCAACAAAGATATATTTTTCACATTTTTCATCAATCTTATATTGATCTTGTGAATTTACCAAAGCATAAGCTATACAACCAAACACACGTAAGTGACTTACCTTGGGCTTGTTACCTCTCCAAGATTTATATGGCATTTGATTATAAACTGCCTTGGTGGGGGAAATATTCAGCAAATAGACAGCAGTGGCAACAACTTCAGCCCAAAAATATTTTAGTACACTTCTACCTTCCATCATGCTTCTGCCCATCTAAACAACTGTGTAGTTCTTTCGTTCGGCTACACCATTCTTCTCTCATGTATAAGGTGTTGTGAGCTCCCGATGTATTCCATTTTCTTCACAAAAGGAGATGAATTCTTTTGACATAAACTCACCACCTCCATCTGTCTGAAGAACTTTGAGTCTACATCCATCTTGCCTCTCAACAAAAGATTTAAATTTCTTGTAATTGTCAAATGTTTCAGATTTAAATTTCAAGAAATATATCCAACTCATACGACTATAGTCATCAATAAAAAGCAAAAAGTATTGACTTCCCCCTAAGAACTCAACACTCATAGGACCACATAAATCAGCATGTACTAACTCAAGACAAACAGAATCTCTCCAAGACTTGCCTACAGGAAAAACCTTTTTACTTTGTTTTCCATTAACACAACTTTCAGAAAAAACAAGATTCTCAACTTTTGGCATTACAAAAACCATTTCCTTTAGACTCAATAACTTCCACCCATTAACATTTAAATGCCCATAATGCAAATGTCATAGTCTAGTTTCATTATCACCACTAGCTACCATAGCACATTTCTCGACCATTGAAACTTCTAAAGGAAATATTTTATTGTTAGTCATTGAAAATTTAGCAATGGTTTTCTCAGATTTCTTATTTTTAATAGTGCAAATACCATCGTCAAAATAAATTGAGTATCCGCTAATCATTAATTGTCCAATGCTAAGCAAATTATGAGATAGACTAGGAACAAACATGACATCTTCTAAAATCTTAGCATTATGTTGGTTGGTCATAATGCTAACAGTACTTCTGCCTTCGTCCTGAATCTTCTTATTGTCTCCTATCCTTGCGTCTGATTTTTTGGACTCATCGAGCTCCTTGAACAAAGATCTTGTTCCATATATATGGTTGGAACATCCGCTGTCCAAAATCCAAACATCGCTAGGAGTCTCTTTTTCACAATAAAGGGCCATGAACAACTTACTTTCATCATCATTTTCCTCCACAAAGTTTGCTTGGCTATTTTCATCCCTCTGTTTTTGCCAGCAATAAGCTTCTTTATGACCTGATTTTCTACAGTAGTTGCACAGAAACGTTTTGTTCTGCTTCTCTTCATTTGATCCTCCTCTATCTCGATTTCTTCCTTGGACTCTTCCTCGAAAGCCACCTCTGCCTTGGCCACGTTTGCAAAGTTTTCTAGCTTATATTTTTAATGAGTGGACTCCCCCTTCACCTGAAATGCCTTCTCTTCATTTTTTTCATATGACCTTAGGAGCCTCTTCATGGGCTTGCAAAGAACTCATTAGTTCAAAAAAATTATAATCAGATAAGCTATGATATTCCTCTATCGCAACAACAACATGTTCAAACTTTGGAGTAAGACTCCTTAAAACTTTTGCTACAACAGTTTCTTCAGATATATCTTCACCATAAGACTTTATTTGATTAACAAGATAAGAAACTCTAGACAAAAAGTTTGAATAGATTCATTACTTTTCATAGAAAGAGTTTCAAAGTCATGACGGTAAGTTTGCAATTTTACCGTAATAACCTTAGCTGAACCTTGAAATTCTTTCTTCAAAATCGTCCATGCCTCTGAAGACATAGTTGTTTTTGTAATTGTTGCAAAAAATTGTGTTATGGATTGCTTATTGAATCAGGAACAACGCTTTGGCATCGTTCTTTTTGATCCCTTTCAATTTGTATGCCTCTTCGTCATAGCCTGCTTGATCCACAAAGACTGCTTCCACCAGCTCCCATGATACCAAACGGTATCTACTACACCAAAACAGTCTGCAAATAGTCACAGCAACACGCCTAAACCCGCAACAACAAGACAACAATGTGATACAGGAAGCAAACACAAACTTTAAATAATAAAAGGATAGGTAACTTGACACAAAGATAACTCATTAGATAGCAACTAAAGAATGTATCAGACTCTAAAAGCTCTACAAAACAAGTTAACAAGCACCAAGTTCTTACGCAAACCCAAGAGGAACTCGGTTCACTCAAGAACTCACGTTTCTGACCGATACACACAACAGAGGAAGAAAACCATCTCTTGTGATGTCAATGGTGGTCTACTCTCTCTTTATAGGATGGAGTTTCAATGTTACAATCTTGATTCAAAAATAAGCTAACTAAGGAACAAGACTAAGGAAAATGTTTAATTAATCTATTACAAAGGTGTTGCAAAAGGATCCTTTACCTTTAATGAAGGGGTGGCGGGTGTGGAGTGTTTTGGGGCAGCCTTGGGTGTATTTTGAGTACCTAAGGTCAGCCCTCACATGTCAAGGTGTACACTCCCTTGGGCGAGTCGCAACAAGCTCAACCGCGTTCATTTTCATAAACACGCCTTGAAGTCTTTGTAGTTCCCAAGCTTGGCTTCTAGTAAATGGTCTCGAGCCAATGACACCCATATCATCCCAAAGTCCTTATGATTTAAAAAGAGTTTTCATTTTGATACTCCAAAACTCATACTTTTCACCATTAAAAATTGGCTTGAGTGGTTGAGAAACCTCACGATTCGCTGTCATTTTTTTTTGCTCTCACACTTTCTCTTTCGTTCCACTCAAATACTCAATTGATATAAGCCTCCCGATTCACTCATTTTCAAAAAGAAACCGGACGCTGATACCAAATTTGTCGGAAAGAAAAAGGAAATCTAAAGAGAAAGTGAACAGAAAGTAGAGCAAAAGAGAAGATAAAAACAACTGATTGTTTGTATTTTCTGATGCACAATGAAAGTAAAGAGAATTGCCTATAAATGGGCTCACAATAAAACTGAAAAATACTAAAATCTAGGTCCACTAACACACTAATTACTGATTGCCTACTAATCTGCAACACTATCTAAAATTTGCTAGAATAAAACAAACTAACTACCAACTTCCTGAAGACTTGGTCAAGCATTTTTTGAATCATTTCTCAACACCCCCTACCCCACCACAACACTAAAATATTTTTTACTGGTATAGCATACGGAACACACAAAAAAAAAAAGTAATAAACCACTTAGAAACCAAATTTCCATATCCAAAATCTGCAAATTTTTTAAAAAAAAATTACATCTTGTTGACAATCCTTTGACGAGAATGAGGCAGAAATTGAGTCCGCCAATCACCGAAATCCATAGCTCCGGCGGAAGAACGAAACTGAAAAAAGCAGTGTGATGCACTGAAATTGTATGTTACTAAATTTTGAAAGAGAATTGCGAATATATAAGAGCTAAATTGAGTGTATACGAAATTTCCAAAGGTGCAAATATGTCATGTCACCTTTAAATTTTAATTTACCATTTTGCATATGAAGTAAATATTTATATCCAAATATTTACTTTTTCCCCGAAATGTTTACTACCATATTTAAGTATCATAATTCTACGTGTTTTATCTCTAAACAATTTAAATATAACTAAATATTTATTAAAGCATACCTCGACATTGAAATCAAGTGTTTGTATACAATTACTTCTAGATGTGGGATAGGCTAACAACTTTATTTGTTGGTAAAATTTCGTCCACCTGATATATGTAATATCTATATGAGTTGATTCTTTTTTTTTTTTGAATTTTTTTAATTAATTCCCTTAAAACTCTAAGCTCTCCTTTCTTACCCATCAATTTTGATTTTTTTTTTCATTTCTTCTCTATTGTATATTTTTTTCAACCCTCTCCTTCCTCATTTATCATCATCTCTCTTCTTTTGTTCTTCAAATCTTATTTGAATTAGTAAACGAATCTCCGATGGAGATAATTGACATCATAAATTTATCCAAATTCAATAGAGAACCACGTCTGATAACTAATTTTGTTTACTATAACTTGTAACTTTTTACCCAAAAATATTAACTCGTGACTTTTAACATAACAATTTATTAAGTTTTGTCATGGTGAAATTATTTGTTCATGTGAAGTGAATGCCACTTTGGGTACCTTTATTACATAAAATGGAGTCCACGTCGGCTAAAAAGATTGACAAAAGGTGTCATGTCAGTTAAAAAGGTTGACAAAAACACGCTAAAATTTAGTTAGGGAGGTAATCGTGAAGTTGGAGTGTGTCGTAGAAAATTTGATCATAGTTGAGGAGGTACTAGATGCTTTACTCAAAATAAAAAGAAAAAAAAAATAATACGCACACCAGCAAATATTAATCAAGACGTGTTTCAATAAACAGTTGTAACAGTTTAAGTAAGAAACCCGCACAAAAGGAGCACTCCCCTTTTTAAGTACCTAGGAATACCCTTAACAACTAAAAAATTGTCCCTCACCCAATGGAACCATTGAGTACCAAGATTGTTGCAAGAATTTCATCTTGGACTCCGGAAAAGCTCTCATATGGTGGGATGGTTCAACTAGTACAAACTGTGTTATTCAGTATATAAGCCAACTGGTCATATGTTGAGTCCTTAGTTTTGATGGTGTGACAAATTGCATGTTGGGACCTATTTTCTGAAGATTAGGTGATGGCTGAAGCTGCTACTACTTAGAAAATAAGTTGGGCTTACCTGTCACTATCACATTCAACCCCACAGCAGGACGAAAGTACAAAAAGTTGGTGAAAAGTTGTTACAACGTTTTTGTCTCAGCCAATGGGATCATGTCTAGGTTTTCTTGTGTCATACTATATATTGTGCATTCTCTTCAAAAAGAAAACAAGGCTTTGACATACTTACAACAAAATATCTCTCCTGAAGCTTAAATCAAAAGACTCCTTTGGCAACAGGGAACTGATAGCTCATCAAGTTGTATTTTATTTCCTTGTTTGTATTTGAGTCTTTCTAATGTGTTCGTAAACGTTTGCCTACTATTGCTTGTATGATTGTTAGTAGTTGCTTGTGTCTTCTTGTAATAGAGTTATTACTAGGAGATAAGGATTATAAGTTTAATTGTCACGGCCCGATCAGGGGCCTTGGCTGTAATGGGCATTCTGAACTGCAAAGGCCCGAGAGACCTCTTAGCCCAGTCAACTAGTGATATTGTCCGATCTGGGTCTAGACCTGCACGGCTTTAAAATGAATTACTAGGGAGTAAGGCTTGCTTACTTATATACCCAGCATCCCTCCTATATTTTGCCGACGTGGGACTCCTTATCCTAAGTTGGGGTGTTACATATACCCCCTTATAGACTCAACGTCCTCGCTGAGGTTTGCCTCACCGAATGGGATTTGCTTAGACTCAGGAATGAGGTTTACCCCGCCTTACCAGGATTTGTCTAAACTCAGTTTGAACTCTGACCCATGAATTTTCCTAAACTCAGTTTGAACTCTGGCCCACATTGGCAGGGTTGACACAAGAGCAGCTCTGATACCATTCTTATCACGACCCGAGCCGAGGACCCACTAGTTGTATTGTCCCCTTTGGGTTTAAAAACGCACGGCTTTAAAACACATCACTAAGGAATAAGTCTTGCTTACTTATATACCCAGTATCTCTTATGTGTTTTGCCGATGTCGGACTCCTTATCCTAAGTTGGGATGTTACATTAATCCTTGGAGATGGGAGTCTGTATTCAACTTTTCTTGGATGTAGTAGAGCTTTAAAAATTCTGGAGGCATATCATGGTTTTTCTTCCTTGAGAAAGGAGTTTCCACATAAAAATTATTGTGTCTACTTTTACTCTCTCCAAGCACTTTATTATTTAAGTTTGCTCCTAGTTCTTGTTATTTGAGTTTGTAAAGTAACAGGTCCCAGTAGTTGAGGAGCAACCCTCTACAACTCTTCATTTGGTATCATAGCAAGGTCTTCCTAAAAAAGGTTAACATTTTGGAAGGATCTTGAATATGGTCGCTTCTTCCAATCTTGAAGAAAGCCAGTCAACTATTAGACCTCCCAGATGTAATAGACAATATCATGGATGGTAGAAATCTAGGATGCATGATTATATCATGGCTGAAGATTCAGAGTTGTGGGATATTATTGAGGATGGACTTTTTGTTCCCACAAGGGCAGTGAAGGTTGGAGATGTGACCTCACAAGTTCCTAACACAAAAAGGGAATATAATAATGCTGATAGGAAAAGAGTTGAGAAGAATTACAAAGCAAAGAAGCTACTTGTTTGTGGTATTTCTCCTGATGAGTATAACAGGATCTCTGCCTATGAAGCTACTAAAAAAGTCTGGGACTGTCTTCACATAACTCATGAGGGGACTAGTCAGGTGAAGGAGCCGAAAGTGGATATGCTAACCAACCAATATGAGACTTTTACCATGAAATAAGGAGAGTCCACTCACGAGATGCATACCAGATTCACTGCTATAACAAATAAATTCTACTATTTGGGTGAGGATATCATAACCACCAAACAAGTTCGTAAAGTTCTGAGTATCCTTCCTAAGCAGTGGGAGAGTAAGGTTAATTTAATCATTGTATCTAGAAATCTAAAGACAATGTCCATGAATGAGCTTATTGGAAATCTTAAAACTTATGAGATGTTGAAGAAGATGGGAAAGTAAAAGGGAGAGCTCAAGGTGGAGAAAAAACTAGTTCTAAAGGCCACCAAAGAAAACCCCAGAGCTGAAGATGAGGAAACAACTTATATTGTCAAACGGGTAATCAAAGCCTTGAGGAAATTTGGGGCTTTATCTAGAAAAGGTAAATCCAGCAGGCACACTAATGAGGGAAAGAAAAATGACACCTATCATAAATGTGACAAGCTGGGTCATTATATTAAAGATTGTCTAATGCACAAAGTATAGTACAAGGAATATGTCAAGCAGGATATTGAGAAAGAAAGATGCAAGGACCGGGTCCTAGTGAATTATAGCATAGTAGGAAAGCTAAAGCTGACAAAGTTGCAAATCAAGTGTTGGCATCCTGGGTGACTCCTCAAGTGATTTAAATGAGTCAGAGCAATGAAAAGATGTCTCTATGATGGTAATGGAAGATGAGGTACAAGTATTTGATTCTGCTTTTTGCTCTGATGTCAGATACAAATAATGATGAAGATCAACCAATAAATTTTCTGGACATTAAAGCAAATTTGATGAATTACTCTTTGAGTAAGTTGAAATTTATTTTCTTTGTATTGATTGACTCTATTAATGAGCTCACTAAGGAAAAATAATGCCTAAAGGAAAATTTGGAAAAATGTGAAGAGGAAACAATTGAGTTTGAAGTGCAAGTGAATGAACTCACAAAAGATAGAGCAAAGCTAAAGAAAGATCTTGAAAAGTGTGAGGGAGAAATGGTTGAACTAAGTGTGTAAGTGGTTAAACTTCAAGCAACATTCAAGACCCTCTCTTATGAAATGGTATTTTGAATAAGACACTCAATGAAATCTCTAAGTATGATATAAAAGAAAAGGGTAAAGAAAGTAGCTTGAAAGGAACACAGAACTGGAGAGAGAACTGGTTTGAGTGAAGACTAAACTTGAAAAGGTTCTCAAGTGGACTACATAATCCCAAGTCCAAGCTACTCTCACCAGTCAAGGATCAAGCAGCAGTAGAGGTTTGGAGTATCACAGTCAAGATGTTGTTTCCAACTCATATAGCAAACATGGTCATGGCAGGAACAACCTCTTATATATGCACCCACTGTGGCAAAGATGGTCACACAAGAAAAGTGTGTCCATCCAAAATAGTTGTTGAAAAAAGCTTGAGAAACCACACTGGCTCAAAAAGGAAAAAGAATATACTGCTAAGCTGAACCAAGAAAAGTTTAATCTTTTTATTGTCACCAATCTGGGAATCGAAATTGAAATGGGTTCCCAAGAGTAACAACTAATTATTGATGCAGGGGCAAAGCAAGAGGAAGCAGTGAACTCCTGATTATTGATGATAGTTGTTGAAGCATGTGACTTAAGACTTGAAGATCTCTTCTTGTTGAAGGCCCATAAAGGAGAAAATGCTTCATTTGACGGATCTGAAAGAAAGTAGAAGTGTGTTATTGATAATATGGTGCATACCAGGTCAACCTAATATTGTACTTATTGTTCTGAAGAGCATACACTTGGTATACCTATGGAAGAAAATATATAGGGAACAGGTTGAACAAAAATAGTAAAGGCAGAAGTGATGAGATCCAGTTCAATGCAGGATGCTCTCTCAAATCTCCATTACATGGCTATGATTTGGTAAGAAGGTATCATGGATGGGTGATGTATTACATGTCTAATTCAGTCTCATATCTTCTTTCATACAACCATGGTAAGAAAGAAAAGATATAAATAGGAGAGGTGAGACAGAATGAAGTGATCAAGTTCATCAAAATCATATAGGGACCAAATTCCCAATAAGGTAAGTATCACTTACTATTTTTAACTGTGATTGTTTTAATTTTTAATGTTGTGCGATGTCACTCTCCCGCATCTTCAGAAAATCTATCATTCATACTAAGTCCAAGAGATGCATCTATCTGACCGGATATGTCTTATTATCCATGTCTTTTCAACAAATGTTCCCTTCTCTCTATTTAAGATCAAAATCAAAATTTATTTTACATTTTGAAAAACTTTCCTTCTCGAAGACTATCATCTTCCAAACTATTTCCAAAAGGGATTTCATCTTGTTCTATCTTTCTCAGTACTCACAATGTCAAACCCTCCTACTTTTTCTCTAAAGGATGAGCATGTTCCATTAAATTGATTAATACTCCTTCTATCTCGTTTGACCCAGAAATAGAGAAATATTTTGTCATTACAAGGTTCGCCTCTCTTTTGCTACCTAAGATTGCTAGGGATCCCACCTTTTAGGAGAAAATAAAAACTCAAGATACTCTTCTCTCAGAAAAAGGTGATGTTGATGAGGTCAGTTTTGATCCCAAAACCAATCTTCCCTCAAAAAGGGATGAACACACTAACCTTGACCTCTCTAAAGATCCTAACTCTGAAAATGCTCCTCAAATCAATCCATCTAATGACCAAACTTCCACCTAACAAGTTCCTTCAAATCAAATCGAAGATCACTTCTTCAGACAAGCCTGAGTCACTTAGTAAATCTGGAAGTATATCTATTGATGAGAACTTGTTTGAAGACTTACCAACTTCCAAAGTAACCTCTTCCAATATTCAAGCCATGAGTGAGGAGATTGGGGTGCAAGGTCTCACTTACTGGAGTGTTGAACCCCCTAGGTGGGACACATCTGCAGCCACATTATTCACCCAAGACAAAATAATACTCTAGAAAATGAGGATAATGAAAATGTGGTGCTCCCCCTGCTCTTGATTTATTTGGTGGTGATAAGGATGCCTCTGATAGTGATAATGATAGACCCTTTTCTTAGAAGCAGTCTGTTGGGTATGATATAGTTTTGATGATTGACAAACTGACAAAGTGATATAAAACATGTCAGTCAAGATGGTTCACAGATGTACTTTCTTATGTAGCTGAAACTTGTAGCAAAATCATCGATGATTAAAGACAAGGGTGGAAGAAATCAAAAACCAGATGAGTGGTTAATTCTGATAAACTCAAGAAAATAAACATGTGCAAATTTGACGAAGTTGAATTTGATTCAAACATTTGATGATAAGGGAAAGCAAGTTGAGTTGAAAAAGGAGTCCTATAGAAATAAGGAGTTTCACTTCTGAGCATATCCTGAAGAGTCCTATGTATAGAAGGAGAAAGATTCTACAGATTGAAGAAGTCTACTGAAGACAGGAAATATACAAATTGAAGGACTCTTTGTTAGATCAATGAAGTTTTTGGTGACTGACTGTAACGCCCCAAAGTTTTTTCTAGCTGATTTTTTGTCCCTAAAGTATCAAGCATTGGCTTCTAGAATGATTTATACTTATTTTCCTATGAAATTCCTTAGATTTCAACTTTTCATTACGTAGATGATCAAATAAGTTTTCCTTTGACATAAGATTCATCCAAAACGGACACGCGGTGAAGGAGTTATGGTTAATTTAAGTCCTAGTCGTAAAACAACATCATTCCTGTCCTTCACGCATCGTGGAGAGGGTGTAAATGACGATGGTCAATTTCCAGTAAGATTCTGCGATGGTGGCGCATTGCGGAGTGGGCCAAATTCCCATTTGTCAATTTTCAGTGAGCCACCGTGATAGTCGCGGTAGCCCATAAGATCGGGTTCCCAATTAAAAAATTTCCAGTTTTATTTGGAAGTTAACAAGGGTAGTTTGTACTTTTACCAATTCTCTTAAAACATCCAAATAGGAGATTTAAGACCTCTACAAGCATAATATACGACATTCTCAAGATTTTCCTCAAAACAAAAACCCTAGTTCATATGCTTCTCCTCCAAGAAACTCAAGATTCAGCCATGGGTTTTCTAAATTAATCAAAGATTTGGAATCCCCAAACTGTAGGCTTCAAGGATCAACCATTATTCTTCATAATCGAGGTATGCGGGGTTTTCCTAAAATCTCATGGGCATAGAAATCATGATTTTAAGAAAGGGGTTTTCAGATTTATGAATACATTCATGTTTTAGAAATCTTGACGGTATTGTTTTGGTCTTTTGACCTTCCCCCACATTGATTCGAAATTGTATATATATGTATGCTTGTGTTTTAAGGTTGATGATTTAATTGAGAGCATGACTTATGTAAAATCCCTCTCTTGTTTTGATTTTCCTTTACTTATCATATGCTATAGATGTTTTGAATGCATCCTTGAAAAGCATGGTTTAAAATATCTTAAATTATGTTATGATTGGATTAAGATTTGGATTTCAAAAGAAAGGGTAGTTGTGTTGATAAATTTTGAAAATATTCATATAATAAAAGAGTGCATGATTTTTCCAAAAGCACATGACCACCGTATGTTTAAAGGATTCTTGCATAGTTTTGATTTATGCTTCATAACATGAAATCTCTTATACTAATTGCATGTTTGGATGGTATGAACTATGTTTTAATGAAAGATCATGCTTATTGTACTATGAATCAGAAATAGGACTTGCAAGTCTTGGTGTGACGACACTAATTCAGATTATGCCATGATAATTCAGAACAGAATAGAATGCATGTTTGAAATCAGACTTTTAGATTTTAAGATTTAGAATAATGTATGTTTAGAAGTGGTTAAAACTGGGCATAAAGAGACGTTAGGTGGTTCCCCGAAGAAGGCATGTGTTCAAACAACTCATTGCCTAAAACCGTGATTTGCCGATCTGGGTATATTATATTACACTGGCCTAGTGTTGTGTGGCGTATCAAAAATAGAAACTCCAACCCTTGCGGCACACTCGGGTTGGGGGCTTCCCCGCCGAGTCAGTGGCGAATTTCATACATCCCGTGGGAGTTTAGAATTTTAGGAGCATACCACCTAACTCAGAAGTAATACCAAGAACAGACAGTGCATTGACAAGAATGACTTATGATTTTCAGAAAGTGCCCATGTGTTTTGAGAACTGTTTATGCATGATGTTTTAACAAATTGCTCTTCACTATTTTACTTATATAAAAGTTTTATTTTGAATTACTTTGCGTACCAGTATATTTGTATTGACCCCCTCTCCTCCCTCCAAGTTCTGAGGCTCGGTCTAGGGGTCTAGAAAAGCAATAGATTTTATCAAACAGAGTTGCAGTGTCCAGTTGGTGAGCCTTCTTTATTCCAGAAGGCTTGTTTACTATCAGACAACTATTATTAGATATGGTTTTGGTCTACTGGGGGCCTTGTCCCAGTTTTCAGATTGTGTTAGTGATCATGTAGTAGAGATTTCACAGATGGTTTGCAGATGTTGCTAATTAGTTTTGGATTTCATTCATAAATGCTAAATTCATATCAGATTTATGACCATGATTCTGCCTTGCTAAAATTTTCATATTTCCTTGTTTATGTATGAATGATGTATATAATTTCAAGTTAGAAGGGTGTCTGGGCCTTCATGGTTTGGGATGCTCGTCACGGCCAAGGCCTCGGTTCGGGTCATGACAAACTTGGTATCAAAGCACGACTCATGGTCCCAGGGTATCTACGAAATTGCATCGGGTAGAGTCTTGTTTATGGGTGTGTAGAGCGCCATACTTATAAGCAGGGGGATACTAGGTGTTTAGGAATGCTTCCCCTCTTTGTGATCTAGTTCGTGCTTTGGAGTCAAATCTTCCTCTACTCAATGCTCTCTTGCTTTTCTGACAAATCGATCATGCCTCCTTATCGCACTATCGATCAGAATGCACAGACAGATGAGGTCCGTCGCACTCACAAGATGCAGACCCATAATAGATCTCTCACCTCAGAACTTGTTCCTACTCCAGAGTACCTCTAGTCCTGACCAGCCCACCTCGGGCACCACGGACCAATGTTAACCATCCCCCGACTTCTCAGAGGGATATTTCTAATGCAGAATTTAGATAGTCTATTTATATGCTGGCACAATTGGTGGCTAATCAGGCTCAACAATCGAAAGATGTTGGGTCTGCATCTGTTATATCTGAGGCTACTAGGGTGGGTCATTTCATGAGAATGAACCCGCCCAAGTTTACTGGAACCAAGGTAGAGGAAGATCTAATGGAGTTTATGGATGAGATGGAGAAGATTTTTAAGGTAATGCATATGGAGGAGATAGAAGGGGTGGAGTTGGCAACTTATCAACTCAAGGATATTGCAAATCAATGGTATAACGAGTGGGGGCATGTGAAGGGAGAGAGTGCTGAGCCCACAGTTTGGGGCAAATTTGTGGAAGCCTTCCTTGATCGGTTCTTTCCTCTAGAGTTGAGGGAGGCCAGATCAGAGGAGTTTATGAATCTGAAGTAGGGAAATATAAGTGTCTAGGAGTACACTTTGAGGTTTAACCAATTAGCCCGCTATGCACCAGAGATGACTAGTAATATGAGAGCCCGGATGAGGAAGTTTGCATCCGACCTTTCTAATGATCTAGCTCTTGAATGCCAAGGGGCGATGCTAAATAAGGATATGGATTTTGCTAGGCTGTCAGTCCACATACAGCAGGTAGAATAGAAGAAAAAGAAAATTGCCGAACCTAGAGAGAAAGACAGGCAGGCAAAGAGAGCCAGAACAGCGGATCAGAACCACAATCAGCCACAAAGCGGTAACTGGGGAAGTAAATGGCAAAAGAAGAACTTTTGTAGTAACGCGTAGTCTGCAGCTAGTGCCCCAGCGTCCATACCCCCCGTTGATAGAGGATCTCAGAGTTTTCAGACTAGTCGCGGACCCAGGGCTCAGGATACCCAGTCACAGGGAAGTGTGGCTCAGCAGTACCGTCCTTATCCGTGGTGCGAGACTTGTGGTAGGCATCATCCAGGAAGGTGTCAGCTAGGCACATTTGTGTGTTATTCTTATGGTCAGACGGGTGACTTTCAGAGTGATTGTCCATATTCTAGGAAGAATGTTGGTGGGCCAAAATCTCAGGCAAATTCCTCCACACCACCACCGCCTCAGAAGGGCGCCACATCAGCTGCCAGAAGCGGTCGCAACCGGCTATACACTTTGACTAACCGCCAGGAGGTAGAGGCCTCACCAGATGTTGTCACCGGTACGTTACAAATCATTTCCCGTGATGTTTATGTGTTACTTGATCCCGGATCTACCTTGTCTTATGTGACCCTATATGTGGTTGTTGGTTTTGGGTTTGAGCCCGAAGTCATTACCGACCCTTTATTTGTTTCCACTCCGGTGGGTGATTCTGTTGTGTCTAGGAGGATATATAAAAATTATGTTGTGTCTATTCTTAGTCGGGATACTGTGGCAGATCTCATAGAGCTTGATATGGTTGATTTTGATACTATCCTAGGGGTGGATTGGCTCCATTTGTGTTATGCCACACTAGACTATAGAACCTAAAAGGTTACTTTTTCTTTTCCGAATGATCCAGCAATAAAATGGGAAGGGCACTCTTTAGAACCTAAAGAGAACTTCATATCTTACCTTAGAGCCCGTAAACTTATTTCCAAGGGTTGCTTGTATCATCTTATTCAGGTTAAAGATTCTAATGCCGAAAGTCTTTCTCTTCAGTCTGTCAAGGTAGTAAATAAATTCTTGAAAGTCTTTCCAGATGATCTCCCAGGGATACCACTTGATAGGGAGATAGATTTTAGCATAGATGTGTTGCCAGACACCCGTCCCATCTCTATTCTGCCATATAGAATGGCTCCAGCAGAGTTGAAAGAGTTGAAAGAGCAACTAGCAGACCTCCTAGATAAAGGTTTTATCCATCCTAGTGTTTCTCCCTGGGGTGCACCTGTACTTTTTGTGCGAAGGAAAGATGGTTCCCTACATATATGCATAGATTACCGCCAGTTAAACAAGGTCACTATCAAAAATAAGTATCTATTTCTTAGGATTGATGATCTGTTTGACCAACTTCAGGGTGCTAAGTGATTTTCTAAAATAAACCTTCATTCAAGATACTATCAATTGAAAGTTAGGGAGTCAGACATTCCCAAGATAGCATTCTGAACCAGATATGGCCATTATGAATTCCTAGTCATGTCCTTCGAGTTGACTAACGCCCCTGCAACCTTCATGGACCTAATGAATAGGGTCTTCCGACAGTTTCTAGACTTGTTCGTTATAGTTTTCATTGATGAAATCTTGATTTTTTTCAAAAGTGCGGAGGACCATGCCAATCACCTCTGAATTATCCTCCAGACTCTCTAAGATCATAGGTTGTATGCAAAGTTCTCCAAGTGTGAATTCTGGTTAAACGTTATTGCTTTCTTGGGGCATATTGTGTCTAGTGAGGGGATTAAGGTTGATCCCTAAAAGGTTGAGGAAGTGAGAAAATGGCCCAGACCCACGACTCCAACCGATATTCGGAGCTTCTTGGGTTTGGTGGGTTATTACAGGAGGTTCGTAGAGAGTTTTTCTTCCATAGCTACACCACTTACTAAGTTGACTCAAAAAAAGGTGAAGTTTTTGTGGTCTGACTCTTGTGAGAATAGTTTTGAGAAGTTGAAATACAAGTGGACTATTGCTCCTGTTTTGACTCTTCCGGAGGGTACAGAAGGTTTTGTTGTATACTGTGATGCGTCCTGAGTTGGACTTGGGTGTGTTCTTATACAGTAAGGTAAGGTAGTGGCTTATGCATCTAGGCAGTTGAAGGTGCATGAGTGGAACTACCCTACTCATGACTTGGAGTTAGCGGCTGTGGTTTTTCCACTTAAGATCTGGCAGCACTATTTGTATGGGGTACATGTTGATATATTTACTGACCACAAAAGTTTACAGTATGTTTTCTCGCAGAAAGAATTGAATCCCAGGCAGAGGCGATGGTTGGAACTTTTAAAAGACTATGACATGAGCCTACACTATCATCCGGGCAAGGAGAATATGGTAGTCGATGCCCTCAGTAGGTTATCTATGGGCGGTCTTTCTCATATGGGGAAAGAAAAAAGGGAGATGGTGAAGGATATTCACCGACTTGCAAATCTAGGAGTGTGACTTTTGGATTCCAAGGATGGAGGAGTGGTTGTTCATGAGATAGCAAAATCTTCCCTTTTTGCAGAAGTTAAACAAAAGCAGGTTGAAGATCCCATCTTGATGCGGATCAAGAAAGATGTGGGTCAACAGAAGGTGATGTCCTTCAGGGTAGATTATGTGTACCAGATATTAATGGTTTGCGGAAGAGAATCCTTGACGAAGCTCACACGTCGAGGTATGTTGTTCACCCTGGCTCTACTAAGATGTATCATGATTTGAAAACCCTTTATTGGTGGAATAATATGAAGCGTGATGTGGCTAACTATGTTGCCAAGTGTTTGAATTATCAACAAGTTAAAGTGGAACATATGAGGCCAGGTGGTTCTTCTCAAGAGATAGATTTTCCTTTATGGAAGTGGGAGATGATTAATATGAACTTCATTATAGGACTTCCGAGGTCCCAAAACTAGTATGATTCCATTTGGGTGATTGTAGATAGGCTGACCTAGCCAATTCACTTTCTACCTGTCAAGACTAATTATTCGGGAGAGGATTATGCCAAGATGTTCATTGCATAAATATTTCGTTTGCATGGGGCACCTGTGTCCATCATATCAGACCGAGGTACACAATTTTCTTCTCAGTTTTGGAGATCTTTTCAGAGAGGTTTAGGTACCCAAGTGAACCTAAGCACTGTTTTTCACCATCAGACTGATGGGCAGGCTGAGCGCACCATTCAGACCCTTGAGGACATGTTGAGGGCCTGTGTGATTGATTTTAAACGTAGTTGGGTGGAACACCTGCCCCTGATAGATTTCGCGTATAATAACAGTTTCCATTACAGTATTAAGATGGCACCATTTGAGGCATTGTATGGGAGAAGATGTAGGTCACCAATAGGGTGGTATGAAGTGGGTGAGACGCAAATGTTTGGGCCTGATCTTTTTCATCAGGCAATAGAGGATGTGAAAGTCATTAGATAACAACTCAAGACAGCTCAAAGTCGTCAAAAATCCTACGCCAATGTTAGGAGAAGATATCTAGAGTTTGAGGTTGGAGATTGGATATTTCTCAAGGTTTCTCCCATGAAGGGAGTTATGCGATTCGGGAAGAAAGGTAAGCTGAGTACTCTCTATGTAGGTCCATACCAGATTATGAGAAGGATAGGTGGTGTTGCGTATGAGTTGGAATTGCCTTCCAGTTTGGGTTTTGTTCATCCGGTATTTCATATAACTATGTTGAAGAAGTGCATGGGAGACCATTCTTTAGTGTTGTCTGTCGAAGAAATCAAAGTGATAGACTCCTTATCTTATGAAGAAGAACCTGTAGAAATTTTGGATCGCCAAGTTAGAAGATTGAGGAAAAAAAAGATAGCCTTAGTTAAAGAGTTGTGGAGAAATCAGAAAATTAAAGAAACAACTTGGGAATCAGAAGTTGATATGAGAGCTAGATACCCAAACCTTTTTGATCCAATGGATGACGAATTCGAAGGTTCAATCCTTGCCTTATTCTTTCTATGCCTTAGTATTCTTGAAATTATGCTTTTCTGTGTCCTGCGTCAACATTCGGGGACGAATGTTCCCAAGTGGGGATATTGTAATGCCCCAAAGTTTTTCCAAGCTGAATTTTTGTCCCTAAGATATCAAGCGTTGGCTTCTAGAATGATTTATACTTATTTCCCTAAGGAATTCCTTAGATTTCAACTTTTCATTACATAGATGATCGAATAAATTTTTTGTCGACATAAGATTCATCCAAAACGGACACGCGGTGAAGGAGTTATGGTTAATCGAAGTCCTAGTCGTAAAACACCATCATTCCTATCCTTGGCGCATCGCGGAGAGGGTGTAAATGACGATGTTCAATTTCCAGTGAGACTCCGCGATGGTGGTGCATCGCGGAGTGGGCTAAATTCCCATTCATCAATTTCCAGTGAGCCACCGCGATAGTGGCGCGTCGCGGTGGCCCATAAGATCGGGTTCCCAATTTAAATTTTTCCAATTTCATTCAGAAGTTAACAAGGGTAGTTTGGACTTTTACCAAGTCTCTTAAAACATCCAAACAGGATATTTAAGACCTCTACAAGCATAATATACGGCATTCTCAAGATTTCCCTCAAAACAAAAACCCTAGTTCATATGTTTCTCCTCCAAGAAACTCAAGATTCATCCATGGGTTTTCGAAATTAATCAAAGATTTGGAATCTCAAAACTGTAGGCTTCAAGGATCATCCATTATTCTTCATAATCGAGGGATGCGGGGTTTTCCTAAAATCTCATGGGCATAGAAATCATGATTTTAAGAATGGGGTTTTCAGATTTATGAATACATTCATGTTTTAGAAATCTTGATGGTATTATTTTGGTATTTTGACCTTCCCTCACATTGATTCGAAATTATATATATATGTATGCTTGTGTTTTAAGGTTGATGATTTAATTGAAAGCATGACTTATGTAAAATCCCTTTCTTGTTTAGATTTTCCTTTACTTATCAGCTATAGATATTTTGAATGCATCTTTGAAAAGCATGGTTTAAAATGTCTTGAACTGTGTTATGATTGGACTAAGATTTGAGTTTCAAAAGAGAGGGAAGTTGTGTTGATAAATGTTGAAAATATTCATATAATGAAAGAGTGCATGATTTTTCCAAAAGCACATGACCACCATATGTTTAAAGGATTCTTGCATAGTTTTGATTTATGCTTCAGAACATGAAATCTCTTATATTATTTGCATGTTTGGATGGTCTGAACTATGTTTTAATGAAAGATCATGATTATTGTACTATGGCTTAGAAATAGGACTTGCAAGTCTTAGTGTGACGACACCAATTCAGATTATGTCATGATAATTCAGAACAGAATAGAATGCATGTTTGAAATCAGACTTTCAGATTTTAAGATTTAGAATAATGTATGTTTAGAAGTGGTTAAAACTGGGCATAAAGAGACGTTAGGTGGTTCCCCGAAGGAGGCATGAGTTCAGACAACTCATTGCCCGAAATCGTGATTTTCCGATCTAGGTATATTATATTACGCTGGCCTAGTGCCGTGTGGATAATCAAAAATAGAAACTCTAACCCTTGCGGAACACTCGAGTTGGGGGCTTCCCCGCCGAGTCAATGGTGCATTCCATACAGCCCGTGGTATTTTATAATTGTAGGAGCGTACCACCTAACTCAGAAGTAATACAAAGAACAGACAGTGCATTGACAAGAATGACTTATGATTTTCAGAAAGTGCCCATGTGTTTTGAGAACTGTTTATGCATGATGTTTTAACAAATTTCTCTTCACTATTTTACTTCGATAAAAGTTTTATTTTGGATTACTTTGCGTACCAGTACATCTGTATTGATCCCCTACCCCTCCTCCCTCCAGGTTCTGAGGTTCAGTCTAGGGGTCTAGAAAAGCAATTGATTTTATCAGACAAAGTTGCAGTGTCCAATTGGTGAGCCTTCTTTATTCCAGAAGGCATGTTTACTTTCAAACAACTATTATTAGATATGGTTTTGGTCTACTGAGGGCCTTGTCCCAGTTTTCAGATTGTGTTAGTGATCATGTAGTAGAGATTTTGCAGAAGGTTTGCAGATGTTGCTAGTTAGTTTTGGATTTCGTTCTTAAATGCTAAATTCATATCAGATTTATGACCATGATTCCGCCTAGCTAAAATTTCTGTATTTCCTTGTTTATGTATGAATGGTGTATATGATTTTAAGTTAGAAGGGTGTCTGGGCCTTCATGGTTCGGGATGCTCGTCACGATCAGGGCCTCAGTTCGGGTCGTGACACTGACACATTAATAGACCATGTTACTTAAGCTGGTCCAAGCATAGAAAGACAGGTTTCAGGCTTCACTGATAGATGCAGACAAAGATTGCATAAAGTCAGGAATTAATGAGAGAGCCTAATTCTGATATACTCAAGTTACTTATTACATGTGAAATTGAAGAAGTTTTGGTTGAGTAAAATACTTGAAGATAAGCTGATTTAAAGAGTTGGAGTTTGACTACAACACTAAGGAGACAAGAGTGGGAATTGAAGAAGGAGTCTCACTTGAAGTAGAACTCTATGCAATGAGAGTTCTGATTAAAGAAGGAGTTTGAAATAAAGAATGACTCTTTGGAGAGCTGTACTTAAATAGAAGATGTATTGTTCAGACTAACTTGCGCACTTACAGAGAGAGAAAAGGCTAAACACGAGCAAATTGAGAAAGTTCACAATTAAGAGAATTCTGACTGAAGATTCGAGTGCTGCCAATACAAAAGAATAGATTGACAAACCTGTTTCACAGGATAGAACTTTACAGTTCATGAGTCAGTTTAAATGTATTGTTCTTATTGAGTTGTAATTTATTTCTTTCCTAGATAGATTGTTTAGGAATAATACTGAGCTGAGTTAACTTCAAGTTTGGGATAACTCAAAGTGGGTTCAACAGTCAAGGGTGATTGTTGAGTTATAGGAATTAGAGTTTATGATTCCTAGTTGTTGAGTTATAGAAATTAGAATTTATGATTCCTAGCTATTGAGGTATAGGAATCAGAGTTTATAATTCCTATTTGTTGGTTACAAGAGTTTTGTAATCAATCGTTCTTGAGGCTCAGAGTTATTTAGTGAAGTTGGGGTTAAATCCTATAGAGGTGCAGGTCGTGGTTTTTTACATACTTTTGAGCCAGGTGTTTTCCGCGTAAAAATCATTGTGTTCTTTACTTACTATTTTACTGCTTCCCTAGAACACGTCAGGCAACCCGTTCCATCCATAGGTAACTCTTACGTTAAATTCACTGATCAGTAGGGCACGTACTCTAACAAGTGGTATCAGAGCGAGGTTGTCTTAAAAAGGGCTAGCACCTAAGACAAAGATCAATATGATGAATTCCTCACCACCTACTGGTCACAGTGAAGGTCAATCCAATATTAGACCTCCACTCTTTGATGGTTCTCACTTCATTTGGTGGAAAATTAGGATGGAAACGTCCATTCAAGGGGAAGACTACGAGTTATGGGACAGGATCACTGATAGTCCTACTATTCTAATGAAGTTAGAAGATGGTGAACAGGACAAGAAGGTAAGAAGTGAGTTTACCACTGATGACTTAGTGGAATTAAAGAAAAATGTTAAGGCTAAGAATATCTTAGTCTGTGAACTAGGACCGGTTGAATACAACAGAGTGTCAAACTGTACCACTACTAAGCAAATCTGGGATGCACTAGTCAATGCACATGAGGGTACCTCTTAGGTAAGAAAATTTAGGATTGCTCTTCTCTTTACTGAATACAAAGTTTTTAAGATGAAGAAAAATGAAACCCTGCATGAAATGATAACAAGGCTTACTGCCTTGAAAAATGAGTTGACTTCTTTGGGAAAAGTCATCACTGTTTAAGAACAAGTTGAAAAGGTGTTTAGGGTGCTACCAAAATCAAAATGGAATGTTAAAGTGACTGCTATTAGGAAGGCAAATAAGGATCTCACGGGTATGACACTAGATGAACTAGTAGGGAATCTGAGAACTTATGAAATAGAAATTGATGGAACTAAAGAGCTAGAAGCCCCTGAGGATACCTTAGCTCTGAAGGCATCTGACAGGATAAAGAAATTGAACTTGATGAAACATAAGTTGCCTTTATAGCTAAGAACTTCAGCAAATTCTTCAAAAAGAAGAAGGGAACAGGTAGTAAGAAATGGTCCAATGACAATCCAAATGGATGCTACAAGTGTAGTAAAACTGATCCTCAGATCAGGGATTGTCATGTCTGGGAAATAGAATGGAGAAAAGAAAGGGTTGAAAAGGAATTGAAAGAAAAAAACAAAAAGAGGGAAGAATATGCAATGGTAGCAGCTTGGGGATCTGACTCAGATAATGATGAAGTTGATGAAACAACACTCATGGATCTTGGAGATTCAGACTTGGAGGAAGAATATGATGCCTCTAAGGTAAGTATACTTGAACTTAAAGAAAAGTTGCATTTGTTTTCTAAAACAAAACTTATTTCCTTAATGAGTGCTCTAATTGATGATTTCCAAGAATTAACTTCTGATAGGGATGAGTTATTCAACAATCTTGCAAGTCTCAAGTTTGATTTTATTGATCTAGAAACTTGTAAGAACACTGTTGAAAAATAAAACTGCACTCTTAAGGAACAGGTTAGCAGACTTGATTCATCAAACCTAACCCTCAAATCTAAAATCTTGAAACTGTCTCTTTCTGAAAAAAGGAAAAAAGGTCAAAAGTGAGGAACAAGAAAAAATTGAGTCAGAATTGACTAAGATTAAACATGAATACTTTTGTGAAAAAGAAAAGGTTAGTCAATTGAGTCAAGAAGTTTCAAAATTGAAACTTGATCTTGAAAGTCTATAAGATGGACACATTCTTAAAGAATTGCTCATAAGTTAGGTCAAAGAACTCACAATGAAAAGGCTGGGTTGGGCTTTTATAAAAGTTCTAATGCTATTAAAGATCGGTGTTATATTTGTGGTAACCAGGGGCATCCAACCACTGAATGTCCAGTTGCAGCAAAAAGCAAATTAAAAAGCATAAGCCTGACAAAAAAATCTAATTCCATGTTAGCACAAGATAACAAGAAGGTCAAATTTGTTCAGAGAAACAGTTTTCATAACCTGTTTCCTCGATGGTCTAAAAGGAACCTCATACATCCTTTTTCATAAGAAAGGACCCAAGCTTGTCTGGGTGCCTAAAGTTAACCCCTAATTTGTTTTGTAGGTAAGAGTGAAAGGAGACAAGAAAAATTTATACATGGATAAAGCTTTCTCAAGGTATAAGACTAGAAGCAAATAAAATTTCTTTCACTCACCACATTTAAAGGGGGAATGGATCTTTTGGAGATGGCAAAAAAAAGAAAAGAAAAAAAAGAGGATGACAGTGAAACTGATGAGCATGAACAGGAACATGTTTTACCACCTGGTTCAACTGTTGTATAGACTGAGGGCATATTGATAAGGGGAACAACAAATTAAGAAATTGATGCATCAATAACACCAACACAAGATGATGATAATTTTATGTGTAATTCATAAGAATTGGTGTTGTCACAAGAATCTTGAGATATCTCATGGGAATCAATGGCTTGAGACTGTGGTATTCAAATGAAAGTAATTTCACTCTTGAGGGCTATAAAAATGTTGACTATGTGGGTTACTTAAATGACTGGAGAAACACCAAAGGCACTAAGTAGAGAGCATTTTGAAAGGAATAGGTTAGATTTGGGGATGATTAAAATTGCATGAACTCCCCTCAATGATTGACTAAAATAACTATTTTTCTTTTAAATCTTATTAGCTAAAATGTTATTCGATTCAGTCTTGCACATTTAGTTGTGTGTCCCAATTCCAGTTTTTTGACTCTTCTAACCTAATTTTGTATTAGATTGTGCAAAAAATAGGTACAAGCAAGCAATTGTGACCACAAAGTTCTTCTTATCAGGTATGCTCTACACTGAGATAAGCATAGGCTATCTAAGTTAAAATAGTTAAGCACACCTATTCCATTCCTCACACTTCATCCTCCCTTTGTCCTATGATGCTGATGAATTGATTGACCAAATTTTCTTTGACTCTCTCCAAATGATTGTGCACAAATGAGTTAATCTTGCACCAGAAATTCCTTCTTCTCTTTCAACCAAAATATCAATTTTGTACCATGGATTTGCCAAGATTGATCATCAATCACATGTAGCATATGTTTCTGAAGAATGAAAAGGGACATGCTCTCTCTTTTAGTTCCTAATTGGCTTAGATCTTTTAGGATTTCTCAGTCCAAGTTTAGGTTTGACTTTTCAAACAACAATGGATATTTTTTAACAGATGAATCATGTTGCTCTACCTAGTTCAATAAGAAGGGCTAAAACTCATTGCAAAAAAAATGATAAGAAAAATGATTTAGCTGAGATAAATTCTGAACTAGAAGCTACATCTAATAGTCATAAAGTGGAATAAGTGGTCCTTCGGGCTAGGATCATGACTTTAAAGCTTGACCTTGATTGAGAAAGAGGTAAAAATATTGAAGTCATTCGTCAATTGACATAGTTGATAATACTTGTTCCACCTTCCTCATCAGATCCTCACTATTCGTATCCTTAGATATGTCCCACTTTTATACCGTATTCTTTTTTATTAATGCTCAATTATTTTGCTTTGTTCAGTACTAGCTTAGGTTTAATGTGGAACATGCTCTGTCAGTTAAATGGAATGGTTATTTTTGCTAAATTGAATCATATTTTTGCTCTCCTTAATACATTACTATGTTGTCTAAAGTCTTTGTCTGATTGTTTTGGTGATAGCCTCAGTGGCCATGAATAGCATAACAAATCACTTTGGCTAGTATATTATTGCATTAAAAATGGTTTTTCGGTGATGCCAAAAGGGGGAAGATAAGAGGTGTGCAATGTTTATAACCCATTAACTAACTTGTTTCATTCTAGTGTTTTACACTTTAGTGCCTACAGGTGAAGATGTTTGAATGCACAAAGACAAGAGGTTTGTCATCATCAAAAAGGGGAAATTGGTTGGGTACGATGTAGTTTTGATGATTGACAAACTGACAAAGTGATATGAAATATGTCAGTCAAGCTGGTTCACAAACGCACTATCTCATATAGATGAAACTTATAGCAAAATAATCGATGATTAAAGACAAGGGTGGAAGAAATCAAGAACCAGATGAGTTTCTAATTCTAATAAACTCAAGAAAATAAACATGTGCTAATTTTAAGAAGTTGAATTTGATTCAAACACTTGATGATAAGGGAAATCAAGTTGAGTTAAAAAAGGAGTCCTATGGAAATAAGGAGTTTCACTTCTGAGCATATCCTGAAGAGTCCTATGTAATGAAGGAGAAAGATTCTGGAGATTGAAGAAGTCTACGCAAGATAGGAAATATACAAATTGAAGGACTCTTTGTTAGATCAATGAAGTTTTTGATGACTGACACATTAATAGACCATGTTACTTGAGCTGGTCCAAGCATAGAAAGACAAGTTTCAGGCTTCACTGATAGATGCAAACAAAGATTGCTTAAAGTCAGGAATGAATGAGCGATCCTAATTCTGATATACTCAAGTTACTTATCACGTGAGAAATTGAAGAAGTTTTGGTTGAGTAAAATACTTGAAGATAAGATGATTTAAAGAGTTGGAGATTGACTACAACACTAAGGAGACAAGAGTGGGAATTGAAGAAGGAGTCTCACTTGAAGTAGAACTCTATGCAATGAGAGTTCTGATTAAAGAAGGAGTTTGAAATAAAGAATGACTCTTTGGAGAGCTGTACTTAAATAGAAGATGTATTGTTCAGAATAACTTGCACACTTACAGAGAGAGAAAAGGCTAAACACGAGCAAATTGAGAAAGTTCACAATTGAGAGAATTCTGACTGAAGATTCGAGTGTTGCCAGTACAAAGAAACAGATTGACGAACCTGTTTCATAGGACAGAACTTTACAGTTCATGAGTTAGTTTAAATGTACTATTCTTATTGAGTAGTAATTTATTGCTTTCCTAGATTGATTGTTTAGGAACAATACTGAGCTGAGTTAACTTCAAGTTTGGGATAACTCAAAGTGGGTTCAACAGTCAAGGGTGATTGTTGAGTTATAGGAATTAGAGTTTATGATTCCTAGTTGTTGAGTTATAGGAATTAGAGCTTATGATTCCTAGCTATTGAGGTATAGGAATTAGAGTTTATAATTCCTATTTGTTGGTTACAAGAGTTTTGTAATCAGTCGTTATTGAGGCTCAGAGTTATTTAGTGAAGTTGGGGTTAAATCCTATAGAGGTGTTGGTCGTGGTTTTTTACACCTTTTTGAGCCGGATGTTTTCCACGTAAAAATCATTGTGTTCTTTACTTACTATTTTACTGCTTCCCTAGAACACGTCAGGCAACCCGTTCCATCAATAGGTAACTCTTATGTTAAAGTCACTGATCAGCAGGGCACGTACTCTAACACAATCTAATAAAGAATTATCCTCCTCTACCAAAGCCTCCTCTGGAATAGTCAAGGCACCTGGTACCAGGTCGAGTCCCAGGAATCTTATGAAGGAAGAACTAGAGAAAATAAGAGTAACACTAAGAAGAGAAGGATGGAGAATAAGAAAGGTATAGACATAATTGATCCAATTACTAAAAAGGTGGTAGATGTGGAGGAGACTGATGAAGAAACTGAAAGTGATCCTGATGATAGTAAGGACAGTGATTATGACAGTCTTGATGATTATTTTGGAAGTTTGTCAGATGAGGATGATGACAATATGTTCTGCAGTGATGATGTTGACTCTAATGTGGAGAGAGGTATAGTTTCATCTAGAGCCAAAGTGAAAGGGAAGAGAGTTGTCTATCCAAAGAAAATGAAGAAAGTGTTGTCAAAGAAACCATTGTCCAAAGTCACTGGTAAAAAAAAAGGTCAACAAAAGTTGTGATAAGGAACCAGGTCCCAGTCCCAAGTTAGCAAAGATCTGGGGTACTCCTAGGTCATCTGCTAAGGAAACTGGTCCTAGAAGGAAGGCCTCTACATCTGCTGGCAAAGAAATGGGATTGTCCAAGGAAGCCAGGCAAGAAATTTTGATGACTCAAACAGTTTTAAGAGAAAGAGTGTTTGATCCTGTTGTAGCTGAGTTACCTGGGAAGAAGGAATTGATTGATTGGGTGAAGATTCAAAATTCGGAGCACCTGTTTGAGGGAGTTGGGTTGGGATCTCGGAGTCAGGTCCTTGGTCAAGGTCAGTATTGGAGTTAGACCAAGGGTCGGGAGTCTGGTCAAGATCAGACCCCATTTCCTCTTTTGTGGTTGGATCTCGAGTTAATGTCAAAAGTTGTTCTTGAATCGAGGTCAAGTTGGGTCAAGTCCAGGGTACCGAGTCGAGGTAAAATGTTGGGAGTTGAGGCTCGAATTAGGGTTTATAGTTGAGTTTTGAGTTAAGGTTGGATCCTGGGTCCAACGTCTCGAGTCAAGGTTGACTCAACTTTCAATTCCGATCCCGATTATCTATAACACCCTACATTTTGGGCTAGAACGAAAAATCATCATTTCTATGCGCAGATGATCCAAAATCCATAAATCCTATGTAAATTTGGCATTTTAATCAATTATGTAGTGTGGGAACCTATTTGAGCATAAATTGAGATCATAGAGGTCCCCAAACTCAAGGACGAGTTGAAATTTTTCCTATCGTTTGAGTTTGAGTGAGAGTCAAAACTTGGGTCAGATTTAATCGACCATAACTCCTTGTATATGATATACTGGGTGGCCTACTACATATCAAATGAAATATCTTCGAATTATATTTCCAACGATACCAATTTCTCCAAAATCTGAGATCGAAGCAAAAAGTTATACCCATTTTACTTCAGCATGTCTGTCTGTCGACAAGTGACGACCTGAGCTGATAAGTTATCACATATGTGACGACCTATCAGTCATGTCGTCAGCCCAAGGCAGCAACTCACAAAAATCAGCCTCTGAGTGATGACTTGGTGTGATAAGTTATCACATATGTGACGACCTATCAGCCAAGGTCGTCACCTTTAAAATTCAGCATTTCCTAAACGGTTTCGTAGGGATATTTTGGTCTTTCCCTCACTCCAAAAACCTTCTCCATGAATATAAATTGAACCCTAAGCATTATAATCCATATATTATCAGTTTTACAACATCTCAATCCTCTTTACTCTCAAGAACAAGATGGAAACTAGGGTTTCCTCCAAGATCAAGAAATCAAAAAAATCAATCCCTAAGTTCAAGATCTCCAAGAAACAAATCAAGATTCAAGTTTCCTTCCCTTCCACAGATCAAGAATTCATCTTCCTAAGTGAAGATACTCAAGAAACGGATCAAGATCCGGATTTCATCTATCTAGATCCGGGTTCCATCTTTCAGATCTTATAATGTAAGGTACGTAGGGATTTTCTAAAAATTCATGGGCAAAGAAACATTCTTTAATTCATGATAAAGATTTAGAAATCATGATTTTACAGAAAGGGTTGAATTTTACCATTACTATCATATTTTAGAAGCTTTAATTAATATTGTTTGGTCTTTAGGCCTTTCCCCAAATTAATTTGAAATTCTATATATATGTATGAATGTGTTTAAGAATGAATATTCAATTGAGATCATGAATTATAATGAAATCCCTCTCTTGTTATGATTTTCCTTTACTTATGATATCTATGAATCGTTTTGAATGCATTTTGAAAAGTATGATATGAAACGTCTTGATTTATACTATGACTTGAATATGATTTTGGAATCAAAAGAGAGGGTTATGCATGTTGATAAATGTTGAATATGCATATAATGAAAGAGTGCATGGTTTTGCCAAAAGCCCATGACCACCATATGTTTGAAGAATTCTTGCATAGTTTTGACTTATGTTTCGGAACATGAAATCTCTTATACTATTTGTATGTTTTGATGAAAGAATCATGCATGACGCATCATGGCTCAGAAATAAGACTTGCAAGTCTTGGTGTGACGACACCAATTCAGATTATGCCATGGTAATTCAGAACAGAATAGAATGCATGTTTGAAGTCAGGATTTTCAGATGTTGAAACTAGAATAATGCATGATTCAGAACAGGATAAAATTGGGCATAAAGAGATGTTAGGTGGTTCCCCGGAGAAGGCACGAGTTCAGAAAACTCGTTGCTCGAAACCGTGATTTACCGATCCGGGTATATTATATTACGCTAGCCTAGTGTCGTGTGGCGTATCAGAATCCGAAACTCCAACCCTTGTGGCACACTCGAGTTGGGGGCTTCCCCGCCGAGTGAATGGCGGATTTCATACCGCCCGTGGAATATCAGAATTGTAGGGAAGTGCCACTTAACTCAGAAGTAATACAAAGATCAGAAATTGCATTGACAGAAAAGTTTTATGATTATCAAAAATGCACATGTGTTTTGAAATGATATCTTTCATGATGATTATGACAATCTCTCAACTATTTTATTTATATAAAAGCTTTATTTTGGATTACTTTGCGTACCAGTACATCTGTATTTCTCAACTATTTTATTTATATAAAAGCTTTATTTTGGATTACTTTGCGTACCAGTACATCTGTATTGACCCCCTCCCTCCAGGTTCTGAGGCACAGTATAGGGGTCCTGATAAGCAGTAGATTTCATCAGACAAGAGTGAAGAGTACCAGTTGGTGAGCCTTCTATATTTCAGAAGGCCTAGTTTCTTTCAGACAGTTATTATTTATTATGGTTTTGGTCTACTGGGGGCCTTGTCCCAGTTTTCAAACAGTTGTTATTTGATCATGTAGTAGAGATTTCGCAAACAGTTTTTAGACAATGTTTAGCTGATATTGGATTTTATTCCTCATTGTTAAACTAAATTTAGATTATGACCATGTTTCCGTAGCAGATTTTATTTCCGCATTTCCTATTTATATATGAATGGTGTATATGAGTACAAGTTAGAAGGGTTCTCGGGCCTTCATGGTTCGGGATGTCCGTCACGGCCAGGGCCCCGATTCGGGTCGTGACATTATCAACCTTCAACTACATTTCTAGAATAAATAATCAGGTAAACTATTTAAATCTAATTTTTATCTTTATTGAATTTTTAGCAATGTTTTATGTAATCTTATTATTAAACGTCTTTGATAGTGTTAATTCCTCTGTAGATTCCCATATCTCTTGAAGCTTTTTCTTGAGGATTTGGTGACCCATTTTTTGACCCACAACCTTAATGATTAGCTGAGAATATAATCTCTATTTCTCAGCTATCAACATAGGGATAAAGTTGGTGTCTGAAGCTGTCGGAGTGGTTTCATCGGCCAATTCTGAGTTTTCCATCGAACTAAATAGAGGAGGGAAGAGGATATTGTGCATGAGTTTCTGTACAGAGAGAACCTACACATGCATATACAGTCCTTATACCAAACTGCTACAACGCTTATACCACTTTGATACGTTTTAATTTTTTTTTAAAATGTAGTAGTGAAATAAAAAAAATAGAAAAGCTGAATTTCTTTTTCATAAGAAAAATGGACAACATTCTTTTTTAAAATGGAACAGCAAAAACTTATTAAAAAAATGGAGGAGGAGATGATGCCTGAAGCGAAATGGCTAAAAATAAGAATTACTTTAGTAGCTAATTGCAGGTAATTAACTATATTACTTTACTGTCAAAAAGCAATTCATACTTTTCATGATGCAAAGAATACAGGGAAAAAAAGAAAACTCCAAAAAACAAGGAAATAAATGATGAATTGATGCTATAATCAAGTAAATTTTGGGGAAGGAAAAGTAACCTTTTGACCACACTCTTAGATAGGAAAGAAAAAAAAAAGGGCAGCCTGAAGCTACCACTATGCGCAGTGTCCGGGGAAGGGTCCCACCACAAGGGTGTATTGTACGCAGCCTTACCTTGCATTTCTGCCAGAGGCCTCTTAGATAGGAAAGGAAATGAGAAATTCAAACACTAGGGAACGCAGTTCGTATCGTGTATCTGGTAGTCAGTAGTCTTGTTCTCTTGTAACATTTGGATTAATCAGGAAATGGAATTTCTCCATCTTCTGGGGGTCTTCCTTGTGTGTTCTGTATTTGGGGCATGAGGACTGCTATCATTGGATTCTAAATTAGTCATCTTGGTTAGCTTGCCTAACTTTTTCCAACCTGCAGTCCAACCCGAGGCTTGTTTTGGTTTAGTGCTCTTATCGAACTGTCTGTGTAAGTTATCCATGTCATTCTGGAGTTGTAGGTACTTAGCTTTCACAGTCTCCAGTTCAAACTTTAGAGTGTTGATATCTTTTTTGGCTGTAGTCCATCCCTCTTGAAATGATTGCGGTGTTGCTTCGAGCAATGATTTGCGGTTTGATACTGCTAGGGGTTGATAATGAGAATCTCCTGCATCTTTGAGTGAGCTTCTGGACATTGCATTGCTGATCTTCACCTGCTCAGAAAAGAGGACTTGCACCACTACTCTTAGTGGAAGCCTTTCGTTCTGAGCAGCATGCATGCAAGCATCAATAGAGAGTTTTTGGCAATCCATCACCCTGCAGAGCCGCTTTCTTTCGTGTTCTGAGAGAGTTGGATGGGCCTGTAATGTTGTTGTATACATTATGAGTTTCTGAACAAAACAAGTGTTTGGTAAAGCTACCATGCATACAATGCAGAAGAAACTTGATAAAAATGGGATTAGATAGCCGCTAAAGGAGTACTTGCTGATGATCGAGATCATAGTCATATATCAGCTATCAAGGTTGTCTAACATCTTCAGTTATTGTATAGTTCTTCCTTTAGTGGACTTGTTATTTACTTGTCATGTATTTGTACATGAAAGTGGAATCATACATAAATTTTAATGGGAAAAACAGACATATATGTAGGATTATTTTCAGAAGTGAATTACTATTTGATTAGATTAAATTACTGTGCTTGAAATCAATCTATGATGAACTAATTAAGACATCGAGAGATTACGTGTACTACAATGATCATTTAAAGTTTTATGGTGAAGAATAACACAACCAGAATCTGTAGACTCAAAAAGACAACTTCAGGAGATAATGGTACATGAATTAAATGAGTGAAGAAAATCAAGTACCTTAAGATATGAATCAATTGCTCGATACAATCCATCATCACAAGTTCTTGCTGATTCTGGCAAAGCCTCGGCCAAGACCTGAAAATTTGTCAAGGAAAGATTTCTATCTCTGGATACTTCTGTTAGGTAACTGTCGACAAGCCTTGCTACTCTCATCTTGGCATTGAGATTAGTACCCCTTTGATTTGAATCATGCATATGTTTATCAGAAAACGAACTTCTACTAGGGCTTGAACTTTCTGTTTGCTCTTGAACTAAGAAATGTTCCAAAAGCCTCTGAACAAGATCCACATCATACAATGTATCGCTTTTATTGTAGGATGGTATGAGTAGATCGGTTAATGTAGCCTGCTCAAATTGCATCCCAACTCGTTTCTCCAATTCTGTTACAAGTGCAGGAGCAACTTTCAGCAGGTTTGCCATTCTCAAAAGGCGAAGAAGGAAGCTACACGAAACATTGTCCTTGTGCTGTGGAATTATGCTAATTAGGCTTTCGATAATCATCCTTTGATCTTTGGCTTGAACACTTGTTACTTGATCTCTAGATCCTGACACTATCATATGAAGACCTCCTTTCCAACTACTGCTGCTAATGCCATTACTATTACTGCTATTGCTACCTTCGTCCAATGATCCCGATTCTTCTTTAATTAGCCCCGGGAGCCATCTAGCAGCATAGTGCATAACGACAGCACCAATCAGTTCATGTCTCATTCCCTTTACCTTAATAGCAGTAATAACTCTGACAAAGTGATCAATTCTGAGAGTAGAGACATCTTCAAACCACCAGTCAGGGGGTACTTGCTGGTTTCTGTTCGGGCTCGAATCCTTCATTTCATTCCATTTAGGGCTGGAAACACTAGAGGGTTTGCCAGTGTATTGCCATTTTATTCCTTTTGGATTGGCGCACGCTTTCCATGCAATTGACTCGCTGCATCTTCGAACAATTTGGAGGTTTTCTGCCCATGGTGATAACCTTTCACAACTCTTCAATACCAGTATGGAGTCCCTCCATGATGATAAAACTACATAACTAAGAAAAGCTTCAGTTTTGAATATTAGGTTGCCCTCTTCTAAGTCCTCAGTCATTTCTAGGTACTCTGCTGCGCATCGTAAACTGGAGATATTGGTTGCTGTGAGATCAACAGCAATTCCATAGCAGAATTTTGCTGCTAACTCAAATGCCTCAGATCCACCTGGTAAGTCATCTAAACTTACTTTGCTCAATTCTTCATCCCTTGATTCATATATCATTCTGTTCATCTTTCCACTTCTCGAAAGCAACGGATACTTTTTTTTTTTTTTGAAAGAAAAGAACAAACAAAGGACCAGTTAGTCATCTAATTATCTAAGACAAAGGTCTACATTACACCAGAAATTAAACTGTTTGAGCAGAAGGTGTCTACCTTGTGTAAGTGGAAACTAACATCTCCAATGTGAACTAAAAGGTCACTGGGAATATCAGTTGCTACATACCTATATGCAAGATAAGCCATTAGCCATTAATCATTTGCTTCAAACTAAATTCAGATATTCCAAATCCTTGAGAGATTACTATTAACACTAAACATCATGGTGTTGTAACAAAAACAAAGACAGACACCTTTATCATTACTAGTTTAACCGCACGTGCCTCACACGCGTAACATTTAACTATTTAAAATTAAATAATACTATCTGTTGCGACGATTTTTAATGAAGTGCAAAAGTAAGTTCAAGTGGTTGATGGATCATCACCTTTTGCATTTGTCATACCGTAGCTCTTTCCCTTGCTACTAGAGACTAAGAGCGACGCATCAATTTGAATCATATTTGTAGTACGATTATTTTTCTCTTTTTTTTCAGTATTTAAAATCTTTTCTTATTTTTAAAGGTAAATCTTTACAAAATTATTGATTACATTCGTATTACGTACTTAAAACTTTTAAAAAATAGGTACTTCTTAAATTTTTGTTATTCTAACGCTTTTATATTTATTTCTAGATTTTTCAAATCATTTTAAAATTAAATTTAGTTGATTTAGAATTCTTAAACTAATGGAAAAATGTATTTAATTGTCATTAGTTTTTATGGCATAAATATATTTAATTAATTTTAACTCTTAATATTAGGAAAATAGTGAAAAGACAATAATAAGTAAAGATTTTATCATAAATATAATTAATTAATTTTTAACTCCTAAATATTAAGAAAATAGTAAAACGATGATTTTGTTTGAAGCAAATTTCTAAGCCCTTCACACTTTTTAATAGTGTCTAAATGAGGTGCTTGGAAGTATTAAAAAAGTAATGTTGCTCCATACCAAGACTGTCCTTGTTGCTCAAAACCATCAGTCTTCACCCCATGTTTGCTGGAGTTGAGAAGTCCTCTTCCACTGACAGACTCAGTCTCTGATTCCCACATGGTGAGAGGCTAGAAAAGAAGGAGAAGATAATGTCTACTATTATGAAATCAAACAGGAATAAGCAATATGATAAGCAAAAGAGAAACAAGATGAACACACACAGATTTACGTGAAAATTCTTGATGGGAAAAAGCACGAGCCGAGGAGGAGAAATTCACTATATCGGAATACAGCTCTCAAATCCACAGTAGAGTTGTGAGAGGAAAGTGACACTAAGTTCAAATAAAGAGAGCAAAGAAAAAAGAGGGAGAACAAGATAAGCTGGAGTGAGCTAGCTAGCTAGTAAAAAAGGGAGAATTCCACATGGAGATACTTGGAATTATTATCTCAAATTGAATTATTATCAAGGCCCTCTACAACCTGTGAAGTAATGGGCATACTACTCTGCTGTTCCTTTTGGATCACCTGACTAATAATTCCATTTTTTAGTTGAGTTAAAAAAAAAAGTTTCTTTTAACTCAACTGGTCTTTCAAGCCTGAAAGGTAGAAAAAATATAGAGACAAGCATCCAATCGACCTATAGTCAAAGTTGTTACGACATACTCTAATTTCACAGGGTCTTATTACCTCGCACATTTTTATCACCCTTTTGTGCTGACATGACAACCTTTTTTACATAAAATAGAGCTCACATCAAAGGTATCATGTCATCCAAAAAGGTTGACAAAAATGTCACGTCAGCACAAAAGGATGACAACAATACGCTAAAATTAAGTTCAGAGAAGTAATAGGACCCCCGTGAAGTTGGAGTGTGTGTAGCAACTTTAATCATAGTTCAAGGGTGTACTAGATGCTTTACTCAAAAATATATATTGGGTGTGTTTGGTATGATGGATATTTTCCCTTGTTTAGTTGTAATATAACTTTGGGAACTTCGAATCAAAATAAACCAAAATATGAATAAAGTGACAAAAATAGGCTAAACGTAAAAATTTATTACGTTTTATACCTTTTTTTAACTGTTTGATAGTGGATGTTTACGGTAAAAAAGTTTTAGTAAAACGTAGTCATAATTTATTACGTTTTACAAAACTTTTTTATAAAACGTAATAATTTATTATGTTTTATAAAAAAAAATTATAAAACGTAATAATTTATTACGTTTACATGATTTGACATAAATAAGTGATGTGATAGTACACGGAGTTTTTTAAAAAAAAATTATAAATTAAAACTTTATAAAAAATTTAACTTTTATAAATTATAACTTTTTATTATGTTTCTTACCAAAAAAAAATTAAAAAGTTATTGTTTCGTTTTGTCAAATCAAGTACCACCTAACTCACTCTTTTTGACCTTTTCTTCATAAATAGTATTAAGAAGTTACTTTTTAATAAATAAAAAAATAAAAATACATAATTATAAATTTATTTTATTAATGTAATAAAAAATTACATTATTTTCTAAATTTGGTCAGTTGAATGTATAATTGTTGATGTCACATCTCATACAAACTGATCGAATGATGTGTAGTTAAATATTATGTTTTAGAAAATATATTATATTTTTAATTAGAGTGTATACGCTCATGTAAAGTTAAAATTTAGGTAGAAAAAAATATATGTTTTATTCACCAACCAAACACCATAAAATATTTTTTGAAAAATATTTTCCACTCAACAACCAAACATAAGAAAATAAGTAAAACACCAACTTATTTTCTAGAAAAATATTTTCCATCATACCAAACACACCCATAAACTTTATAGGATCTATAGCGAAAAAAGTATATATAAACTTTATAGAATCTAGTGGTAATAATAGCATCACGTAATTGTGCCGGAGGCCATAAACCGTTATAACTCTTTACTACTGGAGGTATCACAATCAAAATCATAAGTATTACGCACTAGAATATCAATGCAACAATGATTACCCTTCTAATATTTCTAATAACTATAATTCATATAGTCACAACCCATTTTATCCCTTTCATGAAGCATATGCGTATGATTTGGCTTTTAGGTTTGTTCAGAATTGTGAAATTTCTTTATGCTCATTTATTTATTTTAAACCACTTTACAGGCATATTCACCTATCTAGAAATACTCATGTTCAATTTAAGTAGAGCTATCTCCTTATCACTCTTAAAAATATTCTCAAAGAATTAGTTATAGTAAGCGTTACTCTTCCTTTAGAACTATACTTTATGAAGAGTGATGATACAAATTACTTGAATATTCTAATCACAAAACTTTCTAAACATCTAGGTGTGGATCATCTAGATTGGTTTAAATGTTCTGAGGTTATAGAAGATATCTCTAAATTCAGTTTTCTAGAATTATGGACTAAAGATGTTATAGAAGAAGGTCAAGCTGATTTTTCAGACAATGAAGTTGATGATAGATTGCACTGTTTGTGCTTGGTTATTTTTTGTATATACATGTTAGGATATTTAGATCTATCGGAAACAGCCTCTCTATCTCACATCTAAGGTAATGGTATGAACTGCGTACACTTATCCTTCCCAGACCCCACTTGGTGGGAATATACTAAGTATGTTGTTGTTATACATGTTTTGATACAAGCCAAATTGCCTCCGGACCTTTGGATGGGATACGTATGATGCTTGAGGTGCTTGATGAATCCTTAGTGCTATTAAAAGATGTCACATGGATGAAGATTATCATTAAGGAGGGACAAAGGACTTTGACGAGGTCGAAGGAATGCAAAACGAGGCTCGAAAGTCCTTGGAAGGGACATGCTCCCAAGGCGCTTTGGATCCACCTTTGATCCGCTCTAACATTTCACAAGCGGGTCAAAACAGCCCCTAGTGGGTCTTTTCTTACATTTTGGGTCACTTTTGGGCCTTAATGTAATAAGCTTAGTCTTGGACTATAAATAGATGACTTTAGGTCTTTCTTCCCTAGCTTGTTTTTTATTATGATGATGAATTCATGAAAACTCCATTGGGAGGGTGTTGAGTGCTTGAAAAAGCGTTTGTTGACGATTGTTTAGAAACGGTGGTTGTAAGGGAGATCCGATCTCCCTTTCAGTCAACGTAAGAGATTTAGATGCTTTGCTTGGTTTATTGATCGAGGATTAAGGGTTTAATATACCCTTTGTTTGCTTTCAATTCCTTTCATTGTGTCAATCTACCTATCTTTCTATCATCTATTCTTTTATCCTTTATCTTTTCATTTGTCAATTTCATTTTTTCTTTTGTGTTTGTGTTCGTTTCTCGTCTTCATAGATTTCTCTTGTATCATTTGGTATCAGAGTCGAGCTTAAGATCGTTCCCACGATTCTAGTCTTGGGTTTGTTATCTTAAAAATCAATAAAAAAGAAGTGTCAAAAATCGAAAGTCCAAAAAAAAAAGTCACTATTCACGTTTATGTTCTTAGGTCAAATTTTGAGTTTTTTATTTTGTGTTTTTCTTGTGTTTCTAGTGTTAGATTTGTGTTCTCTAACACTATACGAGTCTAGAAATCAAATTTGAGCCAAATCGGAGCTTATTTGAGTGTTCTATTCTTGTTGGAAGCTTGGATTGAAGATTTTGAAGTTGATTGCAAAATCTGAAGATTTTGGTGAAGAATTTGAGAAAATTGATGATTGAAATGTGTTTAGAAGGTCGAAATTAGCCTTGGTTCAAAATTTCGTCAGATTCCAATCAACGGTTTAAGAGAGAGATTTTTGAAGTTTTGGTGTTCTTGAGTGTTCTTGAAGAAATTCAAATCTTCAAGAGGAATTGTTGGAAAAAGGTAATTGTTTGATCCTCAAAAGTGAAAAAAAAAAAAGGTTTATAAAAGTGTTTGTACAAACATCTTTTGAAGGCCCTAAAGGATATTCCAAGAGAGAAGCAAAGGTGGCACACATTTAGGTAAAGCTTGGCTGAAATTCCAGCCTTGCTGCCTTGGCCTGCGCTGCATCTGCTTCAGCAAATTGGACGCAGGTCAGGAGCAGACTACACTGGTTTGATCTGTGGTGCATCTGCTTCAGCAGATTGGCCACAGATCAGGGGCAGATTGGTCCTGCATCCAGCATGCTCTCCATATGCGCCCAAGGTGCAACCACACTTCAAGGCAACCCTCTTGAACGCACCACCAACCTATTTTGAACACATCTAAAGCCTTCCCAACGTCCAATTCAAGTTTCCATATGAATATGAACCCCTTTTCAACACCAAATTCAAATTTCCAAATGAATATCAATACTTTTGCAACACAAATTCAAGCCTCGAAACTCATCTCAACACTTTAAAAACTCCATTGCTCTAGGTTTGATTCTTAGTTTCAATTTCTTGATTGTTGAATCACTTCTTTGATTCTTAAAGTACTTATCAACTAGTAACTCATCTACTAAGTTGATTGATTAGTTTTGAGTCTGTTTTCTTTCGCCATCTTTTTCTTTTTGTGCTTTTCTCATTTTAATTCGTCGTAACTTCTTTGATTCTAGTTCGTAAGTAGATTTTGTCTTGTGTCTTGAGTCGATCAAACAAGAATCCATTCCGGACGCAAAGTAGTGATTGACACCTTATTAACTACCGGAGTATAAGCAACTTTCAACATTCGTCGCTCCAATTGTGAGGATCACAAAGGTGAGCTTATTATGAGTGTCGGTGAGGAGCTTTACTACTAATCTTGTTTGTTCATTTTTTTTTATAGGTACAAAGGTGATATAAAGGGAAAACGTCTTCGATAGTCGGGGATTATTGTGACTACAACATGGGAGACTATGATTGTAGTGAGGGATTTTATGGCTACGAAGTTGAAGGAGATTGCGGAGGCTATGAAAATAGCCATGATCAAAACTTGGGCAGATTTGAGAGTTACGGTTTTGAAGGAAAAAATGAGGAGAATGAAATGCCTAGTGCTTATGGTGAACTTGGAGATGATTTAGGACCTCATAATGGATCTTATGATGACGTTGGGGCATATGAAGAGTCTTACACTTCTCACTTCGAACCTAGATTTGGTGTTAGGTATAACCCTTTCATTCGCAAAGCTTATGATAGCTATGATGAGAGTACACGTGAGGAGTGTGAAGATTCATATTCTCACCTTGTAGTACTTCTTATCAAGGTCGATATAGTGTGAATGGTTATACTAGCTCTAGTGGAAGTTGTCCAACAAGAAAAAAAAGGTATGCATCTCCAAAACCGAGGGGTACTCATGTGCCTTACAATGTTGATCCGAGAAGGAGTGTACACTCTGGAAAGGTGACCATTTGTGGGATACCGGGCTGCCTTATTGTGTTAAATAATAGGTATTATAGAAACTACATCGTTCCATCCATAGTTGACTGCTTGGGGTTGTTTCGCGAGCCTTTACTTATTTCATACTTCTTGGATGGGTTTAAGGTTACCAAGAGGGTCAAAGTTGTCTTCTCTCAATTTGGATACCATGAGGAGGTGTGGTGCGATATTCTTCCATTAACATACGATCATGTATGCTTAGGTGCCGATTGGTTTGCACAACATAGAGTTCTAAATGTGCAAAATTGGCCTAATGTTGTAAGAGACCGGTGGGGAAATCACCTCGTAACATACATGCTACTCGAGCCGCAAAGAGAAGTGAATACTTACTCCAATCTGAATGCTTATGAGAGACAAAAAATTAAGAGGAGTAAGGGTTTGCAAGGTGGTAATCGAGAGTGGAAAAAAGAGATATTGTGTGGAGCGAAGTGAGGGGATTGCCACCAAACCGAGCTAACATTGTTTGTCCTTCTATTTCTAAGGACATGTGTGTAGGTACCAACATGGAAAGAGGAAGAGAACAAGTGCTAAAAGAGAAGATTCCTTTTGAAGACTTGACGAGGGAAATCTTAATTGAATCCAAATCTTGTGGAGGACCTTCACACCAAGGTAAAGAGGAATGTGCTCAAGAACTACAAGGTAACATAGCTAACTCTTACACTTTTGTGCATGTGAATGATAAGTGTGTGGCTAGTAGCCCATTGAGTGTAAGTAGTAGCTTACCTACATATGATTCTATTGATTCTTTTCTCTTGATAATGATGTACATGTTGTGAGTGTGGATATACTAGTTGATCCTATTGATGACCGAATTGACTCTTTTTGTAAGATCAATTTGTGTCCACCTAGTGTTGAAGCCATTATATTGAGTGATAGTACATCCTCTTGTAGAAATTATGTTGATCAACTTATATGCAAAACTAGTCCACCACTTGAGGAAATGTGTAGTGTGATTAAAGAACCTCAAGTGAGTGATGTAATTGAGAACGCTGATCAAGAAAATGGGCGTGACCCTTTGAGCTTGACCTTTAGTGAATATTCTAATACTTGTTTGGCTCATAGGGATAATCATATTCTTGAAACATCTTTGATACTTGATAATGGTCTTTTAGAGAATGGATTTGCATGTTCTATATCCTCTCCATGGATAGATCCTTCTCTCTTTAAGAAAAATATCTTGTTTGAAGATAATGATCTCACTCCTAGTGAATTACCTAGTGGTATGGATAGCATTGTTGATATAGCTCATTTTGAGGGCTATATTCCATATGACAACCCACTATGGTGTGACAACATTCCTCCTAAAGATGGAAATCTCTTCTTAGAAGATGAGAGTACTCTTAAGGGAAAGGAATGTGAAGTCTTGGAAAAGAATAATCAATTGGGTGATGATAACTTTGATTTGCTTGAATCTCTAAGAAACCCACTAAGTGAGTTTTCCTTAAAAAATGATTGTGGATGTGATCCTTTATATGATACCCCACCCTTGTTTGATATTTATAAGGATGAATTTCTTATTTTTTTTGTGAAGGCCTAAGTAATAATCCCTTTAATATTGGTGGTGCTATGTGTTTACTTGAGGATTCATCCATTTAAAGAGAAAGTATCCATTGTTTGGACATAGCTTCCTCTTCTACTTTGTGTGACCCTATTGTTGATAATACTCATGGTGATGATCTTGGATCTATTATTGAGTATCTACATGGTGACACCTTTGTTGAAGTGGACTTGAGTGATGCCTTTCTCTACTCTCTACTTGTTTTTTATGATGCTTATTGTGATGCCCCAAAGTTTTGGGGCCTATCACCCGCCAGGATTGTGCGTGCCAACCAGGCCGCAACCTTGTCAGCTATACAGGCGGCATGTGCTGAGGGAATATGCTGAAGTCGAAGATGAGGCAAAGGGGCATAACATGAGGCAAAAATCATCTATATATGTTGCATGACATGTTCTAAGAGTGACAAGGTGAGTTGGAGAGGGCTTGGTGTGAGCCCAAGAGGGCGGAGGCATGGTGAGGATGTGTGCGATGTTTGATATCAGCGCCGTGCCATTTTGAGCTACAAGTGGAATCTAAGGATTCCGGTTTAGAGTGTTGATATTAAGGGTACCTTATGTATGCTTACCAATTTTGGGGTCATTTGGAGTCCGTTTGGATAGGGGTTTGACTTGGCCAAAGTCCAGTGGCATTGTCGTAATTTGTTGGTTGGTCCGAAGGCCATAACTCGTTCCATGTGTATGGGAATGGGGTGAAACTTCATGGAGATGTGAAGGAAGTCAAGATAAAGGAGTAGGAACAAACGGCACCCAATTTAGAGGTCGAACGAATGATCTAAGCCCCAGTATGATTCTCGGGCAAAATGATGTCTAGTGGCGGACATTGGGATTATTTATTTTAAGCATATATAAGGGGGGTATACATGGTGACAGCCTACCAGCCTCCCCCGGGTGTGTCGACAGATGGCCACCCCAAGTGTGCTGCCTTGAGGGACAACCTCAAGGTCCTGCCTTTGCATGTCAAAGGAATGCGCAAGGTACTCATAGGGCTCGGGAACCCTATGGGCAACGCAGGGTCGGGTGGACTAGCGTTGGGTGCCCGACAAGGCTAGAGGTTGGCTATATGAACCGAAAAGCCGCGCGGACTATCTAAGTGAAGGATGCCTCCAAGCCGATAGAGCAATCGAGATACTCTCCCCAAGAGACTCGTGAGCTAACTTGTGAGCTTGGTCAAGGATCAGCCAAGCAAGCAAGGGTCTGTTAGCCTAGACGCGCAGTTGTTGGGCGACACTGTGCTATGGAAGTTGGGTGCAAGTTGTGTGGGCTATGTTTGGCTATGCCATAAGACATGAGAGGGCATAACTAAGGAAGACGCTTGAGACAAAGGCCAAGGATTGAAGGTTGCCCTACTCGGGCGAAGCAACGGACAAGTGCACATGCACAAGGCGATGTCAAGCTTGAGGATAGGACTGTGCACGCTATAGTAATGCCCAGGTCCAGGCGAGGGACGAGTATATTCGTATCCATCCCTGGGAGCGCATATGGATGAGATCCAAGGATTAAAGATGCGCCATAAGAGTTGCTTATACGTTGGTCATGTCAACCGACATGTTGATAGAGCGGCACCAAAGGGAGCAAACCTCTGAGGAGAGCTTCTCACAGGCACAGGATCATGCTAAAGACCTGGGAAATGAGGAAGGCTGGCCCATAGTTAGGGGAACCATGGGCGCCGCACGGGCAAAATTGTGTGCCGCTGACACAGTGAAAAATGAGCCCGTGACAAGTGGTATCAGAGCAAGATCACTTGCTACGCAAGTGGTATCGAAGCGTAGAATTGAGAGCAGATTATGAATGTCATTGCAGCGATCACGTCAAAGCATAGATTGACATTCTCCGTGCTCATGAAGATCGTTTGAGACGATGCTACCTTGTAAAGGGAATTGGTTGTATGTTGAAACGCTTGAGTTAGCTATGTCAACCAAGGCCCATCATTTCAGAATCACACCATGTCACAGCCGTTGATTTCGCCTTCGTCTGTGTGGGTTGATTCATCTTCGAAGCATTCAAGAGTGATTGAGTAACCTTCAAGGGATGACTTCAAATCAGTGGGTACTGTATGCAGAGGGATTCTATGGAGGCACGTTAGGCCAACAAGTGTGGTCATCGTACGATGTTATTTCAGTGGAACCACAAAGTTGGACAATTGTATAGCTGGTGCTCAAATGTCCTTGATTGTGGGGAGTCGTCAGTTTGTCAGAAACTCTGTTAGTGGTATGTTGGTAACTATGGTCAGAAGAGAGTATGGACTTGACAAGGACATCAAGCAAGGTTGGTGAAGTACATCAGAAGCTTGTCAGTCAAATAGTTTGTTCATGCAAAGCGATGAGCCAGGGTTGTCAGCCATGAAAGAGCCTAGGCTGAGCTAAAGAAGGGGATATGCCGATAAGTCGGGTGGTCAAGAGGATGAGCCATGTCTGCCAAGTCGTGCAGCCATGTTCCAAGAGATTTGAAGTCGTAGACTATAATCATTGGTCTTGATCATGCTTAGATCTTGACAGGGATGCAATTAAGGCATCAAGTTGAGTGTCCACCATGATGGTTGGACTTGAGCTTTGTCGGAGGGCATGTGAAGGGGTCCGTCTAAGGAAGTCGGACTCAAGGTCAGAACGACCTAGCCACCTAATGGGTTGCGAAGAGTGGCAGGAGAGTCCCTAAACCTATCCACCTAATGGGTTGCAAAGAGTGGCAGGAGAGTCTCTAAACCTAGCCATCCAATGGGTTGCGAGGAGTGGCAGGAGAGTCCCTACAGAAGAGATCCATGCAGGATGAGTGGGCAGTAAAGCCTATGGCATGGGCAAGCAGAGCTTGCAGTTCGAGAGAGTGCTATGCAAGGCAAGAACCAGGCTAGCACCAAGCGGACCATTGGGTCGCGACAAACGTAAAGAAGGACCTGAGTACAGGCTTCTTTGCGGGAAGATGGACGTTAAAGTCAGGTGGAGGTAAAACCATCAGGTGTGTGAGCGGCACGCATAAACCAAACCATTTCATGGAGAGATGTTGTGTCAAAGTACTATGGGTAAGAAATGTCGTCAAAGTGGGATTAGCTAAAGCGCTGAAAATGAATTGGGTTCTAAATTCGAGGATGGGTTCTTCTCGAAGAGTAAAAGAGCGGGTCGGAGGCCGCAGATGGGTGAACCAAGGGAGTTCTCGCCGTAGGCCATAGGTACGAGGGTACCCCAGACGCATCTTGAGACTGCAGAAGAAAAAGAGAGTTTCGGATGAAGTTTCCTGTTCAAGAGTAGTGCGCAAGATGCCGGCACTTTGAGATAAGAAGTACTTGCCAAAGGTACGTCCCAAGAGAGTGCGAGGTGCCTATGGGCGCAGAGCACATGGAATTCCAAAAGGTGTCATGGTGAAGCATGGGTTTCCAAAGGCTATTGTGAATGATGATTGGGACGAAGTTCATAATTTGGGCTACCTCCAGTGACGTCGCTCAAGGAAAAGAGATAAGTACCATGAGGGAATGGTTGGCAAAGATGTCACATCGAGGGATACCTACCTAGTTATGTTGTGCTAAAACGGTAAAAGTCCAGGAGGGAAGATAGTTGTCTACCAGAGGCAAAGGATCGAAGGGCTAGACATGCCAGGTATGGATGGGCTAGTAGGATCGCCAGGGTGGAAACAGATTCCCGGACAAGATGAAGGCCGTGAGGAGCATGGTGCGGATATGACTTAAGGTCACCGTAAAGTTACTCACCAGAGGGTGCAGGTGTGGAGACACCGTCCGAGCAGAAGTGCGGAGTGCATGCTTGGATAAAACTTGGGGGAGAAGGGCAAGGGTCCTGACTCCAATTTTAAGATGGAGCTCGCAAGAGTTCCCACACACAAGGATTTGGGGGTTGCGATGTAAATCCCCAAGGGTGCAGACTTCGGGTTATCGCCGGTGGTGTATGTCATTGAGTACAATGACTTCTTTAGGTGTGTGAGGGTGTGATGCCCCAAAGTTTTGGGGCCTGTCACCCGCCAGGATTGTGTGTGCCAACCAGGCCACAACCTTGTCAGCTATGCAGGCGGCATATGCTGAGGGAATATGTTGAAGTCGAAGATGAGGCAAAGGCGTATAACATGAGGCAACAAGCATCTATGTATGTTGCATGACATGTCCTAAGAGTGCCAATGTTATTTGGAGAGGGCTTGGTGTGAGCCCAAGGGGGCGGAGGCATGGTGAGGATCATGTGCGGTGTCTGATGTCAGCGTCGTGCCATTTTGAGTTACAAGTGGAATCTAAGGATTCCGGTTTAGAGTGTTGATATTAAGGGTACCTTATGTATGCTTACCAAATTTGGGGTCATTTGGAGTCCGTTTGGATAGGGGCTTGACTTTGCCAAAGTCCAGTGGCATTGCCGTAATTTGTTGATTGGTCTGAAGGCCATAACTTGTTCCATGTGTATGGGAATGGAGTGAAACTTCATGGAGGTGTGAAGGAAGTCAAGAGAAAGGAGTAGAAACAAACGGCACCTAATTTGGAGGTCGAACGAATGATCTAAGCCCCAGTATGATTCTCGGGCAAAATGATGTCTAGTGGCGGACATTGGGATTATTTATTTTAAGCATATATAAGGGGGTATACATGGTGACAGCCTACCAGCCTCCCCCGGGTGTGTCGACAGATGGCCACCCCAAGTGTGCTGCCTTGAGGGACAACCTCAAGGGTCTGCCTTGGCATGTCAAAGGAATGCGCAAGGTACTCATAGGGCTCGGGAACCCTATGGGCAATGTAGGGTCAGGTGGACTAGCGTTGGGCGCCCGACAAGGCTAGAGGTTGGCTATATGAATCAACAAGCCCCGCGGGCTATCTAATTGATGGAATGATGCCTCCAAGCCGATAGAGAAATCGAGATACTCTCCCCAAGAGACTCGGGAGCTAACTTGTGAGCTTGGTCAAGGTTCAGCCAAGCAAGCAAGGGTTCGTTGGCCTAGACGCGCAGTTGTGGGGCGACACTGTGCTATGGAAGTTGGGTGCAAGTTGTGTGGGCTATGTTTGGCTATGCCATAAGACATGAGAGGGCATGACCAAGAAAGACGCTTGAGACAAAGGCCAAGGATTGAAGGTTGCCCTACTCGGGCAAAACAAAGGCCAAGTGCACATGCACAAGGCGATGTCAAGCTTGAGGATAGGACTGTGCACGCTATAGTGATGACCAGGTCCAGGCGAGGGACGAGTATGTCCGTAGCCATCCCCGGGAGCGCATATAGATGAGATCCAAGGATTAAAGGTGCGTCATAAGAGTTGTTTATACGTTGGCCATGTCAGCCGACATGTTGATAGAGAGGCACCAAAGGGATCAAACCTCTGAGGCGAGCTTCCCACAGTCACAGGATCGTGCTAAATACCTGGGAAATGAGGAAGGCTGGCCCATAGTTGGGGGAACCATGGGCGCCGCACGGGCAAAATTGTGTGTCGCTGACACAGTGAAAAATGAGCATGTGACATTATGCTATTATAGAGAGTATGTCTTTCTATTTGGGTGAAACCTATGGAGAAAAAGAGTGTTATCTACACCCGTGTCTATGGCCACTCTTTTCATTTGACCCCGGTGCCAAATTTGGAAATGATGATCTTTGTAAACCCAACTTATTTCTTGGTCTACATAACAAGCAAAGTTTGAATAAAGGTGTTGGTATCCTTCCCTATGATCGAAAGTCTTTCTTAGGGATTCACAATCCACTTGAGGGACCAATATTATGTAAGAGAAAGAACTCCAACCAAGATAAAGGGTTTTTAAAGAAGGGGAGTAGTGAAAAGCTCCAAGAGAGTTCACCATTATGTTTTTCCATTCTTGACCAAGGTTCCACCACTTGTAGGTCAAGAAGAGAGCCTTCTCTTGAAACAACTTTGGATGAATTCCATTTATGTGATACCCTTTTTTAATACGTGTGTAAAGATGATGCCTTTACACTTGCTTTCTTTTTATACTACCTCTTTACTTATGATGATATCCATGCTAGTCTTGTATTTTCTTTATGTAGAGGTAGGAAACTTGTCGGTTGGTCCACTTGTTTGAGTGACAATGCTATATGGATCTTGTGGACTTTAAATCCAATTGAGGCACCACTCTTGATGTGGTTTCTTAAAGAGGTAATGAATCAATTGTGTCTTAAGCCTCCTAAGGTAAAAGTAGCCTTACCTTTTGGATTTAGTGATGCCATTATGATCCTTGTGGCTTCCTTACCTCTTGGTGATTCCCATAGCCAACTCCTTTGTGCATTTTTCAATAAGGTTCTAATATTTACCACGAAGGATCCTTGGTTATATATTAAGTATGTGCAACCTTGGCATGATGCTATGATTATTTGTGCTAACTCTAACCCTCATGTCATGAGGATGTCATATTTGTTTGGCCTACCTTTGGTTTTGCAAGGTTTGGATTCGAGGTCGAATCCTTTTCAAGAAGGGGAGGATGACACAAGCCAAATTGCCTACGGACCTTTGGATGGGATACGTATGATGCTTGAGGTGCTTGATGAATCCTTAGTGCTATTAACAGATGCCACATGGATGAAGATTATCATTAAGGAGGGACAAAGGACTTTGACGAGGTTGCAGGAGTGCAAAATGAGGCTCGAAAGTCCTTGGAAGGTACATGCTCCTAAGGCGCTTTGGATCCGCCTTTGATCCGCTCTAGCATTTCACAAGCGGGTCAAAACAGCTCCTAGTGGATCTTTTCTTACATTTTGGGTCACTTTTGATTTTGGGCCTTAATGTAATAAGCTTAGTCTTGGACTATAAATAGATGACTTTAGGTCTTTCTTCCCTAGCTTGTTTTTTATTATGATGATGAATTCATGAAAACTCCATTGGAGGGTGTTGAGTGCTTGGAAAAACGTTTGTTGACGATTGTTTAGAAACGGTGGTTGTAAGGGAGATCTAATCCCCCTTTCGGTCAACGTAAGAGATTTAGGTGCTTTGATTGGTTTATTGATTGAGGATTAAGGGTTTAATATACCCTTTGTTTGCTTTCAATTCCTTTCATTGTGTCAATCTACCTATCTTTCTATCATCTATCATTTTACCCTTTATCTTTTCATTTGTCAATTTCATTATTTCTTTTGAGTTTGTGTTCGTTTTTCGTCTTCGTAGATTTCTCTTGTATCATGTTTTGAGTGTATCATGGCTCTGTTTCTAAGTTCGGAATAAATGTCAAAAAGCACCAAAAATCCAGGAGAAGGTTCGCAAAAGGTAGCTTTGCTATGTTTAAGTAGTGATTCAAGGAATGCATAATATATATATATATATATATATATATATATAACTAGTAAATTTGGCCGCGCTTCTCGCGGTTACGAAAAACTCATTGGATTCACAAACTAATTTTTTTACTATACACAAAAAATAAAAATAAAATTAGAATACTATTTATTAGTCCTTAAATCCAAACAGATTGTATTTTAGGTTTTTAGTTCATTATAATATTAACACTCTATTTTATATTTTTTGTCTCTAACCTTTCATCACCCAACGTAGTTCTTAAGAAACTAATTCACCCAAAGAAGAAAAACAAAGATCCATTAAATTACCACCATCATTATTTTTGGTTTAGTATAGTAATATTCTTTTATCATTTCATTCCATATATTAGAAATTTTTTATTATGTTGATAATAAATAATAATATACACAAATTAAGTAGAGAAAAGTTTTTAAGAAAATCAAGAAAATATCAAAATATTTGTAAAATCATTAACCAAAATTTCAAGATTTTTTTTCCATAAATATTTTGCTCCTTCCAACATAATGACTGAAACGTTATCACAATTAAAATTATACAACAACGGTTGCAAATAGTGATTATTAAACATGAAAAGGAGCATCAATTCATCATGAATTCACTTTTTCTTCACACTCTATGTATCTTACATCTATTTTTATCTTGATTCAACCTCCCTAATTTATCATCAAAATAAGATATTAGGTCAAAAGAAAGAATGTTATTTACGTACTTGATTTTGTTCTTTTGCCCCTTTGCTTTTCTTTCCTTTTTTTGTTCTTTCTCTATCCTTTAACTTGTAGTATTTCCTTGCTCACTAATATTTTTTCTTCTATTCTCCCTCTAATGTGCTTTTATAAAAAGAACCCTTAATGTGCAATTCACATAAATACACATTTTCTTTGTGTATGCATTATATGCATACATCTCAATCTCACCTTCTTTTTCTCTATTCTCATACCCTACAGTGTTAATAATAAAAGCTCTTCCTCGTATTAATGTATATGAAACCTAACATTAAGGTAAGAATTATGTTACATGAAAATATGTAATAACCAGACTTTTTTTTTCATTAGCTTGTTAGCCTATCAGCTAAAACCATCATCATATGCTTGCTTGGTAACTTTTGTGATAAGGCACATGTCTATGTTTTAACAACGATGAGATGCCGCTAAACCTGACAAAATTGGGAGAAAAAAATTCACAACTTCCGCCTGCAAATCTTTGTCTTATGAACCTGAAAAATAATCAAGTATATTAGCACATATTTTAAGAAATAACAAACTACAATTGTGCTATTTTGTAAAAGGTTAGAATTTCTTGAGACAAACGAATGTATTTGAATGCAAATCAACAGAAAATAATTTTGTTGTCACATAACTTAAGAAGTAACAATTGACTTCCTATTTTTTTAGCACGTAACTGAAAAAAAATAAGATAAGAAAAGAACAAAAATGAAAAGAAAGAAGGCAAAAATCCAGAAAAAAAAGAGTGGATGGTCAATAATACCTGCAACTTGAAAAATTACTAAATTTATAATCAACTCATCAAGTCCATTCCATTATGAGTTTTCTATTTAATACTTGGGATACAAAGAGGTTGCATAACCGAAAACATAAAAGTAATTAACTTTGAATACAAAACATACATAATTGAAAGACTAAGCTAATTACATAATAAAGAGAGTTTAATTAGTATAATTTGGAGTTATTTTCTTTTAACATAACACATAAATAAGAGAAAAATCTCAAAAAGGAGAAAAAAGATAAATAGCAATGGAGGCTTCTAAAGCATGCCACATAGGATTGGTTATTGATCTCTTATATATATATATATATATATATATATATATATATATATATAGAGAGAGAGAGAGAGAGATTTGTTTGAACAATCGTCCCTTCACTAATTTTTTCTTAATATTTAAGAGTTGAAAATTAATTAAATATAGTTATCGTAAAACTTTTCCTTATTAGAAGTTATCAAAATTAATGACAACTAATATTTTTTCCATTAGTTTAAGAATTCTAAATCAACTAAATTTGATCTTTAACAAGATTTGAAAATCTAGAAATATTTGATGATCCATCCGCCACTTGAAACTTCTGGTGGTAATATATATATGTGCTTACACTAAAATATATGTTTATGTTTACATTATTATATTAAAGTGTGAAGAATCTTTGAAAGTTAATTTATACTTTTATACTTCATTAAAAATCTCCATAATAAATAAAATTATTTACTCCCTCCATTTCAAAAAGAATGATCTACTTTCCTTTTTAGTCCATTTAAAAAAGAATGACCCCTTTCCTTTTTTGGCAATACTTAATTTCAACTTCCGACATAGCATATTTAGGACGACAAGATTAAAGGGCATTTTGGTACATTTGACATAACTTTAATTTAAGCCACAAGATTCAAAAGTCTTTTTTATTTTCTTAAACTTTGTGTCAAGTTAAAGTAGGTCGTTCTTTTTTAAACGAATGGAGTAATTTTAAATAATCAAATGTTACACGTGCGAGGCACATATCATTAAACTAGTTATAATAAGATCAACAATGTTGATTGTGCTACTGATACTTTGGTGATTAAGAAAACAGTATAGTTATCAAAAAGAAAGAAACTCACACACGTGATAGTTAAGATATAAACTCAAAAATAGAATACCTGAGATGATTACTAAACCAACAGCTTATTTTTCTAATATATTTCTTATGAAATTATCAAAAAACCTCTTTACTCCTACTTAATTACATATCATACCCCAATATATAATAATTCTATTATTTCATCATAATGATTTAAATATTTAATATATTCTATTAATTTATATTAATTAACTATAACTATATATTGAAAGTAAAAAAAATTATTTATTTAATTGGCTATCATGTTCAAAACTAATTTGTTACCACAAATCACAATAATTAATAATTTAAAATATTTAAAAGACATAGAGAAATTTTATTGACTCTCATTATTTTAGCAATGTCACATAAATTGAGATAAAAAAAAAAGTACTGCAAATCATAATAATTAACAATTTAAAATATTTAAATTTCTATTATATAGAAGAGGTGGTTTCGACCACCTCTTATGCAATTACCAAAAAACTCCTCTACTCCCACTTAATTACATACCATACCCCAATATATACTTATTTTATTGTTTTATCATAATGGTTTAAATATTTAATAAATTCTATTAATTTATATTAATTAACTATAACTACATATTGAAAGTAAAAAAAAATTATTTATTTAATTGGCTATCATGTTCAAAACTAATTTGTTACCACAAATCACAATAATTAATAACTTAAAATATTTAAAAGACATATAGAAACTTTATTGACTCTTATTATTTTAGCAATGTCATATAAATTGAGATAAAAGAAAAAATACTGCAAATCATAATAATTAACAACTTAAAATATTTAAAAGATATATAAAAATTTTAGTTGACTCTCAAAATTGTATCGAAGCCACATAAATTGGGACACAAGGAGTAAATATATTATTTGATAATTACGTAAAAATTATTATAAATCACAATAATTAACAAGTTAAAATACTTTTTAAAAATAGATAAAAGTTCTATTCAACTCTCAAAATTTTATCGGTGCAGCATAAATCATGACAAAATAAAAAATTATCTTAATTAATTTCAACTAAATATTTAAAGTAAATCAATTTTATTATTTTAATTGACTTTTATATAGAAAAATTAATATTTTTATTTATTTATTTATTTTAGTAAATTTAATTTTTAAAATTATTTTTTTATTATATAGAAATACTAATATTTAAACTTAACTTTAAGTTTTTAAAGTACAAAATTAATAAATTTAATTTAATAAAATAAATTTCTAATGAATATTTTCTTAGAATTTGTGTTGGATCAATATGTATCAAGTTAAAAAGAAATAAAGAAAAATATATAATAAAATTTTATTATTGTGAAAGATAAATATAATGCACTATCCAATAATGTTTAATAATATCATATTTTGTATATGCAAATATAGCATCCCGTATTTAATTAATATACTATTCCGGTGAATTATCGATGATTACTATTGGATATGATAAAATTATATTAATTTTTATAGTAATAACATAATCAATCGCTCGTAATTAATTATTATGAGTCATATAGGTATTAAGAAAATAAATAATATTTAATGAAAAATAAAATAGACATAAAATGAGAAATTAACTCTTAATGTTTTAAATTAAATTTTCGTCTTTCGAATGATGATTTTACTATATCACTCCTTATTATAAGTCATTTATGTATTAGAAAAATAAGAATAACAAAATGATATGTCAACATAAAATATTTGATTGACTATCAAAATTATATTAGTGTCACATAAATTGGGACAAGACAGAAGAAAATATAAAGCAACATATATTATTTGAAAATAAAATAAAAAGTACTGTAAATAACAATAATTAACAAAAAAAAAAAAAAATTGACTGATTTCTGCTTCAGCTGCTTCAATCGTAATTTTAATGTACAGCGATATTTAAAGAGAGTAAAATGGCATGATGAGATTTAAAGAGGATAAAATGTATGTAGTAAAGTGTGAGAAGAATAAAGCATAAGTAAATTTTATTACTATATTTTAAAGAAATTAAAGAAAAGAAGTATAAAGATTATTTAAAATATTTTTACAAACTAATTTAAATACAAATAAAGTAAATTTAGGTACAAAAAACGTGTATCTATCACAAATTCGTTATCAAACACTTCGCACTTTATTAACTTTAGCAAATTTTCTATCAAATATGTGTAGCCATCTTTCTCAACTTTTAACAGCTCCTCAATATTAGTTAATATTTTTCTGTTTTAAAAATAAAATAAAGAAAAGAAAATTTCAACTCTTCCTTCTCTATTAAAAAAACAACACTCTTTTTCTATGTTAAAAATAATAATTAAACAAAACAATAGCGAATCTAAGGTGTGTATTCTCTTTATCGGGTAAGTTTACATGATTCTTATTCTTTGCGATATTGAAAATCAATAATCTACTGGATATTTGATTTAAGCTATTTCATCAGATTTACGCCTCTTCTTTCTTTATATTTCTGATCGCAAAATTCAACAAGAAGGTTAAAAAAAGGTTTCAATTGTGATCCCCTCAGCTCAGTCATACTAATGAAAATATTTTATTGCTCAAATTTTCTACACCAAGATAAATCCTAAAACTTAAAAATTGCAATCCACATGTTCTACTGTCAGCACGGGCCTTGCACTTTTAGTATATATATAAGCAAAGGTTTGGTAGTACTATTAATTTGTCTTTTGTGGGTACTATCAAACCTTTACTTATGTATATTAGAAAACTAGAGGAGCATGATCCGTGTCAGCACGGGCCCAACATTAAGATATTTATTTATCTTTTCAATCTTGATATATTTAAATAAAACTTTTTAATAAAAGGATTGCATATGTTTTCTAGGATTCATCCGGAATCTAGCATGAGTTTAACATATGTTATTTTAATATGTATTTAGATAATTTAAGTTGTTAACTATTATAATTTATAATATTTTTTTATGTAATTTTCAAATCAATATACGTTACTTTTCTTGTCCAAATTTTTGTGGCATTGATAGTTAATTATATTTTAAAAATAATTTAAGTTTTTAATTATTGTGATTTATAATACTTTTCTTCTATTCCAATTTTAGTGACACTAATATAATTTTAAGAGTCGACCAAATATTTTATATCTTTTAAATTTTTTAAGTTGTTAATTATTGTGATTTTTGGTATTTTTCATGTAATTTTTTTGAAATATATAACATATTAAATTATTTTTAGATATTTTAAGTTGTTAACTACTGTAATTTATAATACTTTTAATGTAATTTTTGAATAATATATGTTATTCTCCTTGTTCAGAGTTTTGTGTCGACGATAGCCAATTATATTTTTTAAAATAATTTAAATTTTTTATCATTGTGATTTATAATATTTTTTCTATTTCAACTTATGTGGCACAATGCTTAATTGACCATAATAATTAATTAGGGGTGATACAGTAAAATGTAATTATTATTATTTACTATTTATTATTTTTATTATGTGTATGTGTTGATTCAAGAGGAATTTGGAAACATTTAGAAATGTGTTGAATGTTACAAATGTTAATAATCCATTTGGTGCTTCTTGATTTCTCTACATTTATCTCTTGTGTGTTTTTACTCTTTTGTCCTTTGAGTATATGTAGTAATTTTTAATTTTTTTAAAAAATATCATGAAAAATTTTATTCACAGTATATATATATATATGTATATATATAATATACATATATATATAGTAAAATCGTGGATTCAATATTATTAATTTTTCAATACATAAGTGACTTATAATAATTAATTGCAGGTGGTACATTAAAATCACGATTGAAGCAGCAGAAATCAGTCAATTTTTAAATTTATTTTTTGTTAATTATTGTTATTTACAGTACTTTTTATTTCATTTTCAAATAATATATGTTATTTTATATCTTCTTCTGTCCCGTCCCAATTTATGTGGAACTAATATAATTTTGATAGTCAATCAAATATTTTATGTTGACATATCATTTTGTTATTCTTATTTTTCTAATACATAAATGACTTATAATAAGGAGTGATATAGTAAAATCGTCGTTCGAAAGACGAAAATTTAATTTAAAACATTAAGAGTTAATTTCGCATTTTATGTCTATTTTATTTTTTATTAAATATTATTTATTTTCTTAATACCTAGATGACTCATAATAATTAATTAAGAGCGATTGATTATGTTATTACTATACAAATTAATATAATTTTATCATATCCAATAGTAATCATCGATAATTCACCGAAATAGTAAATTAATTAAATACGGGATGCTATATTTGCATATGCAAAATATGATATTATTAAACATTATAGGATAGTGCATTATATTTATCTTTCACAATAATAAAATTTTACTATATATTTTTATTTATTTCTTTTTAACTTGATACATATTAACCCAACACAAATTCTAAGAAAATATTCATTAGAAATTTATTTTATTAAATTAAATTTATTAATTTTGTACTTTAAAATTTTAAAGTTAAGTTTAAATATTAGTATTTCTATATAATAAAAAAATAATTTTAAAATTTAAATTTACTAAAATAAATAAATAAATAAAAATATTAATTTTCTATATAAAAGTCAATTAAAATAATAAAATTGATTTACTTTAAATATTTAGTTGCAATTAATTAAGATAATTTTTTATTTTGTCATGATTTATGTTGCACCGATAAAATTTTGAGAGTTGAATAGAACTTTTATCTATTTTTAAAAAAGTATTTTTAACTTGTTAATTATTGTGATTTATAATAAATTTTACGTAATTATCAAATAATATATTTACTCCTTGTGTCCCAATTTATGTGGCTTCGATACAATTTTGAGAATCAACTAAAATTTTTATATATCTTTTAAATATTTTAAGTTGTTAATTATTATGATTTGCAGTACTTTTTCTTTTATCTCAATTTATGTGGCATTGCTAAAATAATGAGAGTCAATAAAATGTTTATATGTATTTTAAATATTTTAAGTTATTAATTATTGTGATTCGTGGTAACAAATTAATTTTGAACATGATAGCGAATTAAATAAAATAAAAAAAATTACTTCCAATATGTAGTTATAGTTAATTAATATAAATTAATAGAATATATTAAATATTTAAACCATTGTGATGAAATAATGAAATTATTATATATTGGGGCATGGTATGTAATTAAGTGGAAGTGGAGGGATGTTTTGGTAATTGCATGAGAGGTGGTCGAAACCTCCTCTTCTATATAATAGAAATATTTACTTTTTACTATTACTATAACTACTATTATTTCTATTTTTATTATACTGTATATTATTATTACTAATATTACTACTACTATATGTAAGTGAAGGTTGGGGTGACTACCAAGGTATTTCGATAATTTTAGTCGCCCCAACCTTCTTTTATTTATAGTAGTAAATAAAATGGTTACACGTGCATCTGATTTTTCCCTTATATTTATTAGTTTTGTCCCCATTTTCATGGTGCAATAAAATGGTTACACATGCATATTGTTTTATCTTATATTTATTAGTTGTCCTCATATATTATTTTAATAATATTTTTTTTTTACGTTTGTAACTAAATTATACATAGTAGTATTTTTATAAATATCTTTTTGCTCCTTATTAAATGACTACCGAGAGTATTTTGGTAATTTTATGGTACAATAAATATTTCGAAATCGATGTATGTCTCCTCAACTTATATATTTGAAACTTCCAAATGAGACGTGCATCATGTACTTTTTCAGGAATGTCCAAACGAAAGACGTGCCGCCATCTGTAGTTACAACAATCTAGCTAGATTTTTATCTACTTATATAATCACTTTTGTATTGGTTGAACCAGTCTAGCAAGCTCAATTTTATTCCACATTGAATGTATATATTATGTTAACATCGGTTCATTGTACTACATTTCTTTTCTTTTACTCCTATACTAAATAATTAAAACAAATAGGAAATAATCTTTCCCAAAGTTGAATCTCTTTGATACATTAGTGTTGCCAAAATATTCGTGCAAGGCACTGGCACGAGTATCTAGTTAAAATTAGAATTGAAGCCCAGTATGTCGAAACTGGTGCTTCTATAATATAGAACGTTTGGTAGTTGAACATATTAAGGACTTGTTTGGTCATGAAAATATAATTTTTTGAAGTTAAAAATAGAGTTAGAGTTTGAGTTGTGTTTATTTGACTATGAATATAAATTAAAGTTATTTTTAAAAAATTTGTGAGGAAAGTAAGAGTGAAAAAAAGTGAAAACTTTCAAATTGTATCTCAAAATTTTCGTGATCAAATACTGTAATTTTTACTTTTTTTCGTTAAAGTAAAATAATTCTCCGGAAAGAAAAGTACAAAGATGCCCTTGGTGAAACGGCTACTAAAAAGACAAGAAGATAAGAGAAGAAATACGGAAACCTTTCCCGGGTGAAATAGAATTAGGTCGGTTCGCCAAAATATTGACGAAAGTAGAATTAGTTTTCTAATTCCTATTTCCACTAGGACAAGAAATATATATTTAGGACGACGAAGGATTGTAAACAGAAATTCTCTTCTTTTCACCTCTCTCTCTCTCTCAAAGTATTTCACAGAGCTTCTGATTTTGTTTTCTTCAAAGAACCGAAGAATGGAAATAGCAGCCGCCAATTCTTTCATTCGCCGCTTACAACTACATCCAGAAATTTTTGAGCAGTTTCGCGGAGTCATGATTCGTTATTCATGTAATAAATTGGATGTTTCTGGTGTCGTTTCGGAATTGGATACTCTGTTCCAATTCCACCGCGATTTGTTAACGGGCTATCGATGTTTCTTGCCTCCAGAATTCCGACCATCTTCACCTTCTCGGCAGTCCCGAAAGAAGCATGATATCAACGACGACATGTTGAACCCTTGCATTGATTTTATGAACAAAGTGCAGAAACGTTTTGGTGATGAGCGCGGGGTTATTCGGGCTTACTTGGAGACCATAAGGGGATTGACACAAGGTAAACTTTCTTATAAGGATGCGTGTAGAGCAACTGCGGAAATCTTTGGTAGTGAAAATCAAGATTTGATTGATGAGTTTAAGTTGGTGCTTTTGGGTGATAATAATGGGGTAAGATCAACGAGAATTAAAAAGAAGAACAGTGAGGGTAGGCGAATGGAAGAGGAGATGTGTGAACTTGACGTTAAGTTGTCCCGTGTCATGACAATTGTGCAGGCTGCAAAGACTTTGAGGGACTTACTGTCAAAACAGCAACATCAAAAAATCAATATCAACGATCATTTCAGTGCTCTGAGTCTCAGCTGCGTTAGGAAAGAATTCAAAGAACAAGGTCCCTTTGTTGTACAACAATTGTTGATCGATCCGAGGCTTGTTGTTCTACCCCAAATTTTGGACAAGTTTGAGTCCAACGAAAGGAAACTGGTCAAGGAGAGAGAGAAGTTGCACGAATATTGGTGTGGAGTTCAAGAGAAGAAACAGAATTCTGTGACAAATTCATCAGTGTAAATTAAGTAGTATGATGTTAGGGCTTTTCTTGGATTTTAGATACATGTGAATGTAGTGCTAGTGCTAGGCGTTGAATGAATTGCATATAATGTAGTGCTAGTGCTAGGCGTTGAATGAATTGCATATAGTTTCATTAATTCTTTACACAATTCTGAATGGAGTTCGTTTACTCTCATTTATACAGTTGCACGCACTAATGTTACACTCTGATTTGATACTTACATTCTATTCGAATGGCTGTTACATATTGTTTAACTTATCATATTGTATTGTTTTAACAATACAACAATTTGGATAGATTATATCGTTTTGCAGACAAAATGAGGAAACGAAAGGCACCACACAATCACATCAAATAGGCCGTTACACAGAATGGAACTTTTCTTCATTAGATAAGGATGGGTTTAAAGATACAACACAATAAAATTTAACAATCAAAACAAACATTGTACTTAAACGAACAACACAATACAATAGGTATCAACCATCCAAACAAGCTGTAGTAAGCAACATTCTTTTGAGACTGTCTATACTTTTATGTTTAAAGGCAGTTTTAGAAAGCTCCATCGAAATCTCAAAGCATTTGAAGAATTTCATTTTTTATGTACAGTGAAAGTTACACTGATCATCTTCTTGACCCTTGCATCTTTTTTGTCATTAGCGACATAAATGTAGAGAAATCACTGATCACTAAAGATGTCCTCTGGCTCGTAATCCCAATCATCAATTCTCAAGTGTATTTATTAAGTATAACTAACATTACATATCAACAAAGTATCTCCTTGCAATTAAGCACAGCTGATACCAGGAAAAATGGAGAACTGTGTAAGACTGACCACAATTCCAAACAGGATAGAAGAAGCTTATCATGCCATATTGAAGTTCCAGAAGTGACTGTTCGTTTATTGACAAGGGCTTTATAAATCTGGCTACCAATACCAGCCAGGGCCACCCTCAAGACCATATGCAAAGCAATGAGCCAATCTCTGGTTTCCATATCCAAAAGGGGATGAATGTTGTCTCATCTGTTTCAACAGGTCATTTGCACTCCTGGAATCATCAGCAGTAACAGCATGCTTGCAACTTATCAAGAGAGATCTCAAATCTATGATTTCCATTCTTCTCCACAGACTTTTGATCCTTTTGATATCTGCACTGTGGTTTTACTTTTAGCATTCCACAGGTTTTTGTCGATAAGCTTCTAGTGCTTCATCCCCGTTCTCCAGATCATAGAGTTAATTCTGTATAAAACACTAGATAAAGGAATGCTTGAAGACTAAGCATAAGTGAGCGATGATGACTGGTACTTACTAAAGACGATCTTTGGAAGAACTGTCTTCTGCTTTTCTCAAACTAGTTTTGATATAAATAAGACAACAAACAACATATCCAATGTAATCTCACAAGTGAGATCTAGGAAGAATGAGGTGTATGCAATCTTATCTATACCTTCACCCTCAACTCAAATAAAACATATAAAAATAAATAAATATGTAAAAACAAATATAGCGAAGATAACCCAGTAAATTAAGGAATTTATAAATTGCTAGAGATAATTTATATAGGAGATCTTTGACAATGCAAAAGAGATCATATAAACAAAACATGAGAAATAAATTTATATTACAGATTGTGCTACACATAAAAGAAGGAAGAAAAAACATAAAGTAATTATCATCAAATTGTTGGTTCTTCATCATCTAACTTCCTTTGGTCATTTTCGACACAATCATCATGCAAAGCAACTGGATGAACTACTGCCTTATCACCTCTTCCCAATCGTCGATGCTTGCACGACTGCCTTATCAACTCGGCTACTCTATGTTTCCTCTTCGATCGGCCATTACCAATCCACAAGGAGCTCATATACTTAGCTGGACGTCTCAAGTCCATAGAACCTTTAGCATCTTGCATCTTCACTAAACAGTTCAATTTTTCGTTAATATCAACCAACAACATCTCCATCTTCTCTAATCGTTCCTCAACTTGCACTAAACGCTCATCAAGTTTAGCACCAACACTCAATCCACAAGAGATCTTACAACAAAAACACGCGAGCAACTATTAGTAAGTTAAGAGGTTTATAATTGTAAGAGACCATTAACTTTAAACACAGGAGATCTTAAAACAAATCAAAATAAGATCATTTATATAAAACACAAGAGATGATTAGTAACTTAAGAGAATAATCACAAGTACAAAGTCGACACAACCTACCCTCACCCAACTCCACCCCCATAAAAACACACACTTCACTTCGGATTATTCCATGACAAGGTTTTGGTACAATGGACTATGTGGATTTGAAAATTTTAGCTCTTATGAATCCTCAAGTTATTGACTAGTGACTAATTCTTAAGAAAGAATTAGAAAATTGACAGTGGGGGAGTCGAACAACAAAATGTAAATCAGCCCCTTGTGTTGCTACCAGGTAATCAACTAAAGCAATTGCAGAAATACAATTTGTATCATTAACAGCAAGTAAATCAGTGATATAATCCTATTTCCTCTCTTCCATTTTTAATAGAGAAAATCTTCCAAAAAAGGAAATAAATTACCTCATTTTCCCCAACTGTGACGTTCTCTTCGTGCCCAACAACATAGTCTTGCTCCTTCTTAACCATGACCTCCTCAACAACGTCTTCCTTTGACATGTCCCCAGCGTCCTCTTCCACTTCTTCTTCTGCTGCTTGCTCCTCCTCATCCTCCGGCCCAGAATTAGTTTTGTAGGAAGTAGCTTCCATTGCCATCTCTTAGGTTCAAAATTCAATATAAAAGGGAATTTTAGAAATGGGTAAATGACAAAGGAAAGGGGGGATTTCAAAGGGAAAGTTTGCTTCCAGCTAAACTCTTAGGTTCAAGATTTAAGTTCTAGTTTCCTTTTTACAAACAAGTCCCTTTTAAGTCTACTTTTGCAAAAATAGGTTTCCCCGTTGTTGCGTATGACGCCACATAGGAAATTTGGAAAAAGAAATAAATCAAAAGGAACATTAAATGAGAGGATCATTTTTCTTAATTTCAAATTGTAAAGTGAAAATGTGAAATACAAAACATGAACTTTCATAGTTCACCTGTGCCATGCACATTCTGACAACTACTTGCAGCACTGGGAAGTACATAATTGGTCATAGGATTTTGACATTTATTCTCCAATGTCACCATCTTTTCTGAATGAGCTTCCATTTTCTCTAATCGTTCCTCAACATGCACTAAACGCTCATCAAGTTTAGCACCATCAATCAATCCACAAGAGATCTTAGAACAAAATACACGAGCATCTATTAGTAACTTAAGAGGTTTATAAATTGTAAGAGACCATTAACTTTAAACACAGGAGATCTTAAAACGGCACAGAAAAGACATTTATATAAAACACGAGAGATCATTAATAACTTAAGCGTACAAAGCTAACGCCACCTACCCACCCCCACCCCAATTCCATCCCGATAAAAACACTCTTTAATTTTGAATTACCCCATGACAAGGTTTTGGTACAATCAATTATGTGGAGCTACTAATTAATAAGAAAGGAGTAGAAAATTAATAATGGGAGAGTCGAAAAACAAAATGTAAATCAGTGGCCTTGTGTTCTTCAGCTAACTAATCAATTTAGCAATTGCAGAAATTCTATTTGTATCATTAACAACAAATAAATCAGTGATATAATCCTATTTCTTCTCTTCCGTTTTTAATAGAGAAAAGGCATTCAAGAAAGAAAATAAATTACCTCATTTTCCCCAACTCTGACGTTCTCTTCATGTCCAACAACATAGTTTTGCTCCTTCTTAACCAACACCTCCTCTTCAACATCCTCCTTTGACACGTCCCCATCGTCCCCTTCCACTGCTTGCTCCTCGTCATTCTCCTCCGGCCCAGAAGTAGTTTTGTAGGAAGTAGCTTCTATTGTCATCTCTTAGGTCCAAATTTCAATATAAAAGGGAATCTCAGAAACGAGTAAAATGACAAAGGAAAAAGGAGGATTTCAAAGGGAAAGTTTGCTTCCAACTAAATTCTTATGTTCAAGATTCAAGTTCTAGTTTCCTTTTCACAAACAAGCCCCTTTTAAGTCTACTTTTGCAAAAAACAGGTTTCCGCATTGCTGTGTATGACACCACATAGGAAATTTGGAAAAAGAAATAGCAAATCAAAAGGAACATTAAAATGAGAGAATCAGTTTTCTTAATTTCAAATCGTATGTGTTTGGTATGAAGGAAAATGTTTTCCATGGAAAATATTTTCCTAGAAAATGTTTTCCTGGAAAACAAGTTGATTTTTTACTTGTTTTCTTATGTTTGGTTGGTGGATGGAAAATATTTTCCGGAAAATATTTTTTAGTATTTGGTTGGTGAATGAAAAAATATTTTTCAAAAAATACATTTTAGTGTTTAGCTAAAGCGTAAAAATACATTTTAGAATCCTTTTTTAGAAAATAAATTTAAAAAAATTAAATCCTTTTTTGGCAAGGGGGGAGGTAGGCGGGTGGGTGGGTGTGTCAGAATAGGTAGTAGGGGTGGGGTAAGAGAAAGTTTTGAATTTCTTTAAAAAGAATTTATAAAAATTGGCGGGGGGAGGGGGGGAGGGGGGTAGTAGGAGCTGGGGGAGGGGTAGGGGAGTGCGGGGGGAGGGGGGGAGGATGGTAGTAGGAGCTGGGGGAGGGGTGGGGGTAGGGGTGGCATCGGGGTGATCGGGTATTGGGGGCGGTGGGCGGGGCAGATGATTTTGAGAATTGTATGAACATTTCAACTTTAAAGTGAGGTTGAAAGAGAGTTTTGGAAAATGTTTTCCTTACTTTTTGAAGGGAAGTCATTTTCCTTAGATTTAAGAAAAATAAGTTGGTTTGGAAACATTTTCCAAAACATATAAGCAACCAAACATAAGAAAACTGGAAAACATTTTTTGGAAAATGTTTTCCTTGATACCAAACACACCCGTAAAGTGAAACATGAACTTTCATTGTTCACCTGGGCCATGGACATTCTGACCACTACTTGAAGCATTGGGGTGTAAATAATTGGTTCTAGGATTTTGAAATCTATTCTCCAATGTCAACATCTTTGAAGATATTTCCTGCAAATAATCTCGCTGAAATATTTGATAAATTCAAGTTAAAATGCATACAACATGTCTAGACGACAGGGAAAATGAATGCAAATTTATACAAGCGGAAATAACAACAACATCAACTGAAGTGGAGAACAAATTGCATCATTCAAATAAATAGAAAGGAGTTTAGACTGCATACCTGACTTCTCATCGTAGCAGTATAGATCTTTTCCTCATACCTCGCTGCAGTTTTCATAACCTCCTGTACTCCTAGATTAGATTCAGGAAGAAGTCTGGCTAAGGTCTCCGTTCTATACAGACATCAACAAAAAAAATCAGCTTAAAGGGTTAATAAGAGCATAATCTAGATAAATGCTTTTCAAATATATTAAGCCGAGGATCTATCGGAGACAACCTCTCTATCTCACCTCTGAGGTAGTAGTAGTATGGACGTACATTTACCCTCCCCAGACCCCACTTTGTGGGAATATACTGGGTATGTTGTTGTTGTAGTAAATATATTAAGAAAATGATTTGACATTATGCCCTGCTACAAAAGATAAAACTTGTTTTCTCTGAAGAATATCAGTAGTTATAATCTAATTAGCTTGAGCAGCAAGATGTCATTTCGACAAATCTAAAACAAAATTAAGGCACAGTGAGTAAAAGTAGGTCTACCACTTGAACTAGTTCCTTGACTGAATACTTAACTTTGTTTGGATGGCTGTTACATATCGGTTCATAATGTATTGTACTGTATTGTTTCAATGAATACAACATTTGGGTAGATTGTATCGTTTTAGATCATTTCATAATGCCACACATCAACAATTTGAACGACAAACCAAAAAAAAGGTAGGGTGCGGGGTAGAGCTATTATAAAAAGATAGCATAAAAAATAAGATTACTAGATAACAAGCAGAGACAAAATGAGAAGAAAAAATAAGGTAAAGATGAGATCACCAAAAATGTAAAGCAACTGAGAGTTAAAGTAGGTTTTCCACTTGAACTAAATCCTTGAGTGTTCACCAAAAATGGCTATAGACCTGCTGCTAGAAATTTAATTAAACAATCTATCAACGGGAACATAACAGAAGCGGACGTAGCTTATAAGTTATGTGTTCACGTGAGTAAACCAGTAAGTTTTGCCAATACGTCTAAAGAAATATCTGATTATGAACTCAATTACTCTCCTTGTTTAAATTTGTTTGTCTCACTTTCCTTTTTAGTCCGTTTAAAAAGAAAAGCTGAAAAAATCTGTCAAACTTCTGCCTAAATGGTTATTGGTAAAAAGAATAATAGGAGCCCAGAATTCAATGGCATACCCAGTGTAATCTCACAAGTAGAGTATGTGGAGGGTAAAGTGTATGTATACCTTACCACTACCCCGTAGAGATAAGAGAGCATGTGTCCAATAGACCCTCAGCTTAAAATAAAGCATTTCCAAGCAGTTTGAAGAAGAGAATATAGAAATAAGAGAAGTAACAACAACAAAATAATATCAAATGGGAGTCACACACAACATGCAATGAAGAGAACAACAGTAATTCCAACAAAGTAGGAGGTATGGAAAGGGTCAAGTGTATGTATACCTTACCTCTACGCGGCTTAAAATAAAGCATTTCCAAGCAGTTTGAGAAAGAGAATACAGAAACGAGAGCACTAACAACAACGAAATAATGCCAAACGGGAGCCGCACACAACATACAATGAAAAGAACAACAGTAATTCCAACAAAGTAGGAGCCCTAAATTCAACAACATACCCAGTATAATCTAACAAACGGAATATGGAGAGGGTAAGGGTGTGTATACCTAACCTCTACGCGGCTTAAAATAAAGCATTTTCAAGCAGTTTGAGAAAGAGAATATAGAAACGAGAGCACTAACAACAACAAAATAATATCAAATGGGAGCCGCAGACAACATACAATGAAAAGAACAACAGTAATTCCAACAAAGTAGGAGTCCTAAATTCAACAACATACCCATTATAATCTAACAAATGGAGTATGGAGAGGGTCAAGTGTATGTATACCTAACCTCTACGCGGCTTAACATAAAGCATTTCCAAGTAGTTTGAGAAAGAGAATATAGAAACGAGAGCACTAACAACAACGAAATAATGTCAAACGGGAGCCGCACACAACATTCAACGAAAAGAACAGTAATTCCCAATGTTCAGGGAAGCATGATGCGGAAAAAAGCGAGAAGGCTCCGCATCACACATTACGCGAAGCATGAAGCGGTGAGAGCGCATCATTGAGATGAAGCAGTGAAGAAGAAGTCGCAGTAGTGGTAGCCGCACAGTGAAGAAGAAGAAGTCGCAACGCTGGACTTCAAAGTTAACCTCAGAAAATTGCAGCAGTGATGGTCACTGCAGTAGACGCCTTTTTGTAAATTTAAAATTGACCCTAAATATAAAATTAACACGAAGTGACTCTTTTTTTAATTTAAAATTGACGCTAAAAATAAAATCAACATGATGCGCTCGCATCATGTACACGCAGCGAGAGGAGCTCGCATTGCTTTGCATCGAGCGCATTCCAGAACACTGGTAATTCCAACAAAATAATGCCATAAAATGAAGCACAAAATAAACACAAATGATAATCAAAATTAAAGAACAAGAAACTGCGAAAACAATACAGGAACCCTAAATTCAAACAATAACAACAACATATCCAGTAAAATGTCATAAGTGATGTCTGAGGAGGCTAAAGTGTACGCATACCTTACCACTACTTCTCCTTCTCGGCTTAAGTGTATCAAATCCAAGTACAAAAAAGAAAAGGAACAGAATAAAGGAACCCTAAATTCGAAATCCAAAAATCTTCAACAAAAGCAAAATAATTATGAATTGATGAAAAGTGACTTAAAAGCTAAAAGCCAAATAATAACCTTACTTTTTCGCTTTTGACTTTTGATTTTTTATTATACTTTTAAAACTAATAAAATAAAGTGCTTAAAAATATCAAAAGTCAAAAACACTTGCATTTTGTTGACGATCATTTGACGAAGTTCATTCCACTTATAAGGATTCTCCCCGACTCCGACAACATCTCCGGTGTGAATTCCGGTAACGTCAACACACTTAGCCTGAAAACGAGCCCGAGCCTGAGAACGAGCCCGAGCCCGATAAAGAGCTCGAGCTCGTGCCCTAACCCGAGACCTATAAGCAGACTCTATGACCCCGGCATCAACTCCGGCAACATCTCCGGTGTCAATTCCGGTACCGTCAACCCACTTAGCTTGAAACTGAACCCGAGCACGAGCTCGGGCGCGGGCCCGGGCCTGAGACCTCCGATCATTCAAATCCATCTAAATTCTGATCTGATTACAAATGGAAATATGAGTTTTTATAGGTTCCGATAAAACAAAAATCAAAAACAATTTTTTCCCCAAAAGAATACCTAATAGTAATAAAATATTTTAAATTGATACTCCCTCCACTTTTTTTTTTTTTGGTCAAGTACTCCCTCCGTTTTAATTTGTCATTTGTCAGGCCTAATTTAATTTATACAGATTTTAAAAAAATAAACAATATTTTTGAATTTTATAAATTTAAACTAAAGATATATTAAAATATTATTTAATTAACTATTTGTGAAAATACGTGCCGGCTAGTACTTAATGGTATGTGATGTACCCGTTCTTCTTTATTTAAAAATAATGTTATTTGGCACTTTATATTGATAATATAAATTTTAAATAGATATTCTTTATTCATAAAATTTTGAGACTGATAAAAAGATGTACTCAGAACTCTCAGTAACGTATTAGTCATAAAGAAACTTCACCGGAGCGACATGATTTTTCTGAAATTGATTTTTCATCTTATATCTTATTTCTCGCTAGTAATATTTTAACTATAATAACATACTCAAATATTATGTAATAATATTTTATAAAAAATATATTCTTATATTATAAAATTAAATATTAAAATATTTATAATAATTGTCCTCAGGGCCAGCTGAATAATGTAATGGAAAAGGCCATTGTTTTAGGCCCCCAAATTTGAGAGGCCCATTTTCTTATAATTATGAACTAGATTTAAAAAAAAATAAAAAAATACTACATATATTACTATGTAAAATAAAGGAATAGGACTTTTTGGAGGGGAAATAAAATATAGATTAAAAAGGAAATTTTGATGGACAAAATCAATGACAATATTTTTTTACTTTTTCCATAAAAAAGGAAACATTGGTCATCTTTTTGCTTTTTAAGTTGACATTTTTTATATTTTTTCACAATTTTCATATCTTACTCTCACTCTCTATATTTTTAATCGTTTGATTTGAAAATGATTATTTCGAAATAATTAATATTGCAATTAATTATCCCGGAATTATCCGAGATAACTTATTCACCATGTATATGGGATAAGTTATCCCGGGACTAAGGGGGAAATGGTGGAATAAATTATCCCAGATTGAATTAATTCCTCCAACCAAACAAAGAAAAATGTGTTCTTTTATTTTATCTCGAGATAATTAGTTATCCCGAGATAACCATTTTCAAACCAAACGACCCGTTAATGTTTACTTTCTCCCTTTTAAATTCAAAATTTTTAAGTTGAATAATTCAAAAGTTAAAGATTTTGCTATTTAATTTGAAGAGAGCATCCAAAAAAAAAATTGGAATAAAATCTTCATATTTCTTAAATCGGGTAATATTATTCTTAACTTTCTAATATTATTTTTATTTCTTATATTTGTCTTTTTAATTGATATTGTAGATAGTGTTTAAAATATTTGTTAGAATTTTAAAATGTCAACTAGAAAGTATGAATTCGGTCATTCAAAACTTAAAAGAAAAAAGGAAAGTTGATAATTTGACAAAATCTCAAGAAGAAGCTCTTGATAAATTTTTGACAAATAATATCAATATTAGACCAAACAATTTAGGAGAATGTTCTTTAGATGAACAAGTCACTAACTTAGTCGAGTTAGATGATGAAATAATTCAAATAGAAGAAGAAAAAAAGGAAATTAGTGAACAATCAATTGTAGATTCTCAAGAAGATCAAGAACTTATAAATGAACCGAATAATTGTATTCCTAAAAACATTTATGATCCTAGTCAATGGAATAATGTCGATACTAAGTTAAGAGATCTATTAGTAGAAAAGAAACCAATTAGAATTACCAACATAGATTGTCCAAAGGATGAATCTTCAAGACATTTTTCTACTACATATTATTTTCAAAAATTGATTAATGGAGAAAGACATGAAAGAAAATGGTTAGTTTATTCCAAAGATTTGAATAAAGTATTTTGTTTTTGTTGCAAGTTGTTTAACAATATTTTTAATGTTAAGAACAATAAATTAGCTAGTGAAGGTAGTAGAGACTGAAAAAACCTTAGTACTAAACTTAGAACTCATGAAACGGCCAACCAACATATAATCAATATGAGTTCATGAATTGATTTAGAAGTTCGATTGCGCAACAATAAAACAATTGATAAAAATGTGCAAGACCAAATTAATAGAGATAGAGAACATTGAAAAAATGTATTGTCACGAATTATTTCCGTCATAAAAACTCTTGGAAAAAATATTTTAGCATTTATGGGAACGAACGAAAAGATTTACCAAGAAAGTAATGAAAACTTCTTAAGTCTTATTAAAATGATTACAGAATTTAATCCAATCATGCAAGAACATATTCGTAGAATCAAGCATGATGAAATTCATAACCATTATCTTGGGCATAATATACAAAATGAATTAATAAAATTGTTGGCAAGTGAAATGAAGAATAAAATTATTGAAAAAATTAGAAAAATAAAGTATTTCTCCATCATACTCGATTGCACAGCGGATTCAAGTCATCAAGAGCAAATGTCTTTTATATTACGGAGTGTAGATATTTCAACAACTCCAATAAAAATTATCGAATATTTTTTAGAATTCTTAAAAGTGGATGATACAAGTGGAAAAGGTCTTTTTGAAGTAATTTTAAATGAAATAAAATGTATTGAACTTGATGTTGATAACTTAAGAGGACAAGGATATGATAACGGATCTAATATGAAGGGAAAACATCAAGGAGTGCAAAAGAAACTTCTTGATATAAATCCTAGATTGTGTTTATACACTATGTGGTTGTCATAATCTAAATTTAGTAATATGTGATATGGATAATTCTTGTACAAAAGCTATATCATTCTTTGAAGTGGTACAACACATATATTAACTATTTTCTTATTCCACTAAGCGATGAAATTTTTTAAAAGATAATGTATCCGGTTTAACTCTTAAATCATTTTCACAAACATCTTGGAAAAGTCGTATAGAAAGTATTAAAGCAATAAGATTTCAAACTCCACAAATAAGAGATGCTTTATTGAAATTAGTGGAAGTTAGTGATGATCCAAAAATTAAAAGTGAAGCTAATTGCTTAGTAATTTATGAGCTTGAAAATTTTAAATTTTTATTAGGTATGACTATTTGGTATGATATACTATTTGTTGTTAATTCAATTAGCCAAAGTTTACAATCAAAAGATATGCATATTGATGTTGCCATAGATCAATTAAGAGGTCTTGTTTCTTTTTTCAAAATACAGAAAGAAGAAGGATTTACAACTGCTATGATTGTAGCTGAGGAAATTGCATTAGAGATGAATATAGAACCTGAATTCGTAGTAAACGTGTAATTTATACAAAGAAATAATTTAATGAGAATGTCGATAACGAAATTACAAAATCTCTTGAAGAATCTTTTAGAGTTGATTACTTCTTATATATATAGTAGACCAAGCTATTTCTTCACTTCAAAATAGATTTGAACAATTTGAAGCATATGAAAGTATTTTTGATTTTTTATTTAATGAAAAAAATTGCGATCATTAGATGATGAGAATTTAAAAAAATATTATCTTAATCTTAAATGTTCCTTAAAACATAATACTCACTCTGATATTGACGGTATAGACTTATATTCCAAAACTAAAGTGTTGAGGGAAATCATACAAATAAAAGATAATACTCTAATCGAGATACTCAATCAAATAAAACGACTTGATTCTTTTCCAAATGCTTATATTGCTTATAGAATAATGTTAACAATTTCTGTAACAGTTGCTTTCGCGGAAAGAAGCTTTTCAAAATTAAAAATTATTAAATCTTATTTAAGATCAACAATGTCTCAAGAAAGATTAAGTGAATTGGCTATATTATCAATTGAAAAGAAATTGTTACAAGAAATTGAATATAAAAAAATTATTAACGACTTTGCATCTCAAAAAGTAAGAAAAATAGATTTTAAATAAAAAAATATAAATTTTTAATTTTAATTTAAGGCCTCCGATTTTAATTTGGCCTTAGGCCCCCAATACACTTGAGCCGCCCCTGATTGTCATTAATGTCACGCACACAGTAAATCTTGAGTATGAATATCTTATTTAAAGCAAAAATCGTATTTAAATGGTGCAAAAGCCTACTAATGTTTGTTTTTTTCTAAAATTCATGTTCTTCTAATTTTGCATACTTTTTTTTATAACAATTAAATGAGATCTCAAGATCAATGCTCGTATGCATATATAACAACACCTTTTAAGAGCAATCATGAAATTTTCAAACAAATGTTGCCATTACAAAGATGTTTGACTGTATAATGAAGTATTCTTTTGTAAGTTTTCTACCTGAATTATCATGTGTTTAAATAAACAATTGGTGATAATTCGGGTGAGAAACTCACACACTTAATAGTTCAAATATAAACTCGAAAAAATGTTTTACTTTAACTAATTATTAAACCAAGATATTTAATTTTTTGATATAAAGTATGACAACAAAGAATAACATATTCAATGTAATCTTACAAGTGAAGTCTAGAAAGGCTGGTCCAGTGTACGCTTACCTTAATTTACCTTCACCCTCAACTCGAGTGTACGCTTACCTTAATTTACCTTCACCCTCAACTCGAGTAAAACATAAATAAAAAAGTAAGTACAAAAGCAAATACAGTAACTAAGGTAAACCTAGTAAACTAAGAGATTTATAAATTGCTAGGAATAACTTACTCTAAATATAGGAGATATTTGACAATGCAAAAGAGATCATTTCGAAAAACATTATATACTACAAATTGTGCTAGTCATAACAACTTTGAGAGTCTAGAAAGAAGAAAAAACATAACTATCATCAAATTGTTGGTTCTTCATCATCTAGTTTTCTTTGGTCATTTTCGACACAATCATCATGAGAAGCAACTGGATGAACTACTGTCTTATCACCTCTTCCCAATCGTCGATGCTTGCACGACTGCCTTATCATCTCGGCTACTCTATGTTTCCTCTTCGATCGGCCATTACCAGTCCAAGAGGAGCTCATGTACTTAGTTGGACGTCTAATGTCCCTAGAAACTTTAGCATCCTGCATCTTCACTAAATTGTTCAATTTTTCGTTAATATCAACCAACATTGTCTCCATTTTCTCTGAATGAGCCTCCATCTTCTCTAATCGTTCCTCAACTTGCACTAAACGCTCATCAAGTTTAGCACCAACACTCAATCCACAAGAGACCTTACAATGAAAACACATGAGCAACTATTAGTGACTTAAAGCTCATTCATAAATAAATTGTAAGAGATCATTAACTTTAAACAGAAGAGATCTTAAAACAAAACAGAATAAATCATTTATATAAAACACGAGAGATCATTAGTAACTTAAGAGATTTATACCGGAGAATAATCACAAGTACAAAGTTAACACCACCTACCCGCCCCCTAACCCCACCCGAACTCCACCTCGGTAAAACACACACTTTAATTTCGGATTACACCAGGATAAGGTTTTGGGACAATCAATTATGTGGATTCAAAAGTTTAAAGGGCAGCCCAGTACACTAAAGTTCTCGCTATGCACGAGGTCCGGGAAAGGGACGGACCACGAGGTTCTATTATACGCAGCCTCACCTTACATTTCTATAAGGGGCTATTTCCACGGAATCCTCAAGCTATTGACTAGTGATTAATTCATAAGAAAGAATTAGAAAATTATAGTAGGAGAATCGAACAACAAAATGTAAATAATTGGCCTTGTGTTCTTCTGCTAGCTAGTTAACTTAGCAATTGCAAAATTTCTATTTGTATCATTACAACAAATAAATCAGTGTACATTCGTTGTGAAAGCAGCAACAACAACAACATACCTAATGTATTCCCACAAAGTGGGGTCTGGAGAGGGTAAAGTGTACGCAGTCCATACCATGGACTACCTCAGATGAAGTAGAGAAGTTGTTTCCAATAGAGCCCCGGCTCAGGACAGATAACAGTGTTGTGAAAGCAGAACAAAAATAAATGGGAAAGTAGAACAACAAAATTAAAATTACCTCATTTTCCCCAACTCTAACATTCTCTCTGTGTCCAACAACATAATTTTGCTCCTTCATAACCACCACCTCCTCTTCAACATCCTCCTTTGACATGTCCCCAGCATCCTCTTCCGCTGCCTGCTTCTCGTCACTCTCCTCCGGCCCCGAAGTATATTCATAAGAAGTAGCTCCCATCGTCATCTCTTACGTTCAAATTTCAATTTTAAAATGAGAAACGAGTTAAAACAACAATGAAATAGGAAGATTTCTAAGGGAAAGTTTGCTTCCAACAAAACTATTACGTTCAAGATTTAATTTCTAGGTTAATTTTTACAAACACATCCCCTGGTTTTGCGTACGACGCCACATAGGAAATTTGAGAAAAAGAACATTAAAAATGAAAGGATCATTTTTTGCAAGTGAAAATTTGTACAAAACATAAACTTCTACTGTTCACCTGGACCATGGGCATTCTGACCACTATTTGCAGCATTGATATATAAATAATTGGTCATAGGATTTTGAAAATTTGGCGTCAAATCCAGCATCTTTAAATGTATTTTCTGCACATAATCTTGCTGCAACATTAGATAAATTTGAGTTTAAAAATAGCATAAAAAATGTGTAGATAACTGGAAATGTAAATGCATGTCAATACAATGTGGATAACAAAATTCATCATTCAAACAAATTCAGATGGGGGATCTTTAGACAAACAACCGGCTTCATTCCTTATTATAAGCCGGCTATTTTTAGTTTAGGCGATTGGTTGGGTGAATGACTAAATTTTAGGTTAATTCTTGTACCTACAGACACAGCGTACCTGACTTGTAGCAGACCAATAGATATGTTCCTCAAAACTCAGCGCAATGTTGTTAAGCTCTCGTACTTCTTCTTGTGTATAGACTGGAAATCGCCCCCGTAAGAACTGCATTCTGAACAGCCATATCAACAAGAAAATAAGAAATCGGATAAGAGCACAATCTCGATAAATGCTTTTTAAATACTAAAATAATTTGACATTACACTCTGTTGTGAACGACCAAATGTTTCTAAAGATATTGATATGCCCTGATGTGAAAGACTAAAACTTGTTTTATCTTTGTTACCTTTTGACAACGTAAAGGTTTTCGACTAAATACCAAGAAAGTACAAAGAGTTACAAAAGACTGCTGGGAATATCCCTACAATCAATTATAACATCTCCCTAGCAACTCCAGAACGTCCATATATTGATCTAAATTATCAATGAACTTCTACAACAACAAAACAAATTATGTAAACGCTTGTTTTTAACTTTAGAAACAAGTTAGTATCCAATTAACATGAGCAGCAACCAGTCTTTTCAACAAATCTAGAACAAAATGTAAGGCAACTGAGAGAGTTAACAGTGCGGACCTAGCTTATAAGTTATGGATTCCCATGAGTAAATCGATAGGTTTTTCTCCGACCATGTATTTGTATGACGAAGTTCATTAAGTATCTATAAATATTTGATCATCCAACAACAAAAACAACAAATCCAATATGTATGCAAACCTTACCCCTACCTCTGACCTTTGAGAGGTAGAAAGGTTGTTTCCAAAAGATCCTCGATTGAGCGAAAAGTGGAAAAGAGGCAATAGCAACAAATAGAAATAACAGCAAGATAATAAGATATTGAAGCAACAAGTAGTGATAGGAAACTAAAAATAAGGGAAAGAAAAGAATAATATTACACTTGGGAAAGGGAATGAAATACACATGACAACTGACTAACCATCTACCCAAATCCTCGACCTCCACATCCTCATATCAAGAATCATGTTCTCGGCGAGTTGGGGATATGTCCTATCTTGACCTTGCTTAATCACCTCGTTTCAATACTTCTTAGGCCTATCTCTTTCCCTCCTCAAGCCTACTATAACCAACCTCTTACATTTCCTAACTGTGGCATTTGCATCTTTCCTTTTCACATGCTCGAACCATTGAACCATCTGACCCTCACCTCCGCATCTTATCATCCACGAGAGTTACTCTTACCTTATCCCGAATATCGTCATTCCTAATCTAATCCCATATCTCATGGTATGCCACACATCCACCTCAACATACTCATCTTCGCCACTCGCATCTTCTTGACATGAGAGGTTTTAACTGACCAACACTCCACCCTATAGCATAGTTCGTTTAACCACTACTCGATAGAACTTATATTTAAGTTTAGGTGGTACATTCTTATCATACAAAATGCCGGATGCTAGCTTCCATTTCATCCACCCACCCCTATACATTTTATCGTGTCTATCTCCCCACTCCATCGGATCACTAACCGAGGTTCTTAAAACTCTCTTTCTCTCTTAGGAATGACTTGTGTGTCAAGCCTGCACTTCATAAAACACATCACTGAACTACAACAACATACCAAGTGTATTCCCATAAAGTAGGGTCTGGAGAGGATAAAGTATACGCAGCCCATACCACTACCTCAGATGAAGTAGCGAGATTGTTTCCGATAAACCCCCGGCTCAGGACATATAACAAACAAAAAACATAAAAGCAAACCGCAAAAAGGAATTTCACACCACTAGATATTAAAGAAAACAAGACACAAAGTATTACTATAAACTAGCTATGTGAAATCATAGACATCACCGAAACACAACGAACAAGAGGCTACAAGAAACTACAGACACAGTACAAACAGAACACGCTTTGCTACTATTACGGACGTATTCCTACCTATTAATCCTCCACCCTAATCAAACCACAAAAAGGAATATCACACCGCTAGATAATAAAGAAAACAAACACTCACAAAGTAATACTATAAACTAGCTATGTGAAATCATACCAAACCACCACAAACAAGAGCTACAAGAAACTACAGGCACAGATACAAACAGAGCACTCTTTGCTACTATTACGGACGTATTCCTACCTATTAACCCTCCACCTTAATCCGCGTCTTCCACATCACTGAACTAACACTCTAAATATTAATAATTAAATATTATATTATGAACTGTTGTAGCCAACCCTTTTCCGAACCCCACGCATAGCATAAGCTTAAGAAGATATAAACTTTAAATCACGAATCCGCCTCCATCTTCTAAATTAGAATACACAATTCACCTTTAACAAAAAAACAAAAAAAGAAACTTTACACGTTGGTGATGATATTTTGACGATAACCAGGTGGAAATTGTTGTTGCCACCAATAAGCAGATTCAATGGCTCCAGCGGTAGAATCAACCACCTTAGCTCCAGCCCGAGCCCGAGCCCGGGCCCGAGCCAAAGCCCTCCGATTATTCACATCCATTTTATTTTTCTGATCAGATTAATAATTTTTAATCGATCGAAAATGAGTTTTATAGGTTATGATCAATGAAAAATCGAAATGATTTTCCCAAAAGAATGTCCATTTCTCTGATCGTTTGTGCATGTGTGTGTGTGAGCATATGTGTGTATTAATTTCACTTTTTTTTTTGCTTCTTATTTCTAGTTACGATTAGTAATAAAAAAAAAATTATGATAATTTTAAGGGAATTTAGAGCCCGTTTAGGATTACTGTTATAAAACTGCTTATTTGAGAATCAATTTTTAAAAAATAACTTTTCAGAAAAGTATTTAAAAAAAAACAATTGTGTTTGATAAATTCATTTGAAAAGTACTTTTTGATACTCAAATTGTGTTTGAATATTTTTTTTCAGATAAATGACCAAAAAGGGCATCTATCAATAGACTTTTATTTCTAAAATCAATTTATAGAGAAAATTTATTTTAAATATCTATTATAATATTTTTAATTAAATTTTATTTATTTAATTAAAAAGTACATACTACAAAAAGAAAAAAAAAATCTGTGTGTGTGATAAAGATATTTTTCTCACAAAAAAAATAATTTTCTGCTTCTGTTTCTGCTTTTTTTGAAAAGCAGAAAAACTGTTTCTACTTATTTTTAAAAACACTTTTGCAAGTTTACCAAACACACTTCTTTTCTTAAAAAATATTTTTTCTCAAAATAAGTACTTATTTTTTAAAATAAGCAATCCCAAACAGGCACTTAGTCATTTGCTTTGAAAAATTGATTAAATATATCTTTCGACATATTTTGGGGTCAAATTTATTCTAACTATCATATTTTAGAGCCAAATTTACTTTCGTTATCAAATTTTAGCCAACGAGGATGTATTTAGCCATAAAATATGACGAATGATATATATAGTCAGTTTTTCTTAAATTTGACCCTTTTAATTAAAAACATTTGTAGTATTATCTTTTCAAGTTCTTTAATTTAAAACGTATTTGTGTTTTTTATTTGAATTATAAGTAACTAATTATTTATTAATTATTTTGTGGTGCGTGGTGTACACAACTTTTATATTTTAAAATAGTGTCAAATGAAACTCCGCGGATATTTTATATTTTGAATAGATAATCTTTATGATTTGTTTGAAATTTTAGAGAAAATGATTAAAAAAAATACATTTGAAGTAGTCTTTTTACAAGCTTTCCACTTGAACTTATTAGGATTTACTATTAATCATGTAATTTATGTTATAATATTATATTTTCATTTCATGTAAAAATTATTTATTATATTAATAAAATCTTTATTTGAAAAGATCATTGTATTAACATGTGTGTCCTTTGCTTATATAGTAGACAATTTTGTGTATGGAATACTCTAACTCATGCATGGAAGATTAAAATTGTTGGTTCTTATAAGTTATAAATTAATATTCACAATCAAAGATGAGGTAGGACAAACATCTTGATGATTGTAGCATAAGATTAAATATAATTTGATCTTAATTATGGGAGTGGTAATATTCCAACTTTTTGTGCTAGTACATTTCGTATGTATTGAACGGACCAATTAGAGATATTCATTTATGCTCTGAATATTAATAAACGATTTCTCTAGTCCATTACATGTACTTATACTCTTAATCTTGATATAATTATTATGATCTATGTGGTTTGTTTTATCATTTTAATCTATTAAAAGGTGAGATTCTTTTACGAGTCAACATATTCCTAATAGGTTGGATGATGACAAATCACTTAGTGAAATATTAATTGGTTGATAGAACCATGTCTCGGACTTGAGATAGAAGACACCCCTTTATGGTTGCTTATAAGTTTTCACGTGAAAACCCTGCAGGTGGATTTTGTAGCCGTCATGTGAAATAAGTTAAGCATTATAAATAAAGGATTAAATTAATCAATGAGTTAAAATATTCAGAGAATTTAATTTAATTGATTGGTGTCGATAATTCTAACATGGGGAGTTAAATAAGATGTAATGATAGATTTTGAATTAAATCGAGGAGTGCAATTACAGATTTTTAATGGAATAATTTATAAATTTATTATGATATGATAATTCTTTCATCACCAAATTAATATCATAATTGAAAGCCTCACTTAATAAATTTGTGATCCTTGCTATAACTGATTAACTAATCAATTTTGGAAAAGAGAAAGAAACTTACTGGAAGAAGTAATATTATTTACTGGTCTTCTGAAAAAAAAGGATATCTTCTGACTTTAAATCAAAAACGTTCCTTTTAAGAATAAAAACGTTTTGGACAACTAAAAAGGCTTAAAAACGTTTTGGACAGTAGAAAAGGCTGAAAACGTTTTGGATAACTGAAGAGGCCTAAAACATTTTGGACAACTAAAAGGGTAAAAACGTTTACCTCTTGGATTTCCCCTCTTTAAGTAAAAATAAGAATAAATAGGGGTTTGGCTTAAAAGATTATCATCAATTTTCCTTGACATATTCTCTTTGAATCCAAAAAGTACTTGCCCACACAAGTTTGATAGCAAAAGTTAGTCAGGATATAGTAGAAGAGTGTAGCCCTGGAGGTCAAAGCAGTGAACGAATTGTGTGAAAACTTCAACAGGTAAGTAGCTTTTCAATTTCATTTGATGATTTATGTTATCTACATTATATGTAAGTTATATTGATCCTGTAGAATTTTTGCTTTCGCTGTGCATGTTCTAACAATTGGTATCAGTAGTTTTCTTACATATGCTAGATAATGTAAAAGAAATTACATGAATTGTTGTACATAATTTGGATAATAGTTGTATAAATCATGTTGTTGCTGGCTGTTTTTGTGTTTTTTGATGATGTTAATGATTTACAGAATCTAAAGTTATCATCAAAGAAAATAGATTTGGTCAACCAAAGAGGCAGCCCTGCTGACCCTCGCAAATAGCCCAGCCAATAATTGTCGATTTGGTCGATTTTGGAGTTTTTCAGTTTTTTGACGAACTCCGAATGATCTGAAATTTGGTACATTTATTGAAAATGACCCACTGAACAATACACACAGTAAACTATGATTTAGGCCCTTTTTTGGCCATTTGAGGTCGTTTTGATGATTTTTTTTGGGCGTTTTTATGTTTTCGGAAGAATTAAGAATTCTAAAAAAATTATTTTTCACATACCAGTGGTGATAGAGATCATTCCTTATGATTTTCAGTGATTAATAATAGTACATAATATGAGTTTACATATTGACATCGGTCATCTTCCCCATAGGATAAACTTGTATATTGTAATACTGCTTTGTAGTCTCTTATTTTTTATGACTTTTATTAACTTTTCACCTAAGTTACATGTTGGTTCAATGGTACAGAGACTTATGAAATGTGATATTTATCTAACTTAAATCAACAGTTGACTCTCTAACTGAGTTGATTTTGTTTTATGTAAGAGATAAAATATCTAACATTACATGTATATTTGCTTAAATGGTTAAGTTTCCCTAACGATTCTAACTGTTTACGTGCATGGTTATATGTGTGATGTGGTTTTGAAGAATTTTATTATTCTTCAACATGTCTAATGATTGGTTTTAATTTGATTATATAATAGATTAACGATGTCTTCTTTAAATCCCTTAACTTCTATCCTGAATCAAAATAAACTAGAAGGCCCTAACCATGTGGACTAAAAACGTAATTTGGATATTGTTCTTACTGCTGAGGGCTTTAAATTTGTGCTAGTTGAGAAATGTCCTATTAACTCGGATGAACCCACTAATGATAAGATTAAAGCATATGATAAGTGGGTTAAGGCTGATGAGATGGCAAGATGCTATATTCTTGCCTCCATGACAAATGTGTTGCAGCATCAACATCAGTCTATGACTACTGCTTACGATATGCTTTGATCTCTTAAAGAGATATTCGAAGGGCAAAATCTGTTGCAACGCAGACGGCCATGAAAGCTCTTTTGCCCACGAAAATTGTTGAAGAAACTTCGGTAAGGGAACATGTTCTTAAAATGATGATTCTATTGAACGAGCTGGAAATTCTTAGTGCGGTTATTGATAAGGAGTTTCAGGTTGAGATGGTCCTACAGACTCTGCCAGATAATTTTCAGCAGTTTCGCTTGAATTATAACATGAATAAGATGGACTTATCTCTTGCGAAACTATTGAATTAGCTGCAAGAGGCAGAATCTTTCATTAAGCAACAAGTTTCTCCTACGGTGTTGATAGTTGACAAACCTTCGTCTTCGACTTCTAAGCCGAAAGACGAAAAGAAAAAGAAGAAGAAGTCTCGTAAGGTTTCAGGTGCTAATGGTGGTGTGCCTAAGCCTAAGGGCAAATGCTATCATTGCAAGCAATCTGGTCATTATAAGAAACAGTGTACCGACTACATAGCTAAGATGCAGAAACAAGGTACATCTTTTTCATATGTCGTTGAAATATTTTTAGCGGTTGTTTCTACCTAATTTTGGGCTATAGATTCGGGAGCCACTAATCATATCTGCACATCCTTACAGGGGTTTCAGGAAATACGGGGCCTAAGTGAAAATGAATTGAACGTGTTTCAAGCAAATGGGGAACCAGCACCAGCCTTAGCTATAGGAAATATTTCTATTTGTTTAGTAGTTCTAGAATTTTAAGTCTGAATAATGTTCTTTACGTATATTTTATAAGAAGGAATTTGCTTTCAGTTTTAAGAATAATAGATGTTGGTTACAATGTTTATTTTGCTAATAATTATGCAATTATTAAGTTTAATAAGTATTTTATTATTTCTGCTCCTAGAATACATGATTTGTTTGTATTTGATGTTTCCCATGATATGCTACAAAAAATGGAACTTAATAATGTTGATCAATCACATAAAAGAAAGCGTATTTCGAAATTGAGTGAAATATACTTATGGCACTTACGTCTAGGTCATATTAACATAAATAGGATCTCACGGTTGGTTTCTGATGGACCTTTGAGTTCATTGAAAGTGGAGGCACTTCCAACTTGTGAATCTTGTTTAGAAGGTAAAATGACCAAGAGACCTTTTCCTTCCAAAGGAAATAGAACAGAAATAAGGTAGAATTAATTCATACTGATTTGTGTGGTCCTGTGAATATACAAGCAAGAGGTGATTTTGAGTATTTTGTGGCTTTCAAAGATAATTACTCAAAATATGAATACATTTATTTATTGCGTCGTAAATCAGAATGCTTTAAAAAATTCAAAGAATTTAAGATGGAAATAGAAAAGCGACATAACAAACATATCCATACATTACGATCTGATCGTGGTGATGAATACCTTTCTGCGAAATTCATTAAATACTTATCAAAATTGAGAATTACATCTCAATATTCTGCTCCAAAAATACCACAACAAAATGGTGTGGTAGAACACCGAAATAGAACTCTTATGGAAATGGTTAGATCAATGTTAAGTTATTCAGATTTGCCCTTTTATTTTTTGGTTATGCATTAGAAACTGCAAATTATATTCAGAACTTGATTCCTTCAAAATCGGTACCTTTAATTCCATCTGAATTGTGGAGTGGGCACAAGCCTAGTCTACGGCATATTCGTATTTGGGGTTGTCCAGCACATGTGCTAAAAGAAAAAATTGATAAATTGAAATCTAGGACAGAAGTGTGCATTTTTATTGGATACCCAAAAGGGACGAAAGGGGGTTTACTTTATTGTCCTATGGAACAGAAGGCAATTATTTCGACCAAGGCCAAATTTCTTGAAGAGAATTATTTAATGAACCACGTTTTTAGAAGTAAAATTGTTTTACAGGAATTGAGCAATAGAATAACGAATAATGAAACACAAGAACATATTTCAAAAATCATTATTGGCATACCACTGCATCCACGTAGTGGGAGAAATGTCAATAGGCAAGAGGTTGCACAAGAATAAATACTTGACATTACACTACCTCAAAGTAGTGGGAGTAACGTCGAGCAGCCTGCAATTGTGGAGGAAAACGTTCAGGATAATGTCGAGGAACCTGTCATAGTATAGGAAGATATTGAGGGTGTTTAAAATTTAGTTTCAAACGTAGCAGATCCTGTAGTGACTAGTCGTCGTAGTGGGAGAATTATTAGAAAACCTTTATGGTTTGCGCTCTTGGGTGAATTGTATGATAGAATCCATGAGGAACCTAATACAGAACCTCTTAATACGCCGAAGCACTACATGATATATATGCTAAAATGTGGATTGTTGCTATGAAATCTGAAATGGAGTCTATGTATTTCAATCAAATCTGGAAACTTGTAGAACCAGCTACGGGAGTCAAACCCATTGCATGTAGATGGATCTATAAGAAAAAGAGAGGTATGGATGAAAAAGTGCAAACTTTTAAGGCTAGGCTTGTTGTGAAAGGGTTTACTCAAAAAGAAGGAATTGACTATGAAGAAACTTTTTCACCAGTAGCTATTCTTAAATCCATTAGGATTCTCTTATCCATTGCTACTCATTATGATTATGAGATTTGGAAAATGAATGTCAAGACGACTTTCCTAAATGAAAGTCTTGACGAGTGCATTTATATGGCACAACCAGAAGGTTTCATGGAAAGTGGTAATGAACATAAGTTTTGTAAACTTAAGAAATCCATTTATGATTTGAAACAAGCATCTAGAGCATGGAATATTTATTTTGATAATTCGATTAAGACTTTTGGTTTTGATCAATGTAAAAATGAGTCATGCGTTTATAAAAAAATGGGATGGAGACAGAGTAGCATTTTTTATTCTGTACGCAGATGGCATTTTGCTCATAGGAAATAATGAGAGCATGTTGAATTCTGTTAAGGTGTGGCTGTCCTCGCATTTTGATATGAAAGACTTGGGAGAAGCGGCTCATATCCTTAGGATCAAGCTTATGCGAGATCATAACCAAAGGATATTAGGCTTATCTCAAACGCTTTATATTGATACTATTTTGCAAAATTTAGCATGCAAAAATTCAAAAAGGGATTCCTTCCTTTTAGACATGAAATTACTCCATCAAAAGACCAGTCGCCCAAAACGACCGATGAGATAGAGAGAATGAAGGCGGTCCCTTATGTTTTTGCTGTAGGGAGCCTCATGTACGCTATGTTGTGCACTAGACTAGATATCTACTTTGCAGTTGGCATGATTAGCAGATTTCAATCTAATCCTGGACAAGAACATTGGACTGCGGTTAAGCATATAATCAAGTACCTTAAAAGACTAGGGATTACATGCTTGTTTTTCACTTCGAGGATCTTGTACCTATTGGGTATACTGATTCAGATTTTCAGTCGTATAAAGATTCTAGAAAATCTACCTCAGGATATGTGTTTACTTTAGGAGGTGGAGCCATTGTTTGGAGGAGTATCAAGCAATCAAGTGTTGTTGATTTCACCATGGAAGCAAAATATGTAGCTGCCTCTGAGGCGGCTAAAGAGGTTGTTTAGCTTGGTAATTTTCTGAAAGAGCTTGGAGTTAGTCCTTCGGTTCAAACACCACTACCACTTTATTGTGACAATAGTGGTGCAGTTGCAAACTCTAAAGAACCACGAAGCTATAAAATAAGTAAGCATATTGAGAGAAAATATCACTTGATTCGGGATATAACTCAAAGGGGTAATGTAGGAGTTTTGAAGATTGAGTCGAAGAATAATTTGGCGGACCCATTTACAAAGGGCTTAACCCAGAAGGTTTTTGATAAGCATGTGGAAGAAATGAGTGTTAAAGTTGTGCATTCATGGTTATGAGTCTAAGTGGGAGATTATAAGGATATACTATTAACCATGTAATTAGTGCTATATTATTATATTTTCATCCCATGTAAAATATACTACTTGAATAGATATATTAATATAATTTATTATATTAATAAAATCTTTATTTGAATATATCATTGTATTAACAGGTGTGTCCTTTGCTTATATAGTAGACAATTTTGTGTATGAAGTATTCTAACTCATGCACGGAAGATTAAAATTGTCGGTTCTTATAAGTTATAAATTAATGTTCACAATCAAAGATGAGCTAGGACAAACATCTTGATGATTGTAGCATAAGATTAAATATAATTTGTTTTTAATCATGGGAGTGGTAATATTTCAACTTCTTGTGCTAGTACATTTCGTATGTATTGAACTGACCAATTGGAGATATTCGTTTCTGCTCTGAATATTAATAAACGATTTCTCTAGTCCATTACATGCACTTATACTCTTAATCTTGATATAATTATTATGATCTATGCGGTTTGTTTTGTCGTTTTAATCTATTAAAAGGTGAAACTCTTGTGAGTCAATATATTTTTAATAGGTTGGATGATGACAAATCACTTAGTGAAATATTAATTAGTTGATAGAACCATGTCTCGAATTTGAGATAGAAGACACCCCTTTATGGTTGCTTATAAGTTTTCACGTGAAAATCCTGCAAGTGGATTTTGTATCCGTCATGTAAAATAAGTTAAGCATTATAAATAAAGGATTAAATTAATCAATGAGTTAAATTATTCAGAGAATTTAATTTAATTGACTGGTGTCGGTAATTCTTACATGGGGAGTTAAATAAGATGTAATGGTAGATTTTGAATTAAATCGAGGAGTGCAATTATAAATTTTTAGTGAAAAAATTTATTATGATATGATAATTCTTTCATCACCGAATTGATATCATAATTGAAATCTTCACTTAATAAATCTGTGGTCCCTGCTATACCTTATTAACTAATCAATTTAGGAAAAAAGAAAGAAACTTACTAGAAGAAGTAATATTATTTACTGGTCTTCTGGAAGGAAAAAGATATCTTCTGACTTTAAATTTAAAACGTTCCTTTTAAGAATAAAAATGTTTTGGACAACTAAAAATGCTTAAAAATGTTTTGGACAGTGGAAAAGGCTGAAAACGTTTTGGTTAACTGAAGAGGCCTAAAACGTTTTGGACAACTAAAAGGATAAAAATGTTTACCTCTTGGATTTCCCCTCTTTAAGTAAAAATAAGAATAAATAGGGGTTTGACTTAGAAGATTATCATCAGTTTTCCTTGACATATTCTCTTTGAATTCAAAAAGTACTTGCCTACACGAGTTTGATAGCAAAAGTTAGTCAGGATATAGTAGAAGAGTGTAGCCCTGGAGGTCAAAGCAGTGAACGAATTGTGTGAAAGCTTCAACAGGTAAATAGCTTTTCAATTTCGTTTGATGATTTATGTTATCTAGATTATATGTAAGTTATATTGATCCTGTAGTATTTTTGCTTCCGATGTGCATGTTCTAACAGAACTATGAAGTGTTCATGTGTTTCTACATAAAATGTCTTCAATTGTTTATCAAAATACACCTCAAAATTTAGTAGATCAATTATTTGAATTCAATCACCAAAAGACATGTGACAATTTAATTTGCACATAAAGTTTTATTCACATAATACCTGATTCACTAAGGGTCGTTTGGTGTGAGGTACTAGAGTAAATAATCTTAGGATAAAATAATAGTCCCGAGATAAAAAATTTAATGCATCGTTTGGTTGCTAATATTCTAAATAACTTATCTCGGGACTAATAAATAGTATCGGGATAAGTTATCCCCACATTTGGTGGGATAACAATCCCATCATAATTTATACTTGGGATAAAACTATAAAATGACAAGATAACCCCCAAACCCATTACAAACACATTTCTCCAATTTTCTTTATCTCCTCTTAGTTCTTCAATCTCTAATTATTGCTTTTGAAATTGAAAAAATATTATTGATATCTACTTGATTATCTAAAACGCACTATTTGTGACAAATTAAAAAGACTAAAATATCTTATTTTAAAACGACGAAAATATATGACTAAGAAAAATTAACCTCTTATTAATTGATGAATTTTATAAACTTATACGCTATGTTCTTATATAAAGGATCAAAATGCACAATTAACAAATTAAAAATCAAAATATTTTAGATTCATACATAATAAGGATCAAAACTAAAATCTATTAATATTTGAGGGATCTAAAGTGCTACCCTTATCTCTCATGACCAATTTCTTTATCTATAATCTATATTTGTATCTATATCTATAATATATTAAAAGTGTGAAGATCCTTAGAAAAATGAATTGAACTTTTTACACTTCATTAAAAGCATCTGCAATAGATAAAATCGTCTTTTCACATACTTAATTAATTATTTAATTATATTTATAACATTAAATCCTCAATATATAAAACTAAGAATTCCTAAAATATATGATAAAAGAAAATATAATATCAATAAACTACTAAAATACATCGTAAGTTTTTCCCCCTAAATTAGTTACGTAATACATGAAAAGAGTACAAGTCACTTTAGAACTCTAACTGCAATTATGATCTAAAAAAAAAGGAAATTAAATACTACCCTAAATAATTTATTTAGTTAAAAATATAAAATAATACTTTGTATTTAATAAAATAGTTGATTATTACTCTTTTCAAAAGAAAAATAATTTTTCCCATATTTAAAGAATCTATATCTTAAAAAAAATGAATTTGGTCAAATATTATTTAGGAAGTATGATTTTTTAAAAAACCAATACAAACACAATTACACAAATAGGGGTGCGGCGATTGAAAATTTGTCACCATCTACATAATACCACAAGACTATATCAGTACCTATATTAATACCTGCATAATTGTTTGTAGCTTTGATGGAAGATATGTGTTCTCTAAATCTAAAAAATACGGAATACCACAAGATTATATTAGTACCTACCCAATGGTTTATAGCTTTGATGGAAGATGTGTGTGTTTTAATTTCAAAAGATCAAATCTTTTATCTTTGTTGGTTTGGAAATTTTGATAGCAACGATATTTTTGTAACTACTTTTTTATGAATTTTGAAGGTGCGGTATTCTCCCAATATTATAATTTTCTTTGTATCTGTCGTATGTAGATTTAATTTATTACAAGTTATATGTATATAATTTCTCTCTGCTGTCGTCGTTCAAGATTTCATTGTTTCTTGATGACATGAAGAAAAATTAAAGAATAAATATTTGTATTATTCTTCATCTTTCTCTATTTTTCTATGATAATGTATGCATTTTATTTTTCTTTTTTTCTAATTTGTGTTGTAGGAATATGCAGTTTCTTAGCAATTTATATTCAGGTATTTTCAATTGAATTTTCTTTAAGTTTTGTACTGTTAGTCTATTACTTTATGATTTTCTCTATGATTAATAATTAAAGAATCCTAAAATATATTATAGCAGGAAAATAATAATTGTAGCTCAACTAAAATAAAATTATTATTTTATTAATTTATTTGTGTGCGAAAAAAAGTATTACTAATGTCTTTCATTAAAAGTATATGTTATTAGATGAAATTGTCTTTTTAACTTTTTTCCTAATTATTATATTAATATTTTTATAAATACATAGGGAGAGTCCTAAATATATCATAATTGTAATACAAGTCATAAGAAAAGAACACGATGTTATGATACTAATGTAATGAAATCGATAAGCTGGAGTGGAAAAATTAGAATTATACATGAAATAAAATTGATGTTTTTTCTTTTGTTGAAGGTTAGATATGAAACGTGTACACTAACTCTCTTCAAATCCACTCCATAGGAATATTGTTGGTATGTTGTTGTTGCTGAGGTAAAACATCAATATAATCTTGTACGTATGTGACTAACTATTTATTTAAGTGCAGAATTATAGAAAAAAAAAATTACTTCTTGAAGGATAACAGAATGAGAAAAGATGTGGTAGTGAGTTATCATTTTTTTTAAGTACAGTTTTATATTAAAAAATTTACGTTATTCTATAAAAAAAGTTGTGTACTTAATACTATAACATACGCACAATATTATTTTTTTTAAAAAAAATTATTATAAATCAATGCGAGACACACGTGCAAAGCACGTACACTTTTAGTCTATTAATATTTCACAATCGACTTCATTGTTCAATAACATATTTTAAATTAAATAATTTTTTAATCGCTTGAAAATTGATATTGAATATACAATGAATTTTAATATTCTATATTATATGAGTGATATGTGTTTAAATGAAGTGACACAAACAACAAATCTTCTTTTACTTTAACAAACTTAAGTTGGAAGTTTTTATTTCAAAAGTTTTTATTTCAAACTAAATAAGATGTAGTAAAATTTTCTTTTAAACACACACGACATAATCACGGGAAGACACATGCAAAAAAATTAAAGCTAAATAAGATGAAAGTTTTATTTTTAAAATACACACGATATAATCATGCAAAAGCACACACACAAAAAAATTAAGCTAAATAAGATGAAAGTTTTATTTTTAAGAATAAATATTTAAAGCTTGAAAAGAAAAAATATATATATATATATAAAGAAGTTAAATAAGATGGAGGGTATTTTGGTAATCAAATAATTTATTCTTAGAAATTATACCATGCATATTACTTTGAATACAACAAACCAAACACTCAATAAAAAATAATCCCGACATAATTAATCTCAGTATAACTTATCTCATCATAAGTTATCCCATGATAACTAATCTCAACATAACTACATCCCCAACCAAACGATCCCTAAAGGTATATTTTGATAAATAGTTAATAATAGTTTTTAAATGGGAGCCATGAAGTAATCGATAAAATTATTGTCATGTAATCAAGAGGTCACTAGTCCAAACTATGAAACAATCTCTGACAGAAATATAATTTAAGGCTGCGTATAATAAACTTTTTTAATTTGTTTCTTTTCCGAACATCGTGCATAATGCATTAGGCTACCCTAGTTGCTAATAGTGTTGATATGGAAAACACAATCATTTGATAGTTCGAGTAGGAAGCTTGAAAAAATGATACATAGGTTGTGTTTTTTACCATCGTCATTTTTTATAATTCCAATTAATTATTCATCATACTTGAGACACAACAATCTCAATCTTAACCTCAACTAAAGACCCGACTCTTTAATTAACCTTAAAGAGCGGTGATTCGTGTTTGATGCATAATATTTGCATTATAGGTAAATCGTTATAAATGCATTACCATATATAGTGAATGTCTATTTTTAGAAAACAACACCATAATATTCGCACTATACATAAATTGTTATAAATGTATTACCATATATAGTGAATGTCTATTTTTAGAAAAGAGCACCATAATATTCGCATTATACGTAAATTGTTATAAATGTATTACCATATATAGTGAATGTCTAGTTTTAGAAAAGTTAGAAATCCTAACTTTGGGACGAAGTTAGTTTTCCCTTATAAATAAAGGAATTTTTCTTCATTGATATTCACTCCCCAAAAAAATCTTCACAGAAATATGAATTACTCTCTCTTCTCTCTCAATTCTTCTTATTCCTACTTTATATTTCATATAACGTTATCAGCACGAGACTCTACCGTCTCAAATTTGAAGACTAAGGTATTATTTTTTTTTTTTTTCATGTGACTAATAATCTTACGAAACGTGAGTTCGTTGTCATTCAAAGTTCGGCAAGAACTATATTTCATGGGTGTTGGATGCTGAAATTCATGTAGATGTTATGGTCTTAGAAACACCATAAAGAAAAAAAAATATAACATTTAATCAAAATCGTGCTAAGACTAAGATTTTCTTACATCATCATCTTGACGAAATTCTGAAAATCAAATATCTCACTGCTAAGGATCCACTTATTTTGTGGAATAGCCTAAAAAAAAAATTTGACCACTTGAAGATGGTCATCCTCTCAAAAGCACGATATGAATAGATGCATATGAGGTTTCATGACTATAAGTCAGTTCATAAGTACAATTCTGTAATGTTCAGAATTTCTACTCAGTTGCATTCATTCATATCGTGCTTTTGGGAGGATGACCACAAATCTTTGTTTTAGGCCATTCCTCAAAATAAGTGGATCCTTATTAGTAAGATATTCACTTTTCAGAATTTTGTCAACATGATGACGCAAAAAAATCATAGCCTTAGCATGATTTTTATTAGACGCTACATTTTTTTTTCTTTACGGTGTTTCCAAGATCCATAGCATTTAAATGGATTTCAGCATTCAACATTCATAAAATATAGTTCTTCCTGAACTTTGAAGGACAATGAACTCGTTTTTCGTAAGACTATTATCCATATGAAAAAAGGAACAAAAATAATACTTTAATCTTCAAATTTGAGACAGTAAAGTCTTGTGCTGATAACGTTTAATGAAATATAAAATAAGAGCAAGAAGAATGGACAGAGAAGAGAGAGTAATCTTTATTTCCCTTAAGAATTTCTTGCGCGTGAATAACAATGACGAAAAACCTTAAGATTTCTTAGAGGTGAATAACAATGAAGAAAAATCTCTATATTTATAGGAAAAAACTAACTAACCTTTTTCCCAAATTAGGGATTCAAACTTTTCTAAAAATAGATAATTCACTTATATGGTAATATATTTACAACATAAATGTTTTTTTCGTACAGTATTTTTTTTTACTAACCAAACATTAGAAAATAAATAAAGAAATAATACAATTTTCGGTCCTTTTTAGTTATCTCATTTTGCTTTTCGAAAATAAATTAGGCCAACTTTTAAAACTAAATTAAATTAGAATAATTTATATTTCAAGTTAAAATTTTACAGAGAAGCCTCACGTGCATAACTCTAAAACATATCTTTCATTAGTTCTTTATTTTTCTAACCAAATTTAAAAGTAAGTCATTTAACTAATAATAATTATGTTAAATATACATTTTCTTTTGTAATTATATAATATTTTTTCTAAAATAAATCAATATAGATCACTAATATTTTCAAATAATTATATTACAATATAATTTTAAAAAAATTTCAAAGATTTTAAACACATTTTAAAAAATTTAAAATTAAAAAAAAAAACACATTTTAAAATTTTCTTTTGAAATTTTTCAAAGATTCTAACCCTCAAGAACATCTGTCTTCTTATAATTAACTGTGTCATGTTCAAGGACAAGTGTCTATGCAAATTCCACCATACTACTTTGAGCTGAACGAAAATCTCAATATGCAGCTCATCCCCATTTCCAGTTTCCCTTTTTCTTCTCATGGTAATTCACCATGGAACCTGAAAGAGCCATTGCAATTGAAAATGTTGAAGAAAATCACTGCCCTGTTTATGCCCACCACATGTTTGATAAAATGCCAAGCTCAAATTCGACTTACAGAGGTGTTGCTGTTGGTGAAAGGAGTTACAGTACAGTTTTGGGGTTGCAGCATTTGCAGCATACAGCAAACCCGATTACGAAAAAACGGGTTTTGTTCGGTACATCTGGTACAGCTGAAGAAGCTTCGGAGGGTTCTTTGGCGAAGCAAGGTGAATTTGATTGTGCCCACCACGTGCTTGATGAAATGACAAGCTCAAATTCAACCAACAAAACTGCTGCTGCTGAAATTAGTGATAGTGCAGTTTTGAATTTGAAATATTTGACGAATTTTTCTGGGGTTCGGAAGAGGAAACCGGGCGAATACGTAGCGGAAAAATGGGATCCGATTACGAAAAGACGGGTTTGGTTGGGTACATTCAACACAGTTGAAGAAGCTACGGAGGCTTACTTGGCTAAGCAACGTGAATTTGCTAATGCCCACCATATGTTCGATGACATGCCAAGCTCAAATTCGATTAACAAAACTGCCGCCAGATCTGCTGCTGCTGAAAGTGCTAATGCTGTTGAAAGAGACCGAGCGGATCATGGGAGAACGCTCTTTATTAAGGAGGTCTCTTTCCGCGACAAAACTCCATCACTTGGAGCTGAATGGCATAGCATGGGGAAATTGAGGAAAAAGGACCCTTTCAAGAAAAAGAAGGTATGCAAAAACTTCAACTCTAACATTCATGAATCTAAGAAACCTATAAACGTCATGAATCAGGGGAAAGAACCTGTAAATTGTGTAGAATCTGATAGGTGTAATACTGTGAGAAGAAATCGTAAAGCCAAGACAGGCTTACTTGGTGTTCGAAAGCAAAAGAATGGGAGATATGGTGCTGAAATTAGAGACCCAATTAGGCATAAAAATGTATGGTTGGGTACTTTTGACACTGTTGAAGAGGCTTCACAAGCTTGTTTGTCGAAAAAGGCTGAGTTTGATATGTTAAGTCAAGGAAAGAAGAAGAATAAACCAAAGAATTATGATCAAACTCTGCCTGAATCATCGGTTGGGGCATCATTGTTTGTGGCTAATGGTCAGACTTTACATGCTGCTAATGTGGGCAGAAATAAGGAGAATAAACCAAAGAATTGTGATCAAATTCAGCCTGGATCATCGGTTGGGGCATCTTTGTTTGTGGCTAATGATCAAACTTTACATGCTGCTAATGTGGGTAGAAATAAGGAGAATGAACCAAAGAATTGTGGTCAAATTCAGCCTGGATCATCGGTTGGGGCATCGTTGTTTGTGGCTAATGATCAAACTTTACATGCTGCTAATGTGGATAGAAATAAAGAGGATGAACCAAAGAATTGTGATCAAATTCAGCCTGAATTATCGGTTGGGGCATTGTTGTTTGTGGCTAATGATCAAACTTTACATGCTGCTAATGTGGGTAGAAATAAGGAGAATAAACCAAAGAATTGTGATCAAATTCAGCCTGGATCGTCGGTTGGGGCATCTTTGTTTGTGGCTAATGATCAAACTTTACTTGCTGTTAATGTGGGTAGAAATAAGGTGAATAAGCCAAAGAATTGTGGTCTAACTCAGCCTGGATCATCGGTTAGGGTATCGTTGTCTATGGCTAATGATCAAACCTTAAATGCTGCTAAGGTGAGTAGAAATGAAAAAATGGATTCTCCCAAGACAACGCGTATCGTTGGGGTTCACAAGAACAAGTGGGGGAAGTATACATCCGAGATTATAAACCCCATAAGCAAGAAAAAGATTTGGTTGGGAACTTTTAGCACGTATGAAGAGGCCTCCAAGACTTATGAATCTAAGAAGCTCGAGTTCAAGAAACTAGTCAAGCCAAAGAAGTGTAATAAGAAAATTCATTCAACTTCAAAGGAGAAACAAGTTGGGAAAGAGAAATTTGGCAATGTCAAATCAGGCCATGTAAATTATGAAAGATTTCAGCCCGAGTCAGCTGTGAAATTCGACATTCTGAGATCAAAGGAGGCTGAGTTACAAAGCAAAATGCCGGTTGATTTAAGTACAGAGGAGAAGCAAGGAGGTCAAGAGGATGCAGCTATGTGGACGGGACAATGGGTCAAGCTTCCAAATGGCAAAGAAGTCAACTTTTCGCTGAAACTGGGCTTACCAATCATCGATAGCTATGGATCTCTTTTAGGTGAGTTCAGCAGTTTGGACGATCTCAGGATATATGATGAAAGTATTTATTAAACGGAGGATGACAATGAATAGTTTGGAAGTTCAAAAAGTGCAAGAAGATAATTTTGGGTAGGTCTCTGTAGATAGTAGTAATATGTAAGTTAAATGTAAGCCTCTTGCAACTTTTGGTTTTTGTCAACATGATAATGACAAATGGTATATATGCATATTTAGTAAAACCAGTCAGTTGCCCTGGCTATCCTTCTTCGTTGTCTTTCTGGAAATTTCCTTTAGTGTGCTAACTAATTGTCTTCATCTTAATGCCTTTGTGGACGTCACTATGAAAATTGTGAAAAGTTCATCATGTCTACTTCCTTTCGACTATGGAAAATGGTACAGCGAGTGCACACAAAGACATTATCTCGTACAAACTTCATTCTTGACGTGTTTTGCAAGGTAGTCATACATAACAAATTGCATATTCGTAATGTCCTCCAAAGTAAGGAAGAACAGTGTGAAACTGGATCAAAGACTCAAAGGGAACCGCATAAAGTAATCTAATTTGTTCAAAGGCGCATAACTGGAGCTCAAACTCTACTTCCCTGTTAATGCAGCTGAGAATGGTGCCAAAAGAAGGCCGTATGTTGTAAACTATTCTTGTGTTGCAGACCCATTGTTACCCTGCAAGACAACAGGTCATAATGTCGAATCACTCAGTATTTTGAGTTGAAATTAGTAACTTTGTGATAGATGTTGTTCAACTGATCCTCTATTCAGTATTTTTTCCCTCAAAAGGTCATCTTCGAGCAATCTTGCATTGTGGTACAGGGGGGTGGGTTTGAGCCTGTGGCATATTTCCATGCTTATTGTGGCTGCCATTTTTGGTTTCTGAATCCCGGCCATTAAGGAGGAGGACATCCCGATGCAAAAGATGATACTGCACCGATTTGGAAGGCAAGAATGGCACGATGAACAGAAGAGACAATAACTAGCAACTTGATTACAGGTTAGTGTTTGGATCATCTCGAGACTAGGATGATAATGCGACGATGTAATGTTCAACATATGAAGGCGGTTGACACTTAATTAAAGGACACAGATAGAGTAGTTCCAGGTACCGGATTGTAGTCCCATTTGGAGGTGCATTGGCAGTTGACAAGGATCCAGCAGCATGCAGCGGAAAGGATGATAAGTGACAACTACCACGTGATGATGAAATGAGGAGCGGCCGCACTCGTTAAGATATCACGCCTCCATTTTTAGCCATTAGCCTAACTTAGTAATTTTATGATGCATTTTGGATTATGTCAAATTTTCTTTACATAACAGTGAATATTTCCTCTAAGTTCAGTGGCATTCTTCACACCTTGGTTAAGATTTTGGATGTGATTTATGTTTTAAGTATGCTTGCCTATTAAACTTCAAAGGTTGCAGAGGTAACACTTCCCTGACCAAATATTTTTGACCTAGGTAGGCATAAGGTTTGCGTACACTCTACCCTCTTCAGACTCCACTTGCAGGAATACACTGGGTAGTATGTTGCCGATGTTGTCTACCCTCTTCAGACTCCACTTGCAGGAATACACTGGGTAGTATGTTGCCGATGTTGTCGTATTGTTTGACTAAGCACTATCTCCTCTGTCATTCTTTGCTTCTTGAACAGCTCATGCTTTGTGATTCTATGTTCACCAAAGCATATACAATCCTGTCTCTCCTAGCCTCTTACAATAATTTTATTTTTATTTGATAATCGTGGTGTCCGAGCCAGCTTTCGCGCACCTCGACTAAATTCATGGGATATCTGGCACCTTCGACCAGCAACAGATATCAGGTAACTCTGTCCATCAAGGCTGGGACAGATGGGAAGAATCACCGAGTCTTCCTCTTACAACAATTTTAAATATGCTATTCTTAAACTTGTGCACAAAAGTTATAGTCACAACAATTTTAAATATGCTATTCTTAAACTTGTGCACAAAAGTTATAGTCACTGAGATTGAAGAATGATAAATTGATATTAACAAATTTTCATTTGTTTTACATGTACCTTACAATAAGCCTTCTACATAATCCTTTGGCTATCTAGTGAAGGCTCATTTGAGCTATAGCCCACCAAATTTGAATAGCATTTCTACTTTTCTAATCTAATCAATAAAAAGTTGACCTACACCACCAAAGAACCAACAAAATGTCATGGATCAAAATCAATTTGAATCACATGATTTATACAATTCTAGTAAGGTTTTTGCATGTATAGGAACATGTCCTGGAAAGTGTTGAACTGGTCAATGTTGCAATTTTGCTGCTGCATTTGGATTTCAAAAGGGTCGTTCAGCAAACCATCCAAATAATTTATCTGGAAATCAAGGGCGGCGGTTCCAAGGTCGTCCCATTTAGGTGCACTCTGAACCTCCTTGTCACATGACGACAAGACATGCTCTGAGCCAGAGCTCGAGTTTGTCGTGTGCATCCTAGTAGTAGTCATCGACTCGGATGTTTCAAAGTTGAAGTAGTCGCCCGCGGGGGTTGATTGGGGCCGTGGGGGCCACGGCCCCGAAGCCGGTGCTAGTTGTGTTGGAAATATTTTTGGTTTTATTTCATCCTCAAATTCCCCAAAACTCTCACTCTCCTTGTTGTCCATATTGTAATACTTCTCAAGTGTGCCCTTCTTGTTGTATATTCGACACAATACCCAATCATCAAGCTGCAATATATGGGAATCACATAATTAATAAATTTTGCACTCATAATTTACAGAAAATAATAGCCATTTAATTTTATTTATGTTAAATGGTGCAAACACCTTATTGTTAATGATTAAAAGAAAACATTTTACTAATTTTCCATTTGAAACTATTACTTCAATAGATGTTAAATTTTTCATTTTAGCCATATTACATGTCCAAATTCCAATCAAACACTTCCATATACGATAAAGAAATAAAAATAAGTTGTCCATTGTACTACATCAAAATTACTTTTTTCATCTCAATTTATTTTACACTATCTAATTGAGATAAAATTTATAAAAGAATGGATATTTTTTATAGCAATTTATGGTTTAAAACAAAGTTCTAGACTTTTTCGTTGAAATTGTAAAGTTCAATTATTTTTAGATATTGAGAATTGCCATTTTTTTTCCGAACAAATTAGAAAGGAAAATGTGTCAATAAACTAAAATAGTGTAAGCATAGGTGGATCATTAATGCTACTCGTGAATTCAATAGCTTTTGCCCAAATCACTATACAGTTATAAAAATCTTATTTTAAACTCAATTACTTATTTTATATTAATTCAAATTCTGAATCCAGACTATTGAATATGGATCAAGCTAAAGATTGAAAGACCTTACCCTCAAGTTATTACTCTTTCCAGCAGATCTGTCCACATTAGCAAGTCGATACTCATGCATAATCCAATTAGTCTTTATACCTCTTGGTGCTTTTCCAGCATAAAAAACAAGTGCCTTTTTTATCCCTAATGTTTTCGGTTTTCCCACCGGTTTATCTGCTCCGGTCGCTTTCCAATAACCGGTTCCTGCTGCCCGGTTCGGCCTTGAACCGTTCGGGTATTTTCTATCTCTTGGTGAGAAAAAATACCACTCTTTTTCACCGTATAATGCCTTTTCTGCACTTGCCAACAACAACAGAAAAAGAAAAAAAAAAAAAAATTAAAGCTAGGCAAAATTTAGGATCCATTACGCCATAAAAATCAAAAACATATTTATTTTATTTGATATTTTTAATTTTGAAAATAGAGTTGGAGTTTGTTGGCTATAATATTTTCAAAAATATTTTAGACTTTGAATGTACTTTTTTTTTATAAAGTGATAGAAAAAATTGAGTTAAAAAAAAAGTGAAAAAACCTCAGGAGATATTTTTCAAAACACCCAAAATTGTGAAAATATATTTCGAGATATATTTTTTTATTTTCATGGCCAAATAAGTATTATGCAATAAACTAAAATATATTTCGAAATATTGTGAATAGTATTTATGGCCTAAACTCCTACTTTTAAACTTGAATATTTGAGTTTTTGAAGTGATGTTTGGACATGCATTTTACTTAAAAGAAAATTTAGTATTTTGTGAGTGAAAATCTCAAAAATGGATACGAATCAATTTTTTGAGAACTTACAAATATTTAAAGATCCTCATCAAATTTCATGCTTAAACAGGTATTTGAAGATAAATTTTAAAAATTTACGATCAACAGTAGCTTAATTTTTTAATTTTTTAAATAAATAATACTGTAATAAGTATGAAAGAGATGAAGAGAGGGAAAAATTACCAGGCAACTGCCAAGGATCAAACTTGTAAAGATCAATTTCAGCTATAATCGAAACAGAAATACTCTGTCCTGCACATTTCCTGCACAAATAATGCTGCACCAACTCTTCATCAGTAGGGTGAAATCGAAATCCTGCAGGTAACTCCAATTGCTGATTTCCAACGATTCCTTTGATCATTCTCTTTGTAAAACTTGCCTGTTTCCCAGCTAAAATCAAGGACGTCTCAATAAATATCACTCTTGGTAACTTGCCTGTTTCTTATCTGAAGATCAAAGGCGTCTGAATAAATCTCCGTCGTGTTTCTTTTGCCGTTTGCAGCTGTTCCTTTGTGTGTTTGAGTTGCTTGGTTTGACTACAAATGAAGAATTTGTGTGGTGTGAAAGTGTATATATAAGAGAAAAAAGGGGCAAATGTGCACGTGGTGGATTGAAACTGGTCATATGTGTAATTAATAAAAATGAAAAAAAAAAAAACGAAACGTGCTGTAGAGTTTGACAGCAGAAGCCAGGCAGGTGTAATTTATGTCGACAATTATATGTGTATATATTTTATTTGTTTGTATTATAATATATGTATATTGAAATTACTAATATATTTCTCATTTTAAAATTCAAAATATCTTTTAAATCTTTTAGCTTTTTCGTAAGTTAATTTTGTTAATCACATAGTATTAGAGTTAAATTAGACCAACATTATCATAGGGATAGAGTCTTGTTTAGTCAAGAACATTCACGTTCAATTGATGAAGCTGATGGAGATATGACTTCAAATAATTGCATGAGCATAATAGAATAGATAGATTAGGTTAGGAATAATCAAACGGGTCGGTTTTAACTGATCCGAACCGGGCCACATAATTAAACCGGCCCGGTAAGCCCAAGGGCTTTAGGGATCCGGGTTTCGATCCGGTTGGGTTTTTGATTTGGGCCCGGTTAACCCAGCCCGGACTCAACCTGATTTGGGCCCGCCGGTTGACCGGCCCGGCCCGGTTAAGTTTTTTTTTTTTTTTTTCTTTGAAAATTCAGAATTTCACAAACTTAAATTAAAAAGTTAGTTTTAATACATTATTAATTTACTATCAAGTATTATTAATTTATTATATTAAGTAACATATGTTTTATACTTTTATTTAAAGTAGTGTATATATTGAATGGTATATATATATGTGTGCGTGTATATATCTTCTAAATCTAAAGTAATATATATTTAACGTATATATGTGTATATGTTTTATAAATTAGTATATAATTATATATATATATATTGTGGTGTATATATATATATATATTGTAGTTTATGTTTTATTTAAAGTAATGTATATATTGAATGGTATATATACATATGTGTGTGTGTGTGCATATATCTACTAAAGTAGTGTATATTTAACGTATAGAGGTGTATATGTTTTATAAATTAATATATAACTATATATCTCTCTCTCTATATATATATATATTGTAGTGTATGCTTTATTTAAAGTAATGAATATATTGAATGGTGTCTATATATGTGTGTATATATCTTCTATAGATGAGTATATTTAATGTATATGTTTTATAAATTAGTATATAACTATAACTATAACTATAACTATATATATATATATATATAGTTATACACACATATTGTAGTATATATATGTATTGTAGTATATACTTTAATTAAAGTACTACATATATATTGAATGGTGTGTATGTATGTGTATATATCTTCTATAGACGTATATATTTAACGTATACAAGTGTATATGTTTTATAAATTAGTATATAACTATATATATATATATATATATATATATATATATATATATATATATATATATATATATATTGTAGTATATATTTTATTTAAAGTAGTACCTATATATTGAATGGTGCGTATATATGTGTATATATCTTATATTGACGTATATATTTAACGTATACAACGTGTATATGGTTTATAAATTAGTATATAACTATATATATATATAAATATTGTAGTACATATATATGTACTGTAGTATATATTTTATTTAAAGTAGTACCTATATATTGATTTAAAATGATTTAAAATGAATTTCTAATTTAAATTAAAAACTTACTTTTAATATATTATTAATTAACTATCATATATATATATATATATATATATATATATATATATATATATATATATATATTGTAGTATATACTTTATTTAAAGTAGTACATAGATATTGAATGGTGCGTATATATGTGTATATATCTTCTATAGACTTATACCTTTAACGTATACAAGTGTATATATTTTATAAATTAGTATATAAGTATATATATATATATATAGTAGTAGTAGTATATATATATATATATTGTAGTATATACTTTATTTAAAGTAGTACATATATATTGAATGGTGCGTATATATGTGTATATATCTTCTATAGACGTATATCTTTAACGTATACAAGTGTATATGTTTTATAAATTAGTATGTAACTATATATATATACATATTGTTGTATATATATATATGTATATTGTAGTATATATTTTACTTAAGGTAGTACATATATATTGAATGGTGCATATATATGTGTATATATCTTCTAAAGTAGTATATATTTAACGTATACATGTGTATATGTTTTATAAATTAATATATAACTATATATATATATATAACTATATATATATATATATATATATATATAGTTATATATATATATATATATTGTAGTATATGTTTTATGTAAAGTAGACAAGCAGTACATAAATATTGAATGGTGCGTATATTTGTGTATATATCTTCTATAAGCGTATATATTTAACGTATAAATGTGTATATGTTTTATAAACTAGTATATATATATATATATATATATATATATATATATTGTACTATTGTAGTATATGTTTTATTTAAAGTAGTACGTATAGTCATATATAATTATATATTGAATGGTACGTATATATGTGTAATTGTTTATATATTTTTTAAAAAACATATATTGTATATTGGAGTATATATAGTGTATATTGGAGTGTATATAGTGTATATAATTGTAGTGTATATTGGATTTTTTTTTTTAAAACGGGTTTGATCGGTTTTAGGTGGGTTTAGCCGGGTTGGGTTAGGTGGACCGATTCAGGGTTATTTTCAACATTTTTACTGTTGAACCCGAAACCGGTCCGACCCACTTAACTCCAACCCGGCCCGGAACCGACCCACAACTCGATTAAATTAAACGGGCCGATTTTGGGTTGGCCCGGCCCGTCCCACTTGACACTCTTAGTTAGGAACGAAGATTTACAAGGAAAGGTGAGAGAAACTTGTGTGATGGATAAGATGAGTGAAGTGAAACCCATACAGTTCATACATGTGAAGAGGTAGTGCGGATGTGCTATAAGGAAATAGGAGAGACTGGTTGTAATAGGAGTTAGAAGAGGTAGAAGTAGGCTGAGAAAGATTTGGGAGGAACAAATTAGGTAGGAGATAACACAATTCAGCTTACTGAAGACATGAACAAATTTGAAAGTCGAAAAATCAAACTAGATAAGTTAGTAATACTTTTACTTGAGTCAATGATCTATCCAAAACAAGTTATCTATCTTCCAAATTTGAAACAAGGTATGAATATATACTATTTTCTTCAAATTCCACTTGTAATATTAAACTATGTTATTGTTATTGTATATGCTTAGTTAAATGATACACATAAATTAAAGACACAATACATAAACATGCTCTTTAACTTGGCTTCAGATTACATCTATGACCTCCAACTTTGGTTGTACACAAGTAGACACTTAAACTTTTATAAAATTGAACAAATAGACACATATGTCCTATGTGGCATCCTACGTGACCAATTCTTGTCCTACATGGCGTCCTATATGTATTATGCCACATAGGACGTGTGTGTCTACTTGTTCAACTTTATATAAGTTTAAGTGCCAACTTGCGCACAGAGGCAGAGCTAGAATTTCAATGAAGGGGATTTCATATTCAAAGAAAAATTAGTCGAGGGGGGTTCAACACCTACTATAACCACATAAAAAATAATTTTAATCATGTATAAATAGTATTTTTTTTGTCGAAGGGGGTTCGGCCGAACCCCCGAACAGAAGACTGGATCCGCCCCTGCTTGCGCATACATAAAATTGAAAGTCATAAATGTGTTTTGAGGTCAAGTTAAAGGCATGTTTATGTATTGTGCATAAATGAAAAGAAAAAAATACTCCATCCGTTTAAAAAAGAATGATTTACTTTTCTTTTTAATTCATTTAAAAAGGAATGATCCATTTCTTTTTTTAGCAATAATTTAATTTTAACTTTCCACATGACATGTTTAGGACCACAAGATTAAAGGGCACTTTGATACATTTAACACAATTTTAATTTAAGACCACAAGATTTAAAAATCTTCTTTATTTTCTTAAATTTTGTATCAAGTCAAATTAGATTATTCTTTTTTAAACAGAGGGAGTAGATTATTTTTATTTTGTATTAGGAATTAAAAGTGGTGATAGGGGGGTGGGGTTGGATGGTGTGTGGTGTGGTGGGATGGGTGGGGGTGGAGGGTGGAAGTACTTTTAAGAAAAGTTGCTTGGTGAGCAAGACTCTTAAGCTAGTGGGGGTGTGTGGGGTCTTTTGAGTTTTTAAGGCTGACCGCAGCCATTGACTACAAATAAGAATAGCTTCCAATAAAATGATGACACGTGGAAATCTGTCTCCCACATGTGCCTATGTTTTATGTCACTGCTTTCGTCACCCTCTATGGACTGCTGTCTCAGGATCCAATAGTCGGCTGTTAAAAATATAATTTCTCTAATTTATATAATTTTTTTAATTCATTCTAAAAGAATAATTTATACATGAAAATTTAAAGATAATTAAAATTCTATATGGTACGGTTAAGATAATTAAATTAAAAAAATTAATAATCATATAAATACTAACATACATTCAAGATTATATGCAATAGCAGAGCCTCTTTGATCTATATTCAATGAAGTGGATTGAGCATTCCGTAAATTTAGTTCAAATGTGCAAAAAGAAAAAATTATATGTAATAAAAACAAAGCAAATATGAAATTTAAGATGTATAAGTTTTTAGATAATAACAGACCCATTTTTTTTCTCCCAATAGAGCAAATTGAATTGACATTTTTTTTTTATATTTTTCCTTCAGTGTTCGGTACCCGCATTGAAACTCGATTAATTTAAATTTGCACTGGGTAGAGCCCCATTCGAGGATAGCATTCTTCATCAAGAATTTTTTTCATATTCAAAATTTGAATCCGAGACCGATTAAGGAAGGAGTAGCCCATTCACTGCACCGCATACTTTGTGGTGAATTGATATTTAAATGCTTATAGATATTTGATTAATTTTAAATACAATATATAAAACTTATACGAAAGTTATTAGATTTCTATAATTCATATATTGCACTCTTGCGAAAAAAATTATGCTACTTAAAGGGATAAAAAATAAAATTATATATATATATTTTACATATTGAATATTCCCTTAAATTTTTTGTTTGGTTATTTTTTATATTTTGATTTTAGTGAAAATCATGATATTATGTCACTGATTACATTATTCAAACATTATGATTATTTTTTTAAAGATTAGAAGACAGAAGTGTCATTAAATTAATATAATAATAATCCAATAAAAAGAAAAGGAAGGATTCAACGGCAGCTAGAGAGTGAGGACAAAGAAGACCACTCGTGTGCTGCTGCCTACCAAACCCTCAATTGTCAAAAGGATATTCTTCAATATTATGCTAAGCTGACCAACATGGTATGACGACTGCTTCATCATTAATTAAAGATCTTGAATTTAAATTTTAAATATAAAAAAAAAAAGAAAAATTTAGGAGTATTATTCTAAAAATGAACTCTGCAATACACGATTTGAATTAGTCAAGTTTCAATATAAGCATTGAACACCAAATAATTTTTTTTTTTTAAAAAAAATTATGTTAAACTTGCTTGTTCATGCTTCAAATTTTTTTTCTACCAATGTCGTTATTCATGTTGGAGAGCTCATTCTGAGGATTTCGCTTTCAATATGATTTTTTTTATTTTTAAAATTATTCGAGATCTTTAAGTAAGGATAAAAAAGTCATCATCCATGTTGGTCATGCTCCATTTACCCATTTAATTAATACTAGTACTTCTTTTTTTACTTAAATCTTTAACTCCCCTCTTCTTTTTTTTCTCGACTATTTGTGGAATGTGAAAAGCATATAAGTAATCATTATTTAATGAATAATATTTTGGGAGTCATGAAATTTAAAGAGTAAATACTCGATATCGTGAATTAACAAATTTTGATGATATACATTTGAACGTTTTGGGCAATTGATGACTTTAGAAAAAATTATATGTGTTCGATATAAATTTTGAGTCGTTGAAGTTTTGATTCGATCTGATCTGATCTGATCGCCTTACGTAACTGGCGTCAAAAGGTAAAATTCTTGATTGTAGAAAACTCGAATTTCACGTATGATTAAGGGGAAGTTAGAATATTCCGTTCGAGTTTGGCTAAATTGAGAAGCTTTTGCTTAGATTTTGTATTTATATAAAAAATTATTAAATATGTATATATATTTAATGACAAATTCAATAACTAAGATGAAGCTACCGGCAGTGACGAAACTGAGAATCTGTAGCATGAACTCAACATATAAAGAACTAAAATATACGAAGAAACAAAAAGGGTTCAACATCTACTCTATTATATCTATATAAAAAGTTATTTTGATCACTGTATATGTAGTGTAGTTTTTCAGTGAATAAAATTTGAACATAAATTTAGAATTCATAAACTTTAAATATTGACTCTGCCTTCAGAGACGGAGCTAGCATATAATGAGAGAGTACCACTTCGACTGAAGATTACATGATTAAAATTATTTTTATGTATATATAATAAATATTGAATCCCCAACAAATTCATACATGCACTTTTAAATTCTCTCGATGAAAATTCTTAAACCGTCACTATCTGTCTCGACTTATAATGTATCATAATTTTATTTTCTTTATACTAGCAAGGATTGACATTTTCTAGATAAAAAAAAAAGCCACTCACCAGATATGCCCAACCCAGAAAAAAACAATCAAAAAAATAATAATCAACCCATGACCAATAAACATTTTTTTTATGTAATTGGTCAAATGTAGAAAAGGACGAGCAAAGTTCTAGAAAACGGCAAAAGACTATGAATTCAAAAGGCTTTTAACTTATTGAGTTCACCCAAAAAGAAAAAGTTAAAAAGAGTTCACAGCCCTTTGACAAGAAATTTAAGCACCTAGTGTCGTTTCATACGGAGATTAAATTATTTTGAGAGATGATTTAATATGCGAATTAAATTATTTTAAAATTAATTTATTTCATATTAGAAATGAGATAAATAATTTAAAATTAAATAAAATAAGATGAGATATTTCGTAATTAAGTCTAAGAAAAAAAAATTATATTGTACTTTACGATATAAATTTATCCTGAAATAAATTTATATCATAAAAATAAAAAAAAAGGAAAAAAGGTAATCTGACACACTAAAATTTTCATTGTATGGAATTCAGGGGAAGAGACACCATAAAAATCTATTTCGGCTAGAAGTTGAGTTCACATGAGAGTAACTTTACCTGTTACTCCGAAGTTTCACTCCCGTCAATCAAATGTAGTAATACCAATTTTAATACTCCTCCATTTCAAAAAGAATGATTTTCTTTTTTTTTTAGTTCGTTTAAAAAGAATGATATTTTTTTTAAAACAACTTTTTAATTTTAAAATTAACTTTATACCTGACATGTTTAAGACACAAGAATGAAGGAGATTTTAGTAAATTTGACATATCTTTTATTTAAAACTATAAGATTTAAATTATTTTTTTTTTTAATTTAATGTCAAATTAAAGTAGGTTATTTTTTCCCTTAATTATGGAATATCTCGTCTTATCCCTCTTTGTCAAACGACCACTTATAAGCCACCAAAACAAGAAAATTAAGAAAAAAAAAAAAAAAACTAAAAAAAAGCAGGTGAAGTTTTCTATTATTAATTCATAGTACAGCTCATAGATGATGTGAAGTGTTGACTGGATTATTACGTGATCTATGAGATTATATTTCTCATCCCTCGCAACCTTTCTTTATTTTCTTAGCTTAATGGATTTTGTATTTTTCAATATATTAGAAGAGTGACTTCTAATATGTCAGTTTGTTGGCATTAAATTCAATTTTAAGGGTATTAAAGTTATTATAGAATTTTGCAAGATCAAATTGCTTGGGGCTTTGGACTACAGGTGATAAAAAAGTTTTAAAATGAGGTGTAGGTGACACAAGTCTTAATAATTAAGTGGAGATGATAATTACTTAATTATGGATTAAGAAAGTTTGGAAATTTTTAAAACAACGCACAAGTTTTTAAATTTACATTTTAATTCAAATGTTAGTTAATATAACGGGAAACGAAGGAAAAAAAGACGCGTTTTTCTCTCTTCTCATCCGTTGTTATTTTCTCTCTCTTCGCGATATTTGTTATTCATTGTTGCTGCTGCTTTATTCATCATATTCTGATTCATTATCATCATCTTATACTTCGTTATCATCTTCATATTCTTCTTGTTGACCATTGTTGTAGTTGTTGTAACCGCAATTGTTGCTCTTTGATCAATTTTTTATGTCAAATTTTATTTCGTACATCACTTTCAACTTTGGCATTTACTTGAGAGGAGACTTTGGTAAGTCAAATTATATTTTTTAGTTGAATTTGTCATCTGGGTAACTGCTAGTGTGCTGTTTTTTCAACAATAGCTAGCACGCGAACATGAATGCAACATAAGAGCAATCTGTTTAAACAGATCCATCATCTGTGGCACCAGATAAATGTTCTGCTGCAACAGTAGATCATGTTGGATTCTTGTTTATGGTTCTAGGTGCCCGTAATATGAATAGAATAGATGGATATTCTGTTGCAACAAATTAGTAATCTGTTGCACCAGATTAGTTATCTGTTCCAACAGACAAGTAATCTGTTGTAGCAGAATATATATCTGTTACAAAAAAATATTTATCTGTTGCAACAAATAATTATTCTGTTGCAACAGATGAATAATCTGTTTCGAACAACAAAATACAGATCCTGTCACAAACTCAATAGATAACTCAACTCATATGTTGATCTCTTGCTATTGATATTGGATTCAAATTATTCCTTAATTGTAGACATGTCATTTGTTGAGAAAAAGAAATAGACAACATGAAAATTAAATAAGAATTAAAACATCAAATGCATCAAACATAAATTTTTTATTAAACAAAAAAAATAAAAATACATAGGTAAAAGAAAAAAAAAGCTTAATTATTATTATTATTATTATTATTATTATTATTATTATTATTATTATCATCATTATTATTTGTATGGCCAGTCGATCAATCTTCAACCGGCAGCAGCAGCGCCCTCCTCAGCCTGCGGATCTCCCGCATCATCCTTACTCTGACGACGGCCAAATCCCACTGCAGGTCATGAACCTCCTTCTGCAGTTTCCGTATGCCGTTTCGTAAAATAGCGACATCCTACACTGGATCAGCCATATCTAGAAACGCATAAGTTGACAAAACACACACGTAAAAACAAAAGTAAAGAAAAGAAAGAATTCGAATGTAATACAACGTATATTTACACAAAAATTAAGAAAAAAACTTATCAGAGACAGGAAAAAACTATCAAATCCTTGAAGAGAAAGTAGTTGAAGGTGTAACAAGAGCAAAGAATAAATAAAGTGTAGTAGAATGAACGATTGGGTAAGGAGGGACCTATTTATAGAGGATTGAACTTAAATGTGTTAGGCAAAAAATCGCAACTGTTCACCCCCATTTATTAATGACATTTCTTGCTTATTGTGAAAAGTTTTGACTTAATTAAATTAAGTAATATTGTGATAAGTCATGATTTTTCAGCTTATTATTACTAATAATTAGTTTTTTTCAGGAACCGTTTTTATATTGAGTTGTGACAACAGATTATATATCTGTTGCATCAGATTACTCATTTGTGATAACAGGTATATCATCTGTTGCAACAAATAGATAACCTGTTGCATAAGATAATATATCTGTTGCAACATATAATCTATATATCTTTTTTTTAAATTTTTTTTTATCATCATGACATCCAGATTTTCTGACTTTTTAATTATATAAATTAATAAAATAAATTTAAAGGCGCAATTGTTCACCTCCATTTATTAATGACATTCTTGATTACAGGAAAAAAATATGACTTAATTAAATTAAGCAATATTGTGATAAGTCATGACTTTTCAACTTATTATTATTAATAATTAGTTCTTTCCAGGAACTGTTTTTATATTGAGTTGTGACAACAGATTCTATATATGTTGCATCAGATAACTCATCTGTGACAACAGATATATCATCTGTTGCAACAAATAGATAACTTGTTGCATCAGATAATCTATCTGTTGCAGCATATAATCTATCCTTTTTAAAAAAAAATTATCATCATATCATTGATCCAAATTTGTTGACTTTTTATTATATAAATTAATAAAACAGATTTAAAAACAAAAATATTTTTGATAAGTTTTTACGATTTAAATTGTGTTTTTCATTTATTACCTTATTGTTTTTTATGAAAAAAATGACTTAATTAAATCAAGCTGGTGAGTTTTTTATTATTGTGACAAGTCATGACTTTTCAGCTTATTATTATTAATTAGTTCTTAAATTTAAATAACTTTTTTTTCAATTTAAAAATCGAAGACACCTGGTTTTCAATAACCGTTTCTTTAATAAAATAATAATCATTTTTTTATTGAGTTATGGCAACAGATTGTATATCTGTTGCATCAGATAACCCATCTGTTGCAACAGATAACCCATCTGTTGCAACAAATCGACCATCTGTTTTAGGAGTTTTTTTAATTTCTTCTAACAACTGATTCATCAGTTGCAACAGATAAGGACTTTGATGCATCAACATCGTTGTTTGTTTGTTGAATGTGTTTAGACAAAAAGTCATAGTCACGACTATTCACCTTTTTCTTAACAATCATCATATAACTTAATTAATCCAATGTTGTAACTTTTTTTTAAATTAAATAATCTTTCTTTTACGGTTATAAATTGTGTATATCATTTAATTCCTTATTATTTATTAACGAACCAATTTTAGGAGAATCATGACTTTTCACCACCTTCTGTTGCCACAAGTGCTCAATTCCTACCTCTAACCATCGACATGTTGAGAATAGAGAATAAATAGAATGATAATTAAATATTAAATAAGAATGAAAAATCCAAATTCGACCAAACCAAATCAAACCAAACCAAACATATACATAGATTTTTGAATCTCTTATAGGTAGATCCGACATAAAAAAGGAAAATACATACACTAGAAGAAAGAAAAAACATAACCTAATTATTATTACTACTATTATTATTATCATTACTATTATTATTATTACTATTATTATTATTACTATTATTATTGTCAACCGGACAATTTTCATCCGACAGCAGCAGGGCCCTCACCAGCCTTGCTCCAAAGTCGGCCAAATCCCCCTGAAGTTCATCAAACTGCCTTTGAAGTTCCCGCAAGGATTCAATATGAATCTTCTTGTACGAATCTGGATCAACCATATTTGTATTGTAAGTGCAGTAGAATGAATGAGTGAGAGTAAGAAAAGGAGGCCGGAGGGACCTATTTATAAATGATGAATTGGAATGGGTGACTTAGTTTAAAAAAAGCCACAACTGTTCATATCCCTTAATTAAATAAAAATGATGACTTTTCGAATATGTAAATTAAAAAAACATATCTAAATACAATATTTTATCTTTTTATTGTATTTCGGAAAGAAAAGAAAATTGTTTTAAAATAAATCTAACAGATGGGTAATCTGTTGCAAAATATATTCCATCTGGCAGATAACTTACAACATATTAACAATCTGTTGCAACATATGGATATATCAGTTTGCTTTTCCAACAGATGTGGCATCTGTTGCAACTTGCTAGTCATTTGTTTATTCAATTTAAACTATAGATGGGTTAGGAAGAATAAGGTGTGTGAAGATGGATCCACTATCATATGTGTGTGAGTTAAGAAGTATTACTGATAAGGTCACCGGGAAAACACACAAAAAGTATAATATTTTTGTGAATGCAGTTTTTAATCGATTACGCACTAATCATTCAAATAAGATCCTGCATTGTACAGTTAAGTTCTATGGGTTCAAATTGATAAGGCTGAGGGCCTCATAAAGATGGTGCAGATACCCTGTTACGAATTACTAATGTCTGTTGCTCGTGTTTATGAGTGTCAAGTTTTGAGAAGGGATCAATATTTGGTGTCATTGCAAAGAATCAATAGCGATTGGACTTAACTTTAAGTGTGCATTGGACTCTGAGAACACCTTCGAAGCCTCCACTGCATCAAATAAGAACAAAAAAATAATAAAAATTCCCCTGGCCTAAATTTATATGGAAGGGTTGATCGAGAAGATGATTATACATCAGAAGGAGCCGAAGGAGCCGAAGGAGAATGCCTGCGAGGGAAAGGGGAGTTGATGAAAGACTATATCATCTAAGAGCTAATTGAAAAAGAGACATAGGGTAGAAAGTAACTTCTAGTGAATCTGGCTGATGGAATTATCTTAAAACATGAGAAATCTGAATCAAGTGCAAATATGAAAGTGTATCTGGTAATGTAAATTCGTTTGTTGTCTCTCTGAAAGAAAAATAATGCAGATGGACACTTTGCTAGGGAGCTGTGACTAGGTAGCGTGGTTGGGATTATCACCTAGATAGAAAATAGCAGAAGATTAAAAAAGCAGCCTTAAGGGCATCGAGGGTTGAAATGATGTACAGTAAGTCTAGAAAACTTGCGCCAATAGCAACTGCAGTTAAAGTAAGAAATCTAAGCGAAGGCAACAATTTTTGAATTTTAAATTGCATCTCATGCCTTCTTGTTTGTGGTTCTGATTAGGTCCACTGTTGTTGACCTAATCGAAACCATAAACGTGATTGAAAGACAAATTGAGTATCATTATTTCCATAGCAATATGGATTAATTGATTGTGTTTTATAGCCTTAGCATGCTTTCAACATATCTTGGAGAAGATCAGAGGCTTACTCTAGTTTGTGAATTTTGATAATTTTCAAGCTTGCCTCCAGCTTGTTGATTCTGTATTCAAGCTAGTCGTTGTCGTCTTTGAAGTTGGCATAGAGTTCCTGATCTCTTGTGAGCTCGATCAGGAACACTACCTTCAAAGTTGTGGCATTGAAGAAGGCCTTCAGAACACTTTCTTCAGAAGCCTTAAAGGATACATGGAGGGTTGCTGTGTTTGTTTTAAGTCAAAATATGTTGATGCACAATGGAGATGTGCTCCCAACAATTGAACAACACACTTTTATCGAGCGTTGCTCAATGCAGCTTGCTCAACCAATTTGATAAATTAATAAGCAAGGAGTTATGTAACGTTTGATCTAAACCGACTCTACCATGCCTATCATACATTACGTAACTCCAGGCTCATTAGCCTATCAAAAAAATTTGACCGAGTTAGTGCACAAATCTCAATCTCTCAGCCTTTCTGCTGATCGCTCTTCTCCAATATAGATGACAAGATATCTGCTATGCAAATGTCTACACCGTCGCCAGAAATGCTTGCCAGGGCACAAGTCTTCAAAAGGCATTAACAGTAATCTCTCAATATCAAGTGATATTGAGAGATTACTAGTCATGTCTTCTCAAGACATTTGCTACGACAAGAATTTTTGCTGATGACAAGATATCTGCCATGCGAAAGTCTACACCATCAACGAAAATTCTTACCAAAGTGAAAGTCTTCAGAAGGCATTATTAGTAATCTCTCAACGCCAAGCAAGTTTTGTACGAAAGTTTTCAAAAGACAATCGAAAATAAGAAAGATTTCAGCAATGACTACACATAATTACGGCATCAACAACCTCACCATATTGACTCCTCATACGAAAGAAAAGGTAAAAATATTTTCATTTGCATTCGCATGTTATTTATTTAACAAACCAAATCAACAACCTCACCATATTGACTTCTCATACGAAAGAAAAGACAGAAATATTTTTATTTGCATTCGCATGTTATTTATTTAACAAACCAAATCAACAACCTCACCATATTGACTTCTCATACGAAAGAAAAGACAGAAATATTTTTATTTGCATTCGCATGTTATTTATTTAACAAACCAAACAAAGATGAACTAAATCTAACATTTAATTCATGTTTATTTGGTTTGTTAAATAAATAACATGCGAATGCAAATGAAAATATGTTTGCCTTTTCTTTTGTACGATGAGTGAATCTGGTGAGGTTGTTGATGATAATTATGTGTAGTCATTGCTGAAAACTTCCTTATTTTTGAATGTTTTCTGAAGACTTTCTTACAAGACTTCATTTATATTAAGAGATTATTAATAATGAATTCTGAAGATTTTTGCTTTGGCAAGAATTTTTACTGACGGTGTAGACTTTTGCATGGCGGATATCTTGTCATCAGTAGAAATTCTTGCCGTAGCGAAAGTCTTGGGAAGACATGACTAGGAATCTCTCAATATCACTTGATGTTGAGAGATTACTGTTGATTCCATCTGAAGATTTGCGCCCTGGCAAGCATTTCTGGTGACGGTGTAGACTTTTGCATAACAGATATCTTGTCATATATATTGGAGAAGAGCGATCAACAGAAAGGCTGAGAGATTGAGCTCGTTTGATTTGTGCACTAACTCGTGCCAATTTTTTTGATAGGGTAATGAGCCTGGAGTTATGTAACGTTTGATAGACTCGGTATAGTCGGTTTAGATCACACGCTATGTAACTCCTTGCTTATTAATTTATCAAATTAGTTGAGCAAGATGCATTGAGCAGCGCTCGATAAAAGCGTGTTGTTCAACTTCTGAGACCACATCTTCAGTGTGCATCAATATATTTTGACCTAAAACAAACACAACGACCCTCCATGTATCTTTAAGGCTTCTGAAGAAAGTGTTCTGAGGCCTTCTAAAATGCCACAACTTTGAATGTGGTGTTCCTGATCGAGCTCACAAGAGATCAGGAACTCTTGACCAACTTCAAAGACGGTAACGACCAGCTTGAATACAAAATCAACAAGCTGGAGGCAAGCTTGAAAATTATCGAAATTCACAAACTAGAGCAAGACTCTGATCTTCTCTAAGAAATATTGAAAACATGCTAAGGCTATAAAACACAATCACTTATAACCATATTACTATGGAAGTGATGATACTCAATTTTCTTTCAATCACGTTTGTGGTTTTGATCAGGTCAACAACAGTGGACCTAATCGGAACCACAAACAAAAAGCCATGGGATGCAATTTAAAATTCAGAAATTTCCGTCTTCACTTAGATTCCTTACTTTAACTGCAGTTGTTGTTGGTGGAAGTTTTCTAGACTTACTGTACAACATTTCAACCCTCGATTCCCTTAAGACGACTTTCTTGATTTTCTGCTATTTTCTATCTAGGTGATAATTTCGACCACGCTACCTAGTCGCAGCTCCTTAGCAAAGTGACCATCTGTACTATTTTTCTCTTAGAGAAACAATAGACGAATTTTTCATTACCGGATACACTTTTATATTTGCACTTGATACAAATTTGTCATGTTTTAAGATAATTTCATCAGCGAGATCACTAGAAGTTACTTTCTACCCTATGTATCTTCTTCAATTATCTCTCAGATGATATAGTCTTTCATCAACCGCCCATTTTTCTTCGAAGGCATTCTCTTACCGTACTTTCTGGCGTATAATCATCACCCCGAGTAACCTAACCATATAAATTTGGGCTAGGGCAATAACTATATTAGTTTTACATTCTTGTTAGATGCAGTGCTAGGCTTTAAAGTCCTTCTTAGAGTCTAATGCACCCTAAAAATTAGTCTAATCGCTATTGAATCTCTTTATAATGACACCAAAACTAGATCCCTTCACAATGCTTGACAAAATATGAGTAACAACCGATATTAAATCTTAACAGTGTATCAAAACCATATTCATGGTCCCTCAGCCTTATCAGTTCGGACCTACCAAACTTAACTGTAAAATTGCAGATATCTTGTTTGAATGATCTATGACTAATTGATAAAAACAACATTCACAAAATCAGTGTACTCTATGTGTGTTTCCACGATAACATTATCAGTAATACATACCTCCCACATATGAAGTGATTCTATCTGCATGCAACTTATTCCTCCGAACCCATATTTACTGCAGCCTCTTGTGATGGTCGAGCAAAAGTTGATCAACTGCCAGTTCCTTATATCTACAAAGAAGAGGAAAAAATTTGATGTCATAGAAAAAACATTATTAATTTGTTCAACAGATATAGAGTCTGTAGCATCAGATGTAGAGTTTGTTGCAACAGATGTGGAGTCTGTTGAAAGACATAAAACAGCCTTGCTGGTGGTTTGATTTGTTCCAATAGTTGCTCCGTCTATTGTAATATCAACAACAGCATAAACTACAAAGAAACAACAAATAAAAAACATCAACAACAAAGAAACAACAACATTTATTCCAACTAAGGGTGTCAAGTGGGCCAGACCAACCCTCGTTACTAACCCGACCCGGTAAGCCCTAGGGCTTTAGGGTTCCAGATCTCGGGCCGGTTATTTTTTAAAAATGGGCCCAGCTAACCCGGCTCGGACCAAGCCCGGTCCAGGCCCGCCGGTTAACCGGCCCGATCCGGATACCTTTTTTTTTTTTTTTTTTTTTTTAAAAAATTGGGATTTTGGGCCAAACTAGTTGTTGGCCCAACGGCTATATAGCCGTTTTTGGGTCCAAACGGTTAGTTTGGGCCCATTTATTAAAAAAAATAAAAATTTAACTTCAAAAAATATTTTTTAATCCCCAAAAAAATTCTATAAATACCCTACAACTTCAAATCATTTTTCACATAATTTTTTACTTCTCAAATCTCATTCTCTCTCAATTCTCAATTCTCAAATATTCAATATATTTAATTTCTTAAAGTGTTCACTTTAATTTTTTAATTTTTCGTTTACAAAGTACGAGCGAAAGTTTCTAAAGTCGCAACCTTTGGATACTTTCAAAATCTGGTATTATCGTTCCATCTCTTACGTTTAATTTTTATTTATTGTATTAATTGTTTAATATTTAATTTTATTATATTTGTGTATTTTGAATATTTTTAGTTTAATTTAATTAATATTATGGATAAATTAAGAAACCTCGCTACTAAAGGTGTTAAAATTTTTTATCCCGGAAGCGGTAGTGGTAGTAAAAAGAGAATTACTAGCGGTACAGGTAGTTCAAGTAGTAGATATACCCGTGTACCTTCGCCTTCGGTACCGCTTGGTACACCTTTTGAGGAAGAAATAGGTGTAGGTGCTCACGATATGGATTATGTAGAAGCTCAGAAAAATTACGGTATTGAAGAAGAAAATGAAGTAGATGCGGTTAATTTAGACGAAGATAATGAAAATATTGCTGAGACACCCGCAGTAGGAGATGCTAACGTTAGATATGAATCGGTTAATCTCTCTCCCCGTCCTCCCAGTGCCCCAAGACCTCGTAAAAGAATTAGTGTTGCATGACAAGTTTTTGAACATATATCAGATATTGAGGTGCAATGCAATATTTGTCAACAAATATATAAGCATAGAAGTGGAGGCAAGCAAGGGGGTACGGGTACGTTAATGAGATATATAACTGAAGATCACAAAAGAGAGTTAAATATTGCACAAGGTGGTGGGGATGTTGGTGGACCAACGCAAACTAGAATGGACCCAACAACCGGTCACGTAGCGAAGAAGTATAATAAATTGAGGGACCGGGAAGAAATAGCTAAAATGGTAGCTGTGGGTTGTTTGCCTTTTTGTTTTCCTTCTTCTGATGCCTTTATTCATTATATACAAGCAATTTATAATCCTATGTTTAACGGTATTCCTAGAACTACTTGTCGGTCTGATATTTTTAGACTTCATTCACAATATTGTTTTTATTTATCAACATTGTTAAAAAATATTCAATGTAGATTGTCCCTAACTTCTGATCTTGGTCGTGCTGTAAATAAAAATGATTATTTAACCGTTACTTGTCATTGGATGGATAGTAATTTCGTGATGCAAAAACGTATTCTTGCTTTTTTATATGATGAAGATCGTAAACATACTGGACAATTTATTGCTAATTCTATTGTTAAAATTGCCGGTTATTAGGGTATCGAAAATAAAATTTTATGTATTGCTTTTGATAATGTTTCTAACAACAAGACTGCTATAAAAAATCAAAATCTAAGCTATCTCCGCCCTTGCTTGAAATTTTTCATATTAAGTGTGCATGTCATATATATAATTTAATTGTAAAAGATGGTCTTGAGTTTTTTGAGCTTTATATTGAAAAAATTCGTCTTGCCGTTGGTTTATTCAAGGAAATAATCGTAGATCGAGAATTAGAGAATTTAAAGTTAAATGTCAAGAAAATGAACTTACACCGATTTTGATGCCTGAGGAAATTGATACTAGATGAAATTCTACGTATGAATTTTTAAAAACTTGTTATAAATATAGAATTCCTATTACACTAGTTTTTAACCAACATTGCGGTTCATTTGCTGATTCTGCTGATTGCATGCTACATAATTCTGATTGGGTTGTAATTAATGATCTTGTTAAGTTTTTAGAAAAATTTTATGTAGCTACGGTTGAATTTTTCGGTGCTTATTATCCTACTGTTTGTAATATTTTGGCATATATAGCCGATATTTCTGGTTTGCTCAAAGAATATAAAAATAAAGAAGATTATAAAAAAGTTGTTGGCGCCATGTTTACGAAATTTAAAAAATAGTTTTTCTCGATTTCCCCTATTTACTTGGTTGGTGCTATGCTAAATCCGTGCATGAAATATAATAATATGTGTCACTTTAGTACTCTTATTTATACTAACTTAGAAATAAATACTAACCATGATTCTGAACAAGTACAACCTGATTTGTGGACGGCTACGGTTGATTCAAAGGATTACATAGAAAAATTATATAATCACTATGCTGATTTATTTGATTTAGCCGTACCTATAAATATCACTCCAACTGTCGCTCCTCATCCACCCGAGGAGCCATCATCTTCTAAAAGGCCGGCACATAGTGATTTTCCTGATTTCTTTTATGATTTAAATTGTTGGAACAGTGTTGATGAGAGAACTTATACATCAACTTATCGGGAAGAACTGAAATATTATCTTCGGTCGGCACCAGAGGATCTCAGACGACGGATCAACACGTTGGATTGGTGGAGGAGTAATGAAACACAATATCCTGTGCTTTCAAGATTAGCTAGAGATATCTTGAATGTTCCAATGTCAACCGTTGCATCAGAGAGCGCCTTTAGTTAGGGATGACAGCAGCTTGGAGACAACCGACACTCATTGGGAAACAATGCAATGAATGTTCTAGTTTGCCTCAGAGATTGGATTAGAGCGGAAAGAAGAAACCAAGGAATGGATCCGGAGCCAAGCGACGAGCTGAAACTTGAAGAAATTATGTCTTCACGGGAGAACTCAGCAGAATGAAGTCCAATGCATGATTTTGCTCCCGTTGACTTCGACTATCCTATGCAAGTTCCTGTTAATATTAACATGAATGAATTGGAAAAAATGATGCATAATTTGTAGATTTTTCATTCATGTAAATTATAAATTTCGGATTATTTTGCAATCAATAAAATTCACCAAATTCATTCACTTCTCAGTCCTTGTTTTTTATATTTTTTCTTTTAACGATTTAAAATTTTAAATTGAATTTCTAGTTTTCTACTTTAAATTAAAAACTTACTTCTAATATATTATTAATTTACTACCAAATATTATTAATTTATTATATTAAGTAACATATGTTTTGTATATTTGTGTATATATCTTCTATAGAAGTGTATATTTAACATATACATGTGTATATGTTTTATAAATTAGTATATAACTATATCTATATATATTGTAATGTATATATAATGTAGTATATTTTATAAGTAGTAGTATATATACATTGAATGGTGCGTATACACGTGTATATATCTTCTATAGAAGTGTATATTTAACGTATACATGTGTATATATTTTATAAATTAGTATATAAGTATATCTATATATATATTGTAATGTATATATAATGTTGTATATTTTATAAGTAGTAGTATATATACATTGAATGGTGCGTATACACGTGTATATATCTTCTATATAAGTATATATTTAACGTATACTTGTGTATATGTTTTATAAATTGGTATTTAAGTATATCTATATATATTGTAATGTATATATATTGTAGTATAATTTATAAGTAGTAGTATATATACATTGAATGGTGCGTATATACGTGTATATATCTTCTATAGAAGTGTATATTTAACGTATACATGTGTATATATTTTATAAATTGGTATTTAAGTATATCTATATATATTGTAATGTATATATATTGTAGTATATTTTATAAGTAGTAGTATATATACATTGAATGGTGTATATACACGTGTATGTATCTTCTATAGAAGTGTATATTTAACATATACATGTGTATATGTTTTATAAATTAGTATATAACTATATCTATATATATTGTAATGTATATATAATGTAGTATATTTTATAAGTAGTAGTATATATACATTGAATGGTGAGTATACACGTGTATATATCTTTTATAGAAGTGTATATTTAACGTATACATGTGTATATATTTTATAAATTAGTATATAACTATATCTATATATATTGTTTTGTATATATAATGTAGTATATTTTATAAGTTGTAGTATATATACATTTAATGGTGCGTATATATGAGTAATTGACTAATTGTGTATATGTGTATATATTTTTTAAATTCTAATATAGTATATACTATATGTATTGTGTATATATATTATTTAACGTATTTATGATGTATATAGGTGGGTATATGACTATATGTAATGTATATTGAAAGAATTTTTTTTTTTTTTATATTTTTGACCGGGTTTGACCATTTTTTTAACCGAGTTTGACCGGGTTTTGGTGGGTTTGACCGGGTTGGGTTAAGTGGGCCGGGTTAGGGTGGGTTTTATTTTTTTTACTGTTGGGTCCGGCCCGTCTAGCGCCAAAACTGACCCTTAACCGGCCCTCAACCCGGTTAAAATAGAAGGGCCGATTCCGGGTTGGCCCGGCCCGGCCCGTTTGGCACTTCTAATTCCAACACCATCAACAACAAAGAAGCAATATTCTTTGTTCCAACACCATCAACAACACCACACCACAACTTCCAACAACGCCAACCCCACCAACAACATCAATATCAGCATATACAACAAAGAAATAAATAAAATACATACAAAAAAAATAATACTGCCAACAAGGCTTTTCTTCAAATTTTTTAAATAAATATCATATGGATAAATTGTAATTAAATAAAAAAATAGATGTAAATAACTTGCAAAGAAGATAACGAGAATGAAAGAGCAATAGTGAACCATACCTTAACGTTAAAAGAGGATCAAAACAACAATTTCAGTCGAGAAAAAATATGGATCGGTTTAGATCCGAAAGGATATTTATGATAAAGAGAAGAAAAAAGAGAGAAGAGAGAAAAAAGGTTGTGATAACCCTAACCTAAAAAGAGAGAAAGAAAAAGATGAGAGATGAATAAAATAAATTTCGAATTGAAGCTGAGAAGAGATGAGATAATAATTCTAGATGTATCGTGGACGTAGACGTGGGTTTCAATATTCATTAATTAATATAATTAATATTCATTAATAATTTGAGGGGCACGAGGAAGACAAATGACATTGAAAAGACAAGATAAGACTACTTAATAAACACATTTTTGAGTTATCCAAGAAAAAGAAACTCTTCATTTTTTACCATATTTTATAGTACTTGCTACTTTATCTACTCGACCAGAAGCTTGCTTTAAAATTGAAATAAAAAAAGATTTTCAAACAAATATGTCATCTGTTGCAACAGATAGTAATATTTGTTTAAAAATTCCAACAACACAGTCATCCGTTACAACAGATACAAATATCTATTTAAAAATCCCTTTTCATTAGATAATTAAATCAGATATGTCAATTGTTACAACAGATATCAATATTTGTTTAAATATCCTAACAGCTCAGTCATCTGTGATGACAAATGCAAATATCTATTTGATAATTAAATCAGATATATTATCTGTTACAACAGATATCAATATTTGTTTGAAAATTTCCAAAAACTTAGTCATCTGTCACAACATATGCAAATGTCTATTTGATAATTAAATCAAATATGTCATCTGTTGCAACAGATATGAATATCTGTAAGAAATTTCCACCAGCTCAGTCGTTTGTTCTAACAAATTTTATTGCAATTAATTTAGGTGGAACTAGGGATGAATAAATAAGCTCATTGGGTCAACAACAACTTCAATTGAGTCTTTGCAATTGCATGGTGTTGGTATTGCATTCATCTCTACCCGAGTCGTCTATTGATCACTTCGAGTTGAAATGAGCTCTCAATAACTTAATGTTAAGATTAATGGTACCTAAATTAATTTAGGTGGAACTAGGGATGAATGAATGAGCTCATAGGGTCAACTACAACTTTAATTGAGTCTTTGCAATTGCATGACATTGGTATTACGTTCATCCTGACTTGGGTCGTCAATCGACCACTTTGAGTTGAAATGAGCTCTCAATAACTTAATATTAAGATTAATAGTACCTAAATTGATTTAGGTAGAACTAGGGATGAATGAATGAGATCATAGGGTCAACTACAACTTCAATTGAGTCTTTTCAATTGGTGTTGGTATTGCGTTCATCCCGACCTGGGTCATCGATCGATCACTCTAAGTTGAAATGAGCTCTCATTAACTTAATTTTAAGATTAATATTACCTAAGTTGATTTAGGTGGAACTAGGGATGGATGGATAAGTTCATAGGGTCAACTACAACTTTAATTGAGTCTTTGAAATTGGTGTTGGTATTGCGTTCATCCCGACCCGGGTTATCGATCGATCACTCTGATTTGAAATGAGCTTCCATTAACTTAATGTTAAGATTAATAGTACCTAAATTGATTTAGGTGGAACTAGGGATGAATGAATGAGTTCATAAGGTCAACTACTGTAGACACCTAATTTTGTCCCTCCCCGATGTCGTTTTTACCCATTTTTATTTTTATCCCACCGTATACCCTCACCCATGTTATTATACCCTCACAAAATACAAAAAAAAATATATAACAAAATTCCTAACAAAACCTATCCTAACTAATTCTATCTTATCCTAACTACCTACCCAATCAAAATAAACCACCTCCCTACCCCTACCTAGCCCTACCCCACGTCACCCCCCCTTTTTTTTTCTTGTCCAAAAATAAAGGACCAGGAAGGGGAAAATACAATATATACACACAAACTCTCACAATAAAAGGGGGTACGATCAGGAAACCAAAAAAAAGGAGATTGAAATTTTCTTTTCTTCTTCAGGGATACACCCACACAGAATTTTTGGGTTCATTTTTTTTTTCTTCTTGAAGCACACAACAACACACTTTCTTTTCCATGGAGAGGAGGGAATAACAGAACATATACTCACCACTCTCAATTGATACCCATATAGCTTTCACTCAGTCCTCGCTGATCTTGGAAGATTCACACACAGTTTCCATGGAAAGAGTGAGGGATAGAGAGAGGTAGAGATCGATAGAAGGTGGGGGACGAGAAAGATTAGGCTGAAAAGAGAGAGGAGATGACACACAGAAACCTCCCTTAACACAGTCGAAAACTTGATTTTTTTATTTTCCCTTTCATCACACACAGTCACAAGCTTGCATACACCCACAGAAATGGAGTAGAACGGAAAGAGAGAAGTCACGAAGAGGGAGAGATAGGGGAGATCGAGAGGGACAACAGAGTGTTTGAGGTTCCGGTGAACCCGGCGCCGCAGCCGTTGGTTTTGGCCGATTCCAGTTGAATCTGGCCGAAACGGCGAGTTTCACCAAAATTGGTTGTTCGCATTGGGGTTCTCATCATTGATACGACAACGCTGATTTGTTCATTGTTGTTTTCGATCATTTTCTTACGGAAGATCTCATTTGGGTTGAGTTTATCACGATCTCTGTTTTGAATATTTCGGGTTCGCGTTGGTTTGGGATTTGATTTCTATTCATCTCAAATCGTGTCGTATTATAGTCAGTTTCGGGTTACTATTTATTGATACCAAGTTTGGTTTGCTCGTTGTGAGGTTCTCCGGTCGAGTATTCTGGTCTTCGGATCTCTTATTATCGACAAGGATCAATTCCATCGAGGTCCATTTCTTCTAACCGAATCTTTAATTTATTTTGACTTTTTATTAATGTTGTTGGTATGGATGATTTATTTGTCGTGTGTTTGGTTTGAATCTTCATTGTTTGTGTTGCGTTTGATGTTGGTTTCGGATTATGAGATGTGATTGAAAAATCGAAGCATGCACTAATCATATGTTTTAAAGGGAATTCGGGGCGCGAGTTAAAAAAAAATTTAAAAAAAAATCGTTAAAGTGAATTAGGATTAATTTTGATTTGTTGTTGTTTCGATTCGTCGTTATTGTTACTTTTACGTTTAATTATCAATTTCGTGATAGTATCATGGTAAGTCAAGCGGGTAGGCAATCGTAGGTTCGGGTAGGCGAAATTTAGGAATAAGTGTTTCGTTGGATGTTGGAATGTGCGTGAGAATATTTCTTTTAGTTTATCGTGTTTAATTTGGATGTATTTATTTAGCCGGGGAATGCCCCGAGATCGCTTGTATTTATTCACCGGAGAATGCCCCGACGTATCATGTTGGCGGAAAATAATCGTGATGAAGGCCCGCGGCATCGGGTAAGGCATTGGAGCGTAGTCTAGATCTAGTTTAGATTAGGATTTATATTTTTCATATTTTTTTCTATTTTTCGGACTGTATAATTGGACTGGACTTTTACGTTTTTGGACTGTTTTGTTTTGTTTATTGTTTGATTATTTTGTGTTCTTTTGTGTGGTTTATACACTTCATAATGCCAAAATAGTCGATACACTCCACCAAGCGACCGTGGTCGAACCACGGGAACGAGGGGTGCCTAACACCTTCCCCTCGGTCAACAGAATTCCTTAGCCGGAATCTCTGTTCGCAAACCGGTTTAAGAGTCAAATGGTTTCGAAAAGGATTTTTCAAAGGTGACTTGGCACATCGGATTATGCCAAGTGGCGACTCTGAATAAAAAAATGCAAATAATCCTTTTCCGAAACAAATTTTCATTTCTTGTCACTTAAATAATAAAACCCTTTCGAACTTTAAAAATGTATCCATTTTTTGGAGTACGCTTTAAAAAGGGGTGTGACAACTACAACTTTAATTGAGTCTTCACAATTGGGGTTGGTATTACGTTCATCCCGGCCCGGGTCATCGATCGATCACTCTGAGTTGAAATGATCTCTCATTCACTTAATGTTAAGATTAATAGTACCTAAACTGATTTAGGTTGAACTAGGGATGAATAAATGAGTTCATAGGGTCAACTACAACTTCAATTGAGTCTTTGCAATTGGTGGTGGTATTGTGTTCATCCCGACCCGGGTCGTTGATCGATCACTCTGAGTTGAAATGAGCTTTCATTAACTTAATGTTAAGATGAATAGTACCTAAATTGATTTAGGTGAAAATAAGGATGAATGATAAGTTCATAGGGTCAACTACAACTTCAATTGAGACTTTGCAATTGGTGTTAGTATTGCGTTCATCCCGACCCTGGTCGTCGATCGATCACTCTGAGTTGAAATGAGCTCTCATTAACTTAATGTTAAGATTAATAGTACCTAAATTAATTTAGGTGGAATTAGGAATGAATTAATGAGTTCATAGGGTCAACTACAACTTCAATTGAGTCTTTGTAATTGGTGTTGGTATTGCGTTCATCCCGATTCGGGTCGTTGATCGATCACTCTGAGTTGAAATGAGCTCTCATTAACTTAATGTTAAGATTAATAGTACCTAAATTGATTTAGGTGGAACTAGGGCTGAATGAATGAGTTCATAGAGTCAACTACAACTTTAATTGAGTCTTTACAATTAGTGTTGGTATTGCGTTCATCCTGACCCGGGTCGTCGATCGATCACTCTGAGTTGAAATGAGCTCTCATTAACTTAATATTTTAAAAACTAGTATATCTTTTGAAATTTTAAAAATTAATTAAGATCAATTCAGACCAAATTAATAATTTCTAAACTTGTCATTCTTTTCCAAAATTACAAATCAACCCATATAAATCATCCATTTGCGGAAAAAACTTTTTCTCATTTCAAATCTCAAGTTCTCGCTTCTCTCTCTCTCTCTCTCTCTCAACAATACAGATAATAACTACTCAACATATTGCTCAACCCTTCAAAACAGATCGATTTTCTTCCCATTTCCAACCAAATGATTGTTATTTTCAACTTCATTCTCACTTGTATCCGTCATTTTCTCTGTCTTCGCAGGTAACAGAGTTCAAGAAGATTTCTACATTTGTTTTTTATTTTAAAAATTAGGGCTTTTTAGTTAATGATGAAAAAGAAGACTTTTAGTTGTATTATCTTTGAGAATGAGTTAACAATTGTGTGTTTTGATGCTAAAAAAGTAGGAAGCACCAGAGAAAACCCTAGTTTTTGTCTCAGTTTTTTGTTGACTATCGTGGTATTGTTGGATGGTGTTTGTGATGTTTGTGGTGTTGGTTGTGGATGTTGTTGTTGGTGTTAGTATTTGTATTTTCGATGGTGATTTCGGTGGTCTTGGTGTTGGTATTTGTGGAATTGGTGGTGGTCTTGGTGGCATTGGTGGTGGCATTGATTGTGGTGTTGGTGGTCCATCTGTTGTAACAGGTGGGATATCTGTTGGGAGATATTAAATAGGTTTTTAAACAAATTTCCTATCTGTCCCAACTAATGGCTTATCCGTTGGAGTATTTTTTTTGTAATGTGGCGTAGAATAATTTATTGAAATTTGTCTTACCCTTTTTAAAAAAAATTATACAAACATCAAATGCAATGTATTTTTTATTTTTCTATTGTTTATAGTTAAAAGATGTCTCCCAAAAGAAAAGAAATTGCAAGTGGATCAACTTCTGACCACCCAACAAGAATGGTTAGAGTACAGATAGATTTGGAGGAACTTCCTAAACAATCTCAATCGGGGCAAAATAAAGTCGAGGAAACTGATAACTCTTTTTTACCAATGGGGCGTGAAATAATATCGAAATCCCAATATGATTCTGTCAAAACCATTAGTATCGAAATATTTCGAGTTGTGATGCTGATGGATAGCCCTGATAAAGTAACTGGTGATCTTGTACTTAAATGTCAGTTGGGGAAACGTTGATGAGTTAAGGAGAATTATGAAGAATGAAAACATAGACGGACTTTTTAATAAAAAATGCTTTGCATACTTTCTTGAGCTGCCTGAGGACTGCACTCTCTGTTTCCCAATGAACATGGTATATGGTCTCCTCAAGCGCAAAATCAAGTACGCGGGAGATGATAAAGATATGAAGGAGGGCGAAAAAAAGATGGATGAAATCTGGATCAACTACTGTGGCATGCCGGTTTGTTTTGGGTTGAAAGAGTTTGCCATAGTGATGGGATTGAGATGCAATCGTCCAGATGAACCTCTCATCAAGGAAACACCCCACAAAGGTTCCAACAAATACAAGGGAAAAAAGATGATTTGCTGGGCATTGTTGGATATAGTTGCTACAAAGCGGAGGATTTGATGACAGATCTCGAGGATAAAGACATACCAAAGCACTGCAGAGAGAAATTATGCTTAGTTTGGTTTGTCCATTCCGTTTTATTGACAAGAGACATCAGGAAAGTCATAGAAGATGATTTGTTGGCGTTTACTGATGATTTTGACAAATTTAATGACTATCCCTGGGGATATGACAACTACTACTTGACTGTCTAATATTTACTGACAAAGTTATTTACCGGAACGATAACATTATATGGCTTTCCCTAGGCTTTAATGGTAAAATTGATCACTATTTTTACTCATTCATTAATTTATAATGAATATACTTATTATGACTTTTTTTTGCTTGCTTCCTGTTTATATTTTTTAGGCTTGGGCATGTGAAGCCATTCCTCCCTCCCGAAAACAGTTCAAGAATTATTCAGATGAGGTTTATCATCCAAGGATCCTTAGGTGGTTAGCGACTGCAAATGACAACAAAAAAAATATTAAGGAGCAGGAGGCTGATCTATTTAACCCTTCAGATGATGCAGTACGTCTTCTTTCAACTAAAATAATCTTTCTCAAAAAAAGATATTTAAACAGATGTTCCATCTGTTACGATAGATGGGTCGTCTGTTGCAACAGATTACCCATCAACTACAACTGGTGCAACAGATGGGTAATCTGTTGCGATAGATGGTCCATATTTTGTAACAGATTAACCATCTGTTGCTCTGGTTCTCTAAATCCGACTCAACAGATTACCCATCTGATGTAAATTATGTAATAGATATGTAATCTGATGCAATATATTGTCAATCTGTTGCGATATACAGATCAGCTGTTGCGGCAGCTAGATCCTCGATTGCATAAGTTGTATGTGTTAACATTCATGTAACCCAACTGACTGCAAATTATTATTATATGATTTAAATGTCTTCTATCTTTTTTTATAGGTTGTGCAACCTTGGATCGTGCCTACCATTGATGAGCTGAGGATGACTTTTTTTCTTACTCTGGGTCTTGTTAATACAAAAGAAGACCCAACGGTGGAGTTAATAAAGAAGGAATTGGCTGGAGCAACATCTATAAGAAGAGCAGTTAGGCAAGGTCAGCCTAATGTTTAAGCATTTCACGACCAACCTCAAACTGCAACAGATCCGGATGCTTCTTCTTGGGGTGTTGCTGGTGGAGTTATTTATGATGGTGGCAGTCACTCTGATGCTGCTGCTGCTGTCAGTCGTGATTATAAATATGTTGGTGCTCAAAAAAAAAAAAATACTTGTGAAAACACCCCTTGCACAGGTTCTTCTCACCCCTAACCGATCTCTTTCATCCTTACAGTGGTCCCTCTCACCCTCTTCACCCTTATGTTCTCATTGCAAATGCAAAGTGTACAAAGACAAAGAGGATAAACTCCTTAAAAAGTTTGAGTCTATTGCTGAAGCTGCTGAGGATTTAAAATCTAGGACGGGTGTCATACCATCAACAAGGTGAGAGAGATATGCACTCCTACAGTGACGGTTAGGAGAAAGAGAAGAAAAATTAGACAAATTCTCTCCGTTCTGAAAACAACAAAAATTATAACTTCTCCCGCTCTAAGAGTTATTGAAGTTCAGGGGCTGCTGAAGAAGGTGGATATATTTGTGGCACTTGGCAAGGAAAAGAAGAAGGAACTGCAAGAAATCATGAATGGCAAGATGAAGGTTGGAAAAGAATACACCATGCATTCATTTGTCGCTAAAGACTTCACGAATATGATAAATATGCGTGAGTGGTACGAGGACAATGTAAGTTTACTTTTGCTAACCTAGCATTCCAATCTACTCCATGAAGAAGAATCTACATAGCAGATGTGTAATCTGTTGCAACGGCTTGGTATTCTGTTGCAACATAATATACATCTGTTGCGTAAGTTGCATTGGCCGGATAATCTGTGAACTGATTCAGAGAACCCTCTGCATCGAATTCTTTCCACTGTATTTTTATTCATTACAATTACTAACTTATTTAAAAATTGTCTTCTTATACCACAGTATATTGATGAAATTCTCTACCTCATGAGAGACAGACAATTAGCGTACTCGGATGCTTATGATGTTGTCGATAGGATAATGGACCTTAACTTCTACAATAATTTCAAAGATAGGTACGATGATCTCCGTAAGTTAGATGATTTCGGTGGCTTGGGATTCGATAAGTTAGTTTCTATGTTCCAATGGGATGAAGAAGCGATTAAATATGTTAGAGGGAAGAGGCTACATCCACACGACAAGAGTTGGACCAAGGCAAAGAGAATCCTTGCAGTCATAAACGTGGAAGTCAAATATTTTCTCACTGTTGAGATACTACTCTACGAGGGAAAGATTAAGGTTTATGACTACAACTTACTTGTCTTCAGCGAGGACACGTTTTTAGCCCACATGCAGCTACTCTTGAAGTTGTTGCCTAAGTTGTTGATGCAGAGTAAACTGATGGATCATTTGCCAGTTGAAGTCTTGATGAAGGAATCATGGGATTTTGAAGGTCGAAATAAGAAATTCAGCTCCCAAAAAATAAAACCAGTGCAGCGTGCGGGCCATACTCGCTTGCATACATCGAGTGTTTGCTAATCGGTATAAAAATGACTGGTATGTTCGATGCTGTTGTGAAAAAGATGCAATGTGTCTGGGCTTATGGGGTACTAACTAAATGGTTGGAGCCCGTGTATAAAAAAAAATATGTACAAAGACAGAAACGAACACTATAACAATTTTTCATTTCAAGCCACTTCATTTTACATGTAATGGCAATAATTTTTATGTCTGGCCAAGTTAAATTTTTATAATGCAACAAATTTTATATATGTTGTAACAGATGTGACAGATTGATTATCTGTTGGAATATATTGGTCGTCTGTTGCATTATGCAGATATTTCCCAGTCTATCTGTCGCAATAGATATCCAATCTGTTGCAACATATAATCTATATGTTGCAACTGATAGATAATCTATTGGAATAAATCAAGAAAGTAGGAAGACCTGTTATATAATTTCCAGCAGATGACCAAACTAAATGGTTGAAGCCCGTGTATAAAGAAGAATAGGTACAAAGACGGAGACGAACACGATAACAATTTTTTATTTTAAGCCACCTCACTTTACATGTAGTGGCAATAATTTTTATGTATGCGGATAGTTGAATTTTTATAATGCAACAGATAGTATATCTGTTGTAACAGATCTAGTACCGATTGTGACAGATTGATTATCTGTTGGAATAGGTTGGTCATCTGTTGCATTATGCAGATGATTCCCAATCTGTCTATCGCAACAGATATCCAATCTGTTGCAACATATAATCTATCTTTTGCAACTGATAGGTAAACTGTTGGAACAAATCAAGAAAGTAGGAAGACCTGTTATATAATTTCTAGCAGATGACCTACGTGTTGCATCTCATGTTGCAACATATGTCTAAATCTATTTGATAAGATATGTCATCTGTTGCAACAGATGTATTATCTGTTGTGATATTTGAATCGAGTATTCCATTTCAATTAACATGATCAAAACTAAGGATTAAATTATATTCATAGACAACATAAAATAAGTTGAAGCCGTCGAAAATTACATGAAATAACTCGATAAATAAATGAAATGTAAAAAAATTATTATGGGTACAAATGATCTACTCTACAAATAAATCAATAAGTTAAACCAAAGAGGATAGGTTATTACATTGATGGACTCAAGCTATACAGATCTACTCAATATGGACAAGTTGTTCTTCATTCGGTGCTGCGGAATTCGGCTTTGATCGTCGTGGATCTTTAATGTTGCTTGCGTACGGCTTCTGATCTTTCGCTTCTCCGTATTTCCATAAAAGAACAACATATCTTTTGCGGAGTAATCCGACATCAAATCCATCATTTGGTATTTGTAATCCATCACTCAAATACTCGACGTACGTGGCAACAAAAAGAACGCAATCCATGCATTTTTAAAAAATAGATAATCCATATCTCGCAGTTCATGCAAGCGTTGTGAAATTTGTAACATGAAACTAAATCATGACACTTAAACTTACAGGCTACCAATGGTTTGTTGAGAAATTCCTTCAACATATTGTATATCAAGTGGATTACCCATTTTATCCCAGTATGCTTCAATCGTCGACCAATCAGTACGAACCTTTCGGTCCAAAAAGTCACTCATATCAAGGTAAGTACGCAATATTTTGGCCAGCTTTTGTATCTCAGGCGATGGCCCAAAACATCTCCTTCGCGATATCGAGTCATAAACTCAGATGCGCCTCTCTTTTAGAACGACGACGCCAACACCCAATGGAATTCATCACCATAATTGATTGGGATGTACACTTCGTCGATCAAATGTCAAGGTAAGCCAGCCGGAATGCTAAAACCTTTGATGATGTTGATTAAGCATTCCTCATTTTGGAAAACTTTTAGCTGTTGTTGACAATACCTATCGTAGGCATTATTGATGTAAACTTTGTACAAATAATTGCCTGTCGTGTATCTGTATTGTTCTTGTGTTTGCAACTTGGCCTTCTTTCGGAGGTAGTAAAAAATGACATCGATGTTCTGCATATATTATCAAATATTTCAGATTACATGACCAAAAAAGTAATATGCAGATGCAATTAAAAAAAGTATTAATTAATAGTAATGTGTATGACATTTAAACCTTATTTCTAACAAGTTTGGGGCTGTGACATCAAATTGAATCAATTCTTCATTCCGGGATGTGCAACAACAGAGTCGAACATATCAAAACCAAGACTCAATTTGTTCACTTTGTAGCGTTCATCATTTTGTTTTCTACAGGATGATTTATATGTGTTAATGTCATGTTCTTAAAACAAGAATTGTATAAACCAATATCTTTAAAATTGATTTTTGTACCTGCCGGCATGATGCTTTCCTTCTCCTCTTAGCGACCATGATCTCTAGTGGAGTGTATGGTTATGAAATCCTCTTTAATGAAATGACACCCCTCTTAGATGTCATTTTCTTTACAGATGTAGTTAGTGTATTAATAACATTAATCACTCCATCGTGTTTCGCCTTGCAGTCTTGACATTTGCATGCAGAACATTCACTAGATGTGGCAAAATCTAGAAAAAAATCTGTACAACCAGTATGTTAATAATCATAATGGATTTTTATTTCAAAAACTGTAATAGGAGCATCATTAGCCCCAACAACAGCACCACTACCACTACCATCATCAACAACAATAAGTCCACCCTCCAAAATTATTTTTCTTTTGATGGTTGTTGCTCCAAACAATTTAATTTTATTCCATCAACGACCTTAGAGTCCGATAAAGTTTGCATAGACCGTAAAGTAAGAAAAAATGGCATCTTCAACTCTCGGTTGGTCGGAACAAGCCACGGATGGACAATCTAAAATAATCAGTACATATATTAGAATAATGATGAAATCATTTAAAATAATCATTAATTAAAACAAAAACTTGATTAGAATTGGACTTACTGCTTCCTTGGGGGAATTAAAAAGATCAAGAAATTTTGCATTTTTATCGATTTTGATCGACAACCATCTCAGGATTCTTGGACAGGAAACTTCCTGGTAGTTCACTTGTTGTCTTAAATAAGGAATGCCTTCAAATGCTCAAGCCTATAACATAATGCCAATAAATTAAAAGCATTATTCAATAAAAAAAATGATGAATCATATCATGATAAAAGAAGTATTTACCATGAAGGCCCATGGAAAGCCATATAAGTTGACTGTCTTTGGCGTTAACGGAGTCAACAAATATTGGACGGTCATTTTGAAGCTTTCATAACCCCAAGGATAGCTGCTAAATGCCTCAAGATCCTCAGAGATATTTATTAAATCGGGGCTTATATTGTTGTTAACGTCTCCCGCCCAAAGAATATTATGTACAAACCAAACCAAGCACAATGATTGTTTGTGCTTCTTTGGAAGTCCTTTACCTTTCAAGGCTTCTAGCAATTTTTTATTTTTGAAGCTTGGACCAACAATCAACACCAGGTCATCACAATCACTCGACTTGCCTTTGCTTTTATTGGGTGTGCGGAGTGCTTTTTTTTAATCAGAGTAGGTATAACTTGAGAAAGAGAAGGAGGATAACATTTTATTTTGGTAACTATGGCAAACTCCTTCCAACCAAAACAAATAGGCATGCCACAGTAATTTATCCACACCTCATCCATCTTGTCTTTGTTTTCATACATAAACCTACGCTTGAGAAGATCGTATACCATTTTCATCTGGAAACGAGCATTGTTGTCCTCCGGCAAATCAAGATATTGTCCAAAGCAGCATTTCCTGAAATCGGCATCTAATTTTTATTCTCGAAGTATTTTTCTGAAGGCGTCAAAAGATTTTTCCATGACTGACTTAAACACGAAATCATCCGTTAAATCTGTGGCACCATCACACTACATTCTCACAGGATAACGATCAATGCTAAAGGTTTTGACCAACTCTTCAGCGGAAGGGCTATTAGCATTTGGATCATCTCTTTTGAGACATTCCTCCTCCCCGTGTTCATTATCTCCTGCTCCTAATTGAGATAATGCTTGTAAAGCAAGTTCATAGAGTGGTGGATGTAGCCGAGCAGCTGCACTTGTTCCTTTACTTGGACTTGATTCGGTTTCTTTTCTTTTGGGAGCCATATTATCTTAAATTAATAGGAACATAAAATAAATTATAATTGATTAATGCATCATTAAAAAGGGATAACAATAAATCTAACATGAACAACGGTAAAATAACAGTTTCAACAGACCACACATCTGTTGCACCAGGTATTTTATCTGATGCAGCATATAATCAATCCGTTGCAACGGATGAGTAAACCGTTGAAAATCATAAAAACAGATCACTAATCTGTTGCACCAGGTAGTTTATGTGATGCAACATATAACCAACCCGAATGCAACAAATGAGTAAATCGTTGAAAATAATAAAAACAGATCACTAATCTGTTGCATCAGGTATTTTATCTGATGCAACATATAACCGACCTGTTGCAACGGATGAGTAAACCGTTGGAAAACATAAAAAACAAATCACTAATCTGTTGCACCAGGTATGTTATCTGATGCAACATATAACCAACCATTGCAAAGGATGAGTAAGCCGTTGAAAACCATAAAATAGATCACTAATCTGTTGCACCAGGTAGTTTATCTGTTGCAACATATAACCAACTTGTTGCAATGGATGAGTAATCCGTTGAAAACCATAAAAACAGATCACTAATCTGTTGCACCAGGTATGTTATCTGTCGCAACATATAACTGACCTGTTGCAACGGATGAGTAATCCGTTGAAAATAATAAAAATAAATCACTAATTTATTGCACCAGGTATGTTATCTGATGCAACATATAACCAACTGTTGCAACGAATGAGTAAACCATTGGAAACCATAAAACAAATCACTAATCTGTTGCACCAGGTAGTTTATCTGTTGCAACATATAACCAACCTGTTGCAATGGATGAGTAATCCATTGAAAACCAAAAAAATAGATCACTAATATGTTGCACCAGGTATGTTATCTGTTGCAAGATATAACTGACTTGTTGCAACCGATGAGTAATCCGTTGAAAGCAATAAAAATAGATCACTGATCTGTTGCACCAGGTATGTTATCTGTTACAATATATAACTGACCTGTTGTAACAGATGAGTAAACCGTTGGAGACAATAAAAATAAGCCACTGAACTGTTGAAACATATCACTCATCTGTTGCAAAATGAGTTATCTGTTGGATCAATATTATTTAGATTTCTTCCAAATAGAAGAGTTGTCTGTCGCAACAGATGAATGCTCTGTTAGATTATTCATCTGTTGCATCAGATTTTAATTTGTTGCATCAGATGTTTTCATCTGTTGCATCAGATGTTTTCATCTGTTGCATCAGATGTCTTCATCTGTTGCATCATATGTTTCATCTGTTGCAATACCATTTTTACCAAGACAAACAACAAATCAATCCAGCAACACCAACACATCACACACACACACTAAGAACATCAACTGTGAACAAAAATCACCAACAAATCTGAATTAACATTACGACAACAAAAAGAAGAAATGCCAGAAATTAGGGTTTTATTTAGTCCACATTTCTATACTAGAAGAGTAGTTGACTTAAGTTCCTCTGTCTCTTCATAATTTTTTACCTGTGAAAAAGAAAATGAGACGACGAAGAACTCGAAGTTGTTGTCGCCAGAGAAGTTTTCACATCAATTGACGATTGAAAGTCGAAAGGAAACTCGCCCAACTATTTTTTGCTGAAAGTTGAAGTCGCGAAGATTGAAGGGAGAATTTTGCAGAACTGTTGGTTGAGAGAGAGTTGAGAGAAACTGTCGAGAGAGAGAAAGAAGAGAGAACTGGTTGATTTGGATTGAAGAAGGGTGTGAGTTGATTTGTATTTTTGAAAAGATTAGAAAATTTTAAAAATATTAATCAAGTTCATAATTAACATAATCAAGTTTCCTAATGATGTTTGACCTTTTAAGTTGGTCAATATTATCAATTCTTCATTTAAGACTTAAAAGACACCTTTCCTTCAATTTTGTCAAGTTGCTTCGTCTTTTTTGCTTTGTTAGTTGAATGTTATAAAAAAAAATTAAAAAGACCCATATTTTTATGTGTAATTACAGACCTTGCCATACCATGATGGAACCCATTAACTACCCATTAACTTTCATATTTGACAAATGTCTAACACGTGGCCTTCCATCTATTTCTCATTTGTATTTGTTATTTAATCTTCCATATATTCTCATTTCCATTTCCCAATTTGATTGGTGCAGTATTTTATTATGATTATAAAATTCTTTAAATCTAATATATTTAAGTAAGTTACTAAGATAATAATTCATAATAATTAATATAATTGAAAAGATAAATAAATTTTATTCTATATTCAAATTTTATATTAAGAAAAATATTTCTTTTAACTTTTTTTATTTTAATAAATTCAGAAAGATTTATTATTTTTTTCTAATATTATTTTTATCATTAAATATATGAAATATTAAAATCAAATTAAAGCTTTAAAGTATATTTAATAAAGTTAATTTAATGAAATAAACTTCTAATAAATATTTTCTTAAAATGTCAAGTCAATATATATCAAATTTAAAGGAACGAAAGAAAAACACCTAATAAGATTTTACTTTTGCAAGGAATAAACGTAATTTATTATTATTGTATATAGAAAACACATTATCAATTATTTGCTTAAGCATACTACTCCTATGAGTCGCTTTGAAGTTGAAATTTTAAGTGTCAATTAACTATACGCTTGTAGTCATATTTATCACCTCAAATTCAAAGCACACATAATTAACAACTTAAAAAATTAAAATATTTGACTGATTGTCAAAATTATATCAATATCAATTAAATTGAAATAGAAAAAAATGTATTATAAATCACAATAATTAAAAATTTAAATTATTTTAACGATTGATTATCTAAATTCTATTTGTATCACATGAATTAAGACAAATAATGACATAAATACGGCCCGTGCTAGTTATATGTATTTGGAAATTGGAATTAACCAATTATAAATTATCTTAATAAACAAGTCATCGTTGACAAATCATCTCACATTTATTTTGTCCATACAAATTTCATATTTTTTTCAAAAATAACATTTGGTTATACACCAACTGATTTTTCAACAACTTTTGTTGAAATGATTTCAAGTGTTGGAAATTGGAATTAACCAATTATAAATTATCCTAATAAACAAGTCATCGTTGACAAATCATCTCACATTTATTTTGTCCATACAAATTTCATATTTTTTTCAAAAATAACATTTGGTTATACACCAACTGATTTTTCAACAACTTTTGTTGAAATGATTTCAAGTTTGGAACACAATTTTAACCAATCTCACATTTCACAAGTGAACCTTTCTTTTTTCAAATTAAATGTCTCAACACAAATTAATTTTCATTTTTTTTTTCAAATATCACTTTTTAAATATCAAAATTGTATTACTTGTGTTAAAATAAGACATAGCTAATAATATTCCCACAAGCAGAGTCAAGAAGGCAAGGCTAAAATGTATAAATACACCTTGTGAAGACAAAGAGGTTGTTGCCGACTACGTATATCAAAATATTTCAAGAATAAGGTCCAAATGTACCTATCTATTTTTAACTATGATTCAAGATTACCTTCTTATGCTTCATGTTAGAACTCTGCCTAAGCTAAAAGCAAAAACAGGACAATATGTTGATCATTGGGATAGATTAGGAATATGTATGCACCCAAAGTATTAAAGAAGGTAAAATTGAGCAATGTGCATAGCATAGAGGTATTTTTTTAAGGAAAAATAACATAAACATACATATTAACTTAACATATTTATACAAATTCCCACACTTATGTAATTACAAAAATCTCAACTAATTATGTATCTTCATAGAATGTATTGGGAGCTAATTATCTATCTCAACAGACTCAAAATCGAAAAAAGTGTAAAGAAAGCTAATTATGTATCTTTACAAAGGAAAAGATTTACCTTCGATGGATCTAAAATAAAAAAAAAAGAATGTATCGAAAACTAATTACTAGTATCTTTACAAAGGAAAGAACGTATCTTCATTGAATGTATTGGAAGCTAATTATGTATCTCCACATATCCTAAATCGAGATTTTTAAGTAATTATGCAAAATGTTGAAATTTTTTGTAATTAAACTTTAAATTTTCGAGATTTTTGTTGTGTGAATTATTTTAACCCTTTTCCCCTACAACCTCATACAAGCACCAATCTTTACAAATGCAAAACAACAACCCTTTTCCCCTACAACCTTATACAAGCATCAACCTTTACAAATGCAAAACAACAGTAGCAACATAACCAGTATAATCCCACAAAGTGGGATTTGAGGGTGGTGGTATACGCGACCTTATCTCTACCTCAGAGGTGGAAAGGTTAGCTTGTTTCTGATAGAACCTCCGCGGCTCAAGAAAAAAATAATTCAGTCTTTAAAAATGCAAAAGGCCATCCTAAAATTTGCCATTTCCAAGCAATATTCTGTGTACTTCTGAGGAATTTCAGCTTCAACTCACTAACAAGAAATTCAATGTAATCGAGTTGTGATGAAATACAGAAGTTTACACTAATAGTGTATGTGCCTATGTGGTACCTGAGCAGTGGATTTTTTACAATTACAAACAACATCGCGATGGATTTAGTGATCTTACAACACCGAAATGCAGCAAACTAGCACGTCCGGCCAAGTGTACAAACCATTGTAGCAACTGATGAAAAAGAATCTGGATGCTATTTATCAACACTGCTATAAATCAGGAACTAGAGAGAAGGGATACTCAATGATCCAACGTTGAGCAATCTTGGAAGTATCTGCATCAAATAATTGTATAAGCTGCGGTTCCAGCAACGTTGCAGAAGGAGAGACTGCAAAGATATATGCAAGAATGGAAAGAGAAGACTAGAACTTCCGATATTCTATAATGAGGGACTTCACAAGCCCGGTTTTCTTTCATTTTAGCAATATAAGATCAGATTATGTATGTTTCCAGGAGTATTGACACATCTTTTAATTCTTGTACTAATAAAAAACTAACCTCTCCAACTCGAGCACTAATTTTCAAAGGTACAAGATCGTCAGCTTGTGTAGCACCGATATTTACAATTGCAGTAGCAGCACCTGCCTCATGAGCAGCTCTGTTGCAAAGCAATTTAATGATTTATTGTCCTGGTGTTGATATAAGTTATCCAAAAGGGGAAGACCAAAAAGGAAAAAACCAACACAGAAGGAAATTAAGATGTTAAAGATCTAACAGGTTCATGCAAAGAGAAAAAGTATACATTTCCTAAGCCATCGAAAACCCTTTTCGAAAGGAAAAAAGAAGGTAAACCAGAAGGGACACTGATAGCATCCAGGCTGGCCCACTTGCATTAAGATTGACGGGCTTCAATGAAATCAAGAAGATGCTTATGGTGGAAGAAGAGCCCAAGAACGAGCAAGAATTATGGAGAAGAATGGGCAAAGTGCTACACATATTTCATGATTCAAGTTCAAACCCAAAAGGAAGAAGATTGAGCCCATATGGGTTGTGAATAAATTTGAAAACTTTTCCTTATTTTCTTAGGAGAGAATTTTTGGTATTATTTTTACATGTTTTCCTAGTCCTAGTAGGATTTTATTTATTATTTCCATAATAGTAGATCCTAATCCCATGCTATTTGGGATAGGTTTTTTTTTCCCTATATATAGGGATGGATTTTGTTACTTTCAAGAAGACAACATTATTATTAATTGAGAGTTTCTCTTATTTACACCTTTGTGTGTGGCTACTTGAGATTTATCTTGCAACCTTATAAGAACGATTCTTTAGGAGGTAAGATTAATTCTTAACTTGATATCTTTGGTTTCTATTAAAGTTAATTAAAGAAGGTGATTAGTCATATACTAATTGTTGTCTTTAATTTCTTCAAAATAGGGGTCTAGATCACCTTTGGATCTAAGTTCTTGAATTGACTCTATTGGTATCATAATTAGTCTTAATCCACTAATTTTGAATACTAAGATCAATTAGGGTTCTTAGCATTTCATCTCGAAATTGAGGATTTATTCTCAAATTTCATCTATCTTTAATTTCTTGTCTTTAATCTTAGGGTTTTTGCTTCCGCATTATTTTTCTTGTTTATCAACGTAACCCGATTCTTATCAAGTGGTATCAGAGTGGTTCTATCAAGGTTCCGTTCTTGATAATCTTGGGAGTTTCAACAAAAAAAAACACTCAAAAAAAATATTTTTTTCATTATTAGGCTACATGGAGAAGAGACATGGATGCCCCGGTTCGTAGGTATGAGAGGCTAGCGTTGGATGGTTTCAGGTGGGGTAGGGGTAGACCGAAGAAATATTGGAGAGAGGTAATCAGGCGGAACATGGAGCAGTTACAGCTCCCTGAGGACATGACCCTAGATAGGAAGATCTGGAGGACGCGAATTAGGATAGAAGGCTAGTGCCAGTTTGGGTCGTTGGGGTAGGGCATTACTTGGCAGGTGTATTATTCTTGTTAGGCCAACTTGTTGCAGGCTTTATTACGAATTTCTTTAATATTCCTTGTTTATTTTTCCTTGGGGGTGGCGTATTTATGTCTTGTCATCTTGTACCATGCTTTATTACGGATTTGTTTATTATTCCTTGTCTTGAGCCGGGGGTCTATCGAAAACAGCCTTTCTACTTCTCTGGAGGTAGTGGTATGGACTGCATACATCTTACCCTCCCCATACCCCACTGTGTGGGAATACACTGGGTTTGTTGTTGTTGTAGTTGTAGGCTACATAGCCAAAAAAAAAGAGAAAAAAAACGAAATGAAAAAGAGAAAATTTATCTGTTTGAGAATTAAGGCATTATATAAAAAAAAAATCAGTTTTTTTTTGTGTTTCTTGATTTCCAACATCAACAAGGAAAATCAAGAAGAGGGGAAATTTGAAAATTTTTCTATTTACACAAATTGGTCTTTTTTCCTTGTCTCATCAGACCCACTTTATTTGGGTATTGATAAATTCTTTTCTTTCTACATCTTACTTCTAAAAAGTTGTTGCTAATAGAGTTGTATATATAAATCCTAAAGGATCCAGCCAAAGGTAGTAATTTGAGTGGGAAAAGGGCAAGAAAGGGTGAGATAAAAAAAGGGGATCAAATTGAGAGTTTTTGTTTTCTTTAACTTTTAGAGATGTCTCAAGAAGATACTGATGCTGGGACTCTAAACAACGATATAGCCGAGGCACTTAGAAGGATTTCTGCTCGACTCGATGCATTAGAGATCACCCAAAACCCACCTAATCAGGTGAATATAACTGATTTAAGGAGAAGTGTTTTTCATACAAGGTGTGGGATAAAGGATAATATTTGCTCTATGATTATTGATTTTGAAAGTGATGCTAATGTGATAAGTTCATACGTGGTGGAGAAGTTGAAACTTGCATGCATCAAACACAATGATTTCGGTGAACTTAAGGTGACTAAGCAATGCATGATTTCTTTCTCCATTGGAAGGTACTCTGATAATGTTCTTTGTGATGTAATTCCAATGCAAGATTGTCATATCAAGCTTGAGCGTTCCTGACAGTTTGATAGGAATGCAATTTATGATAGGGGGAAGAATAGAGTTTCTCTTGAGCTAAGTGAAAGAAAATATAAACTTGTACCTTTAACTCCATCCCAAGTTTATGAAGATCACAAACGTGTTAAAGAAGCAATGAAAAATTTTGAGAGAGAAAAGAATGATAGGAGTAAGGGGGAGCATGTTGATATTCCAAGAGAGGAAAGAAGAAAGGTTGTGTTGTGTGAAGAGAACAGGATGTCAAGTGAGGTTAAGAGAAAAGAAAGGAGATATGATCATGAGAGTAATAAAGAGAGGGATAATAATGAGGTAGAGAAAGAGAACCAAGGGAGTTTGAGTGAGGTTATTTCTTATTCTAGCTCTAACCTTCCTACTTCTCTTTTAGTTGCTTTGATTCTCTTATAGGTACTCATGGAAAAGTTTGCATTGAAAAGTCTTTAGTGGATGAACTTAATACTAAGGTGGTTGAAACTATATGTCCCATTGAGCAAGTGTTTGTTCATAAGAAGGATATAGGTAAAGAGAATTATTTTGAACTTGTCTAGGATGAGACTTATGACAAGAAGTCCAACAAGGCAGATGTAGATCTAACGCTAATGAGCAAGAAAAAACGAGGTAATATTATTCCTTTGCTACATAAGACCAAATTAAGGCATGGCTCCTCAAGCCTTGGTGATTGTAAGGAAAAAAAAATGTTTGCTACTAGTGATGAGGAAATCCGTGACTATTATGATACAAGTGATCAAATGCCCATTGTTGAACCTATTCATGATTCCTTGTTGGTGAATTTGAGCAGCGACTTAGAATTTAATGGAGATTGTATTTTGAGATTGAAAGATTCTTCTAACCTTCTTGAAATCTCCTATGCTTATGTGAATAAATGTTATGTGGAAAAATCTTCAAGTGTAATTGATGATGCTTGGCTATATCATAAAAGTGTTAAATTTGATACATATTTTATGGAGCTTATGACATCTTTGACAAGCCCAGTGGAGTACTTTATTGATAGAGCTAAATTGGAGAGACACATATCATTTCCCTACGTCATCTAAACATGAATATTGTACTCATACAAGGAAGATAATTTTCTATTGGGATGATGATGTCCACATGCTTTATAAAGGTGTATTTATACATGCAAGGATTCACTGGGCTAAGTGGATGCATGGTCACTATCTTGTTTTGTTCCTACCACTGTTGTTTTCAAGTAATGGATCTTTTACTATTATATGTCGTCTTGATTATGCGAGATTCAAATTTGAGGATGAATTATTTTCAAAAAGAGGGGAATGATAACATCCAGGTTGGCCCACTTGCATTAAGATTGACGGGCTTCAATGAAATCAAGAAGATGCTTGTGATGGAAGAAGAGCCCAAGAACGAGTCCAAGAATTATGGAGAAGAATGGGCAAAGTGCTACACATATTTCATGATTCAAGTCCAAGCCCAAAAGGAAGAAGATTGAGCCCATATGAGTTGTGAGTAAATTTAGAAACTTTTCCTTATTTTCTTAGGAGAGAATTTTTTGTATTATTTTTACATGCTTTCCTAGTCCTAGTAGGATTTTATTTATTATTTCCATAATAGTAGATCCTAATCCCATGCTATTTGGGATAGCTTTTTCCTAGTCCTAGTCAGATTTGATAAAGGTAGATTCCAATCCCATGCTATTTGGGATAGGGTTTTTTTCCTATATAGAGGGATGGATTTTGTTATTTTCAAGAAAACATTATTATTAATTGAGAGTTTCTCTTATTTATACCTTTGTGTGTGACTACTTGGGATTTATCTTGCAACCCTATAAGAACGATTCTTTAGGAGGTAAGATTAATTCTTAACTTGATATCTTTGGTTTCTATTAAAGTTAATTAAAGAAGGTGATTAGTCTTATACTAATTGAGTCTTTAATTTCTTCAAAATAGGGATTTAGATCACCTTTGGATCTAAGTTCTTGAATTGACTCTATTGGTATCATAATTAGTCTTAATCCACTAATTTTGAATACTAAGATCAATTAGTGTTCTTAGCACTTCATCTCGAAATTGGGAATTTATTCTCAAATTTCATCTATCTTTAATTTCTTGTCTTTAATCTTAGGGTTTTTGCTTCCGCATATTTTTCTTGTTTATCAACGTAACCCGATTCTTATCAGACACTCTCGCAAATGAACCCTCGGATCATGCAATTGCAATCCCAGGTGAATAAATTTATGCTTGCTCCGAGACCAAACGAAATCTCAGGTCATGCAATTCATCAATGATGCACTTAGACCCCAAATGAACAAACAAGGTGGAACTTTCCACATAGATCAGATTTTCTTTACAAATAAAATGGAAGAGCTGAGCAAATTCTCACTTGACAAGACGGAAAGCGGACATGGTCATCAAAGATGAACCAAGTACAAGGAAGGCATCACATCCCTTTGCAGCTTCCATGGCAGCATCTGCCTTAGCTTTGGGGACATTATCCCCAAAGAAGACAACCTGTAATGTACCATATTAATGGCTTATAGCAATATACTACTGTCGATATCACCATAAATTTAAAGGAACAATGATTAACCGAATAATCATTATATAAAATTGCTAGGCAAAGGTGTGAATTGGTGTCTTTTTTCGGTTTTAATGAACTTTTGACAAGTTAAACTATTCCATTGAGTAGGTATTGTAACAAGTAGCAATAACTTCGAACAAACCATTAAAAACAACATGGAACTTATAGAATTTTGATATCCTATATCGAAATCGAGAATTAAGTTATGCGTTCGCACTGCAAGATCCAACCTTCTTTTTAGATCCGGAGCTATGATTAGCATGGATTAACAGTAGTATATGTTATTCATTCATATAATTTTCATTAGTAAGTCAACAGACTAACTCTTTCAAGATTTTTCTCCATGGTAAGAATGGGCAAACGCTTCTCATATTAACTTTCTTCCCATGGTATTATGTGTATAATTATGGCACATGGCAAAATTTTAAAGTCATCTCTACCTATTGGCTGTTCTTATTCTCCAATGTGAAAGGCTTGTTCAGTTCAAGATTAATCTTTGACATATTTTGGATAGCAAGGGAAAGTTTTAGTCTTTCGGGGAGATGTCTCAGTGGTTGATAGCCCCGGTTTACAACCGGTGAATTTTCTTGCATTTACTATTAACCATTCTCCCTGAAAAGCCTCCTAGACCAATTTTAACCACCAGTAAAAGAAAAAAACATAACGAAAGCAAAAAGAGAGGCTGCTCCAAGTTTATAAAAACTAGTTCATCTAATAAATAGAAAAACCGCTTACGTCAGGTTTCAGAACTCCTTGGCACCTCTGACAATCAGGAATGTAGAAATCCTCCTCCCAGAATTTCTCATCAATCTCAATATCACCATCAGGCCTTTGCTTCATTCCAAAGCTCTTGTCTGATCGACTGTCATAGTCCAGACTTTCAATAGCTTCTGCCCACTGCAGTACTACAATTTCCCCAATTCAGTTTATGAAAAAAGAACAGAATAGTGACTATATTAGGTTGATCAAGAAGAAAGCATGACTGTTTGTTATTCAAGTTCCAAATTTGGGTTGGCCTTACAGATGTGTATATGTTGGTGCATTTTAGCCAACCTTAAATTGTGTCAGTACATGTCCAATTTTTGTAGATCATGTACAAAATCTACGGTGTCGTACAGCCTTACAATAAGAACAAACTTTTTCGAATCTTGATTATTTTTTTTTAAAAGAAACTTATGTTTAATTGCAAAGTAATAATATTCATATAGTTTAATTAGTCAATTTACATAAACTATTTAATTCCATGAAAAAAGATTTAACAAATTCTAATACTTCTTACTTCTTTTTTTGCGAACCTTTTATTTTGAATGTGGATCCTGAAAAAGGGTTACTTACTTAGGAAGATGGTTCAATTCATTGAGAAGTCCACTGTCACTATTAGAATACAAAATTTTGACCAAACAACACAATATTGGAATATAAAACTCTAAATGAACTTGGGAATTACATGGATCAAGTATGAATGCTCAAATAATTAAAAACCTTAAAACTTGCCCATCAGTGAAGTATGAATAGAACAGAAAGACATACCTAACAAAACCTCAAAACTGAGCACTAAATCACTTGATTCACCAACGTTCCTTAATAAATGGAACAATTTGTGAACGTAACAATGAAATCCTTTTTTTTGGTGGTAAGTAAAGGTGACAACTGAATCAATAACATTCTAAGCACCAAATGTCCCTCCTTTTCTTTTTGCCAGACAAGTATAGGAAAAGCACAATCGGTGTTTATAGGACATGAAAGACTTGACATACCTATAGACCTAAGGGCTCGTTTGGTAGAGGGGGTAAGGGATACTTAATCCCGGGATTGATTTTAGGATGAGCCTATCTCATGTTTGATTGGGATAAAATGGATGGGATAACTCATCCTGGGATTAGTTATGTTATCCCGAGATTATAGTATTACTTTTATCACACCTTGAGGGTGGAATAACTAATCCCGGGATAAACTTGTTTCCCAACCAAACAGCCCCTAAGTGCCTTGTGGAACAGTGCTAAAATAGATTTCTCTCTCAGCTTTCACGAAGTCAAATTCACATAACTCAAATTGACAATTAGCCAGCAATTGCAATGCCATGAATGGGCTCATATGAACATTACTAGATTAATAGAACAACTGAATAAAGATAACCTTGGGATTATGAGCCTTCACTTGATCTTGAAATAGATCTCTAGGAAGAGAGAAACCACAATTTGTACAGCCGACAACGTAGACAGTCCCATGCAATTCAAGTGGATTGCTGCCAGCCCGGTGATGCAGCCTGTGAGTGAGAGCAACAAATTAGTGTCAAAAGGCTCATAAAATCAACGATAAAATGAAAAGATGAGCCAACCACCTGTCCACATTCTGTGTAATCATAAAACTTATATGGTCTGCTTTCTCAAGAGATGATAGAGCTATATGACCTGTACTAGGTTGAGCGGCAGTGAAACGTCTCCAGCCAGCATAGCTCCGCGCCCAATAACGCCTTCGAGCCTTGGTTGATCGAAGAAACTCCTACAATTGGAAACGATGAAAATATTAAATTAGACAGTTTGAATGTAGGCAGTGCAGTTAAGCAAGTGCAAATATTAGAAAGCATTAGCTGAGGGAAGATATCAAATAGAAGCTGACGGAGTAAATTTCAACGAAAACTGGAACTTTTTCTAGTGCCTAAGAATGTGGTTTAGCAGTAAATGAAGCGAAATTGTAACTTTGGGAGACCACAATTCAAATCCAAAAGAGGCAAAATCACTCGGTGAATAATTGTCATGCATGCAAGTTTAGTTAGCATGAGTAAAGCGAAGTTGAGGTGAGTCACATGGGATGGCGGTGCCAAAGTGCCAGCAATTTAAATATCTAGATGTTACTCACGGAACTAAAACTAAATAGTTGAAATGGAGTAGTGCTACAAGGGTGTTCTGTGATAGTCAGAAGGATGCCTCCTCAAGTGAAGGGTAAGTTGTACAAAACAGCTATAAAACCAGCAATTTTATGTGGTACAGTTGTAGTGAATGTTCGGTTGCTAAAGTTCACATATCCACAAAATAAGTGTTGCAGAGATACGAATACTAAGACGGATATGCCCTCATACAAGATAGGTAAGATTAAAATAGGACCACATTTGCCAGAAGGTGCAAGTAGCATGCATTGAGGATAAAATGGAAGAAGATTGCTTCAGATGGTTTGGTCATGTCCTCCATCGACCTACAGATGCAATCGATGCATAGATGTGCAACTATAGTGAGGAAGGCGTTAAAAGAAGACAAGATAGAAATCACAATAAGGTAGTCATTCCGAAAGATCTACAATTTCTTGCGATCAATCGACAATAAGCTAAAGATAGGACATAGTAGAAGGAAAAATCCATATAGTTGAGATCTATTAGTTGGGACTAGGCTTTAGTCTTTGTTAGTACGTTGATATGTAGCATATTGGTTTTCTAGCTTCTAAAAGTTTCTTGACCTTAATAGATTTATGTGTCAATAAAAATATAGAGAAATTTTATGATTATTATTATTGTTGCTATTATTATCATTACTATTTTTATATATCTAGCTTTTTTTATTTGGTATATGATGATGACATGAATAGAGCTTAAATGGAGAAACATGAGTATTCATATAACAAAACCTAACTTGTTTGGGACTGCTGTTGTATGTATTTCTGAAGATGACCAAAACAAAATTCATGTAGGATTTAATGTCTAGAAGAAATATATGCATATATATGTCTAGAGATGAACAGACTAAATCCAAAGTAGAATTTATCGCCCGATCATGCTAAATCAATTTCATGTTTTTGGTTGCAAACATGATATTTTAACACCTTCTCTTTTGCAACTATAGCTATTCTTGGTTCTACCTTCAGGGTCAGACGGTTGCATTCTTTTTCCTCTGTGAGATATGGGAGAAATGGTATTTACAAGTCAATAACGACACTTAAATGGAACCAAGAATCACAGTACATGCCTTCAAATCACCTGATGGGTAATTGGTTTGAAACCCGTACTATAAGCTCCATTTGGGCTGCAAACGAAAGAGAGAACAAACATTACCATTTGCCTAAAATATAATTTCTTAACTAATTCATACAGAAAAGTCAAGCTCCAATATAAAACCAAGAAGCAGCACAAAGCTGTAATACTGATTCTCCTACTCCACTCTTAAATACAACACAGCCTTACCACCCTATAGAACCAGACGAAAAGTACAGGGAATACTCAAAACAGAGTAAATAAAAAGAAATTTCTGCATCACAGGACCGTCATGCATTGTTTCGGACAGGACATCTAGCCTGCACTTTGAGATTTAATACGCTGTTTATACAATTTAGCTGAAAATGCTCAACACCCAAAAGGTCAGATTTTAATATTGATAGAAATCTGGCCTCTTCTCTTATTGTTTTTCTACTTAATAAAGTCACCAGAATTGTGTAATTCAGATATGTTGATAACCAAGACAGCGTAACATTTGTAATAAAAATCACTTTAAACAATCAACGCCTGAGAACCCAAGCTGGACAACATAATGACAGAGAAAATCAATATAAAGAAGGTTAACACTTAACAACACCAAATAGCATAAAAACTAAAAGTTGACAGCTTTCTTTTCTTTATGGTAAATGTATCTATTCTTTTACATAAATTAGACATTGACAATGTTAACGTAAATGTATTTCCTTTTTCAGCAATGTAACTAGACGATTAACTTCATAGAACATTCAAACTATTAAGCACGTTGAGCCTACTCATTTTATTGTAAACCAACCTCCTGTAATCCGGAATTCCACTCTCTGTGCTCATGCCAGCTCCTGTCAATACAATAAGCTTGGTACTACAAAAACAATGGAATGCAACTCGTCAGCAATTGATGCCACAGTTTAGTTTGTGTTAGAAGAAACGGCAAACAACTAATCAAGCAATTCTCTCCAAGGATAACCGAGTATCCTCCAGCACAATAGAAGTAAAACAACCACTTCTGTATTTTGCTGACCTTTCTAATCCAAAAGAGAGAGAGAGAGAGAGCGCGCACAATTTCTACCTCTTATCAAAGAATTGATACAAACTCTCCACATCTTCCATGCTAGGGGGATCCGAATAAGGAACCGCCTTCTTGTGACTCAAAAGATCTGAAGGTGCTTTATCTTTAATATCTGATGATATCGTTGGAAATGATATTCTTGCTGTTGTTTGCACAAGCTTAACAAAACCCTTGAAAGGAATGAACTTTTTGACGCCGCTGAACCATTTCCCCATTGGGTTATTCAGTTGATTAGCTGTAAACAAGAAAATAAGCTGCTCAGAAACCAGAGCCAGCTGATCAAAGCATACTATATTACAAACTTCCCATTCATCAACAAAGACTTACCTGCCAGATCTGAGCTCAGCAAATCTCTTTTATTATTGAATCCCTGCCCATTCAATTCGCACATTATCACTATAATTTTATCGGTAGCACCAAAAATCTATATGTTAAAAGGAACCACAACTCTAACATCCAAAAGAACAGTTGCAGAACTAAGTGGAGGCAGGGGAGTTTAATTGAACTCCCTCCACCATAAACTATACTGTGCAAACAAGGCAAAAATGAATCTTTTTTTGTTATATATATGAGGCATAGTTGTTGTGTAAACTGTTGAACCTCAACAGGAGATTCCAGTGTAGCTTTAAACTTGCTATAAGTCATAGTTACAACTTACAATTTCCAATTGTGATATTCTAGAAACTTTGAAATCCCCTTATATAAATATGAGAATCATATCTGCTTCAAAGCCGGGTGCAAAAATACTAGGTAAGGATAGCCTTGACGGACATAGTTACTTGGTATTTATTGATGGGAGGTAACAAATACTCTGAAATAGTCGAGGTGCACACAAGCTTATTCAATATCCAGGTTATCAAACTAAAAGATACATGGTTCCACCATTTTCAAAAGAATATTTGTCCTATCATATGATTAGATCCTTCTTCAAAAACAAAATCAAAACAACAACAACATACCCAGTGTAAAGTGGCGTCTAGGGAGGGTAAAGTGTACAAACCACTACCTCAGACGAAGTAGAGAAGCTGTTACTGATAAGACCCTGGCTCAGGACAAACACCAGTATAACAAACAAAAAACATAAAAACACACAACAAAATGATACAAGAAACAAAACACCCATAGATTAATACTATAAACTATCTATCCAAAATCACCAACACCACCAAAACACCACGAACAAGAAATCCAAGACACATGCATAGCACTATAACTACAGACACAACTACACACAAAACACTCCTCCCTGCTAGTAAAGACGCACTCCTACCCACTAACCCTCTATTCTAAAAGTAAAGACAAAACAAAACAACAAAAGGAAGAAGAGAGTAGAGAGAGCACTTTTATGTCTAGAAATGTACTCCCTCCATTTCATAACACTTTTATGTCTAGAAAACTTTAACTAAAGGTGTATTTTACTAAACTAACTATATTAATGATGTTTTGAAGCTTTAAATTTGATTATTACTCCCTCCGTTTCATAATAAATGAATTGTTGGAGTATTTTTGGTGTTTCAAAATAAGTGAATCATTGAAATTTTTTTCCAAATTTACCCTTCAGGATTTGACAATCAAGGGGCCCATCAACTGAAAAAGAATAAAATAAATATTATTCTGTACTTTGAACAAGGGTAAAAATGAAAAACTATGTTAAATTTATGTCTTTGATTCTTTTTCTTAATTTGTGTGTCAAAGTCTAACAATTCATTTATTATGAAACGGAGGGAGTACTACTTTATGTAGTTATTTAATATTAAAGATAAAATGAGAAAAAAAAATCTCTTTTCTATAACCGTGGTGTCCGAACCAGCTTTCGTGCACCTCGACTAAATCCACAAAATACCTCCCACCAACGGCAGATATCAGGTAACTTTATCTATCAATGAAAAAAATCACCTAGTGTTTCTTCTTCTTCTTCTTCTTCTTTTCTCTACTGGGATTTAAACTGAGACCTCTAGTTCTGAGTACCCACTTAGTTTCATTGACAAAAGTAATAAAATTCTCTTAATTAGCTAAAACGGATAAGTAAAATGAAATACTAATCTGCTACAAGGGCGAAGTAGAATGGAATGGATGGAGTATCCCAGAAATCTAACACTTAGAGCCATTCCACAAAGTAAATCAGATAAAATTTAGCAGCGATATTCACAAATGTATTTCAATTTTTAGGATCATTGGGATTACCGGAAAAGAACAATAAAATTAAAATTTCAGGCAAAATGATACCGAGACAATTAATCAGTAACGTTATTAACTTACATAAAATGAGGGTCGGCAACAAAGTCGCAGGGACATTATACTGAACTGAATTATAATCTTCTTGGTGTTTTATATTTGTTCTCTCAATTTTCGCTATTATTTAGACATACTTAGAATGTATCATCTTCCACGTCGCACACCTCTCCACCGCTAGCTCACAAATGAAAAAAAATTGGGGAAATTTGCAATGGCGGTAAATGTAATGTGGAGGTACCAAATTAGCCCAGGGTAGTTTGTACTTTTTGTTCCAAATTTTGGAAATATTTTACTTGTTAGTTGTGTGAGTTAAAATTTGGAAAAACTCAGATAATTATGTTATTGAATTATTAAAATGATTTATGGGTATTGTTTATTATAAATTTGACTTATTATATACCTATCATTTTTAAAAATTTGATTTATTTATGTCGTTGCATTCGTGTCATTATTTGATAATGCAATATATTTAAACTTAAAAATTTAATTTTAAAATATTTTTTTAATTAAGTAAATATATGTTATTAAGGAAAAAGATAAATATGTACTATAATTTATTAAATAAAAATAATATATATATATATATATATATTTTAGCAACAGAAATATATATATGCATTATTTTTCCAACAAGGTATATCCACTTTAAATAATAAAGTTAGGAGATACTTAATTTACCATTTTTTCTTAAAATTATATAGACGCTACATAAATATGCTCTTTAATTAATTTATATATATATAATTAAATAAAATATATATAGATTTTATATGATATTTACGTGACATGTGAATAACAATGTCATGCGAATTTACACCAAAAAAAAAAAAAAAAAAAACAATGTCATTGGAATTGCAATAGAATATAGATAAACTATCTTAAATGTCAATAAAAAACAAATGGACATGAGTTGAGTTCCGTCTAAAGGCAACAATGTCCACCTTTAGCTCAATAACAACCTCAAATGCCTACTACAATGTCTACTTTCAAAGCCTCAAGTACACTATACCCATTACTACTCAATCTTGTTTCAAAAGGAGAAAAAGAAGCTCATCAATTGTGTCATCATCTAATGAGATGATGAGCAAATCCATGGATGAGTTGTTAGTAGTTTCAACTATTTCAAGAAGACAAGTGGTGAATGTGTTGATTTTGACTGGTTTTTTATTATGGGATTCTTTAGAGAGATTTGGTATGGCTATGAGTGAGGTGTTGGAGCTTGAAAGATATACAGATTCAGTACAAGGTTTCACTCTCCTTAGACCTTCTTCTTGGAATAAGGTCCATTTAATTTCCCCCCCCTCTCTGTCTCTATTTTTTGGAAAAATAACACAAATATACACCTTTTAACTTATCATATTTACACGAATTTTCAATCTTTCCAACTAATTATGTATCTTTGTTCGATGTACCTTAGAGCTAATTATGTATATGGACAGACCCAAAATTGAAAAAATTGTATCGAGAGTTAATTATGTATCTTTATAAAGGAAAAAATATATCTTTATTGGATATATTATGTATCTCGACAGACCCAAAATCCCCAAAAATTATTTATAGCTAATTATGTATCTTTAGAAGGAAAAAATGTATCTTCGTTCATGTATTATGCATCTCGATAGACTCAAAATCCAAAAAAAAAAAACTTATCAAGAACTAATTATGTATCTTTGTAAAGGAAAAAATGTATTTTGTTGGATGTATCAGGAGCTAATTATGTATCTCGACAGACCTAAGATTGAGATTTTCTATAATTATGCAAAATATTGGGATTTTCTGTAATTAAGCTCCGAACTGTCGGGATTTAGGTTGTTTGCACCTATTTTTTTTCCCCATCATACGAACTACTACCTCCGTTCCTAAATACTTATCATCCTTGCTAAACATTACTAAACATATATATTTTATAATAGTTGTCATTTTAGAAAATAAAGACATAATTGGTCTGTTTTTTCTATTTTAATCACACTTTTGATTAATTAAATAAAGATAAAAGAGAGATGATTAAAGAAATTAAATAAGGATACGATGATAAAAATATATAGTTTCTCAAGGGGTGTGGAAACAAAAAAATGTGTCAAGTATTTAGGAACGTATGGAGTAATAAGAAAATAGTGTCATAAAGTGAAATGGAGGGAGTAATTGAGTCTGGTACTTGACCTAGCAGCTTTGTTTCCATTAAAGTAATAAGTTGTTTTCCCTATTTTAAAGCCAAAAAAGTTAATTTTTTGTGTTTGTAATTCTCTTAGGAGCTGTTTGGTATGAGGTACGAGATATAATAATTTCGGGATAAATGTAGGATTATTTTATCCTGTGTTTAGTTGGAGGTATTAGGTAGCCACAGGATTATTTATCCACCATTTATACCATAGTGATGGGATAAGTTATCCCAAGATAGCTAATCCCGGGATAACTTATTCCCAACCAAATGACCCCTTAATGTATGGAGTGGAATGTTGACCAGTTAAGAGCTCTCACATTCAAACGATGAGAGTGACGGAAATGGGGATGTTGAGGTGGATGTGTGGACATATTAGGAGAGATAAGATTAAGAACGAAGATATCCGGGGCAAGGTTGGTTGTTGGGGGAGGAGGGGGAAGCGAGGTTGAGATGATTCGGGCACGTGAAAAGGAGGTGCAAAGAGGCATAGTGAAGAAGTGTGAGAAGTTGGTAGTGGTGAGCATAAGGAGAAGTAGAGGTCGGCAATAGAAGTGTTGGAAGGAGGTGATGATGTAACTTCAACTTTTCGAGTAATTGACCTTAGATAGGAGGATATGGAGGTCACGGATTAGGGTAGAAAGTTGGTAGGTATTGGAGCGTTGTCTCGTTTCCAGGTGGGACAGGCTTGGAGGTAGTTTGGTGGACAATACCTGTTTTCTGTACACACTAGTAGTAGTAGCATTTTTCTCGTAGTTGCTTGTCCTACGATTTTTGTTACTCGTTATTTGTTGTGCTTCAGTTATCAAGTTCACATTATTTGGATATTGTTATTGCTCCTGTTTCTGAATGCTATATTGTGCTTTTCCTATTATTTGCTATGTCCTTTTAACTGCTCTGATTTGCGTTATTCAAGCCGAGGGTCTTTTGGAAACCTCTCTACCTCCCTGAGGTAGGGATAAGGTCTGCATATACGCTACCGTCCCCACTCCCCAGACCTCACTTATGGGACTACACTAGATTTGTTGTTGTTGTTCGTATTCCTTCACCAAGAGCTTGGCCAAACACTTGCATTCGCTAAATTAAATGTCTTTTTGAAATATAAGTAGTTAAGCACTTGTGGCCTTTCAAAAGCTTGGTGAAACATGTTATTAGACTAGTTGTAAACTACGCTTGTATTCAATTTGCTACTTGTACTTCTTAACTATGCTGGATTTATATTACCCTGAACCTTATATTTTCTGCGTTCATTACCACCATAGACCAAAATTATTATCACAATTGATGTTGAGCAAATCCTTACTCTATCACGTAGCGACACACACACAATGGAAGGGAGAAAAAAGACGCTCAAAGTTGTACCAGATGAGAAGGTTTTGGATGCTGATTGTGCTGTTATTGGTTTCGTTAGGTTGATAAAGCTGGGGCGACCGCCCTATTTCAGGATGCAAACAAGGGATCCAACAATGTGGGCGTTGTGGTTATCCCTGTGAAAATAACAACCCTTAGCCAATTCGGGGATCCACAATTTGTGGCCGATAAGCTAATTCTGGCCGAAAAGCGCAAGGTCAGAATCCTTTTATTTTTGTTGTTCTTCTGTTTTTCCTTCTCTTTCTTTTGTCTGGCTGTTTCATAATTCCGGTTTATTAGTGACGGTCCGAGGAACTATTCAGAGAGTAGCTTTTAATGTTTTTTAACAAATTATTTGGCTAGAACACAAAAATAGGATGGGGTTGATTCTAGGGGTTATTGTTCACTTTTTTTTGTTCTCATTATCTCCATTCATCAGCATCATTTTCTGTGGGCAAACTATTTGTATCTAGTAGCTCGCGCTCTAACTATAAAAGTTTTTTCACTCACATCAACAACAAAGGAAAAAAGGCTAGGACAATGTGTAATCCTACGGTATCTAAAGAGATGAAGGATAAAGGAAAAATAATCCTATCCGCAAGTGAGATTTTTAAGTTTGGGATTTAATAGAAGGATGTGAAAGACATAAGTACTGATGGATGAGTCTTGCAGAAATGCAAATTCTAAGATGGATGTGCGGTCCTACAAGACTAGACAAGATTTAAAATGATCACATTCATTAGAATGTGCAAGTAACACATATGGAGGATAGAATTATAGAAAGTCACTTGAGATTGTTTTGCTATATCCTGAGGGAACTTCCAGATACAGCTGCACTTGTACAACGGTATGTAGGCGAAACCATGGTGAGTGAGGCGTTAAAGTAAGATGAGATAGATCTAAAATCACATGGAAAATTGTCTCAAAAGATCTAGAATCTCTTGGAATCAACACAAACTTAGCAAAAGATAGGGCACAATGGGTAAAAGAACTATATAGGCAATACCAATTAGTTAGGAATATGTTTTCCTCATATTAGTATGTTGCTTTAGGTAGTATGCTTTGTTGGGATCTTTTATCCATATTAGAGCTTCTGTTGCTAATAGTAGTCTTCATTGTTATTTGTATAATATTGGGCCGAGATGATTTTAAATGGTTAAACATGCGCTGTTAGAATTCATATAGTTGTACTCAACTTGTTTGGGACTTTGGCATAGTTAATGTGGTTGAGCGTTAGGAAATTTAACTTCCGTGGCCATGCATTATTGGCAACTAATAATACTATGTCTTTTTACTTTTAGGAAAGTACAAAGGAGGCTGAGGTGGTTGCAGTATCAGAGAGAACGGGAGAAGGAGGTCTTCAAGTATATGAGTTTGAGTACAAGGTTGATAGCACGAGGGGAGGGTTGAAGAGGATACTTTCTGCTGCATTTGTGGCGTCTGGCAAGCTCTATCTGTTAAATATTTCTCACTCTGATGGGTTAGAAAATCCTATTGACCCAGATAGAAGAAGTACGTTGGAACAGATTCTACATTCCTTTGATATAGCTCCTTCAGTTTAAATCGACATGAGCTCATTTTGTTTGCCTCATTGAGTTCGTCCAGCATACCTTCCGGTGTCATCAAAACCGAAGGTATGCCCTCATTTTTTAAAAAATTTGGGTCCTATGTTGTAACTCTCTTACTTAATAAGACTAACCTCTTTATCTTTAATACAAGCCTCACATTCATCTTGATGTGCTGCTCTATGTGTGTGTATGACGAGAGAGTTTCAACTGGCTACTTACTTTCTGTTTTATGTGGAACTTCACATGCATAAAGATAGTGAACTCCTGTTAGCGGATTGGCAAAATTGGGTTGTTCTCGAGCTCTAGTAGTGGGTGCTGATTAGCGATTCTTCTTGTCCAGCAAGGTCAAGCGCTTAAAAACTTTTTCCATCAATCAATCGCGAATAGATGATATCATGCTGTGTCAAACTTACCCATTTAAAATATGCAATACTATCTCACTGACTTTGATCAGTTCGTTCTAAAGTCTAGACAAAGTTTAGGGCAGACATGTGTCCAAATCTTGGAAATCGTCAAAGTGGCATCACAACTCTGTCTCCAAGTCTTTGGTATCAATCAAATACTCCTCAATCCCAAATAGTTGGTGTTGGCTATGTCATCTGTATCCACCCCGTTCTATTAAGGTCCATTTCATTCCAATACTGAGTATATGTCTTCTAAGGGAAAGTAGGGGGGTCCATAAAACTAGTCGTTCTCCAAATCTCACATGAGCATTGGGTGTCCACGAGACACATTGGGGACGAGTTGGAGTATTTAGTTGCCGATTGCGACCAAGTTGAGGTGTCTTGATGTCCACTCTCAAAGTTAGTGTTTACTTGCCAGCTTAAGTCAAGTTTGAGTGTCTGGTTATGTAATATGCCAACTGAAAAGAAAGAGTTGGTGGCGAGGGGGGAGATGAGTTACAATGTTATTTATCGACTATCTTTTTTGCAGGAGTTACAATGTTCTTTATAATGCTAAAACTGGGTATATCTAGAGTTTTTACTTGCCAGATGAGGTCAACTTTGAGTGTCTGTTTATGCATTATGCCTTTTCAGTTTTACTGTGTTCAGGTCGCTATTACTCTCCTGCTCACTGTTGAAGCAATCTCTCCTAACAAATGCTAGTTAGTTTTGAGAATTTTATCGCAGCCTATACACATTTCCTTGTTATTAATCAGTTGTCGATGGAAACATATGTCACGGTTAAAGCAGCCAATATTGGCCGAGGCTTGACCAAAGGTGTCAACATGATAATGTGAGAGTGGTGTTTATTGCCAACTTGAGTGAAGGACAGTTTCAGCAAGGTTTATGACCTACAGGGATGATGGAGAATTAGCTAAATGGAACTTGTTTTTGTAATGGCATAATACATAGATAGCCACTTTAACTTGGCCTCAACTAGCAGCTGGACACTCAGAACTCCGAGTATGAACATTTAGACACCTCAGTTCGTCTCCGTTATGTCAGTTGAACACTCCTATTGAAACATCACGTGTAATATTAGTCAATATTTCTGTTTATTTAGGACTAGTCTAGTTTAGTTGGTTTAGGACTCATCTTAGTTTATCTGTAACTCTATTTAATACCCTTTATGCTTCATTAATAAAATATCTTCTTCTATCAGCACTTACTCTACGTTAACATGGTATCAGAGCTCTATACTCTCTAACGAGAACGATCCTATTTTTTTTTCTCTCTTCCTCACACAAATCAGTAGCAATGGCCAACAACAATGGCAACAATCCCAGAGTTGTTAATGCTGATAACACAACGGGTGCTAACATTATTATTCAATTCAACCCTGCGTCCCAATTACCCATCAATCTCACCCAAGCAAACTATGTGAATGAGATCCTGAATGATGAATTAATGACCGACTGTAAAAGTGTCCACATGCCAATGAGTGCATCTGACGCTATTTGATGGTACTCACTTGACTGATGCAACACGCTATCGTCGGGTCTTAGGCAGGCTTCAATACCTATCTTTCACTAGACCGGACATTGCATATGTAGTAAATAAGTTGTCTCAATTTATGCAAGCACCATCAGATTTCCATTGGAAAGTTGTGAAACGTGTTCTTCGTTACCTGCGTGGCACCATCCAACTAGGCCTACGTGTAACCCCCATTGAGGACTTCAATCTGCATGTGTACTCTGATGCGGATTGGGGTGGGGACATTGCTGACAGAGTTTCCACATTCGGGTATATCCTGTTCCTTGGTTACAATCCGATTAGTTGGTCCTCAAAAAAGCAAAATACCGTTTCTCGCTCCTCCATTGAGTCTGAGTATAGGGCAGTGGCTAATGCCCTTTCTGAAACCCTGTGGGTTACCAATCTCCTCACTGAGCTACGCTTTCCAGTACATTAGATGCCTACCATTTATTGTGACAATCTTGGAGCCACATTCATGAGTAAAATCCGGTCCTCCATAGCAAAGTGAAGCATGCTGCAGTGGACTTTCACTTTGTTCGCCACCATGTCAACATCAAAAAGGTCCGAGTTGTTCACGTTCATGTTGCCGATCAAATCGCCGACACCCTCACCAAGGCACTGCCTAAGCCTGCTTTTGAGAAAAATATATTCAAGTTACGCTTAGTGACTCATCGCCTAACTTGAGGGGGGTAATGAAACATCACGTGTAATATTAGTCAATATTTCTGTTTATTTAGGACTAGTCTAGTTTAGTTAGTTTAGGACTCATCTTAGTTTATCTGTAACTCTATTTAATACGCTTTATGCTTCATTAATAAAATATCTTCTTCTATCAGCACTTACTCTGCGTTAACAACTCCCAGCTAGACACCTCCAAAATTTATGTGCTACGTATTGGGTGACCACGGGACACAATAGGAACGAGTTAGTGTGTTTAGTTGCCAATTGAGACTAAGTTAAGGTGTCTAGACATGCACTTTCAAAGTTGGTGTGCTTACCTGTCAGTTGACATCAAGTTTGAGCTTCTGTTTATGTATTATGCCTTAAGTAATTGAGATTTTCGAGCTTTCTTATGCCTCAGGAAGAACTAACTTCCTATGGTCTGCAAGGAAGATTGAACCATCTTAGTTCAGAAAGGAAGTTGGAATATATACCATTTGAGATTGTATCAATAATCACTACAAATTATACCATGTGATGTTGCGATTCCACAAGGAGTCGTGACTAATCTCCCATGAAGAGTTTCTGGCAAAAAATATCATTTGCCAAATTTCAAATAAGTGTTTGATTATAAGATTGACTTGTTATTTTAACTTTCAAAATTTGAAGTTCAAAAAGCAATAGGGAAAAATGTGCGAAAAATATATGTACTGTGACGAAATTTGCAGTTACGCACCCTGAACTTTGCGGGGGTTCTATGACCCCCTAAACTATTTTTTACCGTATTTAACTGACATATATTTGCCCCTTGTCAAATATTTTTTTTCTTACACGCTCAATGTGCGTGAAATACACGCAGTGGTCCAAGTGTCAAATATATACCAGTTAAATACGGTAAAAAATAGTCGCAAAGTTCAGGATGTGTAACTGTAAATTTTACCAAAGTATAGATATTTTTCGCATCTTTTTTCCAAAATAATATTTATGAGTTTTTTAATCAACTTTTAGTTACCCTTTTTTTTAACACATACTCCAATGCGATATGTTTTCTCAAATATCTACTCATTCATGTCCAAGTCTAAGCACACCATGATCCAGAATTCAACACTAAACACTAGATTTTTAACCAAAACCACACTACAACATTATCAAGATAGAGGGTGGCATTCTTGTGGTAGTAATTGTCAACATCTCTCCTCTTCTCTTAGCTTGAACAGTTTGCTTACATGCCGTCTTAAAGCACATCTTTCATAGCTTCATGCAGGACTAATGATAATGACTGAAAGTCGGCTTTCTAGTAATTATACTATAAACCCCTGCTTAACATCTGACGATATTAAGTTGCAAGTTTTAATTGCCAAAAGAAAATAGCAGCAAATTGCAAGACTTGATCTAATTTTTCTTGTTTCAAGCAATGAATTAAGGAGATGCTTCCTTTCAGATTTGTGTATTTCTTGCACATTCTAACTTTATTTAAGTCTGGAAAACATTTTTAAGAAAACAAGATGCAATTCCTTCAAAGTTGCTAGTAGTGACAGACAACATGATCCAGAGAGTTGTTCATGACCATACTCATCAGCGTTCATAGCTCTCACTTCATCCCAATTTTGTAACCATAAATCATCACCAGAGGTATATGAAAAGTCAAAAAATAAGAAGTATGGCACAATTGGAAACAGAAGAGGTACTTCTTTGCATATTTAAGTTATTGAACCATCACACATTCTCCACAAACTCAGCCCCAGGACCCGGCTTCAGGTCATTAGAGCTTCCATCCTGTAAACATGTGTGTAAATATCCAGTAATTCCCATATCGGCCTATTCTTTAGTGCATTTTGAAAGATCTTTGCATTAGGTTGTCTAGCCAAATGCCAAGATTGACTAGTGTGTCATGGCAGATAGGTTGTGGCAGAAATTTGTTGGGAAGCTCAAACAGCTGATTGTAAACTAACTAGAACGTTAACACATTCATTAGTGACAGACAACTGAATCTATTGAATAACAAATCACGGAGAGACATAAATACGATAACATCAGATATGAAATGTGGAGTATTCCAAAACAAGCAAAATGTCCTCCAGGGAATGCAATGGTGAACAAGTATAGCACCCCATAAGTGTTTAGTCCATCCTTCCCTTCAAGATCCTCTCTGTCACTTCAGTTGGTGTCCTGCAAACCACGCATAGATTGGAACAAATAAGACTGGAGAACTGAAAATCTGAAGCACATCTCACTTTAACTACCCCACCCCACCCCCATCAAGGATAAATAATTGAAAACTGAAACGGAAAAGAAAAAGGAAAAAACGCGAGAGAGATACATAAAGAGTATGTTCAAATTTAGTACTCCGCTGGAGTTGGATATTGTCACACATAGAGAGTAAACTGGCAACCAAGACTTTGACCTTTCAAAATAGGTGACAATAATAATCCCTTACGGATTCACGATTTGGGGAGAACCTCCACATGCATCAACTAATTACTTTCAACATATTTTAAGGACCCGAACATGTGAAAGTGATTATTGTACCTATTACCTAACCCTCTAACGTTGGCCGCACAGTTGTTGTTGCCTCAAAGACCCCACCATCTTGAACATAATAGATGATGGACAATTTGAGGATCATATAGCAATTTTTATTTCATATAGAGATTCCAGACACTTATTAAGAAGAGATGATCAAGCAAATAGACATATGAAAGCATCTGAATACTTACACAACATAAACATGTCCTCCCCAACCACTTAAACAGTCACGGTCTACAGATGATATCAGCGCCTGGGAGATGGTCTCAAACAATTCTTCCGGTCCCTGAAATGTTAGCATACAGTAAGAAGCCAAAAAGACAATAAAAATAAGAAACAAATGCATGACAAACAACAGAAGAATTGTGAATGAGTAACACATAATTCTGAAGCATGTACATGCAATATTGAGATGAAAGTTTCTGAACCTAGAGAGGAACTTGTTAAAAATCATCTTATTCATTTTGTTTGTTAGTCAAAAATCATTTCAGTGATATCACTCTTGACTGAGTGGCTCAACAACCAAATTTTATCTGGCCATCCCAATCATCTGTACACACCGGTGTTCTCTTGTAGTTTCTGAACCTAGAGAGGAACTTGTTAAAAATCATCTTATTCATTTTGTTTGTTAGTCAAAAATCATTTCGGTGATATCACTCTTGACTGAGTGGCTCAACCACCAAATTTTATCTGGCCATCCCAATCATCTGTACATACCGGTGTTCTCTGTCTACAACCAAAAGAACGTGATAGAAATATTTTTGTAAATACTATTTTGCAGTATTACGGCTTAATCTTTGACTCTAATTCTGGATAGTCCAAAAATGCATAGTGGTATACTTTCCCATGCTGCCATGTTATCCTAGCCAATCCTCTGTGTTTCTAACAGGTGGTAAAATCTACCCCTCCCCAGCATCATCAAAGTCGCATCAAGTAAAAAAGTGCAACATCCACATTTGTCCACTCCACTCCGCCCCCACCCCCCGCCAAGCAGTGTCTGCTAAGAAAAAATCACTTCGCTAAATCTGCCAGTTTTACTAAATCAATCAGAGACAGCAACTATGGGACTCTATGTAACCTCTAAACATATATTATATAAAGTAATGCCCGATTGCCAGCTGAAGCATCAAATAAAAACAGTTTTCAGCAACTTAATGACGATTATTTCCATTACTCAAGAAAAAATTCACTGTGATATATGGCATTCAAGCTAGAGACAGATTATGTAATTATAAAGCAAAAAAGAAAGCAAAAGCAGTAACAAACCAGGTCAGGCTTGAACATGGCCTCACAAGCACCATAAAGTGATTCAGATGCAGTTCCAGAAACAACAAAATCTTTTGCGAGCTCCCTGCACGACAAGCGTTACATCTAAGTAGCAATACTATAAGCAAGCAATGCCATGGCGACCCTGGCAGAGTACATAACTCTACAAATTTTAGAGCTTGAAGCGGTAGAAAGAAACTCAACATACTTTGCTCCAATAGAGTCCATGGTGCAAATAAAAGGCTTGTCATCATCACCTAATCCAGCAATTACAGGTTGGCACAAGTATGGGCCAAACCTAGACAAAAACAAATGGATAATGAAGTTAATAAGAAGTTAATGAAGCATCGATCATCGATGACATGACAAATAACCCAGACTGGATTAAACAGGTTTTGTCCAACTAAACAGCTATTTGGAGTGATCATTTTTTGTTAAGTTCGTCAAGTCCAAATGATAAGGTTAAGCTTGATTAATTTTGGAGCTCCAATAAGAACAGGAGTTGTTCAAAAAGAACGTTTGACAGCTTGCCTTGATTATTTAATTAACCACTTCATATGGATCATACCTGTAAAATCAATGTGTGTGATGTCTAAAACATGTCTGCATTGGGGTTTGGGGCTTGTGGGGTGTGTCTGTGGGGTGGTGGGTGGTGGGGGTGGGGGTGGGGGATGTTTGCAAGTAGTGGAATTCTAACACGTCATCTGACCTTTTTTTCCTTATCTTGAGTAACCATTTGGCTACAATGTAGGAAATATTTTCACACAAGAGTCCTTTTACTCTCCTCTGGTTTGTCGTTACTCATTCCTCACATCTCTTTTCTCTCTGTTCTCCTCTCTTTCTTCTAATCCAATAAATGAAACCTTCGATCAAGTCTATGAAGTAAATGGAAAACGTTGTCTCAGCCCACTCATCAGTTAAAGTCCAACTTTAATCTAAGATCCAATGGATCAGTAGCTAGTTTAAGCTTAAAATTGAGGGTTTGTACTTTCAGGCACAAAAGAATTGTGGAACACGCCACCAAACATTAGCTTCTTTTTAAAAAAATACCCTGGCCTGCTTGCACACATATCTACTATTTCAGCAGGTACCAGCTACCTCCTATCAGCATAGTTGCAAGTAACTCTGCTACCAAGGCTTAGGAAAATGGACAAGGATCACCGTGTGTTTTTGCCTCTACTGGGACCTGAGATTCATGGTTCTCCAACCCCACTTCATACTATGCCAGATCTTAACACTGTACAGCGCAGCAAACATTAGTTCGAGTCATATTTGAGCTCGACCCTCAAATTATTACATACATTTCATTCAATCAATACTCTTTGGACTTCAACTTGGCTTGATAGGAATACATCTAAGAGAATGACTTGGGACCAACGAAGATTTAAATGTATCAAAAAAAAAAAAACAATATGCTGGGACCAAAAATATTCATAATCTATCTTCTCAATTCTAAAGAATATGATAAGATATGGAGAAGAAACATCTTTCACAACTTTACATGTGCTTGAGTGACCTTTTTCTAATGATCAAGAAATTCGCCAACAGCGAACCCTCAGAACCAACTAAAGCCTCAGAAATTCGGGTCCTCCCTCTACGCTTCTCCACTTATATCCAAGCTTAGTTCGTATGGTGTGGTGTTCAAACCTATGACCTAAGACACAAGTCCCTCAACCTTTGCCACTTGAACTAAGCCCTGAGGGCAAAACGTGCTTCAATGACTTGCAACTTATTTCAAGTTTTTTTTTTTCCATAAATCAACATATTTCAGGAAGTATTGTAAACGCCCAGAGGTATAACGTCTCCACAACTAGGTTCCTCCATTTTCTCACACTAAGCACACATAGATTGGGCAGCAATACAAGTGTACACTTTACAGTAGTACTTCAATGCTACCAATGAAGCAATGCTCCATAATGACATCTTGGTAAACAAAACTAAAGACAAAGATCAGAAAATACTTTCCGAAAATATACTTGGAAGGGAACATGAGAAAAATTAAAATGAGCAGTTTTTTCCTTAACCAACAGTAGTTTGTTTTTATTTTTATAAAAGAAGACTTTCCATATACGGATGCTCTAGTAGCTGGAATAATGTTCGTGTAAAACAGGCAAGGGAATTTATATATACATACATTGCCAAAATTCTGAAATAGGTGTAAAATTCTTCTATATTCAATTGCATAAGGACCATGAGCTGAATGACCTGGTTCTTTGTTACCTGTTAATCTTATTACTACTAATTGATAAGTTTTCAAATAAAATGCTGATAAAACAAATATAGAAGGCTAAAGCACCAATTGGATGCACACTTTTCCTCTTTGTCAGTGTCCTAAATGATATACTTTTCTACAGATGTGCTTAAAGGGGAAAAACATATGTGACGAAAAGAATTAATAAATGAGGTGGTATATTTTATTTTTTTTGGTTTAATAACCGTGGTGTCCGGGTCAGCTTTATACTTTTCTACAGATGTGCTTAAATGAGGCGCTATATAAGCAGAATGACCTGTTAGTCTTGTTAGTCTGGGCACAATTTTTTTTACTTTTATACAATCAAATCAAAAGGAATTGGGTTCCTCCTTATTTTCTGTATTTTTGGCTCAATGGGAGAGAGAAAAAGGAAGAAGTGAAAAGAAGAAGGAAATAAGACCCATCTCATTCTCTACTTAGGGGCTATAATTTTCTCTGAAGAATTTCCTTCTTAATGAGATTAGCCATGTAGTCATCTAGAAAGAAGAGGCAGTACCAAGCAACATTAACATTAAGGTGGGAAAGAAATGGTACAGTATTGAAGGTCTAGGTATAATGGATGAAAGAAACAGATTTTAAACTTCTGATGCTTGTACATTTTTAAAAAGATTTCAATAAGCTTCACTAAGCAAAGTTCTTAAACTATGGCAGTCATTTAACCACTTTATACTCAAACTAAAAACTATCTCCTCAACTCTCAGAACGTTATTTATAATTCAGAAACATCCAATTACAACTGTGAGACCATGTACTCTTCAGGAAATAAACATTAACATTGTCAAACATAAATAGTCACCAACCTCTTCTCGTAAAGCATAGCAGATACAAGGCTGGCAAAGGTCTCAGGCTTCATATTCCTCTCCTCTCTAAGCTCATATAGCTTATGGCGGAAGACAAGACGTTGATGCCTAAAGAAACCATTATCAAAAGCACATATCAGTGTGCATAATCCAAACAAATCAAACTACTAAGTGGATCGTGATACACCCCCACCTCACCCCACAATCAACAAGAAAGTAACACCAAATAAAAAAGTGAAAATATAAACAACTTCATTGATTATTTTCTCACTGACCACACCCCCAACCACAGAAAGCATCCTAGTCAGTAATCACTAGCTCCAAACTCCCATTCAAAATTCCATGAATAAAATTCCTACAGCAATATAATTTTCTATTTAACGGGTTCTTAAATCTGACAAAAAATAGATCCTTTAAATGATTGTAGTTTCTAAAAAAATGTTTAAACTGCTCAAACCAATAGGCAAGCATGAAAAATAGTACTAAAAATTACAACTCCTACTATACCTCAATCCCAAACAGGTTGAGATTGGCTATATGAATCTCCACTTCTTCATTTAAGCTCATTTCATATCATTATCATACTAGATAAAATAAAAGTGAAAAACAAGTTAAACATACAAATAGAAAAATAATACAAATTTGCAACCCTTTCCCGAATAACTGCGCTTTTTAAAGCCAAGGGTCTACCAGAAATGACCTCTACACCATAAAGATAGGGTTAAGGTTTGCTTACATCTTATCCTCCCTACTCCCTAAACCCCACTGTAGGCCTACACTGGGTATGTTGTTGTTGTATAATAATAATACTTATACTACTACTACAACAACAACAACATACCGAGTGTAATCCCACTACTAATTAACAACAAGTGGGGTCTGGAGAGTATAGAATGTACGCACACCTTACCTCTACCTTGTTAAGTAGAAAGGCTATTTTCAAAAGACCCTCAGCTCAAAGAAAGCAAAAACACAACATTATTGAAGATATAAGCAATAGCAACTACTACTACCACTACCACCACCACCACCACCACCACCACTACTACTACTACTAATAATAATAATAATAAAAGTTCTCTGACAAGTCTAAAACCTATTCTCAACTACCACTACAACTAATAATGACAACAACACACCAGCATAGTCCGACAAGTGTTGTACAGGGAGGGTAGAGTGTACATAGATCTTACCTCTACCTTGTCAAGTCGAGAGGCTACAGCCTGTTTGGATTGACTTATTCCTTTTAGCTTAAAAGCCATAATTTAGGATCTCTAACTTATGAATTTTATTTTTGTTATTTTACCTTAAAAAAAAAAACTACTTAGAAACACATTTTAATTTTACCAAACACTACAAAAGTACTTAAAAACACTTTATAATTTCATCAAACACTACAAAAGTGCTTAAAAGCTATACAACAACAACATACCAGTGTATTTCCGCATAGTGGGGTATGGGGAGGGTAAAATGTACGCGGTCCATACCACTACCTCCGAAGAAGTAGAGAGACTGTTTCCGATAGACTCCCGGCTCAAGACAAAAATACAGTAAACAAAGTCGTAATAAAACATGAACCAAGGTGCAATAATAGAAATAAAACACCCATAGAATAATACTATACACTATCAAACCGAAAGCACACACCTCACCCAAACCCTCCTAACTAGAAACTCCAACCTATGTGCAAAGCCCTACGACTACTAGCAAGGCTACACCAAAGCACTTCTATCTACTGGCTACGACTCACCCACACGCACTAGCCCTCTAACCTAATTCGCGTCCTCCGTACCTTCCTATCTAGGGAAAAGTGCCTAAAAGCTATATTACCTTAAAAATCACCTAAAATACGTCAATCCAAACAGCCTCGATTTCCAAAAGATCCACGGCTCAAAAAAGGCAAAAAAATAAAATTACAAATACATAAGCAACAACAGCTAGTAATAAAAATCAGAACAAAAAAAAAGAAAAAAACTTTACAGTGTTTGTGTATCAGTAGCCAAGCCAGAAAGTCCAATGAAAAGCTTATCATGTATCTTATAAATCCTCTGAAAATCAGTAGCAATTGTCTGTAGCTGTACTCCAAGTCTCCTATCACTAGCAATAGCAAAACAGTTCTTCCCAACCATCGCTACCAAAGCACTTCCATTATACTCAAAGATCTGTCAATAAAATTCACACAAAAATATTAGATTTAATATTATTCGATCTAAAAAAAAAAAAAAACTAGGTTTTACAAAATTAATAATAAGGGCGAAAAAGGAAAAATTGAGCAAATTGGGAGAAGAAGAAGAACTTACCGACATCGGAGAGAAACGAATTGAATTTTTTTGCTTTGCCAATGAAGAGAAAGAGTGTGTGTTTTTGGTGTCTTGAACAACACTTCAATTTGAATGACTTCAGGCTGAACATTTTTCGGGGATTTGGAGTAATTTAATTAAATTAAGAAGGGAAAAGGGTAAAAATGTCAAAACAATTCGAAATTTTAGCACAAAAATATTATCATTACTGCGTGACTTATACTCTCCCCATTTCAAAATAAGTAAATTATTTAATTATTTTTTTAATATTCAAAATAAATGAATTTTTCATTTTTTAAGAGACGTGTTAAATTTTTTTTACAATTTTATTTTTTTATATAATTAAAAAGGATAACAGTGAAAAGTAACATATAATTTATGTTCAAAAAAGATTTTTTTTAATGAATTCATCTACCTCAATAATTCAATAATTTTGAAATGGAGGGAGTAAAAAATAAATAATTAATTTTGAGAATAATTTTTATAATGACCTCATGTTTGGTTGGTAGGATAAGTTATTCTGAATTATAGTGTTATTTATTCTTTATTAAGGGTGGGATAATAATTTTGAAATAATTAATCTTGAGATAACTTGTTCCTCGAACAAGCTATTAAACAAGTGGAACAAATATACCCCTCAATTTTTAAGGACACGTTTGATTGGAGAAACTATATCTTTTAAAAAATAACAAGTGTAGAATGTATGTGTCTTATTATTTAATTTTATGCAAGTTTAAGTATTTATTTGTACACATTTGAAATTGAAGGAAGTAAATAGTGACTGAGATCAAGTTAAGTACTCAATATATTTATGTATTATGTCTTTTTTCTTGGTTAAAGATGCGAATATTATATCATCATCATCATATTAATATACGTCATTATATCCCAAGTGACAATACTTGTTGTTGGTTTTGTTTAAGCTATAGTTCGCTACACCAATTCAACTATCCGAGATACAAAGTAGCTTTGTGTGCAAAATAAGCATAGTTTTTTTTTGTTTTATCACCTCTCATTCATAGTCCAGGCTATTAGTGATATTATCCATTTTGAATTTAGGGTTGCATGAGTTTAAAACGTGTCACAAAGGTCTAAGACCTACTTTCTTATATACATGTCATCTCTCTCAGATTTTATTGATGTGAGATTTCCCTAAGTGTTACATACACTCATACTTAGCGACTCAATCAACATATTTCTAGGGTTGCACGTGAAGAGTATCTTTGATTGTTATATAAATATAAAATATAGGGGAAAAGGTTAAATTTATCTTTTATTTTTAAAAATTGGATAAATATATCATTGATTGGTTATACTTCTTGGTCAAAGCCAATTTTATCTCTTTACTTTGCAAATTGACTATATATACCATTCGTCATACTTTATTTACCCTTTCTTTAACGAAAAAATCTAAATCAACACTAAATGATCCTTTTAAAAAAATAAACACACCTTAATTTAAACCGCCTGATTCGAACCACAAAAAAATACAAACAAATATTCCCCTCTCTTAATTTTGTATTTCTGTTGATCTAATTTTTTCAATAAATAAATATATTTCTCATTCAATGTGCAGCACTAGTAAATTATTCATAAATGCACAAAAAATATAATAAAATGGGATAATATAAAAGCATCAAATTAAAGAAAATATTTATTATAAACTTCGCTCCTATTTCACTTATGCTAAAATTTCAAAATTTACATTCCAATGCTGCAAGTAGTGGTCAGAATGCCCATGACCCAGGTAAACAATGAAAGTTCATGTTTTGTATTTCACATTTTCACTTGCAATTTGAAATTAAGAAAATGATCCTCTCATTTTTTAATGTTGTTTTTCATCTATTTCTTTTTCAAATCTCATATGTGATGTCGTGCATAGCAATAGGGAGGCCTATTTTTTTAGCAATAGTAGATGTAGGGTGTGTTCGGTACGGTGTAAAATATTTTTCATTAAAAATATTTTTCAAGAAAACATTTATCGTTGAGAAAAATGAGGTAACATTATTTTTGTTGTTCTACTTTTCCAATTTTTTCCTTTTTGGAATCCTTTTCTCAATTAACAATGGAAGAGAAGAAACGGGACTATATACTTCTCTATTGTTAATTATAGGTATTGAATTTTTCAATTGCTAAGTTGACTAGCTAGCCAAAGAACATAAGGCCACTGATTTATCTTTTGTTGTTCGACTCTCCAATTATTAGCTTCACTCTAGAATCCACAGAGTGTTTTTTAAGGGGTGGAGGTGGTGCTAACTTTGTGCGTGTGATTATTCTCTCATTATAATTTCTTAAGTTACTAATGATCTCTCGTATTTTGTGTAAATGATCTGATGTGTTCAAACTCCTAAGTTAATGATTTTTTTAACGCAATTTGAGAAACGATTAAAGAAAATGGAGGATCATTCAGAAAAATGGAGATGTTGTTGGTTGATATTAACGAAAAACTAAACTATTTAGTGAAGATGCATGATGCTAAAGTTTCTAGGGACATTATTGCTAGCTAAGTACATGAGCTCTTCGTGGACTAGTAATGGCCGACCAAAGAGGAAACATAGAGTAACTGAGATAACAAGGCATTCGTCCAAGCATCAATGATTGGGAAGAGGTGATAAGGCAGTAGTTCATCCAGTTTATTTGCATGATGATTGTGTCGAAAATGACTAAAGGAAGTTGAAAGCTGAAAAACCAACATCTTGATTTTAATGATCTAAGATTGTTATTACTAGCACAATTAAAAAAGGGCACCACATGCATTAAAACTTTCGTTATGCACGCAGTGACGGTTTAGAATTTAAAGGTTGTGGGTGCTTTATTTTTTTTTAACATAATTTGTTAATGATGACATAATGTAAATATATAACTATTTAAATGCAACATTAAAATAAAAGTACGATTAATATTACTATTACCAAAAAAGGCTTCCAGTCACAAGTTTCATACAAAAAAGACTTCAGGGTCATAAGTCTGAATTTAGAAAAAGACTTCTAATTATAGGACACCAATCATAATTGAGCTCGACGACTTTTCATATTTTAAAAATGATGAATAATAGCATCATTACTTACACCTGCAAATATCTTACGCTTTACGTAGCAAACTAAACAACCATTAAAAAAATTATCACCCATGTTGTTGCGGAGTTCATTTTTTATGTAGTTCATGGAAGAGAAAGCTTATTCCACAGAAGCAATAGCAACGGAAAGAATAAGAGTAAACTTGATGAGCAAATAAACAAGAGGCCAAGTCTAATGCAATTCTGATTCAACCAATACTTTAGCAAGATTAGTAATTTCCTTCGTATTGAAAAATCTTTCATCAGAACCTCGAACATGTGCTATGAAATTATCAAGTGACAACTGAGATCGCAAAGTTTGTTGCTATCAAACTCATTCGGATAATATTCAGCCAACCTTATTATTTTTTTCTTATTAAAATTACCAAATGACTTAGCTAGATGTAAACAAGCCATACCAAAAAGTAAGTCAGTACTCACAACGTCGAAATAATTATTAAGCTCTTGAAGTTGCAAATCAATAACAACACAAAATCTTTCAACCTGAAAGTGATGAGAATATGTAACATCAAGAGCTCTACGTTTTGACTTACCAAGAATGTAGCGAGCATCCATTTTTGGGATCGCTATCTCATATTTATCACAAAAAGAAAAGAAATCATCAAGTAATGATCTCCATCCACTATCCCTCGTCCTTTGTAATTCTTGTTTTGCAGTATTAAGCAGTTTCAGAGCATTGACAATATCTCGATCTATCTTTTGTAACGAGGAGTTCAAATGATTTGTTATCATTAGAACTTTCAACATTAAGTGTAGCAGAAAAGAGAAATCAAATCCCTTAATCATATCCTCCAGAGTTTCAGTTGTAAGTCTGTCAAGATAATTTGGGCACTCACGTACAGCAAATTCAAGCACATAAAGAATTTATGAAAATATGTCAATGAAGTTCTCTAATGTCGTACAGTGAGAACCCCAATGAGTGCCGCATGGCTGTTGAAGTCCACGTTCTTGTTTTAGTCTCCGTACTGTGTGCATTTTACTAAAAATAATCAACTTCTCTAACTTTGCAGCTTGATGTTGTTTGAGCAAATCCCTGCACTTATAAAATTCTCTAACAATATCAACACATTAGTAACTAAACAAAAAAATCATTCACATCTGAATTTTTCTTCACAAGAGCCACGAGTGTCAGCTGCAATTGGTGAGCAAAATAATGGGTAGAATAAGCAGATAGAGTATCACGCAAAATTAAGTTCTTAAGACCATTTAGTTCTCTTTGCATGTTACTTGCACCATCATAACCTTGTCCACGTATTTGGGACGGACTTAGTGAGTGATCTGAAAGAAAAGAATAGATTGAATCCTTCAATGATCATGCAGATGTATCACTGACATGGACAACACCAACAAATCACTCTATTACTTCACCTTTTTGTCAATATATTGGAGAACAAGTGACATTTGCTCTTTATGTGATATATCTTTTGATCCATCAACTAGTATTCCTAAATTATCTTCCATGAGAACTTTGATTGCTTATTTTGCACAAGCATCAACAATATCTTTTTAAATTTTTGGACAACACATCATTTCATTTTTTGAGGTATTTTCTAAAATAATATTTCCAATATCCTTATCAATATTTTCATACCAATGCAAAATCTCAAGAAATATATCTCTATTTGTAGATGATACACTCTCATCATGACCACGAAATGACAATCTCAATCTCAAAAGAAACCTTGCCACATCGATTGAAGAACTCAAGCGATGACGAGATTCATTTTTTTCTTTCTCAAAATGCTTTTCAAAAGATATGCAAATAGATTATGATTGATTCATCAAATCAATCATCATGTTGAAACACTTGTTGTGGATGCTATTAACCTCTTCAATATGGATTTCGAATCTCTCCAAAGTCTTGTTCTAATCTTTAAATCCATGTTGTGTAAAATCAATATCTGTCACATTTCCACGAACTTCATGCCCATTTTTAAATAAATAGCAACACAAATAATATGCAGCATCTTTTGATACACTGTACTTTAACCACTTGGAATATTGACCCTTAAACCAATCAGGCTGAAATTTATGCATTATAATTTTCTTCTTTTCAAATTGAGTTTTCGAAAAAATATGATCCTTAGGCTGACAAGGTCCCTTTTGAATATAACATCTTCTAACTTCATCACATATATTAGCATCATATTCTACTATAGGCCTTTTTTCTATGCTGGGTCTGCTTTCAAATATGTAAATTCGATATTCGAATGAGTAGTATCTCTTTGAGCTTCCGAAGGTATGGATGAAACAACGGATGGAATAGTAGCATTAGAGATTGATTGCCCACCTTTTAATCTAATGACAAACTTATCCATCCTGATTTACATAAATTTATGACAATTTCTGCAAAACAAGATCTAATTAATACGATTTTCAAGAAAGAATTATTCATAGAATCATATCTATAAAAGATTGATGAAGAAAAACAATCTAAAATCCTTATTTCAGTATTGTGAAATTTAGGAGATTGGTGACGTAGCAAAATATTTCAATAAGGATATTTTATTTTCTAGCTTTGCTAGACGTTTAGTAGCCACACTTTGTTGATCTAAATAGAAAATGCAATTAAGGATCACATGCCACAGAAAATAAGTACAACTATAACTACCATTAAGTGTGGATCCTCACAAAACTAATTGCTAAACGTAAGATATCATTTTCCTCCTTCTTTTTTATTGGATAGGAGGAAAATATGTTGAAGAAATTTCCTTTTCTTTGACAAAAACAAGGAGAACAAATTTCTGTTAACTCAAATATTTTCTATAGCAATTATAATGGATAAGAAATAGATAAATACCATATAAAAATTCAAATTCAAAATCATATTTCGAATTTTTAACTCTAAAGAAAATTAAAGTACCTGCATTTTGAGATTAGTGAATGAAGAGTATGAAAGTCAAAAATAAAATTAAAAGAATAAGAGAAGAAGATGAAATTTGGTATTTAAATTTTGGAAGAGAAAGGTTTTGGACTTTGGTGGAGAAGGCCGAAAAGGTTTTGTCGTTTGAGTAGCTTAATTAACAAAATACAAGAGTTTATTTTTTGTTTAATAAATTAAGAAGTAAAAAAAATAAAAATAAATTATTAATTAATAATATGTTAATAAGTGAAAAAATCAAACCCCAAAGATACTCCCCATTTAGTTGTTGACTGGCTGACGTTGTGCCCGTGTAAATGTATCTATAAAGTTACAAAAGAGTTCACTTTTTGTTTAATAAATTAAGAAGTAAAAGAAATATAAAAATAAATTAATAATTAATAATATGTTAATAAATGAAAAAGTCAAACCCTAAAGATACTCGACATACTTTGACAACTTATTTTGACAAATAGACACATAAATGTTGAAAAAATGAAAAAATAGACACCCTAATGGACCCACTAATAAAAGTGTTGTAACGCCCCGAGTCTGTACCCCGGATGCTACACGGCGCTTATGATCACGGAGGACCACAAATTAACCCATGACTGATATCAGTTGTAAGCACTGAATAATAATACTGAAATAAATGCAGAAAATAGGCTGAAATGCCATAAGATTCAAAATTTATAAATACTGATAAAGAATAGCAACTGATAATAGTAATCTGTAAAATTGAATACGGTCTGAAAGTCTAGACTGAAAAGCCTCTAAACTGAATTTTCTAAATGTGGAGTTGATGAGACAATCCCCCAACTACTCCATCTACTGAAATACTGCATCTACCGAGAAACTGAAATAATAAAATATCCTCGATAGATAAGGACCCACTACTAACTCTGACACTGCTGGCTGAATCTGAATCTGTCTATGCGCAGTAGGGAACTTGAGCGTGCGAACCTATGATATGAGACATCATAGCGCAAAGAAAGAGTATGCGTCGGTACGTGGAATGTACCGGTATGCTAGATGAGGTAAGACTGAATGCAAGGGTTCATATGCATGAACAATAACTGACTGAATGATATAGAGTAACAACATGAGAGTACATAGATAACTGATACTGCTGTAAATACTGAGTATGCACTACTGTGTATATAAATAAATACTGTGACTGAGCTTGTCTGAAGCTACGTCCTAAGTTCTGATACTGAGTAACTAATATCTGAAGTTACTGATAACTGAGTTACTGATACTGATTGAATGTATCTGACAGTTCTGATTTTGTAGAACTGAACTGAGTTCTATTCTGAAGATTGAGACTGAAACCATAGGAGGTAATCATCTAATCGACATGCCCCAAATAAGATAACTAAGTTGGGGTCCAACTTGTGACCCTAGTTGGAAGGGTGTCAGTACCGTGCCACGGGTCAAGACACTGAAGAGTTACCTTCATCTAGCTGGTACTCTAATGAGAACGGTGGAACCCTCAACTGGCAGGTTAAAACACCTTATCAACCCTCAATTAGCAGGTTTGATGTCTCAACCTACGCTGGCTATGTAGTTCTTAAATGCGAGAATTGTTTCTAAGGATCACACCCTCTACTGGCAGGTGAGCCCTCATCCTTGGGTTCACTCGGTCCTGAATGCTACTCCCAACTGAAAGACACTGAACTGAGTATACTGAACTAGACTGGACTAATACTGAGTTTACTCAGTTTTCCTGAGTTTTGTAACTGACTAAGTTCTACTGAAATCTGTAACTGACTGGATTTTACTGATCGGGACATGACTGATACTATTCTGCATCTGACACTGGCTCTAGGTACACAACTAAATTGTGGGTATTAAATACCCCCAGGACTCGATAGGATGAATAGTAAAGCATAACATAATCTTACTAATCATAACAATGTACACTTGTTCATAATTTATCTGTAAAGACATTTTATCAAACACTTGTAAGGCATAAGCTTGCACATATATTAACATATCATGATTTCATTAATTGATTCACATGGACATTCTATCAAATGCACATAATCATGGTTAACATATAAGCATGGCAATTACAATGCCCAAACTTGAAAATTTATGGATTATAACATGGGGATTACACAATTCAATACACATGCTATTCAAACTTCATGGAATCTACAATTAATCATGAATTGAAAGTCACATAATATCAAAAACAAGAATACAATCCAATTTCAAGCACGTAAATCATGAATTGTAAATCTTGAAGTTTTAATAATGGATTCTTGGACTCTATGGGTGAAAGCGACCCATAGATGAACACCTAACATACCTTGGATTGTTATTTCTTGAAGGTGCTTGAATAAATTTTTGAGTTTTGACCTTGATTCTTGAAGCTAGGGATTGTTTCCTTGAGAGAGAATGCTTGGATTTGGGAAAAGATTAAGTGAATAATGGTATATCTGGGTTAATTAGGGGTAATTTACGTGTTAAAGGTTGACTTGGGTCATGAAAAAAATGCCCAATTACCCGTGGAAATAATTTAAAAATTGTAACTGGAAAAACCGGATTTGGGCACCTGGAGCGACGCGTCACTATCGCACCAAGCCACTGAAAACTGACAATTGGAAATGTGGTTGGTGGCGCGACGTGACGGTATCGCATTGCCACACTGGATGTGACCTGAAAGCTCACCGCGACGCTGTGGAATCGCGTTGGTACACTGAAAATTGACAATTATGAAAAGGTTGCTAGGCACGACGCGCCAATATCACAATGGAACACTGGAAAGTGACCATTGTCATTTGGCTGGCCTTTGCAAGGCGTTGACATGCATTTTGGCACATTGCTTTACGAAAATGGCCATAACTCTTCGCCCGGGAATCAGATTTGGGTGAATTTCATATCTTCTGAAAGCTAACTGAGTTTCCTACGCATTGACAGGCTCTAAATTTAAAAATACTGCATATTTTGAAAATTTTATATAGGGTAACCCATGTACTGAGGGTTAATTTAAGTTAGGGAAATATGGGGTATTACAATATCTCTCCTTGGGAACATTCATCCTCGAATGAGACTGGCTGAGCTGAGATACACTGATAGACTGATTTTACATACTAAAACATAACTACATGACTGAACTACTGACAAGCTGAGCTCTCACACTGAACATGCATATCTGATGCATGAAATACATGACTGAAGTTACTGATAAGCTAAATTTTTATACTGAACATGCATATCTGATACAAGAGTACATGACTGAACTGATTCATGAATGCACGACTGAATATGCAATGGTAACGAATACCAAGATTATAACTATAACTGAACACGAAATTGAGTAGGGCTAAGGAAAACTGTTACCTTAAACTGAATCTGAGATTACGGAGAAGAGGTGAGGATACTTGGTCCGCATATCTGTTTTTGCTTCCCAAGTAGCTCCCTTAATAGACTCATTCTGCGAAAAAACTTTGACCAAGGAAACTTCTTTGTTCCTTAGTTTGTGAATCTAACGATCGAGGATCTGGACTGGAACCTCTTCGAAAGAGAGATCATTCTGAATATCTACACCCTTTAAGGGAACTATGACTGCTGGGTCACCAATGCATTTCTTTAGCAAGGAGACATGTAATACTGGGTGTACTGAAGCTAGATCTGAAGGCAACTCGAGCTCATAAGCTACCTTTTTAAAATGACTAAGAATTCTGTAAGGACCGACATATCGGGGACTGAGCTTTCCCTTATTACCGAACCTCTTTACCCTCTTCATGGGAGATATTTTCAAGAACACAAAATCATCGATCTCAAACTCGAGATCCTTTTCCCTCATATCTGCATATGATTTCTATCGGCTCTGGGCAGCCCTAAGCCTTCTCTGATTAACTGAACCTTCTCTAAGGCATCAAACACCAAGTCAGGCCCTACTACTTTAGCCTCACCTACTTCAAACCAATCAATTGGAGATCTACATCTCCTACCATAGAGAGCCTCAAATAGAGCCATACGGATACTGGAATGATAGTTATTGTATACGAACTCAATCAAAGGCAAGTGGTTATCCTAACTACCTTTCTCTGATCAGCTGAACCTTCTCTAAGGCATCAAACACTAAGTCAGGCCCTACTACTGCGACCTCACCTACCTCAAACCAACTAATTAGAGATCTACATTTTCTATCATAGAGAGCCTCAAACTGAGCCATTTGAATACTGAAATGCTAGTTGTTATTGTATGTGAATTCAATCAAAGGTAAGTGGTCATCCCAACTACCCTTGAAATCAACGACGCAGGCTCTTAGCATATCTTTTAGAGTCTGAATGGTCCTTTCTGCTTGACCATCTGTCTGAGAGTGGAAGGTTGTACTGAGGTGAACTCAGGTACCAAGAGCCTTTTGGAATTCTTTCCAGAAATGAGAGGTAAACTGGGTACTTCTATATGAGATGATGGATATTGGGACTCCGTGTAACTTGACCAACTCTCTGATATAGAGTTTTTCATAGTCCTCAGCTGAATATGAAGTATGAACTAGCAAGAAATGAGTTGATTTGGTCATCCTGTCTATGATAACCCAAATAGAATCATGTTGATAATGAGTATGAGGCAAACCCGTCACAAAGTCCATGTTCACTTCTTCCCATTTCTAGGTGGGAATACTGAACTCCTGCATGGACCCACTAGGTTTCTGGTGCTTAATTTTAACCTGCTGACACGTATAGCACTTAGCTACAAACTCTACAATATCCCTCTTTATCCCAATCCACTAATAGATCTCCCACAAATCACGGTACATCTTAGTGGAACCTAGATGAATAGAGTATCGTGCACCATGCGCTTCAGCAAGAATTCATTGCCTCAAGTCATCTACACCTGGCATACATAAACAACTCTGGTAACATAACATACCATCTCCCCCTTGGGAGAAAACCTCTATTTTCTGATCTTCGACTGACTCTTTGAACTTAACAAGACTGGGATCTATATCCTACTTTGCCTTCACTTTAAAAACTAGAAATGATTCTGAACTATTCTGCACCCACATACTACCCTCTTCTGAATCGACTAAGTGAATACCTAGTCGGGCAAACTGATGAACTTCCTAAACTATCTTCTTCTTATCATACTCAACATGAGCAACACTACCCATAGACAATATACTGAGAGCATCAGCCACTACATTGGCCTTGCCCGGGTGATACAGAACATTCATATAATAATCTTTTAATAACTTTAACCAGCTTCTCTGATGCAAGTTCAAATCATACTAAGAGAATACATACTATAGGCTTTTGTGATCTATGAACACATCAACATGCACCCCATATGAGTAATGCCTCCAAATCTTTAAGGTAAATACTACAGTTGCTAACTCGAGATCATGAGTCGGGTAATTTTTCTCATGGGGCTTAAGCTGTTTGGAGGCACAGGTTATGACCTTACCTCTCTGCATGAGTACATAACCCAAACCTACTCTGGATGTGTCACAGTACACAACAAACCCTTCTGAACCATCTGATATAGTCAAAACTGGGGCTAAGGTGAGTCGAGTCTTCAACTCCTGAAAACTCTTCTCGCAAGAATCTGACCTATGAAACTGGACTTTTTTTAGTCAATCTGGACATAGGGGATGAAATAGATGAAAACTCTTCAATAAATCAACGGTAATAGCTAGCTAAACCCAAAAAACTCTGAATATCTGATGGAAAGATGGGTTTAGGCCAATTTCTCATCACCTCGGTATTTTAAGGATCAACTCTAATGCCATCACCGAAAATAATATGACCAAGGAACGCTACTGACCTTAGACAAAATTCACACTTACTGAATTTGGCGAACAACTGATGAGTTCTGAGCGTCTAAAATACGATTCTAAGGTAATCTGTGTGATCATTCTTGCTACGGGAATAGACAAGAATGTCATTGATGAAGACTATAATGAAAATATCCAAGTACTTCTTGAACACGCGATTCATTAAGTCCATGAAAACTTCTTGGGCATTTGTAAGACCAAAGGACATGACTAGAAACTCAAAGTGACCATATCAGGTTCTAAAAGCTGTTTTTAGAATGTCACATTCTTTGACTATGAGCTAATGATAGCCTGATCTGAGGTCTATCTTTGAAAAGTAATTGGTGCCCTAAAGTTATTCAAACAAGTCATCGATTCTAGGAAGTGAATATTTATTCTTGATTGTGACTTTGTTTAACTGACGGTAGTCTATACACATTTTAAGAGAACTGTCTTTCTTACGCATGAATAAAATTAGTGTGCCCCACGGGGAAATGCTGGGTCTGATGAATCCCTTATCTAGGAGATCATTCAACTATTTTTTAGCTCCCTAAGTTCTGTTGGTGCCATTCTATATGGAAAAATAGATATGGGCTGAGTATCTGGAAGAAGGTCTATTCCGAAGTCTATTTCCCTAACGAGAGGAACTCCAGGAAGATCTTCGAGAAACACATCAAAGAATTCATTTACTACTGGAACTGACTCAAGACTGGGAATCTCTGAACTAGAGTTGTTGACTCACACAAGATGATAGACACATCCCTTGGATATCATTTTTCTCGCTCTAAGGTATGAAATCAACTGACCCTTAAGCATTGTAGTACTACATCTCCATTCAAGGACAGGTTCATTTAGAAATTGAAAATGAACTATTTTGTTTCTACAACCAACTGAGAAATAGCATGAATGGAGCTAATCTATGCTGAGAATGACATCAAAATCTGTCATCTCTAGCTCTTCAAGGTTTGTTGTAGTAACTTTCTGAGATATCATAATCGGACAGTTCCTGTATACCCGTTGGGCTATGATAGATTTACCCACTAGGGTAGAAACTGAGAAAGGCTCTGCTAGGATTTCTAGACTAACTTTGAAGTTAACGACTATATAAGGAGTTACGAAAGATAAAGAAGCTCCTGGATCTAGAAAGGCATAAACATGTAAATGGAAGATCTCTAACGTACCAGTGACCACATCAGGAGAATTTTCCTGACCTTGTCTGGATTGAAGTATATAAAGCCTATTTGGTCGTTGGCCATTGGTGGCACTGGAAGCGGCTCCCTGCTGATTCGGGCTACCTGACTAAGCTGAAGAATGATTATACTAACCCTGAGAACCTGACTGAGGACAATTTCTAACTCTGTGGCCTGTCTTACCACACCCAAAACAAACATCACTGCCAGCTCTGTTGATACCCTTATGGTTTCTTCCACATGTCTGACAAAGAGGATTTGTTCGAGCACCGTTGATACTACCTTGAGATTTAGAGCCTAGCACCTTATCTTTGTCACTATTTTTGAACTTAGGTACTGGATCAGTACTGAGGACGGAGCTGGAACTGAAGATTTTGGGCGAAATTGAGAACGATTACCGCCCTCTGACTTAGGCTGATTGAAATTAAAGCTATTTGTTCTAGCTTTTTTATTCTTCCTCTCTCTCTCTCTCTATTCTTAGCGTCTTTTATTTGCTGAGCATGGACCATGAGCCTGGATATATCTATCTCTTTAATCAACATCGAAGTTCTGCATTCTTTAACCACACTATCTGATACCCCAAACACAAACTTGCTCATTCTGGACCTACTGTCTTCTATTACATGGGGAGAATACCTGGCTAACTAAGTAAACTTGAGGGAATACTCTTTCACACTCATACTGCCCTACCTGATATTGATGAACTCTAACATATTGGCTTCTCTCAGCTCTAAGGAAAAGAATCTCTCTCGAAAAGTAGTAGCAAACTCATCCCACTCTATGGGCTCTGCATCTGTGCCCCTATCTACCTTTCACTGCTTAAACCATGTATGAGTTATATCTTGTAGCTGATATGCAGCTAACTCAGCACTCTCACTGGAAGTCACTCTCATAATATCTGTGACTTTCTGAACCTAATCGAGAAACTCTTGTGGATCCTCTTCTAACTTAGATCGTAAGAATAGGGGAGGATTTATTCGGGTAAAGTCTCGAATCTTGGCTGCAGCAATATTAGCCACTGGATTGGCCTGAACAACAGTTGGTCATTTATTCTGAGCTGTTACAGAATTGGCTAGAGTAGTGAATGCAACTCTGAATTCTGCATGAGAGACATGCTCATCTAGGGGATCTGCCTGAACAGGCGGAGGTGCTGACTAATTTCCTATTCTCATTTCATTAGTCTTTTTGGGAGGCATGTTCTGTAAACAAAAGAAAAAAATGGATTAGACTGAGAGTTTAACTTGAGATCATGCTCACTCGCATGACATGAATACTGAAAGAAGGGAAACTTTTCCTAAAACATCTCATAGCCTCTTGTCCATAAGTGTGGTGCGCTACACACCCATGCATAAGACTCTACTTAATGCAGCTTTCAGACTCTTTAGGACTCTGTTGAACCTTAGGCTCTGATACCAAGTTTATGATGCCCCGAGTCAGTACCCTCAGACGCTACACGATGCTTACAATCCTGGAGGACCACAAACTAACCCATGATTGATATCTGCTGTGAGCACTGACTAATAATACAGAAATAAATGCAAAAAATAGGCTAAAATACCAAAAGGTTCAAAATTTGTAAATACTGATAAAGAATAGCAACTGATAATAGTAATCTGTAAAATTGAATACTGTCTGAAAAGTCTCTAAACTGAACTGTCTAAATGTGGAGTTGATGGGATAATCCCCCAACTAACTCCATTTACTGAAATACTGCATCTACCGAGAAATTGAAATAATAAAATATCCTCGATAGATAAGGACTCACTACTAACTCTGATACTGTTGGCTGAATTTGAATCTGTTTATACAGGTCGGGAACCTAAGCATTCGAACCTATGATATACGAGATCATAACGCAAAGAAAGAGTATGCGTCAGTACGTGGAATGTACTGGTATGCTAGATGAGGTAAGCTGAATGCAAGGGTTCATATACATGAACAATAACTGACTGAATGATATAGAGTAACAACATGAGAGTACATGGATAACTGATACTGCTGTAAATACTAAGTATGCACTACTGTGCATATAAATAAATACTGTGATTGAGCTTGTCTGAAGCTAAGTCCCGAGTTCTGATACTGAGTAACTGATATCTAAAGTTACTGATAACTGAGTTACTGATACTAATTGACTGTATCTGACAGTCCTGATTCTTTAGAACAGAATTGAGTTTTATTCTAAAGACTAAGACTAAAACTGTGGGAGGTAATCATCTAACCGACATGCCCCAAATAAGATAGTTGGGGTCTAACCTGGGACCTCAGTTGGAAAGATGTCAGTACCGTGCCACGAGTAAAGACACTAAAGAGTTACCCTCTTCTGGCAGGTACTTTAATGAGAATGGTGGAACCCTCAACTGGCAGGTTAAAACACCCCATCAACCCTCAGCTGGCAGGTTTGATGTCTCAACCTATGTTGGCTACGTAAATCTCGAACGCAAGGATTGCTTCTAAGGATCACATCCTCTACTGGCAGGTGAGCCACCATCCTTGGGTTCACTTGGTGCTGAATCCTACTCCCAACTGAAAGACATTGAACTGAGTATACTGAACTAGACTAGACTAATACTGAGTTTACTGAGTTTTCCTGAATTTTGTAATTGACTGAGTTCTACTGAAATCTATAACTGACTGGATTTTACTAATTGGGACATGATTGATACTATTTTATATCTGATACTGGCTCTAGGTACACAACTAAATTATCGGGCATTAAATACCCCCAGGACTCGATAGCATGGATAGTAAAGCATAACATGATCTTACAAAGCATAACAATGTACACTTGTTCACAATTTATCTATAAAGACATTTTATCAAACACTTGTAGGGCATAAGCTTGCACATATCTTAACATGTCATGATTTCATTAATTGGTTCAAATGGACATTCTATCAAACACTTAGGGAGCACAACTTAATGCACATAATCATGGTTAATTTATAAGCATGGCACTTACAATGCCCAAACTTGTAAATTCATGGATTATAACACGGGGATTTCATAATTCAATACACATGTTATTCAAACTTTATGGAATCTATAATTAATCATGAATTGAAGCTCATTTAATATCAAGAACATGAATACAATCTAATTTCAAGCATGTAAATCATGAATCGTAAATCTTGAAGTTTTAAAAATGGATTCTTGGACTCAATGGGTGAAAGGGACCCATAGATGAACACCTAACATGCCTTGGATTGTTATTTCTTAAAGGTACTTGAAGAAATTCTTGAGTTTTGACCTTGATTCTTGAAGCTGGGGTTTGTTTCCTTGAGAGAGAATGCTTGGATTTGGGGAAAAATTAAGTGAATAATGGTATATCTAGGTTAATTAGGGGTAATTTACGTGTTAAAGCCAGTATCGTCACTGGAATGATTTACCCCTGACTTGGGTGATGAAAAAATATCCAATTACCCCTGGGAATGATTTAAAAATCATCACTGGAAAACCCAATTTGGGCACCTGGCGCAACGCACCACTATCGCGCCAAGCCACTGGAAACTGACAATTGGGAATGTGGCTGGTGGCGCGACACGACAGTATCTTGTTGCCATACTGGATGTGACCTGGAAGCTCACCACGATGCGGTGGGATCGCGGTGGTACATTAAAAATTGACAATTATGAAAAGGCTGCTTGGCGCGGCGTGCCTATATCGCAATGTAATACTAGAAAGTGACCATTGCCATTTGGCTGGTCTCCACGACGCGTTGACATGCATTTTGGCACACTGCTCTAGAAAAATGGCCATAACTCTTCGCCCGGGTATCGAATTTGGGCCAATTTCACATCATTGGAAAGCTAACTGAATTTCCTACGCATTGGCAGGCTTTAAACTGAAAAATACAAAGCATTTTAAAATTTTTATATAGGGTAACCCATGTATTGAGGGTTAATTTAATTTAGGGAAATACAGGGTATTACAAGTGTCAACCCTAGCACGCATGTATAAAAACGTGCACTTTAGTCCCACTCCCATTTCAGACACTTTAGTCCATGTCCAAAAATATAAATATTAGATATTTAATTAAAAATAAAATGAAAAGCTCAAGCATCTCGACCAAGCTCCACTACTAACTACTATTTTGTCGATTTTCCTGTAATTTTTTGGCCATTTTTCGATCATTTTTTTGGCATTAATTGGAAAGTGGCATTACCTCCATTGTTTTAAGTCATTTTCTCATATTTTTAGCCCCGCATTTTCTTTCAAAAACTTGAAAATCAGTTCGATATTTTGAAATTAATTCTAGGCTCAATAGCAATATTCCAATGCTCCTTAGGTTATTTCTAAGATGTAATCCGTTGCATTATTTTGGTGGTCGTCGAAAAAGGCGAGATCAGGTACTGTACAGAAAGCAGCTAAGAAGAAGACGACTACAGTCTATTAAGTCTAGGCTTATAAACCACTATTTGGATTTATTAAATACTATCATCGAGGTATATCATGTCTATTATAGAATATGTGGTGTTGGTATTGAATTTTCTAGTGAATGGGAGGAGACTCCTAAATGTTGAATTTGAAAAACTATGTCTAAAGAAACAGTGTCCATTGCCCTTCGTCGTAATGGTTCATACGACGATTTGGTTATGATCCAAGTGATGTGGTTATTAGTTACTTGATGAACGAGAGGGGGGAAATCTATCCAACGTTCATAAGGAATGATAAACACGTGAAATTATACATGCTTTGCATTGATTCTGATAATTTTGGGCCTATATTAAGGGTTAAAGTTGTTGAAAGATCCCGGGAAGAACCTTCCACATCAGCCCCACCCCCACCCCTGGCAGTGGATGATAGGTCAATGGAATACGACTGCATGGGTGGTCATAAATGGAATAATTCTGAAGAATATAAATACGAGGAGTATGGAGGAGGTGGGGAGGGGTTATCCGGACCACAAGCAAGCCACTCTTTCTCGGATGACACTCAATCTTTGTGTAGGACAAACATTCAAGAACTAAGAAAATGTTGAAGCTTTTCTTGAAGAAGGTATCAATGAAAATATATTTCAATTACATAATGGATAAGAGTTGTAAGAAATACTTTAAGGTGAGGTGTGTAGATCCTACTTGCCGGTGGATGGTGCGCGCATGTGCGAATGGAATATCGGGTTGGGTTTAAATCCACAAATATGTGGGAGAGCATAGTTATGGTGTTGAACATGTCACGGGAAAGCACAAGAATGTCGCCGCTGAAGTCATTGCCTCACTTTGTTTGAACTTTTTCATCGACAACAAAGGTCCGATCCCGAAAGAGATCGAGAGAATCATATTTAGGGAGCCACGTTGCAGGCTGGGCTATTGAAAGTGTTGGATGGCAGGCATCATTGCGAAGAACATAATTAAAGGAATACTCGAGCACGGATATTCAGTGTTGCCCGCTTTTTTCACATATTTTTAACGGCCTCAATCCCAGGTCTATAAATTTTCTCATGGTAGAGGAGGAGTCGGTCAAGTTTATGTAATACTTTATGGCATTTGGGGCTTCCATCCGTGAATATGCATACATAAGAAAGAACGTTGTTGTTGATGAAACGTATTTGTCCGAGAAGTACGAGGGTGTGCTGTTGTCCAATGTCGCATAAGATACGCAGAAACATATCTATCCCTTAGCATATTGTGTGGTGGATAAGGAGAATGATGCGTCATGAGGTTTCTTCTTCGATAAACCTAAGTCGGTTGTTGTCGACGAATCAAAATTATGCGTTATCTCTGACAGACACATAAGCATAGCCAACATCCTCACAAAGCATTATCCGCTTGCGCATCATGGTGTTTGTACGAGGCATCTCGATGAAAATATTAGAAAGAATCACCATTGTGCAGATTATCTCCATTTGTACTACCATGCGGCCAAGGCGTACATGTTGAAAGAATTTAACGACTACTTCAACGTCCTTAAAGAAAAATGTCCTGACGCAGCAACTTGCCTCGAGCATGATGTTGGATTTGAAAAGTGGATTCGGGTTCACTTTTCAGGAAATAGATTCAAGGTCATGACCACAAACATCATCGAGTAACTCAACGCAATGTTTCTCGACGAAAGAGAGTATCCAGTGACGGCCATCTTCAATTCAATTGCACATAGATTTGGCAAAATATTTAGGAAGAGATATGCGGAGGTGAAAAATTCAAGGACTACATTCATTCCCGAAGCCGAGAAGATCTTGAGGAAAAATATGATTAAGGGCGACAAACTGTATGTGAACAACATAAACGGAAGCACCGACAAATTCACCGTTCTTGGTTATGTTCCTTCCTCCAGAGTTAATCTATTGAAAAGGTCATATTCTTGCAGGAAGTACGACTTGGTAAAATTGCCATGTGCTCATGCAATGGTAGTGTTGCGTTTGAAGCTCGGGGATGATTATGGTAGTAGTATTTACAACTAATCTTCGCTCATATATTCAAAAGAATCATACCTACTCACATACTTGGAACCTATTTGTGCAGTACCTCTAGAGTCAGATTGAAGTGTGGCACGAGAGTATCTAGAAATGCAAGTTTTTCCACCCTATTTCGATCTCAAACTAGGGAGGATGAGGTGAAATGCGTTAAGAGTGTGTTGGAGTCTTCAAGGTTCACGAAAAGGAACAAGTTCTCCAAGTGCAAAAGGTCGGAACATAAGAGAACAACATGTAGTCTTAACGTAGGAAAATAGGATTGACATTGTATTTTGTTTTGTTCTGTCAAATGCACTAGACAATTTGTAATGCATATTCTTTTCAAAGATAATGAACTACAGTCAAAATTGACTTTTTTTTATTTTGTATTATCGATCCCAATTCATTTATTATATACTACTAAATAGGTTATACATAACAACCATCGACTAGCCTCATAATATATAATAAATCTATGCTTGGTCTACAGAGTAAATATTTAATACGTAGTGTATAATAAACCTTTCAAGTTATCTATTGACCAAACTCTTTTCTTTGTACACTGTTCAATTCAAAATAATAATGAAGCATTGTAAAACGTGTCGTTTTGAAAAGTTCCATCCCAATTTATTTGTTAAATATTATGTATGAAATCTATTATACACATTACACGTCGACTAGACTCATAATATATAATAAATCTATGTGTGGTCTACAAAGTAAAGATTAAAATACGTAGTAAATAATACACCTTTCGAGTGGTCTATTAACAAAATCCTTTTCTTCGTACACTGAACAATTCAATGTAATAATGATGCTTCGAAAAAGTGTCATTTTGAAATAACTTGACTGTCACGGCTACCGCAATTTTTCGTTACCTATTCTCACATGCCTTTTCACCTTTACTCTACATGTGTATAGCATTTATTGGTCGATTTTGTTCTCCTATGGTTTATTTAAAGAGGTTAATGGTCAATTCTAAACCCACTTTTACTACATCACCAAGCAATAAGAAAAGTAGAGAAAAAAAAAGACAATAAGAAGGTACCTTCTTCGTCCTATGCGAAAGATGACGACAACCCGCAACCTTGATTTGCTTCGACTGAGGAGCGACCTCAACTTTCTTTTCCAGGGTCTTGCCACTGATCAGCGGTGGCTGGACATGGAGCTCCATCGGATGACCTATTTTCTTCAGTACATAGACGAGAGGCTCTACTTGGACCCCCATGACCTCATCACCCCCCTTCTTATCTCCCTCTAGTATAGTATATTTTAGAAAAATGTAGTTCATTGTGGAAGTTTTTATGATGGCTCCATTTTATAAATGAAAGCTTCCATTTTTGTCTTTTTTATTTGGATTTTGTCCCAACATTAGTATATGTAAATGTAATGAACTTTATAATTAAAAAACTTTCATTTATGTACAACTTTGTGTTTAATTTATCTTCAGCATTGTGTTTAATTTATGTGTAACTTTGTGTTTAATTTATCTTTCATTTATGTATAATGAACTTTATGCCTTCTAAAATCATCAGTACAGTATGTTTAAACATTACTAAAGACTGTTTAGTTAAAGGTAAGAAAGAAAATATTGAAGATATAATCGACTACGCGAAATATGAATTATATATTGATGATTCAGAGTATAGACTTATTACAGATTTAAACGTAGGTCGATTATCGACCTACGCAATGATCTATGCTCAACTTACTGAATATATGTATAGTTTAAAATAATGACAAAAAAAAAGAAAAAAATAAAATAAAATAAAATTAAAGTATGTCAATTAACACCATTAAACATTGTAAAGTAATTTAGATACATCAATTATGACATTCAATCACTTTTGAACATGATCAAGTATTACCTAATGCACTCTATAGTCGTGGATCAATGTGATGGGACTTAAAAAGGAGGAGAAATAAAATAAATTAAAATAAATATGAATCATCTAAGCACTAAAGATCAACTGCATATCCTGACATGAGATTAGACACGTGTAATGAGCATAAGGAAGAGTGATGGTTGTCACTTGTGGGTGTTCATGGGACAAGTAATATTTGAGAACAAGAAGTTCTAAATGCAGACGTTTATTTGTTCTGAGTAATTGGTTGTTACTACCGTTGCCCTCCCTTATACTTATTTGATCGAGTGTCCAATGATGATAGGCGAATTTACACGCATATAGCACTATATTTTGCCCATATTTTAGCCTAGTTTTGAGAACAAATTATATATTTCATGCACTTTTAGTCCTTTTTCCTGTAAGTGAGCTAACGAACATGATTAGCAAAGTTTCAGGTATAAATGATGCAGAATTCAGCATTTCATGGATAACTTGACGCCAAAGAAAGCTTCACGAAAGGAGAAAAGCCAATCTTGGACGCCAAGGACTAAAGATGGCGCATGGAAATTCTGTCCCGGGCTAAAACAATATTTTTGAAGACTTTGGGGACTAGCAGTAATTTATTAGGATTAGGATAATGATACATTAACCTAGTACAATTGGGTTAAGTATTTCATTAGCTTATTAGGATTAGGATAATGATACATTAACCTAGTACAATTGGGTTAAGTATTTCATTAGCTTAGTAGGATTTGGTTAAGCATTTCATTAGCTTAGTAGGAATAGGATATGGGTATTATAAATACCCTATCTTGCTAGAGATTTTAAGACATCTTCTTACATCTTCTTATATCTTCTTACATCTTCAGACATCTTCTTACATTCTATTCTATTCTACTTCTAAGACATTCTAGTTCTAAACAATCATTCTTTCATTAATTCTATTTTTCTTCTTCTATTCATCTATTCTTAAATTCCGCAAAAAGAGAAACGTTACCTTGCTAAGGAATTCACGCCTAACGCCTACCACACCATTACAAACGTGAAATCTTTATTGTGGTATAACAACAATGTCAATTGTGATTTCCTTCGCACTCATGGGTAACTAAACTTCTCTGTTGGGGTTATGGAAGCCGAATGAGATACTATCTATTGCTGTGAGTTTGTGAGTTCGTGACACGTATGTTGCTTATATCATTATTCTCTTCATCTTAATCTAAATTCTATGTGGTTGCAAACGCAAGAATACACCAGTATAACATTTAACTTGTTTGAAAGAAAGGTTATATATCTGGAAAAGAGATAATGTCAAGGTAGTAGGGTCCCATCCCTTATTAAAAAGTTAGTGCCGTAACTGGATTAACCTCTTGGAGAATTCGTACCGTTAGATACGCTTTAAGCTCGAAAGAGTTAAAGTGAAATAATCCTCGAATAGGTTGAAAGACGCCTGGATTTACCATCGAATACAATTCTCTATAAGCACATGCATGTCTGAATTCAACACACTCATAGTCAATAGAAACGTATAACTCAGAAGGTGGACATAACCCCAACTCCTCAATTCTCATTGTTTCACAACCTACTAAACATTCTTTCTTTTTACTTTGCTATTTTCTGCTTTACTCTCTTATTTTGGTTACATTACTTTCACAATACAATTCCCCCCTTTTTACGAGACTTGCACTAAAAGTCTAGTAATCGTTGCTTACTTGTTGACCAAGCTATTCCCTGTGGGATCGATACCCAACCCAGTTGGGTTCTATATTTGCTAACGACCGCTTTACACTCCTACGAGAGTTGTAGATTGAGCGTTATCATCCAATTATTTTGTACTCTCATATGATGATATTTAGTCACTTTACATTGCGTGAATGATATTTATTTATTTTATTTTATTTCTCTTTTTTTAATCCCATCTTACTTGTCAATAGACCTATGATGATATCATGTATATATTATAGATTAATATCTTTATCTATACCAGACTATATTAATAGTCATGTATCAACAAATTAAGTCTATTAACAAGTAAGATGAGATTTAAAAAAGAGAAATAAAATAAATAAACACCATTCACGCAATGTAAAGTGACTAAATATCATCATATGCGTGTACAAAATAATTGGACACTCGATCAAATGAGTATAATGGAGGAAAATGGTAGTAACAAGCAATTACTCCAAATAAACGCCTGCATTGAGAAGGACTTCTTGTTCTCAAACATTACTTGTCCCATGAACACCCAGAAGTGACAACCATTACTCTTCCTTATGCTCATTACACACATCTAATCTCATGTCATGATATGTAGTTGTTCTTTGGTGCTTGGATGATTCATATTAATTTAATTTTATTTATTTCTCTCCCTTTTTAGTTTCATCTCAATGATCTACGACTATAGTGTGCATTAGATAACACTTGATCACGTTCAAAAGTGATTGGGTATCACAATTGATGTATCTAAATTGCTTTACAATGTTTGAGTGGTGTTAATTGACATACTTTAATTTTATTTTATTTTATTTCTTTTTTTATCATTATTTTAAATTATCCATATATTCAGTAAGTTGAGCATAGACCACTGCATAGATCGATAATCGACATCGATAATAGGTCTATACACTGAATCATCAACAAAGACAACAGTATATAATTCCTATTTCGCGTAGTCTATTATAGAAGAAATAAACATTCTTTAGAGTCCCTTTGAAGTAAATGATAAACCATTTGAATTTCTTCCAATGGTCTGATCCTTTACCAACAATAACAAGGTACAATTTTGCAACAGTCAGTTTTTGGTAGCCCTACTATATAAATGAAAGGGACCTTTTTGAACTCCCCCATGTTCATTTATTCATCCCTTTCTCGATTTTCTTCAACAATAAAAATGTCACAATCATCTCAAACGTCCAAAAGTACTTATATTTATTATTGTGGTAATCCCGCTATTTTGAAGATATCACCAACCGACAAGAATTCAAGTCGAAAATTTTACAACTGTGCAGTTGGAAAGGTGTATTTTCGTTTAAATAAAAATTTACTTATGTTCATCACATAATACAATTTTCTAATTTATTGTTGTTATTTTAGGATAATGGTGGATGATCTTATTTCAAGTGGATTCTTTCCGATTATGAAAAATCAAAATTTTAAGGCATTGTAAAGTTTAAAATGTTGGAAAGGCTTAGAGAATTTCCAGAAAATTAGGATCTTCTTATGACATTATATAGAGAATCGGAACACAAGATTGATCACTTAAAAGGATTGTTGAAAGACGTCGAAATTGAGAGGGATCAACTTAAGCATAGGTTGGCTATGGCTGAAGAAAAAGAGAAGGACCTAAAAATTATGGTGTATGGTTTACTATTAGTTTTGGCTTTTTGAAAAGGTGTAATGGGGGTGTGGTTGAATTGAATGTCTTATGTCTCTTTCATTAATCGACTACTTTTCACTTATATTATATATGCTTTACTTTACCTTTTTGGTTCATCAATTACACAACACTGTAATATATATGCTTTACCTTTTAGTTAGAGTCTATAATTAACAATGACATTTATGTAAAAATAATGAGACATTGATTATATAAATTGTAAAATATTTATCATAAAATATAAAATCAATTTTGAAAATAAAATTGTTTAAGATCCACACATCTAGAGCTGTAAAATAAAAAAATTAAAGTTAGATTGTCTTGTCTTCCACAAATAAACATCACCCACAAATAAAATTAAAGTTATACATTCTCTTGTGATTCCTCAACATTATTGTCTTCCACATTCATGTTGTTGATGTCATCAACAACTTCCTTAAGAAAATCATCTATATTTGCCAATGCATTTCTTTTTCATCCTCCGCAATACCTATTTTTTCTATTGCACCATTTTCTTCTTCTTCTTCTTCTTCTTCTTCTTCTTCTTCTTCTTCTTCTTCTTTATGATCTTCTTTATGATCTTTTCCTTCTAGTGTTGTCATGGTTCCTTATTCTTCTTCTTATTTTCTCTGTTCTTCCTTTACCGTTGCTATCTTTTCTCCTCCTTCTTCTTCACCTACTGCATTTTTCCCTTCTCCATCTTTCTCTTTTGCTTTCTCTCCATCTTCTTCACAAATAAATTTTTTATTTTTTTCTTCTTCTTCCTGCCTACCTTCATCATGATTATCATTCTCTACATCAGTTGATTCATCAGCTTTGTTTTCTTTTTCACAAACAACTTCTTTATTTTTTCTTCATCGCCTTCATCAGAATTTTCCTTCCCTATAACAGTTGCATCATTAGGGATCATCACCTCATCAACATTGATCGGGGCCTATTTCAAAATTGTCACCTCAAGAAGAACTTATTTTATGCCACCGTTATCGCAGACAACCCTCACAGATGAATATTGGCTTTGGACCTACACACCCGAATTTTCAAGTATTTACCATTTATAATAAACTATGCTATCAAATAATAAAGAATGATATAGATTCTATTATAAGTAAAATGGATTATATAAAATATACAACTTTTATAATATACAGAGGAGATATCACCTTCATCTTCTCCTTTCTTCTTCTGCTTCTCCTTTTCTGCTCTCTTTAACCTCTCTTATTTCACAAAATCAACAATACCCTTCATCATCTCCTCCAGCCTAAACACACGCTCTTCTAAATTTTTAATCGCTGGTGATTTTTTTAATGTTCTCAACTTACTTGTCCCCTCATCGCGAGTGATATGCCTTGACACAAGATTTTCACCCAAGTCTCGTTCATCATACTCGTCCTCACCATCCTCCGATGAGGTGATGATAGTCATACCCTCCAGATGGATCTTCAAGCCATCGTTGAATGTGTAATTCGCCTCATCCGTGAATGCTTTAAACTTTTTCATGTGTTGTTGGTTCATTTTATGGACTGTGGGAATAAGGTACGGGTGCACTCCCTACAAATAAATAAGCAAATATGATTATTAAGCAACATAATATTGTTAAAAATATTCTTCAGAAAAATAGTTTCATACCTTTGTGCTCCATCCGTTCAAAATATAGATCACCTTCGATGAATTTATTGCCTTATGAAGTGTGCCATTTGAGCAATCGGGGAATGAGCAGCGGGTCTTCTATTGATTTATCATTTCCCCTGCTAAGCTCGAAAAAGGCTTCGTATTTTCAAACCTATGATCAAAAGGAAAAAAATATATATAAATCTATCGGTATAGTATAGACACCATAGATAAATTACAGTATAGAATAAACTACTATAATGGTTTATAATCAATACTAGAAATGTCTAGGGAAATTCGTAGAACGTGTACAATGAAACTCCCTTTATAACATATGTATTTTTTTGCTTGGTGAAGTCTATCTGTTTCTTTAGATAGTCTAGAGTCAAGGCGAATGACTCCTTACCCCAAGGGTATCTCTAAAAAAAACTCAAGTTATCCACCATCTTGATTGTGTCTATGTCCACGATTTTTGACAAGTTGCGTGTAAACAATATGTAGTGCGCGAACCAAACCAAGCAGCATTTGAACTTGTCCTCCTTGTCCAGCCTCCCACCTCTAATAAGCTTCACCAATCTCTTGATATTTACATTCATTTTTTTGCAATCCTTTTGAAAAAAGCTTGACCCTCCTCCATCGCTTTGAGGTATTTTGAATCACGGGGATAACACCCACAATTTAAATTTGTGATTAGCATAAACTCCTTCAGACCAAAACATGTGGGCCTGTCGTTGATGCAAAACCATATTTCATGCAGCATGATGTCCTGTTGAACTCGACGAAGAAGTGTATAGTGGAAAAATTGTCGATTGAACTTTATATATTCTGGAAAATCCCATAAACAACCAAAATAGAAATTCTTAAACCTCGACTTTAGACATTGATCAACCACGACTTGTTTAAATTCATAAAATATTTTCAAACTAGACCTAATAGATATCTTAGCCGAAAATGATCCAACATCATCCATGGCTATGGCGAGGTCGTACCTGTCAGCCGAAATAAACCTTGCACAATGGGGCAAGATCAATACTTCCTCATCTATCATATTCTCGATTTTTATTTCCTCCTGCTCATCTCAACCCGAAGCTTGAACAACTTCATCACTACAATTTCTATTCTCCGACTCATCGACTACTCATATTTTACTTTTCTAGGATCTTTCAACTTCTATAGCCTTGTGTTTATTATTACCTCTAGCCATTTTTTATGATCTACATACAAAAGATGAGATTTCTCAACTATCACAGAAAAAATAATATCTAATCGACCTAACAGTCTATTAACATAACAACAGCTCCAGCATATGAATGTGGAATCAAAAAAAAAAGAAAACCTATCTAAAACACCATTACAATCAAGCGCACTTGAAGATCAAATCCAGAAATCAAATAAATACCTAATCAACTGAACGGTCTATTAATAGAACAAGAACAACGTATGATTCAAACTAGGAAATCCCCAATAAGAACATGCATCTACAACACCATTACATTGATGAATAATTTGAAGAAAAATTAAATTCTTGGCACATTAGCCGATGAAATTTGCAAACACAATTTCACCATGCAATCGGCAAGGATAATCACTATCCATCAATTATCCATCAAAAATCAAACAAATACCAACTAAAAGACAAAGATTATCAGTAAAATCAACCCTCATTTTTCAAAAAAAATAATTTGTTATTTCCTCCCAAAGCAACTAAATCGACACAAACCAAAACAGAAAAAAATAAAAAAACAATCAATATGGAGCACAAATTACTCAGGAGATGAATAGAAATTACCAGAAGTTGAGGATGGAAGTTATTAAAGCTTAGACAAGGTACAAATAAAAAATGGAGATTGTGTGCAAAATCAGAGGGAGAGTCGATGGTGTTAGTGAGGAGAGAAAAAATCTTTTTAGTATTTTATAGAATAGTGGGATGTTAAAAGTATTTAAAAAAGACTCAAGAGGTGCCAATAATTTTTTATTTTTTACACTTTAACCCATACCCAACACCTTTTCTATTTTCTGTACTCAAACCATAGAAAATTAATTCAAAAATAAATTGGTGTCTATTTTTCAAAATAAATTTTCAAAGTGTCCATTAACCCAAATCTTCTCAAGATACTCCACATTTTGTTGCCGACTTGTTGTGCCCGTGTAAATGTAATTGTAAAGTTATAAAAAAATTATAAAAAATACTAAGTAGTTGCAGGGATCCAAACCCAGACATTTTCTCTCTAGGTGTTTTTTTATAAATTATATCAGTCTTTATATATTTCTTATATAGTCTATCGCCGAGTCTAGTGGACGCTGGAGCACTCCAAAAAAACACATGAGGTCGCCCCTGTATTGGGAGAGGGGGTATGACTAGCACAATGTAATGCCTCACATTTTTGAACTAGAAATCGAATCGTCGTTCCTACGTGTGTAAGCTAAAATTCCATGGTTTATATTTAAATGTGTCATGATCTTTCTCCTAGTATATGAAGTGATTTGGAGGTGGAAAATACTCTTAGAAATCGCTTAAAGCAAAGTTGAGCTAAGAATCCTTCATTCGTTCAAACTTTAATATTCGATTCTACAAGGGTCCACTTTGAACGTGTGTAACTTTTGATACATATAGAATTCTTCAGCTCAAGACCCACCAAATGGTAGATAATTGAATTAGCTTTCCAACGATATCAATTTTGCCTAAATCCGATAACCGAGTTCCGTGCAGTAAGACGACACGATCTTGATGCGTCGCATCGACTGCACTCAGATACGAAACCTGACGTGAATCTAAAGTGGTTTTACGCGTTATTTCAATTCCTAAAGGGTCTAGGGGAACTTTAGTCATATTCCCTCACCCAAATTCCGTCCTTAGTCATCCTTAAACAAAACTAATCCTTTTAGTAATATTTTAACTCTCTGAAGATCTCTAATTCATCTTTCAAAAACACAAGAGGAGAAAACAACTAGGGTTTGGGCAATCAAGCTTAAAGGCCCAATCTTTTCGAACTTTCTTCGTAATCCTTTGCAATTAAGGTACGTAAGGCTATCCTAAATCTCATGGGCATGGTTTTTTTTATTTTTATAAGCTTTGAAGATATTTATATATGTATATAAAAAAAGGATGTTGGTAAATTGTTTTAAGAGCCTACATTGTGAAATCAATTTGATGGAATTATGAAATTGTTATGGGGTTTTCTATAAGTTTGATTTATAAATCTCGCACTTATTTGATTTGAATCCGAAAGATGATTTACGAATGTAACTTGTGTGATTTCACTCCCCATGACGAAATTTATGAACCTGACATGATATAATTTGTGAATTATTTTTGAGAGCATGAATTAAGATCCCCTCTTTTTATCATGAAATTTATGTATAACCAATGTCGGGGGCTGATTTGTGAATGATGAGAAACTCTTGAGTTTTAGATGTCTCCTTAATCATTATGCATGAATGGAATAAATGGAATGGCCACTATGCTTTTAAGATTCATAAAAAGAGTGTGTTTGAATAAGTTTCATGTGATTTTGATGATAAGAACCCTCACATGACTTGATAAATTTTTGGTGGTCATATACATATTTTTGAATAAGAAGGGTTGTGGAATGATGTGATGTAAATGACTTGTAAGTCGGGTTATGACGATACTCCTTTGTGAATTGCCCTTAAGATAACAAAAAAAATGTTATGAGTGAGATGCATGTTTTTCTATAATAGATTTTGAAATTGGGTTAATGCGAGTTAGGTGGTTACCCGAAGAAAGCACGAGTCATAAGACACTATGCTGGAAACCGCGATTGGCTGACACGGGACATTGGTACCCTGCTATATGATCTTGTGTGCCTAATATTATGTCATCCCAATTTAGGACTATGGTTTAGAGCCCTGCTTTGTGATCTTGCACCCAACCACAACATGTGTCATCCCAATTCGGGACTATAGTTTGGAGCCCTGCTTTATGATCTTGCGCGCAACCACGACATGTTATTTTGATTAGGGGCTTTGGCACGCTGCTTTGTGATTTTGCGTGCCCTCCCCTCACTAGTACTCCAATTTTGGTGGCAACCGAGATCTGGTAGTCGGTGAAAATTATGAAATTATAGGGTGTACCACCTAGCTCAACCGTGTTGAGGAAAATTAAACCACCTAGGGTGAAAATGTTGTTAAAACTCAAATACCTTGCCCATGTATTTTTGAATGATTTTTGCGATACTATGTTTTACAAAGGCTCCCACCTATGTTGTATAAAAATATAATTTGTTTTTGGATTACTCTCCGTACCAGTACATCTGTAGTGACCCCCTATATTTCAGGATTCTGAGACACAGTCCTGGGGTCCTTGCAGCTGGTGAGCCTCCCTTACTTCGGAAGGCCTTGATTAGAAGTTGTTATTGTTATTTTATTTTGATTCATGGTCCGACTGGGGGCCTTGTCCTAGTCTTAGACAAGATTTTGGTTTTGATATATTAGAAATTTCGCAGACTGATGTTAGACGTTGTCAGAGGTTTATGGTTTCCATTCTAGATTGTTCAATTGAATTATCATATTGACCATGATTCCGTATTATTTTATATTTCCGCATTTTTCTTCATGTTATATGAAAGTGTGTATGACTGCCAGATAGAGAAGGGCGCTCGGGACTTCACAGTTCGGGATGCCCATCATGGCTAGGGCCGCAGCTTGGGTCGTGACACACAATCTGTAATATAAATCTATCTCTCATGTTATATTTAATAATCTCTTTTGCATTGTCGAATATCTCTTATATTTAAAGTAAATAATCTCTAGCAATTTATGTATCTCTTAATTATTTAGTTTGTCTTCTCTACAATATTTATTTTTACATATTTATTTATTTTTATATGTTTTACTTGAGTCGAGGTTAAAGGTATAGATAAGATTGCATACACCTCATTAGTGAGATTACATTGGATATGTTGTTGTTTGTTGTCTTATTTATATAAAAAAAATAAGCTCTTGGTTTAGTAATCATCTCAACAATTCTATTTTTAAGTTTATATTTAAACTATCACGTGTGCAAGTTTCTTTCTTTTTGATAACTAACAGTTTTATTAATCACCAAAATATCAGAACAAAAGGATTCATTGCACAACTTAACGCAGCTGGCTATCTAAAAGTACAAAAAAGATATAACATAGGGCTAAGCTCTAGAGTTACAAGAAGAAATTTTGAAATATAGATTGTATCCTAGAGGAAGCTCGCTCACGGCATATGTATGCCATTTCCCTTACTAGTTGTTGCGTATGCTTGACTTGCTTCTCATAGAGCTTCAAATTCCCTCACATATGATGTATATAAGCTCAGCAAACACCAATTCGAAAATTTGAGCTCTCTTAGACTTGCCTTTAGAGTTGTTATGGTCCAATTAAAAACCTGATCCAAGTTGATTGCTCATTCGTCTTCTTCTTTCATCTACCTAAGAATGCTTTACAAGACCAACGAGAGTAGTGAAGGTGATTCCTTGTTTCATCTTGAGTTTGACACATAGAAAATTTGGCATCCACACCCATACCTAAACTGTGCAACTTATCTAAAGTTTGCAGTTGACCGTGCATTGCTATCCATAGAGTAAATACATTAGATATTTCCAGGTAATCCTGGTATGTTGACTAACTAGTTGCAGATACAAATGCTTGATTCTGTTATTAGAACTCTTGCCTCGTAGTTTTCTGACCATCCAGGAGGCCCTTGGAGAGTTCTTAGCATGATCAAACTGTTGGTTCTAGATGTAGTAGACTAGCATTGGATCCATCTAATCCATATTTTGCTGGTCTTATGTTCAATATCTCGACGGGCTTTGATGTTGGTGATACGCCCAAATTACAACTCTCGTTAAAAAGTGTAAGTGGTCGCTGTCAAATATAGAACCCAACTAGGTTGGGTGTCGAATCTCTAAAGCAGCAGCTAAGATTTCCTCATCCGGAAATGCATCATTGATCTCCATCTCATCTCTAATTTCTCGCCCACCTTCCATCATAGACAGATGATCCGCCACTGGGTTTTCGCAACCCTTTCTATCTTTGACTTCAAAGTCAAATTCTTGGAGTAGTAAGACCCATCTAATCAACCTTGGCTTTGCGTCCTTTTTATCCATCAAATATCTTAAGGTTGCATGGTTAGTGTGGACCACCACCTTGGTTCCAAGAAGATAAACCTTAAATTTCTCAAAAGCATACACTACAGAAAGGAGTTCCTGTTCGGTGACAATGTAGTTCTTTTGAGCTCCATTCAGAGCTTTGCTGGCATAATAGATTGGTTGAAACAATTTGTCCCTCTTTTGACCCAAAGCATCTCCAAGGGAAACACCACTTACGTCACACATGATCTCAAACGGCTTGGACCAATTCGGAGCTACAATGATAGGGGCTTCCACCAATTTCCCTTTAAGGCATTCAAATGCCTTCAAGCAATCTTCATCAGAGGAAAACTTAGCTTCCTTCTCCAAAAGTTTGAAGAGTGGGTTTGCAATCTTGGATAAGTCTTTAATAAACTTACGATAAAAACCAGCATGGTCGAGAAAATTTTGAACCCCCTTCACAGAAACTGGAAGTGGTAGTCTCTCAATAACTTCAACCTTGGCTCGATCAACTTCAATTCCTTTTGCTGAAATTTTATGTCCGAGAACAATGCCCTTCTTAACCATAAATTGGCACTTCTCCCAATTAAGTACAAGATTGAATTCCACACATCGTTGCAAGGCCATTCTCAGGTTTGCCAAACACAATTCAAATGAATCTTCTACCACCAAAAAATCATCCATAAACACCTCCAAGGTGTCTTCAACCATATCTAATAAAATATACATCATGTACTGTTGGAAGGTGGCTAGTGCATTACATAACCCAAACGTCATCCGCTTGAATGCAAAAGTGTCATACGGGAATGTAAAAGGGGTCTTCTCCTGATCTTCAGGAGGAATACAAATCTGGTTATATCCAGAATAACCATCCAAAAAGTAATACCATCCCTTTCCTGCCAATCGATCAAGCATTTGATCTATGAAGGGCATTGGAAAGTGATCCTTTAACGTCCACGAGTTGAGCTTTCGGTAATTCATACACACCCTCCACCCATTAACAGGCCTGAGTGGGATCAATTTGTTCTTCTCATTGGCTACCACTGTCATGCCCCCTTTCTTAGGCACACATTGCATATGACTCACCCATTTACTATCTGATATAGGATATACCACCCCTGCATCTAACCACTTGATGATTTTTTTCTTTACCACCTCTTGCATAGGTGGGTTCAGGTGACGCTGATGCTCAATAGTAGATACACAATCCTCCTCTAGCTAAATTTTGTGCATACATATGCCTGGAGGAATACCAATGATATCCGCAATAGTCCAACTAATAGCCTTTTTATATCTCTTAAGATCAAGATAGAGCTTCTTAGGAGCATAAGAATACGATCCCATTCCTATCAAAGTACAAACGGTCTCTTCATAATCTACAACAACTTCACGATTAAAATTCATAAGTATTGCGGCTAACGGCTCAACAACAAGCTGCTCCTCTATTGGTACTTCCTGCTAGTCCTCATAATATACATCAATAATTAAGAACACACTCATCTCTTTATGCTGTTTCATTGATTTGCACACATCAAAATGCACCACTTCATCATTCATCCTAAATAAAAGCTCATTAACTCGCAAATCTATCAGTACACTTCCGGTTGCGAGGAAAGGTCAACCCAAGATTATGGGCACCTCGAAGTCCACCTCACAATCCAGAATTACAAAATCCGTAGGAAATATGAAGGTAGCCACCTTCACCAGCACATCATACAAAATACCAACAGGTCACTTTACCGACCTATCCGCCATTACGAGTCGTATGGCGGTGGGTGTGGGGTTTCCCAAACCCAACTTTTTATAATCAGCTAGCAGCATCAGGTTAATGCTAGCTCCTAGGTGATATAAAGCCTTAGCAAATTGAAAAGACTCAATCGTGCAAGGAATAGTGAATGCTCCTGGGTCTTCCTTCTTCTGCACCAAGGACCTTGTAGCAATAGCACTGCAATGATGGAGATTATCCACCGATTTGTAGCTCACCGCTCTTTTCTTTTTCAAAAGGTCCTTCCTAAATTTGGCATACCCTGATATTTGCTCAAGTGCCTCAACAAAAGACACATTTACCGTCAACTGCTTCAACATGGCCAAAAACTTTCTAAACCTTATATCCTCAGCCTTCTTCTTTAATCTTTGAGGAAAGGGAGGTGGTGGTTTTGGGAGAGTGTTCACCGCTCCTTTCTTTTCTTATCTTCCTTTTCTTTCAACTCATCAGCCTACTGACTGTTGGATACAACATCATGAATAATCTCATCTGATTTTTCAGACTCTATCGAATGATCAATATCTGCTTCATCAACATTCTCTGCTAAAATATCCACCACAGACTTACCCACAGATGGGCTTGCCAATACTTTACCACTCCTAGTGGTAATTGCCATGCACGAACCATCTTTTCTTGGATTTTGAACTGTGTCACTTGGTAGAGTACCTGCCTTCCTCTGATTAAACGCAGCAGAAAGTTGGTTCATTTGCTTCTCCAACTGTTTTATTGAAGTAGAGTGCGAGTCAACCAATTGATTCATCGAGGATAAATCATTTTTCATCTCTGCTACTCTAGTATTGGTTGCTTCAACCCCTTTCAATAATTTAGCCATCATATCTTCCATGGACATCTTCCCAGAGCTAGTTGCAATGGCCTCACGATTTCCAGGAGACACATAAAACCCACTCCTGTCATTTTTGTTTTTCCAATTTCCTTGGTCTCGTCCTTGCATCCCGATTTATCATAGTAGTTTCGGCCTTGGTTTCCTTGGCTACAGCCCCCCTGATTGCTCAAATAATTGGCTTCCTCCTTAGAATCAGAGTCAGCTCTACCCTTTGATGCAATAAATTTAACCTTCTCTGTCTTTTCTGGAAATAAATGCTTAGTAAGAAGGTCCATCTGTGTCTTCATGTGAGCCATGTCTAGGTCACGTTCTTCTTTCTTTCGCCTCTGTTCTGCAGTCATGCCAATAGATACAGCAGAGCTTGTTACCTCAGAATCTCTTGGCCCATTCAACCATAAAGTCGTTTCTCCAGACAGAGACAACAGGAATAATCGCAGCCGAATAACATTTTGTCCTATTCCTGGATTGTTGAACGATTTGCATGTCGAGATAAAGTTAATCAAATGCATATTCGGGTCATCACCCGCAAGTCCACCGAACAGTCCATTAAGATGTAATAACTGGATCATGGTACTCGTGATATTAAACTTAGCTCCAGGTGCTAGGGGCGGGGGAATAATATCCCCTGCAGCAACAGTCCCATCCAGGTCATCATCATCATCATCTAGAGCAAACTGGACAGCTCGGCGTTCAGGTCTCATCCTAGCCTGGCGATTTCTGTTGATATTCTTATTCGTTGTTGCGGCTACATCATCTGCACGTCTTGGATTTAATAACTCATCATTTCCCAGGTCCTCATCATCTGGGTGTACTTCCCGACCATCATTGTCTGTATTCTGCTGGTTTACTTGCGTGGCTGCCAAGGCTACTAATCTAGCCTGCTTCTATTGAGCAACTATTCCTTTCGGGTCCTGTTGATCGTCCATTCTGCCAATGAGTTTTGGTTCTGGATAAATTGATAATAATGGTTAACCTAATCTCCGCGTACTTGGCATACAAGATACTCAACCTGCACAAAACAAAAACAACAAATAAAAAATAAAATTTGGGAATCTTTGACCACAGGGTCGATTAACAATCACAAACTTAGTTGACAACCATATTCTCCGACAACGGCGCCAAAATTTGATACGCCCAAATTACAACTCTCGTTAGAAAGTGTAAGCGATCGCTGTCAAATATGGAACCCAACTAGGTTGGGTGTCGAATCCCACAGAGAATACTATGCTCACTAAGTATTGTAATCGTTACTGGACTGTTGATCAGAGGTTCCTGAATAAGGGGGTTTTGATTTGTAACTTATAAAGTAATTAACTGTAACAAAAGTATTCCAGCGAATGATTCTCTTTGCAGTTAGTAATTTAATGAGATTAAACAAACTAGGGCTATGGTTACCAAAATGCTAGCACAACTAGGGTTGTGAATCACTTAAGAGTTCCATTTAGCAAATTCAATTGCAAGAAGGGTTGAATCCTATTCTTTATCCCTTAGTTTCTCAACCTAAGTGGATAGATTATCCTCTAATTCTCTCAAACTTAAGGATACATTGTTCTTTCAACCATTTTCTCACGTAGACTAATCCTGTTAGGGAATTTGCCATTACTCCAAAGGTTAAATCCTTTAGAATTCATGTAAACACTTTCTTTTTCCCAAGAAACACTTTCCTTTCAGACAAGTGATGTTCTTGGGCTCACTTTTCAAGTTTGCAATCAAGAAAAGCCATTAAATTGAAGAAAGGTTTATACAATATCAGTTATTCATAGAACTCAATTTGATTCACAACCCATACATGCTCTTCACATTAAGGATCCCATAACCTTAGTTATGGGAGCTTAGCCACAAAATTCCATAGAAGAAGAAGAAATAATTCTTGTATTATTCATAAATAGATTTAGAATTCACTTACAAAAATCTCAAGAATCAATAATTGAATCTTCAATGGAGATGTAATGATTAAGTCCACAAGATTTGCTAAATTCCCAAAAATACTAGGTTACAGAAAGTTTCAATGGATGATAAACTCTTAAAAAATTAATAAGTGATACTCTACTAACCCTAAAATTTGGTTTTTATATATTCCTAGGTAAAAAGGAATTTAAATTTAAAATCAGAAAAACCGCGTCCAAGTTGACGGCCAAAGTGGTGTCCGTCGTAATTCTGACGGTCAGACTGGTGGTCAGTCGAAAGTCTGACGGTCCACCATTTGGTCTGTCACTGAGTCCTTCAGAAGGAGTGGTTTCTGGATACGGCCTGATGGTACACCTAGTGGTCCGTCGCAATACTGACGGTCCACCATTTGGTCCATCACTGAGTCCTTCGGAAGGCCATGCTCTGGATAAGTCTTGACGGTCCAATTGGTGGTCCGTCGGAAGCCTGACGTTCCACCATTTTGACCGTCAAAATCTCTTTTATTTCTACTTTTTCCATGTTCCTTCTGTGGTTTACTTTTTTCCCTGAAACACTAAAAAGACTCGTTAAATACCACTTTGGTTGCTTGAAAACATACAATTTTCCCAAGAAGATGATGCTAAATGTTTCGTCAAAAGCCGAAACATCAACACCCTCAACCTAAGATAATTGCTTGTCCTCAAGCAACTCAGCACCTAATTGCGAGCATGAATGATACAATGACCTGCAAACAACCACTGAAACATTTTGATGCAACTATTCACTCATTATTTCACTCACATGAATTTAACACATCATGGTATACACCCGGCATTGATCATAGTTTAGCACACAAACATGGATGTTACATCCCACAGAGAACAACAAAACTCAGTAAAACTCTAGTTGCCCTCACAAAAATGAAATCCACCACTCATCACATGATATGGACGTAATCTAAACTCTCACACTCATCAAAGAAGTTACAAACATAGTCCAAAATACCCATAGGCTTGCCCTCTCCATACGACACCTCCTCAAGATCGACTCGCTAGGATCAAACAGGTCTTTTCAAGGCTTATAATGACAGGTTAGGTAAGGACATGCTTTTGGGATAAAGTGACTCATTAAGACTTAACTCTCATTGCCTTTGCATTGCTGTAGCCCAGATCAGCTCATTTACTACTTCCAATAACAGACTCTTCTTCAGACATAAGACCCCCCCCTTTTTAATGTAAAAAAGACAAGCATCAGTCACCCTCAACTTATGTTGATTCATTCAGTTAAGGTGCACAATATCTTTGAACTGATCAGGGCCAAAAGCTTTTCGATTAAAATTTACACTCACTTTCCATTTGATAGTTGCACCTTGACAAAAGTCACCCTCAACTTAGGTGTTTTGCCTAAGTTAAAGTGCACAATACCCAAATATTGGGCCAAGGCCAGGGTAGGCTGCTAATGCCCTATGGAGAGTAAATGAACGTTATTGGAATTGAAAAAAAAAGGGTCCTAAAGGCACAAGACGGGTTCTAATGAGATAAAAATCTTTTTGGTGGGGTTATTTATTTAGGCTAAGTGGGCTAAAAGTACAAGGAGGCCTGTTATCCTAACCTATTGAATCTACTAGAAGACCATATCAATGACTAAAGAAAGTTCTAGGCATTAGACTATGCAAGAACTGAAAGTAAATCCTCACACCCACAGGCAACTGAGCTAAACTTCTTCTGCAACTCTTAGAATATTCATCATATAATTCATGCACCTCTTACAGAATAATGCCAAATACAGATTTACTGAAGGTTATGGACACATGTTTGCATGAATAAAGTAAATAATTACATACACATGCTTATAGTCTTATGCCAACATCATTCATTATCCATATTTACAACGAAGTACTGAAACAGAAATATTTTATAGATAATCATTAAACACAAATATTTACATCGCAAGCTGTAGAATTTGAAATGCAATAATAAAAACACTCTAGACATGTCGCTTTTACTAGATAGCACATGATTGGATTTAAAATATAGGGAACAATATCCAACCATGATGTAAATACACCCACCCTACACAGAAAGATATGCATTGTCCTCAAAGTAATAAATTACCGTACATGGTTGGGTTGGGATATTTACTTCGCCTCCTATTCCTCCGAGGCATCTGTCAGGTGGGGTGAGGTCCTTGCGTCCTCACCCGATGCAATGTTGGCCCTTATGGTGGTAGGAGTACTCAAAACCTCACCCTCCACAATTTGAGGGATCATCTCCCGAACTGAACCTGCACTTCGCCCCCTTTCTGGGGAAGCACTAGTAGAGCATCATGCCGTTTTGTTTTCTACTTCTCTTTAATTTTTTTTAGCTTTTTTCTTTGACTTTTTGGTAGCTCTTTTTAGGTTATGTTGGTCTAACTCCTCGGGTGACATTGTTTCTCTCTTTCTCCTTTTATCTTCTTTCCTTGCTGCTTTTTCATCAATTTGCGCCTTGCCTTTGTCCTTCACCGGTCTACCTATCAGCTCCAGAATGCCCTCATCATCATCACTTACCGCTAAAGTCAGGTCAAATGCAGGCGGATATGTTTGTTTCCCCGTTAACTCTGCTATGTCGGCCTTTGCCTACTCAAACTCTGCCATGAGCTTGGCAAGATCAGGGAGAGACAGTGAGTCTAGCCTTTTGTTGATGCGGGTTTCCATGTTATCCATCCTAACTTGAATAGTTTGAAATGGTCTGACTGCTTTGGCCACAATTTCATCTACAAAAGGTTTGAAATCTCTAGCCCACTTTTCTAACTGTTTCTGAAACTGCTTTTGATTCATCACCACCTTAACAAAGTTTTTTGGACTGAACCTGTATTCCTCAAACTCCACTCCACTAGTAAACTGTGTAGAACCTAACCTTGCAGACGTACCCTAGGGCACATAATCAGGTGGTACATATGTGGTGATGGGTAAAGGCATACAAAAGTGGTCACTTTCTATGCCCGCACGAATATCTCGTCTGCAATTACTTGGCCAAAATCAATTGGTAGCCCTGAAACCAAACTGGCTACTACTATTGCTCTGTGATGATCCAGGTTCCCATCTCTTTTTATTGGCATTAACCTTAATCGAACAATAGCCCACCAAAACTTGGCTTTAAGGCTAAGAGTGAACTTTGCAATGCGCTCTTTGGAATTAGTCAACCAGGAAGGATTTTCATCATCGGTCAATAAAGAAGCTGCCCAACGTCTCTGACTGGAAGCATTTCTCATTCTATATTCAAAATCTGGGACAATGGGTGGAGCCTCATATCCTGGCCCGAATAGCATCCTGTTAATTGTTCGGGCTGAGATATCAACGGTTACCCCTCGAACCGGGACAAACTCCCTATTTGATTTATTTGAGATTGGAGTCCCCTTTGGGCATTTCGCTTTCACCAAACACAGATAATTTGTGAAAAAATTCCTACTCTCCTAATGGTCTGCTCACCAATGCTAGTCCATATTCATTAAATTGGCACTCTAACTCAGGATATTCATGAAGTTCTGTTATCATAATCTAATGTTCTTCTATGAATGATCTCCTAATCCATCGAGCTGTGGGTGTCAACCCGTCATAGAACTCTTTTTGTGCCCTCTCTATCTGCCATCTGATAGCTTCTCGAATCAGCATATCCTTTCGCCTGATAACATTATCACCCTCAGGTTCAGCTACAGCATCAGGAACTCTTGTTTGATCCTCAGCGTTAACAGTTTCAGTATCACCCTCTACAGGCAATGGTTAAGTTGTAGCAACGGTTGCCTCATTGGGGTGTGAACTTGTACTGCTAGAGGTACTCTCACTCTCCTCCTCAGACTGGAAGAGTATGAGGGCTTCTTTTTTATTTTGTCTGGTGCTGTAAGCCGGTGCGGCCTCATTCCTACCTCATCGAGATCTTCCTCCTCTGGTTTGTGGAAGTTTAGGGGCCATAACACTTGAAAGGAAGTAATGAATTAGTTCAAAACTCAAACACAGTTACATCATGTAATTTTGCAGTGTGACGGTCAAGTTGGTGGTCCGTCAAAAAGTTGACAGTCCACTAATTCAACCGCCGCTGCTTATCCAGAAAGTGTCATCTCAAAGTTTTTTGTTACGATAAATTTGGTGGTCCATCAAAAAGTTGACGGCCCACCAATTCAACCGTCGCACCTTTGTCTTCAGTCATAATTTTGGGTTCGACCCTTTTATCGAGCAATTTCATATCAGATCAATTTACAACTATCAACACAACACTAAACTCATATTTTAAGCACATTCTTTGAATTTTACAACTTATGCTACTCAAATTTCACACAAATTGGCACATTGAAGTCCAACTCAAGTCATTCAAATTCAACATAATAAGAACAAACCAAGAAAACAAATCATGCTCTTACACTTAATATGGACAACCAAAAGAGAAGGGTATGCACATACCTAGATTGTGCAGGTACGCTACACGCTTGAAACTTCAGAGACAAAGCTAACTTTTAAATTTTAGCTCTTGCATTTCTCTTTATTTATGATGAAGAGATGGAAGGAGTAAGCTAGTTTAAATTAGGTAAAAATGGAGAAGATAGGGAGTCTCAGATGGGATAACTCCCTTCAAGTTCTTCAAATCTTAAGAAAGTGGAACAACTAAAGGTCATGGGATGGTTACAATGAATGTACCCGCTCATTTTATCCTTGAAATCTCACTTTCGGTCAAATACGGAGTACTTATAAAGAGTACCGATTTAACCTGACCTGATTTCGAATTAGGGTTAAAGTGACGGTGACATTGACAGTACGTCGTAAGTATGGCGGACCACCACTCTGACCGTCACTCATCACCAAAGTTTGGGTGTTTCTGTTTCGGTGTGACGGTAAGCGGGACGGTCCACCAAGAATGTGACGGTCCACCAGTCTGACCGTCACTTCTTACCAAAATGTAGATCACTGATCTTACTTTTGATGGCTTTTATAACGTCCCACCAGGTTTGTGATGGTCCACTACTTAGGCCATCGTGGCTTATCCAGTGAATGAAATTTCTTTCCATTTCTTGATGGGTGAAAGTGGTGGTCCGTCAGGGGATTGGTGGTCCGCCAAGGAGTCCGTCACCTTGTTCCAGTAGCTCACTTGTATCCCTTTTTTTTCTTTTTACTATATTTTTGGTCCTGCACGCTTCACAAACACATCAAAATTGCACAAAAACATAAAATGGACTCTAACTATGGTTACAACAACATGTTGTGGGCTGCCTCCCACTAGCGCCTGATTTATTGTCGCGACACGACTCAGTTATCTTGATTACTCAGACTTCATCGAGATAAAAGATATCAACACTTCTTATCGAGTCTTTTGGACCAATATAAAGTTTGATTCATTGCCCGTTCACTTTGAAGACGCTACCATCTTCATTTTCAAGCTCGACTACTCCAGATGAGTGGACTTGACTAACTTTAAATGGTCCTGACCACTTAGACTTGAGTTTACCTGGAAACAATTTTAGCCTGGAATTGAATAAAAATACCAAATCACCTTTTCGGAAGTCTCTACTTTCAAGTCTTCGGTCGTGATACTTTTTTATCTTCTCTTTGTAAAGGTCTGCTCTTTCCTAAGCCCCGAGATGGAATTCGTCCATCTCATTTAGATGCCCCAATCTTAGCTCTGCTACCTCCTTCCAATCCAGATTTAACCTTTTTAGAGCCCACAAAGCCTTGTGTTCCAGCTCAACTGGTAAATGACATGCTTTTTCATAGACTAGATGATACGGTGACATGCCAATTGGAGTCTTAAAAGCAGTTTGATAAGCCCACAAAGCGTCATCTAGCTTTCGAGCCCAATCTTGCCTATTAACATTCACTGATTTGGCTAGGATAGTTTTAATCTCCCAATTCGACACCTCTACTTGCCCACTAGTTTGTGGGTGATATGGAGTTGCTACTCTATGCTGTTTCACCCCATATTTCACTAAAGCTGCCTGGAACACTTTGTTGTAAAAATGGGATCCTTCATCGCTTATAATAGTTTGTGGCACTCCAAAATGAGAGAAGATGTTCTTCTTAAGAAACGCAACAACTCTCTTCCCTTCTTTATCAGACAAGGCAACAACTTCAACCCATTTGGATACATAATCCACAACAACTAAAATGTACTTTATTCCATACGAGCTTACAAACATGCCCATAAAATCGATGCCCCATACGTCAAACAATTCCACTTCAAGCATCTTCGTTAAAGGCATTTCATGCCTCTTGGAGATAGACCCCTTCCTCTGACATTGGTTATATTTCAGCACAAACTCGTGAGCATCCTTGAATAATGATGGCCAATAGAAGCCACTCTGCAACACCTTTCTCGTAGTTCGCTCACCTGCATGGTGACCCCCGACTGAGAAAGCATGGCATGCTTCCAATATGTTTAACACATCTCCTTATTATATTATCAGCACATCACCGAAAAAGATATGGCTCATCCCAGAAGTAGTGTGTCACATCATGAAGAAATTTCTTTCTTTGATGGAAAGAAAGGTTTTCAGGAATCACCTCACTCACCACATAATTCGTAAAATCAGCGTACCAAGGTAGTTTCACCAAAGCAGCAGCTAAGATTTCCTCATCTGGAAATTTATCATTGATCTCTATCTCATCTCTAATTGCTCGCTCACCTTCCATCATAGACAGATGATCCGCCACTTGGTTTTCGTAACCCTTTCTATCTTTGACTTCAAAGTCAAATTCTTGGAGTAGTAGCACCCATCTAATCAACCTTAGCTTTGCGTCTTTTTATGCCATCAAATATCTTAAGGCTGCATGGTCAGTGTGGACCACCACCTTGGTTTTAAGAAGATAAGCTCTAAATTTCTCAAAAGCATACACTACAGAAAGGAGTTCCTGTTCGGTGACAGTGTAGTTCTTTTGAGCTCCATTCAGAGCCTTGATGGCATAATATATTGGATGAAACAATTTGTCCTTCTTTTACCCCAAAGTAGATCTAAGGGTAACACCGTTTGAATCACACATGATCTCAAATGGCTTGCACCAATTCGGTGCTAATATGATAGGGGCTTCCAGTAGTTTCCCTTTAAGGCATTCAAATGCCTTCAAGCAATCTTCATCTAAGGAAAACTTCACTTCCTTCTCCAAAAGTTTGAAGAGTGGGTTTGCAATCTTGGAGAAGTCTTTAATAAACCTACGATAAAAACCAGCATGGTCGAGAAAATTGCGAACCCCCTTCACAAAAACTGGAGGTGGTAGTCTCTCAATAACTTCAACCTTGGCTCGATCAACTTCAATTCCTTTTGCTGAAATTTTATGCCCGAGAATAATGCTCTTCTTAACCATAAAGTGACACTTCTCCCAATTAAGTACAAGATTGAATTCCACACATCGTTGCAAGGCTATACTCAGGTTTGCCAAACATAATTAAAATGAATCGCCTACCACAAAAAAATCATCCATAAACACCTACAAGGTGTCTTCAACCATATCTGAGAAAATATACATCATGCACCGTTGGAAGGTGGCAGGTGTATTACATAACCCAAACGTCATACGCTTGAATGCAAAAGTGTCATACGGGCATGTAAAAAGGGTCTTCTCCTGATCTTCAGGAGCAATACAAATCTGGTTATATCCAGAATAACCATCCAAAAAGCAATACCATCCCTTTCCTGCCAATCGATCTAGTATTTGATCCATGAAGGGCATTGGAAAGTGATCCTTTAACGTCCACGAGTTAAGCTTTAGGTAATCCATACACACCCTTCACCCAGTAACAGGCCTGAGTGGGATCAATTCATTCTTCTCATTGGCTACCACTGTCATGCCCCCTTTCTTAGGCACACATTGCACAGGACTCACCCACTTACTATCTGATATAGGATATACCATCCCTACATCTAACCACTTGATGATTTCTTTCTTAACCACCTCTTCCATAGGTGGGTTCAGGAGACGTTGATGCTTAATAGTAGGTACACAATCATCCTCTAGCTGAATTTTGTGCATACATATACCAGGAGGAATACCAATGATATCCGCAATTGTCCAACCAATAGCTCTCTTATATCTCTTAAGAACAGAGATGAGAGTTTCCATCTGTTGCTCACCCCGATCAGCAGTAATAATAACGGGTAGTGAATTACCACTACCCAGGAACATGTACCTCAAATAACCGGATAACTCTTTCAATTCCAACACCGGTGGCTCTTCGACGGATGGCTTTGCCGGTGGTGTTGGTCGATTCTTAAGATCGAGATCGAGCTTCTTAGGAGCATAAGAATATGATCCCATTCCAATCAAAGTACAAACGGTCTCTTCATAATCTACAATATCTTCACGATCAAAATTCATAAATATTGCGACTAACGGCTCAACAACAAACTGCTCATCTATTGGTACTTCCTACTCGTCCTCATAATATACATCAACAATTGAGAACACGCTCATCTCTTTATGTTGTTTCATTGATTTACACACATCAAAATGCACCACTTCATCATTCATCCTAAATAAAAGCTCATTAGCTGGCAAATCTATCAGCACACTTCTGGTTGTAAGGAAAGGTCGACCTAAGATTATGGGCACCTCGAAGTCCACCTCACAATCCAGAATAACAAAATCTGTAGGAAATATGAAGGTAGCCACCTTCACCAGCACATCATACAAAATACCAACAGGTCACTTTACCGACCTATCCACCATTACGAGTCGCATGTTGGTGGGTATGGGGTTTCCCAAACCCAATTTTTTATAAACAACTAGCGGCATCAAGTTAATGCTAGCTCCCAGGTCACATAAAGCCTTAGAAAATTCCAAAGACCCTACCGTGTAAGGAATAATGAACGCTCCTGGGTCTTCCTTCTTCTGCACCAAGGACCTTGTAGCAATAGCGCTGCAATGATGGAGATTATCCACCGGTTCATAGCTCACCGCTTTTTTCTTTGTCAAAAGGTCCTTCATAAATTTGGCATACCCTGGCATTTGCTCAAGTGACTCAACCAAAGGCACATTTATCGTCAAATGCTTCAACATGGCCAAGAATTTGCTAAACTTCGTGTCCTCAACCTTCTTCTTTAATTTTTGAGGAAAGGGAGGTGGTGGTTTTGGGAGAGTGTTCATCGCTCCTTTTTTTTCTTGTCTTCCTCTTCTTTCAACTCATCAGCCTACTGACTGTTGGATGCAATATCATGAATAATCTCATCTTATTTTTTAGACTCTATCGGATGATCAATATCTACTTCATCAATATTCTCTGCCAAAATATCCACCACAGACTTACCCAAAGATGGGCTTGCCAGTACTTTACCACTCCTAGTGGTAATTGCCATGCACGAACCATCCTTTCTTGGATTTTAAACTGTGTCACTTGGTAGAGTGCCAGCCTTCCTTTGATTAAGCGCAACAGAAAGTTGGTTCATTTGCTGCTCCAACTGTTTTATTGAAGTAGAGTACGAGTCAACCAATTGATTCATCGAGGATAAATCATTTTTCATCTCTGTTACTCTAGTATTGGTTGCTTCCACCCTTTTCAATAATTTATCTATCATATCTTCCATGGACATCTTCCCAGAGCTAGTTGTAGTGGTCTCACGATTTCCAGGAGGCACATACAACCCACTCCTGTCATTTTTGTTTTTCCAATTTCCTTGGTCTCGGTCCTTGTATCCAGATTTATCATAGTAGTTCCGACCTTGGTTTCCTTGGTTACTGCCTCGGAACCCCACCTGATTGCTCAAATAATTGGCTTTCTCCTTAGAATAAGAGTCATCTCTACCCTTTGATGCAACAACTTTAACCTTCTCTGTCTTTCCAGATAATAAATGCTTAGTAAGAAGGTCCATATTTGTTTTTATGTGAGCCATGTATTGGTCACGTTCTTCTTCCCTTCGCCTCTGTTCTGCAGTCATGCCAATAGATACAACAGAGCTTGTTACCTCAGAATCCCTGGTATGCCAAGCTCTACTCTGCTTTGTCATAAGATCCAGCATCTTAGACACCTCAGAAAAAGTGAGGTCTGTGAATGACCCACCCGCAGCATTATCCACCACTGGCTTGGTCAACAAATTCAAAGCCCTATATAATATCTCCTTTAGGTGGATGTTGGTCATCTGATGATTCGGGCACTGTGTGAGCTTATTTTTGAACCTCTCCCAAGTTTCATGGAGAGCTTCAGTTGGAAGCTGCCTAAAATTACTAGTTTTATCTCTTAATTGTCTTGGACGGCGAAAAGAACCTTTCTAAGAAAGCATCTTTCAATTACGTCCAATTTGTAATAGAATCGGGGGTTAGCCCATTCAACCATAAAGTTGCTTCTCTAGATAGAGACAACGGGAATAATCGTAGTTGAATAGCATTTTGTCCTACTCCTGGATTGTCGAACGATTTGCATGTTGAGATAAAGTTAATCAAATGCATATTTGGGTTATCACCCGCAACTCCATCGAACAGTCCCTTATGATTTAATAACTGGATCATGGTACTCGTGATATTAAACTTATCTCCAGGTGCTAGGGGTGGGGGAATAATAGCCCATGTAGCACCAGCCCCATCCAAGTCATCCTCATCATCATCTAGAGCAAACTGGACAGCTCGGCGTTCAGGTCTCATCCTAGCCTGGCGATTTCTGTTGATATTTCTGTTCGTTGTTGCGGCTACATCATCTGCACGTCTTGGGTTTAATAACTCATCATCGCCCAGGTCCTCTTCATCTGGGTGTACTTCCCGATCATCATTGTATGCATTCTGCTGGTTTACTTGCGCGGCTGCCAAGGCTACTAATCTAGCCTGCTCTTGCTGAGCAGTTATTCTTTCCGGGTCCAGTTGACCGTCCATTCTGCCAATGAGCTGCGGTTCTGGATGAATAGATAATAATGGTTGACCTGATCTCCGCGTACTTGGCAACAAGACACTCAACCTGCACAAAACAAAAACAACAAATAAAAAATAAAATTTGGGAATCTTTGACCATAGGGTTGATTAACAATCACAAACTTAGTTGACAATCGTATTCCCCGACAACGACACCAAAAATTGATACACTCAAATTTAACTCTCGTTAGAAAGTGTAAGCGATCGCTATCAAATATAGAACCCAACTAGGTTGGGTGTCGAATCCCACAGAGAATACTATGCTCACTAAGTATTGTAATCGTTACTGGACTGTTGATCAGAGGTTCCTGAATAAGGGGGGTTTTGATTTGTAACTTATAAAGTAATTAATTGTAACAAAAGTATTCCAACGAATGATTCTCTTTGCAGTTAGTAATTTAATGAGATTAAACAAACTTGGGCTATGGTTACCAAAATGCTAGCACAACTAGGGTTGTGAATCACTTAAGAGTTCCCTTTAGCAAAATCAATTGCAAGAAGGGTTGAATCCTATTCTTTATCCCTTAGTTTCTCAACCTAAGTGGATAGATTATCCTCTAATTCTCTCAAACTTAAGGATACATTATTTTTTCAACCATTTTCTCATGTACGCTAATCCTGTTAGGGAATTTGCCATTACTCCGAAGGTTAAAGCCCTTAGAATTCATGTAAACACTTCTTTTTTTCCAACAAACACTTTTCTTTCAGACAAGTGATGTTTTTGGGCTCACTTTTCAAGTTTGCAACCAAGAAAAGCCATTAAATTGAAGAAAGTTTTATGCAATATCAGTTATTCATGGAACTCAATTTGATTCACAAACCATACATACTCTTCACATTAAGGATCCTATAACCCTAGTTACGGGAGCTTAGCCACAAAATTCCATAGAAGAAGAAGAAATAATTCTTGTATTATTCATAAATAGATTTAGAATTCACTTACAAAAATCTCAAGAATCAGTACTTGAATCTTCAATGGAGATATAATGATTAAGTCCATAAGATTTGCTAAATTCCCAAAAATACTAGGTTACAGAAAGTTTCAATAGATGATAAACTTGTAAAAAATTAATAAGTGATACTCTACTAACCCTAAAATTTGGTATTTATATGTTCCCAGGTAAAAAGGAATTTAAATTTAAAATCAAAAAAATCGCATCCAAGTTGACGGCCAAAGTGGTGGTCCGTCAAAATTTTGACGATCCACCAGTTGGTCCGTCACTGAGTCCTTCAGCAAAGTGGTTTCTGGATAAGGCCTGACGGTCAGACTGGTGGTCTGTCAAAAATCTGACGATCCACCATTTGATCCGTCATTGAGTCCTTCAGAAGGAGTGGTTTCTGGATACGGCCTGACGGTACACCTGATGGTCCATCGCAATACTGACGATCCACCATTTGGTCTGTCACTGAGTTATTCAGAAGACCATGTTCTGGATAAGGCTTGACGGTCGAACTGGTGGTCCATCGCAAGCCAGACGGTCCACCATTTTGACCGTCAAAATCTTTTTTATTTCTACTTTTTCCACGCTCCTTCTGTGGTTTACTCCTTTCCCTGAAACACTAAAAAGACTCGTTAAATACCACTTTGGTTACTTAAAAACATATAATCTTTCCAAGAATATGATGCTAAATATTTCGTCAAAAGCCGGAACATCAGTTGGTTGCCTTGTTCTACTCTTTCAAATTGATCCGTTCCAAATCACCTATTGGAATTCGGAGTACAAACTCTATCCCAAGAGATGAGTGCTTTTTTGGTTATGACATTAATCTGTGTCCATAAGTAGCTTTGATTGTTTTCCGCACTTTTGAAGGGAGTATGTAGAGTTGTGACCAGTAGGCTTGTGTACCAAATAACACAGTTTGTAGCCATTCCACTGTATGAGATCTTTATTGCCGCCCGGATGAGATTCTTGCAACCATTTTGGTACTTACTGGTTGCCATTAGGTGAGGGACAATTTTTTAGTTGTTAAGGGTATTCCTAGGTACTTAAAAGGGAGGTGCTCCTTTCGTACAGGTATCTTACTTAAACTATTTCCAACTGTCTATCAAAACATGTCTTGATTAATATTTGATGGTGTGCAAATTACACTTTCTTTTTCTTTTTGTTAGAAGTTGTACAAAGTGTATGCACTTCACATGGACAAATAATTTCACCATGACAAAACTTAATAAATTGTTAAAGTTAAAAGCTCTGAGTTAATATTTTTTGGTAAAAAATACAAGTTATGGTAAAAGAAATTAGTTTTCAGATATGGTTCTCTATTGGATTTGGATAAAATTTATGATGTCAGGTATCTTCATCAGAGATCCTTCTACTAATTCAAATAAAATTTAAAGAACAAAAGAAGAATGATGATGATAAATGAAGAAGGAGTAGGTTGAGAAAATATGCAATAGAGAAGAAAAGGAAAAAAATAATTAAAATGATGGAGAAGAAACGAGAGCTTAGTGTTTTAAGGAATTAATTAGAAAATTCAAAAAAAAAATCAACTCATATAGACATTACATGTCATGTGGACGAAATTTTATCAATAAATAAATTTGTAAGACTACCGGACATCTAGAAGTAATTGTATACAAATACTTGATTGTTAAGAAATAACATAAGTGTTGAATGTTTCTCTAATTTTCAATGGTGTCTTGTTTGTCAAATGTATATTTCCCATGCATAAGCCTATTGGTTATAATGGTTGGTAAGGTTGCCTATAAAGGCATACCATTGTCTCCATTTTATATATAGATCAAAATATAATAAAAGTTCCTACTATCCGTTTCTCAGTTTTTTACTCTGTTATTTTATTTTATAACGCATTATCAGCACGGGACTATATTGTATCAAACTTTGAAAGTTAAGGTATTATTTTCTCTTTCTTTTAATATGTCTAATCTTACGAAACTTGAGTTCATTGCCTTTCAAAGTTCGGGCAAAAACTACCTTCATCGGTATTGGATGTTGGAATTCATTTAGATGCTATGGGTCTCGGAGACACCATTTAAAATAAAAATAAATCATCAAACTATGATTGTGCTAAGGCTATGATATTCTTGTGTCATCATATTGACGAAATTTTAAAAATTGAATATCTTACTGTTAAGGATCCACTTATTTTGTAAAATAACCTAAAAGAAAGGTATGACCACCTAAAGATGGTCATACATCCAAAAGCACGATATGATTGGACGCATCTGAGATTTCGAGACTATAAGTCCTTTCATGAGTACAACTCTATCATGTTCAAAAAAATTCTCAGTTGAAACTATATGGAAAGACTATTAATGATGTTGATATGATGAAAAAGACACTCTCTACCTTTCATGCCTCGAATGTGCTCTTGCAATAGCAATATCGAAAAAAAGGTTTCAAGAAGTATTCTGAACTAATTTCTCATTTTCTTGTGTCTGAACAAAATAATGGTTTGTTAATGAAAAATCATGAGCTTCGACCTACTGGATCTACATCATTTCTTAAAGTGAATGAGGTGTACGCCCACCATGCTAGGCGTGGAAAGGGTCGTGGACGTGGATACGGACGTGATCATGGCTATGATTATGGTCAAGAAAGAAATCATGTGTCTGGTGCTAGTCATTCATCAAAGAAATAGCTCCGTTAAAAGAAACAAGGAAAGAATGAGAAACGTGAAACAGTTAAAGCATGCGTTTGTTTTCGATGTGGCGCAAAAAGATACTATGCACGCGACTGACGTACTTTCAAACACTTGGTTGAGCTTTATCAAGCATCACAAAAGAAGAAAGAGAAAAATCCTGAGGCTAATTTTATCTCTGAAAATCATGTTGACATCGCTCACTTAGATGTAACAGATTTTTTCGAGCACACTGAAGGAAAGATAGATCACCTGATTGGTGATGGTTCTGTGGCTATGGAAGAGTGAACAACTTTTAATATTAATTAGTAATAGTAGTGTAATGAATAAATGTTAAAGTAGTTGTTTTATTTTTTTGAAAATTAGTCATATTATCGTAAGTTTATTAGTAATTTATTTTTTATTTGATCTTATCACATTTTAATATTGCAATTCACTATCTACTTACGAAAAATAAAAAAAATTATTGATTAAATTATAGCATTAAATTATAGTCTTAATTCTTGCATCTTTTTGGATATCATAAAATATAGTTCTCCGGGTTATGTTTATAGAGAAATGTTTAATCAAATTACCTATAAATTTTCTTTAACATAGAATAACTATTAGTATTGATATTGTTTTCTCAATAAGTACGTGAAAAAGGAATCTTAGTACTTGTGGCTTTCTATCAATACTTACCATGAAAGTGAACATTCCTCATTTAATTGCTCAAATTTATTATACTGCTTAATGTTGACTTTGTAGTTTATCTATCTTTAATATTTAATATAAATTTTTTTTGTATTGTAATTTTATTTAAAGATATGAATAATTTTAAAAGCAAGTTATGTAATTATGAAGAAATTTGCTTAATTAATTCTGATACAACACATATAGTATTTAAAAATGAGAAATATTTTTCTCATTTAAGTATGTGCAAAATAAATGCTACTCCCTCCGTTTGATTTTTTGTTGTCATTTGATCGGACACGGAGTTTAAGAAATAAGGAAAGACTTGGCAATGTTTACCAAACTGTCCTTTATCAAAAAATGTGCTACTATTTTTTTCTTACTAAGTGGGATCAACAAGGGTAAAAGTGAAATTGTGTCTTTAAATAATTATCAAATAAGAAAAGATGACATTCTTTTGGGGACGTACCAAAAAGAAAATGATGACATATAAAATGAGACGGAGGGAGTACTATAATTTCTGGTAGTACTAATTTGATTGAAGGCTTCAGAAGAGTCATTATAATTTTGTCTATAAATAATGCTATGTTTTCTCCTAAGTCTCAGAGAACTTGTTGAATTTTAAATATATCCATGAAAATAGTTATCACATCAAGACACTTGATGAGTTGAACCATGAATATCTTGGTATTACCAAGAATGTCTCCAGACAGACATGTGTTATAGAAAAGTTCCCTGCTTTATCTTTTGTCTTGTATTGGACAAAGATTAGTGCGATTGAGGCACATTCTATTGTAAATCGACAATTTACTAATTTTAATATTTTTGAACTTTGGCACGATCGATTGGGACATGCTAAATCTATAATGATGAGATGAATTATAGAAAATTCAAATGAGCATCTACTAAAGAATGTAAAGGTTCTTTCAAATAATGAATTTTCTTGTACTGTCTGTTATCAAGGCATGTTAATTCTGAGGCCATCATCAACTAAGATTGGGATCGAGTCCCTTGCATTAGAACATATACAAAGAGATATTTGTGGACTTATTCACCCACCTAATGGGTCGTTTCGATATTTCATGGTCTTAATAGATGTTTCTTCTAGATGACCCCATGTATGCCTATTGCCATCTCGCAATTTGGCATTTGCAAAATTGTTGGCACACATAATATAATTATGGGTGCAGTTTTCTGATAATCAAATCAAGTCTATTTGGCTTGATAATGCTGCAGAGTTTTCATCTCAAGCATTTAATGATTATTGTTTATCAATTGGGATACAAGTTGAACATCCTGTAGCTCATGGGCACACTTAAAATGGCCTTGTTGAGTTATTAATTAAACGTCTATAATTGATAGCAAGATTATTGCTTATGAAACTAAGTTGCCCATCTCTGTTTGGGGTCTTGTTATTTTGCATGTTGCAACACTTGTTCGTCTCAGACCGAAGAATTATCATAAATTTTCACCGCTACAATTGGTTTTGCGTTAAGAACCAAATGTATCTTATTTGAATTTTTTTGGATGTGTTGTGTATGTGTCTGTTGCACCACCATATCGCATAAATATGGGTCCCCAAAGGAGGTTAGAAATATATGTTGGGTTTGAATCACCCTCTATTATTCGCTACCTTGAACCATTAACTGGAGATATGTTTACTGCTCGATTTGCGGATGATCTATTTGATAAGATCATTTTTTTCAAAATTAGGGGAAGAAAATAATGAGATCAAAATATAAATTTTATGAAAAAAATTCATCACTATCTCATCTTGATCCACGTGCTTCTATTTATGAGCAAGAGGTATAAAAGATTATTAACTTGTAGAAAATTACAAATCAAATGCCCAACACATATACAACTTTAAAAAGAATTACAAAATCATACATTCCTACGGTGAATGTCCCAATACTTGAGATCCCTATAGGATCATCTACTGGTGTTGTGGCTAATGGTCAAGATGACACTACAAAAGAATCTCATATGGAAGTTCAAGATTTGAACAATTTTGATATTCCTGAAGGAACCAATGAGCTTGAACCTCAAGAATATGAGGAATTATCCATATATACAAAGGATGGTGAAACTAATTTGAATCGATCGAAAATAGTGATGGACTATGCCTTTGCATATAATATTGCAACAAAAAACATGCAAGATAACGAGGATCTCGAACCTCAATCAGTCATAGAATATCGATAAAGAAATAATTGATCAAAATGGTAAGAAACAATTCAGTCTCAGTTGAATCCACTTGTCAAGTGTGAAGTTTTTGGACCTATTGTTCAAACACCAAATGATATTAAATCCGTTGACTATAAATAGGTCTTTGTGCGTAAAAGAAATGAGAAAAATAAAATACAACGATATAAGGCACGCCTTGTTGCACAAGGATTTTCACAAAGGCCTGGTTTCGATTATGAAGAGATATACTCACCAGTTATAGATGGAATAACATTACGTTATCTCATTAGTTTCACTGTTCATGAGAGGCTAATGCATTTGATGGATATGGTTACAACCTATCTTTATGGATCACTTGATAATGCGATATACACGAAAAATTTTGAAGGATATAAAATGCATGAGGCATCTTGAGAAATGTATTCAATTAAATTGCAGAGATCATTATATGGTTTGAAGCAATCTGAATGCATGTTGTGTAACCGTATTAGTGAATATTTATCTAAAGAAGGTTATATAAATAATGAAATTTTTCCATGTGTTTTTATAAAGAAAACAACATTGGACTTTGTTGAACTTGTTGTTTATGTTGATGACATAAATTTTATTGGAACTCCAATAGAGCTTCAAAAGGCAATTGATTATTTAAGGAAGAAATTTGAGATGAAAGATCTTAGAAGAACAAGATTATGTCTTGGTTTATAAATTATGCATTTGACAAACGATATCTTTGTCCATCAATCTAACTATACAAAAAAAGTTTTGAAAAGATTTTATATGGATGAAGCACATCCATTAAATACTCCAATGATTGTTCGATCACTTGATGTGACTAAGGATCCATTCCGACGTCAAGAAAAGCAGGAGAAAATTCTTGGTTCTGAAGTACCATATCTTAGTGCAATCGGTGCACTAATGTATCTTTCTAACTCTACAAGGCTTGATATAGTCTTTTTTGTTAACTTGTCAGTAAGGTATAGTTCTGCTCCTACTAGGAGGCATTGAAATGAAATCAAATATGTATTGCGGTATCTAAAAGGTACTACCGATATGGGATAATTTTATTCTAAAGATTGAAGTCCCGATCTTGTTGGTTGTGCTGATACAGGGTATTTATCTAATCCACATAAAGCTTGATCTCAAACAGACTATGATTTCATATGTGGAGGTACTGCCATGTCTTGGAGATCTACAAACCATTCTATTATGGCCAATTCATCAATTCATACGGAGATAATAACTATTCATGAAGCAAGTCATGAATGTGTGTGGTTAATATCTATGATATATCTCATTCGAGAAAACTGTGGTCTGGAATGCAACAAAGTACCAATGATTTAATATGAAGATAATGCAACATGCATAGCGCAATTAAATGGTGGATTCATAAAAGGAGATAGAATGAAACACATTTTGCCAAATCTTTTCTACACACATGAATTTTGCCAGATCTTTTCTACACACATGAACTACAAAAGAATGGTGATATCGACGTACGACAGGTTCATTCAAGTGACAATTTAGCAGACTTGTTCACCAAAGGATTGCCAGCCTCAATATTCGAGAAGATAATATACAAGATTAGGATGTGACATCTCTGAGATGTTAAGTGATATTTTAACCAGGAGGAGTAAATACACACTGCACTCTTTTTTTCTTAATCAAGGGTTTATCCCATTAGGTTTTTCCTTGATAAAGTTTTTAATGAGACAGTTAAAAAAAATTATGTATTACAAGATATGCATTATTAGAGTTTCTCTTTATTTTGTGTTAAATTAGACACACATTGTCTAGACATCCAATAGGGAGTGTTAAGAAATAACATAAGTGTGGATGTCTCTTTAATTTTCAATGGTGTCTTATTTGTCAAATGTATATTTCCCATGCATAAGCCTATTGGTTACAATGGTTGACAAGGTTGCCTGTAAAGGCGTATCATTTATCTCCATTTTATCTACACAAATCAAAATATAATAAAAGTCCATATTATTTGTTTCTCAATTTCTTTACTCCGTTATTTTATTTTACAACATTGATTTCAATGTCGAGGTATGCTTTAGTAAACATTTGGTTATAATTAAAATCATTCAGATGTATGACACATAAAATTATGATACTTAAATTATGGTAGTGAAAGTTTTGGGGAAAAAGTAAATATTTGGATATAAATATTTACTTCCTATGCAAAATGGTAAATTAAAATTTAAAGATGAAATGACATATTTGCCCCTCTGGGAATTTCATACACACTCAATCTACCTCGTGTATTCCGTAATTCCTTTTCAAAAAATTTAGAAGTAACATACAACTACAGTGCAGCGGACTACATTTTTAGTTTTATTCTTCCGCCGGAGCTATGGATTCCGGTGATTGGCGGACTCAATTTCCGCCTCATTCTCGTCAAACGGTTGTCAACAACATGTAATCCTTTTTTTTTTTTTTTTTTTAAATTGCAGATTTTGGATATGGAAATTAGGGTTATAAGTGGTTTATTACTTTTTTTTTTGTGTTGGGTAAGCTAGTAAGAAATGTTATAGTGTTGTGGTGGGGTAGGGGGAGGCAGGGGGATTGGGGGTTGGTCTGGGCAGTGGCGAAATCAGAAATTTTAGTTTCAATTTATGTTTTACTTTTCGGATTTTGAGATTCCCACAAGTTTACATTGACTGTAGTTTTTTTTTTTATGTAGTTTTCATATATATAAATTTTATTTCAGAAAACTTAGAAGATTTTGTGCCCAGGTTTATGTTCAAACTTAAACTGTTTTGACTCTGGAAAAATGGAAAGTGGCGCATGAATTGGGGGTAGAGGGAGTATATGTATGATGAGATGGAGCACAGATGCCTCAGTGCAGAGGTGTGAAAGGTTGGCTATTGATGGTTTTAGGAAAGGTAGGAGTAGACCGAAGAACTATTGGAGGGAGGTGATTAGACAGGACATAGAGCAGTTACAACTTATCGAAGACATGACCCTAGATAAGTAGAAGGTTAGTAGGTAGGAGTGCGTCTCTGGTAGTAGGTAGCTTTGTTTTGTCGTGTTATCGGTGCTAGTTGTTACAGTGCTCTGCTTGTAGTGTCTTGGTCTTAGAGTTTTGATGATGTTTATTGTTTCAGGGAGGTCGAGTGTGATGCTACTTTGTGGTAGGCTTATTTTTTGTTATTATCTGTTGTTTATTTCTACCTATTGTTTCTTGTTCTTCTATTATGTTTTTCTCTAAAATATTTTGTCTTGAGGCGGGCGTCTTTCGGAAACAATCTCTGTACCTCACCTCTGAGGTAGTGGTATGGACTGCGTACATTTTATCCTCCCCAGACCCCCACTTTGTGAGAGTAATGAGTATACTGGGTATGTTGTTGTTGTTGAGATGAAACACGGATGCCCCAGTGCGGAGGTATGAGAGGTTGACAATGGATGGTTTTAGGAGAGGTAGGGGTACGCGAAGAAATATTGGTGTGAGGTGATTAGACAGGATATGGAGAAGTTACAACTTATCGAAGACATGATCCTAGATTGGAGAGTGTGGAGGATGCGCATTAGGTAGGAGTTTAATAGGGAGGAGTGCGTCCTTGCTAGTAGGTAAGTGTGCTTTGTTTTTTGGTTTGTACTAGTAGTCGTAGTGCTACGCTTGTAGTGGTTTTTTTTTGGAGTTTGGTGATGCTTTTGTGTTTTTCGAGTAGATCAATTGTAGTATTACTTCGTGGTAGTCAGTTGGGGTGGTTGTGACTTGTGAGGGTGGAGAGGAAAAAATGCAACTTGATTTCCTACTTTTATTTGGGAAGTCATTTTCATTACTTTCAAGGAGCTTGTTTAGAAATACTTTTCAAAATGTTTGACCAATGAAATAGGCACAAGTATACCCCAAATTATACCCGAAATTGCTACGGCACACCCGAAAAGTACGGGGTCTTATTACCCTTTAAACTCATTTTTCTGTATTTATGTACTTCTTTTGTGTTGACATGGCTGCCAAGTCAGCACAAAAGGGGTATGGAAATATTCTGCTACTTGGCAGCCACGTCAGCAAAAAAGGAGCACAAAAATTTAAAAAAAATGAGTTTAGCGAGGTAATAGAATCTCTGTAAAGTTTAGGTGTGTCATAGCAACTTGGGGTATAGTTTAGGGGGATACTTGTGCATTATCTCTTTGACCAATTGAACACGAGAAAATAACAAAATGTTTCCTGCATACTGAATACACCCCAAGTGGAAGATCTACTTTGCTCTCTGTACCTTATATTTTGTTTTGGATTTGTTGAAATGACAGCTTGTTGCTCGAGCTAATTGGATTATAGCTCTTGATATTGTAACAACAACATAACTAGTATAATCCCATGAGTGGGGTCTGGGGTGGGTGGGGTGGGTACAGTGTACACAAACTTTACCCTTAACTACCCTCAACTCAAGGAAAAACAATTCAAAGAAAATAATATAAGTACTGATATTCTTTAGAGAAAATGGGCATAATGCCAAATTATTCTTAATATATATATATATGTATTTATATAGATTGTGCTATTATGAATCCTTTAAGTTGATTCTTTGTTGATGTGTCTGTATAGAAGGGACACTTTAATATGGCACGTTCGTGTTTATACTCGTGTTTATACTCAAGAATTAGGACACGAGCTTATGAGAATTGCAGTGATGTTTGAGGAAAAGGTCTATACTGCTGCGACAAGTCTGGTATGCAGTCTAAACTTGTTTCTATTTATGTGAATGATGCAATTTGTACTCCACTGTTATTCTCGCTTGTTTAACTTGCATCCGTTTTTCAGCTATCCAGACATGATGTGTGCATTTTAACTGAAATTTATCTAATATTGCAGCAAGATTATTTGCAAAGGATATGTTTAAAGATGCGTACAATTGATATTAGATCTCAAAATCGTGTGATCAATCCGCTACTTCCCAATGCAGCTAGTAGTGGCCCGAATGCCCATGGCCCAGGTGAATAATGAAAGTTCATGTTTTGCATTTCACATTTTCACTTACAATTTGAAATTAAGAAAAAAAAAATGATCCTCTCATATTTAATGTTCTTATCGATTTACTTCTTTTTTCAAATCTCTTATGTGGTTTCGTACATAGCAACAGGGAAGCCTATTTTTTGGGAAAAGTAGACTTAGAGTGTGTTCGGTAGGGAGGAAAATGTTTTTAATGGAAAATATTTTTCAAGAAAACATTTTCTAGTAAGACAAGTGGTTTTTTACTTATTTTCCTATGTTCGGTATGTAAGTAAAAAATATTTTCCTAAAAGCATTTGTGTATATCTAACACAAAAACTATGATGACGGGTGGGGGTAGGGTGATGGGTGTTATGGTGGGGGAGGAGGAAGGGGAGGGCAGGGGTTTGTGGGATAAGGTAGGGTGTGGAGCGTGGGGGTGTTTGTTGATCGGTGTCGTGGTGGTGGAGTATGGGTGAGGGCAGAGGTTTGTGGTGGTGGGGTGTTCAGTTAGACTATACCCGCCTTAATTCCCTCATTCGGGACAAATGCATAGGTGAGTCAACCTACGATCACGGAAGAGCGTGGTACCACTACCCCTCTCTAAATAAAGGTAGATTCTTAGTTGTGGGGTGGGTGCGCGGGGCGAGGTGCTGGGGTGGAGGAGGGCTTTCCTGATTTTTAAGGAGCTTATTTTCTTAGAGAAACTACTTTCTAAAATTTTTAACCAAACAAACACGAGAAAAAAGGATATATTTTGTGGGATGTTTTCTTCCATACGCAACACTCTCTTAAAGGACTTGTTTGTAAAGAGGAAACTTGAAATTAATGCTTGAAGCTAAGAGTTCTGTTGGAAGCAAAGAAATCCCTTGTTTTACTCGTTTTTAAAATCCCCCCGTTTTTTGTATCAACCAAATCCCCTTATAAAATTTAAATTTTAACCTATGAGATGACAACAGAAGCTGTTTCCTATGAAACTATTTCTGGGCCGGTGGTGAGTGACAAGGATGAGGACGCTGAGGACGTGTCAAAGGAGGATTCATTAGAGGAGGTGGCCATGACAAAGGAACGAAAATCTGCTGTTGGACACAAAGAGAATGTTAAAGTTGGAGAAAATGAGGTAATTTGTGTTGTTCTTTCCAATTTTTTCCTTTTTGGAAGCCTTTTCTCAATTATCAATGGAAGAGAAGAAACGGGATTGTACCACTGATTTATCCATCGTTAATGATAAGAATTGAATTTTGCAATTGCTTTGTTGTTCGACTCTCCCGTTATGAACTACACTCAAGAATCCATATAATCGTTTGTTCCAAACCTTGTCCTGGATGGGGGGTGCAGCTCAGGTGGCGAGCCTGCCCATACCTTCATCCTAGTGGTGGGGGTTTGAATGTGACTCCCCTCTCCAAATCCCCCCATCCCCGCCTGCCAAAAAAAAAAAAGAATTTCTGATGGAGTAATCAATCCGAAATTAAAGAGTGTTTTATTGGGGTGGGTAGATGGTGTTAACTTTGTATTGTGAGTATTCTCGCAGTATAATTTCTTAAGTTACTTAATGATCTGTCGTGTTTTTTTAAATGATCTCCTGTGTTTAAACTTTTGAGTTAATGGTCTCTTACAATTTTTTAACCTCTTAAGGTGCAAGCATCAACCATTGGGAAGAGGGAATAAGGCAGTAGTTCATCCAGTTGCTTTTTGTGATGATTGTGTCGAAATGACCAAAGGAAGTTGGATACTGAAGAACAAAAATTTGATGATAATGACTTATGTTCTTTTCTTCTAGACTCATAAGATTGTTATTATGAATGGCACAGTAAGCTATCTCTCAAGTTTTATTTGAATGATCTATTTTGCATGGTCAATGTCCTCTGATGTTTAAAGTAAATTATCTCTAGCAATTTTTAAATCTCTTAGGAGTCGTTTGGTGTGAGATATAAAGTATAACAATCCCGAGATAAATGCAAGATTATTTTATCCTGAGTTTGGTTGGAGGTATTAGGTACTCTGGGGATTTTTCTATCCCACCATTTATACCATAGTGATAGGATTAGTTATCCCATTACACATGATGGGATAATTTATCCCGGAATAATTAATCGCGGAATAACTTGTTCCCAACCAAACAACCCCTTAGTTTACCAAGTTATAATAAATAAATAAAATCTCTATTATTTATGGTAAGAACTCTTACAATCCCTTACAAGCGATCACTTGTAGGATTGCACCCAGTGTACCTTACAAGCGATCACTTGTAGGATTGCACCCAGTGTAATTCCATAAGTGGGTCCGGAAAGTGTGGAGTATTTGTAAACCTTACCCCATCTCGTGTAGGTTGAGAGATTGTATTTAAAAGACCCTTGGTTTTAGTGTAGCAAATCAAAGTAGTTATGAAAATGGAAAAACATCAATGGATAATACATGCCAATTAATAGGGAAAGTAGTATGAGGCATTCAGAAAAAGAGTAGAAGCAACAACAAAATAGTGCAATAACTGAAACATAAAAGGTAACAAATGATAACAAGCATCAAAGAAATTATGCGTATAAGGCTAATACTACAACATATAATGTGCTTCCCGACTCTCACCAAGCTTAATCTGGTCGAATAACATGATTAAGTTCAACTATTTACCAAACTTTCTACCCTAAATCGCGACCTTCATATCCATATATTTAAGGTACTTTTCTTGTTAAGATAAAGTTGTTTCATGTCCTATTTAATTACATTTCCCTAATACTTCTTCAGTCTACCTCTACCTCTCCTCGTACCCACTAATCCAACCTCTCACACCTTCTCTCCGGACTTTTACACCTCTTTTCTTCACATGTACGAACTATCTTAGTCCCGTTCCCTTATTTAGTCCACTACGAAGGCCACTCTCATCTCGAATATCCTCATGCCTAGTCTTATCTCTCCGTATATGCCCACATATCCATCTCAACATCCTCATTTCCGCTACTTGCATCTCCTGAATATGAAAATTCTTTACTGACAGCACTTCGGCTTCATACCCACTCTAGCTACCATTGTGTAGAACTTACCTTTAAATTTTGATGGTATTTTTTTATCACATAAGGCTCGCGGCGGGCCTTCATTACATCCAACACACACCATACAAAGTGTAACATCATCATCAATTCTTAAGTTCCACCAAAGTCTCCAAGAATGAAACCACTTTTAGTTCATAAAAGATACTTAAAGATCAAAAACACTATTAAAGGATCAAAAACACTATTATCTCTTCTTTATTATATATTTAACGATGGAGAAAACTTCTGAAATCATTCGTTTTGTCTTTTCTTTCAAATTCTATCCTTTTTCTTAAGAAAGAAGTTCATAAATTTAATACTATTAGTTGCGGAGTTAATTTTATATGATAATGCAATCAACAATGATTTTGTAGGTAAAATAATAATAATTGAGTGATTTTTAAATATAAGATAAAGTTAAAATTTTGAAATAATTAATATTCGTTGAGTAATTTTTGTGATACAAAATAAAGTTGAATGACTTTATGATATAATTTTCCATTTTAAATAGAATAATTTTTGTATTACGAAATAACGTTAAATAACTTTTTAATATAATTATTATTAATTAACTTTTGTGCTATAAAATAGAGTTGAATGACTTTATAAGATTAAAGTTAATACTTGAGACACCATATGAGAAATTAACTCCTAACACTAAGATTATTGAAATCCAATAATAACTTATCTCGAGATTAGTAATCCCTTATGCCTTATACCAAACGAGCCTTAAAGGGTATCCACCTAGTTTCCAACTCCGCGCCATTGGCCTCGAGGATTTCTCGGCTACAAAGAAGGTAAAAGAATTAATGAAATTTGTAAAAATTAATTGTGATTACAATATTATCCAGCAAAGAATGGACTTATGAATGGTGATCAAAATTTGGTGTTGGAGGTTTCCAACTTTTTTAATAGTATAGATTAGTATTGTACCAAATACCCCATCAATACGTTAGTGTAAAGTAGGAAACTTTCCTTTCTTAGACAAGTACATTTGGAGATCAATTAAAAATCAATACTAATAAGAGGCTAGAGGCAGACACCTCTTCGTCAACATGCCTACTTCATGCCAAGGATCTTGTTTAAACCTCTTCATCAACGTGTTGGTTTCATGCTGAGGATATTTTTGGAATTTCAGTGTCTATGCTTTAAAGGTGCTTTACACATGCTTTTCCGCTATTTGTTTGATCCCACATCAATAAAAGATTTTTTGCCAAATAAGTAGGATCCAACATGGGTAAAATGTCAATGACATCATTAAGCATATGCCAAATAAGGAAATATCTTTTTTTTTGGGACTGACTAGAAAGGAAAATTGTCTCATAAATAGGGGTAAAAAGATACAAACATAAATCTAGTTTTATTTGTTGGGGCCTTGCTTGCACGGGACTTTGCATATAATGTATTAATATATCTGAAATATCTAACACTTTCCAAAAATTTGCCTGAAATTTTGATGTTGTAAGCAATCAACTTCTTTAATATTTGCACTATCCTCAATTTTTGTTTTATTTGTAGAGCCTTTAGATTCTACATCTCAGACGGGAAATGCAAATGGAGCTGATTGGCAGGAAGAGGCATACCAAAAGGTATTGTTTGCACTAGTATTTTTATTTGCTAAAAATTTCCTGTTTAGTAATGCACTTACCAAGGACACGACCTTAGATAGGAGAGTGGAGGACGTGAATTAGGGTAGAAGGGTATTAGGTAGCAGTGCTTTGTCTTGTTGCCCGTTCATATTAGTAAACGTAGTATTCCTGCGGCAGTTTCTCGTCCTTCAATTTTTTTTACTATATGTTGTTTCATGTACCTCGATTATTGTATTGGTTTGTTTGGTTTCCGTTCTTTTACTAGGTGCTATTGTTATTAGTGTTTGCTATTTCTTGTACTTCTGTTACTTCCTTTTTCGGAACTGCTTTGAACTGCCTTCTTGAGTCGAGGGTCTAATGGAAACAACCTTTCTATCTTTGAGGTAGAAAAAAGGTGTGCGTGTTTGAAATGTTATAATAATAGAAGAAATCGGTGAAGGTTCTGAAATATATACAGTGATTAGTGGTGTACTAAAGGATTCTTGCCAAGATAGTTGTTCAGCTAAATTGATGGTTGTATCCTTCACCCCAAGGCACTTTATGTATTCCAATTCGTAGAGGAAATAAAATTGAGCATGTTTAACATGTAACATCACAACTACACCTCACTCCAAGCAAGTTGAGTTCAGCTATGTGAATCCTTAGTATCCGATATTGTGAACGACGAAAAATTAGTTTCATAAGCACCGGCATAATTGAGAATTGCAGTATTCTTTGATTAATTGATTGATTATAGAAAGTTAGTTGTTGAATACTGTCATCATATTGTCTAAATTCATGAGGTAATATGTCTGTAGGTTCAGATCAAAGTCTTTATGTCATGTCAGCAATTTGCTTGATTTCCCGGCAACTAAAATCTTTAATTGCAAGTTTGAAGGATAAACCTATTCGTGGGAGAAGTATATGTCTGAATAAATGGCTATAAGAAGACGTTCTCTGTGAAAAGACATCCGTTCATCTGTAAACTTTACCTTTGTCAAAGAAAAAAAAAAAAGAGACATCTGTATTTGTTGGTATACTTTTTCTGTCTTAGAATCCTAGTGGGTAACATGTCCCCCCCCTCTATCGTCTAATTACATCCCGATTTGGTTTACTAGCTAGGAATAAGTTGGAATACAGTATAACTTCTCCAAGAATAAACATATAACATGCTCTGTATATTACTCCATCGTTTTTCACTTGTGAAACCAACTACATTGTTATTATTCCTTGTTTACCCTCTTTTTATTTCATTGATGATAAAAATGTTTAAGTGAAAAAGAAAAATTAAAAAATGATGATAACCATTAAATTGTGTTATACCTTCTAACCTAACTCTAAGAAAGTATATGATCTTATTGTGGAAGTCGTATTCTTGATGTTAGCCTAAATGTGTACCAAGAAGCCAAAGGAAGCAGAGCTGAGTTTGCTTATATTACCATTTACATGTTAATCAGTTGTAGTCTTTGTCTTCTACTTCACTTTTAACCTTTTTATCTGGAATGTTCTTTTGTGAAGATTCGCATCGTACATTTGATCTAATTAACACCTATCCACATGGAAATGCAGTCTCGCCTTTTCCGCAACCATTGATTTAATGAAAATTTGCGATGCAGATCAAGTCTATGAGGGAGATGTATTTATCAGAGCTGTTTACTGTAAAATTGCTCCTAAAGTGCAGAAGGTATGTCATCAACACCTTATTCCGCTATTATCATTTCTGGAGCATGCTGGATTTGAGGTGTTATAGTTCACAGAAGCCATTTACCCTCTTAAGTGCTTCATCAATGACAACAACATAGCCAGTGTAATCCCACAAGTGGGGTCTGTGGGGTCCGGGGAGAGTGGTGTTACCTTGTGAAGGTAGAGAGACCGTTTCTAAAAAGACCTTGGCTCAAGTAAACCAATTCTGAGCAGCTATGAAAAGGAAATACAGTAGTGAAGAAGCCATGATAAAATAATAGAGTAAAGAATAGTAACAAGAACAAGTATACGATAATTGAAGCAGAGAAAACAATGGGTGGTAATAAAGAATCACATAATAAGATAATGGAAAGGTAGTAATAATACTACTAATTGGAAAAGCTAGACAACACTCGACTACCTACTAACCTTTTATTATGACCTTTGACTTCCATATCCTCCTATATATAGGATCATGTCCTCGGTAAGCTACAAGTGTGCCATATCATGTCTATTCACCTCTCCTCAATTCTTATTTAGTCTACCTCTACCTTTTGTCGTACCACCATATCCAACATTTCACACTTTCTCACTAGATCATCGGATAGAAGGCTAGTGCCAGTTTGGGTCGTCAGGGTAGGGTATTACTTAGTGGGTGTACTTTTCTTGTTATGCTAGCTTGCTTCATGCTTTGTTACGAACTTGTTTACTAGGCTTTGTGTACTATTCCTTGTGGACGTCGTATTTATGTCATGTCAACCTATTCCATGCTTTATTATGGATCTGATTATTATTCCTTGTCTTGAGCCGGGGGTTTATCGGAAACAACCTTTCTACTTCTCCGGAGGTAGTGGTATGGACTGCGTACATTTTACCCTCCCCAGACCCCACTATGTGGGAATACACTGGGTTTGTTGTTGTTGTCACTAGGTCATCGGAGCATCTTCTCTTCACGTGCCCGAACCACTTCAGCATCGCTTCCCCATCTTGTCCACCAAGAGGATAAAACCACTTTGTCCCCAATATCTTTGTTCCTGATCATATCTCTCCTGATATGCCTACACACCCATCTCAACATCTTCATTTTCTCTACTCTCATATTTGGACGCGTGAGCTCTTGACCGACTACATTCTGCCTCATACAATATGAATTGTCTAGACCACTCTATAAATCTTGACTTTTTAAGTCGTGGTGGCATATTCTTATCACACAAAACACCAGATGCTAGCCTTCATTTCCTCTACCCTACTCCAATGCGATGAGTAGCATAATCACCAATCTCCCAGTTTCCTTGAATTATTAACCCAATATACTTGAAACTCCCTCTTTGGATATGACTTGTGTATCAATCCTAACTTCTACATCTGCCTTGTGAATCGCATCACTACACCGCCTAGAGTTTAGTTTTTTTTTGGATAATCGTGGTGTCTGGGCAAGCTTGCACGCACCTCAACTAATTCCACGGGATACCTCCCACTAGCAACAGGTAACAACTTAGACTTTAGGGTTTGTCAGTAAATATTCAACCTATTGTTAAATCCATCGCGTGTCTCTTCAATCAATACTATGTCATATGCAAATAATATACACCATAACAACTCCTCTTGATTATGTCGTGTTAATTCATCCATTATTAGGGTAAATAAGAACTAACTAAGATCCTTGCTGCAACCCCATCACAATTGAAAAGTGTTCTGAGTATCCACCAGACCATCCTACGGAGCTTCTAACGGAGGTAGTTTCCTTTTTTGATTGCAATTCCTTTTCCTTTATTGGTGGAGCTCGTCGCATAAAATTTGCCTAGTGTGACTTATCTCTTCTGAGTGGTTTGCGGGTTATTACACTCGAGCAAGATTTAAGGATTTAAGGGCAGCGACGGTTTCCTTGTGATTACACAAAAAAAACAAAAGAGAAAATGATGGGCCCAATGGCCTTGGTCTATTGGTAAGAGTGAATTTATGATGTATGGGTTAGAGACACGTCATAGGTTTGAACCCTGTTACAATCTAAAGCTCTAAGCGGTACCACACGATAAGGTGGGATATCCCATGATTAAGTTTAGTATTAAATTTATATCATTATTGTAGATGGTATAAATTTATTCCAGGATTAATTTGTCCACTGAACAACCCCTAAAGGGTATTTGTTGAGTTTCTAACTTTGCGCGATTGACGTTAGGGATTTCTTGGCGGTAAAAAGGTAAAGAAAATAATGAAACTTGTAAAACTTAATTTTAATTACAATATTATCCAACAAAAAATGAACTTATGAATGGTGATCAAAATTTCATGTCGGAGGTTCCTACTTTTGTTATAGTATCGATTAAAACATGGAGATATTGGTATATTACCAAATACCTAATCAATACCTTAGTGTAAAGTGGGAAAAACTTAACTTTCTTAGACAAGTACATTTGGAGGGAAATTAAAATCACTACTAATAAGAGGCTAGAAGCAAACACCTCTTTTTCTACGTCAATGTGTCTGTTTCATGCAGAGGGTATTGAAATTCAAACCTCTTCCTCAACGTGTCAACTTCATGTCGAGGATATTTTTGGAATTTCAATGTCTATGGTTTAAAAGTGCTTTAGATATGCTTTTCCGTTGTTAGTGTGGTCCCACATCAATAAAAGATTCTTTTGCCAAGTAAGTGGGTAAAATGTTGATAGAGATATCATTAAAGATGTGTCAAATAAGGAAATATGTCATTTTGTATGGGACTGTGGGTGTGTTTGGTATGATGGAAAAACATTTTCCCATTTTCCCATGTTTGGTTATAAAATTTTTTTGAGAAAATATTTTCCAAGGTGACTTATTTTCCATCATTTGAGGGAAGACTTCCCTGATAAGTCAAGGGAAGTCATTTTCCATAAAACAAATATGAAGTCGCACCCACCCTGATACACTCCTCTTCTTCATCGCACCCACAAGCAGATCACATTGTCTCTAATTTTAGGGCTTTCTTCCCTCTCTCTCTTATCTCCAGTGCAAGAATTTCAAAGATATGTCCATAACTAATTTCTTTTATGGTACTTGGTCAAAAATTTCTTCAATTTTTTCTCTTTTGCTTGTTTGGGTTTCTAATTTGAGTTCAATTTTATTTGAGTTCAATTTTGCTCAAAAATTAAAATTTGGGTTAACATGGGTTAACTTCAATTCTGTACGGTCAAACTGGTTATATATCATGGCAAAATCATTAGATCGCCAGTTAAGTATCATGGTATTCTGATTTACGGGTCTACTCGTAGCTTAGTTTCCTCGCTGAGATTCACAAATTGTACGCTGATATAATATTGAGGAGATAAAACAACCATTTCCATAGAAGCTCTTATACCTGATATATATAAATAGCAATTTGACAAGCAAGAGACTAAAAAATAATAACCAGTGAAACTGGCAAATAAAAGCAGGTGAAGCAAAAAAGTAAAATACGGGCAATTTATCAGAGACGCGTCTCTAACATATCAGGTGCATAGCATAGGACATTCAATCATTTTGTTTTGGTGCAGAGGCTATGGGAGTTGGTAAAAATATGAATTTGGCATATGTTCGTGAACCTCAATCACCGTGTTGAAGTATTGTAGTGTCTATACTGTTACTATCTGTTGTTTTTTGTTATTATCTGTTGTTTTTTGTACTTCCGTTACTTCTTTTTCTGGACTGTTTTTCCTTGACCGGGGGGGGGGGGTCTTTCAGAAACGGCATCTCTATCTCTAAGGTAGGGGTAAGGTCTACGCACACTCTACACTCCCTAGACTCCACTTTGTGGGACTACACTGGTATGTTGTTGTAGTGGTGGTGGTTGTGATGGTGTTCGTGAACCTTTTGGGACAAAATGGTGTATGTCAGAAAGAACAAAAAGTTAACTGGGGTGCAAACTGTTTTTTTTTCTTTCTAGAATTGGTAATTGTATTAATAAAAAACATCAAGAAAGTGCAATCAAAAGTATTTACAGAACAAAAGCCCTTCTCTTCTTAGACGGATACTATCAGATCTATCAGTTTCTCTGTTTACACTAGTTCATTTTGATCTTCTGAATCGAGCTTCCTTTATCGTCATTCGTCAAAGCACCTCATATTTCTTTCCCTCCAAATAGACCGCCAAATACAGGAAGGTCTAGATATTGAAGAAAATTTATTCATACTAACCATTATCTTGTTCCAGATGGCAGCTTTCAACATTCAGGAGGCACTTATTTGGAAAGAAAAAATTGAATCAATCATTGATCAGGTTGTTTTCTCTTTTGCATTAAAGCTGACCCTTGACATTTCCTCCTAAGATATATAGTTCTTCAACCTCTTCTTGTCTCAATATACTTGGAGGTAGTAATATGTCTTCAGTTTGCTGCATCAGGAGTCGCAAGGAGCTAATGGCAATAAATACATTTCATTTGAGTATAAATCTGATATGGACAACGGGAGGAATGCTTCCTCAGCAGAACGTGAAAGTAAGTATTCTGCTTTTACCTTCTGCGAGTTATGGAGGTGCTGGTATATTGTGTTCTATTTCTGTTACATTTCTCTTTTGAAGTTAATTTAGCTCTTGACTAGTTGCTGCATCAGTAAGTTAGGGTTTTAAATCTAGCTGTCAAAAAATATGTGCAGGCAAACGAGTGAGTTTGCCAAATACTTCTTATTGAGTTCAATATTTGCAGATATTTGTTCATTGAAGAGATCGAGTCCACTATTAAATAGATTGGCCAAAATCAGAAAGCAAAGCTAAATTTACTAAGATCTATCTTTTTATTATCCTTGGGCCTCTTGCCTTTCTTTGGTGTAGCCTGGACAGGGTTGTGGCCTTGGCTTCTTATACTTTATCAATACAATTGCTCCATTTTGTTTTGGTTTCGTTATTAGTTGTATTGATAAGGTCTATGAGAACAATTAACCAACTTCTTGAGGAAAAACCTAGTTAACAAGTGATGCATGTCCACCTTAATCCAAGACATTGGGGTCCTTAAAATGGACCGGGTCTGGCCGCCCTCAATCCCAAACTTAGTGGCTTTAATTGGCATTTTACCTTTAGGATTGATCCACTTTCATGAGTTTTTAGAAGTGTTTTAAGGCTTTTAAAAATGCGAAAACGTGTATCCTGTAGTGTATTGATGTTTCAAGTATCTTATTTTTGAAAGCTAAATCATCTTCTGGTTTTGCTTCAGAAATTGGTCTAAATTGACCCTCGATGAATGATAGAAGGCCTCGGTGATGCTTTTGATTATTTGGTGCAAAGCGACACTTTAGCTAAGGCATTCATGGTCAAAAATCAAAATCTTCGTAAGGTGTGGTTGGAACGATTCAAGCAACAACAATAGTTGATACAAGTATGACCACGAGGATGGACGTGTGAAAGTGTAATGAACCCGAGGCTTGGAGTGTGCAAGAAAAATGCAAAAGAGGGCCTAAAACACACACCAAAACCGAACCTACACTACACTCCATGGGTAACATTTTGAGGCTTTTCATTAAAGGGCCTTTTGGTCATTTTGTATTCTAGTTGTAACCTAGTATAAATAGAACATTGTAGGTCATTTTTGTCTTAGACTTTAATGATATTGTAAGCTGTATAACACTTTGAAAGACAAGTCCTCTCTTCTTTTTAGGAGGCAACCCGAAACTAGGGTGATACTAGTGTGGAATCACTAGTGTTGCATTCATGGCTTGAGACGTTGGTGTTTAGAGGAGGTAAAGTCCCTCTTGTGTCAACGTAGGAGTTAGGTTAACCGTTTTGTGTAGCGTTAAGGGTTCAAGAGTATCACATGTTCTTGGGTTCTTAAGATTATACCAACCAAGGTCTAACTATCTATCCCTTTTGTTTATTGTAATCTTGTAACTGTTTGTGTATCTTGTAATCTTCAACCCGTGAGGTGTTGTCTCTTGTTGTTATTGTTCTTATCATATTGTTCTCATCTTATTGTCGTTTTTGCTGTTTTGGTGTTGAAAACACACCTTTCTATCTCGTCATTGTGTGTTGTAGTGAATCCGAGAGTTGGTCTCCAATAGGTCCTCGAATCTTGTGATTTGTGGACTGTTTGGAGTGTAATTTCGTGTATCCCTTGTTTTCTTGTATCATTTGGTATCAAAGCGTGACTTGATCTTGTTCCTACAAGATCAATCTTGGGCTTGTTAGTTAAAAAAAAAAAAATTGATGAAAAAAACTGAAAATCCAGAAAAATAGCAATCTGTCCAATTTGTGTTCTTGGCCGAAAATTGTGTTCTTGTTGTGTATTGGCCAAGATTTTTATTTGTCTTTGTCGTCTCTAAGTGTTAGTATTGTTCCTCACTAATACATTGAGTCTATATCTTAGATTTGAGCTTGAAATGTTGATGTTGTTGTTGTGAACATAAGCTTGGCCGATTGTTGTTGGTGTTGTTGTGGCTCACGGTTTGGAATTGTAATGTGAATATTGTTGTTGTTCTTAGTTTGGCCGTGTGATGTTATTATAAAATTGGTGTCCTAAGACCAATTTTGTTAAAGATATGGTAGTCTTGGCTGTGTGAGACAATATTGTTGTGGGTTTAGAGTGGGCTGTGAAAAGGGAATTGTTGGTGTTCTTGAAAATTGTTGTTGTTGTTCTTGGTGAATGTTGTTGTTGTTCTTGATGTTCATCACTAACTTCATACCTTTCTAGAAAAATAAAGTGCTTATTTGATCCAAAAAGGTGAAGGAAAAGGTGTAGAAACTTGTTAGTCTTGAAAGACCCCCAACCACTAAAGACCTATCAATCACTTCTCAACAACTTTTCCATGATTTAAGGACCTTGTCTTGAGGAGAAAAGTCAAGTCTTGCTTTTTGAATTTGAAAGAGGATTTCAAGACTTGTTTTCCCTCCTTAACCAATTCCCACCAATTCCAAATTACAATTGGATCAAGACTTGAATTGGAAAATAAAATTTGATAACAACCGCAACCAATACGTGGCTGCCACGTCACGTTTTACTGTTCACTGACAATTTTTAAGCTCAAATTTTAGATGTCTTTGTTTCTTATTTGTTGATCCTTCGTTTCGTTTAGTTGATCCTAGTACTAATTAATAAACTAGTAAACTCCTACTAGATTGTCAATTAGTCCTTTGAATCCATTGTTCGTGTCTACGTTTCTTTTGTGCTTTTATCATTTTTAAAATCATAGTACTTCTTGGTTCAAGTTCGGACACTACTTTCCTTGAGTCTTCAAACAAAGAATCCATTCCGACCAAGGAGTAGACTCACCCCTCGATTGATCACGAACTACGAGCCGACTTGCAACACTTGTGAATCCAAGTGTGAGACAAATAAGTGTGTGAGAGTGTGGTGAGGTTGTTTCGAACTAACTTGTATTTTGCTTTGTAGGCTTGTTCTTTTCTTTTCTTTTTTTAGGTACAATTACAAGGGAACCCGCGGCTTCAACCTCTCAACCCATGGACAACAATGCCACCAATGTCATTTTGGCCTACCTTGACACTATATCCCGAGACCTAGCTATGGCAAATGAAAGGTTGGATCGTATGGTAGGTCAAAGGGAGCAAGTGGGCTGCCCGGACACACATCAAGAGGAAGGCCGTAGCTCACGTGAGTTACGAGGTAAAAACGTTATCCCCTACACTCCTATGAACTTAGAATGTTGTGTTGTGGCTAGTAGGAGCCAAGTAGGTGTAGTTGCGACTTTGCCTAGGGTAGAGGTGCTTGAGTCTCCTTTTTGTGATACTCTCGGTATTGTTAGGCCACATGAGGACCAAACTCTTGTTGTAGGTACGCAAGCACTAGTTGATCCTTTAGATGACGAAATTGATTCTCCTCGTGAGAATGATTTGTGTCCATCTAGTGCTAGCACTTATAACTTGACTAAGGTTCCATTGCCAAGTGACGAGAGTATTCACACACTAGTTGACCCTTGTGAAAACCAAGGTGGGTCTACGTTGGTATATGAGTTGCCAACAACTAGTGAGGTTGTGGACAATGATCAATCGGGTGGAAATGACCTTGACGTGCTTGATTGTTTAGGAAACCCGAATTGTGATTGTCTTGGTAAAGATGGTTTTGCTTGTGATCCCTTTGCTGCCCATGATAGTTTATGTCTATGTAGGGACTACTCTCTTGAAAGGGAAAGTGTTGCATGCTTAGAAATTTCATCTACTTCTTCTTTATGTGTTTCCTATGTTAAGCCTACTAGTGTTGTTGGACTTGAAACTAGTGAGTACATACATAAGGAGATCATAGTTGGAGTTGACTCGTGTGACACCTTTCTTTATCCTCTTTGTGCTCATGATATTTTCCACAGGGATATAGAGGGTATGCCTAATTTTGAAGACGGCACCTTAGGGGAAAGTGAGAGTGGCCGAGGCCTAAGTCCTTGGTTACTCCACCCATTTGATCCCGGTACCATCTTAGGGTGGGAAAGGATTACTCTTGGCCTATTTTCCTTTTGTCTTGATGCTTTTCCGAGCCACCTCCTTTGTAGCATTTGTACTAATCTTTTCATGATTAAAACAAAGGACCCGTGGCTATACTTTAAGTTTGTTCCGCCTCGGCATGGCATGTTGATGTGTTATTTTTTTGCTAACCCTAACCCCTCATTTCATGAGGATGTGTGCATGTTTGCTTCTTTTGATTTTGTAAAGTACGGATTCGAGGTCGAATCCTTTTCAAGAAGGAGAAGATGATACAAGTACGACCACGAGGATGGACGTGTGAAAGTGTAATGAACCCGAGGCTTGGAGTGTGCAAGAAAAATGCAAAAGAGGGACTAAAACACACACCAAAACTGAACCTACACTCCACTCCATGGGCGACATTTTGAGGCTTTTCATTGAAAGGCCTTTTGGTCATTTTGTATTCTAGTTGTAACCTAGTATAAATAGAACATTGTAGGTCATTTTTGTCTTAGACTTTGATGATATTGTAAGTTGTATAACACTTTGAAAGACAAGTCCTCTCTTCTCTTTAGGAGGCAACCCGAAACTAGGGTGATACTAGTGTGGAATCACTAGTGTTGCATTCATGGCTTGAGACGTTGGTGTTTAGAGGAGGTAAAGTCCCTCTTGTGTCAACGTAGGAGTTAGGTTAACCATTGTGTGTAGCATTAAGAGTTCAAGAGTATCACATGTTCTTGGGTTCTTAAGATTATACCAACCAAGGTCTAACTATCTATTCCTTTTGTTTATTGTAATCTTGTAACCGTTTGTGTATCTTGTAATCTTCAACCCGTGAGGTGTTGTCTCTTGTTGTTATTGTTCTTATCATATTGTTCTCATCTTATTGTCGTTTTTGCTGTTTTGGTGTTGAAAACACACCTTTCTATCTCGTCATTGTGTGTTGTAGTGAATCCGAGAGTTGGTCTCCAATAGGTCCTCGAATCTTGTGATTTGTGGACTGTTTGGAGTGTAATTTCGTGTATCCCTTGGTTTTCTTGTATCAATAGTGACACCTATTGGTTGGTTTAGCTTCATAGGATTTGGAAGCAACTATTATTCGCACACTTTTGTTTTTGATAATGTATCGCGTAATTGCTTCCAAACTTCTCTCCTTTCCTTTGTTTTTATAACGTATCGTGTATTTGCTTCCAAACTTCTCTCTTTTGTGCATTTGTGGGAATTGATTAGGAAGCTTGAATTATGTAAGTAATAGTTGCTTAAATTTTAGTGTCTTGTAATATTTTGATACTCGATATTTGTATTATTTGCTATGCTTAAATTAGTTCCGACAGAATATTGAGTTGTCTGATATACTAGTTAATTGTTCAGTACTAAAGGGACGACCCGGTTCATACCTACTCCGTAGGTGTCGGGGAGGGGGGGGATCGGTCCTGGAGTAGAAAATCAACTTATTTTCCATGAAAACATTTTCCAAGAAAACATTTTTCAAGAAAACATTTTCCATCATACCAAACATACCCTGACTAAAAAGGAAAGTGTATCACTTAAATTTGGCAAAAATAATATATAGGCTAGGGCAAAGAGGTAGAAACTAATTTCTACAAACTCTTCTCTATGCGATAATGTCTTCCGCCTCAGGTATATCTTCTTTAATTTTTTTTTCCCGTAAGATTATCGTGTTCAAGATCTTGATGTCGCTGGCACGAGACTTTGCATCTGGTGTATTAATATATCTGAAATATCTAGCACTTCCCAAAAATTTGCTGAAACCTTAATGTTGTAAGCAATCAACTTCTTTAATATTTGTGTTATCCTCAATTTTTGTTTTATTTGTAGCAAATTTAGATTCTACATCTCAGATGGGAAATGCAGATGGAGCCGATTGGTATGAAGAGATTTACCTAAAGGTAGTGTTTGCCATAGTATATTTATTTGTTCAAGATTTCGTGTGTTTTAATGTGGATTTTGATGAACTGTCTGCTCTTACAACAAATCCATTCATCCTAAGGTACTTTATGTATTCCAGTTTGTAGAGGAAATAGAAAATTGAGCATGTTAACAGGTAATAACAACAATTATGCCTTAATAGCAAGTTGAGATGGACTATGTGAATCCTTACAATCCGATATTAGTCCAAGATTGTCAACGACAAAAAATTAGTTTCACAAGCACTGGCATAAATGAGATGTGGAGTGTTTCTTGATAAATTAATTGATACAGAGAATTAGTTGTTGAACACTTTGGTCTTATTATCTGAATTCATAAGGTATTATGTCTCTAAGATACTGTCGAAGTCTTCATGACATAGCACCAATTTGCTTTAAGTCCCAGTAAATAAATCTTCAATTGCAAGTTTGAAGGAAAACCTATTCATGCTATACCTGAATAACTGGCTCTCTGTGAAAAATCCGCTCATCTGTATTAGTTGGTATACTTTTTTTGTTGTTTATTATTTTTTTATAATAGAAAAATTTGATGCTTCTATCTTCGAAACTTGGTGGGTAACAGGTCCACTTCTCTATCTTCTCTACTCACATCCCTGACTTGTTTTACTAGCCAGGAATAAGTTTCAATACTTTGACTTTTCCGAATAAACTTGTAACATTAACATGCTCACTATACTCCATCCCGTTGTGTTTTACTTGTGAAGGAAACTACATCGTTATTATTTCATTCTTTACCCTCGTTTTACTTCATTAAAGTGAAAAAGAAATTAATAAAAGATTGCCATTAAACCGTATTATATCTCCCAACCTCACTATAAAAAACTATTTTCTAATTCCTCCTGGGCTATGATCACATAAGTTTGTACTCTTGATGTGAGCAGAAATGTGTACCAAGAAGCCAAAGGAACCAAAGCTCTGTTGCTTATTTTACCATTTACATGTTAATCAGTTGTAATCTTCCTCTTTTACTTCACTTTTAGCCTTTTTATCTTGAACTTGGAAGGTTCTTTTGTGAAGATTCTCTAGTGCATCATACATTTGATGTAATTATCACCTATCCACATGGAAATGCAGTCATTTCATTTCCGAAATTGAGTTAATGAAAATTTGCAATGCAGATCAAGACTCTGAGGGAGAAGCACTTAATTCAGAGATCACTGATCTATACCAGAGAATCGCCTTTGCAGTGCAGCTGGTATGTCATCAACCTCTTATTCCCACTATTATTACTTCTGGAGGCAATTCTACCAGCTGTACAGTGCAGCATGCTGAATTTACTAGATTTGGATATAGTTTGAGATGTTAATAGTTCTCAGTCTCGCTTGCCTCAACTTGTCCACCACTGAGGTATCGCCCACTTTGTCCCGAATATCCTTGTTCTTGATCATATCTGTCCTAGTATGCCCACACATCCATCTCAACATCTCCTCTTAGCTACTATCATATTTTGGATCTCTGAGTTCTTGACGGGCTAACACTTAGCCTCATGCGACTTAACTTGTCTAACCACCACTCTATATAACTTACCTTTAAGTTGTAGTGGCACATTCTTTTCTCACTGGGCACCAGATGATAGCCTCTATTTCATCCACCCCACTCCAATGCGACGCGTAAATCATCATTAATCTCCCCATTTTCTTGGATTATTAACCCAAGATACTTGAAATTCCCTCTCTTGGGGATGGCTTGCGTATCAATCCTCACTTTCACATCTGCCTCCTGAATCGTTTCACTGAGCTTGCACTTCAAGTGTTGTCTTACTCCTGCTCTACCTGAACCCTTAGACTTCGGGGTATGTCTCCAACCTTCGGTCTGTCGTTAAATTCGTCATGTGCCTTGTCAATCAATACTATGTCATCTGCGAATTATATACACCATGACATCCTCTTAGATATGCCGTGCTAATTCATCCATCACCAAGGCAAGTAGATACGAACTAGGAGCTGATCCTGGTGCAACCCCATCACGACTGGAAAGTGTTTTGAGTCTCCGGTCTTGGTTCCATCATACATTTCCTTAATCTCTCTAATGTATGCTACATGTACTACTCTAACGTTCAAAAATCTCCATAGAACCCCCTTAAGAACTTTATCGTAAGCTTTGTCTAGGTTGATAAACACCATATGTAAGTCCTTCTTACTCTTCCTATACAGGTCTACCAATCTCCTATCGAGATGAATGACTTCTGTAATTGATTGCCTCGATGCAAATCCAAACTGGTTCTTGTTGATTGACACACTCCGCCTCACCCTCAACTCCACCATCCTCTCCCAAACTTTGATTGTGTAACTTTGATACCCCTATAATTGTTGCATTTCTAAATGTCACTCTTGTTCTTGTACAACAGGATCATGATACTCCACGACCATTCTTCTATCATTGTTCTTGTCCTAAAAATGACGTTAAACAACTTAGTTAGCCATTCCAAACCTGCCCTGTTTGCGGTCTTCCAAAATTCCACCATGATCTCGTCTTGCCTGGTCGCACTGCCCTTCATCTTACGAATAACCTCAACATCTTCAAACTTTATATTTCTATGATACCCAATATACCAACGACTCCCAGAGTACTCTAAATCACCCAACACGATACTTTTGTCCCCTTCATTCAAAAATTTATGGAAGCAAGTCTGCCAGCTTTGTCTAATGCGTGACTCTTCCACCAATACGTTGTCTTTCTTGTCTTTGACATCACTTTGTCCAAGTTTTAACTCCGCCTCTCTCTTGCTTTTTCGAGCCTATACAACTTCATCATAGTTCCAAATTTGGTCGACTCCCTTGCAAGTGCAAGTTTCAGTCATTGATACTCTTATCATTTGCATATAGCATACACCAAGGTGTAATGCATATTGTATTTTTATCGATTGCTGGAAACTCTTATGTTTTTGCACGTCTCTCACACCTATTAGAACTCCTTACATATATTTTATGGCATTTAACTGAGAACTGATGCAGAAAGCTTAAAGCTCTAAATTCTCATTTTTGCATCTTTGGTTCCTTTGCTGTCATCTTGAGAAACAGTGCTCTCATAGTGGGAATACATCGTTGTGCAGTTAATTCCTTTTCATTTATTGCATCTGCATCATTTGTCTGTGTTGAAGCATTTTGTATGATTGTGAAGTAGAGGTTGTGGTAGACGCCATAAAAGGAGTACTTTCACATATCTAGATAGACGCTGCGATATAGATGTCATTTTTATGTTAGTTTTGTTTTCCTTTTGGGGAAGGAATCAAGACCTCCCTGATTCTTCAGGCAAAAGGGCTTTGATTTATCGAACTTAAAGAGCACTCGAGTAAACTTTTTACTGAATTGTGGTGGCCTTGCTGGCTATGTTATTTGTTTCTTCATGCCATTTCTTAAGTTTTTCGCCTTTTTCTTGTCCGCGGGGGGTACTTAAAGCATGACTTTTAAAAGTTTGCAAAGGGCAAGAAGCAAGAGTGTGACAAAACTGATTTTAGCAGGATTCTCTTCCTCAGTGTCTTCAAAATGAGCAAATGGAAAAGCTCAAGATGTTCAAGTCTAATTTGGAACACATTATGATTTTCTTGCAGCTCAATAAGCATGATATTCAGCTTACTCACAAGGAGTTGTGTTCGGTTGAGAAGAACATAAGTTTCTTTCTTCTCAAAAGGCTGCGTAAGCCTACTTCTTCTCCTTCGCGGGGGGGGGGGGGGGGGGGGGGGGCAGGGGCAACTTCCTCTGTCTTCCATGCAGCTTCAACAACCACAATCTCTTGATGTTCAAGATAATCCACCGACGCAACCTGTACATGGTTTCATGCCGGCAATGCAACAGAATAATCTCACCAACTTGCAACATCTTTCCTTGTCAGGCGTAAATACAGTACAACCTGGTTCCGGTGTGGCTACTGGCAGTTTACCACAGAATCCTGTCAATTACAGTCCTCAACAAGTAAACATAAGCTGATTAAGTTCACAAAGTGGAACAAACCCAGTGCAGGCAAACTTTGGTTCCCTACAGCAAAATTCAAGCATCCCGCAACAGTCACTGTTTGAACTGCACGAGCAGCAAATGTTGCAGGACCAGCAATTAAGACAGATGTATGAGCAGATGCAGCAGCAAACTTTTCATAGCCAGCAGTTAATGCAACATCAGCAATTATTTCATAGACATCAGTTACTGCAACAGCAAGCAATGCAACAACAGTTAATGCAGCAGCAGCAGGCAATGCAGCTGCAAATTGTGCAATTGCGAGCCCGCCAGATGTCACGGCTTCACCAAGTGACTGATGCTAATGACCTAATGATGAGGCAGCAAATGGGAATGAATATGGAGGTTTTACAGCAACAGCAGTCAGTTGGCCAGCGTGTTGGATCTCTTCATCCTCAATTGAAGTCGGGAATATCTTTACCTCAGCTCCATGGTACTATCTTCACAGGTATGTCATCAACATTTTATTCCACTATTATCATTTCTGCAGGCAATTCTATCAGCTATATGGTGAATCATGCTGGATTTACTAGATTTTGATATTATAAAAGGACTCTTGGAAAACAGCTTACCTAATGTAACTGTTACTACAATGATTGAGCCTTAATTCATAATAGTTGGTGCGTGTGTGTGTATGTATGTACAAATATTTATATTTTGTCACCCGACTTTCCAAACTATGATCCGAGTCATTCTTCAAATATGTATAGACCCGAACCCGATAAATTTGCAAATTTTTACATAGGCGTTAAAGACCAACCTTAGTGTGGGAAGAGTTTCAGATATGAATTAAGGTCATAAGGAACTTCTAGCTCAAAATTAAGTTAGAAAGTTTCTTTACTGATTGAGTTACCGTATAAGATTCTACTAGGGTCAACTTCAAATGCACATAAATACTTAAATGTGAAGAATTTTTCAGTTCAAGATTCACCAAATTAAAGGTCTTAGATTCTTCTTCCTAACGCCACTGACCGTTCGTCAACCTAATACCAGAGTAAAAGGTTATGACCATTTTTCAGAGGGTATCCGTCTGCCAATGGACGGCGGGCAAAATAATGGTTTGTCCCCTGAAGGATGGTTCGTCCTCTGGATGACGGTCCGTCCCTTTGGCTGTGGGGCCTAACTAGTGAGTTCGAAAATTGTCCCGGGGCGACGGTTTGGACCACAGTCCGTTCCTGAAATCGTCTGACGAGTTTTTTTGCACTTTGTTAAGAGTTTTCGGAGGGGTAGTTTGGTGCTTTCTTTACCCAAGGCCCTCCCCACACTTTTAAACACCTAAAAAGGGTTATTTCTCAGAAGAAAAAAATATTCATAGTCCCTCCTAATTCCTTCTCCCTTCTTCCTAAACTCAAGGAACATGTAAGAGGATTTTCACAAACCCCATAACTCCAAAGCTCCCAAATTCAAGAATTTCTCCAAGAATCTTCCTCTTTCATGTATGTGGGTATTCAACGAGGATACTCCTTTCATCCTCGTGCCCGAAACTTCAGTTTTCTTAGAACTTTATGAATTTACCCGAGATTTTGCATGAATTTCATGGTTTTGAAGTATGTTGCCTCCTTATGGTTCATAATCTATCCTCTTGCAAGAACTTGTGATTTTTATGGCTTATCATTATATCTCACATATGATTTAAAACCTATGATTTATGCATTTGCTGGCTTAGCATGAAATTTCATGATTTAGGGTTTATGTCCAATTATGCATATTTTTTTGAAAGTCCTTTACGTTATTATATGATTTTAGTTCTTGTTAAAGTAATTATGCATGAAATTATACATGTTTTTCCTATTCCTAATATTTGGGCAATGATTTGACATGGTTTGAAAGATTTCAACTTATTTTAATACTACTTGGCATGTTATGAATACATAATCCCAGAATTCAGTAAAACGCGAGCTTGACTAGTTTTGATATTTCAGAATTTTAGCTATTGAGATAAATTAAACTAGTTTCATGCTTATTTTTAGAAAAATAATTTCCACTTACATATATGGGCAAATAGTATACAATTTTGGGAGTAGTATTTAGTACCAAGGAAATGCGGGCTTTAGACAAAAATTCAAATTCCCAAACTACGTGCCACCGCAGGTTAAGGAGGGGTCCTTGCTAGTTGAGATTGTCTCCCTTCACCCAAAATGGGCTCATGAGTGAATTCACATCAAATCATGGTTCCCTATCCCTTGCAAGGTTTGAAGCCCTCCCACCGAGGGTACAAATTGGGCTCCATGGGGCATGTCGATTAAGAGAATCTCCCACAGAAAAGTAATTTTTGAAACTAAGTGTATATGCCTCACTATACGAATTTGACTAAGACTTTATATGATTTACTTGTATGTTTCACGATTTCAGCTTTGTGCATGAAATAGAGTGAGTCACTGTAAATTTATCATGCATGATTTTTTATTTATTATGTACATGACTGACAAAATTTTCCGTACTTAAATGATTTGTTTATGGCTATCTCAGGTGATCCAGTTTTCTGGTTTAATTTTATGACATCCTGAGTCCATGTCTACCCCTTTTACAAATGTTTATTATGAATCGAGCATTTTCCCATAGGTCATGTTTTCAGAATGATTTTATAACATACTTATGATGTTGCATATCTCACATATTCAATACATCCTATAGTGCTAATCACATACTTTTTTTGCACTATATTGTATTATAATATAGGTACCGACACCCAGTCTCAGTTCCTCAGTTGATACATTTTTGGTACTCTGTTCAACAACTGATATTTAATGAGTTGACAGAAATTTATTTCAGTTTTTCTCATGTTAGTTTTGGGTTTAATTCAGTATTTAGAGTTAGCTGGGGGTTTGTCCCAGTAACTCATCAGTTTATTGAGGCTTTCAGAACCAGGGTTAAAGAGACTTTAGATTTCATGTTGGGTTCTTCACATGTTTTACTTTCGGAGTTTTCAGTCGACTACCAGATACCTTTAAATATATTGGATTAGCTTCCGTTCTAGTACTATGCTACATGTCATGGGTTAGCTTGGGACCACTTGTTGTTCTACACACCGTATTACGTTTAGGGTATAGACTCAGTTGTAACACACACACATTTAGACACACATTAGACATAATACATAAAAATACTCTTTAACTTGGTCTCAATTAGGATCTCTACTCTCTAATTTTGGATGTGTACAAGTAGATATTTAAATTTATATAAAGTTGAACAAGTAGACACACACATCTTATGTGCCATAATGCATGTAGGACTTTATGTTGGACACGAATTGTCACACTGGACACATGTGGCTTAGGCACTACTTGTTCGTCAGTCTTGACACTTGCATCTGTGACAGAAAAATTGCAAGAGAAGGGAGTCTCAGTACAAATCGATGGGTACTCAGTATGTGTCGTAGAGACACAATAACATGGTTAGGCAGGAGTTGTACAAAATTAATATGCATGAGAGAGATAAATAAAACATTTCTAGATTCATCATTTAATAGAGATATAATACATGAACATGTCCTTTAAATTGCCCTCAAATTACATCTATTATCTTCAATTTTTGGTGTGCGCAAGTAGTCACTTAAATTTGTATAAAGTTGAACAAGTAGACACACGTCCTATATGGTATAATACACATAAGCCATCATGTCGGACAAGAATTTGCCACGTAGGATGCCACATAGGCCATACGTGTCTACTTGTTCAATTTTATACAAGTTTAAGTGCCTTGATATGAGGCTAAGTTAAAGGGCACGTTTATGTAATGTGCCTTTAATATAATTGCAAAGATTTCATTTGACTATATAAGGACTTTTGATAGGTTGGGTTCTAGTTTGGATGAATTGAGTCGGTAACTAAACTTAATGATCGTTTATAGCATGTTGAGGAATGATCAGGTATGGTTGAGGGGAGTCACAGAAAATTGAGTCTCATCAAAGGAAGACGGAGACATTGTTGGCTAATATGATTAAAAACGATTTACTCGGTGAAAATGTGGAATGTTGATGTTTCCTTCATTTTTATCACTACAAGAACACTATTGGTGTATTATTTTAATGCATTATCGCGAAATTTAAAAGTGTTAACTTCCTAGATTGACATAATATATTTTAATAATGACAAATTAATAACGAAAATCATGCACGATACACTGAAGATGTAATCAAGGCAAACATGATCGTCTCCGGAGCGAAACTTGGAGAAGCATCTCGCAAAATCCCTAACTACAAGAAAGTCAGAGCCATATTTGGAATAGCAACATAAAAAGATCTCATTACATCCCAAATTACAAGGAAGACAATCATTAAGCAACATGGAAAGCAGATTTCTCAAAGAACTACGGAAGGAAGGAAGATCACATCCTCTACATTGACATGTTTGACATGGACGTGTATGGATGTGTGTCTATGTCCGAGAAAGGAAGGTCATATCATATGTACGAATATATCTGATATGGACGTACCATATGATGTGAATCCTCAATCAAGGGATCAATTCAAATCCCTGATTGAGAAAAAATCTCCTGAGTTTTCCTTATACAACAAAGAAGCCAGATTAGCTGAAGGTTATAAAAAGGAAGATTGAACACCAAAGACGATACGCAACTTCACAGAAATTCTTAGTGTGTCTCAATCTTTAAGTCTCCAAAAAGCTTTGTAATTATCAATTTACAATAGTTACAAAAGAGAAAGATTGAGTCCAGGGCCGACTTCAAGGTGAAGCACTGAAGCAAGTGCTTTAGGCCTCCGATTTTTGGAGGCCCATTTTTTTAAAACATTATAGGGTTGTAGTTTTTTTAGATTTTCTTTCTTTAGAAAATATCAATTTTTCTTATTATTTTCTTCATCACATTTTAATTTCTCTTAAACTTAAATAGAAATATTACTTTAGAAATTCAAGATTAAAGTTGATAATTAACATTAATTTTTTTTTTTTAATACTCTCAATTCTAAAAAGAACATCTAATAAATAGAGGTAGCTCAGAAAGCCATACCTTCCATTTATTATTTTGATTAATGGACGCGAAAAGAATTAAAGCAACAATTACAGTGGAATCGAAAAAGTTGAAAGGTAAGACGATTTCAATCAGATAAAAAGATTTTATTATTTTACGAACACATATTTTTCTTGATCCTATATAATTGTCTTAGCTGAAAGAAGTTTTTTAAAATAAAATTTCAAAAATATTACTTGAGCTTAATTTTTTTTTTCAAGAGATATCAAATGAATTAAGCATACTATTAATTGAAAAGGAATTTTTTGGAAGCAATTTTATTATAATTTTACATCTCAAAAAACTATAAATATAAATATGTGAAAAAAATTCAAAGTCTCATTTTAAAATTTTGCTTTGGGCCATCAATTATGTTGAGCCACTCCTGATCGATTCAACTTAGTCATATCAATATCAGTTGAGGCTGTGTCACAAAAGCTGAATAACAAAATACTATTCAGAAATTGTTTAAACCTTTTATAATCTGTTTCTTTTATTAAAAGCTCTAAACGAAATCCTTGTAACCAAAGGGACTGAAGTAGACATCATACCGATGATTCGAGGCAGAATAAATCTTTGTATTTTTAATTATTTGCTTATTTACATTTTTTGACTTTATTCTTTTTTACATATTATACTATTATACTAACCTGTAGGTGAATGACAACCTGATCAGTCGACTCAGAAAAAGAAGTGTTGCTTAATTCGCGTGAGTAAAGATCTTCTTCAAGACGGTCACTCATCAAAAAGGCCGCCAAACTTTAATGGACGAACTGTTTCCTTCCATACCGAACACTCTCTTAAAGGGTTTTATTTGTAAAGAAATCCCCTGTTTCCTTTATTCGACTCGTTTCCAAATCCCCCGTTTTTTGTATCAACCAAATCCCCTTTCAAAATTGAAATTTGAACCTACGAGATGACTACAGGAGTTGCTTCCTATAAAACTATTCCTGGGCCGGAGGTGAGTGACGAGGATGAGGACGCTGAGGACGTGCTGAAGGAGGATTCTTTAGAGGAGGTGTCTATGACAGAGGAACAAAAATCTGCTGTTGGACACAAAGAGAATATCAAAGTTGGAGAAAATGAGGTAATTTGTGTTGTTCTACTTTCCAATTTTTTCCTCTTTGGAAGCCTTTTATCTATTACCGATGGAAGAGAATAAACGGGAGTATACCTCTGATTTATATATCGTTTATGATACAAATTGAATTTTGCAATTGCTAAGTTTGATTAGCTAGCAAAAGAGCATAAGGCCGCTGAATTATATTTTGTTATTAACTACACAATCTAGAATCCACAATAATCGATTTTGCCAAACCTTGTCCTGGATGTGGGATGTGGATCAGTTACCGAGCTGCCCACCTGTCATGTAGTAATCAAACATTAAACTGAGTGTTTTTTTGTGTGGGTAGGTGGTGTTAACTTAGTACTGTGATTATTCTCCCAGTATAATTTCTCAACTCACTAATGATCTCTTGTGTTTTGTATAAATGATCTCGTGTTTAAACTTTATAAGTTAATGGTCTCACTATTTTTAAACCTCCTAGGTTTCTAATAGTTGCTCGTGTGTTTTGTTGTCAGATCTCTTGTGGATTGAATTCTGGTGCTAAACTTGATGTGCGTTTAGTGCAAGTTGAGGACCGATTGGAGAAAATGGAGGCTCATTCAGAAAAGTTGGAGACTTTGCTGGTTGATATGGACGAAAAATTGAACTATATAGTGAAGATAAAAGGTGCTAAAGTTTCCAGGGACGTTAAATGTCCAGCTAAGTACATGAGCACCTCGTGGACCGGTAATGGCCGACCAAAGAGCAGAGATAGAATAGCTGAGATAATAGGGCAGTCGTGGAAGCATCAGCGATTGGGAAGAGGTGATAAGGCAGTAGTTCATCCAGTTGCTTCGCGGCGTGATTGTGTCGAAAATGACCAAAGTAAGTTGGATGCTGGAGAACAAAAAAATTGATGATAATTACTACTAGGAGCTTATGGGGTATTAAAAATTACTTATATTCTTTTTTCCTAGACTAGGTTCTATTAAGATTGTTATTATGACTAGCACAATAATCCATCTCTGATGTTTTATTTGAATGATTTCTTTTGCATTGTCAATGTCCTCCTATGTTTAAAATAATTCATCTCTAGCAATTTATAAATCTTTTCGTTTTCAAGTTATCAAAAATAAAACAAAATCTCTTCGTTAAGTGAACATCTGTACATTGCATTCAGAAAAAGAATAGTAACAGCAACAAAATAATTCAATAACTGAAACATAAAATACTACAGATGAAAACAGATATCTAAAGTAAGAAACTATATGTATAAGGCTAATACTACGACATACACATGTGCTTTCTGACTCTCACCAAGCTTAATCCCGCCAAAAAATGCGATAAAGTTCAACTACTTACTTTCTACCCTATGCCGCAACATCCATACCTTCCTAACTAGGTCATTTTCTTAGTAAGCTTAAGTTGTGCTATGCCTAGTCTAATTACCTCTCACCAATATTTCTTTAGCCTACCTTTAACTCTCCTTGTATCCATTATGTCCAACCTCTCACACCTTGTGCCTCTTCTATTCACATGATCAAACCATCTTAGCCTCACCTTCCTCATTTTGTCCACCACGAAGGTCACTCCCACATCGGATATCCTTGGTCCAGTCTTATATCTCTAACTATGCCCACATATTCATTTCAACATCCTCATTCCGCTACTTGCATCTTTTGAACATGAGAATTCTTCACAAGCCAACAATCCGGCTCCAAACAACAAAGTCAATCTTACCACCATACTATAGACCTTATCTTTAAATTTCAATGATATCTTTTTATCACATAAGACTCAAGGCGAGCCTTAATTTTATCCAACCCCACACCAATAATATGTGTAACATCATCATCCATTATCTTAACTTCCATGAAAATGGGTGTTTAGTACGTAGATCCTTTGGGTTTAATTTTAAAACTTCATACAAATAAGGCAGGGGCGGATCTAGGGGCTTGGGTGGAGGTTCCCGGGTATCCAGTAACCTTCGTGCGGGTCTAGTATTTATATAGAGAAATCTTGTAAATATATAAAAATTATAAGTTGGGAACCCATGAACAAAGTGTATTGTTGGTCTAGTGGAGTAGATGGACTTGTAAAAGTTTTATTTACCTCTAGGTTGTGAGTTCAAATATTGTATCCATACTCTTTGGTTTTATTTTTATCTAACATAGGAAACCCACAAACTTTAAATCCTGAATCCGTCTCTTAATAAGGTGTAGATAACTCTGCTAGCTAGAAGCACCATTTGTTATTGCAGAGTAAGGGGCAATGAGTGGAAATTATTTCTGAAGTAAGATGGAGAAAAGTATAATGTAAATAATCGTCAGAGATATTATGTTTGAGATTTTGACTCACCCTTAAGTAGTTAGGGGTGAGAATTAAGTAAACATATGGTGAGAATTTAAGATGAGATTTTGCATTGTTAATGCAGTTTAAATATTTGTAATATGTCAATATTAGTTGAAATAGTATATAGTAAAATCACTAAGATTTTTTAATAATCAAAGATTGAGTGAGTTGTCACATGAGGCTGAAGTGGTGGTGAAGCTGGATTCTCAGGTCATTCAGAAGAGGGAGAGTTTCAAGTCTCTTGGGTCTATGATTCAGGAGAATGGTGAGATTGACGAGGATGTCACAGCGTAGTGGTACAGGGTGGTTGACATAAAGGCTCGCTTCGGGAGTCTTGTGTGATAAGAAGGTGCCTCCTAAGCTTAAAGTAAGTTCTATAGAGTGGCAGTCTGACTGACTTTATATTATGGAGCGGAGTGTTGGCCAGTTAAGGACTCCCACATCCAAAAGTTGAAGGTGGCGGAGATGAGGATATTGCGATAGATGTGAGGACTTACCAAGAAAGATAGGGTTAGAAATGAGATTATTCGGGAGAAGGTGAAAGTGGCTTCGGTGGAGGACAAGATGCAGGAAGTGAGGTTGCGATGGTTCAGGTATGTGATGAGGAGGTGGACGGATGCTCATGTATGGAGGTGTGGGAGGTTGGCTATGGATGGTTTTAGGCGTGATAGAGGTAGACCGAAGAAATATTGGGAGATGATTAGGCATGACATGGAGCAGTTACAACTTACAAATGACATGACCTTTTATAGGAAGGTGTGGAGGACTCGGATTAGAGTAGAGGGTTAGTGGGCAGGAGTCCGGCAGTTATAGTAGGGAAGACTGCTTTGTTTGTATCTGCACCTGAGGTTTCTTAGGTTTCTTGTTCGTGGTGTTTCGGTGATGTCTATGAATTTGGATAGATAATTTATAGTAGTACATTGTGGGTGTCTTATTTCCTTTATTATCTAGCTGTGTTATTTCATTTTGTTGTGTGATTTTATGTTTTTTGTTTGTTATACTTTTATATGTCTTGAGCCGGGGGTCTATCGGAAACAACCTCTCTACCTCATATGAGGTAGTGGTATGGATTGCGTACACTTTACCCTCTCAAGACCCTACTTTGTGGGAATACACTAGATATGTGTTATTGTAGAACTATATATAAAAGAAAGCAAGAAATGGAGTACACTTTAGTAATAGTTTGGATTTATTTTACAACTATGCAAAGAGCGGGTAGTTCCACTAGTTAACTTTAATACTAAGATTATCAAAATACAATAAGAATTTTATTCTAATTAAATCTTCCAGGGTTTAGGCTCAAGGGAAAAAGTGGATAAAAACTGAGATAAATATCGCCGGAGTACCCGTCAGATCAGATGTTCGACCGAAGGTAGTTTACTTTTCCTATTGCAACTTGTACTTGTTTTTCAAAACCTTTCATGCTTTCTTGATCGAGCTCGTCGCATAAAAATTGCCTAGTGATATTTATCTCTCCTGAATGGCTAGCGGGATTTAAGGTGTAGTGATTGCGGGTACCCTTGTCATAAGAAAGAAAAAGAGGAAATGATGAAACCTCTAAGGACTTGGTCTAGTGGTACGAGTTAATTCGTGACATATGGGTTATAGGCACGTCACAGGTTCGAACCCTGTTACAGTCTAAAGCTCTAAGGGGTTGTTTGGTACACGAGATATGGTGATATTATGCCTTTGAGAAATTAACTTTAATACTTAGATTCTTTCTTTGATAACTGTGGTGTCTGGGACAGCTTTCGCGCATCTAGACTAAATCAAAATACAATAAGAAATTTATTCTAATAGAATCTTTCAGGGTTTAGGCTCAAGCGGGGAAACAATTGATCAGAATTGAGATGGATATTGATACTCAGGATGGTGAATGTAATAAAGGATAAAATCAGCTTCTATTTTTTAAATTTCAAATTTAGTAGTTCCTTTCCTTTAGGACTCTGTTGTATTTAGGTTATATGTAGATAGGTACTATCCTTTTCTTAGTTTATCTCTTTGTTGTATAGAATCTATAAATACTCAATGTACAATCAATGAAAAACATCGTTCCTTCTATTCCAATAGCAGTGTTATACTTCATATGGTATCCAGAGCCAATTAACTCTCACGAGTATAATTCTTTCGATAAGCCCTCCCACTTTTCACTTCAAAATGACCACAAACGTCACTGTAACCAATTCAGATCCCAACACCACAATTGTCCAATTTAATTGTCACCCAGTTACCAATCAAACTAACTGGCAACCACAATTTTTCCCTTTGGAAAGCACTAGTGTCCATGCTTATGCGTGGTCACAACCTTTATGGCCATCTCGACGGTTCTCGCCCTGCCCCTACTCGCACAATGACTCAAAATAATCAAGAAGTCGAAAATCCTAAGTTTGTTTCATGGTATCGCCAAGATCAGCTAATTCAAAATGTCATCTTGGCCTCAGTTGATCCTACACTTGCCACTTGCTGCTATAGTTGCCTCTGCCTCCACCGCCAAGGCTATTTGGGATGCTTTGCACACTGCATATGCCAACAAATCGCAAACAAGAATCGTTAGTTTGCGTGATCGTTTAGTTCGTCTCTCGAAAGAAGCCCTTCCCATCGCTGATTATCTTCTCCAAGTTAGATTTCTCTGTGACGAACTTGCCACTGCTGGAGCTCCCGTGTCTAATGAGGAACTGATTGTCCAAATCTTCACTGGACTTGGTCCTGAATTCCGTGAAATAGCTGTTGCTATCCGTTCAAGCCAGAACTTCATGAAAGTTTCTTGATCATGAACTTTTCATAAAGCATGAAGAAGCAAAGAGGCTACTTTCAACACCAATTGTTTCTGCTATCGCACAGAAAGCAAACACATATCCTTGCCAAGAAAACAACTCCAATAGGCGTCCCAGTGCAAATTGCCCCAACACCAACCAACCATGGTGCAGTGGAAAAAATAACCAACGACGATATGAAAACACTCTGAAGTGCTAGTTGTGTAACCATCCTGGTCATTCGGCCAAAGTTTGCGGAGCCCAATCACATAATCACCTACAAGCCCAAGCAAACTATGCTGCTAGGCTTTCAACTCAAGAGGCTCCTTGGATTGTTGATACTGGTGCCACTCATCATATGGCCTCAGATGCTCAAAACTTCACTGATATGCACAATTACCACTATCCAGAAGAGATATCAATGGGAAATGGTAGCAACATTCCTATATCTCATACCGGTAACACCAACATAAGTGCATCAAATAAGCAATTTAAGCTTCTTTATATCTTATGCTCTCATGCTATAAAAACTAACCTTATTTCCGGTTCTAAATTTTGCTGCGATAAGAACACTTCCATTGAATTTTTTCCTTTTTCCTATCTTGTGAAGGATCTGAGTGCGGGGGCGCCTTTGTTTTGCAGGCAGAATAGAGATGGATTGTATGAGTGGTCGTCGGGCAGTAGGCATCATTCACCACAATGCAATATTGTCATTCCTCTGCAAATGTGGCATCGACGTTTAGGTCATCCTAGTCATCGTATTTTAAATAGGATTTTGCATCAGTTTTCTCGTCCAGTTTCACATTCTAGAACCAATTCAGTTTGTAATTCGTGTTATTCTAATAAAATGCACTGGTTATCTTTTTCTGAAAATTCATTGCAAAGTCAACGACCATTGCAAATTATTCATATTTATGGGGCCCTATCCTGTTTTGTCAATTGATAATAAGAGATATTATGTCTTATTTGTAGACCAGTACTCGAAATACATGTGGTTGTTCACTATAAATCAAAAAAGAAAGTTCTTGATGTCTTTCAAGCTTTACATCCCTTACTTGAGCTACGGTTTCAAACAAAAATTTTGTAACAAAAATTGTCTCTCGACACCGACGGTGGTGGTGAGTTTCAGGGTTTATCCTCACATCTGAAAAGTCATGGTATTGAAAACCCTAAAGAGTGGCACCAGTTGAACGCCGTCACAATAATGTTATTGAGACGGCCAAAACCTTATTGCACCAAGCCTCTTTGCCCCCAATTTTTGGAGTTTTGCCTGTCACCAAGCAGTCTACCTTATAAACCATCTAACAACTCCAAATTTACAAAATAAATGTCCCTATGAAATTCTATTTCAAGAGTCTTCGAAGTATGAATCCCTTGGAGTTTTTAGTTGTTTATGCTACACATGACTCAAACCATATGGCAAAAATAAATTAAAGCCAAGATCAAATCCCTATGTGTGTCCAATGATTAAGTTTGGTATTAAATTTGTATCATGTTTGGTTGATGGTATAAATTTATTTCGGGATTAATTTGTGCACCGAACGACCCCTAAAGGGTATTCGTCGAGTTTCTAACTCTACTTGATTGACCTTGGGATTCGTCGGCTGTATAGAAAGGTAAAAAAAAAACTAATGAAACTTGTAAAAATTGGAGATAAGCATCCAGTACCACCCATGACCAAAGTTGCAACGACACACTCCAAATTTACAGGGGTCCATTACCCCACTGAACTCAATTTTAACAAATTTTTGTCACCCTTTTGTGCTGATGTGGTACCTTTATAATATAAAATAAAATAGGGCCCACATCAAAGGTGCCACATTAGCTAACAAGGTTGATAAAAGGTGTCACGTCAGCTTAAAAGATTGACAAAAATATGCTAAAATTTAGCTGGGGGGTAACAGGACCCCCGCAAAGTTGGAGTGTGTCGTAGAAAATTTGGTCATAGTTCGGGGGTATTAGATGCTTTATTCTAAAAATTAATTGTAACTACAATGTTATCCAATAAAAAATGGACTTATGAAAGGTGATCAAAATTTCGTGTTGGAGGTTCCTACTTTTATAATAGTATAGCTTAAAAGATGGAGATATTAGTACATTACCAAGTACCCAATCAATACCTTAGTGTAAAGTGGGAAAAACTTTAACTTTTTTAGACAAGTACAATTGCAGTGAAATTAAAATCAATACTAATAAGAGGCTAGAAGCAAGCACCTCTTTGTCTACGTCGACGTGCCTCTTTCGTGCCGAGGGTATTTTTTCAAATTCAAACCTATTCATCAATGTGCTTGCTTTATGCTGGGGATATTTTTGAAATTTCAATGTCTATGGTTTAAATGTCCTTTAGATATGCTTTTCCGTTGTGGCAAGCATAAAGCATATCTAAAGATTTTGTTTTGCCAAATAAGTGGTTAAATGTTGATAACGACTTTATTAAAAATATGTCAAATAAGAAAATATGCCTTTTTTTTGGGAACTGACTAAAAAGAAAAATGTCACATAAATTGTGCAAAACAAAAATATAGGCTAGGTCAAGGAGGTAGAAACTAATTTTCTACTTGCTCCGCTTCTCTTAGCGATAATGTCTTCTGCATCAGGTATGTCTTCTTTAACGTTTTTTTTCCTTAAAATTATCGTTTCAAGATCCTGATGTCGCTGGCATGAGACTTTGCATCTGGTGTATTCATATATCAGAAATACCTAACACTTTCTCAAAATTTGCCTGAAACTTAAATGTTGTAAGAAATCAAATTCTTTTATGTTTGTGTTAACCTGACTTTTTGTTTTATTTGTAGATATAGATTCTACATCTCAGATGGAAAATGCAGATGGAACTAATTGGCAGGAAGAGACTTACCAAAAGGTACTGTTTGTAATATATTTTTATTTGCTCAAGAATTCGTGTTTTTTAATGTGGATTTTGATATACTGTCTGCTTATAACTATATAAGAAATTGCTGAATGTTCAGAAACATTTCCAGTGATTAATGGAGTAACTGTTCAGTTAAATCCATAGTTGTACCCTTCACCCTAAGGTACTTATGTATTCCAGTTCGTAGAGAAAATAGATAATTGAGCATGTTAACAAGTAATAACCACAACTATGCCTCAATCCATGCAAGTTGAGTTGGGCTATGTGAATCTTACTATCCGATACTAGTCCAATATTGTCAATGATAAGAAATTAGTTTCACAAGCACTGGCATAAGTGAGATGTGGAGTATTTCTTGATAAATTAATTGATTAGAAAGATTAGTTGTTGAATGCTTTGATCTTATTATCTAAATTCATGAGGTATTATGTCTGTAAGTTACGGTCGAAGTTTTCATGACATGTCACCAATTTGCTTTAGTTCCCAGCAACTTAACCTAAAATTGCAAGTTTTGTTGAAAATATGTATCAGAAATAAAGTAGGAATAGATACTTTTAGTAGTTTAAATTATTAGAGTTCTATGTGACTTAGGAATTAGTTATTCCTTTGTTATTTGAATATGAATTAGTTATCCCAATTTAAATTGAAGTGTAGTTAGAAATTTAGCTATAAATATATGTCTTGAGTTATTAATAAAATAATTCCTTTGACAATACAATTGCAGTATTTTTTTCTCTCCAAGTCTTTCTCTGTTATTTCTTTTATTTCAAAGCTAAAAACCAACAAGTTTGAAGGGAAAACCTAGTCATGCTATACTTGAATAACTGACTATTGAGAAGATGTTCTCTGTGAAAAGACATCTGCCCATCTGTATTAGTTGGTATACTTTTTCTCAGTTGCTTATTTTACCACTTACATGTTAATCAGTTGTAGTGTTCCTCTTCTACTTCACTTTTAACCTTTTATCTGGAACTTGTAAGGTTTTTTTCTGAAGATTCTCTAGTGCATCGTTCATTTGATGTAACTGACTATTGAGAAGATGTTCTCTGTGAAAAGACATCTGCCCATCTGTATTAGTTGGTATACTTCTTCTCAGTTGCTTATTTTACCACTTACATGTTAAGTCAGTTGTAGACGTAGTGTTCCTCTTCTACTTCACTTTTAACCTTTTTATCTGGAAGTTGTAAGGTTCTTTTCTGAAGATTCTCTAGTGCATCGTTCATTTGATGTAATTATCCACATGGAAATGCAGTGCTGCCATTTCTGCAGTTGACTTAATGTAACTTTGCAATTACAGATCAAGTCAATGATGGAGAAGTATTTACCAGAGCTTAATGCTTTATACCAGAAAATTGCTTCTAAAGTGCAGCAGGTATGTTGTAGCATGCTAAGATTTCCTAGATTTTGATATAATTTGAGCTGTTAATAGTTCTCTTTTATCATAAATTGGAGCTCAAATTAGTTGGAGTTAGCTGAAGTCCAAATTAGTTGGTTTTAAAAGTTAGTTAGGAAACAGTGCAGCTACAGTAGTCTGTTTTCAGAATTAGTTGGTATTGATTAGTTGGGTCGGTTATCAAATAACTGCTTCATTAGATAGCTTTGATCATTTCAGTTACATCATTATCTATAAATATTCATTGTAATCATCATTTACAACATAATATGAAATAAACCCAAGTCCTTCTCTCTCAATTCTCTCTTTCTCTCTCGGTTTCTTCTTTCTTCTGAGATTGTATCCTCGATTTAACTCCTGGGCAATCAACTCGATCCTCGAATTTTTGTGGTTCCTGCAATAGAGTAACATTCGTATCAGAGCCACTCATCCTCAGCAACAATGGTGAAAGGTGTAAGAGTAACGGGTGATTCAACAACCGAAGCTGCTGCTGCAGAGATTGGAGATTTGATTGAGATGATGCAAAAGCTAGTTACAAAGGTGGGACATTTGGCGGGCAAGGTCTCATCATTGGAGAGGTTGGATAGTGCTGTTATGGAGTTGAAGCAATAACTGGTAGGGGAAGGTCGGAGGAGCACTGTTCCTTTAGGGCATGAAGAAAATCATGACCAGGAGGGGGGAATGGGATATAACAGAGACAGAGAAAGTAGCCCTAGCTATGGTAATGCTTCTCAATTTTCCAATTCTTCTAATTTTCAGCACTCTCATTTCCGTAGATGGTTGGGAATGGAGTTTTTAAAGTTTTCTGGGGATGATCTTCGATCTTGGTTATTCAAGATTGAGCAATTCTTCTCTATGGAGATTATTGCACCTGAGGACAAGGTGACCATAGCATCCATACAATTGGAAGGGAAAGCTATTCAGTGGCATGTTACTTTCATGAGATACAGACAGTATGTGCAGCTGGAAGAAATATGTAGGAGCTTTGGTGGAGAGGTTTGGGATTAACTTTGATGATCCCATGAAGGAAATTAAGAAGATTAAACAACTCATAACATGTTAAATATATTTCATCATGAGAGAGAAAATTTCATAAATCATGCTCTTAAATCACTTCTCAAAACTTGTAACATATATACACATGACTATAACTCAAGTTTATGGAATAACCCCATAGTAAACACATAATTTAATCATAAAAACGGGTTCACGATTCATGCTCTTCAAACCATTTCAAAACCCATAATATATACATACATATACCACTTTAAAGCTTAATTAAACATCACACTTATGCCCATGAATAGTTGGATAGTTCTACATACCTTTGACGGAGAAAAGTTAAATAATAACCTTGAGTTTGGAATATACAAGCTTTAGAATTGAGAAACCCGTTTTGATGTTCTTGGGAGGAAGAGAATGAGGATTTTGGTGACTTCTACTAGTGTAGGACGACTTTTAGAGTTATAAAAATGTATTGGGGGAGTTATGGGGGTGAAAGGACCATTTTGCCCTTGATTTAAAGAGGGGGGGGGGGAATGTGTTTTAATGTCTGGGAAAGAAGGATCGCGCCACAGACACCAACACGAATTAAGAGCTTTGCCTCGCGACCCCAAACGCGATGCACCAACATTGCCTTGCGACCCTAATCGCGCACCCTGGACAGTGTCTCACCAAAACACTTATAAATTTTGACTCCGAAATCGTATTGACAAACGGTCGGTAGCGTTGGAAAGAGAACTCAAAGGGCTTTAATTTGATATACAGTAGGCCACACAACTTTTTATATCTAGGAGTAATGGTCGTTGGATGTTAACCCAAGTAAAATCATATACTAAAATTCAATAGGTAGGAAAATCTTCAACTCAACTTTGAGCTTGGTGATATTTATGACTTCAATCCATCTACGAAGATGTTTCCACCCTAAAGAATTATTATTTACACTTATTTCTAAATAGAAATAATTGGGTTCGGGTCTATATACCTAGGGAAGACGGTTCAAACTTTAGCCCGAAAGTGAGGGGTGTTTCCATTTTAGCATCTCATTTTTGCTACTATCAAATTTTGGATGTTTGAGTCCTTGACGGGCTAACACTTAGCCTCATACGACATAACTTGTCTAACCACTACTCTATCAAACTTATCTTTAAGTTATGGTGGCATATTCTTATCTTGCAAGACATTGGATGATAGCCTCCATTTCATCCACCCTACTCTAATGTGATGTGTAAATCATCATTATTCTCCCATTTTCCTTAGATTATTAACCCAAGATACTTGAAACTCCCTCTCTTGGAGATGGCTTGTGTATCAATCCTCACTTTCACGTCTGCCTCCTTAATCATTTCACTAAACTTGCACTTCAAGTGTTGTCTTACTTTTTCTCTACCTAAACACCTAAGACTTCAGGGTAAGTCTTCAACCTTCAGTCTATCGTTAAATTCGTCACATCTGCGAATTATATACACCATGACACCTCCTATTGGATATGCCGTGCTAATTCATCCATTACCAAGGCAAACAAATATGAACTAAGAGCTGAACCTTACCAAGTCTTGGTTCCATCAAACATTTCTTTAATCTCTCTAATGTATGCTACATGTACACCTCGAGCTTCCAAAAATCTCCATAGAATCCCCTTAAGAACTTTGTCGTAAGCATTGTCGAGGTTGATGAACACCATATGTAAGTCCTTCTTCTTCTCCTTATCCAACTCCACCAATCTCCTTACAAGATGAGTGACTTCTGTAGTTGATCGCCTCAGTGCAAATTCCAGCGTGATGTCGTTTGGCCTGGTCGTGCTTCCCTTCATCTTATGAATAACCTCCTTAAACTCCCCAAACTTTATATTCTTACTGTGAGAATTAATAGAGAAAATATTATTGAAATTGTGTATTTACATAATTACATAGAGACCCTATTTATAGATACTATAGTAAATCCTTTTCCAAGTAGGATTTTGATAGACTACTATTTCTACACATATTCTAACACTTCCCCTTAAGCTGGTGCATACAAATCATATGTACCTAGCTTGTTACAAATGTAATTAATATGAGGACCAGTGAGGGACTTGGTGAAGATGTTTGCAAGTTGATCACTTGACTTCACAAATTTCGTAACACTATCTCCTGAGAGAATCTTTTCTCTGACAAAGTGACAATCAATCTCTATGTGTTTAGTCCTTTCATGAAACACTGGATTTGATGCGATATGAAGGGCTGCTTGATTATCACACACAAGTTCCATCTTACCGGTTTCTCCAAATTTTAATTCTTTTAGCAACTGTTTGATCCAAACTAGCTCACAAGTTGCTACAACCATTGCTCGATATTCTGCTTCCGCACTAGATCGAGCAACCACACTCTGTTTCTTACTCTTCCAAGACACCAAATTACCTCCTACTAAAACACAATATCTGGAAGTAGAACGTCTATCAGAGGGTGATCCAACCCAATCAGCATCGGTGTATCCAATGATATGCTCGTGACCTCGATCCTCAAAGAGTAGTCCTTTACCTGGAGCTGACTTTATATATCGCAGAATACGAATAACTGCATCCCAATGACTATCACAGGGGGAAGTCATAAACTGACTTACAACACTCACAGGAAAGGATATGTCAGGTCTCGTCTCAGTAAGATAATTCACCTTTCCAACCAACCGCCTATACCTTTCAGGATCACTGAGTGGCTCCCCCTGTCCTGGTAGAAGTTTAGCATTTGGATCCATAGGAGTGTCAATGGGCCTACATCCCATCATTCCTGTCTCCTCAAGAATGTCTAAGGCATACTTGCGTTGAGAAATAACAATACCTGATCTGGACTGAGCAACCTCAATACCTAGAAAATATTTCAGTCTGCCGAGGTCTTTGGTCTGAAAATGCTGAAAGAGATGTTGCTTCAATTTAGTGATACCATCTTCATCATTGCCGGTGATAACAATATCATCAACATAAACCACCAGATTAATACACAGATTTGGTTGAGAATGTCGATAAAACACTGAGTGATCAGCTTCACTACGAATCATGACAAACTGCTGAATTACTGTGCTGAATTTTTCAAACCAAGCTCGAGGGGACTGTTTCAGACCATAAAGTGACCTGCGCAATTGACATACAAGGCTGCTACTAGACTCCCCCTGAGCAACAATACGAGGTGGTTGCTCCATATAGACTTCTTCCTCAAGATCACCGTGCAGAAAAACATTCTTAATATCCAACTGATAAAGAGGCCAATGTCGAACGACAACAATGGATAGGAAAAGACGGACAGATGCTATTTTAGCCACTGGAGAGAAAGTGTCACTATAATCAAGCCCCAATATTTGCGTGTATCCTTTGGCAACAAGGCGAGCCTTAAGCCGATCAACCTGACCGTTTGGACCAACTTTGACTGTATAAACCCAACGGCAACCAACAGTAGATTTACCTGCAGGAATGGGAACAAGCTCCCAAGTACCACTCGCATGTAAAGCAGACATCTCATCTATCATAGCCTGCTTCCATCCTGAATGAGAAAGTGCTTCACCTATAGTCTTAGGGATGGAAATAGAGGACAAAGATGATACAAAAGCATAATGGGGTGATGATAAACGATGATAACTTAAGAAAGTATAATGTGGGTTAGCATTACGGGTGGAACGCATACCTTTTTGAAGTGCAATTGATTGGCTAGGAGAAGGCAAGTCTGCAGTAGGAGCAGCGTCAGGCGCATGGCATGAATCATCTGGGACTACTGGTGGACGCGGACGACAATGATAAGTCAAAAGTGGTGGCACTGCAGCTGGAGATGTAGAAGTAACCGTTGATTCCTCAAAGGTTGGTTCGGGTAAGTCTGGAGATACGGGTAAGACCAAGGATGGCGTGGGTAAGACTGGAGATACGGGTAAAATCTCAGAGATATCAGGATGATCAGAAGATATATAGTAAGGTCAAGATTAAAAAAAAGTGACATCGGCGGACATAAAGTAGAGACGAAGATCCGGTGAATAACAAAGATACCCTTTTTGAATTCGAGAGTAACCAAGGAACACACACTTGAGAGCACGAGGAGCTAATTTATCTTTTCCAGGGGCGAAGTTATGAACAAAACATGTGCTCCCAAAGATATGAGGGGGGATAGAGTAGAGATGTGACTGTGGAAACAATATGGAATGGGGAACCTTATTCTGAATGGAAGATGATGGCATTCTATTAATTAGATAACAAGATGAGAGGACTGCATCGCTCCAAAAATGCAGCGGAACATGGGATTCAATGAGAAGTGTGCGAGCAGTCTCAAGAAGATGCCTATTTTTTCTTTCTGCTACACCATTCTGCTGAGGGTTGTACGGACAAGATGTCTGGTGAACAATTCCATGATGGATCATAAACTCCTTAAACTGGGAGGATAAGTATTCTAAGGCATTATCACTATGAAAAGTACGAATAGAAACACCAAATTGAGTTTGTATTTCAGTACAAAAACTTTTAAATATAGAAAATAACTCAGAACGATCTTTCATTAAGAAAACCCAAGTACATCTTGAAAAATCATCAATGAAGCTAACAAAATAACGAAAACCTAAAGATGAACTGACTCTACTAGGATCCCAAACATCAGAATGAACTAATGAGAAAATAGACTCTGAATGACTCTCAATACTACGTGAGAAACTAGCACGGGTGTGTTTTCCAAGTTGACATGACTCACAATTTAATGTGGATAAACTAGACAAACTAGGCACCATCTTTTGGAGCTTGGATAGACTCGGATGTCCCAAACGTTTGTGAATTAGGTCTGGAGGGTCTGTAACGGAGCATGCTGTGAAGGAATTTGAAGAAGTAAGATGGTAAAGGCCTTGTGATTCGTGTCCTGCGCCAATCGTCTGTCCTGTACTGCGGTCCTGCATTAGAAAAGAGTCATAAAAAAAAGTTATGCTACAATGAAGGGCACATGTCAAATGATTAACAGATGCAAGATTAAAAGGACAACCAGGGACATAAAGAACAGAGTCTAGAGGGACAGAAGATAGGAGTTTGGCTTGTCCAACTCCTTTTGGTTTTGTTCGGATCCCATTGGCCAAGGTAATAGCAGGAAGAGATTGTGAATAAACAATATCAGACAAAAGTAATTTGTTACCGAAAATATGATCAGAAACACCTGAGTCCACAACCCATGATCCAAGGGTACTAGACTGTGAAACACAAGCAAAAAGATTACCAACAACAGAAGCATTAGGCTGGGCAACCGAGGCTACTTGTGGAGATGTCTGCTTGCTTGATACTAAAGGAACTCATCATATTCTGTTTGGGCAATATGAGCATTATTGGATGGTTGATTAGGCTGTGGAGATATCTGCTTATTTGCTCGATTCCGAAGGAACTCATTATATTCCTTTACAGCAATAGGATCATAACTGGGTGGTGGACCATGCAAACGATGGCATATATCCTGAGTGTGTCCAACTTTATGACAATAACTAGACCTCGATGAGATTTGCCAGAACGACCTCCTTCTCGTCGATTTTCCATAGGCTGATATGTTCGTTTTTCCATGGTTTGAGATGCAACAATAGATGAGTCAACAGTGGGTGATGAAACTACTCTTTGATTGGAAGGCGCGGCAAGGCGAAGCAGACGAGAGAATAACTCATCAATTGTAGGAACCGTAGGACTAGCTAAAATCTGATCACGTACAACATCATGGTCAGTAGAAAGTCCAGCAAGTGTAAGAACTAAAAACAACATCTGTCTGTGCTCTTGTTGTTTTTCTACATCCGCAGTGACAGGCATCAATGTATCAAATTCTTCCATGACTGCTTGTACTTGTCCCAAGTAAGTAGACATCGGATTCCTGTTTCTTCAAGTTGGTCATTCGAGCTATCACATCATAAAAACGAGATATGTCATTAGTATATAAAGACCGAGCCTTTTCCCAAACTAAATAACATGACTGGAATGGACGGAACAAAGACATCAACTTGGAATCAATAGATCGCCATAAGAGACTACATAATTGAGCGTCAACTTTCTCCCATTGCTCTTTAGCTTTCGCATCTTCCGTGCTGGACTTTCCCTTTTCATCTACCACACTAGCCTTGTTCGTTAAATAATCTTGGACACCTTGACCTTTGCACCACAACTCAACTGAGGAAGCTCATGCTAATAATTTGAACTTCCATTAATGGTTCGGAAGTGATCATAGGACTTGAACTTCCGATACCGGTAGTTTTGGGACCAAAAACATCATACCCAAAAGACATCTTGAAAATTTTAACTTGAAAATATGAAGAAACAGATCTGGAAATAGATCTGGAAATCTTGATTTTTATTTTTCCAGTCACCGGAACCTCGCCGGAATTTGAAAGAAAAATAAGTGGTCGGATCGGAATAGAACGTCGACCCAAAAAATTCAACCGGAGAAGTCTCACTCGCCGGCGCGTGATTGATGTTGCCGGATTTCCGGCAGGCGCGTGGAGGGTGATTTTCCGGTGGTTTGGGTCGGGTTTGTGTCGCTTGAGCTTTCCGATCCTCTTGGTGGTGTTTTATTTTTCACACAACCCACAAAATGAAAAATAGTACAAATCAATCACCGGAATTGACGACGGTGACTGAATTTTTTTTTTTCTGAAGTTTCTCACCAACGATCTGAGAATTAATAGAGAAAATATTATTGAAATTGTGTATTTACATAATTACATAGAGATCCTATTTATAGACACTATAGTAAATCCTTTTCCAAGTAGGATTTTGATATACTACTCCTATTTCTACACATATTCTAACACTTACAATACCCAAAATACCGACGACTCTCAATATTCTAAATCACCCAACACGATACTTTTGTCCGCTTCTTCATTCAAAAATTTATGGTAGTACGTCTGCCAGCTTCTTTTAATGTGTGACTCTTCCACCAATACATTGTCTTTCTTGTCTTTGACATCACTTGGTCCAAGTCTTAATCCCTCCACTCTCTCGCTTTGGCGAGCCTATACAACTTCATCATGGTTCCAAATTTTGGTTGACTTCCTTGAAAGTGCAAGTTTCTGTCAATTGACACACCATCATTTGCATATAGCATACACCAAGGTGCAATGCATATTGAATTTTTATCGGTTATTGGAACCTCCGCTTATCTTTTTGCATGTTTCTCCCACCTATCATAGCTCCTTATATTATCTGGCATTTATATTTGATACAAACTCCTTGATATGCCCTAGGCATGTGCACGTTTCTCATTTTTGCCTCTTTGGTTCCTCTCCTGTCATCTTGAGAAACACTGCGCTCAAAGTGGGAATATACATATTGTAGTGCGGTTAATTCCTTTTCATATATTGCATCTGCATCATTTGTCTGTGTTGAAGCATCTTGTATGATTGTGAAGTAGAGCTGGTGGTAGACGCCATAAAAGGAGTTATTTTCACGTATCTATGTAGACACTGCGATATAGATGTCATTTTTATGTTAGTTTGTTTTCTTTTCGGGCAAAAGGCTTGATTTATCCGAATTTAAAGAGCACCTGAGTCAACTTTCTACTGAATTGTCGGGACTCTGCTTGCGATGTTATTGTTACTTTATGCCACTTCTTAAGTTTTCCTCCCTTTATCTTGTCCGCGGGAGGTACTTATAGCATGACTTTTAAAAGTTTGCATAGGGCAAGAAGCAGGAGTGTGACTAAACTGATTTTTCTTTCTGGTTTTAAGCATGATGCTATTCCTCAGCGTCCTCAAAATGAGAAAATTGAAAAGCTCAAGATGTTCAAGGCTGTGTTGGAACGCATTGTGATTTTCTTGCAGCTCAATAAGCATGACATTCAGCTTACTCACAAGGAGAAGTTGTGTTCGGTTGAGAGGCACATAGGTTTCTTTCTTAGCAAGCCTACTTCTCCTCCTCTGCAAGGGCAACTTCCTCACTCTTCCATGCAGCTTCAGCAACCACAATCTCTTGATGTTCAAACTAATCCACCGATGCAACCTCAACTTCATCAGGCACTATCTTCGCAGGTATGTCATCAACATTTTAATCCACTATTATCATTTCTGGAGGCAATTCTACCAATTGTATGGTGCATCATGCTGGATTTACTAAATTTTGATACATAAAAGGTCTCTTGACAAACAGCTAACCAAATGTGTCAGTCGTCATTGAAAGTTCTGCTACCGTTTAGTTTCTTTTTCTCCAATGTCTTTTGTTACACTTGTTTTGTATATTACTATATTGTTGGCTCTTTTTCTTTCTTTTTGATCGAGGGTCTATCAGAAACAACCTCTTACCCCGCAAAGGTAGAGGTAAGGAATTTCTCTTGTGGGATTATACTCTATATGTTGTTTATTATTTAAGATCTCATGTGTTTAAAGTTAGTGATCTCTTGCAATTTATAAATCTCGAGTAACTCTGGACCTCTCGTGTTTTATATTAATGATCTCCTTGTTTTTTTTTCTAAAAATATTTGTGTAAAGGTGATGATCTCTTGCAATTTACTCTCAAATTATTAATTATGTCTTGTATGTTATATCCTACACAGGCACAAAGTACAGGAGCACTTCAGACAGCTACGCTGGATTCCGGTGGGCAAGATATTCCTTCTGAGTTTGATTAGATGGCAGTTTTGATAGAATTGATTTATGTATCGAATGGTGTTGATTCTTTAGATGGCAGTTCTGGTACTAAACTTAATGAGTGTTTACAATAGTATAGATTAAAATATGGAGATATTAGTACACTACCAAGTACCCAATCAATACCTTAGTGTAATGTGGGAAAAACTTAACTTTCTTAGAAAATTACAATTGGAGGGAAATTAAAATCAATACTAATAAGAGGCTAGAAGCAGGCACCTTTTTGTCTACGTCGACGTGCCTGTTTCATGCTGAGGGTATTTTTTGAAATTCCAACCTATTCTTCAACGTGCTTGCTTTATACTGAGGATATTTTTGGAATTTCAATGTCTATGGTTTAAATGTGCTTTAGATATGCTTTTCCATTGTGGCAAGCATATCTAAAGATTTTTTTTTTTTGCCAAATAAGTGGTTAAATGTTGATAACAACGTTATTAAAGATATGCCAAATAGGAAAATATGTCATTTTTTTGGGAACTGACTAAAAAGGAAAATGTGTCACATAAACTGCGCAAAACGAATATATAGGCTAGGGCAAGGAGGTAGAAACTAATTTTCTACTAACGCCGCTTCTCTATGCGATAATGTCTTTCGCATCAGGTATGTCTTCTTTGACGTTTTTTTCCGTAAGATTATCGTATTCAAGATCCTGATGTCGCTGTCGTGAGACTTTGTATCTGGTGTATTCATATATCAGAAATATCGAACACTTACCCAAAATTTGCCTGAAACTTAAATGTTGTAAGCAATCAACTTCTTTATAGTTGTGTTAACCTGAATTTTTGTTTTATCCGTATCAAATTTAGATTCTACTTCTCAGACGGGAAATGCAGATGGAGCTGATTGGCAGGAAGAGCTTTACCAAGAGGTATTGTTTGCTATGGAATTTTATTTGCTCAAGATTTCGTGTTTGTTAATGTGGATTTTGATAAACTGTCTGCTTATAATAATATAAGAAATATTTCCAGTGATTATTATTGATTAATGGAGTAATAAAGGATGTTTATCAACATAATTGTTCAATTAAATCCATGGTCGTACCCTTCACCCTAAGGTACTTTATGTATTCCAGGTCGTAGAGAAAATACCTGTATTCCAGTTTAACAGGTAATAACAACATCTATACCTCAATCCCAACCAAGTTGAGTTGGGTTATATGAATCTTTACTAAACGATACTAGTCCAATATTGTCAGTGACAAAAAATTAGTTTCACAAGCACTTGCGTAACTGAGATGTGGAGTATTTCTTGATAACTTAATTGATTAGAAAAATTAGTTGTTGAAAGCTTTGATCTTATTATCTAAAGTCATGAGGTATTATGTCTGTAAGTTACGATTGAAGTCTTCATAACATGTCACCAATTTACTTTAATTCCCGGCAACTAAACCTATAATTGCAAGTTTGAAGGATAAACCTAGTCGTGCTATACCTGAATAACTGACTATTTAGAACATCTTTTCTGTGAAAAGACATCTGCTCATCTGTATTAGTTGGTATACTTTTTCTGTTGTTTATAATTTTTTTATAATAGAAAAATTTGATGCTTCTATCTTCTTGGTGGGTAACATCTATCTTCTCTACTCACATCTGTGACTTTTCCGAATAAACTTGTAACATTAACATGCGCAGTATACTCCATCCTATCGTGTTTTACTTGTGAAGGCAACTACATCGTTATTATTTCATTCTTTACCTTCATTTTACTTCATTAAAGTGAAGTTCGTACTCTTGATATTATCACATGTTAATCAGTTGTAGTCTTCCTCTTCTACTTCACTTTTAACCTTTTTATCTGGAACTTGGAAGATTCTCTAGAGCATCGTTCATTTGATGTAATTATCACCTATCCACATGTAAATGTAGTGTTGCCATTTCGGCAATTGACTTAATGAAACTTTGCAATGCAGATCAAAACAATGAGGGAGAAGAATTTACCAGAGCTTAATGCTTTATACCAGAAAATTGCTTCTAAAGTGCAGCAGGTATGTTGTAGCATGCTGAGATTTACTAGATTTTGATATAATTTGAGATGTTAGTAGTTTTCCGAAGTCATTCTTCTTATGGGGACAGAACTTGCAGTCATATATTTTGTCTTCTACTTGTCCTAAAATCATTGTCCTCTAAGCGCCTCATCAATAGTAACATCATATTCGGGTTTGGGGAGCGTGGTGCCGTCACAGACCTTACCCCTGCCTTGTGAAGGCAGAGAGGCTGTTTTTAAAGATCCTCGGCCCAAGTAAAACAGTACTATGCAGTTCTGAAAAGTAATTATAGTAGTGAAGAGGCCATAGTAAAATAAGAGAGAAAATAACAATAAAAAGAACAAATGTACAAAAATTGAGCAAGGACAACACCAGGTTGTAATAAAGAATCATAGAATAAAATAATTGAAAGTTAGTAATAATACTGCCAATGAGAAAAACTTGACAATGCTCAACTACCTAGTAACCTTTTACCCTGATCCCCGTCTTCCATATCCTCCTATATACGGTCATGTTTTCAGTAAGCAACAGGTGTGCCATGTCATGTCTAATCACCTCTCCCCAATACTTCGTCGGTCTATCTCTACCTCTCCTCATACCCACCATATCAAACATCTCACACCTTCTCACTAGAGCATCGGAGCATTTCCTTTTCACATGCCCGAATCACCTCGGTCTCACTTCCCTCATCTTTTCCACCACTGAGATCACTCCCACTTTGTCCCGAATATCCTCGTTCTTGATCATATCTGTCCTAGTAAGCCCACACGTCCGTCTCAGCATCTCATTTTCGTTGCTATCAAATTTTGGACGTTTGAGTTCTTGACGGGTTAACACTTAGCCTCATACAACATAACTTTTCTAACCACCACTCTATAAAACTTATCTTTAAGTTATGGTGGCATATTTTAATCTCAGAAGACACCGGATGATAGCCTCCATTTCATCCACCCCACTCCAATGTGATGTGTATATCATCATTAATTTCCCCATTTTCCTTGGACTATTAACCCAAAATACTTGAAACTCCCTCTCTAGGGGATGACTTGTGTATCAATCCTGACTTTCACGTCTGCCTCCTTAATCGTTTCACTAAACTTGCACTCCAAGTGTTGTCTTACTCCTGCTCTACCTAAACCCTTAGATTTCTGTCCAACCTTCAGTCTATCATTAAATTCGTCATGTATCTTGTCAATCAATATTATGTCATCTGCGAATTATATACACCATGGCACCTCCTTTTGGATATGCCGTGCTAATTCATTCATCACCAAGACAAATAAATATGAACTAAGAGTTGATCCTGGTGCAACCCCATCACGATTTGAAAGTGTTTTTGAGTCTCCTCACACTATCCTTACTTGAGTCTTGGTTCCATCATACATTTCTTTAATCTCTCTAATGTATTCTACATGTACATCTCTAGCCTCCAAAAATCTCCATAGAACCCAAGCTTTGTCTAGGTTGATAAACACCATATGTAAGTCCCTAGCTCTTCCTCTCCTTATACAACTCCACCAATCTCCTTACGAGATGAATGACTTCTGTAGTTGATCGCCTCGGTGCAAATCCAAACTGGTTCTCGTTGATTGACACACTCCTCCTCACCCTCAACTCCACCACCCTCTCCCAAACCTTCATTGTGTGTCTTAACAATTTTGATACCTGTATAATTGTTGCAATTCTAAATATCACTCTTGTTCTTGTACAGCGGGATCATAGTACTCCACCAGCATTCTTCTATCATTGTTCTTGTCCTAAAAATGACGTTAAACAACCTAGTTAGCCACTCCAAATCTGCCGTGTCTGTGGTCTTCCGAAAATCCACTGTGATCTTGTCTGGCGTAGTCGCACTGCCCTCCATCTTACGAATAACCTCCTTAACCTCCTCAAACTTTATATTCTTACAATACTCAAAATATCGATGACTCTCAGAGTACTCTAAATCACCCAGCACGATTCTTTTGTCTGCTGCTTCATTCAAAAGTTTATGGTAGTAGGCTAGGTCTGCCAGCTTCTTCTAATGTGTGACTCTTCCACCAATACATTGTCTTTCTCGTCTTTGACATCACTTGGTCCAAGTCTTAAGCCTTCCTCTCTCTCGCTTGGCGAGCCTATACAACTTCATTATAGTTCATTTTTGGTTGACTCTCTTTCAAGTGCAAGTTTCTGTCAATTGACACACCATCATTTGCATATAGCATACACCAAGGTGCACTGCATATTGTATTTTTATCAGTTAGTGGAAACTCCTCTTATCTTTTTGCATGTTTCTCCCACCTATTATAGCTCCTTACTTATATTATCTCGCATTTATATTTGATACAAACTCCTTGATATGTCCTAGGCTTTTACATGTTTCTCATTTTTTGCACCTATGGTTCCTTTCCTGTCATCTTGAGAAACACTGTGCTCAAAGTGGGAATATATATATTGTAGTGCGGTTAATTCCTTTTCATATATTGCATCTGCATCATTTGTCTGTGTTGAAGCATCTTGTATGATTGTGAAGTAGAGCTGGTGATAGACGCCATAAAAGGAGTTATTTTCACGTATCTATGTAGACACTGCGATATAGATGTCATTTTTATGTTAGTTTGTTTTCTTTTCGGGCAAAAGGCTTGATTTATCCGAATTTAAAGAGCACCTGAGTCAACTTTCTACTGAATTGACGGGACTCTGCTTGCGATGTTATTGTTACTTTATGCCATTTCTTAAGTTTTCCTCTCTTTATCTTGTCCGCGGAAGGTACTTAAAGCATGACTTTTAAAAGTTTGCATAGGGCAAGAAGCAGGAGTGTGACTAAACTGATTTTTCTTTCTGGTTTTAAGCATGATGCTATTCCTCAGCGTCCTCAAAATGAGAAAATTGAAAAGCTCAAGATGTTCAAGGCTGTGTTGGAACGCATTGTGATTTTCTTGCAGCTCAATAAGCATGACATTCAGCTTACTCACAAGGAGAAGTTGTGTTCGGTTGAGAGGCACATAGGTTTCTTTCTTAGCAAGCCTACTTCTCCTCCTCTGCAGGGGCAACTTCCTCACTCTTCCATGCAGCTTCAGCAATCACAATCTCTTGATGTTCAAACTAATCCACCGATGCAACCTCAACTTCATCAGGCACTATCTTCGCAGGTATGTCATCAACATTTTAATCCACTATTATCATTTCTGGAGGCAATTCTACCAATTGTATGGTGCATCATGCTGGATTTACTAAATTTTGATACATAAAAGGTCTCTTGACAAACAGCTAACCAAATGTGTCAGTCTTCATTGAAAGTTCTGCTAGCGTTTATATTGGGATAATGGTGCCCACGTGGTCTTCAAATCCTATGTTCGCCTCTGGTCTTGCAGTAATCTGAAATTAAGGAGAGTTATGTTTTTTTTTCCTTCCGCAGGGATGATACATTGGAGTTGTGATAAATCTCTCATGTTATAAATGATCTCTCGTGTTTCTTCTGCTTTATTCTAAGATCTCATTCATTTCATTATGAAAGTATGGAGGTTGAGGATTAGGGTAGAAGCTTAGTAAGTAGTCGAGTGTTGTCGTACTTCTAGTAGTATGATTTAGGTATCATGTAGTTTCTTTTTCTCCATTGTGTTTTGTTACACTTGTTTTGTATATTGCTATATTGTTGTCTCTTTTTTGTTTCTTTTTGATTGAGGGTCTATCAGAAGCAACCTCTGTACCTTGCAAAGGTAGAGGTAAGGTATGCTTACATCCTATCCTCCTCAAATCACACTTGTGGGATTACACTATGTATGTTGTTGATTGTTTAAGATCTCATGTGTTTAAAGTTACTGATCTCTTGCAATTTATAAATCTCGAGTAACTCTTGATCTCTCGTGTTTTATATAAATGATCTCCTTGATTTTGTTCTAAAAAAATTTGTGTTAAGTTAATGATCTCTTGCAATTTACTCTCAAATTATTAATTATGTCTTGTACGTTATATCCTACACAGGCACAAAGTACAGGAGCACATCAGACAGCTATGCTGGAGTCCGGTGGGAAAGATACTGCTTCTAAGTCTGATTGATTAGATGGCAGTTCAGATGGAATTGCTTTATGTATTAATAGTTTCTGGTATTAATAGGTTGGTTTTTACTTTCTGTGGATTGTGTTCTGGTTCTAAACTTGATGAGCATTTAGATTATGTAAAATACTCAAGAACCCATGCACTATTGTAAAATACTTAAAAACTTTGTGTGGGAACCCAGGCTAAAAAGGAGATCTTGAATTATTCCCACCGCCTCTCATTACATTAAATTCCCAAGTTTTCTTTTGCTCTTGTTTTTCTTTAAAAAACTTTTTGTATTCAATCCCATTAACTATTTGGGGCTCGATTAATCTAGATTCATATTGGAAAGTTTTACGTTGACGTTGGGAGGTAAGCCCCCCTTACAAAAGGTGATTCGTACTTAGGTTCGAACCCTTTGCTCTTTTGCCTTTTCTCTCTTTTCCTTTGTGGTTGCTGTTTTGATGCTTCTCTTATTTTCTTTTCTCTCTTCTTTCTTAGATCTTTTTAGTTCATTCTTGAGTATTTAAAAATTGAAATATCCTTCTCCTCCAGGTTGTTTACTCTGTCTGAATCTTTAGCAACATTATTTTCACAAACAAAGGTCACACTTTTCCTCAATTTATTCATGGTGCTGCTTTTCCATTCTTCAATTTGTTTATTTGGTTCATAAAGTGTGTTTTCTTATATTTTAGTCGTTTTCAAATATAAGAATTCCTTAAGCACAACTATAAGCTGGTTTTGTTTGTGATGATAATATTAATTATAGTTTACTTGTCAAGCTGTTGTCTTGGCAAAATTTATAGCATTAAACATAACAATAGTATCGTGTACCCGCCATTCTCTTGATTTTTTCTGATCACACCTTTTGACTTTTGAGCGCATGTTAAGGAACGATTACGAAGTATGTGAGCTCCTCGTGCACCGATAACGATCGACTAAAGAGGAAACATAGAGTAGCTAAGTTTGTTTCAAAAATGATCAAAGTAAGTTGGATGATAGTCATTTCTGTTTTTTTTCTCAAGACTCTTGATATTGCAATGACTACCACATTAAATCTATCTCTCGTGTTTTATTTAAATGATCACTTTTGCATTGTCAACAATATAAGTTGGCAACAGAAACACTATAAACAATATATATGGTAACAAAATATCAAAAAGCAAGAAACTATGTAAGGCTAATACGATGACATACATTATGCTTTCAGACTTTTACCAAGTCTAATCCCATCGAAAAGAATGAAAAAGTTCGACTACCTATTGATCTGGAATGTCTAATAAATTACACAAAATCGTTTTTTGTACATGGTGTTTAGCTCAATAAGTGTATTTAATTGATTTTTAAGGCCGTGATCTTACCTACCATAGTTGATGTTTAGAGTTTTTAATAAATAATGGACTTGTCATTTCATGAATGTTTGAATTTCTATAGTTTGATATTTTCTCTTGGTCAAATTATTACTAACGTGGTTACTATAGTAATAGCACAAAGTTCCACTTCGAATGAAATTAAAATATCATCCTTATGTAATTGCACAATATTAGAACGATACTTGTTTTAATTTGTTTTTCAATAGATTATGGTTGAATTAATTTATTCATATTGTCATGAGACCCATATCTGAATAAAGAAGGAGGATTGCGATAGGTTAATTTTACGACGAATCATCCATATACACTGGTCCATGCTCATCTATACCCACTATATTCAATCACTCACACCTCCTCACGGGGGCATCTCGGTCTCTTCCTTTCATATGCCCTATTGCTATCTTAGTCTCGCTTCCCTTATATTGTCTAATATAGAAGTCACCCCACTTTGTCCTTGTATCCTCATTCCTAATTTATCTCTCCTAGTATGTATAAACATCCATCTCAACATCCTCCATTTACGCAACTTGCATTTTCCGAACACAGAGTGTTCTTGACTCCAATAGTCCGCCCCAAACAACAAAGTCAGTGTAATTACCATTCTGTGAAACTTATTTTTATGTTTTGGCGGTGCCTTTTATGGGAAAAGGCTCAAATATGCCATCGAACTATTTATGCCATCTGTTAAAAGTTTGGCTCATTTATACCATCGCCGTTACAAAACAGGTTCATCCATGCCATTACTTGTTAACGGTGGTTTTTCAAAAACAGCTTTGCCATGTGTCGTCTTAAGAGGTTCACATCATTCATTAAAATTATGGAAAAAGGCTCAAATATGCCATCAGACTATCAGAAATAACTCATTTATGCCATCCGTTAAAATTTCAATAATTTTTCCTTAATTGAAAGGAAATAAGAGATTGAAATTTTGTAGGGTTTTTATCGGATTTCACATCTTCAAAATGAACCTTTTAATTTTCAACGTAATTGAATGTTATTTTAATGAAGGCAACCTTTAATGAATTATTTTTATTTTTTTTAAAGAAAAAATCTAAAAAGTACATGTATTCGTGATGGTGGTATATTAAGTTTTTTTTTAACATCTAAAGTCTACGTGTATCTTTTTAATTAGATGGCAACATTTGGTTGGAGTACTAGGCCACATAGGAGCGATTTTCATGCATGTGTTGTAAGATTGAAGTGTTTTTTTGTTCAACTTTTGTATAGTTAAAGGGCCTTCTTGTACACTGGCAAAGTTAATATCTAAAATCTACGTGTATTTTTTTAACTAGGTGGCAGAATTTGGTTGGAGTATTAATCTACGTAGGAGCGATTGACTTTCACGTATATGTGTTGCAAGATTGAAGTATTTTTTTATTCAGCTTTTGTATAGTTAAAGGGCCTCATTGTACACTGACAAAGTTAAAAGTCATAATTATAATTTGTTGTCAAGTTAAAGGTCCTGTTTATGTATTATGCCTTTTGAAAAACCGCCTTAACAAATACTGGACTTGTTTTGCAACGACGATGTCATAAACGAGCCAAACTTTTAATGGATGACATAAATGAGCCATTTCTGATACTTTGATGGCATATTTGAGCCTTTTCTCTTTATTTTAATTAATGATGTAGACTTCTAGTAAGACGACACGTGACAAAGCTGTTTTTTAAAAATCACCCTTAACAAATAATGGCATGGATGAACCTGTTTTGTAACGGCGATGGCATAAACGAGCCAAACTTTTAAAGAATGGCATAAATGAGTCATTTATAACGAATGGCATAAATGAGTCATTTCTGATACTTTGATGACATATTTGAGCTTTTTCTTTTTGTTCTAATTAATGATATAGACTTCTAGTAAGACGACACATGACAAAGTTGTTTTTTAAAAATCACCCTTAACAAATAATGACATGGATGAACCTGTTTTGTAACGGCGATGACATAAACGAGCCAAGCTTTTAAAGAATAGCATAAATGAGTCATTTATAACGAATGACATAAATGAGTCATTTCTGATAGTTCGATGACATATTTGAGCCTTTCCCCCTTTTTATTACCAAAGGTGAACCTCCATTTCATCAAACCTGCACCAATACGATGTCCTGCATCAAACTTCCATCTTCATTTCCTTGGATTTAAGACCCAATATATTTTAAACTTACTCTTGGGGATTGCTTGTATATCAAGCATCACTTTCATTCCTAACTCATATGGGACATTATTGAACTTGCACTCTAAATATTTTATGTTGTCCCTTCTAAAAAATTATTCTTTAGACTTCAGAATTTGTCTCCAAAACCACCAACCTATAGTATTAACTCCACTGTGAGCCTCATCAATCAATATTATGTAATCTATAAATAGAATACACCATAGGACCTCACTTTGTATATGGCGCATCAATTTATCCATTACCCAGACAAATAAAAATGGGCTAAGAACTGATCAGTGATACAACCCTAAATTTTGACCAGAAAGTCTTTTGAGTCTTATCGTTGCTCCTACCCAAATCTTGGCTCTCTCATATATATCCTTCACCCCCCTAATGCAAACCATAGATTTATACATGACATATGGCCCGGTCTTATATTGACATTTACATTTGTAATTTTTTTCTATTTTTAGCCACTCGTAATTTTTATTAGTTTTTGTTACATTATATTAGTTAAAGACAGTTTAACAATTTCTAAATATTTCTAAAATTTTAAATTATTTATCAATTTTAATTTTTTTTGTCATATTTTTTTCAGTTTGTTTCAGAGAATGTCTTTTTCCTTTTTTGGAAGCTCCTTAATTTCAACTTTTCACATGACATATTTAAGATTAGAAGATTAAAAGATTTTTTCTGCATATCAATTCAGCTTATTGGTTATTGCTTTTGAAATGTACTAATCTGATAAGATAACATCAATTGGTTCGATAGCAGATTAATTAGCAATTAACATATTGGTATTGGGTTGTGTATTGGATAAATCTAAGTGACAATGAAATATTGATAGGTTATCTATATGTCCTCCATTTCTTCACTTACTAAGTTGTTTGTATGTAGTGCTCATCTATTTATCAATCTTTGAGGCTTGTTGACTATAGTATTTTTTTTTAAATCTACTTTTAGTAGTATTTTTTATCTTTCAATTATTTGTACATTCTAATTTTCGTGCTTGTGATATTTAATTAAGCATATTTAAATTTCAATTTATTGAAACATGCCTTTTTAACTTTTTTTTACTTATGCGTAATCAATGGTTTTCACACATCAAGTTTTTGTTTTATCTGCAGTTATTAGAACACCGAAACATTCATCTTTTTGGGGTTAATGTTTTTAATGTCAAATCAATCATTGATATTCTTTTCCTTATGCGACAGAATGGAAGAAAAATAATGAAGGACTGGTGATGTCTTAAACAACTCTTATTTTTTTATTATATTCACAAATTTACAATTTATTTGTGGCGTCACCATTTATTATTCATTTATCATGGTAATCTAGTACTGTCATTTTATATTTGACAGTAAAGTAGTTGAAAACTTCAAATACAATATATCTTACATAAAAAGACTAGGTCAATTATATTTTATTGGATGAGAAAGATTAAAATCAAAATATACCTCTAATTTAAGGACCAAAAATGTTGTTATCGCTTATTCATATTATATTTTTAACACTAGAGAAAACTTTTTTAAAAAAATTATTTGTCTTTTCTTTTACATATTTACTTTCAAAAATAAGTTCTAAACTCTATATTGTTAATTAGCGGGTCACTTACTAAATTTGATGTTATAGGGAACTTTGAAGAGAAAAACATCTATTATCCCTTGAACTATGATCAAATTTTCTACGACATACTCCAACTTCACGGAGGTCCTAGTCCTCCTGAGCTAAATTTTAACATATTTTTGTCAACCTTTTTAGTTGACGTGGCACCTATTGTCAACCTTTTTAACCGACGCAATACCTTTGACGTGAGTTCCATTTTATGTAATAAAGATGTCACATCAGCACAAAAGGGTGACAAAAACACTCTAGATATTGAGTTGGGGGAAGGGGGTATCCCTGTGAAGTTGAAGTGTGTCGTAGCAACTTTGATCATAGTTCGAGAATACTGAATGCTTATCTCTAAAATGAAAGTTTAATAACTTTATAAAGTAATAATTATTAGTAGAGTGATTTTTAAGTTATAAACATTAACGGTGAGTGACTTTATGATAAACGTTATTAGTTGAGAAGTTCTTTATATACAAATACTGAGATTATCAAAATACAGTGGGAAAATGCATACCAATTCCTTGAATTATAATCAAAGTTTAGGGATGCACTTTATCTATATGAGATTCTATTACCTTGAATTATTGTAAAATGTCTAATTAAGAAAAGTATGTATCAAATATTAGTCAAAGATGTGGCGCCCTGAATCAATCAAAAAGCTTATTGATTTAATTTAAGGGATCTATATTTTTCATCTTTCGCTTGATTTCAAGAGAGTAAGAGCATACTGTCTATACCACCACAAAATGAAATAGTGTGTTTATTATATTTTAAACTAATTTAAGAAGATAATACGACCCGTGAAGATAGTTTTTTTTTTTATCATCCGATGTCTGGTACACACATTAAAGTCCAACTTAATCTGCATTCGCATTTGAAAGTCCCTTAAAATAATTTAAGAAGGTAATAAGTTTTTTTTTATTTATTTAAGAAGGCAATAAGACCCGTACAATTTTTTCTTTTCTTTTTTGTTTTCCACCCGGACTTAATCTGGATTAACACTTGAAAGTCCACATCAGAGTTAAAACATTTCTTAACAAAGGCGACTCCGCACCTAGGAGGACTTGTTGTTCGTAACTGTAACGCCCCGCATTTTCGAGCTAGAATGTAAACTGTCATTCCTACGCGTAAAGTTTCAAAAGCCAATAAATTCTATTCAAATTTAGTGTGTTAATCAATTATGTAGCGTGGGAATCTGGTTGAGCATGAATTGAGATCATAGAGGTCCCCCCACGCAAGGATGAGTTGAAAGTTTTTCTATCAATTGAGTTTTAGTGAGCGTCTAAACTTGGGTCAAGTTCAATTGACCATAACTTTTTGTATATAGTGAATTAGAGGGCCTACTATATATCAAATGAAAAGTCTTTGAGTCCTCTTTCCAACGATATAAATTTTACCAAAATCCGATACCTGAACGAAAAGTTACAGCCATTTTCGTGAAGAGGCAGTAAGCCGAGGCGATATGCCCGCGGCGCGCGCTCCATCGCCACCAGCTATTTCCCAGGTTTTGTTTTCGTGTTTTTAAGGGAAAAAGGGTCCTTTCCTTCACCCTAATTCGTCCATTACATAAAATTTCAGCCCCAAGAAGCATCAATTGAATCTTTATTCAATTTTTCTCTCAAAAGATTGAAAACCCTAACCACCTCTCCAAGAACAAGATTCAACTTTTCCTTCCGCAAAGATCACCTTTAAGTTCAAGACTTCCAAGAAACTGATTAAGATTCGGATTTCCATTCTTCTAACTACAAATCTAAGGTACGTGAGATTTTTCTAAAACTACGTGGGCATGGTGAAATTGATTTAGAATCCTCCCACTCACTATACCACTGATTCACAACTTCTTTAAGCTGATAACCTACCAATTCCACCCCATCCAACTCGTCTACATGCATCACCCTAAAAAACTTCTATATTTCATCCACATACTCCTGTGGTTCTTTCTCTACCTTGGTTCCAGTAAACTTAGACGGGTTCATTCTTGTCACGACCCGAATGAGGGCTTGGCCGTGACAGACATACCAAAGGCCCAAAACTCCCTTCTCTATCTGGTAATTATGCATAACATTCATCTAATAAAATAAGATACGGAAATATAATCTGATACAGAAACATGGCCATACTCTGGAATTAGTTTAACAATAAGGAATGAAATCCGAAATCAACTAAACCACATCTGGAACAGTCTGAAAAATCTCTACTACATAATGAAATGACAACTGTCTGAAACTGGGACAAGGCCCCCAGTGGACCTAAACCAAAATAAATAGCATGATCTGAAAGACACAGGCCTTCTGGAATTAAGAAGGCTCACCAACTGCACACTTCACTGTTGTCTGAAAACTCTACTGTTTAGCAGGACCTCTGAACAGATCTTTAGACCGTGGGAGGTAGAGGGGGTCAATAAAAATATACTAGTACGCAGAGAAAACCCAAAATAATAATTTATATTCAACAAATATGAGAGTAATTTAAAACAGTTCATAAACATATCATATGATAAGAAATCACATAGGCATTTTCGAAAGACTCTGTAAAATCATCTGAACTCTGAGAAATCTATGTTACTTCTACGCTGGGCGGTATACCCTACAACTCTGAAAAATTTCATCGGCTATATAGAAGCTTCCATTAACTCGGCATTGAAGCCCCCAACTCAAGTATGCCGCAAGGGTCGGAGTCTCTGAATCTACTATGCCACACGACCGTCGCCAGCGTACAATAATAATCTACCCGTATCGGCAAATACATTTACAGGTTAAGAGTTGCTTGAACTCGCGCCTTATTCGGGTTACCACCTAACACTCTTTAATCCCCTTTTTAAAACTCTATCAAACATGCAATCTCTGAAAACATACACTGAAAACATGCTCTGAAAACATGCTCTGAGAACATACTCTGAAAACATACTCTGTTATGACATAAATACATATGGTATCATCATACCATTGACTTATAAGTCACATCTCTGAGCCATTATTAGTTTATCATAAATCGCTATTTTCAAAGCACAAGTTTTGGGACCACCATTTCAATAATTCAATTCAAAGAAACTCTTTCTCAAACCTCATGTAAACACATGCAAGGAACTCATCTTTGTCAAGCATTTCAGTAGTACAATACAAGGTGGTCATGTCAAAGTTCTCAATTCACATTGAATTCTTTCTCTTTAACACAAGAATACATTTATATCAAGAAACACCCTCTTAACAATTTCAAATCATGCTCAAATGCTTTAATATTGGAAAAACATCTTTCAAATCACAAAACCATAATCTTTAATTCAATACACGAGAGGAAGTTCATAATTTATGCTCTCAACGATCTTAAATCCCAAATTCCATACATATACAAATACGTGTAAATCAATTTAGGGGATAGGACCACAAGGTCAAAAAAATAGTAACATTAAAACATTCGGAGTACGTAATTTAGAACATAGATTCCAAAACCCCTTTGGAATTCATGCATAAAAATCTAAAAATCATGCTCTAATGGTTTTAAGCCCATGTAGTTTTTTTTTAGGATAAACCCCACGTACCTCAAATTAGAAGTTTTTGAATGATCTCTAACTTTTGGGATGCTATACTTACGATTTAAGGCTACTTCTTGAAGCCCTAGCAATGGGGATTCCGAATATTGAAGAATTAAGGAAAACCCACGGTTGAATCTTGAGTTTTTTGGGTTTTTAGTTTGAAACCCTAGAACGTGTTCTTGAGTATTTTGGATGACTGTGAATGTATTCTGGTGTCTTTGGGATTAAATCCCGTGTTTAGGCTAATAAGGGTGGTGGTAGTGGAAAATACCCAATATACCCTAAATAAGACGGAATAAAAATAACTAGGAGCCCGATTTCATGGGCCACCGTGACGCGCCTCTATCGCGGTGGCTCACTGGTAATTGATGAATGAAAATTTGTCCTACTCTGCGATGTGCCACCATTGCGGAATCCCACTGGAGATTGACCATCGTCGTTTACACCCTCTACGCAACACACCAAGGACAAGAATGATGGTGTTTTACGAGTAGGACTTAAATTAACCATAACTCCTTCACCGAGTGTCCGTTTTTGATGTATCTTATATCGACAGAAAACTTATTCAATCATCTACGAAATGAAAAGTTAAAATCTAAGGGATTTCTTTGGGAAAAAGTATAAATGATTCTAGAAGCCAATGATTGATATTTTAGGGACAAAAATTTAGCTAAGAAAAACTTCGGGGCGTTACAATTCTCATGAAATGACCCACCCTAGTATCCACAAATGTAACAGGTGCAAAACCAACATCTTCTGACCGTTGAGTCTGTGCAGCCACCAGATGTGCAAGTATATGAATGGACTGTCTGAATTCTGCATTAGATACCTCTCTCTCACGAGGCTAAGTGTGGTTAGTCCCCGTAGAGGGAGTTCAAGGTGCCCTGGGTGGGCTAGTCTGAGTAGGTGGGACTCCCAGAGTAACAACAGCCTCCGGATCCTAAGATCTATTTCATTTTCTCATCCCATGAGTGGGACGGACCTCATCAGTTTGTGTATTTTGATTTATAACACGACGTGGAGGCATGGCTATTTTCTAAAATGTAAGAGATCATTGATTAGAGGAAAGATTAAAATCCAAAGCATGAACTAAGTAACAAAGAGGGGAAACATTTCTAAACGCCTAGTAGCCTCCTGCTTATAAGTGTGGCGCGCTACACACCCATAAATAAGACTCTACACGATGCAATTTTGTAGACACCCTGGGAGCACGAATCTTGCTCTGATACCAAGTTTGTCATGACCTAAACCTAGGTCCTAGCCATGACAAGCAAATCAAACCATGAAGGCCCAGACAACCATCTAACTTGTAATCACATACACCATTCATATAAAGAAAAGAAATGTGAAAATGTAACTTAATAAGGGATCATGGTCATGCTATGAAAATAACATAATGTTAAGGACTACAATTCGACAACATTAAAATTATATCCGACTCAGTCTGCAAAAACTCTACTACATAAGAACAAAGCTGTCTGAAAACTGAGACAAGGACCCCAGTAGACCAAAACCATAATAACGATAAATGACTGAAGGAAATTAGGCCCTCTGAAATATGGAAGTCTCACCAACTGAACTCTACACATTGGTCTAAAGAAATCTACTGCTTATCCAAACCCCTAGATTGTGCCTCAGAACCTAAGAGGTAGGGGGTCAATACATTTTTACTAGTACGCAGAGCAAATCCAAAATAGTAATTGGTATTCAACATATATGAGAGAAACTTAAAACATTTCATAATTATATAATAAGGTAAAATCACATGGGCATATTTAAAAGACTCTGTAAAATCATCTGAAATCTGTGACACTCATTGTTTTACTTCTGCTCTAGGTCGTATACCCTCTGATTCTGTATGTCCATGGGCTATTTGGAATATGCCCTTAACTCGGCAGGAAAGCCCCCAACCCAAGTTTGCCACAAGGATCGGAGTCTCTGAATCTTTACTACACCACAGGACCATCGCTAGAGTACAAAAGTAACATACCCGTATCGGAAAAATACAATTTTAGGCTATGAGTCGATTGACTCATGTCCTCTTCAGGTAACCACTTAACCCTCTTTAAGCCCATTTTTTATTCTTTACAACATTCTAACTCGAAAATTAAGTTCTGAAGACTATAATTATGCTATGGCATATATTTACATGGTATCGTCATACCACTGACTTACAAGTCACATTATATGAGCCATTTATAGAAACTTATATCTCTATTCTCAAATCATGGAATTCAGGAGCACCATATCAACAATTCTTTTCAAGAAACTCATTCTTTAAAACTCATGTAAACCCATGCAAGCAATTCTCTTTATCAACAATTCAGTAAACATATGTGGTCATGTCAAAATTCATAATTTTATGCAATTCTTTCTCTTTAACACAAACTATAGTTATATCAAAAACACCCTCTCATCATCTCTAAATCATGTTCAAATACTATGACATTGAGAAAACTACTTTCAATCATAAAACATGCATATCAACTCTTTTCCGACAAACCCATAAACTTCAATTCAATACGAGAGAGGGAGTTCATAATTTGAGCTCTAAACAATCTTCAATCTCAATTTTCATACATATACATATACATATACATGTAAATCAATTTAGGGGAAAGGACCACAAGGCCAAAGCAATAGTAACATTGAAACATTCAGAATACATTATTTAAAACATAGATTCCAACACCCTTTTAAAATTCATGCTTAATAATCTTAAAATCATGCTCTAGTATTTTCAAGCCCATGTAATTATTAGGATAAACCCCACGTACCTTAGACTATAAGAGTTGAAAGATGGAACCTAGATCTTGATAGATTGAACCCGGATCTTGACATTTTTCTTGGAGTCTTGAACTTAAGATCTTGATTCTTGATCTTGAGGGAAAGGATTTAGGGTTTTAATTTGAGAGGACAAATTGAATTATGGACTGTATTCTGCTTTTGGGGCATGAATCTTATGTTATAGACATACCTTGGGTGAGGTAAAGGTCCAAATTGCCCATAAAAATGCAAAAATAGAACCTGAAAATTACGTGTGTGCGACGGAGCGTGCGTCGCATGATAATCGCACGCAGCTACTGCCTCTCTCACGAAAATGTTTGTAACCTTTTGCTCGGCTATCAGATTTTGATGAAATTGGTATCTTAGAAATATTCTTAGAAGACCTTTCATTTGATATATAGTAGGCCTTCTAATTGGATATATACAAGAATTTATGATCGATGGAAGTTGACTCAAGTTTAAACATCCACTAAAAATTAATCGCTAGAAATATTTTCAACTTGTCTTAGAGTTAGGGGATTTTTCTGACCTAAATTCATATTCAAAGGTATTGCCACACTATAGGATTGATAACCACACATATATTAACAAGTAATTATCTAGGTTAGGTCTATACGCGTAGGAACGACGGTCTAGATTCTATCCCAAAGTATGGGGTGTTACATTTTCCCTACCAACTATCATTGTATTCCCCTTGTATGTGAGATTGAGTTTGCTATTGAACTCAAGCCTGGAACCCGATCTATTTCTATGACACCTTATCATGTAGCTCCTATCAAGATTAATGAGATGAATTCTCATCTTTGGAATCATCTTGATGAGGGTTTTATTATACTGAGTGTGTCCCCTTGGGGTTCCCCTATATTGTTCGTGAAGAAGAAGGATGGCCTTTTTTGCGTATTTGAATGGATTATATGTAGCTTAGTAAGGTGACGGTGGCGAACTGTTATCCTATGCCTTACATTGATGATTTGTTTGACCAACTTCAAAGTGCGGATGTGTTGTTGGAATTTGATTAGAGCCTTTGTATGGTAGTCGTTCTTTGGTCGGATGGGTTGAGGTTTTTGAGGTTAGACCTCAAGGTGCAGATATGCTTCAAGCATTATTGGGTTGATAACCGTGTATTCCTTCATGTATCGCCCATGAAGAGTGAAATGAGGTTTAGGAGGAAGGGCAAACTCATTCCTCAATATGTTGGCATTTTTTAGATTCTCTTTAAAGTTGGTAAGGTGGCTTATGAGTTAGATTTACCCTCGAATTTTGTTGTTGTTCATCCAGTTTTCTATGTCTCTATGCTGCGGAAGTATATTCTAGATCTGTTTCTTTTATTCTTTGTGCTCGACGTTATTTAATTTTGTTGTTGCCTTATGTTTTATTGTTATTCGTATATTTCATGCTTGTTATGGACGACAATATTGACATGTGTTAATGCCTTGTATTAAACTATTATTCCAAATTGCTTACTTATTATACATAGTGATGATGGAGATGATTAAGGTTCGATTTTGTACCTTGACTTAGGTATGATTATCTTGCACTTTATCATTCTAATATCATGATTTATCTCAGTCGACTGATGATGCCTACTGAGTACCCATTGTTTTGGTACTCATACTATACTTCTGAATTTTTTTGGTACAGATTCGAGTATTAGCTAATGATTAAATTTTAGAGATAGGGTGAACTCTTGGATTTAAGTGACCCAATTTCCTTCCATCTCTTATATCTCGTCTTTAGCATTGGAAACAGATATATTGACTATTCTAGATTTGAATTGTATTGATACAATTAGTTTCCCTTGTACTAGCTCTACTAGGTTTTGGGACCGGAATCTTGCATCGCTGTTATTTTATCTAAGATCCTTATATTAGCAATTGATGTTCTTTAAATTTCACCTATGTTGGTCCTTTCTTACGGGATTAATCCATTGTGTTATCTCTGGGTTATGGTATGGACTTACCTACTGGTGGAAATTGGTAGGTTCTATCATGACTCATAAATTGGATTGTGACAGCATAAAAATCATGACTCGAAGGATATGGAATATCCATAAGAGTTAACAAGATAAGTAAGGCTTGCTCTTTATATTCTAGGGATTGATCATAGACTATGAGAGGAAGTGTTAAAATACTTAAGACAAAGTAGAGTAATGTCTCAACTACCGTGGAGAGAAAATATGCAAGCAAGATAAGGCACGGTTACGAACATGCCCAAATCTTTTAAAGAAACTCAATGAGACTAATACTAGCCTTTGCATAACAATTCACCATCTCCTCCTTGGACTCAAGCAAATAACTTAGGGTTGCAACTATCCCCAATTACTATACCATCCTCACTAACATACACAGAACAACATCACATCAATGGGACATACATAAAACGTCTAACATAAACATTAATATCCTCATACTACTCATTTACCTAGGTTCTAAGCTTAAAAATGTCATGCCAAGAAATAGGGATTTGGGGACAATAACTTTGTACACATGGGGAAAGTTAAATAGAATACCAGTCTTAATAGTAGGATATTTTTCTAGATTTTGTTGGATATTCAAGAAATACAATCGATTTTGATCCCCACTAGTTAGTCAAATAGTTCCCTTTTGTACAACCTAGCCTACTGTAGCGAATGATGCTGGAATTGGGGATATACCCCCACTGCTTTGGTTTGCTAATGACAATCCTTTAGGAAGTGACCTAATTGGCCACATCTAAAACACCTATCTAAACCCACACTATATTTTATAGAGTGAGACCAACCACACATAGTACAATAAGGATACTTAAAGGGCCTCTGAGAAACACTACCATAGGAATAAGAATTAGACTTAGGTACACTAGCCAAAGATGGGTCTTGACCAGATGACCTTTATGGAAGACCTATTACCATTTTTATTATGGTTCTCCTGATAATCCACTCATTTTTCCTATTTTACTTTGATGACACACAACCTATATTTTTCTTTTTCTCCTCTACTTGTAGATCATACACCATCAATCTAGGAATATCCATGTCATTGTTCAACATTGCCCCTTTATGCTCTAGTTTCACATCATCAGACACCCCAGACCCAATTTTCCTTATTCTAGCTCTCATATTATACACCAACTCTGCAGCATAGATAGACAACTTAGAAAACCTCAGATCTTACTCCTTAACTCTAATAGTTTTGTTCTTCAAATTCACAAATTCCTCATACTTAACATCCCTTAACTCCTGATAAAAGAAGTGATCAAGAAAATCTATAGAAAAATCTTCCTAAACTATAGGTTCAATATCCACCTAATCCCCCTCCACTTATTATACCATTAATAAGCACCACTATTCATTTGATAAGCCGTAAACTCAACTTCCTTGGTGTCACTAACATGCATAACCCTAAAAATTATCTCCATTTCATCAACAAAATATTGGGGATCCTTCTCAACTTTGGACCCAGTGAAAATCAGAGGGTTCATTCACATGAACTGACCAACTCTAATAGTGATTGTGAAATCATTAGCCAAACCAACACCAACTAACAGACGAGACTAAGATAATACAATCTGAGCAAGCATCTAAATGGTCTGTCCAAACTTGACATTGAAAACTTCACCCTATGGCGGACTAATTCCGAATAAAGTCGATCCTGGGAGCCTTTGGAAGATTAGCTGGGGTGGGCAGGACCCTAGTAGGTATAGTCATACCAGAAGTGAGGACTCTATTATGGGTATGCATCTCATAAGTAAGAGGTAAAAATGTGGCATTGGCCTTAGTTGGGATTCTAGAAGTCATTGTGGATCGCTATTGCGAAGTTCACTTTAGAGGCATAATCTAAAGTATTGAAGAGTATGGGTTAAAATATTTCTCCTAGGGTAACTACATAACACAAACTAGAAAATGAAAAAAAGTGATCTTTCCTAAATGTCTTGTAGCTTCCTGATTATAAGTGTGGTGTGCTTCACAACCACAATTAGGACACTACTAGACACGAATTCATAAACACCCTAGGACACTCTTATGATCTGATACCATATTTGTTAGGCTCCGAGCATATACCTTGGATGTAACATGACACTTAGGACCATGAGTTATCCATGCGAACCCTTGGCCTGGCAAACTATTCGTATACTAAACTTTGAAATTATGTGAAAGTTGAAAATATAGTTATGCAACAAATTTCTTGAAATAAGAAAAAAATTAACTTGAAATACTGTACATAAACTTTGAATGACAAACAAAACAACGAACCGTTTAATGTCTAATGAAGCCTCTATAATGTTGGAGTTGTAAGGTAAACTTCAACTATTTGAAGTGAAAAAAAACAAAGAAAGAAGAGAATAAATAATTTACTGCACAAAGGATGATTTTTCATTAATCTGAAGCGGTGCTTAAATACTAAAAGAAATGTAATAACTAAAGCCTATAATTAAGCCACTACTTTGTATATGATTCCATGATCAACAATATCCAAAACAACTACACCACTAACATCTAAAAATCAAACACTAAACTAAGTTGAGAACATGGCTAAAAAAATTTGATAATTTCCAGCAACTACTTCAACTTCTACTGCATTAACTGAGGCAATTAATCAACACTCCTTCTTGCTTAAGTTGCTGCAAATTTTAAGTCTTTTTCTGAGAAATTTAAATCTGCTCTTTGGCAAGGCTTTGGTAAACATATCTGCCAGTTGAAGATCCATCTTACCATGTTTTTTTCCCATTCGGTGTCCGGTACCCACATTGGAGTTCGACTAATCCGGATCCGCCCTGCGTAGGGCCCCATTCTTGGGGAAGCACTCCCTTTGAGTGACGGAGTTCAGTGAGGACTAGTCAGATCTGTGTGAATTAATTTTAGCTTTTCGGTAGCTCTACAGGTTTCTTTCTTGAAAGGAAGCCTTGCTTGCTTGCCAAATTGATAAGTTCTGCAATCTGGTATTTCGGCTTCAAGATTAGGTAGCCCTCGAACCAGATCTTTATTTTGGGAGTTAATTAAAGAAGTATGGTTGAAATGTTCTAGTGTTTTGTGTGAAATTTGTGCAATGATCTTAGTTGTAGAATAGGCTTTTTGCTCATCATTTAAAAGATCCAATATAAAGATCCTTCCCATAATCATTACCGTGAATATGTTTCAGCCATCTTCAACCTTGATTTGACAGTAATTGGATTTAAAGAGAAGTTTGAAACCATTCTCAAGCATCTGGACAACTCTTAACAAACTATGACTAATATTAGGTACAAAAACACATCTTTGATTAATTTTGTACCTAAGGAGCATATCATTTTCACAGTACCATTGACTTCAGCAGAAATACAGTCTCCATTACCAACTTGTAATTTGGATATTACTGAAGTATCCGACTTCTTGAAGAGATCACGATCAAATGTAATGTGTTTTGTGCAACCACTATCAATAAGCCACTTGTCACTCGAGAAGCTAGTTTCCAAGCATGTTGCTACAAAGATTCGCTTTTCATCTCCCTGATTAGCTACCTGTACAACATTAGTTTGCTGAATGTTGTTCTTGTAAAACTTTTAATGATGTCCCATCTGCTGACATTTCTCACACTATTGGTCTGGCTTTCTCCAGCATTTGAATGGTGGATAACCCTTCTTACCACAATGCTTGAAAGGATTAAAATTATGTTTTGCTCCCCTATGGATCCCAGGAGAATGAGAACCTAAGTTTTCCTTGTTGTTCCATTTCTTCTTTCCTTGATCTCCCTGGTTTGACTGAACTTTTGCAGGTAGTGCACCCTAAACAGATCCTTCATACCATATAAGTCTTCTCTGTTCTTATGCCTGCAAAGCATTTAATAGTTCTGCCAAACTAATCTGTGACAAATTCTTAGAATTTTCCAGTGCGGAAATAGTTGTTTCCAACCATTCGGGAACTGTTACTAGAATTTTTTGAGCCAATCTAGAATCAGGAAATGCAGAGCCAAGTAATCTTACATTGTTGGCAATGTTGAGTAATCTATTAGAATACTCATTGATTGTCTCTGAATCCTTCATCTTCTGAAGTTCAAATTCTCAAATCTGGTTAGGAGTGCACATACCTTTGATCCGTTCATCTCCTTCATATTCTTTCTTTAGGAAATTCCAGATCTCAAAAGAAGATTTCAGTGTGATAATCCTAACAGAGATTTTAGATGAGACTGCAGTGAATAACGTTGCTCTAGCCTTTGATTTTCTTGTTTTCTTTTCCTTGTGATTCCTCATTTGCACCATAGTTGGATTTTCAGGCAAGGGAGGAACTTCGTAGTCCTAATCAGCAGCTTTCCACAAATCATTTGCCTCCATATGTGCCTCCATTCTTGCTGCCCAGACATGATAGCCTTCACCTTTGAAGACGGGTGGTGCTAGTGCAGCGAATGAAGTCTCTAAATCCATAGAAGAAAAAATAAGAAGAGAAAGATATATTACCCTCAAATGCAGGTCCTTTAAGAAGAGATCTCTTGATATCAATTTGTTGGAGTTGTAAGGTTAAATTCAACTCTTTGAACTGAAAACAAAGAAAGAAAGAAAGAAAGAAGAGAACAAATAATTTATTGCACAACGGATGATTTTTCATTAATCTGAAGTGGTGCTTAAATACTAAAAAAAATGCAATAACTAAAGCTGATAATTAAGACACTACTTTGTACATGATTCCATGATCAACAGTATTGAAAACAACTACACCACTAACATCTAAAAATCAGCCACTAAACTAAGTTGAGAACATATCTAAAAAAACTGGAGAATGTCCAGCAACTACTTCGATTTTTACTGAAGTAATTGAGGCAATTAATTAACATATAACTCATGAATTGAAATAGCTATTGGGACATAGGATGGAGATACCTTTATTGGTACAAATGCCTGAAACTGAAACTATCTAATAAGAAGAAAAATTCTGAGGAAATCATCATCAAGTGATCTAGATGGAAAGAGGACTCACTACAAGCTGATACAGGAAAGTCTGATAAAAGGTCTGACCTATCTTGAATTTGTATGCCGGAATCTTTATCTTAAAATAATATAGTGCATAAAGAGCGTAAATACTTTGAATTTATTGGTACATAAAAGCGGAAATAAACCTAAAACTGACATAATCTTAAAATTTAAAATACACATATGACATAAATAGGGAGCTGTGAAACAAAAACTTACACTCTATCTTTGCTAATTTATCGGGACTAAAGAAGTGTGATGAATAAATTAAAAAAAATGCATATAGAAACTTAAAAACTGAACCTCATGAAATATAATCCCAAAAATAATTTATTGAAAAGTTGTAGAAAAATCCTTCCATACAATCATCATAAATAATAAGTAGCTTGACCAAATATCGAGCCTTTAAAAATTGGGGTAGTTTCTCTTAAACGACATAAATCATGTGAGCAACATGGAGTCCAATGTCTTTTCCACATTGACAAGAGTCATGTTACACCTTGTCAGAGAGTAAGATTAAACGTAACTTATAGTTCCTTCTTTTAGCCCGAAGGCAAACCTATGGTGGCAACGTAGTTATAGGGCATGTGACCTCGGACTCATACCCAACCTGGTGCTAAATAATTCTTCAAAAACCTGCTCATATTAAAAAATTCTTAAAATACTTACTAAGAATCATATTAATCCTTACGTAATTTTACAAAGAAAATTACCTTTCTCTGCGAGCCTTGGCTTAAAATTATCATAACTTGCTTTCTATTTTAAAGATATGATAATTTCTTTTCACTTGTCAAGTCATGATACATTGTATATAGAAAGAAATTTTCATAAATTGTTCGTAAATTTCATAATTTTGAATGTACTTAATAACAAAACTATAGTTGACCATTTGGAATATGAATGCAAAATTTTCAACACAAACTCCCTAGTCATAAACTTTAAGTGAAATTAATCTACGCATATGGAAATAGAATGTACGTTAAAGAACCAATTTAATTTGAGAAATAATTCACAATACTTAAAGAATATAGAAGAAAATTATGAAAGAACTCAAGAACAAAACTTAGAATATTTAAATCTTCAAAATCCTAACTTGAAATCATGACATAAAAATGGAATTAGGACAAACTTGTAGGGATGAACTAGTTTCTCCATGAAAGGTATTGGTCTTATGTACATTATAAGTGAACGATGGGGAAGAATATCTTGGATTTTGATACGAGTATGATTGCGTAGATGGACTTATTAGGGCGTATGTTAGACCCGAGACTTGGTGTGTTCAAATGAAGTCCAAAGGAGCACCTAAATGGACACCAAAACCATCCATACATAGAAATCCAAGGGCGTCTATTGAAGCATATGACTAAGGAGTCATTTTGGACATTTCACACTTTATTCTGTAACCTACTACTATAAATAGAATAATGTAGGATTTTAGTCATCAGTTTTGATGAATATTGAAAGTTGTAGACACTTAGACATTTCTCTCTTTTCAGAAAGGCCCCTATGGCCAAACATTGTAACTAGGGATTTCAACTTGAGTGTGGAATCACTCGGGTTGGATTCAAGCTTGGAAATGTTGGATTCTTGGGAGATCGAGGTACCTCTTGTGCCACGTAAGTGATATTTTAATTGTAGTGTTTAGTGTTAAGGGTCCAAGAGTGGAATATTCTCTTAGATTCTTAAGATTATGCCTTCATGTAGTCTATCTTTCTATCCATTTGTTTAGTGTAGTCTTTTGTTGTTGTTTATTGTGTTGTTGAAACCGTTGGTTATTATTATTGTAATCCACTTGTTCTTCACTTGTTGATTCTTTTTTGGGTGTTATATACATCATTGAATCTTGTATTATTCTTGTTGGTAGCGAATCCGAGAGTGATCTCCAAAATGGTCCTCGGATCCTTAAGATTAGTGGACTGATTTATAGTGTCTTTCGAGTTCTCCTTGTTTGTATTGTATCATTTGGTATCAAAACATGGCCTGATCTTGTTCCCACAAGATCAATCTTGGGCTTGTTAGTTGAAAAAACAAAAAAAAAATTGTTAAAAAAAGAAAAAGTTGAAATCTGAAAATTCCAGAAAAATAGCAATCTGTCCATTTTGTGTTCTTGACCGAAAATTGTGTTCTTGTTCTGTATTGGCCAATATTTTTACTTGTATTTGTAGTCTATAAGTGTTAGTTTTGTTCCTCACTAACACATTGAGTCTATATCTTAGATTTGAGCTTGAAATGTTGATGTTGTTAATGTGAACAAAGTGTGGCCGATTGTTGTTGGTATTGTTGTTGCGGGTTCGAGACTTGAACGTGTGATGTATTGTTGGTTCATGTTTTGAACGTGTATTGTGGAGATTTTGTTGTGGAATTTAAGATTGGGAAGTTGTTGTTGTTGTTTGGGAGGTCCAACTTGAACCTTAGAACTTCAAGACTCAAAGTTTATGTTCTTGGTGTTATTGGTGTTCTTCACCATCTCCATATATTGTTGAAAAAAAAGTGGTTGTTGATCTTAGAAGTTGAAGAAAAAAAGTGTGTATTGTGTTAGTCTTGCAAGACATAGATCCAAGTTTCAAGGTATAGTACTTGTGACTCAAAGACTTTTCCTACACACTAAAGACTTTTACATCACTTTTCAACCACTTTCCTTTGAAACAAGGGTCCATGTTTTAAGGAGAAGTACAAGAAAAAGTCAAGTCTTGAAAATTGAAAAAGGCTCCAAGACTTATTTTCCCTCCTAAAACAAATTCCACAAATCTAAATTAATTTTTGACCAAGACTTGAACCTTTGAGAATAACCACTTGATAAAACCGACCCAATACGTGGCTGCCACATCATCACTGCTACTGTTCACACAATAGTTTTGAAATCAAATTTTAGATTCTTAGTTTCATTTTATTGTTTCATTAGTTTCATGTCTTGATTATAGAATTAATTAACAACTAGTAATCACCTACTTAGTTGTAGATTAATTATTGAATCCATTTCTTCGTGTCTTCGTTATTTGTGTGCTTTTCTCATTTTTAACTCGTAGTAACTTCTTTCTTTCATGTTCGTAAGTAAATTTTGTTTTGTTTCTTGAGTCGATCAAGCAAGAATCCATTCCGTCCTCCAAGTAGAATTGACATCCTATTGACTACCGGAGTATAAGCAACTTTCAATATTCACCGCTCCAATTGTGAGAATCACAAAGGTTATACGAGTGTTAGTGAGAAGCTTTTACTACTAATCTTGTTTTTTCATTTTATAGGTTCAAAAGGTGATATAAGGGGAATATGTCTTTGATAGATGGGGATTATTATGACTACAACATGGGAGACTATGGTTTTAGTGAGGGGTTTTATTTCTATGAAGTTGAGGGAGATTGTGGAGGCTATGAAAATATCCATGAGCGAAACATGGGGAGAATTGAAAGTTACTGTTTTGAGGAAGAAAATGAGGTGAATTAAGTGCCTAGTTCTTATGGTGACTTTGGAGATGATGTAGGACCTCATGATGGATCTTATGATGACGTTGGGGCATGTGAGGAGTCCTACACTTCTCACTCCAAACCTAGATTTGGTGTTAGGTATAACTCTTTCATTCGCAAAGCTTATGATAGTTATGATGAGAGTACATGTGAGGAGTGTGAAGATTCATATTATCCACCTTGTAGTACTTCTTATCAAGATCGATATAGTGTGATGATTATACTAGCTCTAGTGGAGGTTGTTCAACGAGAAGAAGAGGGTTTGTAAGGTGTGCCGACTAGTTCTTAAGAATAACAAAGTGTCAAGTCATGATCACAAGAAAGTATTGTCAAACTCTAAATTAAGCCCATGTGTTTTACTTATCTTACGTATAATACTTTACGAAGTGATCTCTTCTATGTTGTATAATAATAATACTATTTTGGATTGTTTTACATACAAGTACAATTGTATTGACCCCCTATATTTCAGGATCTGAGGTACAGTCCCGGGGTCCCGCTAAGCAGTAGAATTGTTTTTTAGAAGTTTGCAGTTGGTGATCCTCACTTATTTTGAAAGTCCTGGTTTATGGGATATTGTTGTTTTATTTTGGCTCAAGGTCCGACTGGGGGCGTTGTCCCAGTTTTTATACAGATGTTGGTTTTCATATTGTTAGAGATTTTGAATACTGGTGTTACATGTTGTTGAATGTTTATGGATATCATAATCGTATTATCAGTTTAAATAGAATGATAACCATATTTCCATTTGTGTCATTTTCTGCACTTCTTTATAATGTATGGACTATCTGTATGAATGCCACTTAGAAGGGGATCTCGTGCCTTCATGGTTCTAGATTCCCATTACGGCCAGGGCCTCGACTTAGGTTGTGACAGATTAGGAGGGATGTTACACAACTCTATTTGTTGGCGAAGGATGAAAATATTTTTGCAAGATACATGGATTGAATTTTTAGCTTTGTTTTGATATTACTGAAAATTCTTTTGATTAGAGTTGAATTGTCTGAATAAATTTAGGCATGTAAAGGATTGGTAATACTTGAAAACTCATTGTAATAAAGATATATTATGACTTCGACCTTAATATGAGTATTTTATCATCTTATGTATTGTTCGTGTCTTAGAATGTATAAATACCACATATATATGGTGCGACATGAATACTGTGACTATCACATCTAAAGAAGAAATTATTTAAAAAATGCTAGATTTTACCTTTGATTCTATTACCACATATTGATTACTTAAGGATTGTACAAATGCTTTGTTGATGAATTGGTGCTAATGATAATTAAGAAAAACATGTTTTATCGATAGAATTATTGAAATTTTTTATTTAAATATTTTATTTGTAGATTGAATTATTTTTTCACGAACCGAACTAGGGCCTGTCCGTGACGGACATTCCGAACCATAAAGGCCCAGATGTCCTACCCTATCAGTTAGTCATCACAACATTCATATAATAAAAGAAAATGCGGAATTACGATCTAATACGGAAACATGGTCATACCCTGGATTAAGTTTAACAATAAGGAATGAAATATGAAATTCACTAACAACATCTGGAACAGTCTGTGAAATCTATACTATATGAAAATCTGACAATTTTTTAAAAACTGGGACAAGGCCCTCAGTAGACCAAAACTGTAATAGATCACATAATCTGAAAGGACAGGCCTTCTGGAATAGAGAAGGTTCACCACTGCACAATCTGATCTGTTGTCTGAATTATCTGTTGCTTATCTGGACCCCTAGATTGAGCCTCAGAACCTGAGAGGTAGGGGATGGGGGTCAATACAGATGTACTGGTACACAGATCAAATCCAACATAATTATTTATATTCAACATATATGAGAGAAATTTAAAGAAGATCATAAACAAATCATATAGTAAGAAACACATGGGGATTTTAAAAGACTCTGTGAAAACATCAAAAATATGTGACACTCTTTGTCTTACTTCTGTGATAGGTGGTGTACCTTATAATCTATAATCCCATGGGATATATGGGATCTTCCATTAACTCGGCAGCCAAGCCCCCAACCCAAGGTCGCCGCAAGGGTCGGAGTCTCTGAATCTACTATGCCACACGACCGTCGCCAGCGTACAGTAATAATCTAACCGTATCGACAAATATGGTTTCAGGCTAAAATTTACTTTAACCTATGCCTTCTTCGGGTAACCACCTAACCCTATTTATGCCCATTTTTAGTTCTTTAAACATGCATGCTCTGAAAACATCCTCTGAAATCTTTAACTCTGTCATGGTATATACACACATATGGTATCGTTATACCATTGACTTGCAAATTACATTCTCTGAGCCATTTATAGCAATTTATATCTCGATTTTCAAATCATGAAATTCAGGACCACCATAACAACAATTCGTTCAAGGAACTCATGCTTTAAAATTCATGTAAAACCATGCAAGCAATTCTCTCTATCAACAATTTAACAAACAATGGTAGTCATGTCCAAAGTCTCTATCTCATGCAATTCTTCTCTTTAACACAAAACATAAATATCTTAAGACACCCTCTCAATAATTCTAAATCAATGTTTCAAATACTATGACACCGAGAAAACATCTTTCAAATCACAGACATGCATTTCAACTCTTTTCCAACAAAACCTAAATCTTTAATTTATCACAAGAGAGGGATTCCATAATTTATGCTCTCAAACAATCATAAACCACAAATTTTATACATAGACGTATACATGAAAATCAACTTAGGGGGAAAGGCCTAAGGGCCAAATCAACAATGCATTTAAACATTCATAATGCATAATAAAATCATGTATTTCAAAACCCCTTTTCTAAAATCATGCTTGAAAATCATTAAATCATGTTCTAGTGTTTTCAATAACATGTTGTTTTTAATATGAACCCCACTTACCTTAAATTATAAGATCTAAAATATGGAACCTAGATCTTGATAGATGAAACCTGGATCTTGATTTGTTTCTTGGAGATATTGAACTTAAGGCTTGATTTTCTTGAATTTCTTGTTCTTTGAGAAAACCCTAATTTGATCTTATTTTGAGAGTGAAGAGGAAGTGTTTGATGTTATAAAACTGATAATCATTGATTAATAACACTTAAGGGGTGATTTAATTCGTGTGAAAGGTTTTTGGAGTGAGGGAAAGACAAAAATACCCCTATGAAATCACTTCCCAGTTGCTGAAATTCTCGGCTGATGACCAAGGCTGACGGGCCGTAGATCTGTGACAGGCCGTTAGATCTGTGACACACCGTTAGCTTTTGTTGTCAGCTAGGAGCTGAAATTGATGGGTTTCTTCCCAAGGCTGATGACATATTCTGACAACTCATCAGATTTGTGACAAGCCATCAGAATTGTCGTCACTCAGTTGTCAGGCTGATATGCTTGAGTAAAATGGTCATAACATTTTGCTCCTATATCGGATTTTGTCAAAATTGATGGTGTTGGAAAGAAGACTCAAGTACATTTCATTTTACATATATTAGGCTACCCAGTTCGGCATATACAAGGAGTTATGGACGATTGAAGTTGACCCAAGTTTCGACGCTCTCTAAAACTCGAACGATAGGAAAACTTTCAACTAGTCCTTGAGTTAAAGAACCTCTATGATCTCGACTCATGCTCAACTAAATTCACACACTTCATTATATATTAAAGAACTATACGTACGTTGAATTTATGGCTTTTGGAACATCGATACAAAGGAATGACGGTTTTTATTTTTGCCTGAAATGCGGGGTGTTACATTATCTCCACCTTGGGATCATTTGTCCCCGAATGATGGGTAGGAACATTGAAGCTTAAAGGTATGGAATAATGCAGACATGATGTGTCTTCTAAGAAAGGATATAACTGATCTGAAAATTTTAAACTTCAATCATGAAACTGAATTTTGAGTTGACTTGACTTTACTTGCTTCAAGGAGATGATTCATGCTGAGAGTTTAGGATTTCCTTGGAGTGTTCATGATCTAATCATACATTTTGAATTGAGGAGTGATAACTTATGAAAGTATGAATCATGAGATAACTCGACCTAGATCGGATCAGGGTATTACACTGTCTGAGCTAAAATACTTGGGAAAATTTTGGATTATGCACTGAACTCTTATGAACTGAGTCTTGACTAAATAGATGAATCTGAAACATGATGCTTGGACTGAACTGGATTTGTAATTTACATGGATATAATAGATTATCTCTCAACACTTTTACAAAGAAGTTCCAGTAGCATTAGGGAGGAACGGATTTGGGCACAAAGTACACAAGGCATCCAACTACAGAATCACAACATTGACACTACTCTGTAGCACGGAATATAGAAATATAACTCATAAACTAGGATAGAATTACAAAACCTTAGGCAATGCAACTTCTTACTTTCAAGGTTAGCCACAATTCTAAAATACTCTCTGAACTATACTTTCCCCTTAAACACCATGCTCATTGATTCCACTTATTTTTCTTACATGGCCGCTGATATTTCCATTTACTAATGTCTAAACTGAACTAAATCCCCTCACCATCTTCAATCCTAACTCAAAATCACAAGACGTACTAAATAATAATGTAGTACTAGTTTGAATCATGAATTCAGTACAACCTGCATTTCACAATTCCTCATCTCATGCATAATTCTTATTACCACTCTAACAATCACCTTCAACTTCGTATTAGACATTCACAAACACTCAAAGCATCCGTTCGTATGTATACAAACATGACATTCTAGCCTATCTTCATACCCATATATGCACTTCTAAACAAACACTCATAAATAATCTATCTCAAATTCTCTAATACTTCTATCCATAACAACTTCCCAGCACTATTCAGATGATACAAATAAAATATTCTAAACTAACCAAGCCATACACGGAACTTCACCTCAAAATTCTTTCAACTTATGGACTTACATAAAACAAGCACACAATAATTTTTCCCAAATATAACACATAAAAGTTCTAATTTTGACATGTATCAAAGACTTGGCCTCAATCTTACTCCATAATTACATAAGCACACAACCATCTTTCATCAACAAGAAATGTTTACTCTTTTCCATCTAAAAAACTATTCATCATCACTATATCGACCTAAGGGAAAAAGGTCATTGAAAAATTGGAATACCGGAATTCGGAACATGAGGGGAGTACTAATCATAACTTGATACCCTACTGAGGCGTGAGGAAAAGAGCACTCACAACATGGACTCATTAAAGAGATCTAATTTGAGGGCGTACCTAATATAAATCTGAATTTTCACTGATCGTTAAGTATATCACATGTGCACAACAGTCATGAACTGCATGACCTAAATTTTTTTGGAATTCATTACTTACGAAAAGTGATTCTGACTGCTGAACAAACTGGGAACTCATCATACTAGGAACTAGGAGAGCACATGATTCTTTATCATATGCATGAAAACAAACTATGATCATGAAGTTGAAACATAAAGCATGAGTATGTATTGGAATAACTAAAGTAAACTTCTTAAATAAGAATAGATTGAACATCGTTCTTTCTCACGGCTAATTTCACAACTTACTGGCACATCTATTAGCATATGAAAACTTGACTTGGTTACTCGTTCTATCATCTCCTCCTTGGATTTAAGCCATTATTCTAAGTCTGTGAACCACTATATACACTCTGGTATAAACGGAAATCACTTTACTTAAGAGTCGGGGATATGACAAGACACATAAAACTAAACTTACCCTGTAAGGCAGTATCTTCATGTATAACAACCAATGCTAATACCTTCTTCTAAGATTCAACCCTTAGGTTTATATATCCCTAAAAGTCATCATATAACAACTTAAACATTCACCAACTTAGATTCTTCTAACACTAAACATGGATATCTCCAAACCTTTGACGGACCATACCACTTCTGTCATAGTCTACCAGCATTATGCCTGCAAACTTATATTTCTAATCCATGAGAATCAAGATTATGCAAAAAAAAGGCTCAACATCATTAATCATAACTCCATAACTTAGCTATGGACCACACATCATGCAATGATCCTTGAAAATAATGCAGCCTCATAGCACCTTGGGCGTACTTCTACATCATATTTAAAACATCAGACTTGATTACGAATTAAATAAACTTAAGCTCTTGTATACACTGTTCAAGCCTACTAGATCACTTTCACACAACTAACACCAAACACAACAATCATTATATCCTTGATTACAATCTACTATTCCAACTTAGTGTCTAGTTCTAGCTATGATGAACCACAACTTCACACAATTTCCTTACATGCCAAACATCTGAAAACATTAATCCTCCAAAACTTCATAACAATACGGATCAATCAAAATCCTATGATCTATATTATTTAAAATCAATTAACATATCCTCCTTCTACACATCATTACTATCTACCCTTTTATACAACTAAACTTAGTTCATAGCTCTAAACTAAACTCTCTCTTGCAACCTCAGGGGCATCTAAATTAACAACACTCATCCACCAAGTACCTTCATCAATAACGTATAACTTTCTTGCACGACAAACACCGTCAGCAACTCTTTTCATACTTCAAGTAAACAATAATTCGCCTTAACTAATAACTCCTTCTCTACCTTACCTTTTACTAAACTAACATACAGGGACGTACCACTTCATTATCAACTCAATCTCATGAAAAAAGATTCAGCCATACATAGATTCAATAAATCGCCCTTACTACTTTTCTTGCTATTACGCCACTAAATCCCCAGTCCTAACCAACACAGGAACAACAAGATGAACAACAAGTTGCTAGTGAATCGAAATAGGCCCCACACGGTTTCACTAGATTTTAATTTTTTTTGAACAAGAAAATAAGATGAATGACAAGGAAGCTATGCTAGTGAATCGAAAGATCCCCACACGGCTTCACTAGACTTTTGGTTTCAACAACACAATGATAAAAAGATAACAAGAGATAGAAACTTGACACACAATATTCAATGATCTAAGAATACACATCTTACACTGTATAGATAAAAATCAGAGTCAAACACTTCCCCCCACAGACTACCATACAGTCCACATATGCTACTAGCTACCACATTAGTCTATCATTATAAAAGGGTAAATCAATCTCAAACATCAGTTATTCAATAAAATTATTTATTCACATAAAAGTCACCCTCACTTAGACTTCTAACTTTGTGACTTCATATCACCATCTTCTTAGTCTAATCTCACTACCAATAGATCATGACACCGATATTTTAACTTATACTACTACTCAGGTGGAAATATAGTTCCAACATTCTACTACACCTCATTCCCTCTTAAGAATGACATATGCAACATAAATTTTTGAAAAGGACTGAATACCCTTGATACCGTAGGATAAAAATCACAATTTCATCAGAACCAAAATTCGCACTAGAATCAATCTATTTTGAAGCACTAACGAACTCTTCTCAAGTCCATGTACAGTTTTTAAAATCTTAAATGACATAAATCAGAAAGGACCATACCATTTAAATTCTAAACTTCCACACTTGATTCACCACAATAATGAGACATATCGTAGCCCATCAAATTAAGGAAAGAATTGGGATAACTTTACTTTCGTATGGGAAACACCATAACACGAATTAGAGTATGAAAGAGGAACATTCTGACTCTATAGCACGAACTAGAATATGAAGAAAGGAAAACATTCCTAAATGCCTAGTAGCCTCCTGCTTATAAGTGTGGCATGCTACACACCCATAAACAAGACTCTACCCGATGCAATTTTGTAGACACCCTGGGACCATGAACCGTTCTTTGATACCAAGTTTGTCACGACCCAAACTAAGGCATGGTCGTGACGGACATCATGAATCATGAAGGCCTGGACACCCTACTCTATATGGTAGTCATGAAAAACATTCATATAATAAAAGAAAATGCGGAATTACTATCTAATACGGAAACATGGTCATACTCTGGATTAAGTTTAATAATAAGGAATGAAATTTGAAAATCACTTACAACGTCTGGAATAATCTGCGAAATCTCTACTATATGAAAATATGACAACTATCTGAAAACTGGGACAAGGACCTCAGTAGACAAAAACTGTAATAGATGACATAATCTGAAAAGACAGTCCTTCTACAATAGAGAAAGCTCACCACTGAACAATCTGATCTACTGTCTGAATTATCTACTTCTTATCTAGACCCCTAGATTGAGCCTCAGAACCTGAGAGATAGGGGAGAGAGGGTCAATATAGATGTACTGGTATGCAGAGCAAATAAAAAATAATCATTTATATTCAACATATATGAGAGAAATTTAAAGCAGTTCATAAACATATCATATAGTAAGAAATCACATGGGCATTTTAAAAGACTCTGTGAAAACATCTGAAATCTGTGAGACTCTTTGTCTTACTTTTGTGCTAGGTGGTGTACCCTACAATCTGTAATCCCACAGGCTATATGGGATCTGTCATTAACTCGGCAGCCAAGCCCCTAACCCAAGTGTGCCTCAAGGGTCGGAGTCTCTGAATCTACTATGCCACACAACCGTCCCTAACGTATAATAATAATCTACCCATATCCGCAAATACGGTTTTAGGCTAAGAGTTACTTGAACTCATGCCTTCTTCAGGTAACCACCTAACCCTATTTATTCCTATTTTTAATTCTTTAAACATGCATGCTCTATAAACATACTCTAAAATCTTTAACTCTATCATGGCATATACACATATATGGTATCGTCATACCATTGATTTGCAAGTAACATTCTCTGAGCCATTTATACCAACTTATATCTCTGTTTTCAAATCATGAAATTCAGGAATACCATAACAATAATTCGTTCAAGGAACTCATGCTTTAAAAATCATGTAAAACCATGCAAGCAATTCTCTTTATCAACAATTTAACAAACAATGGTGGTCATGTCCAAAGTCTCTATCTCAGACAATTCTTCTCTTTAACACAAAACATAGTTATCTTAAGACACCCTCTCAATAATTCTAAATCAATGTTTCAAATACTATGACATTGAGAAAATATCTTTCAAATCACAGACATGCATTTCAACTCTTTTCCAACAAAACCAAAATCTTTATTTTATCACAAGAGATGGAGTCCATAATTTATGCTCTCAAACAATCATAAACCACAAATTTTATACATATACTTATACATGTAAATCAACTTAGGGGAAAAGGCCTAAGGACCAAATCAACAATGCATTTAAACATTCATAATGCATAATAAAATCATATATTGCAAAACCTCTTTTCTAAAATCATGCTTGAAAATCTTTAAATCATTTTCTAGTGTTTCCAAGCCCATGTAGTTTTTAGGATAAACCCCACGTTCCTTAAATTATAAGATCTAAAAGATGGAACCTAGATCTTGATAGATGAAACCCGGATCTTGATTTGTTTCTTGGAGATATTGAACTTAACTCTTGATTTTCTTGAATTTCTTGTTCTTGTAGAAAACCCTAATTTGATCTTATTTTGAGAGGAAAGAGGAAGTTTTTGATGTTGTACAACAGATAATGATTGATTAATAACACTTAAGGGGTGATTCAATTCGTGTGAATGGTTTTTGGAGTGATGGAGAGACCAAAATACCCCTACGAAATCACTTCTCAGTTGCTGAAATTCTCGACTGATGACCAAGGCTGACAAGCCATCAGATCTATGACAAGCCGTCAGCTTTTGTCATCACCTGGGAGATGAAATTGATGGGTTTTTGCCTATGGATGATGACATATTCTGACAAGTCATCAGATTTGTGACAAGACGTCAGAATTGTCGTGACTTAGTTGCCAGGCTGATATGCTAGAGTAAAATGGGCATAACTTTTTGCTCCGATATCAGATTTTATCAAAATTGGTAGCGTTGGAAAGAGGACTCAAAGAAATTTCTTGATATTTATTAGGACATGTTGTTCATCATATACAAGGATTTATGACCAATTGAATTTGACCCAAGTTTTGACGCTCACTAAAACTCGAATGATAGAAAAGCTTTCAACTAGTCCTTGAATTAAGGGACCTCTATGATCTCGACTCATGCTAAACTAAATTCACACACTACATAATTGATTAAAAAACTATATGTACATCAAATTTTTGGCTTTTGGAACATCTACGTGAAGGAATGACGATTTTCGTTCTAGCCTAAAATGCGGGGTATTACATATTTCTACATATATGATATGATATTATTGGGTAGCTGACTTATAAAGGATAGGAAACCGTGTCTATTCATTGATAAAAAAATGTTAGGATGGTAGGATTTGACGTTGATATATTGTTATATCCAGATCATGTAAGTTTCAGATCAAAGTATGAATGATGACCTTGTGAGTTCAATTCTTTACAAAGATGTTGGGGTCCACATTGCTATGCCAATATATGAGGATTATAGATATGATCTCCTTTTTTCTTTATGTTTTAATATTGATATGATCAACTACAAATATTGTTGGTTTAAAACCTTTAAAAGGAAATAACGCAGGAATTCAATTCAAAATCTAGCCGCTGAAACAGAGATGGAGTTTGAAGAAGAGAATATGCAAAGAGGTTGATTATTTTCTTGTAAAAGTCGTGTCTTATTGATCATCGGCTGCTAGACATAAATAGTTGCTATTGTAACTAAAAATAGGACAAAGAAACAACCTATTTCTAACAAAATTTAAATAACTAATTAGTTTCCTACCAAAGACAGGACTCCTAATTTATCTATGATTTGTACGTTAAAAAGAAAAGCTGGAGAAAAAAAAGAAAAAATAGTCTACATTTTGAAAGAAACTTTCAACACTCCTCCTTGTTTTATAAAATGTAAACACCAATTCTTTTCCTTAGAAGCTCAAACTTGCTGACTAGAAGTGGCTTAGAACAGGTATGCTAGCTGTTTTTCAGACTTGTAGTAGATTAGAGTCACTTCTCCCTTTTGCTGCACTTCTCTCAAGAAATAGAGCTTGATGTTCAAATGTCTGGTCATCCTATGAAACAACGGATTGTTTGAGATTGCAATAGCTTCCTGGTTGTCGACTAGAATCATAGTACTATCATTCTTTTCCATATGTAAATGACATATGATCTTTCTGAGCCATAGGGATTGGTTTACTACTGCAGTTGATGCCATGAATTCCACTTCTGCAGTATATTGTGCAAAAATTTTCTGCTTCTTAGATGACCCTGAAAAGATTCCTGAACCTAGGGTGAAATAATGTCCAGAAGTACTTCACATATCATCAACAAATCCATCCCAATCACTATCCGAGAAACCAAGCAAATTGAAGGTTTGAGACTTCTCAAATTTTACACCATAGTCAACCATTCCTTTGATATATCTTAATATTCTTCTTCTTACTCTTAAATGCATCTCACTTGCACAATGCATAAAACAATATAAGAGACCAATAACAAATAGAATATCTGGCCTTGTCGTAGTGAGATACGTTACGCATCCGATCAAGCTTCTGTAATACCCTTTATCAACTTTATCAGCTCCATCTTCTTTACAGAGTTTCTCTTTTTGATTCATTTGTGTGCTCATCAGCTTGCAATCCTCCATTTGAAATTTCTTCAAAAATTCCTTTGCGTATTTCTTTTGGCAAATGAACACTTCACTTTTGCTTTGCTTGATCTTCATCCCAAGAAAATAGGATATAAGACCAAGATATGTCATTTCAAAAACTTGCATCATTACTTCTTTAAACATGTCAACCAACTTTAAATTATTTCCTGTTAACACAAGATTATCAACATAAAGAGACACAATAAGAATATCACTAGCCTTATGTTTTACATAAATAGTGGATTCCGATAAGCTTTTTTCAAAACCCAAGCCTAACAGATGGTCATCTATCCTGCTATACCAGGATCTTGGTGCTTGCCTTAAACCATAGAGATCTTTATTTAGCGAATAAACCATATTTTCATGTCCGTTGACAACAAAACCATCTAGTTGCTCAAAATAAATCTCCTCCTGAAGAAGACCATTGAGAAACGCTGACTTAATGTCTAGTTAATAAAGTTTCCAATTTTTTCCCCTGTAATGGCTAGTAGCAATTTGATTGTGTCAAGGCGAGCAACTGGTGCAAAAGTTTAAGAGTAGTTGACTCCAAAGATCTGAGCGTAGCCCTTCACCACAAACCTTCTTTTGTGTTTGTTGATAGAATCATCTGCATTCAACTTTGTTCTAAAAACCTATTTTACACCAATGATCTTTCTGTTCGGAGGTTTCTTAAGAAGCTCAAAGATTTGATTTTTTTCAATCATCATCTCCCCCTTTATTGCAGCAACCAATTTTTCATCCACTTCTGCTTCCTTATAACTTGTGGGCTCATAAATTGTAGTATTGCATCTCTGATAGATATCAGAGATCAACCTCATTCCCCTTATAGGAAAATCATCTACTAGATCATTTGGATCTAATTCATTAGTAACTATTGGATTTTTTTGGGCTTCTCCCAATTTCAGTGTTGGTCTTCAATAAAGTGAACATCTCTAGTTACAAAAATATTCTTCGTTTGAGGTTGATAGACCTTATATGGTTTGGACATATTACTGCAGCCTATAAAGATGCCAGGTTTCTCTTTCTTGTCAAGTTTGTCATGTTTAACCTGAGGAATATGAACAAAACACACACAACCAAACACTTTAAGAAAACTTAGTGAAGGTTTAAACCTATACCAAGCTTCAAATTGTGTTTTATTTTCCAAAGCCTTCGTTGGATTCAATTTTTCACAAAGACTGTCGTATTTGCCGCCTCTTCCCAGAATGTTTTAGGCAGCTCAATCTCATCTAACATATACCTGGCCATCTCCATTATCCATCTATTTTTTCTTTCACTGATGCTATTTTGTTCTGGTTTGTATAGAGTTGTAAGTTGATGCACAATGCTGGCCTCCTCACAAAATGAATCAAATTCTATTGAGGTATATTCCTTTCCATTATTAAACCTCATACAACCACTTTGATTTTCCACCTGTTTCATAAATTTCCAGAATACACCAGTAACTTCTAATTTGAATTTCAAGAAAATAGTCCAATACATTCTTGTAAAATCATCAATTAAAAGAACGTAATAGATGCTACCTTTTAGTGATGGAGTTGTTTAAGGTCCAGCGACATCGGTACGAATTAGTTGTAGGGTTTGTGAAGCTCTCCAAGTTGATTTTGGAAAAAGATATCTGTGTTGCTTACCGAATTGGCAGGCATGACATTCAGTAGCGTTAACAACAAAATCGGGTAAGTTCTTCACCATATTCAATTTCTGCATTTTGACAAGCCCTTGATAATGATAGTGCCCGATTCTCTTATGCCATAACTCAGTAATGTTTTCTTTTGCAAAATATACCATCCGGTCTTCTTCCGATGGATTTAATGAGAAACTTTTGTCTCTCATTTTTACTTTAAATAGGTCTTGTCTAGATGCATCCTTGATCAAGTAGTATTTATCTTCAAAATACAATTTGAAACCTTTTTCTAATAACTGAACAACACTTAACAAGTTTTGGTTTAAATCGGGGACATAAAGAACATCAAAAATTGTTTTAGTGCCCGATTGTATTCCAATTGTAATGGTTCCCATTCCTTTTTATAGAATATAACCACCATAACCGATTCTAACTTTTCTAACTTTAGTAGACCTCAAAACTTTAAAAAGATCTTTATCGCAAGTCATATGATTTATGCATCCGTAATCAATCAGGCACGACTCGCTTGAGACACTGCTTGGAAAACATGATGCGACAAAGAGTTGATCTTCTTCCTGTGCATTAACAACTTGAACCTCTGGATCTTACTGCTGAGTTTTGTTCTTGCAGATGATCGCTTCATGCCCAAGCTGATTGCACTTAGTGCTCTTAGCATCAGGCCTCTTCCAACACTTGAAAGGTGCATGTCCGATCATGCCTTTTTTGTTGTGCGTTGCACCTTCTCCATTAGATGCTTGGTACTTCCTCTTCTTCTTCTTCTTCTTAGAATGCCCATCATAAAGATGCTTGGCTGGTAAGGCACCTTTGACATCTCCTTCTTATCTCATAACACGATGTTGCTCTTGCGTTTGAAAAGTAATTAAGAGCTCTGCAAGTGTGATCTTAGAAAAGTCCTTAGTATTTTTTATGGTTATTATGGTAGCCTCAAATCTTTCAGGTACCGTTACTAGGAATTTTTCAATGATCCTCGAATCATTGAAAGTGGAACCCAACAATCTTATGTGATTTGCTAAATTAAGAAGTCTGTCAGAGTACTCCTTTACGGTTTCACTTTCTTTCATCCGTTGCAGCTTAAACTCATGTACCAGATTCAACACTTGCATTCCTCAAATCCTTTCATCTCCTTCATACTCAGTCTTGATATAATACCATACCTCTTACGATGATTCCAGAGACATGATACGAGTGAAGATATTAGATGAAACTGCATTAAATACGCATGCCACTGCATTTGATTTCCTAGTATTCATCTCCTTGTGAGTTTTAATCTTCGCCACCATGGGATTGTTATAAAGGAGAGATATCTCGTATTAATCTTCAATAGCTTCCCAAAGATCCAAAGTTTGCAGACATATCTGTATTCTAACTGCCCAAATTTGATAACTTTCTCCATCAAAAGTTGGTGGTGCCATTGAAGAAAAATTTGCTTCTCTGTTCATGGTATCCACTATATCAGATTGATGCACACACTCACAGGTCCTTTAAGATTAAAGCTCTGATACCAATTATTGGTTTAAAACCGTTAAAAGGAAATAACGCAGGAATTCAATTTAAAAGCTAGCTATTGAAAAGGAGATGGAGTTTGTAGAAGAGAATATACAGAGAGGTTGATTATTTTCTTTTAAAAGCCGTGTCTTATTGATAATCAGCTGGTTAACTTAAATAGATGCTATTACAACTAAAAATAAGACAAAGAAACAACCTATTTCTTCAAAAATTAAAATAACTAACTAGTTTCCTACCAAAGATAGGACTCCTAATTTAACTAGGATTTGTACGTTAAAAAAAAAAAGGTGGAGAAGAAAAAACAATCTGCATTCTTAAAGCAACTTTCAACAAATATGAATATGAAATTGTATCTAACAAGGAAATGACTTGATATCTCTCTTACGGATTCATACTATTTGTGAAAGAGTTAGTACATTAAGTTATGATGTGAATTATGCAATAAGGATTTCAGCTTTGTTATTTTTCCTTGCTTTAATCATTATTCATAATGATTGTGTCTATTTATTAACTTCAACAACGAAAGCAAGTGTAGTCACATGTCTCTAAATCTGCTAACCACTCGTATCCTTTATATCTTCATATAAATTGTACATGCTAAAGGAAACGTGTCCTTTTTTAGTATCTTTTATTTTCACATTTCTGAGGTTTATAAGTATAAATTTTAGTATTTACCATAACATTATCCACGTTCATGGAAGTTTGAATTAAATTAAAATTTGATGAAATTATATTTTAATTTCTTCCTAAAATGTCTTTACTATACATGAAAAAATTCTTAAGTTAAGATATATTTAGTGTATGTATTTATTTTATAAGAACTTTTATAATTTATTTATATTTTAACAAAGATATCAAGTTATCTAAATGCAGAAATTATTATTACATAAGGTAATAATTATATTATTTATAATATATGTACAATTTTATGTGTATTTGATCATGACGTCATGCAATACCCGAGTGAATAGGTTGACATGTACCGCACTAAAAGTTAGAGAATAGGCAATGACATGGTGTTGATATCTCACCTCCACGTTGAAGTAAGGTAGTACAACGGTCATAAGTGTTGTATTAGTTGCATATATAGCTATATGGCGGTGATTTCATAATTTCTTTGTCGAACAATAATCGCATTGATTATCAATTGTTTCATCCACGCTAAGATTCTTTTACGGAAAAATTATTGAATGTGGTATATGATCGCCAAAAAAAAAATTGAATATCTAAATCAACTTGTTCAAGCTCGAATTCACGGTATGTACGTGAAGGCTATTAACTTTGTTTTGTTGAGCCTTTAGTTCATGATTTTTGGGTCTATCATGTCTTGAAACGTCAACTGTTAGATGTCTCTTAATTTATGTTGATGTTGCAAAAATTGATATTAGATGATTTCGGTTCTGTATCAAGATTGGGAGTAGGAGGTGGTGCTTATTTCATTGTGACTATCAAACTACATTGACTGTTGGTTTATCACATTATTATGATTGTGAATTCGAGGAGGTGTTGTTATATGCATTTTATCAGCGTTATTACCATTTTGTTTACATATAGATATTATGGTGGTATTGTTTGGCCTGCATAATGATTTTTCATACATATAAATATCATGATTATTTTGTCAGCCTGAATAACGGTTTGCACATTCCAGTTACTAACTTTTGGGTTTGCTATGATTGTACTAGGCAAAATGAATAAGTGAAATAATCAAAACCACGTGCTGACAAAAGAAAAATTATCAAAAATGGAGGACATCAATTTGAAAGAATCTCCCTAGTCAAATGTGCCAAAATTCCCATTTGATTAATCAAAGTTGTCATAGTCTATAATATTTTTTTTCTAAAATTTGCTGTATTTAATACCCTAAAATTTGTGTAGAACTTTTCAAATTTTCTTCCTTTGTTAGTGTGTCATCGTGGAGCTCCAATGGACACTCACCATCCGAGACAAAATGAACCAAACAACATTCATAAGGCCCACAAGGTATAACTCTAGTAAAACCACACGTCAATTCTGCTTTTGTTTTGTTTTTCCTCCATAGAAAAGGACAACTTATTTTTGCGATGATGATTAGTGGGGTACGGGAAGTGATAGTATCATGGATTGTTGTTGGGGTATAGGAAGCGAAAATGAGGTATTATAGGGTGAGAATCGAACTTTCACTAACATGAAAGTGTAAGACTTTTCTCATGGCTGTAAATATAGAGCAAATAACAATTTTTTTTTTTTTTTAAAGATGTGATTTATTTTACATTATTGGAGAATAATTAGTAGAGTATTTCAGATTTCTGATTGTTGGATGTTTTTAAAATGGAAAAATAATGAAAAAAGAGTAAATGAACTAGTAATTTTTCTGAGAGATATGCTTCATAACAATTAGTAGGGTATTTTGGATTTCTTATCACCGAAATATTATAAAAATGGAAAATGAGTAAAACTAAAAATAAAAGCTTAGATGAGATTTAAAGAGTTTTCCATAATACTGGTGGGCTCAAAATTAGTATGCAGGTGGTTTGAAAATGTCTCAAGGATTGTTTATTTTTGGGGGGTTTTTATGAGTTGAGTTAGTGTTGCTAACCAACATGTATTGTGGTGTAGTGGTGGGACTACTCCACCATTATTTAAAGTTTTTGGATTTGACACTGTGGTATGGAGAAAATTTTGTTGGAAGTGCAATTCCCGGAATGAGTCTTGTTATCTACGATTCGAATTAGTCGAGACTTCAATGCGGGAATTTCGGACACCTGATGGCAAACAAAAAGAAAGAATCAGTGATGATAAACTTACCTTTTGTGTAGCATTTGAAAAAAAAATTATTTGTTTTGGTGTGATTAGGAATTATAGGATCCCTGACAAAAAATAATTATTCTAAAAATTCATAATTCTTTATTTCTTGAAACTGAATTTCTTATAATATATTTGAAGTTAGAACAAGTCATAAATATATTTTTCTAAATCTACCCTTATTGATGAGCTCAATAGATTTTATAAACTTTATTGGATATCTTCCTTAAATAGAGATAGATAAATACTTTGTTGAATATATTTCATAAGGTTGGATAGAAAATCCTATGAGGATCCAAACACGGTGATTATAAAAAGTTTAATGAGTGTTCAACACTTAGACAAACGGTAATGTGCAATGACCAGAGTAGTAGTATTTTGTTTACATGGATACAAAGTTCCACCGGCATGTCTTTTTTTTTTTTCCACTTCCTAGGAGCTTCCACCCTTTTTTTCTCTATTGGTGATTGGAACCCACGACCTTTGGGTTAGAGGTGAGAGGTGCTTACAATCGGAGCAACTTCCGGTTGTCCGCTTTGATTTACAATTGCTATTGTAAATAAGCGTGACATGTATAGGTTTAAAATTCATTAACCGTTAGATCTATTTACTATTTTGCTTTCTTATTAAAGATTCTTTGTTATGAGTAGAAGATAATATTATTAAATATCATTACAATGCTAAGAACGTACTGCAACATTATAAAGGAAACATAATACTTCTTATTGAGTGTGTTTATAAGCTAGATACTTGTTTCAGAAAGCCTTGGCATAGATGGTAAAGGTAATCTTATATGATCGAGGGGTCACAGGTTTGAGTACTAGAAACAACCTCTTACAAAAATGCATGATAAGGTTATATTCAATGGACCCTGCTCTTAGCGAAAGCTTACTCCACTAGACATAGGAAAATTATGTTAAAACTTTGTTTACTCAAACTCCTGGAATAAAGAAGTCTCAATCTGTCCACATTGAATCTTATTCCTCAAAGTTCCCTCATACATGCCTTATTGTAGGTCTTTCCCCAGGCCTCAGTGTTTTTCCAACAATAATTAATGATATTTTCATATTCTCCTTCTTAAGTAGGTAATTCATATTTGACTTCCTCATGCATTCTACAATTGCCTCCTCACTCACAACATGCACCTTAGTCTTTACTACACTTTTAACTTCATCTTTGAGTCTCATTCCTTACCAACAATCATGCACAATGGGTATTGTCGTTACTTGAGCCTTGCAATTCTTGCTCATCACTTACTCATTCGACATGTATGGATTTCGATAGAAATTGAGACTTATTGCTTGAAGATCAATAGCACAATCAATAGTAGAATGAATAGGTAACTTCTTTAATGTCTGTGCAGCCTGCCTATTATAGATGTGGCTATGAACAAATTCAAGTTCTATACAAAGTTTGTCAAGCTCCAAATTCTTGGTTGGACGAAACAGCACTGGTGACTTAACTAGACCACCCAGAAATAAGATATTCAAATGTCATATCATAAGCAAAAGTGCCCCAATTGGTATATGAGGCTCACCATAAACCAATGGAATGAGTACAGCGCCGAGTGAGGATCTGCACATCCATAAGAGTCCATACGCGCACCACAAAGAGATGCAGTATCCTAACAAAAGGAAGAGAGTACCTGTGAAATAGTACTCGCATGATGAGGTGAACCCCACTATTATAAAAGTATATTAGTAAGCATAAGTGTATATAAGTTATACCAGCACCTACTTACTGCTGGACTATTTCTCTATCAAAATAATCACTACTCTTTTTTGGTTAATCCAATATACGAGGGTGGTGCTTCATGGTTCATTATTTTTTACGTCTTGTCTATACAAAACCAGTTAAATCATACAATTATGTTCTTATGGCCCCTGGGAATAACACTATGTGGTACCAATATTTGGTGGGTTTGACCATCTCATTAGATATTTCCTATGGTTAAAAGTCTTTGGTAGATAATGTATTCAATTTTTAACAATTGATATATTCAGTCCGATGTATGGGGTGGCATGCTGTGCGTACCAAAAATAGACAGTATTAACATCTAAAGTTCTCAACTTTGCAGTATGTTTGTTTAGAGCTATGATAACATCATCTATATCATTAACTGATTCTGTGAGATAAAAGAAGATGAATGGAGCACTTTGATATCATCTAGTGTTGGGTTCAATTGGTGTGAATGGAAAATGGAGGGACACAATCCTTTGAGGAAAAGACACATTGTTTTGGAAAAGAAGTGACTGTTCGGATAGTTGTGACTGTTCAGAAAAAAGACACAATGTTTCGAATGAACAGACATGACTCTTCAAAAGGATACACCTTTATGGATGAACTATTGCCATCTTTCAGAGGGGGAACTTTATGGCTATATAAACCTGTATTTTTTCGACAGGTTTAGTATAAAAAATTTTGGCATAAGAAAAATATTCTCTTGCTTCTGAAAACACTGTGTGATCATCTCCCATTGAGTGAGATCGAAGAAAATTAGAAAGTTTGAGGTACCGCTACATTCTGGTTGTGAAGCCATTTTATCCTAGAAGGAAAATTCCGCAACCTCATTCGGAGGACTTGGCTTTTTTCTGCTTCATCTATTTTTCTTTAAGAAACTAAAAACATACTTCTTTGAAAGACATAAAGGTTTTGGATAACTTCATAAGTATTCTTGATTTATTCTTGAACTTGTGTTGAAGTAGTGTTGCGAAAATACAGATTTTGTGTACCCGAAAAACAACAATCTTATGAAAATAATTTACTAATCTGTATTGTTTTGTTTACTGTTTTTTCCAGTAAATAGTAGAACTTCATATTGATAGTTCTTCAACTTTTTGATCTTGTGTTTGAAGTTCTTGAAACTTCATTTTGATAGTTCATAAGTTGGTTGAACTTGTGTTGAAGTTCTTAACATTTGGTTTTGCTATTTTCCAGAAAATAGTTTGAGCTTCATTTTGTTGATATTCATAAGTTGGGATGAACTTATTGTTAAAAGTTTAAAGTTGTAAATACATAGTTAAAACCTCATTTGATTGTTCATATGTTAATTTGAAAAGGTGTTTGAAGTTATTATTGAAAAATACAGATTTTATCAAAATTGAGAAAAACAACAACATTAAGGAAATAAAAATATTTATTTTTGTACTTGTTTGGTGAAAGAAAAAAAAAATTATCGCCATTTAGAAATCATTTGGTTATCTGTATTGGGTCTGATTTTGTGGAGAATAATTTTTTTTCTTTCTACTCCCTCGATTAGAAGAATATTAAAACTTCATCGAGAAATCAGTATGAGAATTTGGTTCGAAGAATATAAAAACTTCACCGATTCATTAAGATCTCTATATTGATTTCTGGAGTTTAAAATTTGTGAAATTTCACTCTGTTTGAATTTGATTATGATTTGAAGTCATAAAAACTTTGTCGCATTTTATAATTCATTCGGTTGATGTATTGAAAATATAAAAACTTCCTCATTGACTAGAAACGAGTTGGCTAATGAATAGATTCTGTAATGTTAGTATTCTGAAATACTAAAGAGTATGTCTAAGATTGACAAAAAAATGATGAATGAAACTGAATAATAAATTGATTTGGTTGTGAATTGTGTTGTCCCAATGACTAACAATATTGCGTCATTAAGTCATTTAGATATTGCTCTAGCAATGAAAACGACAGAGAAATAGAAAAAATATTTTGGTGTGAACTTCAAATAATGGCAACAAATGATGTCATTTTGACTGGCTAAATTTGCAATGCAAATGTTCACAAGTATAGATCCTCATATTCTTAAAATAATAATAATAATAATTATAATAATGATTGAAAATCAATTATATGATTTGAAAGATCTTCTGAGTCATTCCAAGATAGATGAGGATAATGAGTTGAATGAAAAATTCATCAATGATGATTGCAAATCCTATTAAGGATGATGCTCGAAATAATAAGAAGATGAAGAAGTCTTCTGGACAAGAAAAGAGATTAGATAAACATGTTGGAAATAACTAGAAAGATTGAAAATCTATGTGATATGATCACTGAAAGCAATCTAGTTGGATATCCAAATGAATGGTGGTTTCATTTAGGATCCACTACACATGTTTGAGTGGACAAAGAAGCTTTTGCTACTTATGATTCAGTTAGTCCCAAAGAAGAGATCTTCATGGGAAATAATACAACAACCAAGGTTGAAGGAAGTGGGAAGATGTTCCCAAAAGTGACTTCCGACAAGGCGGTGACTCTCAACAAAGTTCTCCATGTTCCTAGTATAAGAAAAAACTTAGTGTCGATAACACTACTCATTAAAAATGGGTTTAAGTGTGTGTTTGTTTTGGTGAAAGTCGTAATAAGAAAGAATGAAACTTATATAAGAGAGGGCCACTTCAATGAGGACCTTTTAAAACTTTATGTATGGTTGTTTAAATGAAGAAAGTTGAGGCTTCTTCTTACTTGCTAGAGTCAAACGATTTGTGGCATAGTCGTTTAGGACATGTCAACTACAAAACCTTACAAAAACTGATTAATTTAAAAGTTTTGCCAAACTTTGAGTGCAATAAATGAAAATGTCAAATGTGTGTGGAATCAAAGTATTCTAAGAATTCGTATAAGTCTATTGAAAGAAATTCAAATCCATTAGACTTAATACACACCGACATTTGTGATATGAAGTCAACACCATCACGTGTTGGGAAAAAGTATTTCATAACTTTTACTGACAATTACTCTAGATATTGTTTTGTCTACTTGCTAAATAGTAAGGATGAAGCAATAGATGCATTTAGGCAATACAAAACTGAAGTTGAAAATCAGTTAGAGAAAAAGATAAAAACTATAAGAAGTTATAGGGGCGGTGAATATGAATCTCCCTTCGCCGAAATATGTATAGAGAATGAAATTGTCCATCAAACTACATCCCCATACTCACGTCAATCTAATGAAATTGCGGAAAGGAAAAACCAACCTATGAAGAAAATGATGAATGTCTTCCTTATAAGTTCAAGTTTACCACAAAACTTGTGGGGGGAGTCTATCCTTACAGCCTACTTAATACTCAATAGAATTCCCCATAATAAGACACAATCAATTTCTTTTGAAAAATAGAAAGTAAAAAAACCCAACTTGAAATATTTCAAAGTGTGGGGGTGTCTAGCTAAGGCCCAAGTACCTATGCCTAAAAGGGTAAAGATAGGACCAAAGACAATGCACTGTATGTTCATAGTATATGCTGGATAACACTCAACTTACACCTCAAATAAGTTCAAGGCGGTCGTCGTCAATATATTTACCCAACTTCGGAGTCGGGGTCGAATCCACAGGGAACAATTTGAGTGGCGATTAAACTAGTTAGAAACTATAGCTACAAGTTAAATTCAAATAAATAATAAGAAAAGACAAAATAGGGGTTTTAATGAATCAAACAAATTTTAACGTTTCAACTTATTTTAGAACTCCAAACTTAGATTTCAATATTTCGAATCAATGATATTGAGAAACTAGGGTTGTGATCACTATGACTATTACACTCCATTGAATAATAACTGTCCATGGTTCTCGTGATAGGTGGGAACAACAGATTATCCCTGCCGATGATACTATCTGACTTATCTCTCGACCTCACCAAATAATTTATTATCTAATTCTCTCGAACTTAGATAACATATCTACTTCCAACATGATGTCATCTCAGGTAGATTGATCCAGGTACGACATCAATCATTAAACAGAAGGCTGGTACCTTCCGAGTCCCTGTTGATAATTCAAGACCTCTAGTCTATTTCTCCGTTAGAAATAAATAAAACCTAAGGCATAACCTAATGTTTGCAACCAATAGATTCAAGTTAAAACAAAAAAATTTCAAGATGTTCTCACAATCACTCAAACCCTAATCCAACTATTAAATTAATGAAATAATAATCATAGATCCCACAACCCTAGTTGTGTGTTTTAGTTGCTCATAAGATAGAAAGAGAAAACAAAGATTAAATTCATAACTTAAAGCAAGTGAACTTACGAAAGATGAAATTCAAAGTTGTTTCTCCTTCAAGTACAATAAGAATTTCCCACAACTAAATCAAAGGATGGAAAATTGAATTCTAAGTTTAGAGAGTAAAAAATAAGTGAACTCCCCTTTACTATGTTACAAGATGTCAAAAGCTTCTTCCGAAGTTGTGAATGAAACCCTAAAAGATTCTATTTATACTAAAGCCTAATTAAGGTAATAAAATAACAAAATCATAGCTGGGCTCGAATTTAGGTGACGGCATATTGGTGTTGATCGTCAGGCTTCTGAAGACGTCTCAGATATGTCGTCAGAAGTCGTGCCTTCTTAACCTGTTCTACCTCACTTTGACGATGTACTCCGATGGCTTACCAGAGGGGTGACGGCATGTAGCAAATGTCGTCAGACCTTCATCTTATTTCACCATGTTCTGCCCACTTGACGACATCTTCTGATGGCTTACCACACTTGTGACAACATATTGAGAATGTCCTCACCTTCATCCTACAATTCTTCTTCACTGTTTTTCCTGACGCCTTTTTCTGGTAGCTTACCACATCTCTGACGGCTTTCAAGAAATGTCGTCAGACTCATATCAGCTCACTTGTACCAGATTTTACTCTTTCGCTCCATTGTTATTTATTTCCATGCATCTTCACTTTCCTACAAAATCTTAAGAAATAACATCAAAAACACCAATAATTACTTTAGAACTTACAATTATTTCAAGTTAAAAAGTCTTAAATGTGCTACAAAAATCTAGCAGATGAACACCCTCAACTTAAAACAATTGCTTGTCCTCAAGCAACTACATAACACCATACTACGATGCATAACCAAGAGACACATAAGATACCTATCACAGTTGATTATCAAGTTTAGCTCAAAACTCATGTCACTCTCCAAGTTCAATTACTTATAAATCCAATTTTGAATATCAATGAAGATTAACAATGTGACCCAAAGGAATCAAGATATGGCATCAATTCAGCAACAATAACCATGTATTTGTAAAAGTTACAATACCCAAACAAGTAAACAGCTGGCAATGAAAATGGCTCAAAGGGTTAGCTTGGGGCTACTCGTAGCCTCAAGCACTGTGTGACGCATCGGTCCCCATTTTTCGGGGCGTTACAAACTTAGTATCAGAGCCTAAGGTTTTAAGGTGTCCTAGGGAGTCTGACAAGCCGCGTTAAGTAGAGTCTTGATCATCGGTGTGTAGCGCGCCACATCTATGAGAAAGTGGCTACAAGACGTTTTAGGAAAAAGTGTGTTTCTTTCTTTCAGAAGTCTATCGTGCTTAAGGTGTCTCTCTCTGCTATTGATTCGTGCTCTCCTCTTTCAAAAATATGCCTCCACGTCGAGCAAGAAGAAATAATGATGGTCATCAACCTCAACCCGCTGACCCATTGAATGAAAACATATCTCATGCTGAATTTTGGGCATTCTTTCAGGCGCTGGCCCAAACTGTTACTGTAAATGTTCAGGCCAACCCGGCCCCAGCTTCACAGCAGCAGGGAGGTAATTCAACTACTGCCAGGATCCGTTACTTCATACAGATGAATTCGCCAGAATTCTATTGGTCCAAGTCTGATGAGGATCTACGATTGTTTTTAGAGGAGGTGAGGAATATTACTCAGGTGATGCATGTATCTGAGGAACATAGTGTGGAGTTGGCTGCGTATAGGTTGAAAGACCTTGCTTATGACTAGGTTGTTGCTTGGAGGAAAGGTAGAGGTAAGGGAGCTGTCCCTATGACTTGGCAAGAGTTCCAGGATGCATTCCTGGATAAGTTTTTCCCTTTGGAGATAAGGGAGGCAAAGGTGGAATAGTTTATTAACCTGCGATAGGGCTCTATGACTGTTAGGGAGTACTGTCTAAAGTTCAATCAGTTGGCCAATTATGCTCCTGACTTAGTGGCTGATAATCGGGCTAGTATGAGTAAGTTCGTGACTGGAGTGTCTAGTTATGTGGTTAAGGAGTGTAGGCCTGCTATGCTGAATAGTGAGATGAATCTTTCTAGGATGATGACTCATGGCCAACAGATTGAGGCAGATAAGATTAAGGAGAGAGATAGAATGAGAGGGAATAAGAGAGATAGGTCCTAGCAGTACGAACAGGGTCAGACTAGATCACAGGGAGGGAGTCGCCCTTAGTATTAGGATCGTTCGTCTATGCCAGCACCGTCATCTGCTAGTGCCCCCATGCCTAGAGGTAGGAAGGAGCAAGGTAGCAGGTCATATGCATACAGGTCCCAGTACCGTGCTGGCAGTAGCAAAATCGTCCCCTGTGTCCTAAGTGTGGTAGGGCTCATTCAGGTGAGTGTTGGGGTGAGAAGAGGGGATGTTTTCGGTGTGGATACATGGGTCACAGATTTAGATATTGTCCACAGGATGGACAAGGGCGTCGTGACTATCGCCCTTATACCCAGACTCATACTGTTAGTTCTCCAGTTCCAGCGACTCGCCCAGCCCCAGCTCAGGGCGTCTCTTCTAGCAATGCTGGTGGGCAGCGCCCGAATAGATTCTATGCTTTACCATCCTGCCAGGAATAGGAGGACTCTGCCGATGTTGTTACCGGTATGCTTCGTATATTTCAGTTTGATGTGTATGCTTTGTTGGATCCTGGATCCAGTTTCTCATATGTTACACCTTTGATTACTGTGAATTTTGAAATGAGTCGTGAGATTATTCCTGAGCCTATCCTAGTTTCTAACCCAGTGGGTGATTAGATTGTTGCCCAGAAAGTGTATAAAAAGTGTCATGTAACCGTTCTTCATAAAGTCTTGTTGGCTGATACGATTGAGTTAGACATGGTAGATTTTGATGTGATTCTGGGTATGGACTGGTTGTATTCTTCTTATGCCTCTATTGATTGTCGGACCCAAATGGTCAAGTTTCAGTTTTCGGGTTCATCCGTGTTTGAGTGGTCTGGGAATTTTGTGTCACCCAAGAGTCATTTTATCTCTTACCACAAAGCTAGAAAGCTTATTTCCAAGGGGTGTATTTACCATTTGGTTAGAGTCGAAGACACTAAGTCTGAGACTCCAACTCTCCAGTTTGTTAATGCTGTCAATGAGTTTTCTGATGTCTTTCCGGATGATCTCCCAGGGATACCTCCTGATAGAGAGATAGAGTTTGGGATTGATCTTCTTCCCGATTCTCAACCCATTTCTATTCCTCCTTACCCTATGGCCCCTGCAGAACTTAAGGAGTTGAAAGAGAAACTCAAAGATCTACTAGATAAGGGTTTCATAAGGCCCAGTGTTTCTCCTTGGGGTGCTCCTGTGTTGTTTGTGAGAAAGAAAGATGGCCCTTTGCGTATGTGCATTGATTACCGCAAACTGAATAAAGTCACCGTCAAAATTAAGTACCCTCTTCCGAGAATAGATGATTTGTTTGACCAATTGCAAGGTGCAAGTTATTTCTCAAAGATAGACCTTTGTTCCGGCTATCATCAACTCAAAGTTAGGGTGTTTGACATCCTGAAAACCGCTTTCCAAACTCGTTATGGCCATTTTGAGTTTCTTGTTATGTCTTTCGGGTTAACTGATGCCCCATCAGCTTTCATGGACCTCGTGAATCGAGTGTTCAGACCATATCTGGATATGTTTGTCATAGTGTTCATCTATGGTTAGAAATGTTAAAGGACTATGATATGAGTGTGCTATACCATCCGGGCAAGGCCAATGTTGTGGCGGATGCCCTAAGTAGAGTGTCCATGGGTAGTGTTTCTCATGTGGTAGAAGGTAAGAAAGAGTTGGCTTGTGATGTACATCGTTTGGCTAGATTGGGGGTTAGGTTGTTTGACTCTGCTGAAGGTAGTATAGGGGTTCAGAGTAGTTTCGAATCTTCCTTGGTTTCTGAAGTGAAGGAAAAGCAATACTTAGATGCTAGTTTGGTCAGACTGAAGGAGTCAGTCAAGGACCAAAAATTAGAGGTTTTCTCCCAAGGGGGAGATACTGTGTTGAGATTGCAGGGTAGATTGTGTGTCCCGAATGTTGATGATCTGAGACAGAGGATTATAGCTGAGGCACAAGGGGCGCGATATTCTATTCATCCTGATGCCACCAAGATGTACCGAGACTTGCAGGAAATCTATTGGTGGAGTGTCATGAAGAAAGATACAACAACGTTTGTAGCTAAGTGTGCAACATACTAACAGGTTAAGGTTGAACACCAAAGACCTGGTGGTCTGATGCAAGAGTTTAGTATTCCCACCTGGAAGTGGGAAGAGATAAATATGGACTTCGTGATTAGTTTACCTCCTTTCCGACGCCATCGTGATTCCATTTGGGTTGTGGTTGATAGATTGACTAAGTCTGCTCATTTCTTGCCTGTTCATACTTCATATACTACTGAGGATTACGCTAGATTGTATATCCGAGATCTAGTCAGACTGCATGGAGTTCCCTTGTCTATCATTTCGGATAGGGGTACTCAGTTCAGTTAGCAATTTTTGAAAGCTTTTCAGAAGGTTCTTGGTACCCAAGTGCTTTTGAGTTCTGCTTTTCATCCACAGACCGATGGTCAGGCTGAGCGGACCATCCATACCTTAGAGGATATGTTGAGAGCTTGTGCACTTGACTTTAAGGGAAGTTGGGATGATCACTTACCGTTGATAGAGTTTGCTTACCATAACAATTTCCACTCTAGTATTGGCATGGCTCCGTTTGAAGCCTTATTTGGGAGGAAGTGTAGATCACCCGTAGGTTGGTTCGAGGTGGGTGAAACGGCTGTGAGTGGTCCTGATTCGGTATTTGAGGCTATGGAAAAAGTTAAGTTGATTAGGGAAAGGTTGAAAACTGTGCAGAGTCGTCAGAAGTCATATGGAGATGGTAGAAAGAGAGACCTTGAGTTTGAAGTTGGTTACCTAGTGTATCTAAAAATTTCACCCATGAGGGGGGTGAAGAGATTCAGAAAGAAGGGGAAGTTTAGTCCCTGTTATGTTGGTCCTTACAAAATTCTTAACCGTGTTGGTAAGGTAGCTTATTAGGTCGAGTTGCCTTCCGAGTTGTCCTCTGTTCATCCAATATTCCATCTCTCCATGCGTAGAAATCATATTAGCGATGCCGAGGTAGTGGATTCCTCTGTGAGTGCTGACATTCAAGAATATCTTTCTTTTGATGAGATTCCTGTTGAGATTCTTGATTTCAGTGTCCGAAGACTAAGGAACAAAGAAGTTTCCTTGGTCAAGGTGTTGTGGCGAAACCAATCTGTTGAGGGTGCAACTTGGGAAGCTGAGGCGGATATGCGATCCAAGTACCCGCACCTATTTTCCGCGAACTCCGATCAAGCCGAAGGTAGCATTCTTTCCAAAATCATGCACTTTTGATAAAAGTTGAAGCAGTTCAGCTGTCATTTATTATGTGTTCAGCTGTAGTTTCTTGAATTTATGCATTCTATGTTGCATTCGGAGTGAGAAACGATGTGGTGATGAGTCTAACAAATGGTTTCAGATGTATGATCTATTCCCTATCTAATCTTGGCATGTCTAGCATCATTCGAGGATGAATGTTTCCAAGGGGGGATGATGTAATACCCCAGGAAATTTTTCGTTGAAATTTTGTGCGTAAACGTGTTGGGTTCTATCTTCTAGAATGAATTATAAATTTTCCATGTAGAATGTCTTAGATTATGACCCACAATTATGTAGAGTATCAAATAAGCTTTCTAACAATATGTGGATCATCCAAAACGGACACCCGAGCGATGAGTTATGAACATTCCGATCGAACCGTGAATAGTAGTGAACAGTAAAACGTGCAGGGAAAAGTACTGAGGCCTAGCGTGTTTTTGCTCCCACTTTAAACGATCATAACTCCTTGTACATAATGATCTAGGTGATATAATATATATCAATGGAAAACTCTACGAGTCCTCTTTCTGATGAAATTGGTTTCATCCAATTTGTCTTTCGTAGCAAAAAGTTATGGTCGATCTACTTCAGCCTATCAAAACTAAATTTTAGGATCAACTTCAAACGATCATAACTCCTCGTACATAATGATCTGGGTGAGATACTATATTTAAATGGAAATATATGAGAGTCCTCTTTCTAATGAAATTGGTTTCATCCAATTTGGATATCAGAGTAAAACGTTATGGTTGATCTACTTCAGACTATCAAAACAGTCCACCGAAGGACAGATTCGAGAATTATTTGATTTTTAGGGGCGTTTTTGTCATTTCCCTTCACCCAAAATCCGTCCAAACCCTATATTAAAGCCGATTAGAAGCATTATATGTTATATTTCATCAAATTCCCTCAAAAAGAAAACCCGAAGCTCCTACATCCAACTTCAAGAACCTCCAAAGGTCACCATTAATTCTGCAAATTTAATCAAGATTCCAAGTTCCTAGTTCAAGAACTCCAAGAACCATCATTCAAAGGCATGATTAACATCTCAAAAACGCGTATCGATCTAAAGTTCATCATTCAAGGTATGTGGGGTTTTTCAACAAGAACTCTTTTTCGTTCTTGTGCCCAAAAGTAATTTTCCTTACAAAGGCATGATTTTTATTTGATTTTTTTATGAATTTGAAGCATGAACCCATATCTTATGATGATTATTATGAAATCTTGATGTTTATGATTTTGAAAGATGAATTAACATGTGTGGTGATATAAAGCATGAATCTTGAACGATATTTATCATGATTTTGATATTTGGGTCGCGAACCCCAATTGAAATTGTGTTTTTGAGAAAATGTGTGTTATAAGCACGTTGATGTTGAATATTTGAGATGTTTTGAATGATTTGACCTTTTGGTCGTGAATGAGTTATTTTGAACTCGACTGTGATAGAAATCCACGTTTTTATTGATTATGATAAAAGGGTAGCAAATTGGCTCCCGATGAAAATTGTTGAAGTGTTTATTGTGGATTTTCTTTAATGTGAGCCTGAGGCTGATTTAAATTTCTGAGCTATGTTCGGGAGTAATCTTTAGTACCGAGTGGGAGGTATAAAGTGACCTTACTTCCCTAGAACTACATGCCCCTGTAGGATGTGAGCCTGAGGCTAATTTATATAGTGATCACTAGTGTTTTTGAATTGATACTGGAAGTCCTACTCCGATGGCAAGGATAGGACGGCTCTCCCCAACGTGGGTTGTACGTTGTAATCCATGTAGCTCACATGGTTTATGTCGTGTATAGGATCTCCCAGTGTGTGTGTGTTTCCTTGTGTCTATGGTGAATGGTGAAGTGATTTGAAAGTGGAATTGTGAAAGTTATTCTTTCGAAAGATTTAAATGATATTTACATTATGGGAATTGATATTCTTGATGAACTGAAAGTGATTGAAAAATTATATGACGCCTAACATGTGTTATTATACTTATTTCATCCTCTCATGATTATGATGATTTTCTTCGGGCTATGTGACTCTTTCATACATCCTGCATATTTCTTATAAATATTTATGATGATGATGTTTATACAACTGCATACACCCCCATATACTCGATTCCTTTCCATGGTACTGACCCACATCTTCGGATGTGGGCTGCATTTTCTCAGAATGTAGGTTCAGGTGCTCAGTTCCAGGTTCGACAGTGATTCTTCGGGCCCGCTGTTCTACATCCTCTATTGTGGTAAGTCCTCATGTCTCAAGGACGTGATGTCTGATGTTGGTTTTATGGAATTGTTTACATTTGATAACTGAGTATGAGTCAGTTGGGTCATGTATTAATGGCTCGCTGGTTTTATTGATTTTCTTAGAGGCATGTCAGACTAGTATAGATGTTGGGAGTTGACTAATAAGTCGTATTTTGTTATCTTTCTGAAATTCTTTTATTTTTGGATGATGATTACTCTGTTGATAATTGAGGGTTATTTATGGAAACCCCGTTGATTTGTGTTGAAATGAATAAAAATGGCTCAAAGGGTTAGCTTGGGGCTACTCGTAGCCTCAAGCACCGTGTGACGCTCCGGGACCCATTTTTCGGGGCGTTACAATTATAAAAAAGACAAAATAGGGGTTTCTATCAATCAAACAAATTTTACCGTTTCAACTTATTTTAGATATCAAAACTTATATTTCAATATTTTGAATTAATGATATAGAGAAACTAGGGTTGTGATCACTATGCCTATTAATCTCCATTGAATAATAATTGTTCATGATTCTCGTGATAGGTGGGAACAACACATTATCCCTGCCAGTGATACTATCTGACATATCTCTCGACCTCACTAGATAATTTATTATCTAATTCTCTCGAACTTAGATAATATATCTATTTCCAATCGGATGTTATCTCAGGTAGATTGATCCAGTTACGACATCAATCATTAAACAAAAGGTTGGTAGCTTCTGAGTCCCTGTTGATAATTAACGACCTCTAGTCTATTTCTCCGTTAGAAGCAAATAAAACCTTAGGCATAACTTAATGTTTACAACCAATAGATTCAAGTTAAAACAACAGAATTTCAAGATGTTCCCACAATCACTCAATCCCTAATCCAACTATTAAATCAATGAAATAATAATCATAGATCCCACAACCCTAGTTGTGGGTTTTAGTTGCTCATAAGATAGAAAGAGATAACAAAGATTAAATTCATAAATTAAAGCAAGTGAACTTAAAAAAGATGAAATTCGAAGTTGTTTCTCCTTCAAGTACAATAAAAATTTCCCACAACTAAATCAAAGGATGGAAAATTGAATTCTAAGTTAAGAGAGTAAAAAATAAGTGAATTCCCCTTTACTAAGTTACAAGATCTCAAAACCTGCTTCCGAAGTTGTGAATGAAACCCTAAAAGATGCTATTTATACTAAAGCCTAATTAAGGTAATAAAATAACAAAATCACAGTTGGGCTCGAATTTAGGTGACGACATATTGGTGTTGATCGTCAGGCTTCTGACGACGTCTCAGATATGTCGTCAGAAGTCGTGCCTTCTTAACCTGTTCTGCTTCACTCTGACGATGTACTCCGACGACTTACCAGAGGGGTGACGGCATGTAGCAAATGTCTTCAGACCTTCTTCTTATTTCACCATGTTTTGTCCCACTTGACGACATCTTTTGATGGTTTACCACACTTGTGACAACATTTTGAGAATGTCGTCACCTTCATCCAACAACTCTTCTTCACTGTTCTTCCTGACGCCTTTTTCTGGTTGCTTACCACATCTTTGACGGCTTGCAAGAAATGCCGTCAGACTCATATCAGCTCACTTGTACCAGATTTTACTCTTTCGCTCCATTGTTATTTATTTCCATGCATCTTGACTTCCTACAAAATCTTAAGAAATAACATCAAAAAAACCAATAATTACTTAAGAACTTACAATTATTTTAAGTTAAAAAGTCTTAAATGTGCTACAAAAATCTAGCACATCAATGCTAAAAGTAGTAAAGCATGTCGATTTTTGGTTCATAAATCCGAACATCCGGATATTAATGAAAATACAATAATTGAATCAGACAATGTTGAATAATTTTTATACATTTATCCGTATAAAACTAGGCATGAACAGTCTAGTGGGAGGTCTAAATGACCTTGAGATGACCCAAGTGAAGATATACATAATGATGTGAATCCAGGATGTAGTACACGTCACAGAACGTGAACTTTGTTTGGATCAGATTTTGTGACATTTCTCTGAGAAAATGATCCTCAAACATTTAAGGAAGCGATGGCGTCTTCAGACTCATCCTTTTGGAAAGAGGCAGTCAATAGTGAGATTGATTCAATCTTAAGCAACCATATGCGGGAGTTGGTTGATCTTCCTCCAGAAAATAAACCTTTAGGTCTAAATGGATCTTCAAAAGAAAAATGAAAGTTGATGGTACTATTGACAAATACAAGGCAAGACTTGTTGTAAAATGCTTTAAACAAAAGGAAGGCCTGGATTACTTTGATACATACTCACCAGTAATGAGGATAACGTTAATTTAGATGTTAATTTCCTTGGCGGCAGTATATGGTCTTGAAATCCATCAAATGGATGTGAAAAAGCATTCCTAAATAGAGAATTGGAGGAAGAAATATACGTGAAACAGCCTGAGGGTTTTGTGGTTCCAGAAAAAGAAAATAAGGTGTGTAAACTTATCCAGTCACTTTATGGACTAAAACAAGTACCTAAACAATGGTATGCGAACTTTGACCAAACCATGTTGGCAAACAAATTCAAGATAAAAAAATATGATAAATGTGTTTACATCAAGGACACTCCAAATCACCAAGTCATTGTTTGTTTGTATATTTATGGCATGTTGATCATCAGTAGAGTCATTTCTGATATAAATTCTACGAAACAACTGCTCGAAAGAATGTTTGATATAAAAAACCTTGGAGTTGCGGATATGATCTTAGGAATAAGAATCCATAGAACTCCCTAAGTCTTGTCATTGTCATAGTCTCATTACATTGAAAAGGTACTTAAAAAATTCAAGTATTTGAAATTTGGTATTGTCAAGACTCCATTGGATGTGACCTTTGCACTTCACTAGAATAAAGGTGAAAGTGACTCAAAGTCGGAGACCGCAAGAGTGTTGGAATGCTTAATTTATATCATGAATTGTACACGACCAAACATAGAATATGCTATTTGTAAGTTGAGTGGGTACACGAGTAATCCTAATAAAACTCGTTGGATGGCAATGAAAAGCATTTTGGGGTATCTTAAATTCACTCAAGACTATGCTTTGCATTATAATAAATATCCCACGGTACTTGAAGGATATGGTGATGCAAATTGGATCGCCAGATCGAATGATGTAAAATTCAAAAGTCGATATGTATTTACTATCGGTGGAGGAATGGTCTATTGTAAATCATCCAGATGGAAATGTATTGCTCTCTCTACAATGGAATCAGAATTAATTGCATTAGATAAAGCCGGTGAAGAAGCAAATTAACTCCGCAATTTCTTGAAAGATATTTCTTATTGGCCCAAACCAGTGGCACCAGTATGTAAGCACTGCAATAGCCAAGTGAAAATAGGTAGGGCAGGGAGTATGATGTACAAAAGTAAATCTCGTTACAAAAGAAGAAGACATAATATCGTTAAAGAACTTCTCTCTAGTGGAATTATCACTGTTGACTATGTAAAGTCAAAGGATAATGTGTTGGATTTACTTACAAAAGGCCTGTATTGATAAGGAGTTAAAAGAATATCCAAAGGATTGGGTTTAAGGGCTAGGACAAGTTAGCATGACGGTAACTCTATCTAGCAGATTGGAGATCCCAAGAGCTAGGTTCAAGGAGATCAAACAAAGTTGTGTCTGACAGGTTCAACATTGTCAATATACCCAACCCATTATCATGATGTAGAAAGTGTTTAGTAAACAAGGATAACACTTATGGTGTGGAGTTTTCTAATGATTATCTAAATTTGGAAGATTTGACCAAATAGTTTAATCTACAGGATTCAATGTTTACAAATCAACTATGTGAGGGTGAAGTCAAAGCCGCTTTAAGGAGATTGTTAATAAAGGCATATTCTCTAAGCTCTCATAAGACCGAGACGTGTTCATGATTGAAATGAATAAAATCGTGAGAACCATAAATGATAAAAGGTTGGTTGTGTGACATGTATTTTCTAGGTGTACATTAAAGCTCGGTCGTTCAAAGATATCAAATCTACTGATTAACCGAGTGCACGCGATGCATGTTCACTATGAAAAGTTCTAAGAGAAACCCACTTATCCAGATGCAATCAGTCTTTGCTTGATGATCACATACTTGTCCATACAGTTTTTCAAAAAATAGTCATTTCTCATTCATGTGGGGGATTGTTGGGTTCAGTTGGTGTGAATGGAAAATGGAGGAATACAACTCTTTGAGGAAAAGACACATTGTTTTGGAAAGGGAGTGATTATTCGGGTACTTGTGTCTGTTCAGAAAAAAGATACAATGCTTAGAATGTACAAACATGACTCTTCAAAAGGATACACCTTTACGGATGAACCATTACCACCTTTCGAAAGGGGTACTTTATGTCTATAAAAGCCTGTTTTTTTTTTCAATTGTTTAGTATGAAATATTTATTCATAAAAAAAATATTCCCTTGCTTCTAAAAACTCTATGTGATCATCTCCCGTTGAGTGAATTCGAATAAAATAAAAATTTTTGAGGTACCGCTACATTCTTGTTGTGAAGCCATTTTATCCAGGGAGGAAAATTCAACAACCTTGGGTACTCGAGGGAAATTAATTCCTTAAAGACACTCCGTAAATTTGGAGGACTTGGCTTTTTTCTTCTTCATATATTTTTCTTTAAGAAACAGAAAGCATACTTCTTTGAAAAATCATTTTGATCTTGTGTTGAAGGTGTTGGACAACTTCATAAGTGTTCTGAATTTATTCTTGAACATGTGTAAAAGTAGTGTACAGTGCAGCCAGGATATCTAAAATCCAATACTGTGCTTCATCACCTTGTGCCATATCTGTATGTTATTGTAAGCTTCAAAAATTGATACTTCTTGAATCTTCAATTTATGTGATTCAAGATACGTGATTGTTAAATGATTGATTATGTTAGATTTATGACATATTAAAATTCAGAGATGATTGGAACTTTGTGAACTTTCAATTCTAAACTTTCTGTGAAATTAATATTGTAATAATTATTATGTATAAGAAATTAGGCTATAAGATGTACATAGTTCTCTCATGTTACTTTATACATGTTTAAACAAGTATGTCAACTTCTCCAAGAATATTATCCTCAAGCTCAACAAATGTGATAAGTTTAACAGTGATAATTATGAAATATGGAGCATTAAATTTCAATACGTACTAAAAGAGAAAGAGGCTCCTTAAGCTCTTATTATGTCTCTGATATTTTTGGAAAATGGTGATATCCCCCAACATGTGATAGATCTTCGGACATATCAAGTTTGAAAAAAAAAAATATCTCCTACTCTCATAATGCTGCTGAGCAACATGAATAATGATATTAGGAGAGAATTTCAAAAATATAATAATGCTAAGGGCATGAGGTTTTCATGAAAGGGAAAATATGGCCACACTTGAGCTGCCAAATTAAAGTCGCTTACTATTAAGATTGGTACTTATAAGAAACATCCTGATTATACTATGCATAAGCATCTTTTCCATATGTTTAACGTGGTGAATGAACTGACAGATGGAGCTCAAGTATTGACCGTAGAGAAACAACTTCAAGTTGTGATTCCCTCCCTACCCCAAAGCTAAAAATACATAAAAACACACTTAACCACAATGTTAGCTTCAAAACTATGAAAGAGCTAAATACTACTTAAAACTTGAATTAGAGCACCTCTAAGTAAACAATGCCACTACAAATGTGACTAATTCAGGTCCAAAAGATTGATATGATTAGAAAAAAAAAGAAAGCTCGATGACTTTTCTAAAAAGAGGGGGAATGGAAAGTCTCAAAGATGCTTAAAATTAATAAACAAGGAGAGCAAAATTTTTCTGCTCCAAATAAAAGGTCAATACGTCTATGCTCAGGTGCTACAATTGTGAGGACAAGGGACACTTTGCTCGTGATTTTTTTGAACCTAAAAAGGTACACAATCTTAATAATTTATGTAGTGATGTAAAAAAAAATTATTCTAATTTTTAAATACATCACATCCTATGTTGACTATAGACTCAGCATCCACCAAGCATATATTGACTAACAGAGATGCTTTCGCTAATTTTTGATGAATCCCTCAAGAATTCAAATCGATTTATGTAGGAAATAACTACAAAAAATAGGTCACCAGAATTGTTACCTTCAAGCATAAAATGTGTGGTGTCTGAACTTTATATATATATGATGTATTATTTACCCCCATCAATTCATCGTAATCTAAACTCTACCAGAATGTTGATTAACTTAGGATTTAATTTTTTCTTTTATGAACATGGTGAAGTTATGTATTTGGCCAAGATAAAATATGAAACTTATTATTCTTCTAATTGATTTTATTTATAAGATATTGTTCAAAGATTCAATAATAATACCATTAGTTTACTTTAATTTATGTGAACTACTAATTATGAGAATGATGCACATATGTGGCATACTAGATTTGGTCATATTAGTCAAGAAGGAATGAATCACTTAGATAAAGGTCTTCTAGGCACTATAAACAAAGTAGAATTGTTTACTTATGAATCATGTCTAGTCGAAAAAACTACAAAACAATTATTTAAAAAAGGCACAAGAGATGATACTCCATTGCAATTCATTGATTATGATATTTTGGTCCAATGAATATAAGGGAAAGATATAATGCTATTTACTACATCACTTTATTGATTATTTTACTCGTTTTGATCTTTTATATTTGACTTCTCACAAATATAATGGTTTGAGTTCATTAAGTTTATGAACATAGTTGAGAATCAAGTGAATAGAAAAATTAAAACCCTAGAAAAAGTCGATCGAGGAAGAGAGTATTTGTGTGATGAGTTTAATCTATTGTATGAGGAAAGAAGAATAAAAGAAAATTAACTACTCTTTATATTCCACCACAAAAAGGTGTTGCGGAACGATAAAATAGAACCTTGTTAGAAATGATTAATTCAGTGATGACACAAGTAAAATTGTCAATCACCTATTTGTGTAATGCATTGCTCACTGCTGCTGTTGTTATACTTAATTGTGTCCTTTAAATAAGTTCTAACTATGGAATATGAGTTATAGACAGGAATAAACCCGATTTGAATTTTTTGAAGTCTTGGGGTTGTGCTTCTTTCATTTTAATCCTTCTCTCAATATGAAAAATTAGTTTCAAGAGAAATATGCATCTTTATAAGATACTTTGAACAATTAAGAGTTATGTGTTCATGGGAAAATAAGATGATAAAACTATAACTAAAATTGTGTCACCTGATGTTACATTTATGGAGAATGATTTTTCTAAGTAGTGCGAAATAGGTCAAGGCTTATCTCTTAAAAAAAATAATATATCAGATTGCTTCTGCAACCAATGTTTAAATGGATTTGAGTAGGACTCATGTTGATGATATGGAGCAGTTCCTATTTTGACAAGTCTTAGCGATATTAGTGGGAGTAATTTATCAATTGATTAGTCAATTTCTCAATCTCAACCTCGACGAATAAGCCATTCACAAATTTCTTATCGTTGATTTCAGATAAAAGAGATATCATTTTTAGTTACTCTAGATGATGAAGGGCCAAGAAACATAAATGAGGATCTTACACGCCCAGCTAAAGAAAACATATTAAAAGCAATGAAAAAGAAAATGAAGTGAATGAAATCTAATCAAGTGTTGGAATTGATTGATCTACCTATAGGCCCAAAATCTAATGAAAAAAAGTGACTTTTTAAAATCAGGCTCAAGGCAAATGGAAGTATTGAAATAATTAAATATCTCTTAGTAGCTGAGGGTACACTTAGTAGGAATAAATTGATTATGAAGAAAATTTTTCACTTGTTGTACGCTTTACTTCAATAAGATTAATTTTGTCTATAGTGACTATGTTAGATCTTGAATTGCATCAAATAAATTTGAAAACTGTATTTCTTAATAAAGAAGTAGAAGATGAAATCTTTATGGAACAACTTATAGGTTTCATGAAGAAAGGCAAACAAAATAAAGTATGTCTACTTCGTATGCTGATTTATGACCATAAATAATATTCTAGAATAAAGTAATTATGATAGAATGAGATTCTTATGGTAGACATATAAAGTCATTGGGTTTACATAGATGTCGATGTATTTATATTTTATTTTTCCTAGCATGTTCATGTAAATTTACATTATTGAAGTTAATGTATGGTTTATACCTAATTTTTCATCTTATTTATTTACATATATATATCCCTTTTTATGGTGTACAGCAATTTTTTAGGATAAAAAAGTCTGGGAAACAAAAAAAGATTGGCCGATTCACATAGGTAGTCGCTTCTACAGTCTATGTGACAAGTAGAGATGAGACAACTTTAAACTAATCATTGCTAAAAGTGATGATAAAAAAGAGTTGGAAGTTTATAACCCAAATATCGTTAGTTAGATTATGTTTATTCTTATGTGATTAAATCGAGTTAGTCTAATTCTATTGTCAATTGTGAGTTCTGAAGGATAAAATGATTGCATAGATTTATGAATTCAAAGTTAGACATGAGTTGTCTAAACTATTATCTGCATAGTTTTTAACTAAAAAAACATATGCTTCATGTGAGATGAGTCAATACTATGATACATATTTAATCATGTATACATGTTGTGACCCATAAGAAAATACAAGTTTAGTCTCTACTTACTTTTGTCTAAAGCCCAGAAAATACAAGAAATATTTTAAATTGTACCCACCCGACTTTAATCAGTTTCTTGAGATTCAGTTTGGTGTTTTCTATCTTTGTATGTTGCAATGAGATCAGGCTTGATTCAATATAGCCGAGTACATTTATAAAAGCATTTCTTATTGAGATTAAGTGTTTCTTGTTGTTTTGGGTACACAATCTATATTATCTCAAAATAACTTCAACACAAGTTCAAGATTAAATAAAGAACACTTGTGAAGTTTTTTAACACCTTCAACACTAGTTCAATATAAACTATCAAATAAGTGTGTTATTTTATTTTAAAGAAAAAAGATGAAGCAGAATAAGCCAAATCTTCCGAATTCATGGAGTGTTCTTAAGGAGATAATTCTCCTCAAGTACATGAGGTTGCGGAAATTTCCTCCCAGGATAAAATGGCTTCACTATCATAATTTAGTGGTACCTCAAAATTTCTGGTTTTCTTCGAACTCACTCAATGGGAGATGATCACACGGAGTTTTTAGAAGAAAGACAAATGTTTTTTCTATGTAGAAATTTTTTCATACTAAACCTGTGGAAAAAATGCAGGTTTATATGGCCATGAAATGCCTCTTCTAATAGGAGGCAATGGTTCATCGTAAAGATGTATCATTTTGGAATAGTTATATCCGTTCATTCAAAAGAATGTGTCTTTTTTAAACAACCATAATCATCAAAATAGTCATACCTTTTACTGATATAGTGTATCTTTTACTCGAAGAGTTGTGTTCCTTTCAAGCAACATTTAATTTTACATTCACACCAATTGAACCAAATAATCCCCAAAATAAATGCGGAACTGATACTCTTTGTAAAACTTTATGGATAAGTATATGATCATTAAGCAAAGACTGATTGCATCTGGATAAGTGGGTTTCCCTTTGAACCTTCTGTAGTGAACATGCATCATATGCACTCGGTTAATTGGTAGATTTGATATCTTTGAACCGTTGAGCTTTAATGTACACCTAGACAACACATGTCACACAACCAACCTTTTACCAATTATGGTTCTCACGGTTTTATTTTTTTCATTCATGAACACATCCCGGTCTCATAAAAACTTAGAGAATAGGCCTTTACTAACATTCTCCTTAAAGCGGCTTTCACTTCGCCCTCACATAGGTGATTTCTAAATATTCAATACTATAGATTAAACTATTTGGTCAAATTTCCAAATTTAGATAATCATTAAAAGACTTAACTCCATAAGTCTTATCCTTATTGACTAAACATTATCTACATCATGAGAATAAGTTGGGTATATTGATAATGTTGAACATGTCAGACACAACTTTGTTTGATTTCCTTGAACCTAGCTCTTGGGATCTCCAGTCTGCTAGGTAGAGTTACCTCCATGCATACTTTTCCTATGCCGTAAACTCATTCCCTTGGATGTCCCCTCAACTCCCTCTCTAGATTGGCCTTTTGTAAATGGATCCGACACATTATCCTTCGACATCACATAGTCAACAGTGATAATTCAACTAGAGAGAAGTTCTCTAATGGCATTACGTCTCCTTCTCATGTGAAAAGATTTACCATTGTACATCATGCACTATGCTCTACCTATTGTAGCTTGACTATCACAATGTATATATACTGATGCCAATTGTTTGGACCAATAAGGAATATCTTCTATGAAATTTCAGAGCCATTCTTCTTCGTCACCAGCATTATCTAATGCGATAAATTCTGATTCCATTGTAGAGCGAGTAATACATGTCTGTTTGGATGATTTTTAATGGACTGCTCCTCAACCTATAATAAATACATATCCATTTGTTAATTTTATTTCATTCAATCCGGTGATTTAATTTGCATCACTATATCCTTTAAGTACCGTGGGATATTTATTATAAGGCAAAGTATAGTCTTGAATGTATTTAAGATACCCCTCAAACTTTAATCATTGTCATCCAATGAGTTTAATTGAGATTACTGTACTGACTTAACTTACTAATAGAACATGCTATGTCTGGTCATTTACAATTCATGACATACATTAAACATCCCAACACTCTTATGTATTTCAACTATGAGTCACTTTCACCCTCATTCTTTTGAAGTGCAAAACTTACGTCCAATAGAGTCTTGGCAATACCAAATTTCAAATACTTGAATTTGTCAAGTACCTTTTCAATGTAGTGAGACTGTGACAATGCCAACCCTTGTTGAGTTCTATGGTTTCTTATTCCTAAGATCATATCCGCAAAATCCAAGGTCGTTCATATCAAACTTTCTCTCAAGCATTCATTTTGTAGCATTTATTTCATATCAACATATCATCCACATAAAGACAAATAATGACTTGGTGACTTGGAGTTTCTTTAACTTAAAAACATTTATCACGTTCATTTATCTTGAACCTGTTAGCTAACATGGTTTGGTCAAAATTCATATGCCATTGTTTAGGTGCTTGTTTTAGTCCATAAAGTGACTTAACAAGTTTACACACCTTATTTTCTTTCCATGAAAACACAAAACCCTCAAGCTGTTCCATGTAAATTTTTTCCTCTAATTATCCATTTAGGAATTTGATTTTCACATCCATTTGATGGATTTCAAGACCATATACTGCCGCCAAGGCATCTAACATCCGAATTGACGTTATCCTCATTACAAGAGAGTATGTACCAAAATAATAAAGGGTTTCTATCTGTTTGAAGCCTTTTACTACAATTCTTGCCTTGTATTTTTCAATAGTATCATCCTCTTTCTTTTTTCTTTTGAAAATCTATTTAGAACCTAAAGGTTTATTTCTTGGAGGAGGATCAACCAACTCTCACGTATGATTGCTTGAGATTGAATCAATCTCACTATCGACTGCCTTTTTCCAAAAGGATGAATCTGAAGATGCCATCACTTCTTTAAATGTTTGAGGCTTATTTTCTAAGAGAAATATTAAAAAATCTGATCCAAATGAAGTTGACGTTCTTTTACGTGTAGTACGTCTCGGATTCTCATCATTATGTACATCCTCACTTGGTGCTTCTTGAGGTCGTTTAGACCCTCCACTAGACTGTTCATGTCTAGATTTATACGGATAAATATTTTCAAAAAATTCAACATTATCTGATTCAATTATAATATTTTCATTGATATCCAGATGTTCAGATTTATAAATCAAAAATCAACATGCTTTACTACTTTTAGCATATCCTTTGAACATGTAGTCCACCGTCTTAGGTCCTATCTTTAACCTTTTAGGCATAGAAACTTGGACCTTCGCTAGACTGTCCCACACATTGAAATATTTCTAGTTGGGTTTTCTTTATTTCCACTTTTTATATGGAATTTATTGTGTCTTACTATGGGGAATTCTATTGAGTATTTGGTTAGCTGTAAGGATAGCTTCCCCCACAAGTTTTGCGGTAAACCAGAACTTATAAGTAAAACATTCATCATTTCCTTCAAGTTTTGTTTTTTCCCTTCCATAATTCCATTATATAGAGGTGAATAACGTGTCGTAGTTTTATGGACAATCCGATTCTCTACACATATTTCCACAAAGGGAGATTCATATTCTTCACTCCTATCACTTCTTATAGCTTTGATCATTTTCTCTAATTAATTTTCAACTTCTGTTTTATATTTCCTAAATGCATCTGTTGCTTCATCCTTACTATTTAGCAAATACACATAACAATATCTAGTGCAATCATAAATATAAGTTATAAAATAATTTTTTCCACCACGAGATGGTGTTGCCTTCATATAACAAATGTCAGTGTGTATTAAGTCTAAGGGGTTGAAACTCCTTTCATTGAACTTATACGGATTCTTAGCATTCTTTGATTCCACACACGTTTGATAATTTTATTTATTGCACTCAAAGTTTGGAAAAACTTTTATGTTAATCAGTTTTTGCAATTGTAATACCCGTGCTTTTTCTTAGCTTGAAAATCATCTCAAGGATGTTAGAATAAATAAGAATTCATTCTTATACACTTGGTATTTCCATAATTTTCACCTCCAATGACGTGGGAAATTGAATAATCTTTCCATCGATATATAATTAGCTCAAATTAGACACCCGAGTGAAGAGTTGGAGCCTTTTAGTGAGACAGTGTTTGACATGAGCCTTCAGCGCATCGCAGAGATAGCTCAAATGGCAATTTCCAAATTCCAGTGTTGCTCCGTGATACTGGCGTGTCATGCCAAACTCCCAGGTCATAGAAAAGGTGGAAACACGATAGCTCCGTGTCGTGCCACCGTGCAATTTCCTAATTGTCAATTTCCAGTGACACGGCGCGATAGCGCCGTGTCACGCCAAGTGCCCAACTCAGGAAATTTTACTGAAAATTTAATGACATGTCCAGGGTTAAAAGGGTCAACTTCCTACCCCTATTTAATCCCTTTAACATGAGATTCAACCACTTGTCACCCAGAATATATTAGTTTCTCTCAAGTTTATCTCAAGAACAAACTAGGGTTTCTATTCGGAATTCAAATTCAGGAAGGTTTCACCATCAATATTTACGAAATCACGATCTAAGGTATGCATAGTGTTAATTCATGGACTCCTTTCGTCCATGAAGTTCAAGAATCCCTTTTCTAAACTCAAGTTATGGATTTTCTATATGTTTTTATGTTTTGGATGCTCATGTTCATGATTGATAAATGTGAAATTGGATTCTACTCCATGGTTGTTTATAGTTTCTATGTGGGTTTAGTTACTATAGCCATAGATTCATGCAACCCTGAGATTTAAACCCTTGAATGATGAAATTAGAATTGAATAATGATGTTTACATGTACCATGCCTGTCATATGTTTTATTAAATGCCTAGATAAAGGAATATTGTCTAACTAGCATGATATCATGAAATCCCCATGTATGCACAAGATCATTCCTATTACATGCTTGATGAAATGCTCCTATGAAGGTAGTATGTATTATGATGATAGTCAAGTTTTCAAGTAAATCATGTTATGTCAGTCTCCTTCTATCGAGTCCTGGTGGTACTTGTACCCAAAATATTAGCTGTGTGCCTAGATCCATGTCATATTTTTCACGATACTCTGAGTCAAGCTATGAACTCTTAGACTTCAGATAGTATTATGACTCAGGAAAAATATCCATGATCTCATGACTTAGTCAGTTGTCAGATATCAGTAGTATTCCATCAGCCATGAAAATTCAACAACTCACTCCATGCTCAGTTCAGTTCAGTAAATTATGTTCAGTGTCCATTCAGATGGGAGTAGGAATTACCACCGAGTGAACCCAAAGATGGGGACTCACCTGTTATACGTGGGTGTGATTCCCAGAAGCAATCCTTTCATTCCATAACAATGTATCCAGCATAGGTTGAGACATCGTATCCTGCCATTTGAAGGTAGATGAGGTGGATTAACCTGTTATGTGAGGGTTCCCACCGTTCTCGCTAGAGTTACCTGTTATATGAGTGTTACACACATGTTGTCCTTACCAGCGACGCGGTATTGATACCCTTCCAATCAGGGCATAGATTGGACCCTAGCTCAACTATTATAGCACATTTGGGGCATGTATTTTAGATACTACTTCCCATAGTTTCATGGTATAGAATCAGGACTTTCAGATATAGTTAATTAATCTCAGTAACAGAACTCAGATAGTTCATCAAATTTTAGGACTGTTAGATACAGTCAACTCAGTTACAGTACGGAACTCAGATAGTTCCATCAGATTTAGGACTGTCAGTTACAATCACCTATGTTATCAGTTGTATTCATATACAGTCATTCAAGTTATCAGTTATGTCATGTTATCAGTATCCACACTCAGTAGTCATGCTACCATGGTATCAATATCATATTATCACATTGTCAGTTACAGTTGCGGATTTATGTATGCATTCTCACATTTATGATTGACAATCAGTTAGTATTGATCATGCATGCAAACTATTTCATGTAGCATACCTCATATGTATACTCAGTACATATCTACTGATGCATTCGCGCTAAGGTGCTTTATTTTTATGTTACACCATTGGTTCAGAGACACGAGTTCCAGATCAGTAGTAGATTCAATATTCAACAGTCAGAGTAGAAGTGAGTCCTCATCCTTCGAGGACATAATGATTTTCTATTATCTCATTAATTAGCTTATTAGATGGAGTTAGTTAGGAACATGTCCCATCAACTCTTTATCCAGATTCTTCAGATAGTAGAGGCTTTCAGACTAGATGCATACTAGATACAGACTATCATATTTTAGACTTCAGCTTTGTTTCGGGTATTCTATTACCCTACACAGATGTTACGTTATTCAGTTATGCTCATGATAGAATCTTATGGCATTTTAGTGCATGTTTTCCGGATTATTATGTTATCTTATGCAGTATATAGGTAAAAATATCATTCATGGGTTAGCTTGTGGTCCTTCGGGGTCATGAGCACTGTGTAGCTTTCCGGTTCAGCAAATCGGGTCTTTACAAACTTGGTATCAAAGCCTAAGGTTCAATAGAGTCCTAGGAAGTTTGAAAGCCGCATCTAGTAGTGTCTTGTACATGGGTGTGTTGCACGCCACATTTATGTGAAAGAGTCTATGAGATGTTTAAGAACAGTTTCCCTTCTTTCAGTATTCATGTCATGCCTGTGTGCATAATCACAAGTCAGTCTCTCAGTCTAATCCGTTTCTTCTCTTTATTTCATAGCATGCCTCTTAAGAGAAAAAATCAGTTAGTCCCTCAACCCGAAGAACCTTTGCGTGATCATGTTTCTCATGCAGAGTTCAGGACCACATTTACCACTCCTGCTCAATCAGTCACTGCTCATAATGAATGGCCAACAGTCATTCCGGCCAACCCAGTGGCCAACTCAGCCACAGCTAGAATTCAGGACTTCACCCGAATGAATCTTGAAACCTTCCTCGGGTCTAAGGTATATGAAGATCCGCAGGAATTCTTAGATCATGTTCAGAAAGTGACAGACGCCATGGGGGTGACTACTATTGAGAGTTCTGAGGTAGCTGCATACCAGTTGCAGGATATGGCTCATGCTTGGTTCAAACAGTGGAAGTGCGAAAGATTAGATGATGTAGGTCCTATAGAGTGGGAGGAGTTTTTCACTGCTTTCTTAGACATATTCTTTCTCAAAAAGCTTAGAGAAGATAAGGTTCTAGAGTTCATCAACCTTAGGCAGGGAAATATGACAGTGAAAGAGTATTCTTTTAAGTTTACTCAATTAGCCAGGTATGCCCCTCATGTGGTTGCAGACAGTAGATCCAAGATGAGTAAGTTCACTTCAGGGGTGAATGACAGCATGGTTAATGAGTGCAGATCTGCCATGCTGAATAATGACATTACCTTAGCTAGACTTATGACCCATGCTCAGCAGATAGAAGTATAGAAAATTAAGCAGAGGGAAAAGTAAAATAAGAGAGCGAAGACAGGTAGTTTCAACTTTGCTCAACCTAAATCAGAAGGAGGAAACCATTCTCAGTTTCGTCCTAAGTCATCAGTTCCAGCTCCCTCAATAGCCAGTGCTCCAGTTCCTAAGTTCATAAAGGGTAACAAAGATAGAGAGCCAGGATCTAAGAGCCACGACAGTGTTAGTAGTGCCCGCACCTATCTTCTTTGCCAGAATTGCGGTAAGAACCATCAGGATGTGTGTAGAATAGGTAGTGGCATTTGTTTTAGTTGTGTCAAGGCATGCCATAGAGTTAGACACCATCCGTAGCCAGGTCCTCAGGTACAACAGAATCGCTCCTTAGCTCAGTCCGGTAGCCCAAATCAGTAGGGTTCCACTTCCAGTGCTACTAGCGGGCAATGCCTAAATAGTCTCTATTCCCTTCAGACCCAACTGGATCAGGAAAGTTCTCCTGATGTAGTTACTGATACGTTACAGATCTTTCATATGCATGTTTATACTTTTCTAGATCCAGGAGCTTCCTTGTCTTTTGTTACTCCTTATATAGCAGTTGATTTTGGAATCAGTCTCGATGTTCTATCAGAGCCCTTTTCAGTCTCTACCCCAGTTGGTAAAACCATCATAGCTTGGTGAATATACAGGAACTACTCGGTTATGATATTTCAGAAAGTTACTTCAGTAGACTTAGTTGAATTAGAGATGACTGATTTTGATGTCATTCTCGGCATGGATCGGCTTCATTCCTGCTATGCCACAGTCGACTGTAGAAATAGAATAGTTCAGTTTTAGTTCCCGAATAAACCCGTCCTAGAGTGGAAGGGTAGTGTATCTGCTTTCAGTGGTCATCTTATTTCCTACCTTCGGGAAAGGAAATTGATATCTAAGGGATGTGTTTATCATCTAGTTCATGTTAGAGATTCCATTTCTGAGGCTCCCAGTCTCGAATCAGTCCCAGTAGTGAATGAGTATTCAGATGTCTTTCCTGAAGATCTTCAAGGAATTCCTCCCAAAAGAGAAATAGACTTTGGTATTGATCTTCTTTCAGACACTCAACCTGTCTCTATTACACGATACAGAATGGCTCGAGCAGAAATCAAGGAACTGAAAGAACAGTTGAAGAATCTCTTATATAAGGGATTCATCAGACCCAGCATTTCCCCATGGGTTGCACAAGTCTTATTCGTGTGCAAGAAAGATGGTTCACTCACAATGTGTATAGATTACCGTCAACTCAATAAAGTCACGGTCAAGAACAAGTATCCTCTTCCCAGAATTGATGTCTTATTTGACAAACTTTAGGGTGCTAGTTATTTCTCTAAGATAGACCTCAGATCTGGCTATCATCAGCTTAGAGTTAGAGAATTTGACAACCCAAAGACAATTTTTCATACGCGGTATGGTCACTTCAAATTTCTAGTCATGTCATTTGGTATTACCAATGCACTGAAGTATTAAATTTATATTCCTTTGAATTTGGATATGGAATTTTCATAATTTTCATAATTTTGGAGTTGTCTTCTCCACACAACTCCAAATTGTAACCATAATTCCATAATTTTGGAGTTTTTTTCTCCACACAACTCCAAATTGTAACCATCTTCTTTGATGCACAAATTTTGCAAAATGATAATACAATTTCTTCCGCTGCTGTTCATATCTAAATTCATGACTCAAAAATTATTTAGCATAAAATTGAGGGGTGGGGTGGGGAAGAGAATTGAGAGATGAGAGAGCGGGAAGGTGGTGCAGGGGGTTGGTAGATTTGAAAAGACAAATGGGGAAGGGGGAGCGGGCAGGTGGTGAGAGGGTGGGTTGGGCTGTAGAAGACGATGAGGATTGGTGGGGTGGGCGAAATTAAATTTTATAATTTTTTTATAATTATTTAAGTTAAAATTGCCAATTGGCAATATTTGATTGGTGTTTTTTAATTTTAATTAAAAATAGATATTTAACATTTCAATTGGAGAAAAATGACAAATGTCACAATATTAATGGTCACTTTACACGTCATCGGTGCATGTAATACACGTACAATGTATAATTCTGTTGATTCAACAAAAAGTGTCAAACTGACATACATTATGGTTACTTGAAGTGTCAAAAGTGAACAACATCCACTTGAGGTGCCTAAGTGAAAGATCGTGCCAACTTTAGGGGGGCCCCAATGGGTTTTGGTCATAAACAATAATCAAGACATTTGTATCATGCTTCTCAAATGCATTCAAAATAATCCATATAGTGTGAAAAGAATGGGAAATCATAGCAAGAGAGGGATTCTATATGTTCATGCTCTCAATTAAATATTCAAACCCAATTTCATACATGCATATATACAAGTACAAATAAATATGGGGGAAAGGCCTTAAGACCAAAACAATAATATCATTAAAGATTTCATAATGCAAGATTGTAACCATAATTCCAAAACCCCTTTAAAATTTAATGATTTCTATAACTTTAAATCTTATTTGAAGTGTTTTCAAGAAGCCCATGTAGTTTAGGAAAACCCCATACACCTTAGATAATTTAGTTTGAATGATGGAACCTGGATCTTGACTCTTTCCTTGAAGATCTACTCTTAGGAAGGTGAATTCTTGATCTATGGAAGGAAAGGAAACTTGAATCTTGTTCTTGGAGTTTTTGAGAGGAAGATTGAATAAAAGGGGCAATTTATGATTATTGGGGATGAAATCATATGTTATAGATGGATTTTGGGTGAGGGGAAATGACCAAAATTCACCTAGACCCATTGGAAACTGAAATAGCGTGTGAAACAGCTCCGTAAAGTGCAGGCCAACGTGTCGCGTTGCGTCGACATCGCGTCGGCTTACTGCCTCACACGGAAAATGTCATAACTTTTCGCTCGATTATCGGATTTTGGCAAAATTGGTATCGTTGGAAAGCTAATTCAGTTATCTACAATGTAGTGGGTCTTTAGCTTCAAATTATATGTTTATCAAAAGTTATACATGTTCAAAGTAGACCCTTGTAGAATCAAATATCAAATTTTGGATGAATGAAAGGTTCTTTGCTCAACTTTTCTTTAGGCCATTTCTATGAACTTTTTTCACCTTATAATCTCTTCATATACTAGGCGAAAGATAATGACAAATGAATCTAAATTTAAACCATGGAATTAGATCTTACACACGTAGGAACGACGATTCAATTTCTAGCTCGAAAATGTGGGGCGTTACATTATCTCTCCATTGGGATCATTCGTCCCCGAATGATAGGTAGGGTTTTTTGAGGATCTAAAAGTGTAGAATAAAGAACATAATCTCGCATTGAATAATTTTCCTCAACAAAACATACAAAGGCATCAAACAAGTTTCATGGTAACCCCGAGTGAAATATGTAAGCACGAAACATGGAATAATGAGACTTTATATAGGGATAATCTTGCACATAGTTCTATGAATCCTAATCTTTACAACATAAGGCAAGGGTTTATTTGATGATCTTAGCCCTGATTTATATTGGCACTAATCATGAACTGAGATTTCTTGGAAGATCGGGATAGAAGCATTCTCCGCCTCTTATGATACAACAAATAGACTTATCTTAAAGGAACCACTCAACTATGCCCCAACATTAAATAACATATTTCGTCCTTTCCATCTTACAATTCTCCTATCACATATCTAACCCCAAGAGTTTGAGTCTCACTACTTAGTACTTCTATGTTGAAGCTTAACTCAGAGTTAAAAGTTCTAACGTGTGCTACGGGGACCTGTACTTTACATCCCTTTAAGAATATTTCTTCACCTTATCACTACCATCAAATACACTCGAGATTTACTTGAGACAGAGTACTAACCACATAGCACATAGGTTTGTATTTTCAGCAACCACAATATTCAAGCCTAATCATTACTACACCCACTGCATGGATCTCCTCACTAAGACCAACAATTTCAATCACTCTCACCAATATTTTTTCCACATTCCTCCTTCTTAGATATTTCACACAACAAAAGTTCATCTCCTTCTTTTCCCTTTCACCTATAACCTTATCTCGATAATTCGCATCAAATTTTTCACCATCAAGAACATATACTACCACACTTTTACATCCATTGTCATACTGTCATATGAAGGATCATTAAGGGACCCAAACATAAACGTCACGAATAGAAGTAACATTATTAGACCATAACTTATACTTATTGTCCTACTAAAGGAGGGACATGAAATTAAGATTCAATAAAATAGACACAAAGTGCTCCATTTATCAAGTGTCTGGATCATAAGTTAAGAGTCATTTGGAAGAAACACCATACAACATGAATTCTTTGGATAGAGCACAGTGAGAAAACATTGGTGCACATATCAAGATAAAATGAGGAAAAAAGACTGAATTACCCTCCTGGTCCCAGAAATCGATACGACGAACTGGGCACTCGATGCGTTAAGCGAAGCGCCGCGTCGGTCCCTACCGACAAAATTACTTGCGCGACGCGTTGACATCGTGTTGGCCCACTATATTGATCATCCAAACATGCCTCAAACATCGTCTGAAAAATTCAAAACTTTCCTAAGACACCCCCTTTACACCCTTGATCATTATTCAACTTAAAAATCTGTGATCATTAATCAACTCAAAAATCTATATTTCATGGTTGGGAAGATCAATTTGAAAATCATGAAATTTAAGAGCTCATAAATATGACAAAGTCTTTTAACAATTAGAAAAAAATTTCAGGTTGTCAACTCTCCATATATGCATCCAAGAGTGGTATTGAGTCAAGAATGCTACGGGGTGTTACATTACAACTAAGATAGAGATTGCCTCTTGAAGTGATTGCTCCTCCTTTAAGGACCTGAGATTTTCCATGAGTTGGCATAAACTTTATCACTTGGCTAAACCCGACATAGGATGAATCGGTGACACATAGAAACATATTTCCTTAGGACTAAGCATGCTGAGAGACATAGATTTGGATTATGAGCAACATAGCATATGGCTTGAATACTTGAAAGACTGGATTACTGAGAGACCTAATTGCTTCTAGTTTGGAGGGTAGATCATAAACATAAGTCGATAAAGAACTCGAACCATAGGCATAAGCATGACTTGAACATATGATGTAGGACATTAGCAGAATAATTTTTGTAATGGAAGTAGGAGGAGTATACTTGAGTAGAAATAGATTTATCATGAATCCTCGTTGCAACTTGCCACATTGAGAAAAAATTCAGGAACTGACATAATTCCCCATCTCCCCCTTAAATCAAAGTCACAATCCTAGACTTACGGATATATCCCCTTATCAAAGCTATAGCCACAACTCTCAACATAAAAGAGACATCACCACATACTTAAACTCTATACTCTCCTTGAAGAACTATACCCTAAAGGCTTTGCTTTTTTGTAAATGCTACTTTTAACTTTCGCTAGCCTCTATAGGCATCACTCTACAACTCCCACTCTCATGAGCACACACATCTACACACCTTATCACAAATGGGGTATCAGTATCTTCATGAACACATACTTCTCTCAAATATCTCTAATACAAAGACACTAAATTATTTCTAGGACATCCCCTTTCAGGGGAACTAATTGTAATATCTTCTAACTCCCAAAGTCATCAACTTACGATAAACATTTTCATGTGCATAGACACCCACGCTTCTAAACACTTAACACTATATCTTCAATTTCCTTAGGATACTATCATTACACCTCAAATCACATAACCTACAACTTAACAAAATCTGATAAACTATACCAAAGGCACACATTGCCTACCTATATATCCTCAATTCAACTCTAAAAATCATCATACAATAACTTCCCAGACTTCTCCATACTACAAGAATCAAGAACTAAATCTAGGTACACAAAACACTTATACACATAAAACTTTATCTAACAACGTGTTGCCTGAGTTCAGCTCATTCATATTTACTTGAGTTCTTATCCACTTAATCATTCAACCATAATTCATTATTTTAACACTAGTCCTCGTGTAAACATATACCTCACGATTACCACTTAAACTTTTCATAAATCATCAACCTAGGCCATTTCGCACATCACATCAATCCTTCTAATTAATTCCATCAAAACATGCTTCATTAATCTTAATCTATTATTCTCACCACTACACCCCACATCTAAAGTTAAAGACTATTGTCTATCTTTAATTATGCACCACCGGTAAAGCATGCCACAAACTATACCAGTCTATCAAATTGGGTAATCACCCCAAATACTTCACTTCACTTAGCTACTACCTACTATTACAACCCTGCCATAACCTCACTATTACCACTCAAAATCCACTACATACCTTCTCATATGAAGTACTAGTTTACTACTACTATACAAAAGACCAACAAAGGGGTAAAGTCACATGATAGGATTAGTTGATCTTAATCTTGTAATATAACCAATTTCAATCTTATCAACATATTCTAATTCCTCACATCATACTTCCTTACCCAAGCATACATTTTGACCACCTTCAAATTCCACTTACACCAATGAGTCTCTACCCATAACTTATTAACTAATCTACCTCTTTCCGTTCACAACCTATAACTAATTTCTATAACTACCATAACTATCCACTCTGAGCTCATTCTCTATTTCAAAAAGATAATAATCATATACAGTCACTTTCTTCACAGACTGCCATACAATCTACAATTATTGCTACCACATTAGTCTATCACTATAAAATGGAAAACTATCCCTCAATCAACGGTTAAACAATTAAATCTATTTATTTACACAAATATCACCCTCACTCTGACTGCTAACCTTGTGACTTCATGTGACCAACTTCTGGACCTCACTACCAATTGGTCATGACACTTTAACATACACTACTACTCGAGTGGAAATACAGTTCCAATATTCTACTACACATCATTACCCTTATACATCACATCCCCAATAAGAATTTTATTGAAGGAGACTAAATATACTCCATACCTCAGGCTCAACCGCACAACTGATATAGATAGGGGTATGCGCTTAAATCTATACACTTTAGAGAACTCATGGACTCCTCCCAAGACCTTGTGCAATCTCATAACTTTATGGGCAACTCAATCAGAAAGAACCACATCGCTGGGGGAGCTAGATACTTGGACTTATATCGCCTCAACAATGAGGTATGGCCCATGAAATTAGAGTAAGGAAGGAATTTGGATAACTTTCTAATGGACGATGCTATAGCATGAACTAGAGTATGAACGAATAAGAAACAATTACCAAAATCTTGGTAGCCTCCTGATTATAAGTATGGTTCACAATACACCCTTAAGTAAGACTCTACTAGAAATGATTTCGCAGATACCCTTGGACCATAAACTGTGCTTTGATACCAAGTTTGTCACAACCCGAGCCGGGGCCCTAGACATAACGAGCATCTAAAACCATGAAGGCCCGGGAACTTTTTTAAATCTGGTAATCATGCACAATATTCATATAGTATTAGAAAATTTGCGAAAAACAATACATGAAGAAACCTTGGTCAATCTCATAAAGTTGAACAATTTAAAAATGAAAATTACGTAAAGAATCTTTCTTTCCAACATTTCAACAAACATGTGGTGATAATGTATTTTTGACAAACCATGCAATTCTTTCATTATATATTTTCAATATTTATCAACATGTGAAACCCCTTCTCTTCAATTCAAAGCCATAATAAAGTGATAAACAATAATCAAAACATTTGTATCATGCTTCTCAAATGCATTCAAAATAATCCATATTGTATGAAAAGAATTGGAAACATACCAAGAGAGGGATTCCATATGTTCATGCTCTCAATTAAATATTAAAACCCTATTTCATACATACATCTATACGAGTACAAATAAATTTGGGGGAAAGGCCTCAAGACCAAAACAATAATATCATTAAAGAATTCATAATGCAAGATTGTAACCATAATTCTAAAACCCCTTTAAAATTTCATTATTTCTATAACTTTAAATCTTATTCGGAAAGTTTTCCAGAAGGTCATGTAGTTTAGGAAAATTCCACGTACCTTAGATTATTTAGTTTGAAAGATTGAACCTGGATCTTGACTCTTTCCTTGAAGATCTACTCTTAGGAGGGTGAATAGTTAATTTATGGAAGGGTAGGAAACTTGAATTTTGTTCTTGGAGTTTTTGAGAGGTAGATTGAATAAAAAGGGAAATTTATGCTTCTTGGAGCTGAAATCATATGTTATAAATGGATTTCGGGTGAGGGTAAATGACAAAAATTCCCCTAGACCCATTAGAAACTGAAATAGCATGTGAAAAAGCTCTGTAACATGCAGGTCGATGCATCGCGTCGACATCGCATTGGATTACTGCCTCTCAAACAAAATGTCATAACTTTTTACTCGGTTATTGGATTTTAGCGAAATTGGTATCGTTGAAAATCTACTTCAATTATCTACAATTTCGTGGGTATTGAGCTGAAAAGTTATATGTGTATCAAAACTAATACACATTAAAAGTATACCCTTGTAAAATAGAATATTAAATTTTGGATGAATAAAAGGTTCTTTGCTCAACTTTTCTTTAGGCCATTTCTATGAACATTTTTCACCTCATAATCACTTCATATACTAGGAGAAAGATAATAACACATGCATCTAAACTTAAACCATGGAATTAGAGCTTACTCACGTAGGAATGATGATTTAATTTCTAGCTCAAAAATGCGGGGCGTTACAAATACAAAGTATAAAGTTGCATTTTTCACAAGATTGTTTTAAGAGCATTCGAGATGTATAATGTTTTATGAATTGCTCTCACCTATGTTATATATGTATAAATTAATTATTTTTGATTGCTCGGTGTACCAGTATAATTTCTTTGATCCCCTATAGTTCAGGGTTTGAGGCTCAGTCCAGACGTCCTGCTAAGCCGTATAGTTTTTTAGAAAGAAGTGAAGTGTGCAGTTGGTGATCCTTCTCTATTTCGGAAGGCCTATTTATTTTTAGATACTTATAATTTACTTTGGTTTAGGTCCACTGGGGTTATGTCCTAGTTTTAAAAAGTTTGATAATTTCATATGTTATAGAGATTTTGCAGAGTGGAATAGATATTGTCTAGTTTTAGATTTACTTATTTCTGAAATGTTAAATTGAACTCAGAGTATGACCATGATTCCATTTGTTATATTCCACATCTTTTCTTTATTTTTATGAACGGTGTTCATGAGTACCAGGAAGAAAGGGGTGCCCGAGTCTATATGATTTGGGATGCTCGTTGCGGCCAGGATCCTAACTCAGGTCGTGACAAACTTGGTATTAGACTATAATTCATGGTCCCAGGGTGTCTGCGAAATCGCGCTGAGTAGAGTCTTATTTATGGGTATGCAGTGCGCCACACTTATAAGCAGGAGGCTATTAGACATTTAGGAATGTCTCCCTTCTTTGTGATTTGGTTTGTGTTGTAGAGCTTGAAATGTCTCCTAATCTATGGTCTCTTGTATTTCAACAAATCTATCATGCCTCCACGTCGCTCCAATGATCAGAATGCCCAAACTGAAGATGTTCGTCCTACCCATGGGATGAGGACACATAATAGGGTTCACAGTCTTGAATTTGTTGTAGCTGTGGGAATCCCTCCTATCCAGAATAGCCCACCCAGGGCATCTAGGGCTCCCCAATCTGGAACTAACCATACCCAACCTTCCCAGAGAGATATAGAAATGTTGAGTTCAGACAGTCAAAGCATATGATTGCACAGTTGGTAGTTTCACAGACCCGGCGATCGGAGGTTGTTGGGTCTATGTCTGGTGCATGTGACACTACTTGGGCAGGTCAGTTTATGAGGTTAAACCCGCTATATGTAAAAAGGTAGAGGAGGATCCATAAGAGTTAATGGATGAGATGGAGTAGATTTTTTGTGTGATACATGTGGATGAAGTGGAAGGGGTTGAACTAGAAGCTTATCAACAGAAGGAGGTAGAAAATTAGTGGTACAATGAGTGGGAAGATTCGAGAGGTGAAAATGTTGAGCCTTTTGTGTGGAGCGAATTTGTGTAAGCTTTCCTGGACCGATTCTTTTCCCAGGAGTTGAGGGAGTCCAAGGTTGAAGAGTTCATGGATTTGAAACAAGGGAAGATGAGGGTCAAAGAGTACACCCTTAAATTCAATCAACTATCCCATTATGCTCTGAAATTGGCGAGAAAAATACTGGCCCTTGTAAGGAAATTTGCATTTGGTCTTTCGGATGACTTGGTGTTGGAGTGAAAAGGGGCAATGTTAAACAAAGATATGGACTTCTCTAGATTGTTCATCCATATGAAGTAGGTCAAGGATTAGAAAAAGAGGGTTACTGAAGCAAGGGAGAAAGAAAGACAGGAAAAGAGGGCCAGATCAGCAGACCAAAACTACAGTCAGCACCAAGATGGTAATTGTGGTAACAAGTGGCTGAAAAAAAAATTCTGGAGCAATGCTCAGCCTGCAGCCAGCATGCCTGCGCCCAGACCCCTAGCTGATCGGCGGTTTCAGAATTTTTAGCATAGCCATGGATAGAGAGTATAGGGTATGCAGTCGCAAGGGAGTATGACACAACCTTCTACGTCATACCTTCGATGTAACACGTGTGGAAGGCACCACCCAGGAATATGTCAGTTTGGCACAATGGTATGTTATTCTTATCGCCAGCCAGGCCATATCTACATATATTGCCTGACAGCGAGAGGTAATGTTAGGGGAGCTAAGTCACAAGCTAATTCCTCAGTACCACCACCTCCAAAAGGTGCTACTTCAGTTACCGGGAGCGGTCGCAACCAATTATATGCCCTGTCCAATCGCCATAAGGTAGATGCCTCACCAGATGTAGTCACGAGTATATTACAAATCTTTTTCTGTGATGTGTATGTGTTACTTGATCCCGAGTCTACTTTGTCTTATGTAATCCAATATGTGGCAGTCGATTTTGGGTTTGAGTCTGAAGTTTTTACGGAACCTTACTCAGTTTCCACTCTTGCAGGTGATTTTGTTATGGCTAGGAGAATATATAAAAATTGTGTTATGTCTATTTGTAGCCGTGATACCATGTCTGATCTCTTAGAGATTGATATGGTTTATTTTGATGCTATTTTAGGAATGGACTGGCTCCATTTGTGTTATGCCACGCTAGACTGTAGAACCCAAAACGTTACCTTCCTTTTTTTGAATGAACCAGTGATAGAGTGGGAGGGGCATTCTTTAGCACCTAGAGGGAAATTCATTTCTTACCTTAGAACCCATAAGCTCATCTCCAAAGGTTGTTTGTATCATCTCATTTGGGTTAAAGATTCAAACACCGAAAGTTCTTCTCTTTAGTCTGTCCCTGTGGTTAATGAATTTCTAGAGGTCTTTCCCGATGATCTCCCAGGAATACCACCTGGTAGTGAGATAGATTTTGGTATTTATTTATTGCCAGATACCCGTCCCATTTCTATTCCTCCCTATAGAATAGCTCTTAGAATAGGTCTTCTTCCACCTTCACTCTCATAAAAGTAGGAGGACCCATCTTCATAAATTGATAAACCCATGTGGCCTCAGAAGATAAAGCACCAATCGGACCCTGCTCAGCCTTAGCAACGACCATCTGAGCAATAAAATAAATAGACTGACGAAACTCTGCATTCTCCATGTTACCCTAAGGGACCAGAGAAGTAGTAGTATGGGTAGGAGGAACTCCAGCACAATTAGGAATAGGACCCTGAGATCAAAGATCTACTCTAATAGTAGGATGTACCCATTCAACATATCCCTTGATAAGGTAGAAGAGTTTCTTTGCATTCCAGATTTACAAGGCATTATTTGAAAGACAAAAACCAAAGATTAGAGGGGATTCCAGGATTGAGAACTCAAGCTTGAAGGTAGAATACAAAGAAAGTGAAACATTCCCAAATGTCTTGCAGCCTCTCCCTTATGAGTGTCTTAATAGCCCTAAAAGAGACTCTACTCGACAGGACTTTGTGGACTCCCAGTTGACCATGAACCTAAATCTCTAATACTAATATGTCACGACCCGAACCAGGTCCTAGACATAATGGGAATCCCAAGTCCAACTAGGTCTAAGGACCGCCCCCTTCACCTAACCCAATAACCTTATGCAGACTTAGATGGGATGAATTTCGAGTATATAACAAGATTGCCCAAATGCTCTCATGAAGACTCTAGGATACGACCACGACCTTGATTATCCCAACCGAGTCTAACAGTACTAGCCTAATCATCCAACCATATCTAACCAAACCAAAGACCATAAACCAGGCCATAACAAAAAGGAATATCAAAACAAAATATTATAATCAATCCTAAAATGTAATACAATGGAACAACCCACAATATCGTCCAAGGGAGTAAGCCCCAACACCAATATCAATGCCAAGGAAAACACCAATATCGATCCCGTCTATACCAACCCCCAAAAGTACCACAAAGCCTCTATCCAAAATATTAAAAATATCTTGTTAGGACATGCCCCCAACCTTATCAAAAATTAATCTCCAAAACAAAATAAAATTTTCCAAAGATGTCCATAACATAAAATGGAGCCTTTCGAAAGGATGGAAGCTCACCACTTCAGTCCAAGTGTTGTCCTCAAGTCAAACACTTTGTAGGATGAGTCGAATGGTTGGTTCTTACATAGCATGGGTATATAGACACTAGTAAATGGGTTAGCGAATGACCGCTAGAATGTAACTGAGGATAAGGATAAAATAATGCCATTTAAAAAATCAAGTAAAATTATCCATAATGCATATAACCATATATATATTTGATGTGAAAGGGAACCATTTTTAGTATGCATATAAAACTTTGACCGGGACTGTGTAGCTTTTCCGTCCAAACCACTTACGGGCCATATGGGTTTAGCTCCTCCTGCTAAAAGGTTCACAAAGTGTGTAGCCGTATGACCAGGAAATATCCCATGGGATGATTAGTACATTCCCCAGTATAAAATGTGACAAACGCATATTATCATCAAGACCCCTCATATCGACAAATATGAGTTTACGGTTTTGGCCCCCCGGGACCGCCACCTTTCACGAATTAGCTACGCATCCCGTCATTAATGCCCAAATTTAAACCATGTACAAGCAATCCCTTTACCATTTATTAACCAAGGATATTTAATAATCGGTGGTATCATCATACCACCTATACTTGCAAGCATTTATCCATACCAAAACCATTTCTCCACAATCATAGCCAATTAGCATTAAACCTTTGTAAACAATTTAAAGTTTCATGCATAAGCTATAAACAAGCAAGAGTTTAATTAAAAGAAGCTAATGCAATGAACATATATTTATAAGTATTTTATAAAACACCTTGGGGCATAAGTTAACCAGAACCAATTTCAATTATCTTTAAACTATTACCTTGCAATCAAATTATCCAACATCACCATTAATGCCTAGAAAAGCATAATTAAAAACCATGGGAAATCATAACGAAGCATTTACATCAAAAACCTCCAACTATAGTTGAAAACCATTAATCATGCATTATTAAAACCATAATTCATCAATAAAATCCATGAATTTTTAGAAGTAATAAGCAGGGAAGAGACACATGCCTTAAACCAAGAAAGGTGACGGAAGAAAATCACCAAAGCAAGCCCCAAAGTACTCCGTTAGTTGAAACCCTAGGTTCCTTTCCCCAAAAGCTCTGAAGACAATTATTGGATGTTTAGAAGTTGTTTTTAACTGTTAATAATAGAATAATAGGGTAAATAACCTCCTAAGTGTATTAGAACTCATGGGTTTTAATTAGGGTAAGTAGAAAAATATCTTAAATACCCCCTCTTAAGTTCCTTAAAATCCTGTCATAGGGATACGACTGACCCATACTAGTCGTACCCTTCCATACGATTGCTTTCCACCACATGTACCTAAGATTTAACCTTGGATCAGACACTGTCCAGCATATGACTCATCCAACCAAATTGCAACCACAACATACGATCCGTACCCATGACCCGTATCCCTGGCAGAATGAAATACCTCGAGGATCAAACACTGCCTACCATACAAATCCCTAGTATGACTCGTACCAAGCACCTGTGAATCATACCCTAAAGTCTTACCCATTCTATTGACAAAAACCATCCCACCAATAAAGACTGATTAGCATACAACAGGATCATACCACTCGTACCCCAACATACGATTCGTACCCATGAGTCGTATTGGGTCCGAAGAATATATTTCTAAGAAAATTTCAAAGGCCAAAACCCAGGATGTAATAGTATTGTAAAAAGATTTACTTTCTACCCCATGGACCTAATTTTAACTTCATTTTATTGTGGACCGTAGAAAGTAGTTAATTATCTTTGAATTTAGTTTTTATCACACAATTATTTGAACTCATCATATAAATACTTTCTACTTTGATCGTATCTTATATCCTTAATCTTTCTGTCTAGTTTGATTTTTAACGAGGTTCATCGAAGCATCTCAAAAATTTGGATTTGTGAAAAATCAACTATATATAACCAAATCAAGTAAATTCATCAATAAAATTGATGAAGTAAATAGCACCATATCCTTTCCTTACATTTATTAGACAACATATGTCAGAATAAATTAATTATATGGAGTATAAACTTTTGTGCCTTTTTTCTAATAATTTTCTTGCAGTTTTTCCTACTAGATGAGATTTACAAGTAGACAATTCTACTTTATTTATTTTATGAAGAATATTTTTTTGTGTAAGCAATTCATTCTTTACTGACCAATATGGCCAAGCCTAGCATTCATGTACTTAGATCATTCTACCAATTAGAAGTTGATATAAAAAAGGAAAAACAAATATTATTATTATGATTTTGAACAACATTCAATATAAAAAAAACTGATCATTAAACTAGGATCATCTTTTTCTTTTATAAATACATATCCATATTATGTTCATATAAAGAAATTTAATATTAGCATAAACAACATTTTAATTGATTCTAGATCTTAGTGAACTAATGGAGTAAATAGTGCATTATTTAGAAATAGAGTTTGATCACCACACATTTATATTTGCAGGTACCAATTTTTTGACCGCCTCTTTGGATTTATTCCCTACATACACTTGTTTTGATCCATGTGAAATTCGTTGAAAATCTAGGAAATTATTACTTTCTGTCACTATGTGCTCAATGGTTGTTGTGTCTACAAATACATAAAAAGTGCTTCAATTCGAAAAGCATAGGAAAAAATATTTGCATCACTATGTAAATTATTAATAAGGTCATGTACCTTTTTAGGCTTAGGACAATCATGAGCATAGTATACATTGTTCTCACAATTATAGCACTTATACATCTTATGCCTTATTCTGGAAGGAGGATGAGCATGGATACAATTATTGAGCATACCAGCTCCAAATGGCATAGTATCTAAGATGTCAAAACTTCCCCTATAATGTAAAGAAAAAGAGAGAATAATTATTATAGGAAACAAAGTCTGTATTCCTTTTGAATGGTGCAGATTCCTCAAGTTAATAAAATATCTTCAATATATAGGTATTCTACAGAATAATTAAAGGGAAAGCTTTCTTCTCTTTGACGCATAACAATGGCAAATTCGAGTTTCAAGGACACAAACAAAAACGTAAAGAGAACAGAAGGCTCCTCAGGTTACATAACTAAAAATAATTAGAAATAAACAATGTGCTCCCCTATAACTTACCTACAATTTCTTTTTCACCATACCTGAAAATATAAGATGGCCCATAATACAATGATATACAAAGGCAGTAACTCCTACTCTTCAAGGAATTTCTCCATAATGGGAATTAATTTTACTACCGTTTCATTAAGAAATATATATTCAAATTATTATGTCACGACTTGCAACTACGTATGAGAAAAAACTCTTTCCCCTATCTGGGAATATGTTTTATACATTTATTAGTGATGCTAATGGTGTAGATACTTGCTTGACTGCACCCCAACTAATTCATTGTGCAATCTGTGTCTACCACACAAAGGGAATTTCTTAAACCCGTATGAAATAGTCTAATTTTCTGGTATCTATTAAGTCATGAGATAGCCAGAAAGCAATATTCAACGTGTAGATACAAGCAACGAAACAGAGCTATTACAGTTGGGATTCAAACTTGGAATCTCCAAGTTGTACCAGGCCATCCCCTTGGTAACCAACATTATGTTATTAAATAAAAAGAATTATATGTATATGAATGCTTACAAATCAAAACGGTATTTACAAAGAAAAGATTAATCAGTCAACTGCCTATATTGTAATTAATGTATATGATAAAGGGCCTTTACTTCCAGGAAGGAACTAGGGAAGTATCACAAGGGTGTGTCATAGGTATCGTTCCACTCTCATTCATAACATGGGAAACCTATGCCCTAGATTGATAGAACCACCAAGACCTAAAAACTAATGCTATATCAATTGCGTTGAAGTACAGAAGTAAATAAATTTTTCTTTGAGAACTTTTCAGATATTGATGGTGTAATAGAATAATTACATGAGGACAAATCAAAACAAGTAATAAATACAAGAGATGTTGGTGAACACTTAACCCTTAGATAATTCTACTGGTTCTTTGCTCTTTGCAGTGACTTTGTCCTTTTGGTTAGAGTTGTGAACTAAATTTTGTTGATCCGTCCAAGAAAGTTTCGTGGGGTGACCCATGTTTGTTATTTTCAACGGGGTCTGTTGTCGTAGCGTAGGGATCAAACCGATAGGCCCATGGACCTTTATGTTTTTTTAGCCTAGGACTTATTTGTATGAACATATTATATAAGTGAATTTAGTGAATTGTTTTGTGTATACAAAAAATATTCATTTTCCACATTGTAATCATCTTCTTTCATTATAGTGAAGCATCTTCTGCCTTTGCCCGTGGCTTTTCCCACAAGGGTTTCCACGTAAATATGTGTGTTCTTATTTTTTTCTTCTTGTGGTTTGCCTTAATCTGTTCAAAACATAACAAACTGGTATCAGAGCCTGTTCAATTGTTTTTTTGAGGATGGAAACCATGAAGTATGGTATTCCGTTGTTGGATCCCAACACCAAATTTTTCTTATGACATGTTAAGATACGGGTTGTGCTCGTGCAGATGGGCTTGGATGATACTTTATTAAAGTTTGAGAAAATTCCTTCATCGTGTAAGGATCGTAAGGCTCTATCTCAGATCCACATTTATTTATCCAATTAGATTCTACAGGATGTTTTGAAGGAGACCACAACTGCTGCGTTGTGGTTGAAACTAGAATCATTGTGTATGACGAAGAGCATAACAAGTAAGTTGCATCTCAAGAAATGAATTTATTCCCATCACATGTCTGGGGGTACGTCCTTGGAGGATCACCTATATGTATTTAAGGAAATCGTCTTTGATGTAGAGACTCTAGAGGTTAAGTATGATAAGTAGGATCTAGGGTTAATTTTGTTGTGTTCGCTGCATGCATCATACATGTCCTTTAGGGATATAATTTTATATAGTCCTGATACCCTGACAATTGATAAAGTCTATGATGCGTTGTTCTCTAAGAAGAAGATGAAATATCTTGTGAATGGGTCAGAGACTCAAGGAGATGGTCTCATTGTTCAAGGAGGAAGGACTCGTGAGATAAATTTTGGGGGCAATAACAGGAATAGGTTGAAATCCAAAAAAAGAAATAAAACCTGTAATTACAGCAAGAAGAAGGGCCATATCAGATCTGAGAGTTGGAAGCTACAGAATAGAGAGAAAAGAGAAGCTCCAAAACTGAAGGAAAACCAACCAGAGAAGTTCGGTGAAGCTAGTTTTGTGGGAGATGGAAGTAGTGATAGAGAACTCTTGGTAATTTATGATGGTAACTCCAAACCCTGTGAGAATTGGATTCTTCCTTCAGCTTGCACGTTTCATATGTGTCATAATCGGGATTGGTTTACAACATATAAAATAGTCTTTAAAAGTATTGTGTTGATGGGAAATAACATACCTTATAAGATAACAGGTATTAGAACAATCAGGATCAAGATATTAGATGGGGTTGTGAGGACACTTAGTGATGTATGGTATGTGTAATGCTCGGAGAGTACACCCTGGGTGTCACACGATCCTTACCGTCCCGAGGGACCACAAGCTAACCCATGAGTTGGTACCTACTGTGATCACTAAATAATAATATCATAATTTTCATAGAACAACTGATATGCCCTATCGTTTTATTACTGAATTAATACTCGAATATAAATCTGGAGAAACAACTATAAAAATCTGATAAAATACTAATAAACTGAATAACTAACTGACATATCAACTGATGTTAGAATACTGAATAACTGACTATAATGTCTGAAAGCCTCTAAAATGAATAGCTGAGTTGATGGGATAGGCCCCAACTAACTCTACTAACTACTAAACTAAAGACACAAAGTAAAATAACCTATCCTCAAAATATGAGGACTCACCACTGCTACTACTGATAGTCTGAGAAGTCTAAGCGCGATCCAAAAACTGAGCGTCAGAACCTATGATATAATACATCATAGCATAAAAAAAAGGTATGCGATCATTAATTTGAATGTACTGGTATTCTAAATGAGATAGGCTAATATGCATGGTCTTATGAGTGGAAATAATAACTATTTGAATATACATGTAAAACACGGAGTACTAAGTAGAGAGTATGAAATCTGTAGATACTGGAAATATGTGAAATCTGTAAAATGTTATGTATGCATAAAAGCCTGTAATTACTGAAGGTACATGAAATCTGTAGATACTGGGGATGCATGACAAAACATATAACATGAACAGAATAAACCTGTAAATTGAAATACTAAAATAACTGATATTTGTATTCCTTGGTCAAACAACACTAAGAATGAATTACTGGTCTGATTATTGGACTGAGACTGTGACGGAGACTGTGGGAGGTATCATCTAACCGACATTTCTCGATTTGAGCTAATTGGGGTCCAACCTGTAACCTCAGTTGGAATAATAATAATACTGTGCCACGGATACTAATGCTGGCTGTGTGGATCCACTATACTGATATACTGTCCGAAGGACTAAGCGTATCAAGCCTAATCTTATGGGTGACCCCTGCGAGATAGTCAAGCCTAATCATATGGCTGACTCCTCATATCCTACGTTGGATACGTAGTTCTAGAATATAGGGAATGCTACTAACGACTCTGCCTATCTGACGGGGAAGCCACCATCCCTAAACTCGCTTGGTGCTAAATCCCACTACCAACTGAAAGACACTGAAATACTAGACTGTTCTGAGTTTAACCGATTTATATCTGACTATCCTGATAATGCTCATAGTATGGTCTGCAGACTATTCTGTAATGTACTGAGACTAGACTAAGTAAACAACTATGATTTTTGGATATTGAATACCCCAGGACTCGAAAACAATAATAGTAAAATGTCACTAAATCTTGGACGTAGTTCCCACACTGAAGTATTAAATTTATATTCCTTTGAATTTGGTTATGGAATGATAAGAGGATGAAAACACACCTCTTGGAATGTAAACTAGGCAAGAAAAATTGAAAATTTTGTATGGATTTCATGATGGTGCACTTCACCTCCTATTGTGCTAGTCCTAGCCATTGGAGTTTGAATATTGTGTGTCGCACCACTCAATAAGCCAAACATGGACAACTAGAGAGTTTTGGCCCTAATGTACCATGTAACTCAATGCACAACGCGACGGTTCATTCAAAAACTTGTCTTAAGTTCTGAAATTTATGTCATCTAATTTTTAAGCAGTTCTTGGTCCAAACAACTTGATATCTAAGCTTGAATGAGCTTATAAGATGACATTTAATACTTGAAACATTAGACAATCGTTACTACATGTGTAAACTCTAATTTCATTATTTTTATTTTTAAATTCATGTGTCATGATCTTTATCCTCGTGTTTGAAGTTCTTTCGAGGTGAAAAATATTCATAGGAATCACTTAGAGCGAAGTTGAGCTAAGAGCCTTTGATTCGGCTAAATATTTATATTCGATTCTAAAAGGGTCTACATTGAACGTGTATAACTTTTGATACTCGTAGAATTTTCCATCTCAAAACCCACCAAATTATATATAATTGAGTAATCTTTCCGACAATATCAATTTTACCTTAATGTGATACTTGAGTAAAATGTTATGGCATTTTTCTTTAGAGGTAGTAAGCCAAAGCGATTCGGATGCGGTGCGTCAGTCTCTCGATGCGATAAGCGATGCAACACGTTGCTCTCCCAACGTGATATCTGGCGTGACCCAAAGCTTTTTCACATGTTGTTACAACTTCTTAAGGGTCTAGGGGCACTTTGGTCATAATCTCTCACCCAAATCCATCCATAACACAAAATTTTAGCCTCCAAGGAGCATTAGTTACCTCTTTATTCAATTTTCTCTCAAAGAAAATCCTAACCACCTCCCAAGAACAAGATTCAACTCTTCTTCTCTAAAAGAAGAATTCAAGCCTTTTAACTTCAAGATCTCAAGAAGGGAATCAAGACTAGGGTTCCAATCTTTAAACTGAAAACCTAAGGAATGTGGGACTATCCTTAAACTTCATGGGCATGGATTTTATCATTTTTATCTAATATAATGATTTATAATCATGCTGTAAATTAAGGGTTTTGAATATTGTTTTGAAAAATATGCTATGAAATTGTTTTGATGAAAGTATATATATTGTGTTGAATTCTTTTTTGTAGAAATTTAATTATAGACCCTTATGTTTACATTTTTATTGTTTTGGAAGGTTTAATTGAGAGAATGAACAATGAATTCCCTCTCTTGTTATAAATTATAGTGTCTATTAACATTGTGATTGATTTTGAATGCATGAACTAAGGTTTGAAAGTGAGTTTCCTGGCATCATGGTGTTTGACATGGTTTATGATATGATGAGCGGCAGTTTTATCGCCATAACTAGACTCTTTTCATTAAAAAGAAGAGTTTCATGTGATTAAACAATATCATGGCCACCATATATTTTGAATCTAGCGAAAGGAGAGAGAAATTGCATAAGATTTCATGTGATTTCATAATGAAAATTTTATTGTGATGTTATAAATCTTTGGGTGGTCATTTTCTTGTTTTGAATGAGATGGGTTGTGAAGTTAATATGCTATGAACGACTTGCAAGTTAGGGTATGATGATACTTGGTGATGACATGCCCTTAACAAATTAATTATTGAATGCTTTGAAAGTTTGAAGCATAATTTCGAAAAACTAAAAGCTGGGCTTAAGAGATCTAGTGGGTTACCTGAAAAAGGCATTTGACTGTATGGGCTCGTCGCCGGAAAATCGTAGTTGCTGATACGGGTATTATCCTAAAAGGGGGATAATATTTACTTCATGTAAGGGTGATACCATGGTATACTTTTATGGGTGTGTACCAACTTATTAAAACTCTAATCCTTGTTGCACACTTGGATTGGAGGCTTGACCGCCGAGTCAAGGACATATTTCATATAGCCCATGGAGTTATAGCTTTGTAGGGTGTACGACTAGCTCTACAGAATAACAAAGTGTCGAGTTATGATCAAACAAAAGTATTGTAAAACTCTAAATTATGCCCATGTGTTTTACTTATCTTACGTGTAATGTTTTACAAAATTCTCTCATCTATGTTGAATAATAAAAACTTTATTTTTGATTGTTTCATATAATAGTATAATTGTATTAACCCCCTACATTTTAGGATCCGAGGCACAGTCCTGGGGTCGCACTAAGCAATAGAATTGTTTGTCCAAGTTTTGCAGTTGGTGAGCCTCCCTTATTTTGAAAGGCCTGGTTTATGGGATATTGTTGTTTTATTTTGGCTTATGGTTTGACTAGAGGCCTTGTCCCATTTTTTAGAAAGATGTTGGTTTTCATATTGTTAGAGATTTTGTAGACTGGTGTTAGATGTTGTTCAATGTTTATGGATTTTAAATCGTATTGTCAGTTGAAATAGGATGATAACCATGTTTCCTTTTGTGTCTTTTTTCTGCACTTCCTTATAATGTATGGACTATGTGTATGAACGACAATTAGAAGGGCATCTCGGGCATTCATAGTTTCGGATGCCCATCACGGACAGGGCCTTAACTTAGGTCTTGAATGAGTAGGAGGGGTGTTACACAGCCCTACTTGTTGGCAAAGGATGAAAAGATTTTTGCAAGTTACATGGATTGAATTTTTTGCTTTGTTTTGATATTACTGAACATTCTTTTGATTAGAGTTGAATCGTTTGGATAAATTTAGGCATGTAAAGGATTGAGAATACTTGAAAACTCATTGTAATAAAGATATATTATGACTTTGACCTTAATATGAGTATTTTATCAGCTTATGTATTGTTTGTGTCTTCAAATGTATAAAAACAACATATATATGGTGCGACATGAATATTGTGACTGACACATCTAAAGAAGAAATTACTTAAAATGCTAGATTTTACCTTTGATTCTCTTTCCACATATTGATTACTTAAGCATTGGATAAAGGCTTTGTTGATGAATTGGTGCTAATGATAATTAAGAAAAACATGTTTTATCGATATACCTATTGAAATTTTTTATTCAAATATTACATTGGTATTAAACATAAACATGCCCTTTAACTTGGCATGAAATCACATCTATGACCTCCAACTTTTGGTGTGCACAAGTAGGCACTTAAACTTGTATAAAGTTTAACAAGTAGACACATATATCCTATGTGGCAACTTACGTGAAAAATTCTTTTCCTAAATGATATCCTACGTGTATTATTCCACATAGGACGTGAGTGTGTAATATCTCACAACCTTTTCTTTGTTAAATCCTTCAAGGGCAATTTTATCTTTTTTTTTAACATTATCCCAATTAATTAAAAACTCTTTTTATTCATTGTATCCATAAATTTATTTGTTTGCAAATACGTTACTTTTTTTTGTTTCCAGCAAATAACACACTACTTTTATTTCCCTGCAAATAAATCTCTTTTATAGCCCATCAGTTTTATGCGTTTAGATGTCTCTTTATTTTCCGTAATTTCTTGTATTAAACACACCGCTTCATCCACCAGTTTCACAACGTAATATCATTGCACAACAATCCTAAACTCCCTCTCAAACTCAACTTCTAAGAAGCTTCATAGATTGGCTCAAGGGATCAAGCTTAGTTTCTCCTTGCGATCTGAAGTCCTTTAAACATTTTGAGGTATGTAGAATTGTCTTTTGCTCACTTTTCTGGATGTTCTCTTTTATGTTTTGTAATCTGCTTTTCTCCACATGGTCTGGTATTGTTAACTTGGTGCGTGGATTAGGAACTTGGTGTTTGCATATATTAAAGAATTTTCCCAGATTGCCTATGTTATTTTGCGAAATTCTGAAAAACTTGAGCCTGGCGGTAGAGTCAAATCCCATGTTGGGGATTCCTGCAAAATCGAGTTGTAATTGCTATGATTTCAAAGGTCCTTAATTGTTGCAAACTAACTACCTTGATACTAACGGAATTTGTCTTATGTTTCTCTCTAATGTAAGTGAAATCTATTTAAGGCTACTGAACTAATAGATATTAATTTTAGGTTGCTCTATTTTTATTTCATGTCGTAAACTGTTGATATGTTTTTTGGTTGACTATCTACAGTAAACTATGTTGGCTCATTATTCTTGTCAGTGATATATGTTTGTTGGTTATAGTGGTTCAATTAGGATTAATGTTTGCAATCATGAGTCCCTTTGTAAATGTGTTTTAGTTGAGTACTACAAAGTTGCGAAGCACTCATTATAGCTTCAACAATTACAACGATGCTTCAGGGATTTTCCCAGACTTATAGTTATAATCCTATTTATTACTGAAAATCTATTTCTGGACAGATTTAATTATCTCAGCGATTACACCATGTTTAAATTACTATCGTTTCAGTTAACTCCTAAACATAATCTCTCAAGAGTTGTGGAAATCATGTTAATGAATTCTTAACAGAATATTTTTTAGCTATTCTGAATAATATGAAAAGGTATCAATATCATAAATACAGAATAATTGAATTCCCAACTTGAGGTCAAAAAGTATCAAATTATGTACATGATCCTAAATAGGCTAAATCACGAGCATGGGCCTAATATGGCCAACACTTTGAATATAAATAGATAAGATAACCTCATGATCATAAGGGAGTTAGTTAGCTGACCGTGAAGGCAGTGGCAGAGCAAGGATTTGATTAAGGGTGTTCATATTTTTTGGAAAAAAAGCGGTCCGTCAAAAAATATTATAAACCGTATATTGAAGAAGAAGAATCTTTGAACCAAACTAATCATAAAAAAACACATAGGATAATGAGTTGAAACATATAATATAAAAAAAGTCAGCATAGTAAATTCTATTAATAAAAGCTTGATTGGAAAATATAATTACAAGTGCACTCGCCGACGCTACATTGATCAAGGTTGAGGAAACTCATGATCTCGAGGTTGGAAAGGATGTTTTAAAATGTATCCCCTTCTTATCTCATCACGAATTTTCGGAGGATAACTCAAAATCGGAGGTCTCTCTGTGGGGTCAGCCTTTAGATCATTTACATCAATTTTTTATCTCTGAGAAGAGTGAGATGATATTTCTATTTGATCAACATCTTCATCTCTGGGTGATTGATTTTGAGACGTTGAACTTATTAAGAAACTTTACGAAAATACTTCTCCAAGCTCATTGAAACCTCAAACTAAAATAAAAGCCAAGCGCATCACACTTATTATTCAATTTCAATAAATAAAAAAATTATGAATACTTGAAACGTCGTACGATTCTCCCAAATAATATTAACTAGCAAGTTATCTACTAGATAAAACTAGAATATTAAATTACTTAGTCCAAAACCCAAAAAAATACACAAAAACAAGTTTAAGGTGAAAAAACAATAAACTAAAATATAAGAAGAATTAAAGAATACCTTTTAGCAATTCACACTCCGATAGCCATTGAAGAAAAATTATAATGATAGCTCATTGAAACTTGAAGATTTTAACACCAAATTATTGATTAATTAGTATCAAAGATAGTAAAAGAAGTAAAGAATTTAATTATTTTTTTTAAGAATATGTAGAGAAGATTGTGGTGAAGGGAAGGGTTAGAGAAGGAAAAGTGTAAGAGTTAGATAGGTTTTAAAGCTGGACATTTTTTATTTATAATGTAATGTCCCTTTTGTTATAATTTAAAGTTGGGCCTTTTTTATTATATAATGTAATATTGGGCTTTATGCCCTTTTATTAAAAGAGAATTGGGTCTATGTGACCCGATCCAAAGGACCTGCTCCCTTCTTCAAAAAGGAGAATAATATTGCAGCTTTTGCAAGCAGTGGGAATCGAACCCACATCTCCAACGCGGATTTTCACACCCTTGTTCTCTAGGCTAAATGTTTCTAGGTTGTCAAGGGTATTCAACAGAATGTATATAACCATATATATCTATATTTAACCTATGTACTCCAAAAAAAATTCGACGAAGGGTGTTCATCTGACCACCCTTCGTGGACTGTAGCTCCGCCCCTATGTGAAGGCATAGGTTTAAAAACAAATACCCAAAACTATGTTTGTCGATATATGATAGAGATTATTTTGTAAATCGGATGACTCTTTTTTTTTCATGTGTCCTGAAAAGGGGCTAACCATGGATACATTCTAGAAAATTATGTAATGTCACGTCCTGTTCCCGGCAAGGTATATGAAGGCTTAGCTGATCGGGATGAGATCAGACTCCATACGCTCACATGGTGGTTATGACGTTTCACTACTTTCTCCCACAGAAAATCAAAAAAAATAAATTTACCTTAGTCAATCATAAGTTCAGTTTATATTCTTGTCCATTTACAGTTGTCTTACTTTACATTTGAATTTTATTGTCATTTATAGTCTCTTGTTGTACTATCCTCTTGAAATGATTTTACATACCAATACATTCCATGTATTGACCACCTTTGGCGCTACATCATTTCATGATGTAGGTTCTTGCACTCAAGTTTGCAGTCAGGCATCTCATTAGGATCTCTACCTTCTGCTATTGGTGAGCCTCTTTTCCACCAAGAGGTCGGACGAGATATGCTGATTATTATTATATATTTTCTTTCCTTTCAGCATTGGTACTTATTAGAGGATTCATAGGCTGGTACAGTTGTCAAGCAAACTTTGTAATTTCCATTCTTCATTTACCATAACTATTGGTATTGTTGGACATTATGCAGTATTAATAAACTTGGGTGAAGTTTTATCTCTTGAGAAAATCATAATTGAATTCTATATTACTTTTTCTTTATCCATTTGCATTAGAAGTATACTCGGGTGATATGCTAGAATGTTCGCTAGTACTAGCAATAGTATCGGGTGCGTATCACATCCAATGCTCCGTCCCGGATCGTGACAGTGTGTCTACTTGTTAACTTTAGACAAGATTAAGTGTCTACTTGTGTACACTCAAAATTGAAAGTTAAACGTCATGTTTGTGTATTATGCCTATTACATTTGTAGATTGAATTATTTCTACATATATGATGTGATATTATTGAGGAACTGACTAATATAGGATAGGAAACCGTGCCTATTCATTGATAAAAAAAATGATAGGATGGTAGGATTTGACGTTGATATATTGTTATGACCAGATCATGTACGTTTCATATCAAAGTACGAATGATGATCATGTGAGTTCAATTTGATACAAAGATGTTGGGGTTATGAGTCCACATTGCTATGCCAATATATGAATATTATAGATATGATCTTCTTTGTTCTTTTTGTTCTAATTATTGATATGATCAACTACAAATATGAATATGAAATTGTACTTAACAAGGAAATGACTTGGTATCTGTCTTATGGATTCATACTATTTGTGAAAGAGTTGGTACATTAAGTTATGATGTGAATTATGCGATAAAGATTTCAGCTTTGTTATTTTTCCTTGATTATATACTTTTGTGCCTATTTATTAGCTTGAACTGCGATAACAAGTGTAGTCACATGTCTCTAAATCTGCTAACCACTCAGTATCCTTTATATCTTCATATAAATTGTACATGCTAAAGGAAAGGTGTCTTTTTTAGTAACTTTTATTTTCATATTTCTATGGTTTATAAGTATAAATTTTAGGATTTACCATAACATTATCCGCGTTCGTGGAAGTTTGAATTAAATTAAAATTTGATGAAATTATATTTTTGTTTCAAAATTCCTTTACTATACATGAAAATATTCTTTAGTTACGATATATTTTGTGTATGTATTTATTTTATACGAACTTTTATAATTTATTAATATTTTAACAAAGAAATCAAGTTATCTAAACGCAGAAATTATTATTACATAAGGTAATAATTATATTATTTATAATATAAGTACAATTTTATGTTTATTTGATGGTGACATTATGCAATACCCAAGTGAATAGGTTGACATGTACCGCACTAAAAGTCAGAGAATAGGCAATGACATGGTGTTGATATCTCACCTCCACGTAGAAGTAAGGTAGTACAACAACCATAAGTGTCGGATTAATAGCATATATAGCTATATGGCGGTGATATAATAATTTTCTTGACGAACAATAATCACATTGATTATTAATTGTTTCATTCACGCTAAGATTCTTTTATGGAAAAAATTATTGAATGTGATATTTGATTGCCAAAAAAAATTTGAATATCTAAATCAACTTGTTCAAGCTCGAATTCACGGTATGTACGTGAAAGCTATTAACTTTCTTTGTTTTTGTGAGCCTTTAGTTCATGATTTTTGGGTCTAGCATGTTTTGAAACGTCAACAATTAGGTGTCTCTTAATTTTTGTTGATGTTACTCTCAACAAAAATTTATATTCGATGATTTAGGTTCTGTATCGAGATTGGGAGTAGGAGGTGGTGCTTATTTCATTGTGACTATCAAAATTACAGTGATTGTTGGTTTATCACATTATTATGATTGCTAATTCGATGAGATGTTGTTATATGCATTTTATCAGCATTATTACCATTTTGTTTACACATAGATATTATGGTGGTCTTGTTTGGCCTGCATAATGATTTTGCATACATATAAATATCATGATTATCTTGTCATCCTGCATAACGGTTTGCACATTCTAGTTACTAACTTTTGGGTTTGCTATGATTGTACTAAGCAAAATGTATAAGTGAAATTATCAAAACCATGTGGTGACAAAAGAACAATTATGAAAAATGGAGGACATTAATGTGAAACAATCTCCCTATAGTCAAATGTGCCAAAATTCCCATTTGATTAATCAAAGTTGTCATAGTCCATAATTTTTTTATCTAAAATTTGCACTATTTAATACCCTAAAATTTGTGTAGAACTTTTTCAAACTTTCTTCCTTTGTTAGTGTGCCGTCGTGGAGCTCCAATGGACACTCACCATCCGAGACCAAATAAACCAAACAACATTCATAAGGCCCCCAAGGTATAACTCTAGTAAAACCACACGTCAATTCTGCTTTTGTTTTGTTTTTCCTCCATAGAAAAGGACGACTTATTTTTGCGATGATGATTAGTGGGGATACAGGAAGTGAGAGTATCATTGATTGTTGTTGGGGTATAGGAAACGAAAATGAGGTATTATAGGGTGAGAATCGAACTTTCACTAACATGAAAGTGTAAGACTTTTCTCATGGTTGTAAATATAGAGCAATTAACAAGTTTTTTTTTTTGTTTTTTGAAAGATGTGATTTATTTTATATTATTGGAGAATAATTAGTTGAGTATTTCAGATATCTGATAGTTGGATGTTTTTAAAATGGAAAAATAATGAAAAAAGAGTAAATGAACTAGTAATTTTTCTGAGAGATATGCTTCAAAATAATTACTAGGGTATTTTGGTTTTCTTATCACCAACATATTTTTAAAATGGAAAATGAGTAAAACTAAAAATAAAAGCGTAGATGAGATTTAAAGAGTTTTCCATAATTCTGGTAAGTTCAAAATTGGTATGCAGGTGGTTTGAAAATGTCTCCAGGATTGTTTTTTTTTTTTTTTTGGGGTGGGGGGGGGGGGGGGGTGATGGGTGGGGGGTTTATGAGTTGAGTTAGCGTTGCTAACCAACATGTAAAGTGGTGTAGTAGTGGGACTACTCCACCATTATTTAAATTTTTTGGATTTGACACTTTGGTATGGAGAAAATTTTGTTGGAATTGAAATTCCCAGAATGAGTCTTGTAATCCGCGATTCGAATTAATCTACACTTCAATGAAGGAATTTCGGACACCCGATGTCAAACAAAAAGAAAGAATCAGTGATGCTAAACTTACCGTTTGTGTAGCATTTGACAAAATATATTTGTTTTGGTGTGAGTAGGAATTATAGGATCCCTGATCAAAAATAATTATTATAAAAATTAATAATTTTCTATTTCCTGAAACTGAATTTCTTATAATATATTTGAAGTTAAAAGAAGTCATAAATATTTTTTTCTAAATCTATCCTTATTGATCAGCTCAGTAGAATATAGAAACTCTATTGAATATCTTTCTTAAATGAAGATAGATAAATACTTTGTTGAATATATTTCATAAGGTTGGATAGAAAATCCTAAGAGGATCCAAACACGGTGATTATAAAAAATTTAATGAGTGTTCAACACTTTAGACAAACGATAATGTGCAGTAATCAGAGTAGTAGTATTTTATTTACATGGATACAAAGTTCCACCGGCATGTCTTTTTTTTTTTGACCACTCCCTAGGATCTTCCACCCTTTTTTTCTCTATTGGTGACTTGAACCTACGACCTTTGGGTTAGAGAAGAGAGGTTCTTACAATCGGAGCAACTTCTGGTTGTCCGCTTTGATTTGCAATTGCCATTGTAAATAAGCGTGACATGAATAGGTTTAAAATTCATTAAACTTTATTTCTATTTGCTCTTTGCTTTCTTAAAATTTTGTTGGAAGTGCAATTTCCCGAATGACTCTTGTAATGTGCGATTCGAATTAGTCGAGACTTCAATGCGGGAATTTTGTACATCCGATGGCAGACAAAAAGAAAGAATCCGTGATGCTAAACTTACCTTTTGTGTATCATTTGGAAAAAAAAAAGTCGTTTTGGTTTGAGTAGGGATTATAGGATCCCTGACAGAAAATAATTATTAGAGAAATTGATAATTGTCTATTTCATGAAACTGAATTTCTTGCAGTATATTTGACGGTAAAAAAGTCATAAAGATTTTTTTTTAAATCTATCCTTATTGATCAGCTCAATAGAATATATAAACTCTATTGAATATCTTTCTTAAATAGAGATAGATAAATACTTTGTTGAATATATTTCATAAGGCTGGATAGAAAATCCTAAGATGATCCAGGGTGATTATAAAAAACTTAATGAGTGTTCAACACTTCCGACAAACGATAATGTGCAATGATCAGATTACATGGATACAAAGTTCCACCGGCGTGTCTTCTTTTTTTTTTTTTCTTTTTTTTTTTGCCACTCCTCAGGAGCTTCCGCCCTTTTTTTCTCTATTGGTGATTGGAACTCACAACCTTTGGGTTAGAGGTGAGAGGTGCTTACAATCGGAGCAACTTCCGGTTGTCCGCTTTGATTTCCAATTGCCATTGAAAATAAGCGTGACATGAATAGGCTTAAAATTCATTAACCTTCAGATCTATTTACTCTTTTGTTTTCTTATTAAAGATTCTTTGTTACGAGTAGAAGATAATATTATTATTACAATAATCAGAAGGTCCAATTGCCATTGAAAATAAGCGTGACATGAATAGGCTTAAAATTCATTAACCTTCAGATCTATTTACTCTTTTGTTTTCTTATTAAAGATTCTTTGTTACGAGTAGAAGATAATATTATTATTACAATAATCAGAAGGTACCGCAACATTACTCGAACCGGGGCCCTGACCGCGACGGGCATCCCGAACCATCAAGGCCCGAGAGACCCTATAACTCCCCAACTAAAGTATGGCAAATTACAATAATCAGAAGGTACCGCAACATTACTCGAACCGGGGCCCTGACCGCGACGGGCATCCCGAACCATCAAGGCCCGAGAGACCCTATAACTCCCCAACTAAAGTATGGCAACTAGAGTAAGGAACATTACTCGAACCGGGGCCCTGACCGCGACGGGCATCCCGAACCATCAAGGCCCGAGAGACCCTATAACTCCCCAACTAAAGTATGGCAACTAGAGTAAGGCTTTCTTACTTATATACCTAGTATCTCTTCTGTACTCTCCAACACACTGACATTGTCAGTTCTGGGCCCAGGCCCGCACGACTTACTAGGAATTAAGGCTTTATTAGTTATATACCTAGTATCCCTCCTGTGTTTTGCCGATGTGGGACTCCTTCCTAAGTTGGGGTGTTACAATTATAAAGGAAACATAATACTTCTTATTGTGTGTGTTTATAATCTAAATACTTGTTTCAGAAAGCCTTGGCATAGATGGTAAAGGTAGTTTTATATGATCGAGGGGTCACAGGTTTGAGCATGGGAAACAACCTCTTACAAAAATGCATGATAAGATTACATTCAATGGACCCTTCTCTTAGAGAAAGCTTACTCCACTAGACATAGGAAAATTAAGTTAAAACTTTGTTTACTCGAACCCCTGAATAAAGAAGTCTCAATCTGTCCACATTGTATCTTATCCTTCAAAGCATGGGCGGAGCCACCTTAAACAAAGGGTGGTCAGATGAACACCCTTCGTTGAGTAATTACGTGGTCTACAAAGGTTAAATGTTAGCTATTATGAGTAAATATTTAATTTTGCACACCCTTAACATAACTGGGAAGAAAATTTGCACACCCTTTGCTAAATTTTTGGCTCCGCCACTGCTTCAAAGTTCCCTTATACATGCCTTATTGTTTGTCTTTCCCCAGGCCTCAGTGTTCTTCCAACAATAATTAATGATATTTTCACATTCTCCTTCTTAAGAATGTAATTCATATTTGGCTTCCTCATCCATTCTACAATTACCTCCTCACTGACAACATGCACCTTAGTCTTTACTACACTTTCAACTTCATCCTTGAGTCTCATTCCTTACCAACAATCATGCCCAACGGGTATTGTCGTTACTTGAGCCTTGCATTTCTTGCTCATCACTTACCCATTCGACATGTGTGGATTTCTATAGAAACTGAGACTTATTGCTTGAAGATCAATAGCACGATCAATAGTAGAATGAATAGGTAACTTCTTTAATGTCTGTGCAGCCTGCAAATTATGGATGTGGCTATGAAAATATTCAAATTCTATACAAAGTTTGTCAAGCTCCACGTTCCTGGTTGGACGAAACAGCACTGGTGACTTAACTTGACCACGGATACTTAAGATATTCAAATGTTCATATCATAAGCAAAAGTTCCCCAATTGGTATATGGGGCTCGCCATAAACCAATGGAATGAGCACAGGGCCTAGCAAGGATCTGCACATCCCTAAGAGTTCATACGCGCATCACAAAGCGATGCAGTATCCTAACAAAAAGAAGAGAGTACCTGTGAAATAGTACTCGCATGATGAGGTGAACCCAATTATTATAAAAGTATATTAGTAAAAATAAGTGTATATAAGTTATACCAGCGCATACTGCTAGACTATTTCTCTATAAAAATAATCACTTCATTTGTTTTGTTAATCAAATATACGAGGGTGGTGCTTCATGGTTCATTGTTTTTCACATGTCTTGTCTATACAAAACCAGTTAAATAATATAATCTATGTTCTTATGGCCCCTGGGAACACTACTGTGTGGTACTAATATTTGGTGGGTTTGACCAGCTCATTAGATATTTCTTATGGTTAAAAGTCTTTTATAGATAATGTATTCAATTTGTAACAATTGATATATTCCGTCAGATGTATGGGATGGCATGTTGTACGTACCAAAAATAGAGAGTATTAACTTCTAAAGTTCTCAACTTTCCAGTATATTTGTTTAGAGCTATGATAATATCATCTATATCATTAACTGATTCTGTGTGACAAAACAAGATGAATGGTGCACTTTGATAGCATCTAGATCCTTGTTCATTGAAGAAACCCGAGGGCAATACTAGCTTCACTTAATTTGTTGTGTTTTCTGTTTGAACTTGCAGGAAAAAATTTGTGAAATTTGCGGTGATATAGGTTTTCAAAAAGCAATTCTTACCTGCTATCGGTGTAAAAATGTTGACGTGCATCTGTAAGTCCTCTCTCTCTCTCTCTCCCTCTCTCTCTCTCCATCTCTCTCTCTCTCCATCTCTCTCTCTCTATTTTCAGCATGACAGTGCAGCCAGGTGATCTGAAAGCCATGACTGTGCTTCATCACCTTGTGCCATATCTGTATGTTATTGTAAGGCTCAAAAATTGATACTTCTTGAATCTCTAATTTGTGTGATTCAAGATACGTGATTCTTAAATGATTGATTATGTTAGATTTATGACATATTGAAATTCAGGAGATGATTGAAACTTTGTGTACTTTCGATCCTAAACTTGCTGTGAAATTAATATTGTAATAATTATTATGTATATCAATTTAGGCTATAAAATGTACATAGTTGTCTCATGATACTTTATACATGTTTAAACAAGTATGTCAACTGCTCCAAGAATATTATCGTCGAGCTCAACAAATGTGATAAGTTTAACTGTGATAATTATGAAATATGGGGCATGAAATTTCAATACGTACTAGAAGAGCAAGAGACTCCTCAAGCTCTTAATATGTCTCTGACATTTTCAGAAAATGGTGATATCCCCCAACATGTGATAGATCTTGAGACATATCAAGTTTAAAAAAAAAATATCTCCTACTCTCATAATATTGCTGAAAAACATGGATAATGATATCAGGATAGAATCTCGAAAGTATAATAATGCTAAGGGCATGAGGTCTGCATGAAAGGGAAAATATGGCCATACTTGAGCTGCCAAGTTAAAGTCTCTTACTATTAATTTTGGTACTTATAAGAAACATCCTGATCATAGTATGCATAAGTATCTTTTTCATATATTATACGTGGTGAATGAAGTGAAAGATGGCGGTCATGTATTGACCGAAGAGAAACAACTTCAAGTTGTGATTCCCTCCCTACCCCAAAGCTAAAGAAACATAAAAACGCACTTAACCACAATGTTAGCTTCAAAACTATGAAAGAGCTAAACATTACTTAAAACTTGAAGTAGAGCACCTCGAAGTAGACAATACCACTACAAATGTATTAATTCAGGTCCAAAAGATTGATATGGTTTTTTTTTAAAAAGGCAAGATCGATGACTTTTCTAAAAAGAGGGGGAATGGATTGTCTCAAAGAAGCCTAAAATTAATAAACAAGGAGACCAACATGTTTCTGCTCCAAAGGAAAAGCAAATACGTCTATGCTTAGGTGCTACAATTATGAGGACAAGGACACTTTGCTCGTGATTCTTCCAAACCTAAAAAGGTGCATGATATTAATAATTTACATAGTGATGTAAATATTTTCTATTCTGTTCTTTAACTACATCACATCTTATATTACTTACAGACTAAGCATCCACCAAGAATATAGCGACAAATAGAGATGCTTTCACTAATTTTTGACGAATCCCACAAGAATTCAAATCGATTTATGTAGGAAATAACTACAAAAAATAGGTCAAAGGAATTGTTACCTACAAACAAGAAATGTGTGGTGGCCAAACTTTATATATATATGATGTATTATTTACCCCAATCAATTCATCGTAATCAAATCTGTACTACAATGTTGATTAACTTAGGATTTAATTTCTTCTTTTATGAACATGGTAAAGTTATTTATTTGGCCAAGATAAAATATGAAACTTATTATTCTTCTAATCGATTTTTTTATAAGATGTTGTTCAAAGATTCAATAATAATACCATTAGTTTACTCTTATATATGTGAACTTCTAATTGTGAGAATGATGTACATATGTGGCATACTAGATTTGGTCATATTAGTCAAGAAAGAATGAATCACTTAGCTAAAGGTCTTGCAGGAACTATAGACAAATTAGAATTGTTTACTTATGAATCATGTCTAGTCGAAAAACTGCAAAAATCATTTAAAAAATCACAAGAGATGATACTCCATTGCAATTAATTCATTATGACATTTTTGTCTAAGGAATATAAGGGCATGACATAGTGCTATTTACTACATCACTTTATTGATGATTTTACTCGTTTCGATCTTTTATAGTTGACTTCTCACAAATCTAATGCTTTGAGTTACTTCATTAAGTTTAAGAATATAGTTGAGAATCAACTGAATAGACAAATTAAAACTCTAGAAAAAGTCTATCGAGGAAGAAAGTATTTGTGTGATGAATTCAATCGATTGTGTTGGGAAAGAAGAATAAAATAAAATTAACTACACTTTACACTCCACCAAAAAAAGGTGTTGCGGAACAACAAAATAAAACCTTATTAGAATTGATTAAGTCAGTGATGGCACAAGTAAAATTGTCAATCACCTATTTGGTTAATGCTTTGCTCATTATACTTAATTGTGTCCTTTCTAAATCAGCTACAACTAAGGAATATGATTTATAGATTAAAAAAAGCCTAATTTGAAATTTTTGAAGCCTTGGGGTTGTGCTACTTTTATTTTAATCCCTCTTCCTAGTATGAAAAAATAGTTTCAAGAGAAAAGATATGCATCTTTATAAGATACTTTGAACAATCTAAGAGTTATGTGTTCATGGGTAAACAAGATGATAAAACTATAACTGAAATTGTGTCACCTGATGTTATATTTAGGGAGAATGATTTATATAAGTAGTGAGAAATAGTTCAAGGCTTATCCCTTTAAAAAAATAATATATCAGACTGCTTCTGCTACCAACGTTCAGATGGATTTGAGTAGGACATATGTTGATGATAATGGAGAAGTTCCTATTTCGACAAGTCCTAGTAATATTCGAGGGAGTAATTTATCAATTTATTAGTCAATTTCTCAATCTAAACCTCGACGAATAAGTCATACACAAATTTCTTATCGCTGATTTGAGATTAAAGAGATAGCATTTTTAGATACTGTAGATGATGAAGGGCCACGAAACATAAATGAGACTCTTACACGCCTAGCTAAAGAAAAATTATAAAAAGAAATGGAAAAGAAAATGAAGTCAATGAAATCTAATCAAGTGTTGGAATTGATTGATCTACCTATAGGCCAAAAATCTAATGAAAATCAAGCACAAGGTAAATGGCAGTATTGAAAGATTCAAATCTCTCTTAGTAGCTGAGGGGTACACATAATAGGAAGGAATTGATTATGAAGAAACTTTTTCACTTGCTTTAAGCTTTACTTCAATAAGATTAATTTTGTTTATAGTGACTATGTTAGATCATGAAGTGCATCAAATGAATTTGAAAACTGTATTTCTCAATGAAGAAGTAGAAGATAAAATCTATATGGAACAACGTATAGGTTTCATGAAGAAAGACAAAGAACATAAAGTATGTTTACTTCATATGTTGCTTTATGACTTTAAATAATATTCTAGAATAAAGTACTTATGGTAGAATGTGATTCTTATGATAGACATGTAAAGTCATTGCGTTTACATGATGTTGATGCATTTATATTTTATTTTTTCTTGCATGTTCATGTAATTTACATTATTGAAGTTAATGTGTGATTTATACCTAATTTTTCAACTTGTTTATTCATATACATATATCCTTTTTTTATGGTGTACAATAATTTTTTAGGATAAAAAAGTATGTGAAACAGACAAAAAGATTGCCCAATTCACATAGGCAGTCAGTCGCCTCTCCAGTCTATGTGACAAGTAGAGATGAGACAACTTTAAATTTATCATTTCTAAAAGTGATGATAAAAAAGAGTTGAAAGTTTATTACCCGGATATCGTTAGTTAGATTATGTTTATTCTTATGTGATTAAATCGAGTTAGTCTATTTCTGTTGTCAATTGTGAGTTCTGGAGAATAAAATAACTGAGTAGATTAGTGAACTCAAAGTTAGACATGAGTTGTCTAAACTATCATCTGCATAGTTTTTAACTAAAAAAGACATATTGTGATGCCTCAAAGTTTTGGGGCCTGTCACCCGGAAAGACTGTGCGTGCCAACTAGGCCGCACCCCTATCAGCTATGCAGACGGTATGTGCTGAAGGAATGTGCTGAAGTTGATGATGAGGCAAAAGGACATAAAATAAGGCAACAATCATCTAGATATGTTGCATGACATGTCCTAAGAGTTCCAAGGTGATTTGAAGAGGGATTGGTGTAAGCCAAAAGGGGTGGAGGCTTGGTGTAAGCCCAAGGGGGTGGAGGCATGTGAGGATCATGTGCGGTGTTTGATATTAGTGTCGTGCCATTTTGAGCTACAAGTGGAATCTAAGGATTTCAATTTAAAATGTTTATATTAATAGTACTTTATGTATGCTTACCAAATTTGGTGTCATTTGTACTCCGTTTAGATAGGGGCTTGACTTGGCCAAGGTCCAGTGGCATTCTTACAATTTTCTGATAGGTCAAAAGGCCATAACTCGTTCCATGAGTATGGGAATAGGATGAAACTTTATGGAGATCTGAAGCAAGTCAAGAGAAAGGAGTAGGAACAAACGACACCCAATTTGAAGGTCGGATGGATAGTCTAAGCCCCAGAATGATTCTCGGGCAGAATGATGTCTAGTGCCAGATATTGGGATTATTTATTTTAAGCATATATAAGAGGGGTATACACGGTGACAGCCTACCAGCCTCCCTCAGGTGTGTCGACAGATGGCCACCCCAAGTATGCTTCCTTGAGGGACAACCTCAAGGGCTTGCCTTGGCATGTCAAAGGAATGCGCAAGTACTCATAGGGCTCGGGAACCCTATGGGCAATGCAGGGTCAGGTGGACTAGAGTTGGGCGCCCCTAAAAGGCTAGAGGTTGTCTATATGAACCGACAAGCCCCGCGAGCTGTTTAAGTGATGGAAGGATGCCTCCAAGCCGATAGAGAAATCGAGATACTCTCCCCAAGAGACTTGTGAGATGACTTGCGAGCTTGGCCAAGGTTCAGTCAAGCGAGCAAGGGTCCGTTGGCGTAGACGCACAGTTGTGGGTTGACGTTGTGCTATAAAAGTTGGATGCAAGTTGTGTGGGCTATGTTTGGCTATTCCATAAGACATGAGAGGGTATATATAAGAAAGACGCTTGTGACTAAGGCCAAGGATTAAGGGTTTCCCTACTCGGGCAAAACAAAGGCCAAGTGCACATGCACGAGGCGATGTCAAACTTGAGGATAGGACTATGTATGTGATGGCGATGCTCAGGACTAGGCGAGGGACGAGTATGTACGTAGCCATCCCCAGGAGCACCTATGGATGAGATCCAAGTATTGAAGGTACGCCACAAGAGTTGCTTATACGTCGGCCATGACTGGCGACATGTTGATAGAGCGGCATCAAAGGGAGCAAACCTCTAAGGTGAGCTTCCCACAGGCACAGGATCGTGCTAAAGACCTGGGAAATGAGAAAGGCTTGCCCATTATTGGGGAACCATGGGCGCCAAACGGGAAAAATTATGTGCCGCTGACACAGTGAAAAATGAGCCCGTGACAAGTGGTATAAGAGCAAGACCACTTCCTACACAAGTGGTATCAGAGAGTAGAATTGAGAGAAGATTGTGGATATCATTGCAGCGATCACGTCAAAGCATAGATTGACATTCATCGTGCTCATGAAGATCATTTGAGATGATGCTACCTTGTGAAGGGAATTTGTTGTATGTTGAGATGCTTGAGATAGCTATGTCAACCAAGGCCCATCATTTCAGAATCACGCTATGTCACAGTCGTTGATTCCTCCTTCGTCTGTGTGGGTTGATTCATCTTTGAAGCATCCAAGAGTGATTGAGATATGTTCAAGGGAAGACTTCAAGTCAGGGCGTACAACATGCATATGGATTCGATAGAGGCATGTTGGGCCAACAGGTGTGGTCATCGTGCGATACTTTTTGAGTGGAACTACAAAGTTGGACAATCGAATAGCTATTTCTCAAATTTCCTTGATTGTGGGGAACCGTCAGTTCCTCAGAAACTCTGTTAGCGGTATGTTGGCAACTATGGTCAGAAGAAAGAATGGACTTGACGAGGACGTTAAGCAAGGTTGGTGGAGTGCATCAGAAGCTTTTCAGTTAAATAGTTTGTCCATGCAAAGCGATGAGCCAGAGTTGTCAGCCATAAAAGAATCTAGGCTGAGGTAGAGAAGGGGATATGTCGATAAGTCAAATAGTTAAGAGGATGATCCATGCTTTCCAGGTCGTGCAACTATGTTCCAAGAGAGTTGAAGTCGTAGAGTATAAACATTGGTCTTGATCATGCTTAGATCTTGCCATGGATACAATTAAGGCATCAAGTTGAGTATCCACCAGAAAGGTTGGACTTGAGCTTTGCCGGAAGGTGCATGAACGGATCCGTCTAAGGAAGTCGGACTCAAGGTCGGAACGAAACCTAGCCATCCAATGGGTTGCGAAAAGTGAAAGGAGAGTCCCTATAGAAGAGAGCCATGCAGGATAAGTGGGTAGTGAAGCCTACAACATAGGCAAGCAGATCTTACAGTTGATAGAGTGCTATACAAAGCAAGAACCGGGTTAGCACCAAGCGGACCATTAGACCGTGACAATGTAAAGGACCTGAAAGAAGGCTTCTTTGGCGGAAGATGGGCGTTAAAGTCAGGTAGAGGTAAATCCATCAGGTGTGTGAGCGGCACGTCAAAAACTAAACCATTTCATGGAGAGGTGTTGTGCCAAATTACTATGGTTAAGAAAAGTTGTCAAAGTGGGATTAGCTAAAGCGCCAAAAATGGATTGGGTTCCAAGTTTGAGGATAGGTTCTTTCCAAGAGTAGAAGAGCGGGTCGGAGGCTGTAGATGGGTGAACTAAGGGAGTTCTCTCCATATATAATACGTACGAGGGTTCCCCGAACGTCGAAGGACTGCGAAGGGAAAGAGAGAGTTTTGAATAAAGTGTCTAATTCACAGAGTAGTGCACAGATGCCGCCACTTTGAGATTGGAAGTACTTGCCAAAGCTACGTCCCAAGAGAGTGCGAGGTGCCTATGGGCGCGGAGCACATGAGATGCCAAAAGGTGGCATGGTGAAGTATGGGTTTCCAAAGGCTGTTATGAATGATGATTGGGACAAAGTTTGTGATTTGGGCTACCGCCAATGACATCGCTCGAAGAAATGAGAAAAGAACCATGAGGGCATGGTTAGCAAAGATGCCCCATTGAGGTATGCCTACTTAGCTATGATGAGTTAAAAGGTGAAAGTCCAGCAGGGAATAAAGTTGTCTTCTAGAGGCAAAGAATCGAAGGGCTAGACATGCCAAACATGGATGGGCTAGTATTCCCGGATGAGATGAAGGCCGTGAGGAGCATGGTGCGGATTTGACTTAAGGTCCCCAAGTGTGCTTCCTTAAAGAACAACCTCAAGGTCCTTCCTTGGCATGTCAAAGGAAAGCGCAAGGTACTCATAGGGATCGGGAACCCTATGGGCAACACAGGATTGGGTGGACTATCGTTGGGCGTCCCAACAAGGCTAGAGGTTGGCTATATGAACCGACAAGCCTCACGGGCTGTCTAAGTGATGGAAGGATACCTCCAATCCTATAGATCAATCGAGATACTTTCCCCAAGAGACTCGTGACCTTGTCCAAGGTTCAGCCAAGCGAGCAGGGGTCCATTGGCATAGACGCGCAGTTGTGGGGCGACACTGTGCTATGAAAGTTGGATGCAAGTTACGTGGGATATGTTTGGCTATGCCATAAGACATGAGAGGACATATCCAAGAATGACGCTTGTGACTAAGGCCAAGCATTGAGGGTTGCCCTACTCGGGCGAAGAAAAGGCCAAGTGCACATGCACGAGGCGATGTCAAGCTTGAGGATAGGACTGTGCATACGATGGCGATGCTCATACCTAGGCGAGGGATTAGTATGTCCATAGCCATCCCCAGGAGTGAATAAGGATGAGATACAAGTATTGAATGTGCGCCACAAGAGTTTCTTATACGTCGGCCATGACTGGTGACATGTTGATAGAGTGGCACCAAAGGGAGCAAACCTCTAAGGCGAGCTTCCCACAGGTACAGGATCGTGCTAAAGACCTGAGAAATGAGGAAGGCTGTCCCATAGTTAGGGGAACCATGGGCGCCGCACGGGCAAAATTATGTGCCGCTGACACAGTAAAAAATGAGCCCGTAACACATACGCTTCATGGGAGATGAGTCAATACTATGATACATATTCCAAACCATGTATACATCACTACTAAAAAAATCGCGTTTAGCAAGAGACCGATAATGTTGCTAATCAACATAAATCCGTTGCTAAAACCATTTAGAGACGGATCAGTGATAGAATACTAGTCGTTGCTATATTGCGCGTTGCTAACCATTTAGCAATGGAAAAAATAAAATTTGTTGCTAGATTTGCACCAAAATAGAGACGCCCTATATCCGTTGCTATTTTTTAGCAACGAAAATATTTGTTGTTATATTTATAAATGTCGTTACTAATTTCATGTTTTTTTTCGTCGTTTTGATTATTTCATGACCAAATATTTCATTGCCAGTCCATCGCTAAAAATTCCCAATTTTTGTGATAAAAAAATACTTTCCTCAATACGTTGCAAATGTTTTTCTTTGGCAATGATTAAATTTATTGCTAAATCTATCGTCATTACTTTTCTTCCAATACCTTTTTTATTTGTATTTTACATACACCATGTTGAATCATATTAAAAGCATATTATAAAATTCTTAAAATATCCAACATTCATACAAAAGAACCCATATATATAGATAGCAAAGTCTTCTTAAAATATCCAACATTCATATAAAAGAACCCACATAAATAGATAGCAAAATTTAAACATCCAAAATACCAAATATTGCAACATCTAAACACATAATTATGTCCATCTTCAGCTAGACCAGGTATAACAGTTGAGAGTGGTTGTGGTTTCCATTGGGGGTATTCGTGACATTTAACTAATTTGCTCACCCTAGGCCAGAGTTGTTCATTAGGAGTATCTAGCAACCTGCACCGCAATTCTGTTAAGGTTAGAATGCAGAAACCAAGTTGGATAATAGCAATCTTGCTATTGCACAGCAACTCACTGCAACAAAGAACATGACAGAAGTAGAAATTAGCAGAAACACTTCCCTTGTAGTTCAAATCAGAAATATTTTGGACTGTCAATTATTGTGACATCATTTTTTATGGACGAACTTTCTATAGAACCCATTTTATTAACATGATTTATCACTACTTTAGCAACTTTGGCGACTTGGCCTATGAATCAACTAAGATGATCAAGAAATCTTAAACTGCAAACATTTAGTAGCTTGCTGTTCGAATATATTTTAGCTAGTTTACCATATCTTTTGACCATAAATCATTTTTCTGGATTCAACATACTGCCAAGAGTAAAAGACTTACTATTTCAACTTTGAAAGAAACTCCTCAAGCAATTGTTGAAAAATAGAGGTGTCTACTTGACTAAGAGAAGAGGGAATTAGACTGATGCCTCCTAAGACCGGAGCATTAATAACGACGTTCATATTTTTGGTACACTAGCATCAGACAGTGGCTCACTTTTAATATCAGCAAAAAGCTTATTTGGATAAAAGACCACTTGAATTTTCTCTTCATTAAACTGTTGCTCCTATTATAGCCATCAGAAATCAACATCATCAACAAGATAACCATCACCACCAATATTAAACCAAGCCAATTCATTGATCACTAGGCTGCACCCTTGGCTGCGGACTTAGAACTCTTTAAAAAGGTATAACAAGCAATTACCCACGTATGAAGTAGTAAAGAGCTATGAAGCGATTCTCTCAAGCAAATCAACGCTGTCTGTAGCCATCGGCACCTACAAGTGGAACAATGCAACTAAAATCAGGAAGGAAAACAAAAATTTCTTTAGTTAAAAAATATAGAGCACAAGGTTATCACCGAAAATACTATACCAAAAATACTATACCCTCCATGCCCATACGTCACTCCGGTTGTTAACTGCTAGGCCACCCACCGTCTTTGGAGAAACTCTGCTCACAAACTCTTACATATATAACAACCACACCCCTTAATACAATTTGCAGTAACTTTCTAGTAGTAACAAACATAAAATGAAAACGAAGATAACTGCAGCAAAAGATTCAATGATTCATGACGTCCCCTTGAAGGAAAAAATGCAAAATAGTCTTTGTTGTATACAAACTATAAATAAATAGAAAATCAAAACCGTGAGGGCAATCACGAACATATTGCAGAAAGAAATAAATAAAGAACAATGAAAACCTTGGAGATCATATGCAGCTGCCCACAAGTTGTTATTTGTCTCCTGTTCAACTTTTCTTCCAAGACGTGACCAATTCCCGGAAGTGCTTTTACTTGAAGTTTTTATATTTCAAAGATACCAAGAAGGCAAAAAATTACAACAAAAGGCGGGGATGAAAATTGTACAGGCTCGCTATTGGTAATGGAACAATATTCATTGTTGTTACTCCTATAACCTCAGGATCACCAACAAATAACAAATATATTCAGCTTCTTTTGTTTTAACATTTACTTTCGTAGTTACCATGCCATAGAAAACAATTGATTTGATATCAAGTTAAAACGTAAACCAAAACTTTCCCTAAGAGAGAATTGTATTTCAAATGACTTAATATAACTATATATGTTTAGAAAAAATATACTAAATGCACTTTTGGCTAGAACCTGGAATTAGAATTTGACGGGGTGAGCTTAAAGCTTTAGGAGGTGCTCTCCCACTCCCAATTACCTTACCTTCAAGAGTGGACGATATAACTTACAAGAGTTAATGAATGAATAAAGAGTGGGAAGTTACATGAATTTCAAGGAAAAGATGACCAAATTCAGCTATAAAATTCCATGAGACAAATGCACCTAATGCCAAAAACCTATTGCAATATTATGTCCAACTATTATTACATTCTACCCATCAAAGCCTAAGGAAGTAGTACGAGAATCTGAAGTTCTTGCAAAACCAAATGAAATTCAAGTACTGAAGAAAGAACTGAAAACAAGAACATTGAAAAATAGCGAGTTGAGGACGAGAGCTAAGCAGGCGATAAACAAAACTGAGGCAGCTGAAAAGAGTAAAGCTGCACTTCAGAATCAGATAAAGAGGTGGAAGGAATATAAAGAGAGAGAGGGTTGCATTGGCTGCACTTAGAGAAGAGTCCTTTTCCAGAGAAATTACTGAATACAAGCTTGATAATTCTCCCAAAATAACACAACCACTTGGTAACATTCTGAGGATTGGAACAACGCAACCACTTCTCTGCTAAAGTAACACAATAGATGCCAATGAAAATACAAATTTGGAAAATTAAACTAGTGTACAATTTGGAATATGATTGGCTATATTTGATAAATAGCTATTTCAATTAATAACTAGAACACACTGGTTAGAATATTTGATAGGTTGATAAGATGAACCAACAAAGCAACTTATTGATGAAAAACAAACCAGTAAAAGACAAGCAATATAAACACAAGAGGAGATCACAATGATTTTCGAATTGAGTGCATAGTGTCAAACAAGCTTATGATCAGGATCAATGAAGTCATTTAACTTGATAATACAAGGTGGTAAAAAGTGTTTGAACTAGTTTTGAACACGTATTTTCCTAAATAAAATTTGGTGAAGTTCGGGTCGGGAACACAATCTAGTGCAACTACATAGTGTCTATTTGGCTATTCTGATTTTTTTAAAATTTAAAAAGGTAGAATTGTTTTATCTAGAAGAATAAAAATGCAAAACCTTTTCCAAATAATGTTCATAAGAAAACCATGACTTAGATAAAAATATAAAATGGTTCATTGCCTAACTTTTTAGCAATTTTGGTAGGGGTAAATTTAGTCAATGCTCGTTCAATCTCTTCACTAACAACTCTCCAAAGAATCGGTTCTAAGCATATATAGAGAGGAAATCTTAGTGAGCATCTAAATACAACAACAACAAAAAACCCAATGTATTCCCACATAGTGGGGTCTGGGGAAGGTAAAATGTACTCAGTCCATCCCACTACCTCCGAAGAAGTAGAGAGGCCATTTCCGATAGACCCCCAGCTAAAAACCAAAATCATATTTATATATACACACACATACCTTATATAATAACTTACATTGCTGGTGCACAAAAGTTCTCATGAAACTTAGTTTTTAGGAAATTATCAAATAGAATGGACAAAGTTCCAGGTAGACTCCACAACATGACGAAAATATTAGATCAGCACATATACAACCTGAATTTACAAGATGAAAATTGCCTCAAATCTAAAGCTAAGAGTATTTATTAAATTATCTAAAATCAAGTGGTTTCAAACCTGAAGTAGGTAAACTTGTTGATCAGTTGGCATCAAACCTTTGAGGCTTTTCTCCATGTTCCTGCTACTGTTTCTCTATCTTCAAGATTTACTCTGAGCATAGGACAAGGCATCCCTTATAATTACTACTTCACTGACTCATGCATTAGTTAAGAGAATTTATCCAGCCCAGCCCTAGAACTCTGTAGGAATCAGGACAACCGATACTAATAGTACTCCATCTTCAAAAGTGCACCGATATTTCTACTTAGGTTTTATGTGCCAGCTTACTTCCATACATCCACATCAATAATCACAGCCAAGCAGACCAACCTGAATGAGCATCTAAATGAAAACAGAAAAAAATAGGTTTTGTTTTCTGGTCTGTTAATCTTAATTTACGCAGCACATAATCTACAAGTGGGGAATGGGTAGGGTTGGACCCAGAAGGCTAATTAAATGTTGATGGCGAAACTTTGAAAGAAAATTCATTTGAAGTTTGAAGTTCCAACTAGTGCATCGTCTATAAACAACCAATTCCCTTACAACAACATAGGTTCCATTATCTAATTTTCCCTTGTAAATCTGATATGGAAAGATATGTCATACAAGTTGTTAGCTAAACCAAATAGTCCAACTTTGAGCCGAAAAAAGAATAAAGCCTGAGACAAAAGGCTTGAAAAGATGTCAACTCACTGCATATGCACTTTAAGTAAGCGACTTAAGTGCCTCGCTTTAGTGATATTAATTGTCAAAGTTCAATAGATAACAAATCAAAATATGCATTACTCCTAATTGTAATCAGCATTATATGGTATCAAAAATGCAAAGTTGAGATTCATATAGCACTTATGCACATAGACAATACATAATAAAGGAAAAAAAAATTATTCAATCAACTGCTTATCTTGGCGAGTTGTGTATCTATTTAATTGTCTGATTTGAGTTATTCAATGAAAACTACCTGAAAAACTAATTTGATTGTGTCAATTACTCACGGAGATCAAGACCTCTGGGAATACTATGGAACCACATGGATGATGACAAAATTAGTAACAAAAAGTTTATCCTCCGACAAAATATAACATGAATTTTGAATAGATATATGCAAGAAAATAATATACTAAGCCCTCTTCCTAAATTAATTTGGGAGTACAAACGGTTTCAAAGAATTACTTTTCCAATGGAGCCTTCACCGAGCAATGTTGATTTATCAAATTTTTCTATCGCTTCTTCCAACTCTTCCATGGAGAACACCCAATATGATGGAGCACCTTGTGATCCAAGTGCTGATTCTTGGAAATGATTCTTGAGGTAAAATAAGATAAAAAAACTCTAATCAAATCCGCTGAAAACTAAAGTAATTGTCTTAGAAACGTTTCTGCAGAAAATCTGACTATTTTGAGCTAACATTGAAAATAAAGTCAAACTACGACTTACTAGCATTTTCCAGGAGCTCATCAGAAATATTGGGTTTTGCATTATCTTGCACAACTTTGGGAAACATGTACCGATCCACATCGTGGCGTGTATGTATGATGTGATCTTCTACAAAAGAAGAGAAGGACAACTGTCAAAAACACCACAAGTAGTACAGCTCCCCCAACAGCACCTACCATTTCAAGTTAAAAAAACCACAAACAGAAATTCTGAGAAAAAATCTGATTCCTATTTCAAGTAAATAACGATTTATCAAACTTTTTATCACAATAATCGAACAACCCTAAGTGAACGAGCTCAAACAACCCTAAACCTATCATTTACAAGTGAAATCTAACATAAAAATTGAGAAATTGAAAGAGGAAAAAACAACTCACATTACGAGATTTAGAATCGTACCTCTAATTTAGATTCGAAATTGAGTGATTAATTTCCTTTTCGATTGATATTAAGCGATTCTCTTTTTCAATTAAGAGACAATGGAGAAAAAAGGGAAAGGAGAGGTTGTTTTTGGAGAGAGGCGGAGGATACAATGTGCTGGGAACAAAGTAAAATAAAAGACTTTGCCTTAATATTTATTTGGTAGGGTGACGGATTCAGCAACGGGTGCAAAATCCGTTGCTAATTATTTTAAAAAAAAAAAAATTTTTTAAAAATGGTAAAATAATTCTCCTGGCGAAAATTTCGATGCTATTCCCGTCTCCACCATGTCAAAATATTTTTTCCCCTTTTTATGTCGCTAATTTTGTCACCAAAATAAAGGCGCCAATATTTAGCGCCAAAATATAGCAACAAATTATACTTTTTGTCACAAATCTATCGCTAATTAGGCTACTAATTTTATTTTCAATTATTTAGCGACAAAAAACCTGTTTTGTTGCAATTCCGTCGTTAATTAGCGACGAAAAAGTGCTTGTTGCTACAAATCCGTTGCTAAACCCGGTTTTTTTTGTAGTGCATGTTGTGGCCCATAAGGAAGAACAAGTTTAGTCTCTACATACTTTTGTCTAAAGCCCTGAAAATACAAGCAATTTTTAAAATTGTACCCACCCCACTTTAATCAGTTTCTTGAGATTCAATTTGGTGTTTTCTATCATAGTAAGTTGCCAGGAGATCATTCTTGATTCAATCTTTCCGGATACTTTTAGAAAATCGTTTCTTATTGAGATTAAGTATTTCTTGAGATGAGGAAGGCCATGTAGTATTGCCACATTAATTGTGTTCATTGATCAGTCATTTATATTTTTATGTGACGTAAGTATATAATGAGTAACTCAAAATTAAGAAAAAGAAATTGTGAGAAATATAATCTAATAAATGATTTAGGGTACTACATTTTATAATCTACTCTAAGTTTCATTGATCGAGATGTTGTATATTCCTAGCAGATGTATAGCAACAAAACTCTCATGCATGCACCGATCACACGGTCTAGCCGTAAGTATAAATTTTAAGAAATAGAAATGAGAGTTGATCCACTTTGTGTGAGTGGGAAATGAAAAAAATTGGATTGGATCACACATGTGGGTCAACCCAAATCCATAGTAAATAATACATAATTGTAAATTTGTAATTATTAAAAGAGAAGAATTGGGTCTGTAAGGAAATTAGTAATTGTGTATAGCTATATGAAGATTTGTATCTCTTCAAGAAAGATAAAACGACCATAAAAGAAAATTAAAAGTAACATTTTTTAGCTTTCTCTCTTTCTCTCTACTATACTCCTTTCTTCTTGTACGAAGAACTTTAGTGAAAAGATTCCTGTGATAAAGTTATCTCCACCAAAATATATGGAACAATTTCCTATAACGGATATGTTTTTAGACAATGATTTTATACTGTGTAGTTCATCTTTATATGTGAATACACTTTCTGATTAGTAAAACAATTTTCAATGATCCTGCAAACTAAGTACATGATTAAATTCTTAATCTTAAAAACTGATTTATCTTTATGCATTAGTTCTTCACTTTAAAAAAGTCTGATTTTTCTCTTCCTTTCAGATATTGCGTACTAGGTTATTATGATGCTGCACCAAGGGATTGGTGTTGTGATGATTGTGAAAAGGGCAAAGGGGTATTGTCTTTATCATGTATACTGGAAAATGGGTATTCTCACGGATCCAAGTTACATGCACCTGCAAAGATTTTTCTGAGTACTGTGCCACCAAAGAAACTTGGTAAGTTTCCTGGTGGGCATTGTATTAATTGGGAAAAGGAGGTAATGACCGGGAAAACAAGATATATTCCAGTTGAGGAATCACTTGGTCTATTATCAGGCATAGAGAAATCTACTAGCTCCTCAAGAGTCGTGTCGACAAAATCCATGGCAACCATTACTCAGGGGAATTTTGGCAAGTATCAAGCTCAATGTTCAAGATCTTTTCCTGAGAAGAGTACAGCGCAGTGGTCTTTAGGATCAGAAGGATATACTAAATCTCAGAATTTAAAAAAGGCCAAAATCACTGCAAAGAGAAAACAACCAGTACAATCATCTAAGGGTTAAGTGTTCATCAACAACTCTTATATTAATTACTTGTTTTGATTTGTCCTCATGTAATTATTCATCTTAAATTTCATTTTCGATCATACACTAATTAAATTTTTTTATTTTAAATTGACATAGTTATTATCTTTCAAAATGATTTTTGTTACACCATCAATATCTGAAAAGCTTTCATAGAAAAAATTATTTACTTCTGTACTTCAATGCAATTGATATAGCATTCTTTTTTAGGTCTTGGTGGATCTATCAATCTTGAGCGCAGGAGTCCCCATGTTGTGAACGAGAGTGGAATGACACCTATTCCACACCCTTGTGATCCTGCTCTAGTTCCTTTCTGGAAGTAAGTGCCCTTTATCATGCACATTAATTACTATAAAGGCAGCTGACTGATTAATCTTTTTTTTGTAAATTCCCTGTTGATTAGTAAGAAAACATATATATAATTATTTTTATTTAATAACATAATGTTGGTGCCCAAGGGGATGGCCTGGTGAAACATGGAGATTCCAGGTTTGAATCCCAGCTGTAAAGGCTCTGTTTTGATGCTTGTAGCTTCATTTTGAATATTACTTTCTGTCTACCTCATGACTTATTAGATACCAGAAAGTTAGACTATTTCATACGGGTTTAAGAAATTCCCTTTGTGTGGTAGACACAGGTTCCACAATGAATTAGTTGGGGTGCGGTCAAGCTGGTAGCGACGCCATTAGCATCACTAAAAAATGTATAGAACATATGCCCAGATAGAGGAAAGATTTTTTGCTCATACGTAGTTGCAAGTCGTGATATAATGATAATTTGAATATATATTACTTAATGAAATGGTTGTAAAATTAATTCCTATTATGGAGAAATTCCTTGAAGAGTCGAAGTTACTGCCTTTCTATATTCTTGTATTAAGGGCCATCTTATGTTTTCAGGTATGGTGAACAAGAAATTGTAGGTAAGTTATATGGGAGCCTTACATAGTTTATTTCTAATTATCTTCAGTTCTGTAACCTGAAGAGCCTTCAGTTCTCTTCACGTTTTTGTTTGTGAACTTGAAACTCAAATATGCCTTTGTTATGCATCAGAAAGAAGAAAGCTTTACCTTTAATTATTCTGTAGACTACTAATATATTGAAAATATTTTATTAACTTGAGGAATCTGCACCATTCGACAGGAATAAAGACTTTGTTCCCTATAATAATTAGTCTCTCTTTTTCTTTACATTATAGGGGAAGTTTTGACATCTTAGGTACTCTGCCATTTGGATCTGGAATGCTAAATAATTGTATCCAGGCTCATCCTCCTTCCAGAATTAGGCGTAAGGTGTATGAGTTCTCAAGCAAATTGCCTGAAACTCTTAAATTTGAAGTACTTCCACGTGAGAATATCTGGACAAGTCTATTCAATGACCATTGTCCGGGCAAAGAAGATATAGGAATGTATTTCTTTGAAAGTGAGAGAGAAAGGTTATCTTCTTCCTTATATCTTTCTCTAAAAAGGGTAAGGGTGGCGAATTAGAAGAACACCCTTACCCAGGAAGGTTTTTAGTAGAAATTGATTTGCATTTATGTTATATGTAGGTTGAGAAATATATTGCTCTGGTGGAGTCCATGCGTATCAATGATTTGGTGATGAGAACACTTATATATGATGTTGAGCTGCTTATACTTCCATCCACAGCCCTGTGCAGTGATTATCAAAGTACATTTATAATCTCTAGTTTCTTTTCTCATTTTCTTATTCCTTTCAATGAATTTTAGGTAACATATATACATTCAATTATGCTCTGTAGAAGTGAAATTGTCCGGTCTATCCAGAACATTATGCCTTTCTAAGTTGGGGATAAATCCTTTAACGTGTTTAAGTTGTTTGGTCAAGCTTTAGAAGTACTATTGTACGTTCCCCTATTCTTATGAGAAACTCTAGATCAATATTTATGCTTTGTGTTATTTTATCTGTAGTTTGGTGTGCCTTGAATGTAATTTTAACTTGTTGCATCCAGGCATTTAAAAAGTCAAAAAAGTAGTTGCATTGGCATACCCAACACTTGTAAGAGATATATGTCTCACTCTCCTTCTTTTCTTATCAAAAATGAAAAAATGTGATCTATACACAAGCTGCAATGGTACTCCATTCCTTCCGTCTTCCTCTACTTCCCCCATTTCCCAATAATTTACTAGCGCCATTGCGGTTTCTTCCATGGCCCAGCTAAGGCCAAACATACTCAAAGATCTGCCTGGCATTGTCCCGTCACTTTGCAATGTACGAGTAAGTGGCAATTATTTTCTGCACTTCCATAACATAGAAAACATATTGAAGATAGATAGCAACCCAAGGGTGTGTCCTAGAGGTCAATTAAGTCAACCATGGGGTCTCAGGTTCAAATCTAATCATAGACAAAGACACTAGGTCACTTTTTCCCATCTGCCCAAGCCTTTGGCCGGCAGAATTACCAAGTACTTGTTGCCGGTAGAAGGTGGTGGTATCCAGTGGAATTAGTCAAGGTGCTGGGACGATGGACACTCCCATTTGTAGAATTTCATGAGTCAGACATGCTCTTCTGATTGCCAGCCTACAAAAACACCTTACTTTCTATGGAGCTTTTGCTTTCCAGATTTTCCTCCAGTGACAGCTTTGTACAAGTTGTCTGATGGAATTCAAGAGGAAATATGTTGACTTTACTGTGATCCCCTTTCCATATAATGGAATCTTCATTCTGAATTGTATACTTCGATCTCTCCAGGGTGTTTTGTAGCTCAATAGCTCAAGTGAGTAGTGACCTCCCAATTGTTCAACAGTTTCCTGAAAGAAAAGTTCCAGCCTTGCAAACTCCAAGTGTCCTCACTTGTTGCCACAGGTAACGGGCTTAGAAAAATCATATCTGGAACAACTCTTTTAGAGGGCCATTTCCAATCCAATAGTCATGCCAAATGGAGATTTTTCTTCCATTCTCCACTGCAAATCCCACATTTCTAATTAAATGTGGCCATTGAGCTTTGGAAGATCCCCATATGCACAAGTGCAACACGCTTGGCGCCGGAATGTCCAAATTATCCATACTTTCTACCTACCACCTCCTTCCACTGAGTTTGATTGTCAATGCTGTATCTCCATTAACATTTCCATAGGAGAATTGTTTTCTTCTCAATTTTTTAATGCAAGGCCACCTTCTTTGTTACACTTGGTGAATTAACTTGCTTCGACTATGGATTATTAAATACCGTATATACCCAAGATGGAGAAGAACTAACAACTATAGAAGAATTACATAAGGTATTCACCACCTATAAAAGAGTAACCAAAGGAAATCTATTTTTCAGGCAACAGAAAGAGAGACATTACGTAAGTAGGTAAGGAATCCAACACAATTTTTTATGCAAAATAGCCCTACTATTAGAGGCATATACTGAGATTCATATAGTTAAGCCTTGCTAATTTGCTTTGTTATGCACTTGGTTGAATTGCCTTGAGGCATACTTTAGCTATGGAGGTTCACTAAAATTTTGGAAGGTTGACCTACCCATCTAGATATGATTCTTTTAAGGAGATTATCTGATAATTGCATTAAAAAAGAAGTGTATCTGATAGTTCTATAGCTGCATCTCACCTCGTGGATGTTCTTGCAGGACTGAACAACGAGCACTTCCTGTGGGGATTGTTTTATTGCGCGGGACAAGATACAATGGGATGTGCTGAAGGGGCAGCAACAGAGTGATTGATATGGAGATAAACGTTATAGGGGGGAAGATGTCTGTACAGCGAGTGAGGTTGTCATGGAGAATAATCATAATGAGGTTGGAATGGAGGTAGACATGATAGATGGAGAAAATATAGGAATACTGGGCATTGTTGTCGCGACAACTACCAGAAATGGGTTTGATAGCTCTCTTCAAGAAACTGTTAGTGCTGCCACCTGCAATGGCTCTGAATCAGTTTACACCTTTAATATTTGTTGAAATATTGAGAACTTATTACAAGAGGACTTCAAGTGAAACAATACTGTTCACTTACAAATGCTTACCTTCTTTTTTGTGGCCAGATACAAATGTCTATATGCGGTCTTTCAAATTTATACAATTTTTTGCAAACATGGCAAAATGTATATGTCTACCCTAAGTATGAATGTGTGACGATTTCTTTCAAGTGAAAGTTATTTTCGCAATCTCATGAAGAAAAGAAAAATTATCTTTACATCCGCTCAGCTACACGCCACAAAATATGCAAAATACACCCATTACATTATGTACAAAAGGGCAGCAATGTAGATGTTAAATATTTCCTTAATATGTCTTGTCATAAGGCTACCAACTAGCTTGCCACTCTCATTAACTCTTACTGAGTGAGTTTTGACGAGTCACCCATATATAGGTCAAGGGGATTCATATAATAATGAATGCTAAGTAAATATATATGTAGTATATATTTATTTTAATGTAAAAGGAAGAGGACACAATTATTGGGATTCAAAAGAGTTGATCCCTCAGAATTATACCTAAGTTCTTTTGTGGGAACAAACACAATTTTTTCCCTCTTAAGTAAAAACAAGGACAAAGAAAAACTTTTTCCTTCTTTCTTCTCTCAAGTTCTTGTGCAAGATTTCATTGAACATTTTTAGTGAAATAGTATTATTACAAGTGTTATATTTGATCAAATTCTTCCACGACATCAAAGCCTGCTTTATTTATTTTTCTAGTATTATTTTTTCGACAAAATACTAGTTACGTTGTATAAATTTTATATTGTGCATTTATTTAGAAAGAAAATCAAGTATTATCCACTCCGAAGTATGTTAATTAATAAATAGTAAAAGACTTAATATTGGAGTTTTGTTGGAAAGGCCAATATGGTGGTTGCAATTTTTTATTCTTTCAAGACAATTATTACTCCCTCCGTCCCATTTTACTCATCCCAAATTTCCTAATTTGGTGTCCCTTTTTACTTATCAAGACAAAACAATTTTTTTCTCCATATTTTACCCTTTGCATTAATTATTTTTTCTTTAAATTAAAATGTAAACATCATTTAATAGGGGTACTATGGTAAACTAGCTATGCTATTTATTATTTTTCTTAATAGCTGTGTCATCTCAATTTGGGACGAGTAAAATGGAACGGAGGGAGTATTTGTTTAGCCATTGCAATTTGTTTTTTTTGTTTTTTCTTGGTGTAGATTTTTATTGTTAAACTTTATTGTTATTATTTCTCAATATATACATGAGTGTATCAATATTTAAAATTCATAGGCGCATTTACTTTTTGTATCGCCTATGTGACATTCTCTTTGCATTCCACATAATTTTTTGTACCAATTTGAAATTTGAACTCAATGTTTTATGCAAATTCCAAAAAGTATAATAAAGTGTTTTTGTATCTGTTATTAAATATATGGTTGTTTAACCATATAAATGTTTCTTAGACAACTAATTATATTAAATGTACAACATTTTGATACTTGGATGATTGAGAACTTAGAGAACTTTCTATTCTAAACTTGATGTGAAATGAATGATGACATAGTTAATTAATTTAAGAATTATTACGTGCATGAATTAAGGCTACAATGTACATCGTTGTCCCATGATACTTAAACTTATTTAAATCAGTATGCCAATTGTTGTAATGAACATTGTTGTTGATCTAAACAATGATAATAAGCCTAACAACAATAATTATGAAATATGAAGCATGAAAATTCAGTATGTCCTGAAAGAGAAAGAGGCTCTTGAAGTAATTAATGTGTCTATGACACTTCTTAAAAATTGTAACAGCTCCAACATTTGAAAGATCTTGAGCTTTGTCACTTTTGAAAAGGAAGAATTTTCTTGCTTGGATAACATTGTTGAATAGCATGGATGATGATATTATGAGAAACATCTGAAAGTATGATAATGCTAAGAACATGTCGTACGCATTAAAATAAAATTTTGATCATACTTCAAGTTCCAAGTTATGTCTCTTACTATTTAATTTGATATTTGTAAAGGAATCAGACAAGAATAAATAATACCACAAAGTAAAAAAAAAATAAGAAGAAAACACACAGATTTATGTGGAATCTCTTGATGGGAAAAATTACGAGCAGAGGAGGAGGAAATTCACTATAATGGAGAGGAATACGAGGAGGAGATGTAACCCTCAATGACGTATTTTTTTAAAACGTTCAAAATTAACCCACTAAATGCACTTATATAATACATGCGTGCAAATAACTCTTAAGCCCAAAGGCATACAGGTCCATATTGCAAGGGCACCACTACCACCACAAATAAAAAATCAGAAACATGGATCGCATTGCAAACTTTTCAGGGTCAAATCAATAAATTTTGGGTTACAAAATCTATCAATATTTATAAGAAACATCCTAATCATACTTAGCATAATACTCATCATCATATGCCAAATATGGTAAAAGAACCGAAAGATGTTGGTTAAGGGTTGACTGAAGAGCAATAACTTAAAGATGTGATTCGTTCCTCACTCCAAATTTTACAGAATATTAAAATGCACTTAACTCATAATGTAGGCATCAATACTATGTAAGATGTTATATGTTATTTAAAACTCGAGGAAGAATGTTTCGGGTTGGCAGTGCTGCTATAAATGTGTATACGACTAGTTCTGGTTCAAGCTAGTAACAAGGTAAAAAAATGCAAGCATACTGAATTTTCTCATAGAAAGGGAAAAGAAAAAAGTCTCAAAGAAGCATAAGATTATTCATCATGGAGAGAAAAATATATTTTCTCCCAAGAAAAAGGTGAATGTAGCTAAGCTCAAGTGCTACAATTGTGACAACAACGGACACTTTGCTCATGATTGTCCTAAGACTAAAAAGGTACATGATCTTATTACTAATTTACATAGTGATGCAAATATTTTTTTCTATGCTTTTCTAACTGAATCACTTTTTATGTATTTATAGACGCAACAATCATTGAGCACAAAGTGACAGAAAGTAATAATTTTGTAGATTTTCAACGAATTCCACATGGATCCAAACGAGTGTATATACGGAATAACACCAAAGAGGCGATCAAACAAATTGGTACCTGCAAATTTAAATGTGTGGTGATCGAACTTTGTTACTAAATGATGAACTATTTACTCCATTAGTTCACTAAGATCTAGAATCAATTAAAATATTGTTTAAGCTAGGATTAATTTTTTTTATATGAATATAATATGGATATGGATTTAAAAAAGAAAAAATATCATACTGGTTATTTTAATGATTGGTTTTTTTATAGTGTATGCTGTTCGAAATCATAATAATAATATTTGTTTTTTCTTGTTTACATCAACTTCTAATTGGTAGAATGATCAAAGTACATTAATGCTAGGCTTTGCTGTATTGGTCAGTAAAGAATGAATTGCTTACACAAAAAAATATTCTTCATACAATAAATAAAGTAGAATTGTCTTTTTGAGAATCTCATCTAGTAGAAAAAACGACAAGAAAATCATTTGAAAAAGGGCACAAAAGTTTATACTGCATATAATTAATTTATTCTGACATATGTTGTCTAATAAAAGTTGTCACGCCCCAAATCCCATTGGAGCGGATTGGCACCCGTAGCCGAGGAGGCCCGGGAGAACCCGTTCATAACCTATACTTTCACATTTACATTACTTATGAAAATTAGAAATTTGGGCAGCACTTCGTTGTAAATAGAGGAAAACAGTACCTGTATCAGCCCAGCAGACACGCATATATATATATATAAACAGTAATTGACCGTCAGAGCCATCACGTCTATCAACCAAACACTCCTATGGCTGTACAATATGTCTACAAAAGCCTCTACATAGATACACAACTGAGTTAGGGTCGGGACAAACTCCCGCCCACAAAAGATTTTTATACAAATACCAAAAGTACATATAGAAACGACTTGGGATGCCCCGAAACAACTGGAGCTCACCACTATCAACAGAATGTCCTGGCTCTTACTGCGGAGGTGTACGACCTGAAGTACCTGTTCCTGCAGGCATGAATACAGGTCCCCCGTGAGGGACGTCAGTACGGAAATATGTACTGAGTATGTAAGGCAGTGAGTATCAAGATGAGATACAAAAGATCAACAGAACCCAGATACCAGTGAATAAACAGTATGAGTAGACCACACTTAAAAGAGCTGATGGGATACCTGCACATTACTTTCATATCATTACTTCCCGTATTCCTTATTAATACATAACATATGTCATACAATGGCCAACTGATCAGTGGTACTAATACAATACATCAGGGACCACCCCTGGAATAGCATACATACATAATCTTTATAATACAATGGCCAACTGATCAGTGGTACTAATACAATACATCATATCAATAATTTAAAATAAAGACATTCCATTTCTTACTTCAATTAATCTTTGAGATTGGTTACTTTGTGGTCACACCTTATGGAACTTGAAACCATGATACCTCAATAGGAAAAACATGTAAATAGGTAATCAATATCATGAAAATGAAGTAGAGAATCATGGATACCTCATTAAACCATTTCGGAGTCAACAATAGTATATGGACATTTTTTTGACTAGCCGGACATCTTAAAAGTGAAAACAAGTTCAATTGGTAGTGTCGAAGATCATATGATGTTATTATGTGTCATGTGTCGTAGGACAATGTTGGAAGCTTACTTGAGAGTGCCATGGGTCATTATTCATGCCAAAGATTAGATAGAGTATGTCTTACATACCTTGATATAACCACTTCAATACAAGTCCAACTTGACTTCCCGTACTCTTCGAACACTTATCTACAATAAGTCATTTGTGGCAAACTAGTATTAGAAACCAAACCTTACCATTTAGGTATTAACTTCACCAAATAATGTCTAGGAAGTAATCCTTTAACTCATCAATAAGAGTGCTACATACATCCGCTTATACTCTTATTACATTCACATATCATGCATTTTCATGCAATATCCCTCAACATCACTCTTAGCCTTTATTTTCCCTCTTAATCACCATCCAATACCAACATGATCACTAGGCATACATAACCACTAATATAATGATATATCACCACAATTCATCCTCCATAATCCAATACAACAACTTCCATAATTTACTACTAACAATTTATACAAAACAATTCATAACTATGTTTCTAGTTATCTTCCAACATCAAGACAATACTCATAATCCCTTATCAATACTTATTCATGGATAAGAATCAAGAATAAATAATATTCATACCTTAACAATGAACTCTTGTATTTAGAATCCTCCTTACATAACCATGGGGTGCTTCTCGAAGCTTTCGAGATGGTGAACACAACTACGGAACCAATTCGAATTTTCTACGGTTGAATCACAAAATATTTGAAGTTGAAATTAGGCTAGGGTTTCACCTTCTCTTAATAATTGGATGATATATGATATATATGAGGCTAAGTGTATATTTATAAATACCAATTTTTCGTCCAAGAGGTAATAGAAAATGACCATTTTGCCCTAAAAATTTAAATAAATCCGAATCTGTCCCTAGTGGACAGTTTTGACAGGCTGAAGTAAATCGATCATAACTCTTTGCTCCGGTATCGGATTTGGGTGAAACCAATTGTATTGGAAATAGAATTCAAAGGAATTTCATTTTTATATAAAGTATACCACCCAGTTCTTCCTGTACAAGGAGTTATGGTCGTTTAAAGTTGACCCAAAAATCTGTCCCAAAATTCTGTTTTTTTTTTGATAGGCTGTAGAAAAACGGGTATAGCTCCTTACTCAGACATTGGATTTGGATGAAACCAATTTCATCGGAAAGAAGACTCTCGGATATTTTCGTCGATATATAGCATATCACACAGTTCTTTTCGTACAAGGAGTTATGATCGTCTAAAGTTGATCCAAAAAAAATTGCCTAGCTGCAGTAATTTTCCTGCAGATTTACTGTTCACAGGCTTCCCGGCCACCGTTTTGAAATTTCGAATGTGCTCGCTTATATGAAATACTCCTCTGTTTTGGGCAAACTTTATATCGTTGGAAAGCTTATTCCAATAAATACACATACAACTATTGACGGGATACTTTCGAACACCATAAACTTAATTTAACCCATATGCAAGCCTTTAGGACTCCATATAATCGCGATAAGTGTACGAAAAAATTTACGGGGTGTTACATTCTCCCCCCCTTAAGAACATTCGTCCTCGAATGTTAGCATAGTTACTCAATTAAGACATGTCCAAGCTTACAATTAACATATTCATCATCATAACATACTTGCATAAAAATAAACACTTACCTGTTATTGTTCTTCTTCCGTCTCATGAACTTCCTCCTCATCGTTGAATAGGTAAGGGTACTTAATCTTCATCGCTTCCTCGGCTTCCCATGTGATCTCCTCAACTTTTTGATTCCTCCAAAGTACTTTTACCGATGCTATCTCTTTATTCCTTATCTTTTTAATTTGGCGATCAAGAATAGCAATAGGCATTTCTTCAAAAGTGAGATCTTCTGTAACTTGTACATCTTCCGTAGTAGTGATGTGCGATGGATATACGATGTACTTGCGAAGCATCGAAACATGAAATATGGGATGAACTGCTGAGAGCTCTTGAGGTAGCTCTAACTCATAAGCAACTTGTCCAAATCTTTGAATGATCTTGTACGGACCTATGTATCGTGGACTTAACTTTCCTTTCTTGCCAAACCTCATCACTCCTTTCATTGGTGATACTTTCAAGAATACCCAATCGTCGATACAAAACTCAAGTCCTCTTCTTCTAACATCCGCATAAGATTTGTGTCGACTTTGAGCTGTTTCAAGCCGTTGTTGGATCACTTTAACCTTCTCCATTGCTTGATAAACAAGATCCGGTCCAAACAAGACCGCATCACCTGCTTCAAACCATCCTATTGGCGATCTACACTTTCTTCCATACAATGCTTCATATGGTGCCATTTTGATACTTGAATGATAGCTATTATTGTAGGCAAACTCGATAAGAGGTAGGTGATCATCCCAGTTGCCTTTGAAATCTAATACACATGCTCGTAGCATATCTTCAAGTGTCTGGATGGTACGTTCCGCTTGTCCGTCCGTTTGAGGATGAAAAGCCGTACTTAGATTTACTTGTGTCCCCAAACTCCTTTGAAAAGACTTCCAGAAATTCACGGTAAATTGGGCTCCTCGATCGGATATAATGGAAATTGGAACTCCATGTAACCGAACAATCTCCTTAATATACAACTTCGCATACTCTTCCGCCGTATAAGTTGTCTTAACTGGTAAGAAGTGCGCGGATTTGGTAAGCCTATCAATGATCACCCATATGGAATCAAACTTCCGAAATGTACGAGGCAAACCCGTGATGAAATCCATATTGATCTTGTCCCACTTCCAGACTGGAAGATCTATACATTGCATGTAACCACCGGGTTTCTGGTGTTCTACTTTGACTCTTTGACAATTCGGACATTCAGCTACAAATTCGGCAATATTCTTCTTCATGTCATTCCACCAATATATTGCTTTCAAATCTTGATACATCTTAGTCGACCCTGGATGGATGGAATACCTTGAACAGTGTGCTTCTGTCATAATTCTCTTTCTTATCTCAACTACATCAGGTACACATAAACGATTCTGACACTGAAGCACTCCTTCTCGCGTAAGCTCAAATGCCTTTGTCTTGCCACTCTGCACATCCTCCTTAAGCTGCAATAAAATTGGATCTGCATACTGCTTCTCTTTCACTTCAGCTATCAATGAAGATTCCGCTGCATTACGTACAATAACCTCTTCATCTGGAGTTTCGAGAAGTCGAACTCCCAAATTAGCTAGTTGGTGAAGATCCTTAATCATCCCCTGATTTTCTATAGATGCCATTTTAGACTTACGACTCAGTGCATCCGCTACCACATTCGCTTTCCCTGGATGATACAAGATATCAACATCGTAATCTTTCAACAATTCAAGCCATCTCCGCTGCCTCAAGTTTAGATCTTTCTGACTGAAGATATATTGCAGGCTCTTATGATCGGTATATATGTCAACATGAACCCCATATAAGTAGTGGTGCCATATCTTCAAAGAAAATACAACTGCAGCTAGCTCAAGATCATGCGTGGGATAATTCCTCTCATGTGGTCGCAACTGTCTAGAGCCATAGGCTATTACTCTACCATGTTGCATTAATATGCATCCTAAGCCAATTCTCGAAGCATCACAGTACACTGCATACCCTTCTGTGCCTTCAGGAAGTACCAATACCGGTGTAGAAGTCAACTTGCTCTTCAGATCTTGGAAACTCTTTTCACAGGCATCATTCCATTGAAACTTGGAGGCTTTATGCGTCAACTTAGTCAAGGGTGCAGAAATAGAAGAAAAACCTTCAACAAACCTTCTATAATAACCTGCCAACCCGAGGAAACTACGAATCTCCGTAGGCGTCGTGGGTCTTGGCCAATTCTTCACAGCCTCAATCTTCTGAGTGTCAACTTTTATGCCTTCACTAGATACAATATGGCCCAAAAATGCCACTGACTTGAGCCAAAACTAACATTTAGAAAACTTCGCATACAGCTTACGATCACGAAGAATCTGCAACACCTGCCTTAAGTGATTAACATGATCCTCTTCTGATCTAGAGTAGACCAAAATATCATCTATGAAAACTATCACGAACACATCTAGAAACGGCTTAAACAGCCTATTCATCAGATCCATAAAAACTGCGGGTGCATTTGTCAGCCCGAATGACATAACCAGGAATTCATAATGACCATACCGTGTTTGGAAAGCTGTCTTGGGTATATCTTTATCCTTGACTCTCACTTGATGATAGCCTGATCTCAAGTCAATCTTGGAAAAACACTGGGCACCCTGCAACTGGTCAAATAAATCATCAATTCGGGGAAGAGGGTATTTATTCTTGATAGTCACCTTATTCAATTGCTGATAGTCAATACACATCCTCAGCGAACCATCTTTCTTACGCACAAACAATACTGGTGCTCCCCAAGGGGACATACTAGGCCTGATGAATCCCTTCTCTAGCAAGTCTTTCAGTTGCTCTTTCAATTTTCGTAACTCTGCTGGTGCCATTCTATAAGGAGAAATTGAGATTGGCTGTGTGTCTGGCAACATATCAATACCAAACTCCACTTCTAGTTCAGGAGAGTTCTTCAGGAAATACATCAGGAAATTCATTCACAACCGGAACGGTCTGAAAAGTTGGCGGCTCTACCTATGTATCCCTTACTCTAACCAAATGGTATATGTACCCCTTGGAAATCATTTTTCTTGCCTTAAAGTAAGAAATAAATCTGCCTCTCGGCGCGCCGACATTACCCTTCCATTCAAGGACTGCCTCATTTGGGAAATGAAAATATACCTTCTTAGAACGGCAATCTACTGTAGCATAACACGACACTAACCAATCCATGCCCATAATAACATCAAAATCTACCATTTCTAACTCAACAAGATCGGCCATCGTATCACGACCACAAATATTCACAACACAATTTCGATAAACATTCCTAGCTATAAGAGATTCCCCCACTGGCGTTGATACTTCAAATGGCTTGGCTAATAATTCGGGTGTTCTTCCGAACCTTCCCGCAACCAAAGGAGTAGCATACGATAATGTAGAACCAGGATCAATTAAGGCATACACATCAAATGCAAAGATGGACAACGTACCTGTAACCACGTCTGGAGAAGCCTCTAAATTCTGCCGATCTGCTAGGGCATACACACGGTTCTGAGCTCCGCTAAAACTAGCAGCTCCTCTATCACCTCTACCGTGACCCATAGGTTGTGTACCCCTACTCAAAGGAGGCACCGATGATGACGCAACAGCTGATCCGGTAGGTCATGTTATACCACCTGTGGTCCTGCGTGGGCAATCTCTAGCCATATGCCCCGGCTTACCGCACCAAAAGCAATTGTTCGTTCCAAGACGACATTCGCCAAAGTGAAATATTCTACATATGGGGCACGGGTGTCGTGGAGGTCTCAATTGACTCATACTCCCTTGCCCTTGATACCCCATTGTTCGTGAACTCTGATTTTCACTGCTTTTCCCGAACTGATTACCTCTGAACCTTTGAAATTGCGGTGGAGCACTAATTGCAGGATAAGAAGATAACGGGCTAGGCAATCTATGAGATAACGAAGGCCTAAAACCTCCCTGAGATGCCATAAACTGCCCTATAGCTCTGGCCCGCTTAGAATATCCTTTTTCTGATTCCTGGGTTCTTCTTCTTTGCCTCTGATCTTCCATTTTCTGAGCGAAAACTTGTATCCTCGCTATATCCATGTCCTTGTTCAAAGAAGCAATGGTAAAATCTCTAACCAAGTATGGTTCCAATCTATCCACATAGTGATGAACTCTGTCATCCATAGAAGCTACCACATTAGAAGCATATCAAGACAAGGAGTTAAATCGAAGACTATACTCCCTTACACTCATATTACCCTGACGAAGATTTAAGAATTGATCTGCACGGGCCTGACGAGTCTCAAATGGAAGATAATGATCAATAAATGCATCTTTGAACTCTCCCCACGTAGTTGGAGGTGCATCAATACCCCTAGATCATTTCCAATCCCCGTACCACAATATAACCTCTCCTTTCAGTCTATATACTGCTAGCTCAACCATCTCTTTACCGGATATGTGCATAACATCTAGAGCCCTTTGGGTTTGATCGACAAAGTCCTGCGGGTCTTCGTTAATATCTGATTCGGTAAAAGTAGGAGGATCCAGTTTCAGAAAATCCTGTGTCCGAAGGCTAGCTGCTCTATCCATACCACTAGAACCCGTGGTAAGAATAGCTTGCCCTTGAACTTGACCGGCAACTATATGCGTCAGAAGTTGTACTGCAGCCCTCAAATCTCGATCAACAGCATTAATAGATGGCCCTTCCGGAGGAGAAAAAGCTCCTGATATATGCTCAGCTTGAGACTCACTTTGTTCAGCTTGTGCCGGTGGTGACTTACTAGTACCTTCTCCGGCCACTACATCTACTCGCTTCCACTTATTCTTTCTCCTTGTAACCGGCATCGTTACTATAATAAAAAAAAAAAATTTGGATTAAGCGATCGATTATGACTTTATCTCTAATATGGGCTCTATTGCACGATCTAAGAAATGGAGAATGGAAACAATCCCTAAATGTCCAATAGCCTCCTGTTTATAGATGTGGTGCACAACACACCGATAAACGAGATTCTACGTAGACACGGCTTTGTAGACTCACTAGGACGAACTTCTCTGATACCACTTTTGTCACGCCCCAAATCCCATTGGAGCGGACTGGCACCCGTAGCCGAGGAGGCCCGGGAGAACCCGTTCATAACCTATACTTTCACATTTACATTACTTATGAAAATTAGAAATTTGGGCAGCACTTCGTTGTAAATAGAAGAAAACAGTACCTGTATCATCCCAGCAGACACGCATATATATATATATAAACAGTAATTGGCCGTCAGAGCCATCACGTCTATCAACCAAACACTCCTATGGCTGTACAATATGTCTACAAAAGCCTCTACATAGATACACAACTGAGTTAGGGTCGGGACAAACTCCCGACCACAAAAGATTTTTATACAAATACCAAAAGTACATATAGAAACGACTTGGGATGCCCCGAAACAACTGGAGCTCACCACTATCAACAGAATGTCCTGGCTCTTACTGCGGAGGTGTACGACCTGAAGTACCTGTTCCTGCAGGCATGAATACAGGTCCCCCGTGAGGGACGTCAGTACGGAAATATGTACTGAGTATGTAAGGCAGTGAGTATCAAGATGAGATACAAAAGATCAACAGAACCCAGATACCAGTGAATAAACAGTATGAGTAGACCACACTTAAAAGAGCTGATGGGATACCTGCACATTACTTTCATATCATTACTTCCCGTATTCCTTATTAATACATAACATATGTCATACAATGGCCAACTGATCAGTGGTACTAATACAATACATCAGGGACCACCCCTGGAATAGCATACATACATAATCTTTATAATACAATGGCCAACTGATCAGTGGTACTAATACAATACATCATATCAATAATTTAAAATAAAGACATTCCATTTCTTACTTCAATTAATCTTTGAGATTGGTTACTTTGTGGTCACACCTTATGGAACTTGAAACCATGATACCTCAATAGGAAAAACATGTAAATAGGTAATCAATATCATGAAAATGAAGTAGAGAATCATGGATACCTCATTAAACCATTTCGGAGTCAACAATAGTATATGGACATTTTTTTGACTAGCCGGACATCTTAAAAGTGAAAACAAGTTCAATTGGTAGTGTCGAAGATCATATGATGTTATTATGTGTCATGTGTCGTAGGACAATGTTGGAAGCTTACTTGAGAGTGCCATGGGTCATTATTCATGCCAAAGATTAGATAGAGTATGTCTTACATACCTTGATATAACCACTTCAATACAAGTCCAACTTGACTTCCCGTACTCTTCGAACACTTATCTACAATAAGTCATTTGTGGCAAACTAGTATTAGAAACCAAACCTTACCATTTAGGTATTAACTTCACCAAATAATGTCTAGGAAGTAATCCTTTAACTCATCAATAAGAGTGCTACATACATCCGCTTATACTCTTATTACATTCACATATCATGCATTTTCATGCAATATCCCTCAACATCACTCTTAGCCTTTATTTCCCCTCTTAATCACCATCCAATACCAACATGATCACTAGGCATACATAACCACTAATATAATGATATATCACCACAATTCATCCTCCATAATCCAATACAACAACTTCCATAATTTACTACTAACAATTTATACAAAACAATTCATAACGATGTTTCTAGTTATCTTCCAACATCAAGACAATACTCATAATCCCTTATCAATACTTATTCATGGATAAGAATCAAGAATAAACAATATTCATACCTTAACAATGAACTCTTGTATTTATAATCCTCCTTACATAACCATGGGGTGCTTCTCGAAGCTTTCGAGATGGTGAACACAACTACGGAACCAATTCAAATTTTCTACGGTTGAATCACAAAATATTTGAAGTTGAAATTAGGCTAGGGTTTCACCTTCTCTTAATAATTGGATGATATATGATATATATGAGGCTAAGTGTATGTTTATAAAGACCAATTTTTCGTCCAAGAGGTAATAGAAAATGACCATTTTGCTCTAAAAATTTAAATAAATCCGAATCTGTCCCCAGTGGACAGTTTTGACAGGCTGAAGTAAATCGGTCATAACTCTTTGATCCGGTATCGCATTTGGGTGAAACCAATTGAATTGGAAATATATTCAAAGGGATGTCATTTTAATATAAAGTATACCACCCAGTTATTCCTGTACAAGGAGTTATGGTCGTTTAAAGTTGACCCAAAAATCTGTCCCAAAATTCTGTTTTTTTTTTTTGATAGGCTGTAGCAAAACAGGTATAGCTCCTTACTCAGACATTGGATTTGGATGAAACCAATTTCATCGGAAATAAGACTCTCGGAGATTTTCGTCGATATATAGAAGCTCACACAGTTCTTTTCGTACAAGGAGTTATGATCGTCTAAAGTTGATCAAAAAAAAATTGCCTAGCTGCAGTAATTTTCCTGCAGATTTACTGTTCACAGGCTTCCCGGCCACCGTTTTGAAATTTCGAATGTGCTCGCTTATATGAAATACTCCTCTGTTTTAGGAAAAATTTATATCGTTGGAAAGATTATTCCAATACCTACACATACAACTATTGACGGGATACTTCCTAACACCATAAACTTAATTTAACCCATACGCAAGCCTTTAGGACTCTATATAATCGCGATAAGTGTACGAAAAAATTTACGGGGTGTTACAAAAGTAAGGAAAATACACGGTGCTATTTACTTCATCACTTTTATTGATGAATTTACTTTATTTAGTTATATTTATTTTATTTTTCACAAATCCAAATGTTTGAGATGCTTTGATGAACCTAGTTAAAAATCAAACTTGATAGAAAGATTAAAGATATAAGATACAATCAAAGTAGAAAGTATTTATATGCTGAGTGTAAATAATTGTTTGATAAAAACTAAATCCAAAGACAATTAAGTACTTTCTATGATCGACAATAAAATGATGTTAAAATTAGGTCCATGGGGTAGAAAGTATATCTTTGTATAGTACTGTTACATCCTGGGTTTTGGCCTTAGAAATTTTCATAGAAATCCATTCTATGGATCCAATATGACTCATGGGTTTGAGCCGTATGTTGGGGTAAGAGTGGTATGGTCCTGTCGTATGCTAGCTAGTGTTAGTTGGTGGGATGATTTTGGTCATTGGAATGGGTATGACTTAGGGGTGAGTCGTAGGGGCTTGGTACGAGTCGTATCAGGGACTCGTATGGTGGGCAGTGTTTGATCCTCCTGGTATTTTATTCTGCCAGGGATACTGGTCATGGGTATGGATCGTATGCTGTGGTTACGACTTGGTTAGATAAGTCATATGCTGGACAGTGTCTAATCCAAGGTTGAGGCTTGGATACGAGTGGTAGAAACCAATTGTATTGAAGGGTACGATTCGTATGAGTCGGTCGTATCCCTGTGATGAGGTTTTAAGGACTTAAGTGGAGTATTCTCGATATTTTTCTACTTATCCTAATTACGATCCATGACTTCTAATATACTTAGAAGGTTATTTACACTATTATTCTATTCATTAACACTTCGAAACTACTTCTAAACATCCAATAATTTTCTCTAGAGCTTTTGGGGCAAGGAAGCTAGGGTTTCAACTAAGGGAGTACTTTGGTGCTTGCTTTGGTGATTTTCATCCGTCATCTTTTTTGATGTAAGGCATGTGTCTCTTTCCTACTTATTACTACTAAAAAGTTATGGATTTTATGGATGAAATATGGTTTCAATATTGCATGATTAATGGTTTCCAACTATAATTGGGGTTTTGATGTAAATGCTTGGTTATGATTTCCCATGATTTTTAATTATTCTTTTCTAGGCATTAATGGTGGTTTTGGATAGTTCTATTGCAAGGTAATGGTTTTTAAAATTGGTCCTGGTTATCTTATGCCTCCAAAGTGTTTGACAAATTATTTATAAAGATATGTTCATTGCATTGACGTCTTTTAATGAAACTCTTGCTTGGTTTCGACTTATATATGAAACTTAAATGGTTTAAATAGTTTACAAAGGTTTAAGGCTAATTGGTTATGCTTATGAAGAACATAGCAGTCTCCCAAAAGGTTAATATTGAAACGAAAATGGCAGTTAAAAGTCCCCTTAACGTAAATGTTTTGGCTATGGATAAAGGTTTGCAACTATGGTTGGTATGGCGATACTACTGGTTATTAAATAGCCTTGGTAAATAAATGGTAAATGGATTGGTTGGACATGGTTTCAATTTGGGCATTAATGGCGAGATGTGTAGCTAAGCCGTGGAAGATGGCGGTCCCGGGGAGGGGGGGCCAAAACCAGAAACTAATATTTACTAATATGAGGGGTTTTGGTGATCGTGTGTATGTGTCACATTTTATATTGGGGAATGTACTAGTCATCCCATGGGATATTGACTGGTCGTGCGGCTATACTAACTGTGACCCTATTCGCAGTGGAGATACACCCATATGGCTCGTGGGTGGTTAGGACAACAAAGGTACACAACCCAAATAAAAGTTTTAAATGCAAGCTAAACACGGTTCCCTTTCCTGGCACATATATATGTATGGTGATGTGTGTATTTTAACCATATATTCATAGCACATATGGATGATTTTACTTGGTTATTTAAATAACATTATTTCATACTTATCGTCAGAAATATTCTAGTGGTCATTCGCTAGCCCGTTTACTGGCGGTTGTATACCCCTGCTATGCAGGAACCAATCGTTCGATTCTTCCTACATAGTGATTGACTTGAGGACAACACTTGTACTGAAGTGGTGAGCTTCCCTCCTTTCGAAAGGCTCCATTTCATTTTATGGACATCTTTTGACATTTTAATTTTAATTTTGGATATTGGTTTTTGCCATGGTTGGGGATGTTCCTAACTGAATATTTTTAATCTTTTGGATAGAGGCTTTGTGGTACTTCTGGGGGTTAGTATGGGCGGGATCGGTATTGGTGTTTGCCTTAGCATTGGTATTGGTCTTGGGGCTTACTCTCTTGGACGTTATTGTTGGTTCTTCCATTGTATTACATTTTAGGATTGATTATCATATTATCTTTTTAAATTCCCTATTATTATGGCCTGGTTTATGGCCTTTGGTTAGGTTTGATAGGGTTGGATGGCTGGGTTGGTACGGTTAGACTCGGTTAGGTCAGTCACGGTTGTGTCCATATCGTAGAGTCTTCAAATGAGCATTTACGCAATCTTGTCGTATGCTCGAAATTCATCCCATCTAAGACTGCATAAGGTGGTTAGGTTAGGTAAACGGGGCATTCCCCGGTCCTAGTTGGACTTGAGATGTCCATTATGTCTAGGCCCTAGTTCGGGTCATGTCAAGTTAGTTTTAGAGATTTAGGTTCATGGTCTGTTGGGAATTCACAATGTCATGTCGAGTAGAGTCTTTTTTAGGGGTGTGTAGCATGCCACACTCATAAGAGAAAGGCTGCAAGACATTTAGAAATGTTTTACTTTCTTTGTATTCTACCTTCAAACTTTTGTTCTCAGTCCTGGAATCCTCTCTAGTCTTTGGTTGTTTGTTAATTAGATCATGCCTCCTAGATCTGGAATGCAAAGAAACTCTTCTGCCTCATTAAGGAATATTTCTGAAGGGGTATATCCTACTACTGGAGTAATCTTCAATCTCAGGGTCCTATTCCTAATTGTGTTGGAGTTCCTCCTATCCCTCTTACTGCTCCTCATGTCCCTCAGGGTAACATGATAAACATAGAGTTTCATCAATCTATTTATGTTATTTCTCAGATGGTCGCTGCTTAGGCTGAATAGGGTGCAACTGGTGCTTTGTCTGATGAGGCCATAAGGATTGGTCAATTTATGAAGATGGGTTCTTCTACTTTACGGGAGAAAGGTGGAGAATGACCCATAAGGCATCTTGGATGAAATAGAGAAAATAGTTTGGGTTATGTAGGTTACTAATGTGGAGGGAGTTAACTTTGAGTCTTATCAGCTTAAGGATGTCGTTTATTAGTGGTATAAGAAGTGAAAGATAGATAAGGAGGATATGGAAGAGAAAGGGTTATGGAAGGCCTTTTCTAATGCCTTCATGGTTTATTTCTTTCCTCAATAGTTGAGAAAAGCTATGATGGAGGAGTTTGTGAACCTTAACCAAGGGAGGATGTTTGTAAGGGAATATGCCTTGAAGTTCCATCAGTTGTCAAGGTATGCTCCTAATTTGGTTGTTGACATGAGGTCGAGAATGAGGAAGTTCGCTTCTAGGATGAATAGAGATTTAATTCTGGAGAGTAATACTTTTTTCCTCATTAAGGACATGGACATATCTTGCTTGATAGTTTATATGAAGCAGGTTGGAGACAAGAAGAAAATAAAAGCGGAGTTTGGAGATAGGCAAGGAAAATGGTGCAGGTTCTCTGATCAGGGAGGTGCGCAGTCTCAGGGTGGTAGAGATGGTGACAAGTGGAAGAAAAAAAGTGAGGGAGTTCTTGTTCCTTCATTACTGCCAGTACTCCTTACCCACAATACTCGGGCGACAGGCGTCATTAAGGTGGTGATAATTCTCGGGCACAGGTTGCCCAATCTCAAGCGAGCGGAGGTCAGTTGTTTTCTTTGTACCCTCTTTGTCGGTTCTACGGTCGTCCTCATTGGGGATTTTGTGAGGAAGGGAAGGATAAGTGCTTTAAGTATGGTAAGGCAGACCATTGGCTCAAAGATTGTTCGGTTAGTAAAGTCTCTACAGGGGTGAATAAGATTCATATGGCTTTATCTTCTGCTCCTATACCTAGTGGTATCGCATCTGCTTTTGTTACTACTCCTAGTTCTACTGTTGATCAAAACAGGTTGTATGCTTTGGCATCCCGACAGTAATCTGAGGCATCACCTGATGTTGTTACTGGTATGTTACAACTTTTTTCTCGTGACATATATTATTTGCTTGATTCAGGATCCACTCTATCTTATGTGACTCCTTATATAGCTGTTTTTTTGGTTTTGATATAGAAATTATTTTTGATCTATTTTCTATTTCTACCCCAATAAGAGACTCGGTCATTGCTGAACAGGTCTATAGGGTATGTGTGGCAACTGTTGGTGACAGGCAAAACTTGGTAGATTTTTTTGAGTTGGGAATGGTGGATTTTAAGGTAATTTTGGGTATGGACTAATTGCATTCTTGTTATGTATCTTTAGACTATCGGACTCATAAAGTCATCCTTATGTTCCCTGCTGAGCCAAAAATAGAATGGGAGGGTTGTTCTTTAGCTTTTAAGGGGAAATTTATTTCTTATATTAGAGCTCGAAGGTTAATTTCTAAAAGGTGTATTTATCACTTAGTTCGGGTTAAGATTCTAACTTGTAAGGTCCTCCTTTGCAGTCAGTTACTGTGGTTAATGAGTTTTCAGAAGTCTGCTGGATGATCTACCTGGTGTTCCTCCAAATATAGAAGTAGAGTTAGGTATTGATTTTCTTCTAGACACTCATCTAATATCTATTCCTCTATATAGGATGGCTCCGTCTGAATTAAGGGAACTCAAGGGGCAACTTAAAGATCTTCTGGATAACGGGTTTATTCATTCTAGTGTTTCTCCATGGGATGCACTAGTGTTGGTTTTGTGCAAGAAGGATGGTTTCCTTAGGATGTGCATTGACTACATGCATTTGAATAAGGTAACGGTCAATAACAAGTATCCTCTCCCCAGGATAGATAATCTATTTGATTAGTTACAGGGTGGCAAGATCTTTTCTAAGATAGATCTTCGGTCTGGGTACCATCAGTTTAAGATTAGGAAAATAGATATCCCTAAGATGGTTTTTTGTACTTGGTATGGGGATTTTGAGTTCTTGGTGATGTCATTTGGATTGAAAAATTCTCCGGTGGCATTTATGGGTCTGATGAATAGAGTTTTAAGGAAATATTTAGATCTCTTTGTCATTATGTTTATTGATAACATCCTGGTTTATTCGGAGAGTCATATGGATCATGCTAATCACCTCTATGTGATATTGCAGACCTTAAACAAATAACGGTTGGTTGCCAAGTTCTCTAACTGTCAGGTTTGGTTAAATGCTATAACTTTCTTGGGTCACATTATTTCTAATGAAATGCTAATGGCTGATCCGCAAAAGGTTGCTATGGTGAAGGGGTGGACGAGGCCCCTGACTCCATCTAATATTAGGAGCTTATTTTTTTTGCTGGGTAATATAGGTGGTTTGTGGAAGGCTTCTCATCAATGGTGGCTCCTCTGACTAAGTTTACTTAGAAGAAAGCTAAGTTTTATTTGTTGGATGCTTATGAGGGGAGTTTTTAGAAGTTGAAGGATAAGTTGACTTCGACTTTAATTTTATCCTTGATAGAAGGCAATAATGGGTTTGTGGTTTATTGTGATGCATCTCGGGTGGGGCTTGGTTGTGATTTAATATAGCATAGGAACATGATTGCCTATGCTTTCAGGCAGTTGAAGGTGCAAGGAATTATCCTACTCTTGATTGAAGTTGTTGCCGGTTGTGTTTGCTTTGAAATTATGGCAGCATTATCTGCATTGTATTCACGTGGATATCCTTTCTGATCATATGAACTTAATCTCAGGTAAAGGAGATAGCTTGAGCTTATCAAGGACTATGATATAAGTCTTCACTACCACCCAAGTAAGGATAACATAGTTGTTGATACTCTTAGTATGTTGTCTATGAGAAGGTTAGCTCATCTCGAGAAAAGAAAGGGGCAATTGGGGAGGGATATTCACCGTTTGGCCAATCTTGGAGTTCATCCCTTAGACTATAAGGATAGTGGGATTATGGAGAAAGAATTGATTTGATCATCTCTTAGTATAAAGATTATGTAGAAGCAAGTGTTGGATCCTATCTTGATAAAAATCAAGAGTTGTGTTGGCGGGCAAAAGGTGGCGGTGTTTGAGATCAGCGATGATGTTACTTTGAAGTACCAAGGGAAGTTGTGTGTTCCTGATGTCGACGGTTTGCGGCAAAGAATTTTTGCTGAGGCATATGATTCCCGCTATGTTGTTTATCTCAGTTCGACAAAGATGTATCATGATCTTAAGGAGATCTACTAGTGTAATGGTATGGAGTCATGGCCAAGTGCATGGTGTTTCAATAGGTTAAAGTTGAGTACATAAGGCCTCGTGGATTGCATCAGGAAATAGAGTTCCCCAAATGGAAGTGGGAGGTAATCAATATGGATTTTATTATCGATCTCCTTAGTCTAGGAACCAATTTGATTCAATTTGGGTCATCATGGATAGGATGACAAAGTCTACTCACTTTCTGCCAGTGAGAACGACCTTTTTGGTGGAGGTTTATACAAAGTTATATTTTCAAGAGATAGTGAAACTGCATGGGGTACCTGTCTCAATAATTTTTTATCATGGTACGCAGTGTATATCTTACTTCTGGCAGACCTTCCAGAAAGGGTTAGGGATAAAGGTTAGTCTGAGAACGGCTTTTCATCTGTAGTTTGATGGGCAAGTGGAGAGAACTATTCAGACATTAGTGGATATGCTTCGGTCCTGTGTGATTGATTATGGTGGCAATTGGGTTGAGCATCAACCTTTGGTATAGTTTTCTTACAAAAATAGTTATCATTCTAGTATTGATATGGCTCCTTTCGAAGCATTGTATGGTAGGAGGTGTAGATCTCCTAGTGGGTGGTTTGAACATAGTGAGGCAGATATATTTTATCCTGATTTGGTCTATCAAGCTCTGGTGAAGGTGAAGTAGATTTTGGATAGGCTCAAGGCTTCCCAGAGTCATCAAAAGTCCTATGCGGATATTAGACGTAGAGACTTAGAGTTTAAGGTTGGGGATAAGGTGTTCCTAAAGGTGTCTTCCATGAAAGGAGTAGTGTGTTTTAGCAAGAATGGGAAGCTAAGTCCCCGGTTTATTGGTTCTTATGTGATTACGCAGAGTGTCGACAATGTTGCTTATAATTTAGAGTTACCTGCGAGTTTGGGTTTAATCCATCCGATATTTCATGTTTCCATGTTGAAGAAGTTCATTGGTGTTCCTTCTTAGATTATTCCTTTGGTAGGGTTAGATATCTTAGATTCTCTGTCTTATAAAGAGGTCCTGTTTGAGATATTGGATAGGCAGGTTCATCGGTTGCAGAGCAAGGATGTTGCTTTGGTTAAGGTTCTGTGGAGAAACCATAAGGTGGAAGATGCTACGTGGGAAATGGAGGAGAACATAAAGTTCAAGTATCCACTCTTGTTTTCTGCTCCTGGTATTTGTGCGGAAGGAATGTGTTATTGAACACATTTTTATTTTCTGAGTTTGTTAAAGGAAAGGTTTGGTCTCTTGCATCATTGTTTTCTATCTTTGTAAAGGTAAGAATGGAGACATCAAAACGTGGGATTGATGTTTGAAAATGCAAATGAATCTGTGTGTGGTTACCCCTACCTTATCTAGCATTCAGGGATGAATGTTCCTAGTGAGGGGGGGGGGGTGATATTACATCCTTTATTTTGGCCTTAGAAATTTTCATTGAAATCCATTATCCGAACCCAAAATGACTCATGGGTACAAGCCATATGTTGGGGTACGAGTGGTATGGTCCAATGGTATGCTAACCAATATTAGTTGGTGGGATGGTTTGGTCACTGGAATGGGTATAACTTTAGGGTATAAGTAGTAAGGGTTTGGTACGAGTTGTATCAGGGAGGGCAATGTTTGATCCCCCTGGTAATTCATTCTGCCAGGGTACGGGTCATAGGAACACATCGTATGCTGTGGTTACGACTTGGTGGATGAGTCTTATGCTGGACAGTGTCTTATCCAAGGTTGAGGCTTGGATACGAATGGTGGAAACCAATCGCATTGAAAGGTACGGCATGTATAGGTCAGTTGTATCCCTATGAGGGGTTTTTAAGAAACTGAAGTTGGGGTATTCTAGACGTTTTCCTACTTACCCTAATTAGGACCCATGACTTCTAATACACTTTGGTGGTTATTTACCCTATTATTTAATTCATTAACTCTTAGAAACTACTCCTAAATATCTAATAATTCACTAAAGAGCTTTTGGGGCAATGGAGCTAGGGTTTCAAGTAATGAAGTACTTTGGGGATTGCTTTGGTGATTTTTTTTTTCTTGGTTTAAGGCATGTGTCTCTTCCCTACTTATTACTTCTAAAAAGGCATGGATTTTATGGATGAATTATTGTTTCAATATTTCATGATTTATTGTTTTCAACTATAATTGGGGGTTTTTGATGTAAATGCTTGATTATGGTTTCCCATGGTTTTTAATTATGCTTTTTCTAGGAATTAATGGTGGTTTTGGATAATTGTAAAGAAAGGTAATTGCTTAATGGTTATTGAAATTAGTTCTTGTTGTCTTATGCTCCAAGGTGTTCGATAAAATTCTTATAAGATATGTTCATTGCATTGACTTTTTTTAATGGAACTCTTGCTTGTTTTCGGCTTATGAATGAAACTTTAAATGCTTTAAATGGTTTACAAAGGTTTGAGGCTAATTTGTTATGCTTGTGTAGAATATGGAAGTCTCCCAAGAGGTTTATATGGTAACTGAAAGGGCATTTGGAAATTCCCTTAACCTAAATGGTTTGGCTATGGATAAATGCTTGGAAGTATGGGTTGTATGATGATACCACTGGTTATTAAATATCCTTATTTAATAAATGGTAAATGGATTGCTTGGACATGGTTTTAATTTGGGCATTAATATCGCGATGTGTAGCTAAGCCTTGGAAGGTGACGATCTAGGAGGGGCTAAAACCAAAAACTAATATTTGCTGATATGAGGGATCTTGATAACCGTGTGCGTGTGTCACATTTTATATTGGAAGATGTGCTAGTCATCCCATGGGATATTTTCTGGTCATGCGTCTATAGGTATTGGACTCTTTCAGCAAGGGAGCTAAACCCATATAGCCTGTGGGTGGTTCGGACGGCATAGGTACACATCCCAGATAAAAGTTTGAAATACATCTAAACACGGTTCCTTTTCCCGGCACTTATATATATGTATGGTTGTATGCATCATGGATGGTTTTACTTGGTTGTTTAAATGGCATTACTTTATCTTTATCTTGAGATACATGATAGTGGTCTTTCGCTAACCTATCTACTGGTGATTATTTACCCATGCTATGCAGGAATGGGCCGTTTGACTCCTCCTACATAGTGATTGACTCGGAAAAAATACTTGGACTGAAGTGGTGAGCTTCCATCCCTTTGGAATGATACATTTCATGTTATGGACATCTTTGGAGATTTTTATTTTGTTTTGGGTATTGGTTTTGTCCATGGTTGGGGCATGTCCTAACCAGATATTTTTACTCTTTTGGATAGAGGCTTTGTGCTACTTATGGGGGTTGGTACGGGAGGGATCGGTATTGGTGTTTTCCTTGGTATTGGTATTGGTGTTGGGACTTACTCCCTTAGACGATATTGTTGTTTGTTCCATCGTATTACATTTTGGGATTGATTATCATATTATGTTTTGATATTCCCTTTGTTTATAGCCTGGTTTATGGCCTTTGGTTTGCTTTGATATGGTTGGATGGTTCGGTTAGTACGGTTAGACTCGGTTGGGTCGGTCACGGTTGTGGCCCTATCCTAGAGTATTCATGAGAGCATTTTACACAATTTTCTTATATGCTCGAAATTCACCCCATCTAAGGCTGTATAAGGTGGTTGGGTTGGGTAAAGGGGGAGGTCCCTGGTCCTGGTTCAAGTTGGGATGCCACTTAAGTCTAGGCCCTGATTTGGGTCATGATAAGTACTCTGATCAGTCAAAAGGATGTGTGTTCATGTGTGAGCAAGATAGTAGCATTGTAGCTGAAACAAAGTCACGCCATGTTTCATTCATACAAAATGATTAGTCTAAACATGAGGAGATAGTTGAAGATTTTTCCCTTTATGAATATATGGATTAGAACATTTCATTGAAGATATTTAAATGGATTTTAGTAGGAGTAATTTTGATGATAATGAATCAGTTTCTATTTCCACGGATAAGCAATTTTAATCAAATTCTTTTATTATTGATGGTTTGAGTGAAAGTAACGCATCAATTGATAAATCAATTTATCAATCTCAATCACGACAAACAAGTTGTGCACCAATTATTCTATATCGATTTGCGATCAAGGGAAAAGTATTTATAATTACTCTAGATGACAAAGAGTTATGAAATATAAATGAGTCTCCTGCATGCTGCGCTAAAAACTGATTAAAACTAATGAAGTAGGAGATGGATTCATTGATATCTATCCAACTGTGTGTACTGGTTGATCTACATGTACGCCATAAAGTTATTAGAATTAAGTGGATTCTCAAAATAAGGCTTAAGGTAGATGGTCATATCGAAATATTGAAATCTCATCCAGTTGCTAAGGAGTACAAGCAAAAGTACGGAATTGATTACGAAGAATTTTTTTTTACCTATTGTACATTTTCTGTGAATAAAATTAATTTTGTCAGTTGTGGCTATGTTGAATTTTTAATTCCATCAAAGAGATGCAAAAATCGTATTTCTCAAAAGAGAATTAAAAAAGAAAATACACATGGAAAAATGTAATGACACTCCGGTTCATTATGTGTATTTTCATATTTTTTCTGTAATTAGACACTTTCCATAGTTGTCCTAAGTTATTTATAATCCTTTGAAACTGACAGTTTGGTGACGAGCAATTTATTTATTTATTAGAGTCACTTTTCTGTTACGGAGCTTTTGAAGTTATGAATATAACCATTCTCGGTCCAAATATCAGGTAAATGATCTCGGATGCTAATTTAGATAGTTCTATTAGCTCTGAATATTTATTTTTGGCTAGCAGGACTCGTGGTTTGGATCTCGATGGTTTCAGATTTATTTTGGACTATTGGGTGAATTTTGATAAAAAATAGACACTTAGATGTAGGATCCACATTTTGTCAAACTGAACTTGGATAGAAATTTTTATGGCTTTGTTGAGTCTATAATGTCGAATTTGGCTGAAATGCATAGCTTATTGCATGTAGGGGTATCCAAATTAATTTTGAGCACCCAATCGGAGTCCGCGGTAACTTAGGAAATTTGTTGGTGCCTAGGTTGCTGGTCCAGCCGCTTTATGTTCCTAGAGAACACTTTTGTGGCTCATGACAGCTTTGGCAATGGTTGGCCAGCTGAGGCTAGATTGCTTTAACACCCACTTGCCGATTTAGCAGTCATTCACTCACAAAATCTACTATCGCTGGTAGTTGTATATATATATATATATATATATATATCATTTTTCTCAAGTTTCAGCTTCAAATGCTAAGTGTAAAGCTCCATAAGAGAATATGGAAGCTTGACATTTGTGTGGGAATTAAATTGAAGTTGGTATTTTGTTAGGGGCATCGTTTTGATCATCTCCTTGTGTTAATTTCGTAAGTAACCTGTTTGATTTTTGTTTAAAGTTGTAGTTAAAATTCATGACTGTCCGAGCTTTATGGGTCTGTTTTAGGTCTAATCGGAGCTTGTATTATAATTATATGGGCAAATGATCCTTGAGCTGAGAGAAATTAAGTGATATTTTTAATTTCGTGATTCTGTAAATGGGCCCCACATATGATTTTTAGTTTGATTTTTGATCTAGAACGTATTTTTGAAATATAGGTATCAATATTCTCCTCTCGATGTGTAGAACATTATTTTATTAGTGTGGCAGCATTCGAAGGCTTCTCAAAAGGAAAAAAAACTCTGGTGTATAAAATTATACATGTTTTTAGCGGCATCCAGGTAGGCTTGGCTTACATTTCTCCAAGACTTTGCTTTATAATAGTATAAGCGTGATATTGTGCTAGTTTTGGGTTGGCACTTAGGGATCGATTGTTATGTTATCCCTCATGTTACACTACGATTATCCTTTAGGACTAGACTTAGCTCTTTTAGTGCCTTACGATTGAGATTGAAAAGCCTTAGCCTAGGTTAGGGTAGGTTCTTTCCTTAGGTTGGATTTTTAGTGTTTTGTAATGTTCCCCACTATGCATTTTATGATGGAATTTTTAGAAGAGTGCCCTTTTTAGACCTTAATGATCACTTATATTTTTTAGGCTATTGTCTACGTTTGGGAGTTATCTTAGACACTATTTTAACACCTATTTCTCACGACCCAAATCACGGATCATGCGAAGACCTATTCAACTCTCCCCTTGGTAGGAGAACCCTTACCATTCAACCATTCAAGTCTCATGAAAGATATTATTAAACCTTAAGCATAAGTAAATCCTTGAATAAATCATCTTTGTTCAAAACATATTTATAACATAAGAACATTGTGAATATAAATCAATTGTTTTTCCCAAGACCTAATCGAAATTGGTACAAGAGCACTAAATAAATAAAAGAATGACCAAAAAAACATCTATCAACGAGTAGGATGACAAAACCTTCCAAAGAATAACCACTATTTGTCATGGCCCAAGACTACCCCTTAGTCATAACACAGTGCTTAGAGCCACAAGTGATCCCAAGCTAACTCATGTACTAGCATAATGCTTGAGTAACTGATAAAAATATATATATAAAAGATAAATTGATTTTGCAGAAGCATAATCATGAGATAAGGTATTTCAGTAAGATACTATAAAAAATTTACAATAATGTAATCTGAAAGATAGAGGAACTTAAACTACGTACAATGACTCTAACTGACCATCTATGAAAGTTGAGATATAACCCCCAACTATCCCTAATAAATACATACATATGAATAAAAAAATAAAATACAAGAACTGTGAATGACTTCAGTCCTCGAAATATGAAAACTCATCACCTACTGGCTGAATGCTATGATCTGTTTTGATTATGATGAGAGTAAGCACCTGAATCTATATCACATAAAAAATATAGGCAAAAGAGGTATGTGATCGATACTTTGGAGTGCCCTAAGTTTGTGAGACATACATTAATCATGAAAATGCTTAAAACATTCTTTGAAATGGAGGACCTAGACCATTTGCTGAAATGTGCATTTAAAACATGCTTGTAAGCAAAAGTTGTGAAGCATAGTGAAATTTCTAAATCATGAGCTAAAATATTTCTGTAAACTGGAAAATGATAGAATCATAAATATTATATTTAGTCTCGAGTAAATGTTGAATATGATGTAAAATTGTACTGAATGCTAACTGAAAAATGAAGAGATGGACTTGAGTGCAAGCTGAATGCATGTAACTGAACTATAGTTTACATTGTCAGTCCTCAACTCCGGGTGACCCCTTATAATATACGATGAAATTGTAGTTCTTAAACTTAGTGACTTCTACTAAATGTATCAGTGGACGGGTGATCCTTCACCCCTGCGTTCGCTTGGTGCTAAGTAATACTCCAAATAGAATATAAACTGATACACTGAATAACTCAATGATATTGAAGTCTTGAGGTTCAAAGATAAGTTCTTCATCTGAAATAATTCTAAATCATGAAAACTGAATGACAGAGTATTTGACTGACAATATATGATACCCTAGATCACTGGGTGTTCATAACCCTCCATCTCTGAAGAATGCAACTCATAATGAATATTTAATATTTGAAAGGAAAAAAGAGAAATTTCATAGCACAAGTTCAAAATCATGAATTTACCAACATACCGAGGGTTCAAAATTCCAAGTCTGTGAAAATACTAATTATCATGGGAAAACATGGTATGTCAACTAATATGGCTTGAAATCCATAAAATCGTGATAACTAATGCTTACTAATTATCATGGGAAAATATGGTATGTCAACTAATATGGCCTGAAATTCATAAAATCATGATAAATAATGCTTAATAGTCTGGAAAACAGACACATCTTATATAGCTTGATCATATCCTTGAAATCTTAACTAATATCATGTAAATCATGCATGGATTTGAGAATACCATGAATGATATAATATGGGCCTAAGAAACCATGAATAATCACTAAATCATGCTCATGAGAGACAATTTTATCATGGGGGATAGAATTTAAGCTTGGAGTAATAATTGGGTAAAAATCCTAGTTTATGAAAATCATAAAATTCAAGAATAAAAATCATAATTTGAGCATGAGGATGAAATTATATCCTCATTGAATACCCACATACCTGATTACTCATGATTCTTGAACTAATATTTTGTGAATTTTAACTTGGAGATGAAGAATCCTAATTTCTTGCTTTAAGGAAGAGAAAATTGCATGTTTCTTTGAATATTCCATGTATTGTTTTGAGAATGGTGGATTAGTAGTTGTTTAAGATTTATATTCAGCCTTATGATAGCTTAAATGATGTAGTTTTGAGGTTAAAAGAGTGGAAAAATACCAAACAACCCCTAAAAAATTGTCTGAAAAACTCCTGAAAGCAATCCCGACGACTTAGGAAATGACTTGTTAGGTCTGGGCAAGAGTCGTTGCGTGACTCATGGTCAAATGGACGAAATTCGGCCCCTACTATCATGGCAAAAACTCCTCCTGGCGAATCATTTTTTCTAAAAATGAGTCGATATTATTGACAACTTTGACAGTGCTTCAGTAACATAATCATAATATTTTATTTCGATATCGGATAAGGGCAAAACGGGTAGTATTGAAAAGATAATTCAATTATATACCTATCTGTAGGTCTTAGGCTAAAAAATTCTTAGTAATCATAAAGTTATGCTCATTTGAATCTGACTATAGTTATATTCTTCACAGAAATTTAATGGTGAAGAAATGTTTTGACTTGTCTATAAACTAGGCATTACTTGTGGCCTTAATAAATATCTAAATAGCTTACCAAACTACAAAAATTTGAATTTTTATTTTGTATTAACTTTTCTAAAGAGAAACGTGAGTTTTAGCATCTCTAGGAACATTAGTGTGCCATGCCCTTAACTCGGAGCACACCGGGCGTGCCACGCTCTTAACTCGGAGTTCATAGGGCGTGCCACGCCCTTATAATGTTTCCTCACTGGTTTACTTATTAAAATTCTCATAATTAGTTTCTCAGGTATTGGATTAAGGCATTGTAAAAACGATTTAATTATATTTCAGTAGGTGGGTCTTGAGCTCTAAAATTCCATATATTCTAGAATTTATACACGTTCAGTGTTAACCCTTATAGTATTTAAAATCAAAATTCAGTTGATAACAAAAGTTCTCAACTGAACTTTGTGCTAAGTGTTTCCTATGAACATTCTATTGGAAATTAGGCACACGCAGCGCAAGAAAACAAGAAGTATTACTCTAATGTAATATAGACAACCAATATAAACACATAATTCATGCAAAGAATGCTTAAAAATAATAAGGAATGCCACTTAAAGCATGAGAAGATATCATAAAGAGAATACATCTTTGAATTTGCGATCTTCTATAATGAACCCAAATTCACAGTCAAACTCTCTCAATACTTGGATGGGCATGCTATACTTTTATCGGAATTGCTTACATACTATATATAGCGATGAAGGAGATGATTCAGGTTCGATTTTCCACCTTGACTTAGTTGTGCTTATTTTGTACTTTATCATGATTTAGCTTAGTCAACCAATAATTCCTACTGAGTACCCATTGTTTTGGTACTCTACTACCCTTCTGTACCTTTTTGGTGAAGATTCAAGTATTATTTATCACCTTTGATCGTGGTTCATACAGAGATAGAGTGAACTCTTAGAGTTCGAGTCACACAATTTCCTTCCATCTTTTGGATTCAGTCTTTTGCATTTGAGCCAAATATATTACCTATTCTAGATTTGGAATTTTAGTGATACTATTAGTTGCTCTTATACTAGCTATACCAGGTTTTTGGATCGGAATCTGGTATGACTATTTATTCTACCTAAGATCATTATGTTAGCAATTGATGTTCATTAAATTTCACCTATGTTGGGCCTTTCTTACCGGATTAACTCATTAAATTAGCTACGGGTTATGGTATGGGCATACCTACTGGTAGGAATTGGTAGGTGCCATCATGAATCATTAATCGGGTCGTGACAAATTGGTATCAGAGCCTAAGTTTCATCGATATTCTTGGTACAAAAGCAAGTGTCTAGTAGGGTCCTGCGAATCAAAATATTGACGTTTGTGTTCTATCTTCGGGAGGCTATGGGACATTCTTAGGAGTTCTTCACTTCTTTCACTCATATCGTGCGAAAAGTCAGAGTTGGTTCGTAGAATATTTTCTCAACTTTACTCTTCCATAGAATGTCAGGGTACATGTACCGCTACATGAGATGAGGGTTCCAGGACTGAACCTAGGAATCCTCCTGCGACTATTGAAGATGGATGACCTAGAAGCTGCGGACCACCTAAAGACGTGTCCACAATTAAAGGATAGGATAGGTCGCCGCCCCCAAACCCTATTCCTGTACCCGAGCCAGAGATTCTTTCTCTAAAGCTAGAAGTGGACCCGGGATCAGCTCAGGCTCCACCAAGATTCATTTCTTCAGTAGTGCTCAGAGATGCATTGGTTCAGATTTTGGGTATTAGTAGTTGTAAAGCATTAGATGGTACATAGTCTGCAGATCAAAGTGGTGCGGAGGCACGGTTATAACCAATAACTGCGGTACCTAGAGTACAGATTCCTCTTACACTATTAAGTTTTCAGTCGATAGTCTCCTTTCCAGTGGTTCCCCGTCGTTCTATATCTTTTGAGGAGCAGCATATGTTGGGATATTTCATGAGATTACCTCCGCCGAGATTTTATGGATCTCCTAGAAAGGATTCACATGAGTTCCTGACGCGTGTAAGGATATGCATTATGGTTTGGCCTCGTGGATACTCTTGTAAGGATTATACCTTATTTTAGTTGGACTTATCTTCTCGTCATTGGTGGAGAAATTTTATGGATTCTAGACCAGCTGGATTTCCCCTTTTTGCTCAATTCTCTAAGATGTTCATAGAGGAGAATATGCATCGCAACCTTAGAGATTGATTGAGAGATCAGTTCCCCAGATAAAAGTAGATATTCATGACAGTTGCAGAGTATGAGATAGTTTGCTTCTTTGTTAGAAGGTTGAGACATTTTACTTACATGTCTCCTCAGAGTTATCCTCAGCGTTCATCCATTTTGCCTCGGAGTCAGTTAAGCCGACGTGATCTGGCAGCTCTTTAATTTACTAATGGAGGTCAATATAGTGTTACTGATCTCCTTAGTAAGGGAAATGGTTATTCTTCTAGGGGCTCATTTCCTAGTTTGTCTATATGTAATGGTCATTCTTGGTTAGTCAGATCTTTTGGTTTTGGTTATGCTCAGACTTCTTGATTTACTTATGGACTTCCTAGTCAGTATTTATGGGATTTCCCTAGTTGTGGGGAATGGTTGGTTGAGCATAAAGTAGTCCCTTTATTAGAGCATTTCACCCCTCAGTTAGATGTATTTCTCTTGGTTGCAGGGTGGCTACCAAAGTTCTCGGGGTCATTTTTAGACAAGACAGGAGGTTGGTCAGGTTCTCAACCAAGTATTGGGCACAATTAGTTATACATAGTACATGTTAGACCAGAGTCTTAGACTTCAGATTCTGTAGTTATAGGTGTGATTTTGATTTTCCATTAGTCGGCCATTTCTTTATGAGATCTCAGATCTACTTATTCTTATCTATGTATATTTTCTTATTATACACCATAGATTGAGTTTTCTATTGATTTATTATTTATGCCATTGTATATATCTATTCTCATAGGTGATTATTTAGTAGTTTATTGATGTATTCTGATCAGGTATTGTGACTTTCAATGATATTGATACTTATGTTGACCAATTATTCTAATTTTGGTGGATTTTATTGAGATTTTGTGCATGGACTGATTACCCCCCTATCTTGCAGTCATGGACTATTTTGCTTAGACCATTGCTTTAGCTATGCTTGGTGTACCCTGGTTGTATGGTATAGAGAGGTTACTCGTGAGCCAGTGAGGATTATATCATATGTTTGTGCTAGTAGACATATTTCTCGAGGTGCGATTCTCATGTTGCTTATGTTTATGTTGTTGGTGTTGAGAGTTCGTCGCTTAACTATGTTCTTATTATTTGTGAGTTTCATGACCTTTTCTGTCATGACCCGAACCTAGGCCCCGTCCGTGATGAGCAAACCAAACCATGAAGGTCCGGACACCCATCTAACTTGTAATCACATACACCATTCATATACAGAAAAGAAATACAAAAATATAACTGAATAAGGGATCATGGTCATGCTCTGAAAATAACATAATAATAAAAACTGTAATTCGGCAACATTAAAATAATATCTGACTCAGTCTGCGAAATCTCTACTACATAAGAACAAAGTTTTCTGAAAACTAGAACAAGGCCCCCAGTAGACCAAAACCATAATAACGATAAATGATTGAAGGAAATTAGGCCCACTAAAATATGGAACGCTTACTAACTGAACTCTGCACTTCGGTGAAAAGAAATCTACTGCTTATCCAGACCCGTAGATTGCACCTCAGAACCTAAGAGGTAGGAGGTCAATACAGTTGTACAGGTACGTAGAGTAAATCCAAAATAGTAATTGGTATTCAACAAATATGAGAGAAATTTAAAACAATTTATAAATATATCATAAGGTAAAATCACATGGGCATATTTAAAAGACTCTGTAAAATCATCTGAACTCTGTGACACTCTTTGTTTTACTTCTGCATTAGGTAATATACCCTACAATTCTATAATTTCATGGGCTATATAGACTCTGCCCTTAACTTGGCAGCCAAGCCCCCATCCCAAGTTTGCTGCAAGGGTTGGAGTCTCTGAATCTCTACAATGCCACAAGGCCATCGCTAACGTACAAAAGTAACATACCCGTATCGGCAAAATACAATTTTAGGATATGAGTCGATTGACTCGTTCCCTCTTCGGGTAACCACCTAACACTCTTTAAGACCATTTTTTATTCTTTACAACATGCAAACTCTAAAATCAAGTTCTGAAGACTCTAATTCTGCTATGGGATATATTTACATGGTATCGTCATACCATTGACTTGCAAGTCACATTATCTGAGCCATTTCTAGCAACTTATGTCTCTATTCTCAAATCATGGAATTCAGAACCACCATATAAACAATTCTTTTCAAGAAACTCATTCTTTAAAACTCATGTAAAACCATGCAAGCAATTTTGTTTATCAACAATTCAGTAAAAAAAGGTGGTCATGTCAAAATTCTTAATTTCATGCAATTCTTTCTCTTTAACACAAAACATAGCTATATCAAGAAACACTCTCTCATCATCTCTAAATCATGTTCAAATACTATGACATTGAGAAATGTACTTTCAATCATAAAACATGCATTTCAACTCTTTTCCGACAAAACCATAAACTTCAATTCAATACAAGAGAGGGAGTTCATAATTTACGCTCTTAAACAATCTTCAATATCAATTTTCATACATATACATATACATGTAAATCAATTTAGGGGAAAAGACCACAAGGCCAAAGCAATAGTAACATTGAAACATTCGGAATACATAATTTAAAACATAGATTCCAAAACCCTTTTAAAATTCATGCTTAATAATCTTAAAATCATGCTATAGTATTTTCAAGACCATGTAGTTTTTAGGATAAAACCCATGAACCTTAGACTATAAGAGTTGAAAGATGGAACCCGGATCTTGACCCTTTTCTTGGAGTATTGAACTTAAGATCTTGATTCTTGATCTTGAGGGAAAGGATTTAGGGTTTTAATTTGAGAAGAAAAATTGAATTATAGAGTGTATGATGCTTTTAGGGAGTGAATCTTATGTTATGGACAGACCTTGGGTGAGGTAAAGGTCCAAATTTCCCTTAAAAACGCAAAAAAAGAACCTGAAAATTAGGTCTACTGCCTCTCTCACGAAAATGGTTGTAACTTTTCGGTCGGGTATCGGATTTTGGAGAAATTGGTATCGTTGGAAATCTACTTCAAAGACCTTTAATTTGATAAGTAATAGGCCCTCTAATTCGATATATACAATAAGTTATGGTCAATGGAAGTTTACCCAACTTTAAACGTCCACTGAAACTTAATCGCTAGAAATGTTTTCAACTCGTCTTAGAGTTAGGTGATTTTTGTGACCTCAATTCATATTCAAAAGTATTCCTACACTATAGGATTGATAACCACATATATATTAACAAGGAATTATCTAGTTTGGGTCTATACGTGTAGGAATGACGGTCTGGATTCTAGCCCGAATGTACGGGGTGTTACATTATCTCCCCCTTGGGTTCATTCGTCCCCGAATGATAACGCGGAACACAGACAAGCATGATTACAAGCATACTAAGGACATGGAAAGAATAAAAACAAAGATTGTTCCTTCCACTTCTTGATCCACCGGATCGAAAAGGTTTGGGTATCTTTCTCGCATGCCATCTTCTGATTTCCAAGTAGCTTCTTCAACTTTTTGTTTTTTTTCCACGACATTTTAACCGAGGATATCTCTTTTCTTCTCAACTTTAAAACTTGGCTATTCAAGATTGCAATCGGTTTCTATTCATGGGATAATGAGTCTTTGACTTTAATTTCCTCTAATGGAAACACTAAAGAATGGTCTCCAATACATTTCTTCAACATGGATATATGATATACCGGATGAACAGAACCCAAACTTGCAGGCAACTCTAACTCATACGCAACCCCACCTGTACTTCTCAAAATCTGATATGGCCCTATATAGCGAGGACTCAACTTACCTTTCTTCTCAAACCTCACGACTTCCTTCATAGGGGGATACTTTGAGAAACACCTAATCACCAACCCCAAATTACAAATCTCTTCTCCTAACATCGGCGTAGGACTTCTGACAAATCTGAGCTGTCTTGAGTCGTTCTCTGATGATTTTCACATCCTTCATCGCCAACAAGATCATGCCCAAACAACCATGTCTACCCCACTTTATACCACCCTATTGGCGACCTACATATCCTCCCATACAATGCCTCAAAATGATCCATCTTAATACTGGCGTGGTAGCTATTATTATATGCAAACTCAATCAATGGCAAGATATCTACCCAGCTACCTTTGAAGTCAATTACACAAGCTCTCAACATATCCTCAAGGGTCTGAATGGTGCGCTCGGCTTGCCCATCGATCTGAGGGTGAAATGCATTACTTAGGTTCACTTAGGTACCTAAACCCCTCTGAAAAGACCTCTAAAACTATGAAGAGAATTGCGTACCTTGGTCAGATATGATGGATACAGGTTCCCCATACTGGCAAACTATCTCCTCAATGTACAGCTTGGCATATTTATCTCCCAAATAATTAGTCCTCACAGGCAAGAAGTGAGTTGACTTGGTCAGCCGGTCAACAATCACCCAGATAGAATCATACTGGTTTCGGGACCTCGGAAGCCCCGTAATAAAGTTTATATTGATCATCTCCTACTTACACAAAGGCAAAGCTATCTCTTGGGAAGTACCACCTGTCCTCATATGCTCTACTTTAACTTATTGGCAGTTTAAACACTTGGAAACATAGTTATCCATATCACGGTTCATGTTATTCCACCAATATATAGCCTTTAGACCATGATACATCTTAATAGAGCCGGGGTGAACAATATACCTCAAAGTGTGAGCTTCATCAAGGATTCTCTTTCGTAGACCATCTACATCTGGCACATATAATCATCCCCGATATATCAGAATACCGTCACCACCAATTTCAAAAGACATCACCTTCTGTTGACCCACTTCTTTCTTGATCTGCATCAAGATGGGATCTTAAACCTGCTTCTCCTTAACTTCTTCACACAGGGAAGATTTAGCTATTTCATGGACAATCACTCCCCCATCTTTGGAATCCAAGAGTCGTACCTCTAGATTTGCAAGTCGGTGAATATCCTTCACCATCTCCCTCTTTCTTTTCTCAACATGAGAAAGACTACCCATAGATAACCTGCTAAGGGCGTCGGCTACTATATTTGCCTTTCCCGGATGATAGTACAGGCTCATGTCATAATCCTTCAAAAGCTCCAACCAACGCCTCTGCCTGAGGTTCAATTCTTTCTGCGAGAAAACATACTGTGAACTCTTGTGGTCAATAAATATATCAACATTCACCTCATAAAGATAATGTTGCCAGATTTTAAGCGCAAACACCACAGCCGCTAACTCCAAGTCATGGGTGGGGTAATTGCGCTCATGCACTTTCAATTGTCAATATGCATAAGCCACCACCTTACCATGCTGCCTAAGTACAAACCCAAGTCCCACATGGGATGTATCACAGTACACAACAAAACCCTTTGTACCTTTCGAAAGAGTCAAAAAAGGAGCAGTTGTCAACTTATCTTTAATCTTTTCAAAACTATTCTCACAGGAGTCAGACCACACAAACTTTACCTTCTTCTGTGTTAACTTAGTAAGTAGAGAAACTACGGAAGAAAAACTCTCTATGAACCTTCTGTAATACCCTGCCAAACCCAAAAAGCTTCGAATATCGGTTAGAGTCGTGGGTCTGGGCCATTTTCTCACTGCCTCAACCATTAGGGGATCAACCTTAATTCCCTCACTAGACACACTATACCCCAAGAAAGAAATCGCATTTAACCAGAATTCACACATGGAAAATATTGCATACAACTTATGATCTTTGAGAGTCTGAAGGATGATTTAGAGGTGATTGTCATGGTTCTCCTTACTGTTGGAATAAATTAGAATATCATCTATGAAAACTCTAACAAACAGATCTAGAAACACACTGAACACTATATTCATAAGATCTATGAAGGATGCAGGGGCGTTAGTCAACTCGAAGGACATGACTAAGCATTCATAATGACCATAGCAGGTTTGGAAAGCTATTTTGGGAATATCTGTCTCTCTAACCTTCAACTGATGATATGCTGAATAAAGGTTTATCTTTGAAAAATATCTAGCACCCTGAAGTTGGTAAAAAGGTCATCAATTCTAGAAAGAAGATATTTATTTTTAACAATGACCTTATTTAGCTGGTGGTAATCTATGCACATACGCAGGGAACCATCTTTGTTTTGCACGAAGAGTACAGGTGTACCCCAGGTGGTGACACTAGGATGGATAAAACCTTTGTCTAGAAGGCCTACTAATTGTTGTTTCAACTCTTTCAATTTTGTAGGAGCCATTCTATATGACGGAATAGAGATAGGACGGGTGTCTGGCAGTAAGTCAATACCAAAAACTATCTCCCTATCAGGTGGTATTCCTAGGATATCATCCCGAAATACTTCATGAAATTCATTTACCACAGGGACTGACTGAAGAGAAGGACTCTCAACATTAGAATCCTTTACTCGGATTAGATGATATAGACAACCTTTAGAAATGACCTTATGGGATCTAAGATAAGATATAAAGTACCCTCTAGGTGCTAAAGAATATCCTTCCCACTCTATCGCCGGTTCATTTGAGAAGGAAAAAGTGACTCTTTGAGTTCTACAAACTAGTGTGGCATAGAACGAATGGAGACAATCCATCCCTAAGATAGCATCAAAGTAAACCATCTCAAGATCTATAAGGTCTTCCACCATATCCCAACTATAAACAGACACAACATAATTTCTAAACTCCCTCCTGGACATAATAGAATCTCCCATCGGAGTTGAAATCGAGAAAGGTTCAGTAATCACATCGGGCTCAAACCTAAAACTAGAAGCCACATAAGGAGTCATATAAGATAGGGTAGAATCAGGATCAACTAAAACATGCACATCATGAGAGAAAATCTATAACGTACCCGTGACAACATCTGGGAAGCTTATGCATCGTGGCGGTTGTTCAAAGAATACATCCGGTTACGATCGCTCCTGGCAACTGAATGGAACCCTTTTGAGACGGCGGTGGCATAGAAGAATTAGTCTGTGACTTGGCTCCCCCAATATTACCTCTCGCTATCGGAAAATCCCTATGGATATGGCTTAGCTGGCCGCATGAATAACACACCATAGCGCCAAACTGGCATCTCCCTGGATGATTTCTCCCACATATCCCACAACATGGGTATGACCGAGAGGTCTGAGCTACACTTCCCTAACACTGTGCACCCTGCACTCTTAGCCCCTGACAAAACTAAAAATTCTGGGGTCGCTGGTTTATTGGGGGTATGGACAACGTAACACTGACTGTGAACTGTTCATTACCCCAATTCTTATTCTTCTACCATCTATTACCCCAATTACCACTCTACTGCTGACTCTGGTCCTGGTCTATAGTTCTGGCTCTCTTTACTTGCATGTCCTTCTCCCTAGATTCAGTGATTCTTTTTTTCTACTCTTCCACCTGCTACATATGGACTATCAGTCTAGAGAAGTCCATATCCCTGTTTAGCATTGCCCTCTTACAATTGAGAACTAAGTCATCAGAAAGGACGGATGCGAATTTTCTCATTCGGACTCTCATATTACCAATCTTCTCCGGAGCATAACGGGCTAGTTGGTTGAACTTTAGAGTGTACTCCTTAACACTTATTTTTCCCTGCTTTTTATTCATAAACTCTTTAGCTTTGGCCTCCATCAACTCTATAGGAAAGAAACGATCAATGAAGGCTTCCACAAACTTGCCCCATACTATAGGCTCATCATTCTTACCCTTAGAATCCTCCCACTCACTATACCACTGATTCACAACTTCTTTAAGCTGATAAACTACCAATTCCACCCCATCCAACTCGTCTACATGCATCACCCTGAAAAACTTCTATATTTCATCCACATACTCCTGAGGTTCTTCCTCTACCTTGGTTCCAGTAAACTTAGGCGGGTTCATTCTTGTCACGACCCGAATGAGGGCTTGGCCGTGATAGACATACCGAACCATGAAGGCCCGAAACTCCCTTCTCTATCTGGTAATCATGCATAACATTCATATAATAAAATAAGATACGGAAATATAATCTGATACGGAAACATGGCTATACTCTGGAATTAGTTTAACAATAAGGAATGAAATCCGAAATCAACTAAACCACATCTGGAACAATCTGTAAAATCTCTACTATATAATGAAATGACAACTGTCTGAAACTGGGACAAGGCCCCCAGTGGACCAAAACCAAAATAAATAGCATAATCTGAAAGACACAGCCCTTCTGGAATTACGAAGGCTCACCAACTGTATACTTCACTGCTGTCTGAAAACTCTACTGTTTAGTAGGACCTCTGAACAGAGCTTTAGACCCTGGGAGGTAGAGGGGGTCAATACAAATGTACTAGTACGCAGAGAAAACCCAAAATAATAAGTTATATTCAACAAATATGAGAGCAATTTAAAACAGTTTGTAAACATATCATATGATAAGAAATCACATGGGCATTTTTGAAAGACTCTGTAAAATCATCTGAACTCTGAGAAATTTTTGTTACTTCTACGCTAGGTGGTATACCCTACAACTCTGAAAAATTCCATAGGCTATATAAAAGCTGCCATTAACTCGGCATCGAAGCCCCCAACCCAAGTGTGCCGCAAGGGTCGAAGTCTCTGAATCTCCTATGCCACATGGCCATCGCTAGCATACAATAATAATCTACCCGTATCGGCAAATACATTTACAGGTTAAGAGTTGCTTGAACTCACACTTTATTCGGGTTACCACCTAACCCTCTTTAATCCCCTTTTTAAAACTCTATCAAACATGCAATCTCTAAAAACATACACTGAAAACATGCTCTGAAAACATACTCTGTTATGAGATAAATACATATGGTATCGTCATACCATTGACTTGCAAGTCACATCTCTGAGCCATTATTAGTTTATCATAAATCTCTATTTTCAAAACACAAGTTTTGGGACCACCATTTCAATAATTCAATTCAAAGAAACTCTTTCTCAAACCTTATGTAAACACATGCAAGGAACTCATCTTTGTCAAGCATTTCAGTAGTACAATACAAAGTGGTCATGTCAAAGTTCTCAATTCACATTGAATTCTTTCTATTTAACACAAGAATACATTTATATCAAGAAGCACCCTCTCAACAATTTCAAATCATGCTCAAATGCTATAATATTGGGAAAACATCTTTCAAATCACAAAACCATAATCTTTAATTCAATACACGAGAGGAAGTTCATAATTTATGCTCTCAACGATCTTAAATCCCAAATTCCATACATATACAAATACGTGTAAATCAATTTAGGGGATAGGACCACAAGGTCAAAATAATAGTAACATTAAAACATTCGGAGTACGTAATTTAGAACATATATTCCAAAACCCCTTTGGAATTCATGCATAAAAATCTAAAAATCATGCTCTAATGGTTTTAAGCCCATGTAGTTTTTTTTAGGATAAACCCCACGTACCTCAAATTAGATGTTTTTGAATGATCTCTAACTTTTGGGATGCTATACTTATGATTTAAGGCTACTTCTTGAATCCCTAGCAATGGGGATTCCGAATATTGAAGAATTAAGGAAAACCCACGATTGAATCTTGAGTTTTTGGGGTTTTTAGTTTGAAACCCTAGAGCGTGTTCTTGAGTATTTTGGATGACTGTGAATGTATTCTGGTGTCTTTGGGATTAAATCCAGTGTTTAGGCTGATAAGGGTGGTGGTAGTGGAAAATACCCAATATACCCTAAATAAGACGGAATAAAAATAACTAGGAGCCCGATTTCATAGGCCACCGCGACGCGCCTCTATCGCGGTGGCTCACTGGAAATTGATGAATGGGAATTTGGCCTACTCCGCGATGTGCCACCATTGCGGAATCCCACTGGAGATTGACCATCATCGTTTACACTCTCTACGCAACACGGCAAGGACAAGAATGATGGTGTTTTACGAGTAGGACTTAAATTAATCATAACTCCTTCACCGAGTGTTCGTTTTTGACGTATCTTATATCGACAGAAAACTTATTCAATCATCTACAAAATGAAAAGTTAAAATCTAAGGGATTTCTTCGGGAAAAAGTATAAATGATTCTAGAAGCCAATGATTGATATTTTAGGGACAAAAATTTTGCTAAGAAAAACTTCGGGGCATTACAATTCTCATGAACTGACCCACCCTAGTATCCTCAAATGTAACAGGTGCAAAACTAACATCTTTCGACCGTTGAGTCTGTGCAGCCACCAGATGTGCAAGTATATGAATGGACTGTCTGAATTCTGCATTAGATACCTCTCTCTTACGAGGCTAAGTGTGGTTAGTCCCCGTACAGGGAGTTCAAGGTGCCCTGGGTGGGCTAGTCTGAGTAGATTGTACTCCCAGAGTAACAATAGCCTCCGGAGTCTAAGCTCTATTTCATTTTCTCATCCCATGAGTGGGACGGACCTCATCAGTTTGGGTATTTTGTTTGATAACACGACGTGGAGGCATGGCTATTTTCTGAAATGTAAGAGATCATTGATTAGAGGAAAGATTAGAATCCAAAGCATGAACTAAGTAACAAAGAAGGGAGATATTTCTAAACGCCTAGTAGCCTCCTGCTTATAAGTGTGGCGCGCTACACACCCATAAATAAGACTCTACACGATGTAATTTTGCAGACACCCTGGGACCATGAATCGTTCTCTGATACCAAGTTTGTCATGAACTGAACCTAGGTCCTAGCCATGACAAGCAAATCAAACCATGAAGGCCCAGACAACCATCTAACTTGTAATCACATACACCATTCATATATAGAAAAGAAATGTGAAAATGTAACTTAATAAGGGATCATGGTCATGCTATGAAAATAACATAATGTTAAGGGCTACAATTCGACAACATTAAAATTATATCCGACTCAGTCTGCAAAAACTCTACTACATAAGAACAAAGCTGTCTGAAAACTTAGACAAGGACCCCAGTAGACCAAAACCATAATAACGATAAATGACTGAAGGAAATTAGGCCCTCTGAAATATGGAAGTCTCACCAACTGAACTCTACACATTGGTCTAAAGAAATATACTGCTTATCCAAACCCCTAGATTGTGCCTCAGAACCTAAGAGGTAGGGGGTCAATACATTTGTACTAGTACGCAGAGCAAATCCAAAATAGTAATTGGTATTCAACATATATGAGAGCAATTTAAAACATTTCATAATTATATAATAAGGTAAAATCACATGGGCATATTTAAAAGACTCTGTAAAATCATCTGAACTCTGTGACACTCATTGTTTTACTTCTGCTCTAGGTCGTATACCCTACGATTCTGTATGTCCATGGGCTATTTGGAATATGCCCTTAACTCGGCAGGAAATCCCCCAACCCAAGTTTTCCACAAGGATCGGAGTCTCTGAATCTTTACTACACCACAGGACCATCGCTAGAGTACAAAAGCAACATACCCGTATCGGAAAAATACGGTTTTAGGCTATGAGTCGATTGACTCATGTCCTCTTCAGGTAACCACTTAACCCTCTTTAAGCCCATTTTTTATTCTTTTCAACATTCTAACTCGAAAATCAAGTTCTGAAGACTATAATTATGCTATGGCATATATTTACATGGTATCATCATACCACTGACTTACAAGTCACATTATCTGAGCCATTTATAGAAACTTATATCTCTATTCTCAAATCATGGAATTCAGGAGCACCATATCAACAATTCTTTTCAAGAAACTCATTCTTTAAAACTCATGTAAACCCATGCAAGCAATTCTCTTTATCAACAATTCAGTAAACATATGTTGTCATGTCAAAATTCATAATTTCATGCAATTCTTTCTCTTTAACACAAACTATAGTTATATCCAAAACACCCTCTCATCATCTGTAAATCATGTTCAAATACTATGACATTGAGAAAACTACTTTCAATCATAAAGCATGCATATCAACTCTTTTTCGACAAACCCATAAACTTCAATTCAATACAAGAGAGGGAGTTCATAGTTTGAGCTCTAAAGAATCTTCAATCTCAATTTTCATACATATACATATACATGGAAATCAATTTAGGGGAAAGGACCACAAGGAAAAAGCAATAGTAACATTGAAACATTCAGAATACATTATTTAAAACATAGATTCCAAAACCCTTTTAAAATTCATGCTTAATAATCTTAAAATCATGCTCTAGTGTTTTCAAGCCCATGTAATTATTAGGATAAACCCCACGTACCTTAGACTATAAGAGTTTAAAGATGGAACCTAGATCTTGATAGATTGAACCCGGATCTTGACATTTTTCTTGGAGTCTTGAACTTAAGATCTTGATTCTTGATCTTGAGGGAAAGGATTTAGGGTTTTAATTTGAGAGGAAAAATTGAATTATGGACTGTATTCTGCTTTTGGGGCATGAATCTTATGTTATAGACATACCTTGGGTGAGTTAAAGGTCTAAATTGCCCATAAAAATGCAAAAATAGAACCTGAAAATTACGTGCGTGCGACGGAGCATGCGTCACATGATAATCGCACGCAGCTACTGCCTCTCTCACGAAAATGTTTGTAACCTTTTGCTCGGCTATCAAATTTTGATGAAATTGGTATCTTAGAAAGATTCTTAGAAGACCTTTCATTTGATATATAGTAGGCCCTCTAATTGGATATATACAAGAATTTATGATCGATGGAAGTTGACTCAAGTTTAAACATCAACTAAAACTTAATCGCTAGAAATGTTTTCAACTTGTCTTAGAGTTAGGGGATTTTTCTGACCTAAATTCATATTCAAAGGTATTGCCAAACTATAGGATTGATAACCACACATATATAAACAAGTAATTATCTAGGTTAGGTCTATACGCGTAGGAACGACGGTCTAGATTCTAGCCCAAAAGTATGGGGTGTTACATTTTCCCTACCGACTATCATTGTATTCCCCTTGTATGTGAGATTGAGTTTGCTATTGACCTCAACCCTGGAACCCGATCTATTTCTATGACAACTTATCATGTATCTCCTATCAAGATTAATGAGATGAATTCTCATCTTTGGAATCATCTTGATGAGGGTTTTATTAGACTGAGTGTGTCCCCTTGGGGTTCCCCTATATTGTTCGTGAAGAAGAAAGATGGCCTTTTTTGCGTATTTGAATGGATTATAGGTAGCTTAGTAAGGTGACGGTGGCGAACGGTTATCCTATGCCTCACATTGATGATTTGTTTGACCAACTTCAAAGTGCGGATGTGTTTTTGGAGTTTGATTAGAGCCTTTGTATGGTAGTCGTTCTTTGGTCGGATGGGTTGAGGTTTTTGAGGTTAGACCTCAAGGTGCGGATATGCTTCAAGAATTATTGGGTAGGTTCAGGATGATTCAGGATAGATGAGAGTGACTCAGAGTAGGCAGGAGATCTATGTAAAATGTTGTTTTTGTGCCTTGATTTTTAGAGTTGATAACCGTGTATTCCTTCATGTATCGCCCATGAAGAGTGAAATGAGGTTTAGGAGGAAGGGTAAACTCATTCCTCAATATGTTGGCATTTTTTAGATTCTCTTTGTAGTTGGTAATGTGGCTTACGAGTTAGATTTACCCTCGAATTTTGCTGTTGTTCATCCAGTTTTCTATGTCTCTATGCTGCAGAAGTATATTCTAGATCTGTCTCTTTTATTCCTTGTGCTCGACGTTATTTACTTTTGTTGTTGCCTTATGTTTTATTGTTATTTGTATATTTCATGCTTGCTATGGACGACAATATTGGCATGTGTTAATGACTTGTATTAAACTATTATTCCAAATTGCTTACTTATTATATATAGTGATGATGAAGATGATTAAGGTTCGATTTTGTACCTTGACTTAGGTATGATTATCTTGCACTTTATCATTCTAATATCATGATTTATCTCAGTCGGCTGATGATGCCTACTGAGTACCCATTGTTTTGGTACTCATACTATACTTCTGCATTTTTTTGGTACAGATTCGAGTATTAGCTAATGATTAAATTTTAGAGATAGGGTGAACTCTTGGATTTAAGTGACCCAATTTCCTTCCATCTCTTATATCTCGTATTTAGCATTGGAAACAGATGTATTGACTATTCTAGATTTGAATTGTATTGATACTATTAGTTTCCCTTGTACTAGCTCTACTAGGTTTTGGGACCGGAATCTTGCATGACTATTATTTTATCTAAGATCCTTATATTAGAAATTGATGTTCTTTAAATTTCACCCATGTTGGTCCTTTTTTACGGGATTAATCCATTGTGTTAGCTCTGGGTTATTGTATGGACTTACCTACTGGTGGAAATTGGTAGGTTCTATCATGACTCATAAATTGGATTGTGACAGCATAAAAATCATGACTCGAAGGATATGGAATATCCATAAGAGTTAACAAGATAAGTAAGGCTTGCTCTTTATATTCTAGGGATTGATCATAGACTATGAGAGGAAGTGTTAAAATACTTAAGACAGAGTAGAGTAATTTCTCAACTACCGTGGAGAGAAAATATGCAAGCAAGATAAGACACGGTTACGCACAAGCCCAAATCTTTTAAAGAAACTCAATGATACTAATACTAGCCTTTGCATAACAATTCACCATCTCCCCCTTGGACTCAAGCAAATAACTTAGGGTTGCAACTATCCCCAATTACTATACCATCCTCGCTAACATACACAGAACAACATCACATCAATGGGACAGACATAAAACCTCTAACATAAACATTAACATCCTCATACTACTCATTTACCTAGGTTGTAAGCTTAAAAATGTCATGCCAAGAAATAGGGATTTGGGGACAATAACTTTGTACACATGGGGAAAGTTAAATAGCATACCAGTCTTAATAGTAGGATATTTTTGTAGATTTTGTTGGATAGTCAAGAAATACAATCGATTTTGATCCCCACTAGTTAGTCAAATAGTTCCTTTTTGTACAACCTGGCCTACTGTAGCGAATGATACTGGAATTGGGGATATACCCCCACTGCTTTGGTTTGCTAATGACAATCCTTTAGGAAGTGACCTAATTAGCCGCATCTAAAATAGCTATCTACACCCACACTATATTTTATAGAGTGAGACCTACCACACATAGTACAATAAGGATACTTAAAGGGCCTCTGAGAAACACTACCATAGGAATAAGAATTAGACTTTGGTACACTAGACAAAGATGGGGCTTGACCAGATGACCTTTATGGAAGACCTATTACCATTTTTATTATGGTTCTCCTGATAATCCACTCATTTTTCCTATTTTACTTTGATGACACACAACCTATATTTTTCTTTTTCTCCTCTACTTGTAGATCATACACCATCAATCTAGGAATATCCATGTCATTGTTCAACATTGCCCCTTTACGCTCTAGTTTCACATCATCAGACACCCCAAACAACATTTTCCTTATTCTAGCTCTCATATTATACACCAACTCTGCAGCATAGATAGACAACTTAGAAAACCTCAGATCTTACTCCTTAACTCTAATAGTTTTGTTCTTCAAATTCACAAATTCCTCATACTTTACATCCCTCAAATCCTGATAAAAGAAGTGATCAAGAAAATCTATAGAAAAATCTTCCCAAACTATAGGTTCAATATCCACCTAATCCCCCTCCACTTATTATACCATTAATAAGCACCACTCTTCAGTTGATAAGCCGTAAACTCAACTTTCTTGGTGTCACTAACTTGCATAACCCTAAAAATCATCTCCATTTCATCAACAAAATATTAGGGATCCTTCTCAACTTTGGACCCAGTGAAAATCAGAGGGTTCATTATCATGAACTGACCAACTCTAATAGTGATTGTGAAATCATTATCCAAACCAACACCAAATAACAGACGAGACTAAGATAATACAATCTGAGCAAGCATCTAAATGATCTGTCCAAACTTGACTTTGAAAACTTCACCCTATTGCGGACTAAGTATGAATAAAGTCAATCCTGGGAGCCTTTGGAAGATTAGCTGGGGTAGGCAGGACCCTAGTAGGTATAGTCATACCAGAAGTGAGGACTCCATTATGGGTATGCATCTCATAAGTAAGAGGTAAAAATGTGGCAGTGGCCTTAGTTGGGATGTTAGAAGTCATTGTGGATCGCTAATGCGAAGTTCACTTTAGAGGCATAATCTAAAGTATTGAAGAGTATGGGTTAAAATATTTCTCCTAGGGTAACTACATAACACAAACTAGAAAATGAAAAAAAGTGATCTTTCCTAAATGTCTTGTAGCTTCCTGATTATAAGTGTGGTGTGCTTCACAACCACAATTAGGACACTACTAGACACGAATTCATAAACACCCTAGGACACTCTTATGATCTGATACCATATTTGTCAAGATCCGAACATATACCTTGGATGTAACATGACACTTAGGACCATGAGTTATCCATGCGAACCCTTGGCCTGGCAAACTATTCGTATACTAAACTTTGAAATTATGTGAAAGTTGAAAATATAGTTATGCAACAAATTTCTTGAAATAAGAAAAAAATTAACTTGAAATACTGTATATAAACTTTGAATGACAAACAAAACATCCAACCGTTTAATGTCTAATGAAGCCTCTATAATGTTGAAGTTGTAAGGTTAACTTCAACTATTTGAAGTGAAAAAAAACAAAGAAAGAAGAAAATAAATAATTTACTGCACAAAGGATGATTTTTCATTAATCTGAAGCGGTGCTTAAATACTAAAAAAAATGTAATAACTAAAGCCTATAATTAAGCCACTACTTTGTATATGATTCCATGATCAGCAATATCCAAAACAACTACACCACTAATATCTAAAAATCAAACACTAAACTAAGTTGAGAACATGGCTAAAAAAATTGCATAATTTCCAGCAACTACTTCAACTTCTACTGCATTAACTGAGGCAATTAATCAACACTCCTTCTTGCTTAAGTTGCTACAAATTTTAAGTCTTTTTCTGAGAAATTTAAATTTGCTCTTTGGCAAGGCTTTGGTAAATATATCTGCCAGTTGAAGATCCATCTTACCATATTTTTTTCCCATTCGGTGTCCGGTACCCACATTGGAGTTCGACTAATCCAGATCCGCCCTGCGTAAGGCCCCATTCTTGGGGAAGTACTCCCTTTGAGTGACAGAGTTCAGTGAGGACTAGTCAGATCTGTGTGAATTAATTTTAGCTTTTCGGTAGCTCTACAGGTTTTTTTCTTGAAAGGAAGTCTTGCTTGCTTGCCAAATTGATAAGTTCTGCAATTTGGTATTTCGGCTTCAAGATTAGGTAGCCCTCGAACCAGATCTTTATTTTGGGAGTTAATTAAAGAAGTATGGTTGAAATGTTCGAGTCTTTTGTGTGAAATTTGTGCAATGATCTTAGTTGTAGAATAAGCTTTTTGCTCATCATCTAAAAGATCCAATATAAAGATCCTTCCCGTAATCATTACCGTGAATATGTTTCAGCCATCTTCAACCTTGATTTGACAGTAATTGGATTTAAAGAGAAGTTTGAAACCATTCTCAAGCATCTGGACAAAACTTAACAAACTATGACTAATATTAGGTACAAAAACACATCATTGATTAGTTTTGTACCTAAGGAGCATATCATTTTCACAGTACCTTTGACTTCAGAAGAAATACAGTCTCCAATACCAACTTGTACTTTGGATATTACTGAAGTATCCAACTTCTTGAAGAGATCACGATCAAATGTTATGTGGTTTGTGCAACCACTATCAATAAGCCACTTGTCACTCGAGAAGCTAGTTGCCAAGCATGTCGCTACAAAGAGTCGCTTTTCATCTCCCTGATTAGCTACCTGTACAACATTAGTTTGCTGAATGTTGTTCTTGTAAAACTTTTAATGATGTCCCATCTGCTAACATTTCTCACACTGTTGGTCTGGCTTTCTCCAGCATTTGAATGGTGGATGACCCTTCTTACCACAATGCTTGAAAGGATTAAAATTATGTTTTGCTCCCCTATGGATCCCAGGAGAATGAGAACCTGAGTTTTCCTTATTGTTCCATTTCTTCTTTCCTTGATCTCCCTGGTTTGACTGAACTTTTGTAGGTAGTGCACCCTAAACAGATCCTTCATACCATATAAGTCTTCTCTATTCTTGTGCCTGCAAAGCATTTAATAGTTCTGCCAAACTAATCTGTGACAAATTCGTAGAATTTTCCAGTGCGGAAATAGTTGTTTCCAACCATTCGGGGACTGTTACTAGAATTTTTTGAGCCAATCTAGAATCAGGAAATGCAGAGCCAAGTAATCTTACATTGTTGGCAATATTGAGTAATCTATTAGAATACTCATTGATTGTCTCTAAATCCTTCATCTTTTGAAGTTCAAATTCTTAAATCTGGTTAGGAGTGCACATACCTTTGATCCGTTTATCTCCTTCATATTCTTTCTTTAGTAAATTCCAGATCTCAAAAGAAGATTTCAGTGTGATAATCCTAACAGAGATTTTAGATGAGACTGCAGTGAATAACGTTGCTCTAGCCTTTGATTTTCTTGTTTTCTTTTCCTTGTGATTCCTCATTTGCACCATAGTTGGATTTTCAGGCAAGGGAGGAACTTCGTAGTCCTAATCAGCAGCTTTCCACAAATCATTTGCCTCCATATATGCCTCCATATGTGCCTCTATTCTTGCTTCCCAGATATGATAGCCTTCACCTTTGAAGACGGGTGGTGCTAGTGCAGCGAATGAAGTCTCTAAATCCATAGAAGAAAAAATAAGAAGAGAAAGATATATTACCCTCAAATGCAGGTCCTTTAAGAAGAGATCTCTTGATATCAATTTGTTGGAGTTGTAAGGTTAAATTCAACTCTTTGAATTGAAAACAAAGAAAGAAAGAAAGAAAGAAGAGAACAAATAATTGATGATTTTTCATTAATCTGAAGTGGTGCTTAAATACTAAAAAAAATGCAATAACTAAAGCTGATAATTAAGACACTACTTTGTACATGATTCCATGATCAACAGTATTCAAAACAACTACACCACTAACATCTATAAATCAGCCACTAAACTAAGTTGATAACATATCTAAAAAAATTGGAGAATGTCCAGCAACTACTTCAATTTTTACTGCAGTAATTGAGGCAATTAATCAACATATAACTCATGAATTGAAATAGTTATCGGTACATAGGATGGAGATACCTTTATTGGTACAAATACCTGAAACTGAAACTATCTAATAAGAAGAAAAATTCTGAGGAAATCATCATCAAGTGATCTAGATGGAAAGAGGACTCACTACAAGCTGATACAGGAAAGTCTGATAAAAGGTCTGACCTATCCTGAATTTGTATGCCGGAATCTTTATCTTAAAATAATATAGTGCATAAAGAGCGTAAATACTTTGAATTTATTGGTACATAAAAGCGGAAATAAACCTAAAACTAACATAATCTTAAAATTTAAAATACACATATGACATAAATAGGGAGCTGTGAAACAAAAACTTACACTCTTTCTTTTCTAATTTATCGGGACTAAAGAAGTGTGATGAATAAATTAAAAAAATGCATATAGAAATTTAAAAACTGAACCTCATGAAATATAATCCCAAAAATAATTTATTGAAAAGTTGTAGAAAAATCCTTCCATACAATCATCATAAATAATAAGTAGCTTGACCAAATATCAAGCCTTTAAAAATTGGGGTAGTTTCTCTTAAAAGACATAAATCATGTGAGCAACATGGAGTCCAATGTCTTTTCCACATTGACAAGAGTCATGTTACACCTTGTCAGAGAGTAAGATTAAACGTAACTTATAGTTCCATCTTTTAGCCCGAAGGCAAACCTATGGTGGCAACGTAGTTATAGGGCATGTGACCTCGGACTCATACCCAACCTGGTGCTAAATAATTCTTCAAAAAACTGCTCATATTAAAAAATTCTTAAAATACTTACTAAGAATCATATTAATCCTTACGTAATTTTACAAAGAAAATTATCTTTCTCTGCGAGCCTTGGCTTAAAATTATCATAACTTGCTTTCTATTTTAAAGATATGATAATTTCTTTTCACTTGTCAAGTCATGATACATTGTATATAGAAAGAAATTTGCATAAATTGTTCGTAAATTTCATAATTTTGAATGTACTTAATAACAAAACTATAGTTGACCATTTGGAATATGAATGCAAAATTTTCAACACAAACTCCCAAGTCATAAACTTTAAGTGAAATTAATCTACGCATATGGAAATAGAATGTACGTTAAAGAACCAATTTAATTTGAGAAATAATTCATAATACTTAAAGAATATAGAAGAAAATTATGAAAGAACTCAAGAACAAAACTTAGAATATTTAAATCTTCAAAATCCTAACTTGAAATCATGACTTAAAAATGGAATTAGGACAAACTTGTAGGGATGAACTAGTTTCTCCATGAAAGGTATTGGTCTTATGTACATTATAAGTGAATGATGGGGAAGAATATCTTGGATTTTGATACGAGTATGATTGCGTAGATGGACTTATTAGGGCGTATGTTAGACCCGAGACTTGGTGTGTGCAAATGAAGTCCAAAGGAGCACCTAAATGGCCACCAAAACCATCCATACATAGAAATCCAAGGGTGTCTATTGAAGCATATGACTAAGGGGTCATTTTGGACATTTCACACTTTATTCTGTAACCTACTATAAATAGAATAATGTAGGGTTTTAGTCATTAGTTTTGATGAATATTGAAAGTTGTAGACACTTAGACATTTCTCTCTTGTCAGAAAGGCCCCTATGGCCAAACATTGTAACTAGGGATTTCAACTTGAGTGTGGAATCACTCGGATTGGATTCAAGCTTGGAAATGTTGGATTCTTGGGAGATCAAGGTACCTCTTGTACCACATAAGTGATAGTTTAATTGTAGTGAATAGTGTCTTTCGAGTTCTCCTTGTTTGTCTTGTATCATTTTGTATCAAAACATGGCCTGATCTTGTTCCCACAAGATCAATCTTGGTCTTGTTAGTTGAAAAAACAAAAAAAAATTGTTAAAAAAAAGAAAAAGTTGAAATCTGAAAATTCCAGAAAAATAGCAATCTGTCCATTTTGTGTTCTTGACCGAAAATTGTGTTCTTGTTCTGTATTGGCCAATATTTTTACTTTTCTTTGTAGTCTATAAGTGTTAGTTTTGTTCCTCACTAACACGTTGAGTCTATATCTTATATTTGAGCTTGAAATGTTGATGTTGTTAATGTGAACAAAGTGTGGCCGATTGTTGTTGGTATTGTTGTTGCGGGTTCGAGACTTGAATGTGTGATGTATTGTTGGTTCATGTTTTGAACGTGTATTGTGGAGATTTTGTTGTGGAATTTAAGATTGGGAAGTTGTTGTTGTTGTTTGGGAGGTCCAACTTGAACCTTAGAACTTCAAGACTCAAAGTTTATGTTCTTGGTGTTATTGGTGTTCTTCACCATCTCCATATATTGTTGAAAAAAAAGTGGTTGTTGAAGAAAAAAAGTGTGTATTGTGTTACTCTTACAAGACATAGATCCAAGTTTCAAGGTATAGTACTTGTGACTCAAAGACTTTTCCTACACACTAAAGACTTTTACATCACTTTTCAACCACTTTCCTTTGAAACAAGGGTCCATGTTTTAAGGAGAAGTACAAGAAAAAGTCAAGTCTTGAAAATTGAAAAAGGCTCCAAGACTTATTTTCCCTCCTAAAACAAATTCCACAAATCTAAATTAATTTTTGACCAAGACTTGAACCTTTGAGAATAACCACTTGATAAAACCGACCCAATACGTGGCTAACACATCATCACTGCTACTGTTCACACAATAGTTTTGAGCTCAAATTTTAGATTCTTAGTTTCATTTTATTGTTTCATTAGTTTCATGTCTTGATTATAGAATTAATTAAAAACTAGTAATCACCTACTTAGTTGTAGATTAATTATTGAATCCATTTCTTCGTGTCTTCGTTATTTGTGTGCTTTTCTCATTTTTAACTCGTAGTAACTTCTTTCTTTCATGTTCGTAAGTAAATTTTGTTTTGTTTCTTGAGTCGATCAAGAAAGAATCCATTACGTCCTCCAAGTAGAATTGACATCCTATTGACTACCGGAGTATAATTAACTTTCAATATTCGCCGCTCCAATTGTGAGAATCACAAAGGTTATACGAGTGTTAGTGAGAAGCTTTTACTACTAATCTTGTTTGTTCATTTTATAGGTTCAAAAGGTGATATAAGGGGAATATGTCTTTGATAGACGGGGATTATTGTGACTACAACATGGGAGACTATGGTTTTAGTGAGGGGTTTTATTTCTATGAAGTTGAGGGAGATTGTGGAGGCTATGAAAATATCCATGAGCGAAACATGGGGAGATTTGAAAGTTACTGTTTTGAGGGAGAAAATGAGGTGAATTAAGTGCCTAGTTCTTATGGTGACTTTGGATATGATGTAGGACCTCATGATGGATCTTATGATGACGTTGGGGCATATGAGGAGTCCTACACTTCTCACTCCAAACCTAGATTTGGTGTTAGGTATAACTCTTTCATTCGCAAAGCTTATGAGAGTTATGATGAGAGTACATGTGAGGAGTGTGAAGATTCATATTCTCCACCTTGTAGTACTTCTTATCAAGATCGATATAGTGTGAATGATTATACTAGCTCTAGTGGAGGTTGTTCAATGAGAAGAAGAGGGTATGCATCTCCAAAACTGAGGGGTACTCATGTCCTATACAATGTTGATCCAAGAAGGAGTGTACACTCTGGAAAGGTGACCATTTGTGGGATACCGGGCTGCCTCGTTGTGTTAAATGATAGGTACTATAGAAACTACATCGTTTCATCCATGGTTGACTACTTGGGTTTGTTTTGCGAGCCTTTACTCATTCCATATTTTTTTGACGGGTTTAAGGTTACCGAGAGGGTCAAAGTTGTCTTCTCCCAATTTGAGTACCATGAGGTGGTGTGGTGTGATATTCTTCCATTGACATATGATCATGTATGCTTAGGTTTCGAATGGTTTGCACAACATAGAGTTCCAAATGTGAAAAATTGGCCTAATGCTATAAGAGACCGGTAGGAAAATCACCCCATGACATACATGCTGCCCAAGATGCAAAGAGAAGTGAATACTTACTCCAATCTGAATGCTTATGAGAGAAAAAAGATTGAGAGGAGTAAGGGTGTGCAAGGTGGTAATCCGAGAGTGGAAAAAAGAGAGGTTGTGTGGAGCGAAGTGAGGGGATTATCACCAAACCGTGCTAACATTGGTTGTCCTTCTATTTCTAAGGACATTTGTGTAGGTACCAACATGGCAAGCGAAGGTGAATAATGCCGAAAGGAAGTTTCTGCCCAAGCTTATGGAGGACCTTCACACCATGGGAAAGAAGTATCTACTCAAGAAATTCAAGGTAAAATAGCTAACTCTTACACTTTGGTGCATGAGAATGATATTCGTATGGATAGTAGCCCATTTAGTGTGAGTATAGCTTTCTTACTTATGAGTCAAATGATTCTTCGTCTCTTGTTGATGATATACATATTGTAAGTGTGGATACACTAGTTGATCCAATTGATGACCAAATTGACTCTTCTTGTAAGGTTAATTTATGTCCACCTAGTGTTGAAACCTATATGTTGAACGAAAGTACATCATATTGTGTAATCGGTGTTGATTAACTTACTTGTGAAAATTGTCCACCACTTGAGTATGTGCGTGATGTGATTAATAGAACTAAGTGAGTGAAGTACTTGAAAATATTGGTCACCAAAATGGGAATGGACCCGAGAGACATTCTTGGGACAATCTTATGCTTGAAATCTCTTTGAAGCATGATATTGATCTTTTAGAGAGTGATGAACGTGTTTGTTCCGAATCTTCCCAGGAAATAGATAATGCTCTCTTTAGGTATAATGTCTTGTTTTAAGATGATTTAAATACTCCTAATGAACCTAGTGGTGAGAATGGTGGTATAGCTTGACTTGAAGGCTATAGCCGATATGTTAACCCACTATGGTGTGACAACATTCCTTCTAAAGATGGAAATCTCTTTTTGAAAGATGAGATTACTCTTAAGGGTAATAAATGTGTAGCCCTTCTTGAAAACCCGAGGGAAAATGTGTCATTGACTCCTTAGGGTAATGTTCCTAAATATGCATCCTTGTTTGACACACTTGTGCCTAAATTGCACGAATTCCAACTTGTGGATGCCAAGTTGTCTAGTTATTTGAAGAAAATAATGTGTATGTCCTTAAATGCTTATTCTTCACCTGTGAATGCCTTTGCACGTGATTCTTTCCTATACTACCTCTTTGCCTATGATGACGTCCATGCTAGTTTTGGATTTATTTTATGTCGAGATAGGAAGTTTGTTGGTCTGTCCATGTGTGTGCACGATAATGCTATATGGATTTTATGGGCTTTAGAAACAATTGAACCCCCCCCCCCCCCCGGTGTGGTCTTTTGATGAGATAAAGAAGCAATGGTGTCTTATAGCTCATAAGAAGAAGGAAGTTCTACCTTGTAGATTATTTGATGCCATTAGGACCGATGTAGTTTCTTTATCTCTTGGTGATTCCCGTAACGAAATCCTTTGTGCACCTTTTACTGAGCATTTAATATTTGATTCAAAGGATCCTTGTTTATATTGTAAATATGTGGAACCTTGGTATGTTGAGATGATTTGTTGTGCTAATCCTAACCCTCATGCCATGAGGATTTTGTATTTGTTTGCCCTCTCTTCTGTTTTGCAAGGTTTGGATTCTAGATCGAATTCTTTTCAAGAAGGGGAGATGATACAAGAATAATGGCCGCCTTAGCTTTTGACGACATCAATCAAAGTCACTATGTGAAGAATCAAGATTTGTTCGCATGGAGAGCATGGGATCATACTTGGAGGGGATGTTTTGATCCTACCATTGATCAAACCCGAGTGTGGAAGATTGCTTGGAGCCTTGAAGACTTAAGGACTCTTGGGTTTGGACCACCTTTGTTGGTTCATGGTTTTGGTGCCCTTTATGAAGGGCATTTTGGTCACTTATCCTTAAGGGCATTTTGGACAATTCATATTGTTTTCCAACACACCAAGGCCACCCTTGGTCATTAAGGGTAGTGTAGCCTTTTTTTCCTTCTTTTGTAATATACTATAAGTAGGATTTTTTTAGGTCTTCTCAAGTAAGTTTTATGAAAGATGAAACATTTAAACATTAATAATCCGCTCTCTTTATAGTAGAACACTTAGTCTTAGTTATGGCTTGGAAAAGCTCGTATTGATCTTTGCTTGGAAATGGTGGATCTTGAGGTGAGTTGATTCCCTTGGCGGTCACCGTAAGAGTGTGGTTTTGATTATTACATTCATTAGGGGTCTTTGAGTTTAATACACTCTTTAGTTCTTAATCTTGTAATAATCTTGGTCTCACTATCTATCCTTTACTTTTGTTGTTGTCATCTTGTGTAGTGGATTATTTTAGGTCCTTTATTGAATCCGAAACTTCTATTATTGTTCTTCATCTTGTTCCTCACGTTTTGTAGCTGTTTTTCGTGTTATATACACTATTTTTTAGTCTTGGTGTTCATGATGATCAATTTATTCTTAAATGTAGTTCACTACTTGGGCATGTGAATGAAGTGCTTAAAAATTTGCAAGTTAGTGATGGTGTCTATAGAATTGATCTTGATAATGGGCATGATTCTTTGAACATCTTGTGTGGTAAAAGCATTGCAATTAGTTTTGTTCATAGAGATCATATGTATGAAAATATTTTTGTGTGTGAATGTGGGACTGACATTCTAGGGGAAGGAAGGGCTAGCCTCGGCTTAGGCCCTTGGCTAATTCTTCCATTTGATCCCGGTACCATCTTAGGGTGGGAAAGGATAACTCTCGGACTATTTTCATTTTGTTTTGGTATTTATTGGAGCCACTTTCTTTGTCACATTTGTACTAATATTTTCATGTTTAATACGAATGACCCGTGGATATACTTCAAATTTGTTCCCCCTCGGCATGGCATATTAATGTGTTTATTCTTTCTAACCCTAACCCTCGTGTCACGAGGATGTGTGCTTGTTTGTATTCTCTTGATTTTGCAAGGTACGGATTTGAGGTCGAATCCTTTTCAAGAAGGGAGGATAATATGAGTACAATCGTGTAGATGGACTTATGAGGGCGTATGTCAGACCCGAGACTTGGTGTGTGCAAATAAAGTGAAAAGGATCACCTAAATGGACACCAAAACAGTCCATACATAGCACTCCAAGGGAACCTATTGAAGCATTTGACTAAGGGGTCATTTTGGACATTGCACACTTTATTTTGTAACCTACGATAAATAGAATAATGTAGGGTTTTAGTCATTAATTTTGATGAATATTGAAAGTTGTAAACACTTAGACATTCTCTCTTGTGAGAAAGGCCACTATGGCCAAACATTGTAACTAGGGATTTCAACTTGAGTGTGGAATCACTCGTGTCGGATTCAAGCTTGGAAACATTGGATGCATGGGAGATCGAGGTCCCTTTTGTGCCACGTAAGATATAGGTGAATTGCAGTGTGTAGTGTTAAGAGTCCAAGAGTGGAATATGCTCTTGGGTTCTTAAGATTATGCCTTTATGTAGTCTTCTATCCCTTTGTTTAGTGTAATCTTTTGTTGTTGTTTCTTGTGTTGTTGAAACCGTTGGTTATTATTATTGTAATTCTCTTATTCTTTATGTGTTGATGAATTTTTGGGTGTTATATACATTATTGAATCTGGTATTCTTCTTGCTGGTAGCGAATCTAAGAGTGGTCTCCAAAGAGGTCCTCAGATGCTTAAGATTAGTGGACTGATTTGGATTGTGTTTCGTGTTCTCCTTGTTTGTCTCGTATCAGATTTAGAGCCCTAACTTGATTTATCTTGCAACTTGAAGGTTTGAAGCTTGAGAGAATGGGATAGGGCTTTTGATTTTAAAGTGTGGGGATTTTTTTGATGTTTAAGGAATTTTAGTGTAGGAGGAATAATTTCTAAAAGAAAAATCCTATTTTACCCCTAAAATAAAACTTCAAGATTTGATTTTTTTGAAGGGTACACTCTTCTATAGGATAATAGGATCATTGCAAAATTTGAGGTGTTGCACATATCATGAACGTATCCATCATTCTGAGCATTGATGCTAAATATATTAAACTTTTCTGATATTTAAATTTCAATATAAGGTAACATCTTCTCTTTTCAAGACATAATTTTAGCATAATGATTCTTTATAAACTTTTCAAGAACATAATTTATAAGGGAAACTTAATCAGTCTTTCAAAATATCAAATATACTTTCCAATTCATATGATGAAATTGGCAAATATTTTTGGAAAATTCAATAGAAAAGAACTAGAAATCAATTCATGGATTGATCTCCAAAGTCATACAATTTTAGATAATAAGCATGAAATATTCAAAAACTTATATCAAGAGAGAAGATTTTAAACTTAAGAATCTTGACTTCCCAAACGACCTAACTTGGTTTGTGGATTGAAACTAAAATTGAACATGGTTGAGGGAAGGCTGGAGTTCCCACACTGAAGGATTAAATTTAGATTCCTTTGAATTTGGTGGTTATGGATTGATAAGAGGAAAAAAACACACCTCTTGGAATGTAAAAAAGGCAAGTAAAAATGAACTTTTTGTCTGGATTTCATGATGGTGCACTTCGCCTCTTCCTGAGCTAGTACTGGCCCATAGAGTTTGAATATAGTGTGTCACATCACTTAATAAGACAATCATGGACGGCTAGAGAGTTTTTGTCCTAATGTATAACGTAACTCAATGCACAACGAGATGGTTCATTCGAAAACTTGTCTTAAGTTCTGAAATTTATCTCACCTAATTTTTAAGCAGTTCTTGGTCCAAACAACTTGATATCAAAGCTTGGGTGAGCTTATAAGATTACATTTAAGACTTGAAACATGAGAAGTATGTAACACAAATATTTTCGAGCTAGAAATCAGACCGTCGTTCCTACGTGTGTAAACTCTAATCCCATAATTTTTACTTTTAAATTGATGTGTCATGATCTTTATCTTCATGTTTGAAGTGCTTTCGATGTGATAAATGTTCATAGGAATCACTTAGAGAGAAGTTAAGCTAAGAGCCTTTGTATTCGATTCTATAAGAGTATACTTTGAACGTGTATAAATTTCATTACCAAATTGTAGATAATTGAGTTAGCTTTCCAATGATACCAATTTCGTCTTAATCTGATACCTGGGTAAAAAGTTGTGGCATTTTTTGTGAGAGGCTGTAAGCCAAGGCGATTGGGATGCAGAGTGCCGGTCTCTCGACGTGATAAGCGATGCGACATGTTGCTCTCACAATGCAATATCTGATGCGAGACAAAGCTTTTTCACATGTTGTTACAACTTCTTAAGGGTCTAGGGACACTTTGGTCATAATCCCTCACCTAAATCCATCCATAACACAAAATTTCAGCCCTTAAGGAGCATTTGTTGCCTTTGTATTCAATTTTCTCTCAAAGAAAACCCTAACCACCTCCCAAGAACAAGATTCAACTCTTCTTCTCCATAATAGGAATTCAAGCCTTTTAGCTTCAATATCTCAAGAAGGGAATCAAGACTAGGGTTCCAATCTTTAAACTAAACAACCTAAGGTATGTGGGACTATCCTTAAAATCCATGGACATAGATTTTATCATTTTTATATAATATAATAATTTATAATCATGTTGTAAATTAAGGGTTTTGAATATTGTTTCGAAAAACATGCTATGAAATCGTTTTGATGAAAGTATATATATTGTGTTGAACTATTTTTCATAGAAATCGAATTATAGCCCCTTAAGTTTGCACATTTATTTTTTTGGAAGGTTTAATTAATAGCATGAATAATGAATTCCCTCTCTTGTTACAAATTATAGTGTCTATTGGCATTGTGAGTGATTTGGAATGCATGAAGTAAGGTTTAAAAATGAGTTTCCTGACATCATGGTGCTTGAAAAGGTTTATGATATGATGAGAGGGAGTTTTATTGCCATAACTAAACTTATTGCATTAAAAGGAAGAGTTGCATGTGATTAAACAATTATCATCGCCACCACATGTTTTGAATCTTGCGAAAAGAGAGTAATTGCATAAGATTTCATAATGAAAACTTTATTGTGATGTTATAAATCTTTGGGTGGTCATTTGCATGTTTTGAATAAGATGGGCAATGAAGTTAATATGTTATGAACGACTTGCAAGTCAGGGTATGACGATACATTGTGATGACATGCCCTTAACAGAATAAGTATTGAATGTTTTGAATGTTTGAAGCATAATTTTGAAGAAATAAATGTTGGGATTAAGAGAGATAGTGGGTTGCCTGAAGAAGCCGTTTGATTATAAGGGTTCATCGCCGGAAAACCGTAGTTGCCAATATGGGTATTATCCTGAAAGGGGGATAATAGGGATATTATGTAAGGGTGATGCCACGGTATACTTGTAAGGGGGTGTACCAGCATATTAAAAGTCCAATCCTTGCAGAACACTTGGATTAGAGGCACGGTCACCGAGTCAAGGGAGGATTTCATATAACCCATGAAATTACAGGTTTGTAAGGTGTGCCGACTAGTTCTGAAGAATAACAAAGTGTCAAGTCATGATCACAAGAAAGTATTGGCAAACTCTAAATTAAACCCATGTGTTTTACTTATCTTATGTATAATACTTTACGAAGTAATCTCATCTATGTTGTATAATAATAATACTATTTTGGATTGTTTCACATACAAGTACAATTGTATTGACCCCCTATATTTCAGGATCTGAGGTACAGTCCCGGGGTCCCGCTAAGCAGTAGAATTGTTTTTTAGATGTTTGCAGTTGGTGAGCCTCACTTATTTTCAAAGGCCTGGTTTATGGGATATTGTTATTTTATTTTGGCTCAAGGTCCGACTGGGAGCCTTGTCCCAGTTTTTATACAGATGTTGGTTTTCATATTGTTAGAGATTTTGAATACTGGTGTTAGATGTTGTTGAATGTTTATGGATATCATAATAGTATTATCAGTTTAAATAGGATGATAACCATATTTCCATTTGTGTCATTTTCTGCACTTCTTTATAATGTATGGACTATCTGTATGAGCGCCACTTAGAAGGGGATCTCGTGCCTTCATGGTTCTAGATGCCCATTATGGCCAGGGCCTCGACTTAGGTTGTGACAGATTAGGAGGGATGTTACACAACTCTATTTGTTGGCGAAGGATGAAAATATTTTTGCAAGATACATGGATTGAATTTTTAGCTTTGTTTTGATATTACTGAACATTCTTTTCATTAGAGTTGAATCGTCTGAATAAATTTAGGCATGTAAAGGATTGGTAATACTTGAAAACTCATTGTAATAAAGATATATTATGACTTCGACCTTAATATGAGTATTTTATCATCTTATGTATTGTTCGTGTCTTAGAATGTATAAATACCACATATATGGTGCGACATGAATACTGTGACTATCACATCTAAAGAAGAAATTATTTAAAAAATGCTAGATTTTACCTTTGATTCTATTACCACATATTGATTACTTAAGGATTGTACAAATGCTTTGTTGTTGAATTGGTGCTAATGATAATTAAGAAAAACATGTTTTATCGATATAATTATTGAAATTTTTGATTTAAATATTTTATTTGTAGATTGAATTATTTTTTCACGACCCGAACTAGGGCCTGGCCGTGACGAACAATCAGAACCATAAAGGCCCGGACGTCCTACCCTATCTGTTAGTCATCACAACATTCATATAATAAAAGAAAATGTGGAATTACGATCTAATACGGAAACATGGTCATACTCTGGATTAAGTTTAACAATAAGGAATGAAATACGAAATTCACTAACAACATCTGGAACAGTCTGTGAAATCTATACTATATGAAAATCTGAAAACTATTTAAAAATTGGGACAAGGCCCTCATTAGACCAAAACTGTAATAGATCACATAATCTGAAAGGACAGGCCTTCTGGAATAAAGAAGGTTCACCACTGCACAATCTGATTTGTTGTCTGAATTATCTACTACTTATCTGGACCCCTAGATTGAGCCTTAGAACCTGAGAGGTAGGGGATGGGGGTCAATACAGATGTACTGGTACACAGATCAAAGCCAACATAATTATTTATATTCAACATATATGAGAGCAATTTAAAGAAGATCATAAACAAATCATATAGTAAGAAATCACATGGGGATTTTAAAAGACTCTGTGAAAACATCTGAATTATGTGACACTCTTTGTCTTACTTTTGTGATAGGTGGTGTACCTTACAATCTATAATCCTATGGGATATATGGGATCTGCCATTAACTCGGCAGCCAAGCCCCCAACCCAAGGTTGTCCCAAGGGTCGGAGTCTCTGAATCTACTACACCACACGACCGTCGCCAGCGTACAGTAATAATCTAACTGTATCGACAAATATAGTTTCAGGCTAAGAGTTACTTTAACCTATGCCTTCTTCGGGTAACCACCTAACCCTCTTTATGCCCATTTTTAGTTCTTTAAACATGCATGCTCTGAAAACATCCTCTGAAATCTTTAACTCTGTCATGGTATATACACATATATGGTATCATTATACCATTGACTTGCAAATTACATTCTCTGAGCAATTTATAGAAATTTATATCTCGGTTTTCAAATCATGAAATTCAGGACCATCATAACAACAATTCGTTCAAGGAACTCATGCTTTAAAATTCATGTAAAACCATGCAAGCAATTCTCTTTATCAATAATTTAACAAACAATGGTAGTCATGTCCAAAGTCTCTATGTCATGCAATTCTTCTCTTTAACACAAAACATAAATATCCTAAGACACCCTCTCAATAATTCGAAATCAATGTTTCAACTACTATGACATTGAGAAAACATCTTTCAAATCACAGACATGCATTTCAACTCTTTTCCAACAAAACCTAAATCTTTAATTTATCACAAGAGAGGGATTCCATAATTTATGCTCTCAAACAATCATAAACCACAAATTTTATACATATACGTATACATGAAAATCAACTTAGGGGGAAAGGCCTAAGGGCCAAATCAACAATGCATTTAAACATTCATAATGCATAATAAAATTATGTATTTCAAAACCCCTTTTCTAAAATCATGCTTGAAAATCATTAAATCATGTTCTAGTGTTTTCAAGAACATGTAGTTTTTAAGATGAACCCCACTTACCTTAAATTATAAGATCTAAAAGATGGAACCTAGATCTTGATAGATGAAACCTGGATCTTGATTTTTTTCTTGGAGATATTGAACTTAAGGCTTGATTTTCTTGAATTTCGTGTTCTTTGAGAAAACCCTAATTTGATCTTATTTTGAGAGTGAAGAGAAAGTGATTGATGTTGTAAAACTGATAATGATTGATTAATAACACTTAAGGGGTTATTTAATTCGTGTGAAAGGTTTTTGGAGTGAGGGAAAGACAAAAATACCCCTACGAAATCGCTTCCCAGTTGCTGAAATTCTCGGCTGATGACCAAGGCTGACAGGCCGTTAGATCTGTTACAGGACGTTAGATCTGTGACACGCCGTTAGCTTTTGTTGTCACCTAGGAGCTGAAATTGATGGGTTTCTTCCCAAGGTTGAAGACATATTCTGACAATTCATTAGATTTGTGACAAGCCATCAGAATTGTCATCCCTCAGTTGTCAGGCTGATATGCTTGAGTAAAATGGTCATAACGTTTTGCTCCTATATCGGATTTTGTCAAAATTGATGGTGTTGGAAAGAGGACTCAAGTACATTTCATTTTACATATATTAGGCTACCCAGTTCGGCATATACAAGGAGTTATGGATTATTGAAGTTGACACAAGTTTCGACGCTCTCTAAAACTCGAACAATAGGAAAACTTTCAACTAGTCCTTGAGTTAAGGAACCTCTATGATCTCGAATCATGCTCAACTAAATTCACACACTTCATTATATATTAAATCACTATACGTACGTCGAATTTATGGCTTTTGGAACATCGACACAAAGGAATGACGGTTTTTATTCTCGCCTAAAATGCGGGGTGTTACATTATCTCCACCTTGGGATCATTTGTCCCCGAATGATGGGTAGGAACATTGAAGCTTAAAGGTATGGAATAATTCATACATGATGTGTCTTCTAAGAAAGGATATAACTGATCTGAAAATTTTAAACTTCAATCATGAAACTGAATTTTGAGTTGACTTGACTTTACTTTTTTCAAGGAGATGATTCATGCTGAGAGTTTAGGATTTCCTTGGAGTGTTCATGATCTAATCATATATTTTTAATTGAGGAGTGATAACTTATGAAAGTATGAATCATGAGATAACTGGACTTAGATCGGACCAGGGTATTACACTGTCTGAGCTAAAATACTTGGGAAAATTTTGGATTATGCACTGAACTCATATGAACTGAGTCTTGACTAAATAGATGAATCTGAAACATGATGCTTGGACTGAACTGGATTTGCAATTTACATGGATGTAATAGATTATCTCTCAACACTTTTTCAAAGAAGTTCCAGTAGCATTAGGGAGGAACGGATTTGGGCACAAAGTACACAAGGCATCCAACTACAGAATCACAACATTGACACTACTCTATAGCACGGAATATAGACATGTAACTCATAAACTAGGATAGAATTCAATGTCATGATATTGAATCATGAATTCAGTACACCCTGCATTTCACAATTCCCCATCTCATGCATAATTCTTATTACCAGTCTAACAATCACCTTCAACTTCGTATTAGACATTCACAAACACTCAAAGCATCCGTTCGTATGTATACAAACATGAAATTCAAGCCTATCTTCATACCCATATATGCACTTCTAAACAAACACTCATAAATAATCTATCTCAAATTCTCTAATACTTTTATCCATAACAACTTCCCAGCACTATTCAGATGATACAAATAAAATATTCTCAACTAACCAAGCCATACACGGAACTTCACCTCAAAATTCTTTCAACTTATGGACTTACATAAAATAAGCACACAATAATTTTTCCCAAATATAACACATAAAAGTTCTAATTTTGACATGTATCAAAGACTTGGCCTCAATCTTACTCCATAATTACTACCTTAACTCAAATAAGCACACAACCATCTTTCATCAACAAGAAATGTTTACTCTTTTCCATCTAAAAAACTATTCATCATCACTATATCGACCTAAGGGAAAAAGGTCATTGAAAAATTGGAATACCGGAATTCGGAACATGAGGGGAGTACTAATCATAACTTGATACCCTACTGAGGCGTGAGGAAAAGAGCACTCACAACATGGACTCATTAAAGAGATCTAATCTGAGGGCGTACCTGATATAAATCTGAATTTTCACTGATCGTTACGTATATCACATGTGCACAACAGTCATGAACTGCATGAACTAAATTTTTTTGGAATTCATTACTTACGGAAAGTGACTCTGACTGCTGAACAAACTGGGAACTCATCATACTAGGAACTAGGAGAGTACATGATTCTTTATCATATGCATGAAAACAGACTATGATCATGAAGATGAAACATAAAGCATGAGTATGTATTGGAATAACTAAAGTAAACTTCTTAAATAAGAATAGATTGAACATCGTTCTTTCTCATGGCTAATTTCACAACTTACTGGCACATCTATTAGCATTTGAAAACTTGACTTGGTTACTCGTTCTATCATCTCCTCCTTGGATTTAAGCCATTATTCTAAGTCTGTGAACCACTATATACACTCTGGTATAAACTGAAATCACTTTACCTTAGAGTCGGGGATATGACAATACACATAAAACTAAACTTACCCTGTAAGGCGGTATCTTCATGTATAACAACCAATGCTAATACCTTCTTCTAAGATTCAACCCTTAGGTTTCTATATCCCTAAAAGTCATCATATAACAACTTAAACATTCACCAACTTAGATTCTTCTAACACTAAACATGGATATCTCCAAACCTTTGACGGACCATACCACTTCTGTCATAGTCTACCAGCATCATGCCTGCAAACTTATATTTCTAATCCATGAGAATCAAGATTATGCAAAAAAAAGGCTCAACATCATTAATCATAACTCCATAACTTAGCTATCAAGAACATCACATATTATCTAACTAGTCTTTCTCCGCCTAGCAACTCAGTATTATTAACCACACAATATGCAATGATCCTTGAAAATAATGCAGCCTCATAGCACCTTGGGCATACTTCTACATCATATTTAAAACATCAGACTTGATTACGAATTAAATAAACTTAAGCTCTTGTATACACTGTTCAAGCCTACTAGATCACTTTCACACAACTAACACCAAACACAACAATCATTATATCCTTGATTACAATCTACTATTCCAACTTAGTGTCTAGTTCTAGCTATGATGAACCACAACTTCACACAATTTCCTTACATGCCAAACATCTGAAAACATTAATCCTCAAGACTTCATAACAGTACGGATCAATCAAAATCCTATGATCTGTATTATTTAAAATCAATTAAAATATCCTCCTTCTACACATCATTACTAGCTACCCTTTTATACAACTAAATTTAGTTCATAGCTCTATAAGTCCCAACTAAACTCTCTCTTGCAACCTTAGGGGCATCTAAATTAACAACACTCATCCACCAAGTACCTTCATCAATAACGTATAATTTTCTTGCACGACAAACACTGTCAGCAACTCTTTTCATACTTCAAGTAAACAACAATTCGCCTTAACTAATAACTCCTTCTCTACCTTACCTTCTACTAAACTAACACACATGGACGTATCACTTCATTATCAACTCAATCTCATGAAAAAAGATTCGTCCATACATAGATTCAATAAATTACCCTTACCACTTTTCTTGCTATTACGCCACTAAATCCCGAGTCCCAACCAACACAGGAACAACAAGATGAACAACAAGTTGCTAGTGAATAGAAATAGGCCCCACACGGTTTCACTAGACTTTAATTTTTTTGATCAAGAAAATAAGATGAATGGCAAGGAAGCTATGCTAGTGAATCGAAAGATCCCCACACGGCTTCACTAGACTTTCAGTTTCAACAACACAATGATAACAAGATAACAAGAGATAGAAACTTGACACACAATATTCAATGATCTAAGAATACACATCTTACCTTGTATAGATAAAAATCAGAGTCAAACACTTCCCCCCACAGACTACCATACAATCCACATATGCTACTAGCTACCACATTAGTCTATCATTATAAAAGGGTAAATCAATCTCAAACATCAGTTATTCAACAAAATTATTTATTCACATAAAAGTCACCCTCACTTAGACTTCTAACTTTGTGACTTCATATCACCAGCTTCTTAGTCTAATCTCACTACCAATAGATCATGACACCGATATTTTAACTTATACTACTACTCGGGTGGAAATATAGTTCCAACATTCTACTACACCTCATTCCCTCTTAAGAATGACATCTGCAACGTAAATTTTTGAAAAGGACTGAATACCCTTGATACCGTAGGATGAAAATCACAATTTCATCAGAACCAAAATTCGCACTAGAATCAATCTATTCTAAAGCACTAACGAACTCTTCTCAAGTCCTTGTACAATTTTTAAAATCTTAATTGACATAAATCAGAAAGGACCATACCATTTAAATTCTAAACTTCCACACTTGATTCACCATAATAATGAGACATATCGTAGCCCATCAAATTAAGGAAAGAATTGGGATAACTTTACTTTCGTATGGGAAACACCATAACACGAATTAGAGTATGAAAGAGGAACATTCTAACTCTATAGCACGAACTAGAATATGAAGAAAGGAAAACATTCCTAAATGCCTAGTAGCCTCCTTCTTATAAGTGTGGCATGCTACACACCCATAAACAAGACTCTACCCGACGCAATTTTATAGACACCCTGGGACCATGAACCGTTCTTTGATACCAAGTTTGTCATGACCCAAACTAAGGCATGGCCGTGACGGACATCACGAATCATAAAGGCCTGGATGTCCTACTCTATCTGGTAGTCATGAAAAACATTCATATAATAAAAGAAAATGTGGAATTACTATCTAATACGGAAACATGGTCATACTCTGGATTAAGTTTAATAATAAGGAATGAAATATGAAAATCACTTACAACATCTGGAATAGTCTGCGAAATCTCTACTACATGAAAATATGACAACTATCTGAAAACTGGGACAAGGCCCCCAGTAGACAAAAACTGTAATAGATGACATAATCTGAAAAGACAGTCCTTCTAGAATAGAGAAAGCTCACCATTGCACAATCTGATCTGTTGTCTGAATTATCTACTTCTTATCTGGACCCCTAGACTGAGCCTCAGAACTAGAGAGATAGGGGAGAGGGGGTCAATACAGATGTACTGGTATGCAGAGCAAATAAAAAATAATCATTTATATTCAACATATATGAGAGAAATTTAAAGCAGTTCATAAATATATCATATAGTAAGAAATCACATGGGCATTTTAAAAGACTCTGTGAAAACATCTGAAATCTGTGAGACTCTTTGTCTTACTTCTGTGCTAGGTGGTGTACCCTACAATCTGTAATCCCACAGGCTATATGGGATCTGTCATTAACTCGGCAGCCAAGCCCCCAGCCCAAGTGTGCTGTATGGGTCGGAGTCTCTGAATCTACTATGCCACACAGCCGTCCCTATCATATAATAATAATCTACCCATATCCGCAAATATGGTTTCAGGCTAAGAGTTACTTGAACTCATGCCTTCTTCAGGTAACCACCTAACCCTATTTATTCCTATTTTTAATTCTTTAAACATGCATGCTCTAAAAACATACTCTAAAATCTTTAACTCTATCATGGCATATACACATATATGGTATCATCATACCATTGATTTGCAAGTAACATTCTCTGAGCCATTTATACCAACTTATATCTCTGTTTTCAAATCATGAAATTCAGGAATACCATAACAATAATTCATTCAAGGAACTCATGCTTTAAAAATCATGTAAAACCATGCAAGCAATTCTCTTTATCAACAATTTAACAAACAATGGTGGTCATGTCCAAAGTCTCTAGCTCATGCAATTCTTCTCTTTAACACAAAACATAGTTATCTAAAGACACCCTCTCAATAATTCTAAATCAATGTTTCAAATACTATGATATTGAGAAAACATCTTTCAAATCACAGACATGCATTTCAACTCTTTTCCAACAAAACCAAAATCTTTAATTTATCACAAGAGACGGAGTCCATAATTTATGCTCTCAAACAATCATAAACCATAAATTTTATACATATACGTATACATGTAAATCAACTTAGGGGAAAAGTCCTAAGGACCAAATCAACAATGCATTTAAACATTCATAATGCATAATAAAATCATATATTGCAAAATCCCTTTTCTAAAATCATGCTTGAAAATCTTTAAATCATTTTCTAGTGTTTCCAAGCCCATGTAGTTTTTAGGATAAACCCCACGTACCTTAAATTATAAGATCTGAAAGATGGAACCTAGATCTTGATAGATGAAACCTGGATCTTGATTTTTTTCTTGGAGATATTGAACTTAAGGCTTGATTTTCTTGAATTTCTTGTTCTTGTAGAAAACCCTAATTTGATCTTATTTTGAGAGGAAAGAGGAAGTTTTTTATGTTGTACAACCGATAATGATTGATTAATAACACTTAAGGGGTGATTCAATTCGTCTGAATGGTTTTTGGAGTGATGGAAAGACCAAAATACCCCTACGAAATCACTTTCCAGTTGCTGAAATTCTCGACTGACGACCAAGGCTGACAAGCCATCAGATCTATGACAAGCCGTCAGCTTTTGTCATCACCTGGGATATGAAATTGATGGGTTTTTGCCTAAGGCTGATGACATATTCTGACAAGTCATCAGATTTGTGACAAGCCGTCAGAATTGTCGTCACTTAGTTGCCAGGTTGATATGCTAGAGTAAAATGGGCATAACTTTTTGCTCCGATATCAGATTTTGTCAAAATTGGTAGCGTTGGAAAGAGGACTCAAAGAAATTTCTTGATATATATTAGGACATGTTGTTCATCATATACAAGGATTTATGACTAATTGAATTTGACCCAAGTTTTGACGTTCACTAAAACTCGAACGATAGAAAAGCTTTCAACTAGTCCTTGAATTAAGGGACCTCTATGATCTCGACTCATGCTAAACTAAATTCACACACTACATAATTGATTAAAAAACTATATGTACATCAAATTTTTGGCTTTTGGAACATCTACGTGAAGGAATGACGATTTTCGTTCTAGCCTAAAATGCGGGGTATTACATATTTCTACATATATGATATGATATTATTGGGTAGCTGACTTATATAGGATAGGAAACTGTGTCTATTCATTGATAAAAAAATTTTAGTATGGTAGGATTTGACGTTGATATATTGTTATATCCAGGTCATGTAAGTTTCAGATCAAAGTATGAATGATGACCTTGTGAGTTCAATTCTTTACTAAGATGTTGGGGTCCACATTGCTATGCCAATATATGAGGATTATAGATATGATCTCCTTTTTTCTTTATGTTTTAATATTGATATGATCAACTACAAATATTGTTGGTTTAAAACCTTTAAAAGGAAATAATGCAGGAATTCAATTCAAAAGCTAGCCACTGAAATAGAGATGGAGTTTGTAGAAGAGAATATGCAAAGAGGTTGATTATTTTCTTGTAAAAGCCGTGTCTTATTGATCATCGGCTGGTAAACATAAATAGTTGCTATTGCAACTAAAAATAGGACAAAGAAACAACCTATTTCTACCAAAATTTAAATAACTAATTAGTTTCCTACCAAAGACAGGACTCCTAATTTATCTATGATTTGTACGTTATAAAGAAAAGATGGAGAAAAAAAAAGAAAAAATAGTCTACATTTTGAAAGAAACTTTCAACACTCCTCCTTGCTTTATGAAATGTAAAAACCAATTCTTTTCCTTAGAATCTCAAACTTGTTGACTAGAAGTGGCTTAGAATAGGTATGCTAGCTGTTTTTCAGACTTGTAGTAGATTAGAGTCACTTCTCCCTTTTGCTGCACTTCTCTCAAGAAATAGAGCTTGATGTTCAAATGTTTGGTTTTCCTATGAAACAACGGATTGTTTGAGATTGCAATAGATTCCTGGTTGTCGAATAGAATCAAAGTACTGTCATTCTGTTCCTTATGTAAATGACATATGATCTTTCTGAGCCATAGGGCTTGGTTTACTACTGCAGTTGATGCCATGAATTCCACCTCTGCAGTAGATTGTGCAAAAATTTCCTGCTTCTTAGATGACCCTGAAAAAATTCCTGAACCTAGGGTGAAATAATGTCCAGAAGTACTTCACATATCATCAAAAAATCAGTCCCAATCACTATCCGAGAAACCAAGAAAATTGAAGGTTTGAGACTTCTCAAATTTTACACCATAGTCAACCGTTCCTTTGATATATGTTAATATTCTTCTTCCTACTCTTAAATGCATCTCACTTTCACAATGCATAAAACGATATAAGAGACCAATAACAAATAGAATATCTGGCCTTGTCGTAGTGAGATACGTTAAGCATCCGATCAAGCTTTTGTAATACCCTTTATCAACTTTATCGGCTCCATCTTCTTTACAGAGTTTCTCTTTTTGATTCATTTGTGTGCTCATCAGCTTGCAATCCTCCATTAGAAATTTCTTCAAAAATTCCTTTGCGTATTTCTTTTGGCAAATGAACACTTCTCTTTTGCTTTGCTTGATCTTCATCCCAAGAAAATAGGATATAAGACCAAGATATGTCATTTCAAAAACTTGCATCATTACTTCTTTAAACATGTCAACCAACTTTAAATTATTTCCTGTTAACACAAGATTATCAACATAAAGAGACACAATAAGAATATCACTATCCTTATGTTTTACATAAATAGTGGATTTCGATAAGCTTTTTTCAAAACCCAAGCCTAACAGATGGTCATCTATCCTGCTATACCAGGATCTTGGTGCTTGCCTTAAACCATAGAGATCTTTATTTAGCGAATAAACCATATTTTCATGTCCGTTGACAACAAAACCATCTAGTTTCTCAACATAAATCTCCTCCTGAAGAAGACCATTGAGAAAAGCTGACTTAATGTCTAGTTAATAAAGTTTCCAATTTTTCCCCTATAATGGCTAGTAGCAATTTGATTGTGTCCAGGCAAGCAACTGGTGCAAAAGTTTAAGAGTAGTTGACACCAAAGATCTGAGCGTAGCCCTTCACCACAAACCTTCTTTTGTGTTTGTTGATAGAATCATCTGCGTTCAACTTTGTTCTAAAGACCTATTTTACACCAATGATCTTTCTGTTCGGAGGTTTCTTAACAAGCTCAAAGATTTGATTTTTCTCAATCATCATCTCCCCCTTCATTGCAGCGACCAATTTTTCATCCACTTCCGCTTCCTTATAACTTGTGGGCTCATAAATTGTAGTATTGAATCTCTGATAGATATCAGAGATCAACCTCATTCCTCTTATAGGAAAATCATCTACTAGATCATTTGGATCTAATTCATTGGTAACTATTGGATATTTTTTGGGCTTCTCCCAATTTCAGTGTTGGTCTTCAATAAAGTGAACATCTCTAGTTACAAAAATATTCTTCGTTTGAGGTTGATAGACCTTATATGGTTTGGACTTATTACTGCAACCTATAAAGATGTCAGGTTTCTCCTTCTTGTCAAGTTTGTCATGTTTAACCTGAGGAATATGAACAAAACACACACAACCAAACACTTTAAGAAAACTTAGTGAAGGTTTAAACCTATACCAAGCTTCAAATTGTGTTTTATTTTCCAAAGCCTTCATTGGATTCAATTTTTCACAAAGACTGTCGTATTTGCCGCCTCTGCCCAGAATGTTTTAGGCATCTCAATCTCATCTAACATATACCTGGCCATCTCCATTATCCATCTATTTTTTCTTTCACTGATGCTATTTTGTTCTGGTTTGTATAGAGTTGTAAGTTGATGCACAATGCTGGCCTCCTCACAAAATGAATCAAATTCTATTGAGGTATATTTCTTTCCATTATTAGACCTCAAAGCTTGAATTGTACAACCACTTTTATTTTCCACCTGTTTCATAAATTTCCAGAATACACCAGTAACTTCTGATTTGAATTTCAAGAAAACAGTCCAATACATTCTTGTAAAATCATCAATTAAAAGAACGTAATAGATGCTACCTTTTAGTGATGGAGTTTTTTAAGGTCCGGCGACATCGGTATGAATTAGTTGTAGGTTTTGTGAAGTTCTCCAAGTTGATTTTGGAAAAAGATATCTGTGTTGCTTACCGAATTGGCAGGCATGACATTCAGTAGCGTTAATAACCAAATCGGGTAAGTTCTTCACCATATTCAATTTCTGCATTTTGACAAGCCCTTGATAATGATAGTGCCCGATTCTCTTATGCCATAACTCAATAATGTTTTCTTTTGCAAAATATACCATCCGGTCTTCTTCCGATGGATTTAATGAGAAACTTTTGTCTCTCATTTTTACTTTAAATAGGTCTTGTCTAGATGCATCCTTGATCAAGCTGTATTTATCTTCAAAATACAATTTGAAACCTTTTTCTAATAACTGAACAACACTTAACAAGTTTTGGTTTAAATCGGGGACATAAAGAACATCAAAAATTATTTTAGTGCCCTATTGTGTTCCAATTGTAATGGTTCCTATTCCTTTTTATAGAATATAACCACCATAACCGATTCTAACTTTTCTAACTTTAGTAGACCTCAAAACTTTAAAATGATCTTTATCGCAAGTCATATGATTTATGCACCCGTAATCGATCAGGCACGATTCGCTTGAGACACTGCTTGGAAAACATGATGCGACAAAGAGTTGATCTTCTTCCTGTGCATTAACAACTTGAACCTCTGGATCTTACTACTGAGTTTTGTTCTTGCAGATGATCGCTTCATGCCCAAGATGATTGCACTTAGTGCTCTTAGCATCAGGCCTCTTCCAACACTTGAAAGGTGCATGTCCGATCATGCCTTTTTTGTTGTGCGTTGCACCTTCTCCATTAGATGCTTGGTACTTCCTCTTCTTATTCTTCTTCTTATAATGCCCATCATCAAGATGCTTGGCTGGTAAGGCACCTTTGACAGCTCCTTCTTATCTCGTAACTCGGTGTTGCTCTTGCATTTGAAAAGTAATTAAGAGCTCTGCAAGTGTGATCTTAGAAAAGTCCTTAGTATTTTTTATGGTTATTATGGTAGCCTCAAATCTTTCAGGTACCGTTACTAGGAATTTTTCAATGATCCTCGAATCATTGAAAGTGGAACCCAACAATCTTATGTGATTTGCTAAATTAAGAAGTCTGTCAGAGTACTACTTTACGGTTTCACTTTCTTTCATCCGTTGCAGCTTAAACTCATGTACCAGATTCAACACTTGCATTCCTCGAATCCTTTCATCTCCTTCATACTCAGTCTTGAGATAATACCATACCTCTTACGATGATTCCAGAGACATGATACGAGTGAAGATATTAGATGAAACTGCATTAAATAAGCATGCCGCTGCATTTGATTTCCTAGTATTCATCTCCTTGTGAGTTTTAATCTTCATCACCGTGGGATTATCTGAAAGGAGAGCTATCTCGTATTAATCTTCAACAGCTTCCCAGAGATCCAAAGTTTGCAGACATATCTGCATTCTAACTGCCCAGATTTGATAACTTTCTCCATCAAAAGTTGGTGGTGCCATTGAAGAAAAATTTTCTTCTCTGTTCATGGTATCCACTGTATCAGATTGATGCACACACTCACAGGTCCTTTAAGATTAACGCTCTGATACCAATTATTGGTTTAAAATCGTTAAAAAGAAATAACGCAAGAATTCAATTTAAAAGCTAGCTATTGAAAAAGAGATGGAGTTTGTAGAAGAGAATATACAGAGAGGTTGATTATTTTCTTTTAAAAGTCGTGTCTTATTGATAATCAGCTGGTTAACTTAAATAGATGCTATTACAACTAAAAATAAGACAAAGAAACAACCTATTTCTTCCAAAATTAAAATAACTAACTAGTTTCCTACCAAAGATAGGACTCCTAATTTAACTACAATTTGTACGTTAAAAAGAAAAGGTGGAGAAGAAAAAAAAGAAAAAACAGTCTGCATTCTTAAAGCAACCCTCAACAAATATGAATATGAAATTGTATCTAACAAGGAAATGACTTGATATCTCTCTTAAGGATTCATACTATTTGTGAAAGAGTTAGTACATTAAGTTATGATGTGAATTATGCAATAAGGATTTCAGCTTTGTTATTTTTCCTTGCTTTAATCATTATCCATAATGATTGTGTCTATTTATTAACTTCAACAACGAAAGCAAGTGTAGTCACATGTCTCTAAATCTGCTAACCACTCGTATCCTTTATATCTTCATATAAATTGTACATGCTAAAGGAAATGTGTCCTTTTTTAGTATCTTTTATTTTCATATTTCTGAGGTTTACAAGTATAAATTTTAGTATTTACCATAACATTATCCACGTTCGTGGAAGTTTGAATTAAATTAAAATTTGATGAAATTATAGTTTAATTTCTTCCTAAAATGTCTTTACTATACATGAAAAAATTCTTAAGTTAAGTTATATTTAGTGTATGTATTTATTTTATAAGAACTTTTATAATTTATTTATATTTTAACAAAGATATCGAGTTATCTAAATGCAGAAATTATTATTACATAAGGTAATAATTATATTATTTATAATATATGTACAATTTTATGTGTATTTGATCATGACGTCATGCAATACCTGAGTGAATAGGTTGACATGTACCGCACTAAAAGTTAGAGAATAGGCAATGACATGGTGTTGATATCTCACCTCCACGTTGAAGTAAGGTAGTACAACGGTCATAAGTGTTGTATTAGTTGCATATATAGCTATATGGCGGTGATTTAATAATTTCTTTGTCGAACAATAATTGCATTGATTATCAATTGTTTCATCCATGCTAAGATTCTTTTACGGAAAAATTATTGAATGTGGTATATGATCGCCAAAAAAAAAATTGAATATCTAAATCAACTTGTTCAAGCTCGAATTCACGGTATGTACGTGAAGGATATTAACTTTCTTTGTTTTGTTGAGCCTTTAGTTCATGATTTTTGGGTCTATCATGTCTTGAAACGTCAACTGTTAGATGTCTCTTAATTTATATTGATGTTACTTTCTGCAAAAATTTATATTAGATGATTTCGGTTCTGTATGAAGATTGGGAGTAGGAGGTGGTGCTTATTTCATTGTGACTATCAAATTACATTGACTGTTGGTTTATCACATTATTATGATTGCGAATTCGAGGAGGTGTTGTTATATGCATTTTATCAGCGTTATTACCATTTTGTTTACATATAGATATTATGGTGGTATTGTTTGGCCTGCATAATGATTTTTCATACATATAAATATCATGATTATTTTGTCAGCCTGAATAACGGTTTGCACATTCCAGTTACTAACTTTTGGGTTTGCTATGATCGTACTAGGCAAAATGAATAAGTGAAATTATCAAAACAACGTGCTGACAAAAGAAAAATTATGAAAAATGGAGGACATCAATTTGAAAGAATCTCCCTATAGTCAAATGTGCCAAAATTCCCATTTGATTAATCAAAGTTATCATAGTCTATAATATTTTTTTTCTAAAATTTGCAGTATTTAATACCCTAAAATTTGTGTAGAACTTTTCAAATTTTCTTCCTTTGTTAGTGTGTCATCGTGGAGCTCCAATGGACACTCACCATCCGAGACAAAATGAACCAAACAACATTCATAAGGCCCACAAGGTATAACTCTAGTAAAACCACACGTCAATTCTGCTTTTGTTTTGTTTTTCCTCCATAGAAAAGGACAACTTATTTTTGCGATGATGATTAGTGGGGTACGGGAAGTGATAGTATCATGGATTTTTGTTGGGGTATAGGAAGCAAAAATGAGTTAATTCATATTCTAGATTAGATATTATCGTAATTAAATTATCTAGTGTTTTAGGATCCTCGTTAGTATCATGTAATCTTTTTTATTCTAGGTATAAACTATATAGTTGAGTTTCTATTTCTTTAAATGATTTATTCTTTTCGTAAGATGTATTCATTAATTCGTGTAGTTTATTATTTTATCCTATTAAAATTTTAGCAATTTCTGTGTAGTATTTTATTCTAACTTTGCTATATTCAATGCGTAGGTTTATGTTCTTTATCTGACTAACTAGTATTTGTTGTTCATGTATAGGTAATTTTCCATCTGTATTAAATAATTTTTCGTATGTATTAAATAAATTATTACCTGTATCTTCTTTTTCTAAGATAAATTTTATTTTAAGTAATTTTTCTTCTAGTTATCTTTTTTCTATTTCAAGTTGATTTCTGTAGTTAACTTCTTCATATATCCAATTTTTCCTTTCTCTAATTTTTTTTATATATTCTAACATTTATTTATTCTGAATAATATCCATCTGAATCTAAGTAATATTGATGTTCATAATATAAGCGTAAGTTTTCTATACTGTTTAATACTTCTTCCTCTTCATAATCTTGTAATTTTTCCCATATTATTTTCTTTATGTCTATAATTTCTGTATCTCTAAGTATATATAAAACAAGTATTTTAATATCATCTGTCATGCTTTTTCATAATATTTTTTAGTTGTTCGTTTTAATCTTATTAACTCTTTTATATTTTTACTAAGAAATTTTATATATTTTATATCTTTAGTTTTCATGTATTTGTCTAAATTTACTTTCATCTGTTTTTCTATTAACTGTATGTTTCTCATATCTTTTTCCAAAAATTCTAGATATATGTAATTTATCATGGTAAGTATTTGTAAGAGTAGTTAGGTAGGTATGGTATGTAATTTATTCTAGTCATATAATATTTACCAAATGCTTTTTCTAATATGATTTTTCTTATATCTACTACTTTTATATCCTTAAGTGCATACAAAATAAGTATTTTAAATTTATCTACCATTATATCAGATAAATAATTATTCATTTTCATAAAATTGCTATTTTCAAAATATTCCCTTCAATCATATACATAACAAAATATGGTCATCTTAGATTACTATATACTAGATTATTCTTAAATAACATGTTCTTCGGTCACTATTAGCATGGTAATCTGGATACTTTTTCTCTTAAACAGCGCCTCTACTCTGGTTACTCCCCACCATGGCTTCTTGCCTCATTGGTTTCACCTTTAGGATGGCATAGTTCTTAGGGATTTTTCTCCTTTTCCACTTTGCTAATAAACTTCTTAACATATTATTCTTCGAATAATTCTACTATAAAGTAACTAACATGAATTTATTTTATTATACCATGATTGTTGGGAATTATGAGTTTAGCTATTCATAATCATAAATAGATATACCTGTTCGGGTAGGTTTGATATTTCTAAACTTTGTTCCTCCATAGATTTTTCCATTGAAATATACCTGTTTTTAATAACTAAGCAAAATATTTGTTGTGGGCAGGAGAGAGTTTTTGTGCTTCAACGCATGAAGGCTTGCCTTGCAATGCCTTCGGTTCATCTTATTTATAGACTGAATGAATCTTTACAAGAGTATTCACGTTTTTTAAAATTAGTCTACTTTACAAAAAGTCTTCTAATAAGACAAAAATTATTAATGCCTAGACTAATAGTCAAAAAGTCTAAAAAGCCTAAAAAGTCTAAAATGTCTAAAACCTAAAAGCCTATACAAAATTTTTAATACTTTATGTAAAATAAATTGTGAAAGTTTACATGTTGCTTTCACAATTTAATAGCTTGTCTTCTATTATTACTCCGTTGATATCTTCTTGTTTTCGTATCTGCTGCTTTTTCATATCTCCATTATTGCTTCTTATCTTGTATCTTCCAGCTGGCGTTCTTATCTACTTGGTTCTTTTATTCTAGGTGGACTTCTGAGATAATATTATCTTCTCCATTATATCTCGAACATTGATGGTCTGGATATTTGTGTCCAATTAGCTTGCAATATCTTGTCAATAAACTGTCTGAAATAAATCCTCTCTTAATTGGTCTTGCAGTAGATTGTTTTTCTGGGTTAAGTAATGTCATTATCCATTGTCTAACATCTTCCATATCTGTTTGTCGTAGTTCTTTTGAATTTGAATAAATCATCTGATGGTCTCTTGAATAATAGCTCCATATTTGGTTTCCATTGGTATAATTATTTGCTAATTCTTGAATAATTGTAGCTAGTCCAATAAGTCATTTATTTGCGTAGAAATCAGGTATTTCATTTCTGGATATCTCTGGCTGCTGCACAATATCTTCTGGTATAATCATATCTATGGTTAATTCTATTTTTACAACTTGTATAACTGGTTTTATTTCGTCGTATAATATCTCCGCTGGTGCAGTATAACATTATATATAAAATAGATTTCCTTTGGTTATTCTTTTATAAGTGGTGAATATTTTATGTAATTCTTCCATAGCTTCTAGTTCTTCTCCGTCTTGGGTATATATGTTATTTAATAATCCATAGCCAAAACAAGTTTTTATTAAGCTTGGGTTGGTTTTGGGTAGTGCAATTAGCTTGTTGTAACCTTGTAATTTTTGGGTTGTATAGTTTGTGTTTGGCTCTTTGATATCTGAGGCTCTGGGGTTAAGGTTTAGGAAAGCTTGTACTCTATAAATATTTTCCATGTATTTTTGGGTTGTATAGTTATAAACTTTTTTATCTTGGTTCAGACTATCTCGGTATATGGTAATTTGTGGGGATATGAACAAGGGGTCTTTTTGTGTTTTTGGTATGAATGGTTTCTCAAATATCTTATTCATATTCATATTTTGATATCTTTGTCTACTAACTCCTCTGCTTGTACCTGCAATTGTAGATTGATAAACATTATGGGTTTTATGGAGTGTCCCAACGTCTCCTTCTAGATCTGGAATTGTAATGTCTTCCGATCGACATAGCTCTGCACACTGCTGATTAGCTGATTTGTAGCTTTAGACTTCAGTTTATCTTCATTAGTCTTTAGCTTTTCTATTTCATTACCCATACTGTCCACTTTCATTGAAAGCGTAGTTAGGGTTTTGAGTATCTTTTCTAAAGCATTGTCTTCTATTATATCAGTCTGTGTAGCTTTGTCTTGATATGTAATCTTCAATAACGTTTTTGTTAGTACTAATTACTTCAATTGTAAATGTAAAATTTACTATATTCAAGACTAATCTCCGAATTTCATTCGTTGTAACTGAATTTTGTATTTTCTTTGTTAGCCACCAACGTACCTGTGTATTATTTGTTCGTACAATAAACTTGTTATATACAATATATGGCTCAAATACTAATAAACATTTGTATAATGAGCATAATTCTTTTCTATTTATTTCCCATTTTATTTCTGTTTCATTAAACGTACCTGAGTAGTATCTACAATGGTGTTCTAATTTTTCTGCTTCATATATGTATTTAAGTACTCCTCCATAACTACATTCACTAGCATCTGCTTCTACTATATACATAAATTTTCTATTTTCATCTGGAAATTGTAATTTTGGTAATTCTTTACAAAGTATTTTTATTTTCTAAACTTGTTTTTTATCTTCTTCGTTATAATTATATTCTACATCCTTTTTTAATTTTTTTTGTAAGAGCTTTAGATTTTCTGCTAATTTTGGTATATATTCTCTTACTTGGTTCACTAATCCTAAGAATGATTGTAATTTCTTTTTTGTATCTAATTCTTCTTTTGAATTTATTATTTTTTGTACTATATGTTGTTGCATTTTTACTCCACTTTTATCTATTTGTATTCCTAAAAATTCTATCTGATTTTTCATAATTTCAGCTTTCTTTTCACTTAAACTTATTTCCGATTTTTCAATTATATCCGTAAATTGTTCCAATAATTTTAAATGTTCTTCTTTGGTCTTTGTATATAATAGTATATCGTCTATGTATATTATACAATTAGGTAGTTGTTTAAAATAACTATCCATTAAATGTTGATATCTACCTGGTGCATTTTTATATCCAAATGGTAGTACATTCCATTCATAAAATCCTTGTGGTACCGTAAATGCGGTTAATTCCTTAGATTCTTCTTCTAACTTTAGATGGTAAAATCCTGATTTACAATCAAATTTACTAAAATAATTATATTCTTGTATTTGTCTTATTTTTAATATCTTATTTGGTATTGGGTAATTATAAGTCATTGTTTTTGCATTTAAATTTCTATAATCAATAACCATTCTACTTTTTCCTCTTTTTTGTTCACTATGTTTATTTACTATAAATGTTGGGCTATTATGTTTACTATTACTTTTTTGTATATATTGTTTTTCTAATAATTCTTCTATATGTATTTTAAATTCTTTTAAATCATCAAAATTATATGTTAATGGTGTCTAGGTTATTATGCTATTTTTATCTATTAATTCAATTTTTATAGTGGTTTTATGTTTTTCCCATCCTTTTAATGGATCTTCACTATATAATTGTTCTAATTTTTTCTTAATTATTTCTATCTTATTTATTGAAAATATAGTTATCTCTTTCTTATTTATTGAAAATGCGACCGGTTCTATTGTATCTTCAGTATTTTTTATATTTTCCAATTTTTGTGTGATTTTTTCACTTCCTTTTATCCAATCAGTTTTCTTTCTTATTTTATTAATAACTCTTTTTGCTCTTACTTTCTGTTTACATGGTGTTGTAAACCACCAATCTGTTCTAGTTATTATATGTGGGTATAATTTATCTAAAAATGGCATTCCTAAAAGTATATCTTTTGATGTTAGCTCATAATTATAGATTTCTTCTATTGTTAATATTTTATCCCATACTTGTGTTTTTATATCCTTAGCTTTATAAGTAATTAAACTTCCTTCGTTATTAAATTCTTTAACTATTATTGGTGTTTTTAATTTATCCCATTTACCTTCTGGTAAACAATTATATCTACATAAATTAGCTTCTGCTCCTGTATCTATCATAGGCGTATAATATCTACTTTAATATCCTTCTACTACTATCTTCATTAATACATATATTTTCATTTTATGTTAAAACTCTTCTTAAGAATAATTTCTCTCTGTTATATGTTATGGTTAATTGTGTATGTTCTATATTATATAGTTTTACTTGTTCTAGCCATTTTATTCCTAATATTATGTCTGTTTTTTGCATTTCTTCTTTTACTTCAAATTCTATTTTTATTTTTTTTATTCCTATTATTATTTCCTTTTCTGCTATATTTTTTGTATTTATTAAACTTCTTGGTAGATCTGGGCATATATTATTGTCAGTTTTTATTTCCTCATTTTTTACTAGATATTTTGCTATATATATTCTTTTTCATTTACCTTTCCTGTTATGTAATATTGGTTTGAATTATCCATTGAACTTGTTTCATAACTTGTTCTTTTTGATGAGCTTGATGATTTCGGTTTATCATAAGCTGTTCTTTTTGTTGTACTTATTCTATCATTTATTATTTCTAGATCTTCTTCTATGTCTATATTTCTGTAACTATAATCATTATTAACAATTGTTTTTACGAATTGTTCAAAAGGGCTTTTTATTTGTATTTTATTAATTTTATTTTTTCCCGTTATTTTATGTTTTGTTGTTAATACATATAGATTTTTACATCTTGCTGTATATATTTTACTTCCTGGGGATAATTCTATTCCTGATATTTTCCAATATAATACTAATGATTTATCTATATTTTTATCTGTTACTTCTACTGAATAATTCACACTTATTATAAATTTAAATTTTTGGTATATTAAATTTCCTTTTATGGCAGTTATTATGCTTTTTTCTATAGGTTTTATAATTCTATCATCTGCTAAATATAATTCTATTGGTGTATCTATTCCTTTATAGATTTCTTTTTCCTATATGGTCTTTTATGTTTATAATTTTTTACATAATATTTTTTTCTTGGTTTCTTATACTTATATTTTGATTTTTTGTATTTCTTATATTTCTTATGTCTTTTTCTTTTCTTATAATATCTTTCTTCGCATCCAAATTGAGGTACTATTTTATCTTTGCAACATGCTAAATTTCTTATTAATGTTTTTTCCATTTTTATTTCTTCTCTGTATTTTTCACATAGGTTTCTATACCATTGTTGTAAAAATTTTATTCTTGCTCCTAGAGTATCTACTATTTTTGTTTCATCCCAAGTTTTATTATTTTTGAACTAAATGGTTCAGGTAATTTACAAAAATATAATTTTCTTATTTCTTTACTTTCTTCTGTATTATATGCTCCTTTATAATAATATTCTTTAAATGCTCAAGTATATTCATCTATGTAGCACATATTACATATTGCTAATTTTAACATTAAATTCCTATTTGTATCTTTCTCTTCATTTTGTTCTTCTTCTGTTGTTGTCATGCTACTAAATTCGTCTTTTATAGCTGTTTCATATTTTTTTTAATAACTCTATAGGTGTTAATTTAGTTGTGGTTGTTGATGATGTTCCTTCTGTAGGTTTGTCAGTTCTTAATATTCTTTTACTATTTTCAGTTAGATTTAAAAACCATAATTTCACTGTTCCTATTAGTGTTTTTTCTATATATTCTGGTGCATCTATTACACTTATATTATTATCTAATAATTGTTTTGTCATATATCCTATCCATAATTGTATTGTTTTTTCTGTATCTATTACACAATCTAAGTCTAAAAAGTTATAATTTTTATTAACTATTTGTTTTGGTGTCCATTTGTTATATTCATTCTTTAGATTATATCTTTTAAACTTATTCTTATAATATGTAGGTTTCCTTATTTCTGATGTTCTAGGTATTATATTTTCATCTTCTTTTTTATCAAGAGTATTTATTTCTGTGTTGATATTTTCTAAGTTTTCTTCATTAATTACTTCTTGTTTTTCATTGATTTCTAAATTTTTTGTATTTGTTAATATTTCTGTATATGTTTCACTATCTTTTGAATCATAATTATCTGTCTCTTCTACCTCTATATTATTTATTTCTAATTCCTTGTTTTTTATTTCTTTATTGTTTATTTCTAATTTTTCTTTAAATTGATTTATCTCGTTTAATAATTTTTGTTATTTATCTTTTTCTTCTTTTTCTTTCTGTCTTTTTTCATACAGATCTTTTAACATTTGTAGTTCTTTTTCTAATTCAGCAATCCTACTATTTTTAGATTCTTCTATTTTTCGTATTTCCTCTGTAGTTTGTTGTTTTATTTTTTCTATTTCCTTTTTTCTATCTATTTCTTCGTTTTCCCTTTCTATTCTTACCATAGCTGTCTATTTATCTTCTAATTTTAATTCTTCTTTTTCTAACATTAAATATAAATGTTCACCTATTTTCTTATATCTTCTTCCTAGATTAGAAAATACTATTTTTATTTTTAATCCTTCGTGATTTTCATATATTTTTTCATCTATTATAAATTCTTCTTTGTTCATTTTATTGTAAATAGTTCATGTTGATATATATATTCTAAACTATCTATTTGTGATTCTAAATTTGATATTTCATCCACACCCCCTACAAATGGTATCAGAGCCCAGTTATTTAAAAAATACACAAGTAGCATACATGTTTGAATTTAGATTGGATTTACTTGAGATTAATTTATATTGATTAATTATGAGAAGACCATTTAAAAATAGACAAGCTTTTAGAAAAATTAAAGAATCTTTAATTAGTAATTATTCAGAATATATAAGTCTAAATAAAACAAAAGAAAACCCACAAAGACTAGCCTACCTAATTACCTTAATATCTAGTATTGAAGCAAAATTAATAATCCATTTAAAATCTAGAAGAATGAGACACATACCACCTAATTATGATAAAATCAGATTTAGATATCCACCAAAATACTATAAATATGGTTTAAATGAATAAAATACAAAGAACTAAAACAAATTATTTCTGAAAAACGTAAAGAATTAAAAATAAGAATAGAAAGATTAAGTTATAATATATTTGTCGGAGTTAGTTAAAACTCAATAAATGCATAAAAATATGAAATATCAAATTTAGAATCACAAATAGATAGTTTAGAATATATATATCAACATGAACTATTTACAATAAAATGAACAAAGAAGAATTTATAATAGATGAAAAAATATATGAAAATCACGAAGGATTAAAAATAAAAATAGTATTTTCTAATCTAGGAAGAAGATATAAGAAAATAGGTGAACATTTATATTTAATGTTAGAAAAAGAAGAATTAAAATTAGAAGATAAATAGACAGCTATGGTAAGAATAGAAAGGGAAAACGAAGAAATAGATAGAAAAAAGGAAATAGAAAAAATAAAACAACAAACTACAGAGGAAATACGAAAAATAGAAGAATCTAAAAATAGTAGGATTGCTGAATTAGAAAAAGAACTACAAATGTTAAAAGATCTGTATGAAAAAAGACAGAAAGAAAAAAAAGAAAAAGATAAATAACAAAAATTATTAAACGAGATAAATCAATTTAAAGAAAAATTAGAAATAAACAATAAAGAAATAAAAAACAAGGAATTAGAAATAAATAATATAGAGGTAGAAGAGACAGATAATTATGATTCAGAAGATAGTGAAACATATACAGAAATATTAACAAATACAAAAAATTTAGAAATCAATGAAAAACAAGAAGTAATTAATGAAGAAAACTTAGAAAATATCAACACAGAAATAAATACTCTTGATAAAAAAGAAGATGAAAATATAATACCTAGAACATCAGAAATAAAAAAACCTACATATTATAAGAATAAGTTTAAAAGATATAATCTAAAGAATGAATTCAAATGGACACCAAAACAAATAGTTAATAAAAATTATAACTTTTTAGACTTAGATTGTGTAATAGATACAGAAAAAACAATACAATTATGGATAGGATATATGACAAAACAATTATTAGATAATAATATAAGTGTAATAGATGCACCAGAATATATAGAAAAAACACTAATAGGAACAGTGAAATTATGGTTTTTAAATCTAACTGAAAATAGTAAAAGAATATTAAGAACTGACAAACCTACAGAAGGAACATCATCAACAACCACAACTAAATTAACACCTATAGAGTTATTAAAAAAATATGAAACAGCTATAAAAGACGAATTTAGTAGCATGACAACAACAGAAGAAGAACAAAATGAAGAGAAAGATACAAATAGGAATTTAATGTTAAAATTAGCAATATGTAATATGTGCTACATAGATGAATATACTTGAGCATTTAAAGAATATTATTATAAAGGAGCATATAATACAGAAGAAAGTAAAGAAATAAGAAAATTATATTTTAGTAAATTACCTGAACCATTTAGTTCAAAAATAATAAAAACTTGGGATGAAATAAAAATAGTAGATACTCTAGGAGCAAGAATAAATTTTTTACAACAATGGTATAGAAACCTATGTGAAAAATACAGAGAAGAAATAAAAATGGAAAAAACATTAATAAGAAATTTAGCATGTTGCAAAGATAAAATAGTACCTCAATTTGGATGCGAAGAAAGATATTATAAGAAAAGAAAAAGACATAAGAAATATAAGAAATAAAAAAAATCAAAATATAAGTATAAGAAACCAAGAAAAAAATATTATGTAAAAAATTATAAACATAAAAGACCATATAGGAAAAAGAAATCTATAAAGGAATGTACTTGTTATAATTGTGGAAAAATAGGACATTTAGCTAGAGATTGTAAATTACCTAAAAACCCAAAAAATAAACAAATATCAGAAATAAAAATAGAAAATACAGAATATATGCAGATAGATTATATAGATTACGAATTAGAAAGCGACGACAGTATATATGAAATTTCAGAGAATGAAACAAATAATGAAATAGATAGTGAATTAGATGAATTAAATGACTGAAGAAGATATAAAAATAATAACAAAAGAAGAATATTCAAATGACGAAAGAACAAATCAAAAAATAATATTTGATAACAATGTATTTGATGAAATAAAAGGAAAAGAGTTAGACTTAAGTTTAGAAAAAATATTTAAAATACCAACAATAAAAGATATATTTACTAGAAAAAAGGAAGAATATTATGTAGTAAGCCAAAAGGAACATGCAATAGACTGTAGATATGTAAAAGGTAAAGCTAGTATACCACAAGTAACAAAAAGAATAATTAATAAAGAGATAAACAATATAAAAAGTAGAGACCCAATAAAATATGTACACCTTGGAGGTACAAAAATATTAATAAAAGCATGTTTTAGAGAAGGAATAGATACACCAATAGAATTATATTTAGCAGATGATAGAATTATAAAACCTATAGAAAAAAGTATAATAACTGCCATAAAAGGAAATTTAATATACCAAAAATTTAAATTTATAATAAGTGCGAATTATTCAGTAGCAGTAACAGATAAAAATATAGATAAATCATTAGTATTATATTGGAAAATATCAGGAATAGAATTAACCCCAGGAAGTAAAATATTTACAGCAAGATGTAAAAATCTATATGTAATAATAACAAAATATAAAATAACGGGAAAAAATAAAATTAATAAAATACAAATAGAAAGCCCTTTTGAACAACTCGTAAAAACAATTGATAATAATGATTATAGTTACAGAAATATAGACATAGAAGGAGATAACTATATTTTCAATAAATAAGATAGAAATAATTAAGAAAAAATTAGAACAATTATATAGTGAAGATCCATTAAAAGGATGGGAAAAACATAAAACCACTATAAAAATTGAATTAATAGATAAAAATAGAATAATAACCCAGAAACCATTAACATATAATTTTGATGATTTAAAAGAATTTAAAATACATATAGAAGAATTATTAGAAAAACAATATATACAAAAAAGTAATAGTAAACATAATAGCCCAGCATTTATAGTAAATAAACATAGTGAACAAAAAAGAGGAAAAAGTAGAATGGTTATTGATTATAGAAATTTAAATGCAAAAACAATGACTTATAATTACCCAATACCAAAAAAGATATTAAAAATAAGACAAATACAAGGATATAATTATTTTAGTAAATTTGATTGAAAATCAGGATTTTACCATCTAAAGTTAGAAGAAGAATCTAAGGAATTAACCGCATTTACGGTACCACAAGGATTTTATGAATGGAATGTACTACCATTTGGATATAAAAATGCACCAAGTAGATATCAACATTTAATGGATATTTATTTTAAACAACTACCTAATTGTATAATATACATAGACGATATACTATTATATACAAAGACCAAAGAAGAACATTTAAAATTATTGGAACAATTTACGGATATAATAGAAAAATCTGGAATAAGTTTAAGTGAAAAGAAAGATTAAATGATGAAAAATCAGATAGAATTTTTAGGAATACAAATAGATAAAAGTGGAGTACAAATGCAACAACATATAGTACAAAAAATAATAAATTCAAAAGAAGAATTAGATACAAAAAAGAAATTACAATCATTCTTAGGATTAGTGAACCAAGTAAGAGAATATATACCAAAATTAGCAGAAAATCTAAAGCTCTTACAGAAAAAATTAAAAAAGGATGTAGAATATAATTATAATGAAGAAGATAAAAAACAAGTTTAGAAAATAAAAATACTTTGTAAAGAATTACCAAAATTACAATTTCCAGATGAAAATAGAAAATTTATGTATATAGTAGAAGCAGATGCTAGTGAATGTAGTTATGGAGGAGTACTTAAATACATATATGAAGCAGAAAAATTAGAACACCATTGTAGATACTACTCAGGTACGTTTAATGAAATAGAAATAAAATGAGAAATAAATAGAAAAGAATTATGCTCATTATATAAATGTTTATTAGCATTTGAGCCATATATTGTATATAACAAGTTTATTGTACGAACATCTAATACACAGGTATGTTGGTGGCTAACAAAGAAAATACAAAATTCAGTTACAACAAAAGAAATTCGAAGATTAGTCTTGAATATATTAAATTTTACATTTACAATTGAAGTAATTAGTACTAACAAAAACGTTATTGCAGATTACATATCAAGACAAAGCTACACAGACTCATATAATAGAAGACAATGCTTTAGAAAAGATACTCAAAACCCTAACTACGCTTTCAATGAAAGTGGACAGTATGGGTAATGAAATAGAAAAGCTAAAGACTAATGAAGATAAACTAAAGACTAATGAAGATAAACTAAAGTCTAAAGCTACAAATCAGCTAACTCAGCAGTGTGCAGAGCTATGTCGATCAGAAGACATTACAATTCCAGATATAGAAGGAGACGTTGGGACACTCCATAAAACCCATAATGTTTATCAATCTACAATTGCAGGTACACGCAGAGGAGTTAGTAGACAAAGATATCAAAATATGAATATGAATAAGATATTTGAGAAACCATTCATACCAAAAACACGAAAAGACCCCTTGTTCATATCCCCACAAATTACCACATACCGAGATAGTCTAAACTAAGATAAAAAAGTTTATAACTATACAACCCAAAAATACATGGAAAATATTTATAGAGTACAAGCTTTCCTAAACCTTAACCCCAGAGCCACAGATATCAAAGAGCTAAACACAAACTATATAACCCAAAAATTACAAGGTTACAACAATCTAATTGCACTACCCAAAACCAACCCAAGCTTAATAAAAACTTGTTTTGGCTATGGATTATTAAATACCATATATACCCAAGACGGAGAAGAACTAGCAGCTATGGAAGAATTACATAAAATATTCACCACCTATAAAAGAATAACCAAAGAAAATCTATTTTATATAAAATGTTATACTGCACCAACAGAGATATTATACGATGAAATAAAACCAGTTATACAAGTTGTAAAAATAGGATTAACCAGAGATATGATTATACCAGAAGATATTGTGCAGCAGCCAGAGATATCCAAAAATGAAATACCTGATTTCTACGCAAATAAACGACTTATTGGATTAGCTACAATTATTCAAGAATTAGCAAATAATTATACCAATGGAAACCCAATATGGAGCTATTATTCAAGAGATCATCAGATGATTTATTCAAATTCAAAAGAACTACGACAAACAGATATGGAAGATGTTAGACAATGGATAATGACATTACTTAACCCAGAAAAACAATCTACTGCAAGAGCAATTAAGAGAGGATTTATTTCAGACGGATTATTGACAAGATATTGCAAGCTAATTGGACACAAATATCCAGACCATCAATGTTCGAGATATAATGGAGAAGATAATATTATCCCAGAAGTCCACCTAGAATAAAAGAACCAAATAGATAAGAACGCCAGCTGGAAGATACAAGATAAGAAGCAATAATGGAGATATGAAAAAGCATTAGATACGACAACAAGAAGATATCAACGGAGTAATAATAGAAGACTAGCTATTAAATTGTGAAAGCAACATGTAAACTTTCACAATTTATTTTACGTAAAGTATTAAAAACTTTTGTATAGGCTTTTAGGTTTTAGACATTTTAGACTTTTTAGGCTTTTTAGACTTTTTGACTATTAGTCTAGGCATTAATAATTTTTTTCTTATTAGAAGACTTTTTGTAAAGTAGACTAATTTTAAAAAATGTGAATACTCTTGTAAAGATTCATTCAGTCTATAAATAAGATGAACCGAAGGCATTGCAAGGCAAGCCTTCATGCATTGAAGCACAAAAACTCTCTCCTGCCCACAACAAATATTTTACTTAGTTATTAAAAACAGGTATATTTCAATGGAAAAATCTATGGAGGAACAAAGTTTAGAAATATCAAACCTACCCGAACAGGTATATCTATTTATGATTATGAATAGCTAAACTCATAATTCCCAACAATCATGGTATAATAAAATAAATTCATGTTAGTTACTTTATAGTAGAATTATTCGAAGAATAATATGTTAAGAAGTTTATTAGCAAAGTGGAAAAAGAGAAAAATCCCTAAGAACTATGCCATCCTAAAGGTGAAACCAATGAGGCAAGAAGCCGTGGTGGGGAGTAACCAGAGTAGAGGCGCTGTTTAAGGGAAAAAGTATCCAGATTACCATGCTAATAGTGACCGAAGAACATGTTATTTAAGAATAATCTAGTATATAGTAATCTAAGATGACCATATTTTGTTATGTATATGATTGAAGGGAATATTTTGAAAATAGCAATTTTATGAAAATGAATAATTATTTATCTCATATAATGGTAGATAAATTTAAAATACTTATTTTGTATGCACTTAAGGATATAAAAGTAGTAGATATAGGAAAAATCATATTAGAAAAAGCATTTGGTAAATATTATATGACTAGAATAAATTACATACCATACCTACCTAACTACTCTTACAAATACTTACCATGATAAATTACATATATCTAGAATTTTTGGAAAAAGATATGAGAAACATACAGTTAATAGAAAAACAGATGAAAGTAAATTTAGACAAATACATGGACACTAAAGATATAAAATATATAAAATTTCTTAGTAAAAATATAAAAGAGTTAATAAGATTAAAACAAACAACTAGAAAATATTATGAAAAAGCATGACAGATGATATTAAAATACTTGATTTATATATACTTAGAGATATAGAAATTATAGACTTAAAGAAAATAATATGGGAAAAATTACAAGATTATGAAGAGGAAGAATTATTAAACAGTATAGAAAACTTACGCATATATTATGAACATCACTATTACTTAGATTCAGATGGATATTATTCAGAATAAATAAATGTTAGAATATATAAAAAAAAATTAGAGAAAGGCAAAATTGGATATATGAAGAAGTTAATTACAGAAATCAACTTGAAATAGAAAAAAGACAACTAGAAGAAAAATTACTTAAAATAAAATTAACCTTAGAAAAAGAAGATACAGGTAATAATTTATTTAATACATACGAAAAATTATTTAACACAGATGGAAAATTACCTATACATGAACAACAAATACTAGTTAGTCAGATAAAGAACATAAACCTACGCATTGAATATAGCAAAGTTAGAATAAAATACTACACAGAAATTGCTAAAATTTCAATAGGATAAAATAATAAACTACACGAATTAATGAATACATCTTACGAAAAGAATAAATCATTAAAAGAAATAGAAAATCAACTATATAGTTTATACCTAGAATACAAAAGGTTACATGATACTAACGAGGATCCTAAAACACTAGATAATTTAATTATGATAATATCTAATCTAGAATATGAATTAATAAAACATCTTAAGTCAAGAAGATAAAAATAAAAATCATTCCAATCAATAATATTCATAAAATACATTATATAAAAATAAATACCTACGTATTTATTATCTAGTGAAGTTATCGCACCTAGTACGCACCCCCCTACAATATTTCTATCTTATTTATTGAAAATATAGTTATCTCCTTCTTATTTATTGAAAATATGACCAGTTCTATTGTATCTTCAGTATTTTTTATATTTTTCAATTTTTGTGTGATTTTTTCACTTCCTTTTATCCAATCAGTTTTCTTTCTTATTTTATTAATAACTCTTTTTGCTCTTACTTTCTGTTTACATGGTGTTGTAAACCACCAATCTGTTCTTGTTATTATATGTGGGTATAATTTATCTAAAAACGGCATTCCTAAAAGTATATCTTTTGATGTTAGCTCATAATTATAGATTTCTTCTTTTGTTAATATTTTATCCCATACTTGTGTTTTTACATTCTTAGCTTTATATAGATATCAAAAATAAAAATAGAAAATACAGAATATATGCAGATAGATTATATAGATTACGAATTAGAAAGTGACAACAGTATATATGAAATTTCAGAGAATGAAACAGATAATGAAATAGATAGTGAATTAGATGAATTAAATGACTGAAGAAGATATAAAAATAATAATAAAAGAAGAATATTCAAATGACGAAGGAACAGATCAAAAAATAATATTTGATAACAATGTATTTGATGAAATAAAAGGAAAAGAGTTAGACTTAAGTGTAGAAAAAATATTTAAAATACCAACAATAAAAAATATATTTACTAGAAAAAAGGAAGAATATTATGTAGCAAGCCAAAAGGAAAGTTTTTGGATTTGACACTGTGGTATGGAGAAAATTTTGTTGGAAGTGCAATTCCCGGAATGAGTCTTGTTATCTATGATTCGAATTAGTCGAGACTTCAATACGGGAATTTCGGACACCTGATGGCAAACAAAAAGAAAGAATCAGTGAATTTTTTTTTATTTGTTTTGGTGTGATTAGGAATTATAGGATCCCTGACAAAAAATAATTATTCTAAAAATTCATAATTGTTTATTTCTTGAAACTGAATTTCTTATAATATATTTGAAGTTAGAAGAAGTCATAAATATATATTTCTAAATCTACCCTTATTGATGAGCTCAATAGATTTTATAAACTTTATTGGATATCTTCCTTAAATAGATATAGATAAATACTTTGTTGAATATATTTCATAAGGTTGGATAGAAAATCCTATGAGGATCCAAACACGGTGATTATAAAAAGTTTAATGAGTGTTCAACACTTAGACAAACAGTAATGTGCAATGACCAGAGTAGTAGTATTTTGTTTACATGGATACAAAGTTCCACCGGCATGTCTTTTTTTTTACCACTTCCTAGGAGCTTCCACCCTTTTTTTCTCTATTGGTGATTGGAACCCACGACCTTTGGGTTAGAGGTGAGAGGTGCTTACAATCGGAGCAACTTCCGGTTGTCCGCTTTGATTTACAATTGCTATTGTAAATAAGCGTGACATGTATAGGTTTAAAATTCATTAACCGTTAGATCTATTTACTATTTTTCTTTCTTATTAAAGATTCTTTGTTATGAGTAGAAGATAATATTATTAAATATCATTACAATGCTAAGAACGTACTGCAACATTATAAAGGAAACATAATACTTCTTATTGTGTGTGTTTATAATCTAGATACTTGTTTCAGAAAGCCTTGGCATAGATGGTAAAGGTAATCTTATATGATCGAGGGGTCACAGGTTTGAGTACTAGAAACAACCTCTTACAAAAATACATGATAAGGTTATATTCAATGGACCCTGCTCTTAGCGAAAGCTTACTCCACTAGACATAGGAAAATTATGTTAAAACTTTGTTTACTCAAACTCCTGGAATAAAGAAGTCTCAATCTGTCCACATTGAATCTTATTCCTCAAAAATCCCTCATACATGCCTTATTGTAGGTCTTTCCCCAGGCCTCAGTGTTTTTCCAACAATAATTAATGATATTTTCATATTCTCCTTCTTAAGTAGGTAATTCATAGTTGACTTCCTCATGCATTCTACAATTGCCTCCTCACTCACAACATGCACCTTAGTCTTTACTACACTTTTAACTTCATCTTTGAGTCTCATTCCTTACCAACAATCATGCACAATCGGTATTGTCGTTACTTGAGCCTTGCAATTCTTGCTCATCACTTACTCGTTCGACATGTATGGATTTCGATAGAAATTGAGACTTATTGCTTGAAGATCAATAGCACAATCAATAGTAGAATGAATAGGTAACTTCTTTAATGTCTGTGCAGCCTGCCTATTATAGATGTGGCTATGAACAAATTCAAGTTCTATACAAAGTTTGTCAAGCTCCAAATTCTTGGTTGGACGAAATAGCACTGGTGACTTAACTAGACCACCCAGAAATAAGATATTCAAATGTCATATCATAAGCAAAAGTGCCCCAATTGGTATATGAGGCTCACCATAAACCAATGGAATGAGTACAGCGCCTAGCGAGGATCTGCACATCCATAAGAGTCCATACGCGCACCACAAAGAGATACAATATCCTAACAAAAGGAAGAGAGTACCTGTGAAATAGTACTCGCATGATGAGGTGAACCCCACTATTATAAAAGTATATTAGTAAGAATAAGTGTATATAAGTTATACCAGCACCTACTTACTGCTAGACTATTTCTCTATCAAAATAATCACTACTCTTTTTTGGTTAATCCAATATACGAGGGTGGTGCTTCATGGTTCATTATTTTTTACGTCTTGTCTATACAAAACCAGTTAAATCATACAATTATGTTCTTATGGCCCCTGGGAATAACACTATGTGATACCAATATTTGGTGGGTTTGACCATCTCATTAGATATTTCCTATGGTTAAAAGTCTTTGGTAGATAATGTATTCAATTTTTAACAATTGATATATTCAGTCCGATGTATGGGGTGGCATGTTGTGCGTACCAAAAATAGACAGTATTAACATCTAAAGTTCTCAACTTTGCAGTATGTTTGTTTAGAGCTATGATAACATCATCTATATCATTAACTGATTCTGTGAGATAAAAGAAGATGAATGAAGCACTTTGATATCATCTAGTGTTGGGTTCAATTGGTGTGAATGGAAAATGGAGGGACACAATCCTTTGAGGAAAAGACACATTGTTTTGGAAAAAGAGTGACTGTTCGGATAGTTGTGACAGTTCAGAAAAAAGACACAATGTTTTGAATGAACAGACATGACTCTTCAAAAGGATACACCTTTATGGATGAACTATTGCCACCTTTCAGAGGGGGAACTTTATAGCTATATAAACCTGCATTTTTTCGACGGTTTAGTATAAAAAATTTTGGCATAAGAAAAATATTCTCTTGCTTCTGAAAATACTGTGTGATCATCTCCCATTGAGTGAGTTCGAATAAAATTAGAAAGTTTGAGATACCGCTATATTCTGGTTGTGAAGCCATTTTATCCTAGAAGGAAAATTCCGCAACCTCATTCGGAGGACTTGGCTTTTTTCTGCTTCATCTATTTTTCTTTAAGAAACTAAAAACATACTTCTTTGAAAGACATAAAGGTTTTGTATAACTTCATAAGTGTTCTTGATTTATTCTTGAACTTGTGTTGAAGTAGTGTTGCGAAAATACAGATTTTGTGTACCCGAAAAACAACAATCTTATGGAAATAATTTACTAATCTATATTGTTTTGTTTACTGTTTTTTCCAGTAAATAGTTGAACTTCATATTGATAGTTCTTCAACTTTTTGATCTTGTGTTTGAAGTTCTTGAAACTTCATTTTGATAGTTCATAAGTTGGTTGAACTTGTGTTGAAGTTCTTAACATTTGGTTTTGCTATTTTCCAGAAAATAGTTTGAGCTTAATTTTGTTGATATTCATAAGTTGGGATGAACTTATTGTTAAAAGTTCAAAGTTGTAAATACATAGTTAAAACTTCATTTGATTGTTCATATGTTAATTTGAAAAGGTGTTTGAAGTTATTATTGAAAAATAAAGATTTTATCAAAATTGAGAAAAACAACAACATTAAGGAAATAAAAATATTTATTTTTGTACTTGTTTGGTGAAAGAAAAAAAGAATTATCGCCATTTAGAAATCATTTGGTTATCTGTATTGGGTCTGATTTTGTGGAGACTAAATTTTTTTTCTTTCTACTCCCTCGATTAGAAGAATATTAAAACTTCATCGAGAAATCAGTATGAGAATTTGGTTCGAAGAATATAAAAACTTCACCGATTCATTAAGATCTCTATATTGATTTCTGGAGTTTAAAATCTGTGGAATTTCACTCTGTTTGAATTTGATTATGATTTGAAGTCATAAAAACTTTATCGTATTTTATAATTCATTCGGTTGATGAATTGAAAATATAAAAACTTCCTCATTGACTAGAAACGAGTTGGCTAATGAATAGATTCTGTAATGTTAGTATTCTGAAATACTAAAGAGTATGTCTAAGATTGACAAGAAAATGATGAATGAAACTGAATAATAAATTGATTTGGTTGTGAATTGTGTTGTCCCAATGACTAACAATATTGCGTCATTAAGTCATTTAGATATTGCTCTAGCAATGAAAACGACAGAGAAATAGAAAAAATATTTTGGTGTGAACTTCAAATAATGGCAACAAATGATGTCATTTTGACTGGCTAAATTTGCAATGCAAATGTTCACAAGTATAGATCCTCATATTCTTAAAATAATAATAATAATAATAATTATAATAATGATTGAAAATCAATTGTCTGATTTGAAAGATCTTCTGAGTCATTCCAAGATAGATGAGGATAATGAGTTGAATGAAAAATTCATCAATGATGGTTGCAAACCCTATTAAGGATGATTCTCGAAATAATAAGAAGATGAAGAAGTCTTCTGGACAAGAAAAGAGATTAGATAAACATGTTGGAAATAACTAGAAAGATTGAAAATCTATGTGATATGATCACTGAAAGCAATCTAGTTGGATATCCAAATGAATGGTGGTTTCATTTAGGATCCACTAGACATGTTTGAGTGGACAAACAAGATTTTGCTACTTATGATTCAGTTGGTCCCAAAGAAGATATCTTCATGGGAAATAATACAACAACCAAGGTTGAAGGAAGTGGAAAGATGTTCCCAAAAGTGACTTCCGACAAGGCGGTGACTCTCAACAAAGTTCTCCATGTTCCTAGTATAAGAAAAAACTTAGTGTCGATAACACTACTCATTAAAAATGGGTTTAAGTGTGTGTTTGTTTTGGTGAAAGTCGTAATAAGAAAGAATGAAACATATATAGGAAAGGGCCACTTCAATGAGGACCTTTTAAAACTTTATGTATGGTTGTTGAAATGAAGAAAGTTGAGGCTTCTTCTTACTTTCTAGAGTCAAACGATTTGTGGCATAGTCGTTTAGGACATGTCAACTACAAAACCTTACAAAAACTGATTAACTTAAAAGTTTTTCCAAACTTTGAGTGCAATAAATGAAAATGTCAAATGTGTGTGGAATCAAAGTATGCTAAGAATTCGTATAAGTCCATTGAAAGAAATTCAAATCCCTTAGACTTAATACACACCAACATTTGTGATATGAAGTCAACACCATCACGTGTTGGGAAAAAGTATTTCATAACTTTTACTGACAATTACTCTAGATATTGTTTTGTCTACTTGCTAAATAGTAAGGATGAAGAAATAGATGCATTTAGGCAATACAAAACTGAAGTTGAAAATCAGTTAGAGAAAAAGATAAAAACTATAAGAAGTGATAGGGGCGTTGAATATGAATCTCCCTTCGCCGAAATATGTATAGAGAATGAAATTGTCCATCAAACTACATCCCTGTACTCACATCAATCTAATGAAATTGCGGAAAGGAAAAACCAAACTATGAAGAAAATGATGAATGTCTTCCTTATAAGTTCAAGTTTACCACAAAACTTGTGGGGGGAGTCTATCCTTACAGCCTACTTAATACTCAATAGAATTTCCCATAATAAGACACAATCAATTTCTTTTGAAAAATAGAAAGTAAGAAAACCCAACTTGAAATATTTCAAAGTGTGGGGGTGTCTAGCTAAGGTCCAAGTACCTATGCCTAAAAGGGTAAAGATAGGACCTAAGACAATGGACTGTGTGTTCATAGTATATGCTTGATAACACTCAACTTACACCTCAAATAAGTGCAAGGCGGTCGTCGTCAATATATTTACCCAACTTCGGAGTCGGGGTCAAATCCACAGGGAACAATGTGAGTGGCGATTAAACTAGTTAGAAACTATAGATACAAGTTAAATTCAAATAAATAATAAGAAAAGACAAAATAGGGGTTTTTATCAATCAAACAAATTTTAACGTTTCAACTTATTTTAGAACTCCAAACTTAGATTTCAATATTTCGAATCAATGATATTGAGAAACTAGGGTTGTGATCACTATGACTATTACTCTCCATTGAATAATAACTATCCATGGTTCTCATGATAGGTGGGAACAACAGATTATCCCTGCCGATGATACTATCTGACTTATCTCTCGACCTCACCAGACAATTTATTATCTAATTCTCTCGAACTTAGATAACATATCTACTTCCAACAGGATGTCATCTCAGGTTGATTGATCCAGGTACGACATCAATCACTAAACAGAAGGTTGGTACCTTCCGAGTCCCTGTTGATAATTCAAGACCTCTAGTCTATTTCTCTGTTAGAAACAAATAAAACCTAAGGCATAACCTAATGTTTGCAACCAATAGATTCAAGTTAAAACAACAGAATTTCAAGATGTTCTCACAATCACTCAAACCCTAATCCAACTATTAAATCAATGAAATAATAATCATAGATCTCACAACCCTAGTTGTGGGTTTTAGTTGCTCATAAGATACAAAGAGAAAACAAAGATTAAATTCATAACTTAAAGCAAGTGAACTTACGAAAGATGAAATTCAAAGTTGTTTCTCCTTCAAGTACAATAAGAATTTCCCACAACTAAATCAAAGGATGGAAAATTGAATTCTAAGTTAAGAGAGTTAAAAATAAGTGAACTCCCCTTTACTAAGTTACAAGATGTCAAAAGTTTCTTCCGAAGTTGTGAATGAAACCCTAAAAGATGCTATTTATACTAAAGCCTAATTAAGGTAATAAAATAACAAAATCACAGCTGGGCTCGAATTTAGGTGATGGCATATTGGTGTTGATCGTCAGGATTCTGACGATGTCTCAGAAATGTCGACAGAAGTCGTGCCTTCTTAACCTGTTCTACCTCACTCTGATGATGTACTCCGATGGCTTACCATAGGGGTGACGGTATGTAGCAAATGTCGTCAGACCTTCAGCTTATTTCACCATGCTCTGTCCCACTTGACGACATCTTCTGATGGCTTACCACACTTGTGACAACAAATTGAGAATGTCCTCACCTTCATCCAGCAACTCTTCTTCACTGTTCTTCCTAACGCCTTTTTCTGGTAGCTTACCACATCTCTGACGGCTTTCAAGAAATGCTGTCAGACTCATATCAGCTCACTTGTACCAGATTTTACTCTTTCGCTCCATTGTTATTTATTTCCATGCATCTTGACTTTCCTACAAAATCTTAAGAAATAACATCAAAAACACCAATAATTACTTTAGAACTTACAATTATTTCAAGTTAAAAAGTCTTAAATGTTCTACAAAAATCTAGCAAATCAACACCCTCAACTTAAAACAATTGCTTGTCCTAAAGCAACTACATAACACCATACTACGATGCTTAACCAAGAGACACATAAGATACCTATCACAGTTGATTATCAAGTTTAGCTCTAGAAAGACCATAATTTTTTACTTGTGAAAGAAAAAAAGGGACGATGAAGAACTCGAAGCTGTTGTTGGCAGAGAGCAAGGATTTCACGTTGATTGACGTTTGAAAGTTGAAAAGAAACTCGAAGCCCAACTATTTGTCACCGGAGGTTGAAGTCGCCGGGGATTAAAAGGAGAAATTGCAGAACTGTTGGTTGGGAGAAACTGTCTCTCTCTCGAGAGAAGAGATGGTTGATTTGGATAGAAGAGGGGTGTGAGTTGATTTTTACTTTTGAAAAGATTAGAAAGTTTTGAAAATATTAATTAAGTCTACAATTAACTTAATCAAGTTTTCTGTTTGACCCTTTAAGTTGGTCAATGTCACCAATCCTTCATTCAAGACTTAAATGACACCTTTTCTTCAATTTTCTCAATTAACTTCATCTATATTGATACAAGAATGACAAGGGAAGAACGAAACACACTCCAAATCAGTCCACAATCTTAAGGATCCGGGGACCAAGATGGAGACCACTCTCGGATTCGCTATCAACAAGAAGAATACAAGATACAATGGTGAATATAACATCAAAAAACATCTACAAAACATGAGGAACAAGATGAATATCAATAACCCAAGTTTCAGATTCAATAAAGGACCCAAAACAGTTCACTACACAAGATGACAACAACAAAAGTAAAGAATAGATAGTGAGACCAAGATAATTACAAGATTAAGAACTAAAGAGTGTATTAAACTCAAAAACCCCTAATGAATGTAATAATCATAACCACACTCTTACGGTGACCACCAAGGGAATCAACGCACCTCAAGATCCACCGTTTCCAAGCAAAGATCAATACTAGCTTTTCCAAGCCCTAACTAAGACTAAGTGTTCTACTCTCAAGAGAGAGGATTTTTAATGTTTCAATCTTTCATGTATTCATCCAAACTAAATAGGAAAGACCTAAAATGTACTACTTATAGTATATTACAAAATTAGACAAAAAGACAACATTACCCTTAATGACCAATGGCGGCCTTGGTGTGTTGGAAGACAATATGAATTGTCCAAAATGCCCTTAAGTCCAAGTGACCAAAATGTCCTTAGTAAAGGGAACCAAAACCGTGAACCAACAAAGGTGGTCAAAACCCGAGAGTCCTTAAGTCTTCAAGGCTCCAAGCAATCTTCCCCACTCGGGTTTGATCAATGGTAGGCTCAAAACGTCCCTTCCAAGTATGATCCCGTGCCCTCCATGCGACCAAAGATTTATTCTTCACATAGTGACTTTGAATGATGTCGTCAAAAGCTAAGACGGCCATTATTCTTGTATCATCCTCCTCTTATTGAAAAGGATTCAACCTCGAATCCAAACCTTGCAAAATCGAAGAGAGGGAAAATAAATACAAATTCCTCATGGCATGAGGGTTAGGGTTAGCACAACAAATCATCTCAACATGCCAAGGTTGCACATATTTGCAATATAACCAAGGATCCTTTGAATTAAATATTAAAATCTCAATAAAAGGTGCACAAAGGATTTGGTTACGGGAATCACCAAGATATAAAGAAACTACATAGGTCCTAATGGCATCAAATAATCCACAAGGTAGAACTTCCTTCATCTTATAATCCATAAGACACCATTGCTTCTTTATCTCGTCAAAAGACCACACCAAGGGGGGTATTTCGATTGGTTCTAAAGTCCATAAAATCCATATAGCATTATCACACACACACATGGACAGACCAACAAACTTCCTACCTCGACATAAAACAAATCCAAAACTAGCATGGACATCAACATAGGCAAAGAGGTAGTATAGGAAAGAATCACATGCAAAGGAATTCACGGGTGAAGAGTAAGTATTTAAACACATACACATTCTTTTCTTCAAACAACTAGACAACTTGGCATCCACAAGTTGGAATTCATGCAATTTAGGAAAAAGTTTGTCAAACAAGGATGGACATTTAGGAACATTACCCCAAGGAGTCAATGACACCTTTTTCCTCGGGTTTTCAAGAAGTACTACACATTCCTTACCCATAAGAGTACTCTTATCTTTTAAAAAGAGATTTTCATCTTTAGGAGGAATGTTGCCACACCATAGTGGGTTAGCATATCGGCTATAGCTTCCAAGGCAAGATATACCTTCATTTTCACCACTAGGATCATTAGGAGTGTTTATATCATATTCAAATAAGACATTATATCTAAAGAGAGCATGATCTATTTCCCGGGAAGATTCGGAACAAACACATTCATCACTCTCTAAAAGCTCAATATCACGTTTTAAAGAGATTTCTAGTACAGCATTTTCAAATACTTCACTCACTTGATTTTGATTAATCACATCACACACATACTCAAGTGGTGGACAATTTTCACAAATAGGTTGATCAGCATCAATTACACAAGACGATGTAGTACCGTTCAATATATAGACTTTAACACTAGGTGGACATAAATCGATCTTACAAGAAGAGTCAATTTGGTCATCAATAGGATCAGCTAGTGTATTCACACTCACAACATGTACATCATTAACAAAAGGCGAAGAATCATTAGACTCACAAGTAAGTAAGCTACTACTCACACTGAATGGGCTACTAGCCATACAATTATCATTCACATGCACAAAAGTGTAAGAGTTAGCTATTTTACCTTAAAGTTCTCGAGTCGACTCTCATTTGCCGTGTTGTGAAGGTCCTCCATAAGATTGGGTAGCAACTTTACTTTGGCATTGCTCTCCATCACTTTCCATGTCGGTACCTACACAAATGTCCTTAGAAATAGAAGGACAAACAATGTTAGCTCGGTTTGGTGGCAATCCCCTCGCTTCACTCCACACAACCTCTCCTTTTTCCACTCTTGGATTACCACCTTGCACACCTTTAATCCTCTCAATCTTTTGTGTCTCATAAGCATTCAGAATGGAGTAATATTTACTTCTCTTTCTAGCTCGAGCAACACGTATGTCATGAGGTGATTTCCCGACCGGTCTCTTACAACATTAGGCCAATTTTGCACATTTGGAACTCTATGTTGTGCAAACCAATCGGCACCTAAGCATACATGACCGTATGTCAATGGAAGAATATCACATCACACCTCCTCATGGTAATCAAATTGGGAGAAGACAACTTTGGCCCTCTCGGTAACCTTAAACCCGTCCAAGAAGTATGGAACAAGTAAAGGCTCGTAAAACAAACCCAAGTAGTCAACCATGGATGGAATGATGTAGTTTCTATAGTACCTATCATTTAACACAACGAGGCAGCTCTGTATCCCACAAATGGTCACCTTTCCGGAGTGTACACTCCTTCTTGGATCAACATTGTAAAAGACACGAGTACCCCTCGATTTTGGAGATGCATAGACTCTTCTTCTCGTTGAATAACCTCCACTAGAGCTAGCATAACCATTCACACTATATCGATCTTGATAAAAAGTACTACGAGTTGGAGAATATGAATCTTCACACTCCTCACGTGTACTCTCATCATAGCTCTCATAAGCTTTGTGAATGAAAGGGTTATACCTAACACTAAATCTAGGTTTGGAGTGAGAAGTGTAGGACTTCTCACATGCCCCAACGTCATCATAAGATCCATCACGAGGTCTTACATAATCTCCAAAGACACCATAGGCACTAGGCACATCATTTATCTCATTTTCTCCCTCAAAACAAGTAACTTTCAAAGCTGCCCATGTTTTGTTCATGGCAATTTTCATAGCCTCCGCAATTTTCCTCAACTTTGTAGCCATTAAACCCCTCGCTACAATCATAGTCTCCCATGTTGTAGTCATAATAATCCCTGGCTATCGAAGACATGTTCCCCTTATATCACCTTTGTACCTACACAATGAACAAACAAGATTAGTTGTAAAAGCTTCTCACTAACACTCGTATTCACACACTTTTGTGATCCTCACAATTGTAGCGGCGAATATTGAAAGTTGCTTATACTCCGGTAGTCAATAAGATGTCAATTCTACTTGGCGGACGGAATAGATTCTTGTTTGATCGACTCAAGACTCAAAAGAAAATTTTACTTACGAAGTTGAAACAAAGAAGTTACTACGAGTTAAAAAAATTGAAAAAAAAGCACACAAATAATGAAGACACGAAAGAAACGGATTCAATAATTAATCTAGAACTAAGTAGGTGATTACTGATTGTTAATTAATTCTAGAATCAAGACATGAAACTAATGAAACAATAAAATGAAACTAAGAATCTAAAATCTTGAGCTCAAAAATATTGCATGAACAGTAGAAGTGATGACGTGTTAGCCACGTATTGGTTCGGTTTTATCAAGTGGTTATTCTCAAATGTTCAAGTCTTGGTCAAAAATTAATTTGGATTGGTGGAATTTGTTTTAGGAGGAAAAATAAGTCTTGGAGTCTTTTTCAATTTTCAAGACTTGACTTTTTCTTGTTCTTCTCCTTAAAACATGGACCCTTGTTTCATGGAAAGTGGTTGAGATGTGATGTAAAGTCTTTTGGCGGTTGGGGGTCTTTCAAGACTAACAATTCTTCACCTTTTTCCCTTCACCTTTATAGATCTAGCATTCACTTTATTTTAACAAGGTATGAAGGTTGGGAAGAACATCAAGAACACTTCAACAATCACCAAGAACAATAAAAAAATAACTACCAAGATCCACAATACAACCACACGGCCAACTCCAAGACAACAATGTTTTCACACGGCCAAGACTACAAAACCACCAACAACGGACAAGTCTCTTTAGTGTTGCATTTCAGTTTTTTTTTTTTAACAAGAGATGAAGGTTGTGAAGAACTTCAAGAACAACAACAATGCTCTTTTCAACAACAATAACCACACACACAGCCAAGTCAAGTTTCTCAACAACAATGTCTACCACACGGCCTTACTTGTTCACAAATACATCAATCTTTAAAACTCAAATCTAGATCGACTCAAATTGTTAGTGAAAAACAAAACAAACACCACAAACACACAAGACAAATAAAAGACTCCTAGACCTAGACTCAAGAGAAAATCTCGGCCAAGAACACCACAAGAACACAATTTTCGGCCAAGAACACAAAATGGACAGATTGCGATTTTTCTAGAATTTTCAGATTTCAACTTTTTTTTATTTATTTTTTATTTTTCTAGTGAGCTAGCCCAAGATTTGATCTTGTAGGAATAAGATCAAACCATGCTTTGATACCAAATGATACAAGAATGACAAGGAAAGCACGAAACACACTCCAAATCAGTCCATAATCTTAAGGATCCGAGGACCAAGATGGAGACCACTCTCGGATTCGCTATCAACAAGAAGAATACAAGATACAATGGTGTATATAACACCAAAAAACAGCTACAAAACGTGAGGAACAAGATGAATAACAATAACACAAGTTTCGGATTCAATAAAGGACCCAAAACAGTCCACTACACAAGATGACAACAACAAAAGTAAAGGATAGCTAGTGAGACCAAGATTATTACAAGATTAAGAACTAAAGAGTGTATTAAACTCAAAAACCCCTAATGAATGTAATAATCAAAACCACACTCTTACGGTGACCGCCAAGGGAATCAACTCACCTCAAGATCCACCGTTTCCAAGCAAAGATCAATACTAGCTTTTCCAAGCCCTAACTAAGACTAAGTGTACTACTCTCAAGAGAGAGGATTTTTAATAGTTCAATCTTTCATCTTTTCATCCAAACTAAAGAGAAAAGATCTAAAATTCACTACATATAGTATATTACAAAATTAGACAAAAAGACCACATTACCCTTAATGACCAAGGGTGGCCTTGGTGTGTTCGAAGACAATATGAATTGTCCAAAATGCCCTTAAGGCTAAGTGACCAAATTGTCCTCAGTAAAGGGAACCAAAACCGTGAACCAACAAAGGTGGTCCAAACCCGAGAGTCCTTAAGTCTTCAAGGCTCCAAGCAATATTCCACACTCGGGTTTGCTCAATGGTAGGCTCAAAACGTCCCTTCCAAGTATGATCCCGTGCCCTCCATGCGACCAAAGCTTGATTCTTCACATAGTGACTTTGAATGATGTCGTCAAAAGCTAAGACGACCATTATTCTTGTATCATATATCAACCAAATGTCAAAATATTATATGATTAAGTAATTAATTAAATTACTATAAAAGATAAAATGATGACATAAAAGTAATTAATTGAAAAGATTAATATTAAGTTGGAAACTTTTGTGAGGACTACCAAAGTCCTTAGATTGTGTCTTACATATAATAGTAAATTCTGAGTATTTTGGGCTTCCTTTGCATCAAAATCTTTGAGCCCCCGGATTATACATTTACTAGTGAAGTAGCCGCATGAAAATTTCTACAAAGTGAGAGTGGTGGATAAGCCTGATTATATTATATGAGGTATAGTGTTGGACAGTTAAGATTTTTTTGTCCAAAAGATGAGTGACCAAAATATGGATGTTGAGGTACATTCATGGTTATAGTAGGAGAGGTAATGATAACGCTACACCAAAAATGATCTTTAGCGGCAATTAATAAACGACAATAACTTAATTGCCACTAAATATTGTTTTTGGAGGCAATTATTAGTGACAATTACATTCTAGCACTCTTCGTTAATGCTCCTTATAAAACCTATAGAATCATTAAATCTAATGATAATTAACTAATAATGGTAAAAGCTTTAAAGCTCTTTGTCGAAGTGCATATCTAATGCCACTAAAAGCTATTTTTGTTATAGCGTATTAAGAATGAAAATATTTTGGAGCTAGGTGTGTATGGCCTCCATGATCGACAAGATAAGAAAAACGAGACTGAGATGGTTCGAACATATGAAGAGAAGGTGCACATAAGCCCCAGTGTGGTATTGTGAATGGCTGACCACAATATAGTGAGAAGGTGCACTAGGTAGGTTATCTGTTGCAACATATACCTGACCTATTGCAACATATAAGTAATCTGTTGCAACAATAAAAATAAATCACTCATCCGTTGAAACAAATGAATGGTTTGTGAAATAGATCACACATCTATTGCAACATATGAGTGATCTGTTACAACATATTACTAACCTGTTGCGACGGATGAGTAATCTGTTGCAACAATAAAAACAGATCACTCATCTATTGAAACAATTGACTGGTCTGTGCAATAGATCACATATTTGTTGCAACATATGAGGGATATGTTAGAACATTTATTAACGGTCAATATTACTTAGATTCTTCCAACAGAAGGGTCGTCTATCGTGACAGATGAATGATCAATTGAAAAAATCAAGTCAAGGACATGTCTTGTTGGAATAGTTGATAGGATTTGATCCAACAGAAGGCTCATCTGTTGCATTAGATTTTTAATTCAATGGTTCCTCCATTGCATCAGATGGTTAATCTATTGCATCTGATTTTTAATCAGATGGTTACTCCGTTGCATCCGATGTTAAATCTGTTGCATCAAATTTTTAATCTGATGGTAAATCTGTTGCATCAGATGGTTAATCTGCTACATTTGATTTTTATCCGATGGTTAATCTGTTGCATCAGATGGTAAATCTATTGCATCAGATGGATAATCTGTTGCATCAAATGGTTAATTTGTTGCATCTGAAGGTTAATCTGTCGCAAAAAAAAAATAGTAGCATAATTTTTTTCAATAGAACAACACCAATATCAACATTTTTACCAAGAACAAGAACAAATTAACCCAGCAACGGGCGCAACACCAAAAATACCAATATCGTTATTTTGTTTGTACAAACACAAACAACAAAAATCAAACTTCAAAAAAGGGAACAAACAACAAAAAAATATATTTCACTCCGAAAAGAGAAGAGAAGAAATACCACAAATTAGGGTTTTATTCAGACCACATTTCAAATTAAAACAATAAATATTGAAATTGTTCACCAATACTAAAAGAGAAGTTGACTCAAGTTCCTCTTTTTCTTCAAAACTAAAAAGACCATAATTTTTTACTTGTGAAAGCAAAAAAGGGACGATGAAGAACTCGAAGCTGCTGTGGGCAGAGATCAAGGATTTCACGTCGATTGACGGTTGAAAGTTGAAAAGAAACTCGAAGCCCAACTATTTGTCACCGGAGGTTGAAGTCGCTGGGGATTAAAAGGAGAAATTGCAGAACTGTTGGTTGGGAGAAACTGTGTCTTTCTCGAGAGAAGAGACGGTTGATTTGGATAGGAGAGGGGTGTGAGTTGATTTTTACTTTTGAAAAGATTAGAAAGTTTTGAAAACATTAATTAAGTCTACAATTAACTTAATCAAGTTTCCTGTTTGACCCTTTAAGTTGGTCAATGTCACCAATTCTTCATTCAAAACTTAAATGACACCTTTTCTTCAATTTTCTCAATTAACTTCATCTATATCAACCAAATGTCACAATATTATAGGATTAAGTAATTAATTAAATTACTATAAAAGATAAAATCAAGACATAAAAGTAATTAATTGTAAAAATTAAAATTAAGTTGAAAACTTTTGTGAGGACTACCAAAGTCCTTAGATTGCCTCTTATATATAATAGTAAATTCTGAGTATTTTGGGCTCCTTTGCATCAAAATCTTCGGGCCCTTGGATTATACATTTACTAGTGAAGTAGTCGCATGGAAAGTTCTACAGAGTGGGAGTGGTGGTTAAGCCAATTATATTGTATGAGAGTGACCGAAATGTGGATGTTGAGGTAGATTCGTGGTTATAGTAGGATAGGTAATGACAACGCTACACCAAAAATGATCTTTAGCGGCAATTAATTAACGGCAATAACTTAATTGCCACTAAATATGTGTTTTTGGAAGCAATTACTAATGACAGTTACATTCTAGCACTCTTCGTAAATGGTCCTTATAAAGCCTATAGAGACATTAAATCTAATGACAATTAACTAATGGTGGTAAAAGCTTTAAAGCTCTTTGTTGAAGTGCATATCTAATGCCACTAAAAGCTATTTTTGTTATAGTGCGTTAAGAATGAAAATATTTTGGAACTAGGTGTGTGTGGCCTCCATGATCGACAAGATAAGGCAAACGAGACTGAGATGGTTCGAACATATGAAGAGAAGGTGCACATAAGCCCCAGTGAGGCGTTGTGAGTGGCTGACCACAATATGTTTTTAGGAGAGATTGAGGTAGATCAAAGAAGTATTAGAGAGAGATGATTTGATAAGACATGATACAACTCCAACTTTTTGAGGACATGACCTGAGATGGGATGTTATGGAGGTCATGAATTAGGCTTGAAGTGTAGAAGGTAGTTATTTAGCGTTGTTTCGTTTCTTAGCGGGATTTGCTTGGTGTTAGGTTGGTGCACTGGTAACCAAAAATTAAAAGAAATGAAAAAATGAAAGCAAATTAAAATATTTGAATCCACGGAATTTACCTTGTGTCCTTAAGGAATTTGATTCACTCACTGTATCCGAGATTTTGGATATGCTAGCGGAGTAGCGGTACCTCAAACACCAACGACTTCGTTGTATGTAAAGACGGATACAAATCACACAAAAAATTGATACATTTTCGATTTGTTAGAAAATCTACAGAAGAAGTTCAGAAATTTCATCCAGAAAACTAAGGCTAGCCCTCTGGATTTATAGCCAACAAAAAGGTAGTCTGAAGAGGTGCTTATTGTGACGTATTAGAAAAGTCACAACGTATAGAAAAATTTACAACCTATTAAAATAGTCAGAATCCAGCAAAAAGATCCTTTTTCCTAGTGTCTTTTTGCGAAAACACCTCTTCATTTCTTATTCACACCTCCTAAAACCCAAAATATGAGTCAAAGAAAAATTTGGAGAAAGGCAAAAAAGGGAGAGCATTAAAATATTGAGAAGAGAACAACTTAGAAGAGATGGATATTTCAACTTATCAAGGATTTTAATACTCAAGAATGAACTAGAAGAAAATCAAATAAAAGCACGAAAAAAAGGAAAATAAAAGAAAAATATCAAAGAAAGGAAAAAGAAACAAAAGAGAAGCATTAAAACAGGAGCCAAAAAGGAAAAGAATGAAACAACAAGAACAGAAAAAGACATGAAAAACAAAAGAGCAACAGAAAAATGAGATTTTAGTGAAATGAGAGAGGACGTGTATTCAAACTAAAGACCTGGTTAGCAGTGGTGCCCACGGTTATTAACGGAGTCTAAGTAATTTATCAGAATAATTTCAGTACTTCACATAATTTAGGTAGGAGTACATGGTTCACGTGAATCCAAACTCCACGTAAATCTGCCCCTGCATGCACTAAACACTCATCAAGTTAATTACAAAAACTCAATTCCTCAAAAGAAGAACCCGACCTATGGATGCTAGAAGTAGCAATACCGAAACAACCAGAACCATTCCTACATAACCCTGTCCATGAGAAGTACCACCAAATCTATCAAACTTGGAAGCAGTATCTTGCGAATGGAACCCATCATAGGTGCCTAACAAGCATATGTCTTTTGTGCCTGTTATGATGAAACGTGAAAGACATAATTAGTAACTTAAAGAGTAAATTGCAAAAGATCATTAACTTTTGCACAATGACAAACATAGAATAAAACTAAGGAGATCATTTATATAAAACACAAGAGATTTATAAATGGCATAAATTTCAAGCGATCATTAACTTTAACACATTAGATCACAGAACAAAATAGGAAAAGAATTCTAGTGTTGAGGAAGAAAGTCATGCTCAAAAGTAGAAAGAAATCAGTTCAATCACAACCAAGGAAAAGACATAAATAAACAATTAACATAGTAAATATATGAACACATATATTACCTTCCACTATAAAAAACTACCAACGATCAATGTTCCAATGAAACTCGGATGTATCAAGTCCATGACAATAAAATTAGGAAGGCCTAGATCATTTTTAGAAAGGAAAAAAGACTAACATCATGATCATGTCTATATAACAGTGACACACAAAGGATAAAATGAGTCGTCATCTAAGATGGCTCTCTCACTTAAGAAGGTATAGACATGATGATTGTGGGTACTAAAAGAGTCTTAAAATCCATTAAACAGTTAATCATTTCAGGGACATAAATTCTCTTGGCATAAATGCACATTTAACTAAAAAAACCAAACCTTGATCATTGAGCTCCTATAAAGAAATCTCCCTCAGACTAGATCTGCATTACTAATATTTGCTAAGTTAATGTCGCAAATTTCATGACTGCATTCCCATGACGATAGGTCAAAATAAGATTAAAAAATCTTACAAACATAATAAAACTAGAAGAAATAACAAACAAGCAACAAAATAAACACGCATATTGTAGTATAACAAAACTCATTGCTTTGTGAAAATTGATCCGAAAATACAAAAGAGAACTTTGACTAAGTTCCTTATTAGACAAATGACAACAGTATGTAGTACTGGAAAATAAGTTTTTCTTCTGTTACCTTACTTTGGATAGCTAATAAAAAAAGAATAGTCAGAATGTACAGAAAGAGCAGGGCTAGGACTCTGACCTAGAGCACAAACAATGTTTATTAGGGGTAGTCACCTAAATTATAAAGACCACTCAAAGATTAGGATTCGCACCATGTATGTGGCACACAACTTCTTTTGTCGATGTGAATCAACAAATTACAGGAAAATTAGTACAATGGTACAAGCTAATTTCCTGCAAACTCAGAAACAAAATTTTCAACAACAGAATGAAGTAATTAGGTTTACACAAAATACAAAACATGAGATTTCATAGTTCACCTGACCTGTCTCTCTGGTCAACATCTTGAAGGACTACATACATACATACAATATAGGGTTGGCAAATGGGGGCAAGAAATGCGGGGTTGGTTCAAATAATTTTTTACAAAATTGATGCGGGGTTGGAGGGTTGTAGAACTATGTAATAGTTTAAACAACAACAACAACAACATAGTCGGTGTAATCCGACGAGTGGGGTGTGGGAGGTTAGAGTATGCTCAGACCTTACCCCTACTTCATAAAGATAGAGATGTTGTTTCACATATACCTTCAGCTTGAGTAAAACATCTTAATGCAGTGGTTTAAACAAAAAGGAAAGTAATTAAGTTCTTATTACTAAACTTCCATAGGCATGCAAGAAAAAATGAAAAAATACCGGATTTAGGAAGGATAGAGTATACACAGACCTTAAACCTACCTCGTGGAGGTAGATAGGCTGTTTTAGAAAGGCCCTTGATTCCTAAGGCGTGCAAAGGCATTAAAAATTAGATTCCAAATTATTTGTATGTGGTGGTTAGTTCTAAAAAATAGTGTTACAAGTAGATTCTGTGAAACTACATCAGTTACTCAAATATGGAATTATTTAATTTAGTTCCATATAACTTGACTATTTTCATTTTATGCTGATAAATATATAGTGAGCACAGAGGAGCTTGGGGAGTTATACTTAATATGATACTATGATAGTTACGTGTGCGAAAAACATGTCAATATGCAAAACTAACCCTGTTTTTTAATATCACCACTATAATAGGTAATTTTACGTAAATAACTTATCAATTAATAAAAATCTACATATCTCATGCTTAAGATGAACACGTTGCTGTTATAAGAACATTGATGAGATGCCATATAAGTGTATACAATTTTACCTTTTTGATGACAACAAATTCTAAGTAAAAAAGCTCAAATAGTGATTAATGTGTTCATTTAGAAGCGTGAAATTCCACATAAGCATAATGATATAGTACAAATAGCCGTAAGGGATAGTAATTATAAGATTTTCTCACACTTGAGAAGTTATGCGGCGCTGGACAGGGACAGGGCAAAATCTTCGCAAGCTTATGCAGGTTTGTCTTACAACCACACCGCTCCATCTTTCCATCCCCAATGCAGCCTGTCTAGATGATTCGAAAGGCGAATGCAAATTTATACAAGCTGGAATAACATCAACGAAGTGCATAGCAAATTCCATTATTAATGTTGAAGAGTTCCACGGATGAAAAAAAGATGATAGTTTCCTTATTTAATCTTGGGAAATTTGCCCCTCATGAGTTAGCTTTTACCATTTGAACCAATAGAAACAAGTTCAGACTGCATACCTGACTTGTAGCTGCAGTATAAATCTCTTCATTAAACCTCACAACAATTTTTTTATGCTCCTCTTCTCCTTTTTGCCTGGAGGCAGGAAGATACTTGTTTATGGTTGCAAGAACAATACCATGAAGGAGTGCATACATAAGCTGCTATTTGGTTAGTTATTTAGGCGCTAATGTCTTTCTTCCTGAAAACAGAAATTTAGGATAGTTGAGAGTAAAGGCATATATATGGTTTTCTAACTAGTCTTAGATGTTCGTTTGGCTGTCTCATGCAAGCTGAATTTTTTTATATGTACTTTTTTCCTTCCTTTTTGGTGCTTTAGTTGAATTGCATATTTGTTCGAACTCTTGTTTTAGAGTTTCCTGCTCCACATTTTTCATATGTTAAAATGTAGATCCAGATCTGCCACTGAGCTTCATGCATATATGAAGCTACAAGCTCTGGAAAAATGAATATCAATCCATATGGTTGGACGTCATATGGTTCTGGAAGAACACTATATCCTGCACAGGTTTTATGTCATATGGGTTTATTTGATTTTGTGATGCTTTCCTTTTTATGTTTTCTTCTTGCTTATAAATGAAGGTTCAGATACGTCCCTGTCTGCTGTGTGAACCACTGTCAAAATTTTTGTTTAAACCTATAATTCCAAGTTGGGTGTTGTTGACACCACCAACTTGCAGGGGTGTAATAAAGGATAAAGTCAGTTTAATTTAGTAGTTCCTTCCCTCTAGGACTCTGTTGTATTTAGGTTATATGTAGATATATCCTTTTCTTAGATTATCTTTTTGATGTATATAATCTATATATACTCAGTCTACAATCAATGAAAAACATCGTACACCATTCCTTTTATTCTAGCAATAGTATTTTACTTCATAATTACAATGACTATGTCTGGGATAAGACAAAATGGAATAGCAGAACCAATACAAAAGGCAAGCAGTTGAGAAAAGAAAAGTAGCATACCTGTGCTGGTTGAAGGTATTTTTTGGATGCAAAGGAAATTTTCAAATTGTGGATGGTTTTTGTGTCCCGTGAAGGAGATTTTAAAGATCTCTTGAAAAACATGCTGAGGTAAAAAGATGTTGGAAAGAAAGAACATCTGTATTCTGATGTGGAGCAAAAAATGAATGAACAAATAAAAAAGTTTACCTGATAATTAGTAGGGAGAAAAGAGGATAAAGACAAGGAGCCATTAAATAGGCATGGGAAGTAACGCTCCTTCACAAGAAGCGACTGTTGAAAGAAGCCATGTGTTTCTTTTACCCAAGTCGTTCGCTTCAGTTTCTCTTTAAACATAATTTTTTTTCTTAATTTTAAAATGGGAGAAAAAACAGAAAAATTAATTTTAAAAAAAGAAATATAAATGATGGATTAAGAGAGTGCCACGTCACCAGGGCTATGCCCTCTTTTCTAAAGATATGAAAGACTAAAACTTTTTTCCTCTAAACAGACAACTTACTTCAGTGTACGGGTTGAGGTGGGTGGAGTACACACGGAATTACCCCTACCTAAAAGAGATAGAGAGATAGTTTTTGATAGACCCCTAAATAAATATCAGTAGTTATAAACTGTCATTTCGACTTGACCTATATAAAAGTACAGTGAATTGACCCATTTCAAAAAATTAAAAAATAAGAAAGATTACATCTTGTTGATAATCCTTTGTCGAGAACCAGACAGAAGTTGAGTCTGCCAATCACCCGTAACCATAGCTCCTGCAGCACCATTGGCAACAATCCTGATAGTTAGGGGTGTACAGACTAAACCATCAAGTCAAACCGAAACGACGAACCAAACCAAACCGAGAAAAAAGCCCGACTTATGGTTTGATTTTATTGGTTTGGCGTTAGAAAAAAAAACGACCATTCTTGGTTTGGTTTGGTGTTGATCAAACAAATGTCAAACCGAACCCGAATCAAACCGACATTATATATATATGTATATATATATATATATATATAATATTCAAACTTTTTATACATAAAATATTAATTATAATCTACTTTTTAAATACTTTTTCAACTAGTTTTAGTATTTTTCAATAATTTGAAAGTAGATGTAGATATATATTTAGATTTGGGCCTTTAAGTTGTAATATTTGTCCATTAATTGCTAATTAAAAGATCCAAAACCCAATATAAACTTAAAACTTAAACTTTTCACTCTTCATCTCACTTTTTAGTTTCAAGAGAGTTTTTCGCTCCTCATTTTTCATAATTATGGTTTTTCATTAGCACATGAGTGAAAACATATTTGATCTAGTCTTTGATCACAATATAGTTGTAAAAACTAAATATTATAAAGAAAAAATTGAAAGAAATCGAAAAAACTTAAAAACCCAAAAAATCGACTAAAACCTAAATCGAAAAAAACAATTTTATGTTGGTTTGATTTGGTTTATAGTTTTAATAAACCGACATGATTGGTTTTTTTTTTTTTAATAAAAACCGAACCAACCCGACCTATGTACACCCCTACCAACAGTACCTTGGGAAAAACCTTTGGCAGTACCCAGGGTAGAACCTCCAACAGCAACCCCAACAGAACCTCCGGCAGCAACCACGACAGCAACTCCAAAAGAATCCACGACAGCAACTCCAAAAAAATCCCAAAAAAATTGCTTCAAAAAGCCTTATTTTTTTTTTTGTGTGTGTGTGTGTGGGGGGGGGGGGGGGGTTGACAAATTCATTTATTTTGGACTTCATTCTTACTTGTATCCGTCGTTTTCTCTTTCTTCATAGGTAACAGAGTTCGAGAAGATTTCTACATTTTTTCTTTTTTCTAAAAATTAGGGTTTTTTAGTTAATGATGAAAAAGAAGACTTTTAGTTGTATTATCTTCGAGAATGGGTTAACAATTTTTAATTTTGATGCTAAAATCATAGGAAGAACTCGAGAAAACTCTAGTTTTTTTGTTGCAGTGTTCCATTTATTGTCGTGCTATTATTGGATGGTATTTGTAGACTTGTTGGTGGTGGTTTTGGTGGCATTGGTGTTGGTGTTGGTGGTTTTGGTGTTGGTGTTGGTGTTGGTGGTCGTCATAGTGTCATTGGTGGTGTTTGTGGCATTGGTTGGTAGTGTCGGTAATGGTGGTTTTTGTGGTCGTGTCGGTATTGGTGGTGTTTGAAATGTATTTTTTAAAATTTATGCATACATCAATTGTAATGTATTTTTTATTTTTTTCAGTTGTTTATAGGTAAAACAGTCTGCTAAAAGAAAAGAAAGTGAAAGTGGATCAACTTCTGACCACCTAACAAAAAAGGTTAGAGTACAGATGAATTCAGAGGAGCTTCCTAAACAATCTCAGTCAGGGAAAAGCGAAGCTAAGGAAAGATATGAAATGATATTGAGGAAGGTGGAAAAGGGTCTGTAGATGGTGATGAGGAAAATGAAAGTTAGGTGGAAGAAAAAGAAGATAAACAAGAAAAGGAGGAAAAAGAAAGTGAGAAAGAGGATGATGATCAACATGATGATAATGCATCGCCAATGGGGCGTGAATTAATATCGAAATCCCAACATAAGACTGTCAAAACTATTAGTATTGATAGATTTCAAGTTGCGATGCCGATAGATGACCCTGTAGAACTAACTAGTGATTTTGTACTTAAATGTCGGTTGGTAAAACCTTTTGATTACTTTAGGAAAACTATGAAGAATGAAAACATACACAAACTTTGTCAGAAGAGCTGCTTTGAACACTTTCTTAAGCTGCCTGAGGGAAACACTGCCTGTTTCCAAATGAGCATGGTATATGATCTTCTCAAGTGCAAAATCAAGTACGTGGAGGATGATAAAGATTCAAAGGAGGGAGAAAAAATATGGATGAAATCTGGATCAAGTACTGTGGCATGCTAGTTTGTTTTGGCTTGAAAAAGTTTGACATAGTGACAGGCTTGAGATGTGATCATCCAGAAAAACCTCTCATCAAGGAAACATCCCGCAAAAGGTTGAAGCAAGTAGAACAACCAAACCACCACCATCAAATAGAGGGAAGACATTGCCCGAGCGACCACCCACCAAAACCAACAAACGCAAGGAAAAAATAGACGGGTTATTGTACATTGCTGGACGTGGGTACAAAGATGATAACTTGTTAAAACATCTCAAGGATAAAACCATAAAAAAGAATTACAAGGAGAAATTGTTCTTAGCTTGGTTTCCCCATTCCGTTATATTGGCAAGAGACACCAACAAAGTCATAGAAGATGATTTATTGAAGCTTGCTGCGGATTTTGAGAAATTCAGCAATTATCCCTGGGATATGACAACTACAACTTGACTATCAAATATTTACTAGCGAAGCTATCCCCAAAGACGATTATATTATATTGGTTTCCTTGGGCTTTCATGGTAAATTTAATCACTATTTGCTTACTCATCCATTAATTTATATTGAATAATTATTATGAATTTTTTTTGCTTACTTTTTGTTTGTAATTATTAGACTAGGGTATTTGAAGTCATTCCTCCCTACCGAAAGCAGGCCAAGGATTACCCGAATGAGGTTTCTTATCCAAGAGTCATTAGGTGGTTGGCTGCAAAGAGCAACACAAGAATTAAGGAGGCTGATCTCTTTAACCCTTCGTATGATGCAGTACGTCTTCTTTCAAGTAAAATAATTTTACTCAAAAAAATATGTTGAAACAGATGTGTCATCTGTTGCGACAGGAGGGTCATTTGTTGCAATAGATTAACCGTCTACTGTAACTGGTGCAATAGATAGGTAATCTGTGGCAGCAGATGATTCAAATGTCACAACAGATTACCCATTTGTTGCTTTGGTTCTATGAACCCGACCCAACAAATTACCCATCTACTGCAAATTATGCAATAGATAGGTATCTGATGCAACATATTGTTAATATCCTTTGACAGATAGATTGACTATTGCAACAGAAATATCATCTGTTGCATAAGTTGTCTGTGTTAACATGTAACCCAACTGACTATAAATTATTATATGATTTAAATGTATTTGTTTTTTTATAGGTATGTATCCATGGATCGTGCCTACTGAGTAGGATTTTGGGATGACTTCTTTTATTACTCTAGGTTTTGTTAATACAATAGCAGACCCAATGGTGGAGTTATTAAAGAAGGAATTGGTTGGAGCAACAACAATAAGAAGAGCCGTTAGGCAAAGTCAGCCTAATGTTGAGGATCTTCATAACTAACCTACTGCAACAGGTGCTTCTTCTGGGGGTGTTTCTGGTGTAATTGTTGATGTTGGTGACAGGTATACTGATGTTGATGTTGCTTCCAGTTGTGATGATGAGTATGTTGATGCTCAAGGAAAAATAAATATGTTTGAAAACACCCCTTTCACAGGCCCCTCTCACTCTTACACCCGTCGTTTCCACCTTTACAGTGGTCCCTCTCACTCTTCTTCACCCTCATGCTCTCGTTGCAAATACAAAAAGTGAAAGGAAAGACAGGATAAACTCTTTGAAAAAGAAGGGGATATTGCTAAAGTTTTCGAGGAATTAAAATCAAAGAGCGTGTCATACTATCTAAGAAGGTGAGGGAGTCATACACTCCTACAGTGGCGGTAAGGAGGAATAAAAGACAAATTAACCAAGTACTCTCCAATCAGAAATAATAAAAATTGCAACTCCTCCCTCTCTAAAAGTTGTTGAAGTTCACGGGCCATTAAAAAAGGTGGACATATACGCGAAACTTGGCGCCAAAGAGAAGAGGGATTTACGATGGGCCGAGAATTCTAAGAAAGGCGCACAAGATTACCCCATGCATACTTTTTTACTCGACTTCAAGTGTATGATAGATATGTGTACGTGGTATGTGGACAAGGTAAGTTTACTTTTCCTAACTTAGCCTTCTAATCTGCTCCATGAAGAAGAAGCTATGCAACAGATAACACATCTGTTGCAACAACTGAGTTTTCTGGTGCAACTGGTGGTGGTTTTGTTGCAACATATTACCCATCTATTGCATAAGTTGCGTTAAATCAGTAATTCATGAACAGATGCAGTGAATCCTCTACAACAGATGGACAATCCGTTGAATCTTTCCACTATGTTTTCCTTTTTAACAATTACTAACCAGTTTAAAAATGGACTTCTTATATCACAGTATGTTGAAAATATTACCTGCCTCATAAGGGGTAGACAATTAGCATACCCGGAGCTTATAATGCTATCGATAAGATAATGGATCTCAACTTTTATAAGAATTTCAAGGATAGGTACGATGATCTCACTAAGCTATCATCAACTCCCGGTGCCCTGAGATTTGATTTGTTAGTTTCTGGGTTCCAATGGGATGAAGAAATGATTAAATATGTTAGAAGGAAGAGGCTATATCCACACGACAAGAGCTGGACCAAGGCAAAGGGAATCTTGCAGTCATGAACGTGAACGTCATACATTATCTGGCTATTATGATACTATTCAAGAAGGGAAAGATCAAGGTTTATGATTATAACTTACCTACCTTCGACGAGGCCAATTTTTTTACCAGCATGCAACTATTGTTGGAGTTGTTCCACAAATGATGAGGCAGAGTAAGCTGATGGATCATTTTTCAGCGGAAGTGTTGAGTAAGCAAACATGGGATTTTGAAGATAGAAACAAGGACATGGACCTTCCAAAAAATAAAAATGCTGCCGCGTGCGGGTCGTACGCTCTTGCACACATCGAATGTTTGCTGACTAGCATAGAAATGGCCGAGCCAACGACCTTTTTGTGCGACAACACATTGGAAAATATGCAACAGGTCTGGGCTTATGGGGTACTAACTGGACACTTGGAGCCTGTGTATAAAGAATAATATGTAGAAACACAAACACCATAATAATTTCATATTTCAAGTTCCTTCTATTTACATGTAGTGGCAATTTTTTTGGTCTGATGAAATTTGAATTTTTATAATGTAACAGATTGTTTGTCTGTTGTAACTTCTATCTGTTCTGATAGATAGTTTATCTATTGCAATAGGTTGGTTATCTGTTGCATTATGCCGATGTTTCTATCTAAGTCTATCTGTTGTAACAGTGGGAAGACCTGTTTGATAATTTCCAACATATGACCCACATGTTTCAACATATGTCTAAATCTGTTTGATATATTTCAACAATTATGCTTGAATATCCATGTTTTCAACAACGCCAAATTAGTAGAAAATACACCACTATGAAAATTTCAGCAACTAGGCTTGAATATTCATGTGCCCAACAACACCAAACTAGTAGCAATGACGCCAACAATGTAGTAACTTCTTGCTCGATTTTATTTCTCTTCAAAATCCTTAACTTTCTTCAACAAACTCCAGACTACACGATTTTCATGTGAAAGGTGTCATCCTTCATACCAATCAAAATAATTACATCCACCCAATTTCTATAAAAATAAAACCATAATTACAAAATAATTACAAGTCATTAATTAATCACCTAATTAAATAAAAAGAATATTTTCTTTGAAATCTTACAAGTAAAAAACCTATGACTTGGATTTTGTTGATCCCAAGAAGTCTTCAATAGAGCTTTATGACCACACTTACAATATCAAAAATCTTTATCACAAAAAACAGTGGTAGATGAGCTCGACATTGTCAAGATTAGTTGGAAAAAATGAAAAAAAGAATGAAGAAAAATCAAATACAAATAATTTAAAGAATTTGGATAGAGAAAAAAAGATAATGAAGAAGAAAATTTGGGAATTTAGGGTTAACTTTTAGAAAGAAGATGAATATATAAGACAATGGGAGAAAAATAACTGTAGGGGGCTAAATCAGACGCCAAGTCAGCAAAAATAAGTGTTCAACACACCTTGGCTACTTGAATTACACACAAGCTGCCAACAGGGCAAAAAGTGTCAAACTAACAAATTTGATGCCTATTTTAGGTGTTTAAAATGAACACTGTCTACTTAAGGTGCCAAAGTGAAAGATCGCTGCAACTTTAGGTGCCTGTCGATGGGTTTCACCCTTTTTATTTCAAATCACTTCACTTTATATGTAATCTGCTCTGATAGATAGTTTATCTGTTGCAATAGATTTGTCATCTGTTACATTATGTTGATGTTCTATCTAGGTCTATCTGTTGCAATAGTGGGAAGACCTGTTTGATAATTTCCAACAGATGACCTACATGTTACAACATATGTCAAAATCAGTTTGATATTTTCCAACAGAGATGTCGTCTATTGCAATAGATACCTTATCTGTTGCAATATTTGAATCTAGTAATTCATTTCAATTAATAATTTCAAATCTAAGGATAAAATAAAATTTATAGACAACATAAAATAAATTAAAGCCTTCAGAAATTACATGAAATAAATCAACAAATAAATGAATGTATAAAAATTATTATGAGTACAGATCTCAACAATAAATCAACAATTTAAGTTTTGATGCCAACAATTTCTATGGAGAGGTGAGGTTATTACTTTGACAGACTCAAGCTATAAAGATCTACTCAATATGGACAAGTTATTATTCATCTGGTGCTATGAAATTCGGCTTTGGTCGTTGGGGATCTTTAATATCGCTTGCGTATGGTTTCTGCACTTTCTTTCCTCTGTATTTCCATAAAAAGAGTAGCATATTAAATAGCATATTGTAAATGTTATTCAATAGTAGATTTTACCATGATATCCACTTGGAAAGCCAGAATTGTCAATACTAATCACAGAGATTCTAAAAAAAAGAAAAATGATAACTCATATGTTTTGGCAAACAGATTATCTTTCTGTTGAAACATATGGATCATATTTTAGAACAAATTAAAACATGAGGAAGACCTGTATTATAATTTCCAACGGATAAACCATTTGTTGCGACATATGACTCTTCTGTTTGGAAAATCTGAAACAGTAGGAAGTCTTAATTTAATTTATCCCAATAAATGACCTATCTGCTGCAGCATATAGGTCATCTGTTGGTAAAAATAATAGGTAGAGCTGTTTGATTTGCTAAAATAGATGACATATAAGTTGCAATAGATTCTGGATTTGATGCAATAAATTAGTCAACTATTGCAACAGATGTATATATCTGTTTTATAATTTTCAGCAGATGTGTTATCGGTTAAACAAATATGTGTTTGTTTGTTAGTTGGAATAGATGTTATATATTCACCTTATTCAGCTCATGATGCTCTCCTATGGCCCTTGTACATTGCTCAATGGTGCAAAACAAAGACAATGGAGTTGTAATTTTGCTTTTTTGGATGCTTGATAATGCCTTGGAAATTACTTTCCATCTTCTCTTAGCCTTAATATCTAATGGAATGGATGAATATGAAATACTCTTTGATGGAATGAAACCCCTCTTAGATGTCAATTTATTTAAAGAAATAATATAGACACGAATAACATTAATTAGTACATCATGTTTCGCCTTGCATTCTTGACATTTGAATGCAGAACATTCGTTAGGAGGGGCAAAATCTGTATAACCAATATGATCATACTAATAATGATTTATTTTAAAAATAGTAAGAGGAGCATTATTATCCCCAACAATAGGACCACTACCACCAACAACAGCTCCATTACCACTAATACTATCAACAATAGTATGCTCACCCTCTAAAATTATTATTATTGTGATGCTTTTTGCTCCAAACAATTCCATTTTTATTCTGTCAATGACCTCAAGGTCTAATAAAGTTTGCACAGACCGTAAAGTAAGAAAAAATGGTATCTTCAACTCTCGATTAGTTGAAACAAGCGATGGATGCACAATCTAACATAAATCAGTACATATATTAGAATGATAATTAGATCAATCAAAAAAATTATTAATTAAAACAATAACTTAATTAGAATTAGACTTAATGCATCCTTCGGGGGGTTGAAGAGATCAATTTTTTTTATATTTTTATCAATTTTGGCTTTCAAACATCCCAAGATTCTTTGACAAAAACCTTCTTCCTTGTAGTTCACTTGTTGTCTAAAATAAGGAATGACTTCAAACGCCTAAGACTATAAAATAACACCAATAAATCAAAAACATTATTGAATTTAAAAAAAAAAATCATATCATAATAAAAGAAATATTTACCATGAAAGCCCATGAAAGACTATATAAGTTAACTGTCTTTGGTGCTAATGGAATCAACAAATATTTGACAGTTATTTTGAAGCTTTCATAACCCCAAGGATAACTATTACATGCCTCAAAATCTTCGGAGAGCTTTACTAAACCAAGTGGTATGTTGTTGTTAACGGCTCTCGCCCAAAGAATATTATGTACAAATCAAACCAAGCAAAATGATTGCTTGTGCTTCTTTGAAAGTCTTTTACCTTTCAAAGATTCTATCAAAATTTTGTTTTTGAAGCTTGGACCAACAAGGGACATCAAGTCTTCATGATCACTCGACTTGCATATGCCTTTTCCGGGTGTGCGAAGTATTTTTTTTGGGTTAGAATAGGTATAACTTGAGAAGGAGAAGAAGGATAAAATTTTAGTCCAGTGACTATGACAAACTCCTTCCAACCAAAACAAATAGGCATGCTACAGTAATTTATCCACACCTCAACCATTTTATTGTTGTTTTCATATATAAATCTACGTTTGAGAATATCATATATCATTTTCATTTGGAAACGGACATTGTTGTCCTCCAAAAAAATAAGATATTTTCCAAAGCAGCTATCCCTGAAATAAGCATCCAAATTTTGTTCTCGAAGTATTTTTCTAAAGACATCAAAAGATTTTCTCATGGCTAAGTTAACCATGAAATCTCCCGTTAAATCTATGGCACCATTGCACTGCATTTTTACAGGATAACTATCAGTGCTAAAAGTTTTGACCAACTCTTCAGTGGAAGGGCTATTAGCATTTGGATCATATCTTTTGAAAAATTCCCCCTCCCCATGTTCATCACCTTCTGCTTCTGATTGAGATAACGCTTGTAAAACAAACTCATAGAATGGTGGATGTAGCCTAACTGCTTTACTTGTTCCATTACTTTGACTTGATTCGATTTCTATTCTTTTGGGAGCCATATAATCTAAAAATAATAGGAATATAAAATAGATTATAATTGATTAATGCATTGTTAAAAAAGGATAACAATATATCTATCATATAAAAAAGTAAAATAACAGTTCCAACAGATCACACATCTATTGCACTAGGTAGGTTATCTGTTGCAACATGTACCTAACCTGTTTCAACAAATAAGTAATCTGTTGCAATAATAAAAATAAATCACTCATCCATTGAAACAAATGAATGGTTTGTGCAGTAGATCACACATCTATTGCAACATATGAGTGATCTGTTGCAACATATAACTAACCTGTTGCAATGGATGAGTAATTTGTTGGAAGTTTCATCAGATGGTAAATCTATTGTATTCGATGGTTAATCTATTGCATCAAATTTTTAATCGAATGATTCCTCTGTTGCATCCGATGTTAAATTTGTTGCATCGGATTTTTAATCTGATGGTAAATCTGTTGCATCAGATGGTTAATCTGTTACATTTGATTTTTATTCGATGGTTAATCTGTTGCATCAGATGGATAATCTGTTGCATCAGATGTTTAATCTGTTGCATCAGATGGTTAATCTATTGCATCTGAAGGTTAATCTGGCGCAAAAAAAAATAGTAGAATAATTTTTTTCAATAGAACAACAACAATATCAGCATTTTTATCAAGAACAAGAACAAATTAACCCAGCAACGGGCACAACACCAAAAATACCAATATCGTTGTTTTGTTTGTACAAACACAAACAACAAAAATCAAACTTCAAAAAAGGCAACAAACAACAAAAAAATATATTTCACTCCGAAAAGAGAAGAGAAGAAATACTAGAAATTAGGGTTTTATTCAGACCACATTTCAAATTAAAGCAATAAATATTGAAATTGTTCACCAATACTAAAAGAGAAGTTGACTCAAGTTCCTCTTTTTCTTCAAAACTAAAAAGACCATCATTTTTTACTTGTGAAAGCAAAAAAGGGACGATGAAGAACTCGAAGCTGTTGTGGGCGGAGAGCAAGGATTTACATCGATTGACGGGTGAAAGTTGAAAAGAAACTTGGAGCCCAACTATTTGTCACCGGAGGTTGAAGTCGCCGGGGATTAAAAGGAGAAATTACAAAACTGTTGGTTGGGAGAAACTATCTCTCTCGAGAGAGAAGAGACGGTGTATTTGGATAGGAGAGGGGTGTGAGTTGATTTTTACTTTTGAAAAGATTAGAAAGTTTTGAAAATATAAATTAAGTCTACAATTAACTTAATCAAGTTTCCTGTTTGACTTTTTAAGTTGGTCAATGTCACCAATCCTTCATTCAAGACTTAAATGACACCTTTTCTTCAATTTTCTCAATTAACTTCATCTATATTGATACAAGAATGACAAGGGAAGCATGAAACACACTCCAAATCAGTCCACAATCTTAAGGATCCGGGGACCAAGATGGAGACCACTCTCGGATTCACTATCAACAAGAAGAATACAAGATACAATGGTGTATATAACATCAAAAAACATCTACAAAACGTGAGGAACAAGATGAATATCAATAACTCAAGTTTCGGATTCAATAAAGGACCCAAAACAGTTCACTACACAAGATGACAACAACAAAAGTAAAGGATAGATAGTGAGACCAAGATTATTACAAGATTAAGAACTAAAGAGTGTATTATACTCAAAACCCCCTAATGAATGTAATAATCAAAACCACACTCTTACGGTGACCACCAAGGGAATCAACTCACCTCAAGATCCACCGTTTCCAAGCAAAGATCAATACTAGCTTTTCCAAGCCCTAACTAAGACTAAGTGTTCTACTCTCAAGAGAGAGGATTTTTAATGTTTCAATCTTTCATCTTTTCATCCAAACTAAAGAGGAAAGACCTAAAATGTACTACTTATAGTATATTACAAAATTAGACAAAAAGACCACATTACCCTTAATGACCAAGGGCGGCCTTGGTGTGTTGGAAGACAATATGAATTGTCCAAAATGCCCTTAAGTCTAAGTGACCAAAATGTCCTTAGTAAAGGGAACCAAAACTGTGAACCAACAAAGGTGGTCCAAACCCGAGAGTCCTTAAGTCTTCAAGGCTCCAAGCAATCTTCCACACTCGGGTTTGATCAATGGTAGGCTCAAAACATCCCTTCCAAGTATGATCCCGTGCCCTCCATGCGACCAAAGCTTTATTCTTCACATAGTGACTTTGAATGATGTCGTCAAAAGCTAAGACGACCATTATTCTTGTATCATCCTCCTCTTCTTGAAAAGGATTCAACCTCAAATCCAAACCTTGCAAAATTGAAGAGAGGGAAAATAAATACAAATTCCTCATGGCATGAGGGTTAGGGTTAGCACAACAAATCATCTCAAAATGCCAAGGTTGCACATAGTTGCAATATAACCAAGGATCCTCTGAATTAAATATTAAAATCTCAATAAAAGGTGCACTAAGGATTTGGTTACGGGAATCACCAAGAGATAAAGAAACTACATAGGTCCTAATGGCATCAAATAATCCACAAGTTAGAACTTCCTTCATCTTATGAGCCATAAAACACCATTGCTTCTTTATCTCGTCAAAAGACCACACCAAGGGGGGTATTTCGATTGGTTCTAAAGTCCATAAAATCGATATAGCATTATCACACACACACATGGACATACCAACAAACTTCCTAACTCGACATAAAACAAATCCAAAACTAGCATGGACATTATCATAGGCAAAGAGGTATTATAGGAAAAAATCACATGGAAAGGAATTCACAGGTGAAGAATAAGTATTTAAACACATACACATTCTTTCCTTCAAACAACTAGACAACTTGGCATCCATAAGTTGGAATTCATGCAATTTAGGAAAAAGTTTGTCAAACAAGGATGAACAATCAGGAACATTACCCCAAGGAGTCAATGACACCTTTGTCCTCGGGTTTTCAAGAAGGACTACACATTCCTTACCCATAAGAGTACTTTCGTCTTTTAAAAAGAGATTTCCATCTTTAGGAGGAATGTTGTCACACCATAGTGGGTTAGCATATCGGCTATAGCTTCCAAGGCAAGATATACCTTCATTTTCACCACTGGGCTCATTAGGAGTGTTTATATCATTTTCAAATAAGACATTATATCTAAAGAGAGAATGATCTATTTCCCGGGCAGATTCGGAACAAACACAGTCAGCACTCTCTAAAAGCTCAATATCTAGTTTTAAAGACATTTCAAGTACAAGATTATCCCAAGAATAGCTCTCGGGTTCACTCCCCTTTCGTTGACCAACATTTTCAAATACTTCACACACTTGATTTTGATTAATCACATCACACACATACTCAAGTGGTGGACAATTTTCACAAATAGGTTGATAAGCACCAATTAGACAAGACGATGTACTTCCGTTCAATATATAGACTTCAACACTAGGTGGACATAAATCGATCTTACAAGAAGAGTCAATTTGGTCATCAATAGGATCAGCTAGTGTATCCACACTCACAACATGTACATCATTAACAAAAGGCAAAGAATCATTAGACTCACAAGTAAGTAAGCTACTACTCACACTCAATGGGCTACTAGCCATACAATTATCATTCACATGCACAAAAGTGTAAGAGTTAGCTATTTTACCTTAAAGTTCTCGAGTCGACTCTCATTTGCCGTGTTGTGAAGGTCCTCCATAAGATTAGGAAGCAATTTCACTTTGGCATTGCTCTCCATCACTTGCCATGTCGGCACCTACACAAATGTCTTTAGAAATAGAAGGACAAACAATGTTAGCTCGGTTTGGTGGCAATCCCCTCGCTTCGCTCCACACAACCTCTCCTTTTTCCACTCTCGGATTACCACCTTGCACACCCTTACTCCTCTCAATATTTTGTCTCTCATAAGCATTCGGAATGGAGTAATATTCACTTCTCTTTGCAGCTCGGGCAACATGTATGTCATGAGGTGATTTCCCCACCGGTCTCTTACAACATTAGGCCAATTTTGCACATTTGGAACTCTATGTTGTGCAAACCAATCGGCACCTAAGCATACATGACCGTATGTCAATGGAAGAATATCACACCACACCTCCTCATGGTACTCAAATTGGGAGAAGACAACTTTGACCCTCTCGGTAACCTTAAACCCGTCCAAGAAGTATGGAACAAGTAAAGGCTCGTAAAACAATCCCAAGTAGTCAACCATGGATGGAATGATGTAGTTTCTATAGTACCTATCATTTAACACAACGAGGCAGCCCGGTATCCCACAAATGGTCACCTTTCCGGAGTGTACACTCCTTCTTGGATCAACATTGTAAAGGACACGAGTACCACTCAATTTTGGAGATGCATAGACTCTTCTTCTCGTTGAATAACCTCCACTAGAGTTAGAATAACCATTCATACTATATCGATCTTGATAAGAAGTACTATGAGTTGGAGAATATGAATCTTCACACTCCTCACGTGTACTCTCATCATAGCTCTCTTAAGCTTTGTGAATGAAAGGGTTATACCTAACACCAAATCTAGGTTTGGAGTGAGAAGTGTAGGACTTCTCACATGCCCCAACGTCATCATAAGATCCATCACGAGGTCTTACATAATCTCCAAAGTAACGATAAGCACTAGGCACATCATTTGCCTCATTTTCTCCCTCAAAACAAGTAACTTTCAAATCTGCCCATGTTTTGTTCATTTCAATTTTCATAGCCTCCACAATTTTCCTCAACTTCGTAGCCATAAAACCCCTCGCTACAATCATAGTCTCCCATGTTGTAGTCATAATAATCCCTGGCTATCGAAGACATGTTCCCCTTATATCACATTTGTACCTACACAATGAACAAACAAGATTAGTAGTAAAAGCTTCTCACTAACACTCGTATTCACACACTTTTGTGATCCTCACAATTGGAGCGGCGAATATTGAAAGTTGCTTATACTCTGGTAGTCTATAAGATGTCAATTCTACTTGGCGGCCGGAATAGATTCTTGTTTGACCGAATCAAGACTCAAAATAAAATTTTACTTACGAACTTGAAACAAAGAAGTTACTACGAGTTAAAAAAATTGAAAAAAAACACACAAATAATGAAGACACGAAAGAAACGGATTCAATAATTAATCTAGAACTAAGTAGGTGATTACTAGTTGTTAATTAATTCTAGAATCAAGACATGAAACTAATGAAACAATAAAATGAAACTAAGAATCTAAAATTTTGAGCTCAAAAATATTGCGTGAACAGTAGCAGTGATGACGTGTTAGCCACGTATTGGTTCGGTTTTATCAAGTGGTTATTCTCAAATGTTCAAGTCCTGGTCAAAAATTAATTTGGATTGGTGGAATTTGTTTTAGGAGGAAAAATAAGTCTTGGAGCCTTTTTAAATTTTCAAGACTTGACTTTTTCTTGTTCTTCTCCTTAAAACATGGACCCTTGTTTCATGGAAAGTGGTTGAGATGTGGTGTAAAGTCTTTTGGGGGTTGGGGGTCTTTCAAGACTAACAATTCTTCACCTTTTTCCCTTCACCTTTATAGATCTAGCATTCACTTTATTTTAACAAGGTATGAAGGTTGGGAAGAACATCAAGAACACTTCAACAATCACCAAGAACAATAAAAAAATAACTACCAAGATCCACAATACAACCACACGGCCAACTCCAAGACAACAATGTTTTCACACGGCCAAGACTACAAAACCACCAACAACGGCCAAGTCTCTTTAGTGTTGCATTTCAGTTTTTTTTTTAACAAGAGATGAAGGTTGTGAAGAACTTCAAGAACAACAACAATGCTCTTTTAAAAAACAATAACCACACACACGGCCAAGTCAAGTTTCTCAACAACAATGTCTACCACACGGCCTTACTTGTTCACAAATACATCAATCTTTAAAACTCAAATGTAGATCGACTCAAAGTGTTAGTGAAGCACAAAACTAACACCACAAACACACAAGACAAATAAAAGACTCCTACACCTAGACTCAAGAGAAAATATCTCCCAAGAACACCACAAGAACACAATTTTCGGCCAAGAACACAAAATGGACAGATTGCGATTTTTCTAGAATTTTCAGATTTCAACTTTTTTTATTTATTTTTATTTTTCAAGTGAGCTAGCCCAAGATTTGATCTTGTAGGAATAAGATCAATCCATGATTTGATACCAAATGATACAAGAATGACAAGGAAAGCACGAAACACACTCCAAATCAGTCCATAATCTTAAGGATCCGAGGACCAAGATGGAGACCACTCTCGGATTCACTATCAACAAGAAGAATACAAGATACAATGGTGTATATAACACCAAAAAATGTGAGGAACAAGATGAATAACAATAACACAAGTTTCGGATTAAATAAAGGACCCAAAATAGTCCACTACACAAGATGACAACAACAAAAGTAAAGGATAGATAGTGAGACCAAGATTATTACAAGATTAAGAACTAAAGAGTATATTACACTCAAAAACCCCTAATGAATGTAATAATAAAAACCACACTCTTACGGTGACCGCCAAGGGAATCAACTCACCTCAAGATCCACCGTTTCCAAGCAAAGATCAATACTAGCTTTTCCAAGCCCTAACTAAGACTAAGTGTTCTACTCTCAAGAGAGAGGATTTTTAATAGTTCAATCTTTCATCTTTTCATCCAAACTAAAGAGAAAAGATCTAAAATTCACTACTTATAGTATATTACAAAATTAGACAAAAAGACCACATTACCCTTAATGACCAAGGGTGGCCTTGGTGTGTTGGAAGACAATATGAATTGTCCAAAATGCCCTTCAGGCTAAGTGACCAAAATGTCCTAAGTAAAGGCAACCAAAACCGTGAACCAACAAAGGTGGTCCAAACCCGAGAGTCCTTAAGTCTTCAAGGCTCCAAGCAATCTTCCACACTCGGGTTTGATCAATGGTAGGCTCAAAACGTCCCTTCCAAGTATGATCCCGTGCCCTCCATGCGACCAAAGCTTGATTCTTCACATAGTGACTTTGAATGATGTCGTCAAAAGCTAAGACGACCATTATTCTAGTATCATATATTAACCAAATGTCACAATATTATATGATTAAGTAATTAATTAAATTACTATAAAAGATAAAATGATGACATAAAAGTAATTAATTGAAAAGATTAAAATTAAGTTGGAAACTTTTGTGAGGACTACCAAAGTCCATAGATTGTGTCTTATATATAATAGTAAATTCTGAGTATTTTGCGCTTCCTTTGCATCAAAATCTTTGGGCCCCCGGATTATACATTTACTAGTGAAGTAGCCGCATGAAAATTTCTCCAAAGTGAGAGTGGTGGATAAGCCTGATTATATTATATGAGGTATAGTGTTGGACAGTTAAGATTTTTTTGTCCAAAAGATGAGTGACCGAAATATGGATGTTGAGGTACATTCATGGTTATAGTAGGAGAGGTAATGATAACGCTACACCAAAAATGATCTTTAGCGGCAATTAATAAACGACAATAACTTAATTGCCACTAAATATTGTTTTTGGAGGCAATTACTAGTGACAATTACATTCTAGCACTCTTCGTAAATGCTCCTTATAAAGCCTATAGAGACATTAAATCTAATGACAATTAACTAATGATGGTAAAAACTTTAAATCTCTTTGTCGAAGTGCATATCTAATGCCACTAAAAGCTATTTTTGTTATAGCGTGTTAAGAATGAAAATATTTTGGAGCTAAGTGTGTGTGGCCTCCATGATCGACAAGATAAGACAAACGAGACTGAGATGGTTCGAACATATGGAGAGAAGGTGCACATAAGCCCAGTGTGGTATTGTGAATGGCTGACCACAATATAGTGAGAAGGTGCACTAGGTAGGTTATCTGTTGCAACATATACCTGACCTATTGCAACAGATAAGTAATCTGTTGCAACAATAAAAATAAACCACTCATCGTTTGAAAAAAATGAATGGTTTGTGAAATAGATCACACATCTATTGCAACATATGAGTGATCTGTTCCAACATATAACTAACCTGTTCCAATGGATGAGTAATCTGTTGCAACAACAAAAACAGATCACTCATCTATTGAAACAAATGACTGGTCAGTGCAATAGATCACATATTTGTTGTAACATATGAGTGATATGTTAGAACAGTTATTAACGGTCAATATTGTTTTGATTTTTCCAACAGAAGGGTCATCTATCGTGACAGATGAATGATCAATTGAAAAAATCAAGTCTAGGACATGTCTTGTTGGAATAGTTGATAGGATTTTATCCAACAGAAGGCTCATCTGTTGCATTAGATTTTTAATTCGATGGTTTCTTCATTGCATCAGATGGTTAATTTATTACATCTGATTTTTAATCAGATGGTTACTCCGTTGCATCCGATGTTAAATCTGTTGCATCAAATTTTTAATCTGATGGTAAATCTGTTGCATCAGATGGTTAATCTGTTACATTTGATTTTATCCGATGGTTAATCTGTTGCATCAGATGGTAAATCTATTGCATCAGATGGATAATCTGTTGCATCAGATGGTTAATCTGTTGCATTTGAAGGTTAATCTGTCGCAAAAAAAAAATAGTAGCATAATTTTTTTCAATAGAACAACAACAATATCACCATTTTTACCAAGAACAAGAACAAATTAACCCAGCAATGGGCGCAACACCAAAAATACCAATATCGTTGTTTTGTTTGTACAAACACAAACAACAAAAATCAAACTTCAAAAAAGGCAACAAACAACAAAAAAATATATTTCACTCTGAAAAGAGAAGAGAAGAAATACCATAAATTAGGGTTTTGTTCAGACCACATTTCAAATAAGAGCAATAAATATTGAAATTGTTCACCAATACTAAAAGAGAAGTTGACTCAAGTTCGTCTTTTTCTTCAAACCTAAAAAGACCATAATTTTTTACTTGTGAAAGCAAAAAAGGGACGATGAAGAACTCGAAGATGCTGTGGGCGGAGAGCAAGGATTTCACGTCGATTGACGATTGAAAGTTGAAAAGAAACTCGAAGCCCAACTATTTGTCGCCGGAAGTTGAAGTCGCCGGGGATTAAAAGGAGAAATTGCAGAACTGTTGGTTGGGAGAAACTGTGTCTTTCTCGAGAGAAGAGACGGTTGATTTGGATAGGAGAGGGGTGTGAGTTGATTTTTACTTTTGAAAAGATTAGAAAGTTTTGAAAATATTAATTAAGTCTACAATTAACTTAATCAAGTTTCCTGTTTGACCCTTTAAGTTGGTCAATGTCACCAATTCTTCATTCAAAACTTAAATGACACCTTTTCTTCAATTTTCTCAATTAACTTCATCTATATCAATCAAATGTCACAATATTATAGGATTAAGTAATTAATTAAATTACTATAAAAGATAAAATCAAGACATAAAAGTAATTAATTGTAAAAATTAAAATTAATTTGAAAACTTTTGTGAGGACTACAAAAGTCCTTAGATTGCCTCTTATATATAATAGTAAATTCTGAGTATTTTGGGCTCCTTTGCATCAAAATCTTCGGGCCCTCGGATTATACATTTACTAGTGAAGTAGTTGCATGGAAAGTTCTACAGAGTGAGAGTGGTGGTTAAGCCAATTATATTGTATGAGAGTGACCGAAATGTGGACGTTGAGGTAGATTCGTGGTTATAGTAGGATAGGTAATGACAACGGTACTCCAAAAATGATCTTTAGTGGCAATTAATTAACGGCAATAACTTAATTGCCACTAAATATGTGTTTTTGGAAGTAATTACTAATCACAATTACATTCTAGCACTCTTCGTAAATGCTCCTTATAAAGCCTATAGAGACATTAAATCTAATGACAATTAACTAATGGTGGTAAAAGGTTTAAAGCTCTTTGTTGAAGTGCATATCTAATGCCACTAAAAGCTATTTTTGTTATAGTGCGTTAAGAATGAAAATATTTTGGAACTAGGTGTGCGTGGCCTCCATGATCGACAAGATAAGGCAAACGAGACTGAGATGGTTCGAACATATGAAGAGAAGGTGCACATAAGCCCCAGTGAGGCGTTGTGAGTGGCTGACCACAATATGTTTTTAGGAGAGATTGAGGTAGATCAAAGAAGTATTAGAGAGAGATGATTTGACAAGACATGACACAACTCCAACTTTTTGAGGACATGACCTGAGATGGGATGTTATGGAGGTCATGAATTAGGCTTGAAGTGTATAAGGTAGTTATTTAGCGCTGTCTCGTTTCTTAGCGGGATTTGCTTGGTGTTAGGTTGGTGCACTGGTAACCAAAAATCAAAAGAAACAAAAAAATGAAAGCAAATTAAAATATTTGAATCCACGGAATTTACCTTGTGTCCTTAAGGAATTTGATTCACTCACTGTATCCGAGATTTTGGATATGCTAGCGGAGTAGCGGTACCTCAAACACCAACGACTTCGTTGTATGTAAAGACGGAAACAAATCATACAAAAAATTGATACATTTTCGATTTGTTAGAAAATCTACAGAAGAAGTTCAGAAATTTCTTCCAGAAAACTAAGGCTAGCCCTCTGGATTTATAGCCAACAAAAAGGTAGTCTGAAGAGGTGCTTATTGTGACGTATTAGAAAAGTCACAACGTATAGAAAAAATTACAACCTATTAAAATAGTCAGAATCCAGAAAAAACATCCTTTTTCCTAGTGTATTTTCGCGAAAACACCTCTGCATTTCTTATTCACACCTCCTAAAACCCAAAATATGAATCAAAGAAAAATTTGGAGAAAGGCAAAAAAGAGAGAGCATTAAAATATTGAGAAAAAACGTGACCTATGTTTGTACAAGTGTTGCTAAAAGATGACATAGAGAACAACTTAGAAGAGATGGATATTTCAACTTATCAAGGATTTTAATACTCCAGAATGAACTAGAAGAAAAACAAATAAAAGCACGAAAAAAGGAAAATAAAAGAAAAATATCAAAGAAAGGAAAAAGAAACAAAAGAGAAGCATTATAACAGGAGCCAAAAAGGAAAAGAATGAAACAACAAGAACAGAAAAAGACATGAAAAACAAAAGAGCAACAGAAAAATGAGATTTTAGTGAAATGAGAGAGGACGTGTATTCAAACTAAAGACCTGGTTAGCAGTGGTGCCCACGGTTATTAACGGAGTCTAAGTAATTTATCAGAATAATTTCAGTACTTCACATAATTTAGGTAGGAGTACATGGTTCACGTGAATCCATACTCCACGTAAATCTGCCCCTGCATGCACTAAACACTCATCAAGTTAATTACAAAAACTCAATTCCTCAAAAGAAGAACCCGACCTATGGATGCTAGAAGTAGCAATACCGAAACAACCAGAACCATTCCTACATAACCCTGTCCATGAGAAGTACCACCAAATCTATCAAACTCGGAAGCAGTATCTTGCGAATGGAACCCATCATAGGTGCCTAACAAGCATATGTCTTTTGTGCCTGTTATGATGAAACGTGAAAGACATAATTAGTAACTTAAAGAGTAAATTGCAAAAGATCATTAACTTTTGCACAATGACAAACATAGAATAAAACTAAGGAGATCATTTATATAAAACACAAGAGATTTATAAATGGCATAAATTGCAAGCGATCATTAACTTTAACACATTAGATCACAGAACAAAATAGGAAAAGAATTCTAGTGTTGAGGAAGAAAGTCATGCTCAAAAGTAGAAAGAAATCAGTTCAATCACAACCAAGGAAAAGACATAAATAAACAATTAACATAGTAAATATATGAACACATATATTACCTTCCACTATAAAAAACTACCAACGATCAATGTTCCAATGAAACTCGGATGTATCAAGTCCATGACAATAAAATTAGGAAGACCTAGATCATTTTTAGAAAGGAAAAGAGACTAACATCATGATCATGTCTATATAACAGTGACACACAAAGGATAAAATGAGTCGTCATCTTAGATGGCTCTCTCACTTAAGAAGGTATAGACATGATGATTGTGGGTACTAAAAGAGTCTTAAAATCCATTAAACAGTTAATCATTTCAGGGACATAAATTCTCTTGGCATAAATGCACATTTAACTAAAAAAACCAAACCTTGATCATTGAGCTCCTATAAAGAAATCTCCCTCAGACTAGATCTGCATTACTAATATTTGCTAAGTTAATGTCGCAAATTTCATGACTGCATTCCCATGACGATAGGTCAAAATAAGATTAAAAAATCTTAAAAACATAATAAAACTAGAAGAAATTACAAACAAGCAACAAAATAAACACGCATATTGTAGTATAACAAAACTCATTGTTTTGTGAAAATTGATCCGAAAATACAAAAGAGAACATTGACTAAGTTCCTTATTAGACAAATGACAACAGTATGTAGTACTGGAAATGTCACGACCCGAGCCTAGGCCCTAGCCGTGACGAGCATCCCGAACCATGAAGGCCCGGAGCACCCATTCTCTATCTGGTTATCATGCACAACATTCATAATCATAATAAAATGCGGAATTGAAACTGAGTACGGAAAACATGGTCAAGTCCTGCAATATTTCTGAATAATACTATCTGACATCAGTCTGTGAAATCTCTACTAAGAACATAAACCTTTGTCTGAAAAGAAGCTGGGACAAGGCCCCCAGTAAATCAAAAACATAATAAATAAGATAGTGTCTGACATAATTAGGCCTTCCGAATAATAGAAGGCTCACCACTGTGAGATCAAGTCTGCAAACCCGAGAATGTCTACTGAGTAGCTAGACCCCTAGACTGTGCCTCAGGACCTGGAAGGAGGGGGGGGTCAGCACAAAAGTACTGGCACGCGAAGCAATCCAAATGTAGTATAATGGAACATACATATATATATATATATATATTAAGGGAAAACAATTTTTCATCAAGACATCATGTATAAAACTGTTTCTAAAAAACACATGGGCACTTTTTGAAAACATGCAACCTGTCTGTTCATTTCAAATCATGATCTGTGTTTTACTTCTGAGTTAGGTGGTTTTCCCCTACAAGTCTGAATATTCCACGGGCTGTATGGAATCCGCCATTGACTCGGCGGGGAAGCCCCCAACCCAAGTGTGCCGCAAGGGTTGGAGTGTCTGAGTCTGATACGCCACAGGACATTTAAGTCAGCGCATAATAATATACCCGGGTCGGCAAACCACAGTTTTAGGTAAAGAGTTGTCTGAAACTCCCGCCTTCTTCAGGGAACCACCTAAGATCTCTTTATGCCCTATTTTAGCCTTTTCTGAACATGTATCATTCTGAAATTTCTAAATCATGAGAGTCTGATAAAAATCTGATTTGTGAACTAGTCTGTGACTGTTATGGCATTTGTATGAGTTGGTATCGTCATACCAAGACTTGCAAGTCCTATTTTTGAGCCATAATGTATTAAGCAAGAGCTTTCATTCAAAACATAGTTTAGACCACCAAAACATGTAATTTGCATTAAAGATGTCATGTTCCGAAACTCAAGTCAAATCCATGCAAAACTTTCATCAAACATATGGTGGTCATGTGCATTTTTGGCAAAACCATGCATTCTTTCATTACATGCATATTCAACATTCACAACCCTCTCTTTCGTGTTCAAAACATTGTATATTACGTGAAACATGGAAAAATTTACATTAAGAGAGAGGTTTCATGAAAATCATGCTCTAAATTCATATTTCAGGACAAACGCATATATATATATACATATAACTTTCAAATCACTTTGGGGGAAAGCCAAAAGGACAAAACAATATCATTAAAGCTTCTGAAACATGAGTATGTACATGAATTCGAAAACCCAATCCTTAAAACATGATTTCTATGCCCATGAGATTTTAGGAAAACCCCGCGTACCTTATTCTCCACGAATTTTTGGTGTCTATCGAAGCCTACGTCGAGAGGATTCCGAATCTGTAATTTGTTTCACGAAGAAGTTTCGGAATGATCGGTCCTTCAAGATTATTTTCTCAAACCGTAGTTGCTCCTTCTCTTAAGTTCTTGAAGGATTAGATTTTGGGATTTTATAGGAGGCTTCAATGTTGTTAACAGGCCCAAATCCGTTTAGGAGTGGGTAAGGACGATTTTGGGTTTTGTAAGGACTAACTTGCACTTAAAGTAACTCAAAACGGAGTGTTTTCGTCACCTGAAACCATAAATATGCGCCGCCCTTTGCATTGCCTAAATTTACATAGGCGCCGCCCTATTCATCGCCTATATTTGCATAGGCGCCGCCCTATGCATCGCCTATATGTGCATAGGCGACACATTCAACTTTGAAAGGCCATAACTTCTTCACCGGGTGTCCGTTTTAGGCGAATTTGGTATCGTTGGAAAGGTTATTCAATTATATACAATTTGGTATATAGTAGGCCACCCAGTTCATCATATACAATGAGTTATGGTCAATAGAATTTGACACAAATTACAACGACCACTAAAACTTAATCGATCGAAATGGTTTTAACTCGTCCTTGAGTTGAAGGACTTCTATGGTATAAATTCATGCTCAAATGGATTCACATACTACAAACTTGATTAACATGCCAAATTGGCATAGGATTTAAGGCTCGGGGATTATCAACGCATCAGAGTCATATATTTTATTCTAGCCTGAAATGCGGGGCGTTACAGGAAAATAAGTTTTTCTTCTGTTACCTTACTTTGGATAGCTAATAAAAAAAGAATAGTCAGAATGTACAGAAAGAGCAGGGCTAGGACTCTGACCTAGAGCACAAACAATGTTTATTAGGGGTAGTCACCTAAATTATAAAGATCACTCAAAGAATAGGATTCGAACCATGTATGAGGCACACAACTTCTTTTGTCGATGTGAATCAACAAATTACAGGAAAATTAGTACAATGGTACAAGCTAATTTCCTGCAAACTCAGAAACAAAATTTTCAACAACAAAATGAAGTAATTAGGTTTACACAAAATACAAAACATGAGATTTCATAGTTCACCTGACCTGTCTCTCTGGTCAACATCTTGAAGGACTACATACATACATACAATATAGGGTTGGCAAATGGGGGCAAGAAATGCGGGGTTGGTTCAAATATTTTTTTACAAAATTGATGCGGGGTTGGCGGGTTGTAGAACTATGTAATAGTTTAAAAAACAACAACAACAACATAGCCGGTGTAATCCGACGAGTGGGGTGTGGGAGGTTAGAGTATACTCAGACCTTACCCCTACTTCATAAAGATAGAGATGTTGTTTCAGATAGACCTTCAGCTTGAGTAAAACATCTTAATGCAGTGGTTTAAACAAAAAGGAAAGTAATTAACTTCTTATTACTAAACTTCCATAGGCGTGCAAGCAAAAATGAAAAAATACCGGATTTAGGGAGGTCAGAGTATACACAGACCTTAAACCTACCTCGTGGAGGTAGATAGGCTGTTTTAGAAAGGCCCTTGATTCCTAAGGCGTGCAAAGGCATTAAAAATTAGATTCCAAATTATTTGTATGTGGTGGTTAGTTCTAAAAATTAGTGTTACAAGTAGATTCTGTGAAACTACATCAGTTACTCAAATATGGAATTATTTAATTTAGTTCCATATAACTTGACTATTTTCATTTTATATTGATAAATATATAGTGAGCACAGAGGAGCTTGGGGAGTTATACTTAATATGATACTATAATATTTACGTGTGCGAAAAACATGTCAATATGCAAAACTAACCCTGTTTTTAATATCACCACTATAATAGGTAATATTACGTAAATAACTTATCAATTAATAAAAATCTACATATCTCATGCTTAAGATGAACACGCTGTTGTTATAAGAACATTGATGAGATGCCATATAAGTGTATACAATTTTACCTTTTTGATGACAACAAATTCTAAGTAAAAAAGCTCAAATAGTGATTAATATGTTCATTCAGAAGCGTGAAATTCTACATAAGCATAATGATACAGTACAAATAGCCGTAAGGGATAGTAATTACAAGATTTTCTCACACTTGAGAAGTTATGCGGCGCGGGACAGGGACAGGGAGAAATCTTCGCAGGCTTATGCATGTTTGTCTTACAACCGCACCACTCCATCTTTCCATCCCCAATGCAGCCTGTCTAGATGATTCGAAAGACGAATGCAAATTTATACAAGCTGGATCAACATCAACGAAGTGCATAGCAAATTCCATCATTAATGTTGAAGGGTTCCACGGATGAAAAAAAGATGATAGTTTCCTTATTTAATCTTGGGAAATTTTCCCTCATGAGCTAGCTTTTACCATTCGAACCAATAGAAACAAGTTCAGACTGCATACCTGACTTGTAGCTGCAGTATAGATCTCTTCCTTAAACCTCACAACAATTTTTTTAAGCTCCTCTTCTCCTTTTTGCCTGGAGGCAGGAAGATACTTGTTTATGGTTGCAAGAACAATACCATGAAGGAGTGCATACATAAGCTGCTATTTGGTTAGTTATTTAGGCGCTAATGTCTTTCTTCCTGAAAACATAAATTTAGGATAGTTGAGAGTAAAGGAATATATATGGTTTTCTAATTAGTCTTAGATGTTCGTTTGGCTGTCTCATGCAAGCTGAATTTTTTTATATGTACTTTTTTCCTTCCTTTTTGGTGCTTTAGTTGAATTGCATATTTGTTCGAACTCTTGTTTTAGAGTTGCCTGCTCCACATTTTTCATATGTGAAAATGTAGATCCAGATCTGCCACTGTTTTTGTTCAACTATAACAATCGTGAGCTTCATGCATATATGAAGCTGCAAGTTCTGGAAAAATGAATATCAATCCATATGGTTGGACGTCAGATGGTTCTGGAAGAACACTATATCCTGCACAGGTTTTATGTCATATGGGTTTATTTGATTTTGTGATGCTTTCCTTTTTATGTTTTCTTCTTGCTTATAAATGAAGGTTCAGATACGTCCATGTCTGCTGTGTGAACCACTGTCAAAAATTTTGTTTAAACCTATAATTCTTGATAACTATTACAACGAGAACCATTTCCTGTTTGAGCTAGATCATGTTCAAGTTGGTAAATTGATGTCTAAGTTCTCACCTCATGCATTGGCTCAAATAGAAGCATGCAGGAGATGCATGAGCTGAGAACTTAGAGATCAATTTACCAACTTAAACATGATCTAGCTCAAACAGGAAATATTGCTCGTTGTAATAGTTATCCAGAATTATAGATTTAAACAGAATTTCCAACAGTGGTTCACACAACAGAAGAGGATGCATCTGAACCTTCATTTATAAACAAGAAGAAAGAATAAAAAAAGAAAGCATCACAAAAGCAAATAAACCCATATGAAGAAAGCATGACATAAAACCTGTGTAGGATATAGTGTTCTTCCAGAACCATTTGACGTCCAACCATATGGATTGACATTCATTTTTTCGGAGCTTGTAACTTCATAGATGCCATAAAGCTCCCGATTGTTGTAGTTGAACAAAATAGTGGCATGCCTGGATCTACAGTCTTCACATATGAAAAATGTGGAGAAGGCAAACCTAAAACAAAAGCTCGAACAAAAACGCAATTCAACTAAACCGCAAAAAGGGAAGGAAAAAAGTACATAAAACAAAATTCAGCTCGCATGAGACAACCAAAAGGATATCTAAGACTAATTAGAAAACCAAATATATGACTTTACTCTCAACTTTCCTAACATTTTTGTTTTCAGGAAGAAAGACATTAACACCTAAATAACTAACCAAATAGCTACTTATATATACACTCATTCATGGTATTATTCTTGCAACCAAATATGACACCACCAAGTTGTTTTTTCGTCAAAAATCTAAATCCTCTGCTGTTCTTTCTCTGCTTGGTTGATGACGTCATGGAAACAATTAATATAGATAATCATCATGACAATTCTAGAAAAATGAAATTCTATTCCAAGAAAGATTCACAGCACATAAACATAATGATACTGTACAGAGAGTCGTGGGGGATAGTAATTGAGAGATTTGTCTCACACTTGAGAATTTACGCGGGGCGGGGTGCAGAGCAAATGGCACCATTAATGTTGAAGAGTTGCACGGATGAAAAAGGATGGACGTCCCTCATGAGCTAGCTTTACCATTCGAACCTAACATGTAGCAGCAGTATAGATCTCTTCCTCAAACCTCACAACAATTTTTTTAAGCTCCTCTTTTCCTTTTTGCCCAGAGACATGAAGATGCTTCTTTAAGGTTTCCATTCTATAAAATATATCAACAAAATCTCGATAAGAGCTTTATCATGATAAATGCTTCTCGATATTGATGAGCGGAAGATTAGGAAGAATTGAAATGGCATGGATTAACATCAATGCGCTTAAACAGAAATGTTCAATATAGTGATCGCGCCTTCCATAAACAAATGGCCATCATATAGATGTATAGCTTTCTGAATGGAAAGGTTTATGTCTTTGAGAATTTGAACAATTTTCGGAAGAATTCATGTACTTGGGTTCTTTCAATAACTAAGAAGTAATGTAGACTGCTTAAATATAACTTCTTGTCTTCAACTATTGATTAGAACATCTTGACAACATAAAAATAAGGAGAACAAGACTAATCAAAATGGTTTTAAGTTTAATCTTACAGAGTGTTGAGTCCAAAATTTAAATGCGCCTATTTAATTGACCTCGGTTATTGCTAGAGAGTGAAGGCATAATTAATTGACTTAGTAAAGGAATTTAAATGCTTCAGAATCGTCATTGCTGAGCATGATACTTTAGTAGAAATGATAAAGAATAATTAGAAAAGTTGTTCTTCAGGTTCAGGAAATAGTTTTTTTTTCTTTTGTGGGATGCGGCTTATAGAAATTTGCAGATATTAAACTTGGCTCTATAGCACAAGCATCGCCTTATGACACATATTGTATAGTAATAGTAATAATTCATTTTTTCCATATCAAAATAAGTGCCAACTGAGTTGACAAATTCCACACACGTGCATAATTCACACATTACAATGACTATGGCTGACACAAGACAATACGGAATAGCAGAACCAACACAACAAGCAAGCAGTTGAGAAAAGAGCAAATCCCATAGACGATGCATAATGCGCACATTACTAATAAAGGATAAAATCAACTTCTATTTTAAAATTTCAAATTTAGTAGTTCCTTCCCTTTAGGACTGTGTTGTATTTTGTTATATATAGACAAGTATTATTCTTTTCTTAGTTTATCTTTATGCTGTATGGAATCTATATATACTCAGTCTACAATCAATGAAAAGTATCTTTCCTTTTATTCCAGTAATAGTATTATACTTGATATGGGATCGAGTATAATTCTTTCGATAAGTTCTCCCATTCTTCCCATCAAAATGACAACAAATGTGTTCAGATGCCAACACCACAATTGTCCAGTTTAATTCCGTCACCCAGTTACCAATCAAACTAACGGGTTCCTTTGGAAAACACAAGTGTCCATGCTTATGCGTGGTCACAACCTTAGCTTTATGGCCATCTCGACGGTTCTCGCCCTGCCCCTACTCGCACAGTGGCTCAAAATAATAAGGAAGTCTAAAATCGTGAATTTGTTTCATTGTATCGCCAAGATCAGCTTATTCAAAATCCCATCTTGGCCTCAGTTGATCTTTCACTTGCTGCTACTGTTGCCTTGGCATCCACCGCCAAGGCTGATTGGAATGCTTTGCACACTGCATATGCCAACAAATCGCCAACAAGAATCTTTAGTTTGCGTGATCGTCTGGCTCGTCTCTCGAAGGAAGCCCTTCCCGTCGTTATGAAGTTCTATTTCAAGAGTCTCCAAAGTATGAAACCTTAGAGTTTTTGGTTGTTTATGCTACCAACAATATTCCAAGTTGGGTGTTGTTGACACCACCAACTTGCAGGGGCGTAATAAAGGATAAAGTCAGCTTAATTTAGTAGTTCCTTCCCTCTAGGACTCTGTGCTGGTTGAAGGTATTTTTTGGATGCAAAGGAAATTTTCAAATTGTGGATGGTTTTTGTGTCCCGTGAAGGAAATTTTAAAGATCTCTTGAAAAAAATGCTGAGGTAAAAAGATGTTGGAAAGAAAGAACATCTGTATTCTGATGTGAAGCAAAAAATGAATGAACAAATAAAAAAGTTTACCTGATAATTAGTAGGGAGAAAAGAGGATAAAGACAAGGAGCCATTAGATAGGCATGGGAAGTAACGCTCCTTCACAAGAAGCGACTGTGGAAAGAAGCCATGTGTTTCTTTTACCCAAGTCGTTCGCTTTAGTTTCTCTTTAAACATAATTTTTTTTCCTAATTTTAAAATGGGAGAAAAAATAGAAAAATTAATTTTAAAAAAAGAAATATAAATGATGGATTAAGAGAGTGCCATGTCACCAGGGCTATGCCCTCTTTTCTATAGATATGAAAGACTAAAACTTTTTTTCTCAAAACAGACAACTTACTTCAGTGTACGGGTTGAGGTGGGTGGAGTATACACGGAATTACCCCTACCTAAAAGAGATAGAGAGATAGTTTTTGATAGACCCCTAATTAAATATCAGTAGTTATAAACTTTCATTTCGACTTGACCAATATAAAAGTACAGTGAATTGACCCATTTCAAAAAATTGAAAAATAAGAAAGATTACATCTTGTTGATAATCCTTTGTCTAGAACCAGACAGAAGTTGAGTCTGCCAATCACCCGTAACCATAGCTCCTACATCACCATCGGCAGCAATCCCGACAGTTAGGGGTGTACAGACTAAACCGTCAAGTCAAACCGAAACGACGAACCAAACCAAACCGAGAAAAAAGCCCGACTTATGGTTTGATTTGATTGATTTGGCGTTAGAAAAAAAAACGACCATTCTTGGTTTGGTTTGGTGTTGATCAAACAAACGTCAAACCGAACCCGAATCAAACCGACATTATATATATATATATATATATATATAATATATTCAAATTTTTATACATAAAATATTAATTATAATCTACTTTTTAAATACTTTTTCAACTAGTTTTAGTATTTTTCAATAATTTGAAAGTAGATGTAGATATATATTTAGATTTGGGCCTTTAAGTTGTAATATTTGTCCATTAATTGCTAATTAAAAGATTCAAAACCCAATATAAACTTAAAACCTATACTTTCCACTCTTCATCTCACTTTTTAGTTTCAAGAGAGTTTTTCGCTCCTCATTTTTCATAATTATGGTTTTTCATTAGCACATGAGTGAAAACATATTTGATCTAGTCTTTGATCACAATATAGTTGTAAAAACTAAATATTATAAAGAAAAAATTGAAAGAAATCGAAAAAACTAAAAAACCCGAAAAATCGACTAAAACCTAAATCGAAAAAAACAATTTTATGTTGGTTTGATTTGGTTTATAGTTTTAATAAACCGACATGATTGGTTCATTTTTTTTTTTAATAAAAACCGAACCAACCTGACCTATGTACACCCCTACCGACAGTACCTTGGGAAAAACCTTTGGCAGTACCCAGGGTAGAACCCCAGCAGCAACCCCAACAGAACCTCCGGCAGCAACCACAACAACAACTCCAAAAGAATCCACGACAGCAACTCCAAAAAAATCCCAAGAAAATTGCTTCAAAAAACCTTAATTTTTTTTGTCTGTGTGTGTGTGGGGGGGGGGGGGGAGGGTTGCAAAATTCATTTATTTTGGACTATATTCTTACTTGTATCCGCCGTTTTTTCTTTCTTCGTAGGTAACAGAGTTCGAGAAGAGTTCTACATTTGTTCATTTTTTCTAAAAATTAGGGTTTTTTAGTTAATGATGAAAAAGAAGACTTTTAGTTGTATTTTCTTCGAGAATGGGTTAACAATTTTTAATTTTGATGCTAAAATCATAGGAAGAACTCGAGAAAACTCTAGTTTTTTTGTTGCAGTGTTCCATTGATTGTCGTGCTATTATTGGATAGTATTTGTAGACTTGTTGGTGGTGGTTTTGGTGGCATTGGTGTTGGTGTTGGTGGTTTTGGTGTTGGTGTTGGTGTTGGTGTTGGTGGTCGTCATAGTGGCATTGGTGGTGTTTGTGGCATTGGTTGGTGGTGTCGGTAATGGTGGTTTTTGTGGTGGTGTCGGTATTGGTGGTGTTTGCAATGTATTTTTTAAAATTTATGCATACATCAATTGTAATGTATTTTTTATTTTTTTCAGTTGTTTATAGGTAAAATAGTCTGCTAAAAGAAAAGAAAGTGAAAGTGGATCAACTTCTGACCACCTAACAAAAAAGGTTAGAGTACAGATGAATTCGGAGGAGCTTCCTAAACAATCTCAGTCAGGGAAAAGCGAAGCTAAGGAAAGATATGAAATGACGTTGAGGGAGGTGGAAAAGGTTCTGTTGATGGTGATGAGGAAAATGAAAGTTAGGTGGAAGAAAAAGAAGATAAACAAGAAAACGAGGAAAAAGAAAGTGAGAAAGAGGATGATGATCAACATGATGATAATGCATCACCAATGGGGCGTGAATTAATATCTAAATCCCAACATAAGACTGTCAAAACTATTAGTATTGATAGATTTCAAGTTGCGATGCCGATAGATGACCCTGCAGAACTAACTAGTGATTTTGTACTTAAATGTCGGTTGGTAAAACCTTTTGATTACTTTAGGAAAACTATGAAGAATGAAAACATACACAAACTTTGTCAGAAGAGCTGCTTTGGACACTTTCTTAAGCTGCCTGAGGGAAACACTGCCTGTTTCCAAATGAGCATGGTATATGATCTTCTCAAGCGCAAAATCAAGTACGTGGAGGATGATAAAGATTCAAAGGAGGGAGAAAAAATATGGATGAAATCTGGATCAACTACTATGGCATGCTAGTTTGTTTTGGCTTGAAAGAGTTTGCCATAGTGACAAGCTTGAGATTTGATCGTCCAGAAAAACCTCTCATCAAGGAAACATCCCGCAAAAGGTTCAAGCAAGTAGAAAAACCAAACCACCACCATCAAATAGAGGGAAGGCATTGCCCGAGCGACCACCCACCAAAACCAACGAACACAAGGAAAAAATAGACGGGTATAGTACATTGCTGGACGTGGGTACAAAGATGATGATAAAACCATAACAAAGAATTACAAGGAGAAATTGTGCTTAGCTTGGTTTCCCTATTCCGTTATATTGGCAAGAGACACCACCAATGTCATAGAAGATGATTTATTGAAGCTTGCTGCGGATTTTGAGAAATTCAGCAATTATCCCTGGGGTATGACAACTACAACTTGACTATCAAATATTTACTAACGAAGCTATCCCCAAAGACAATCATATTATATTGCTTTCCTTGGGCTTTCATGGTAAATTTAATCACTATTTGCTCACTCATCCATTAATTTATATTGAATAATTATTATGAATTTTTTTTACTTACTTTTTGTTTGTAATTTTTAGACTAGGGCATTAGAAGTCATTCCTCCCTACCAAAAGCAGGCCAAGGATTACCCGAATGAGGTTTCTTATCCAAGAATCGTTAGGTGGTTGGCTGCAAAGAGCAACACAAGAATTAAGGAGGCTGATCTCTTTAACCCTCCGTATGATGCAGTACATCTTCTTTAAAGTAAAATAATTTGACTCAAAAAAATATGTTGAAACAGATGTGTCATCTGTTGCGACAGGAGGGTCTTTGTTGTAATAGATTACCCATCTACTGCAACTGGTGCAATAGATAGGTAATCTGTGGCGGCAGATGATTCAAATGTCACAACAGATTACCCAACTGTTGCTTTGGTTCTATGAATGGGACGAGAATGCTAAGAAAGGCGCACAAGATTACCCATGCATACTTTTTTACTCGACTTCAAGAGTATGATAGAATTGTGTACGTGGTATGTGGACAAGGTAAGTTTACTTTTCCTAACCTAGCCTTCTAATCTGCTCCATGAAGAAGAAGCTATGCAACAGATAACACATCTGTTGCAACAATTGAGTTTTCTGGTGCAACTGGTGGTGGTTTTGTTGCAACATATTACCCATCTATTGCATAAGTTGCGTTAAATCGGTAATTTATGAACAGATGCAGAGAATCCTCTGCAACAGAATGGACAATCCGTTGAATCTTTCCACTATGTTTTCCTTTTTAACAATTACTAACCTATTTAAAAATGGACTTCTTATGTCACAGTATGTTGAAAATATTACCTGCCTCATAAGGGGTAGACAATTAGCGTACTCGGAGCTTATAATGTTGTTGATAAGATAATGGATCTCAACTTTTATAAGAATTTCAAAGATAGGTACGATGATCTCACTAAGCTATCATCAACTCCTGGTGCCCTGAGATTTGATTTGTTAGTTTTTGGGTTCCAATGGGATGAAGAAATGATTAAATATGTTAGAAGGAAGAGGCTATATCCACACGACAAGAGCTGGACCAAGGAAAAGGGAATCTTGCAGTCATGAACATGAACGTCATACATTATCTGGCTATTATGATACTATTCAAGGAGGGTAAGATCAAGGTTTATGATTACATCTTACCTGCCTTCGACGAGGCCAATTTTTTTACCAGCATACAGCTATTGTTGGAGTTGTTCCACAACTTGATGAGGCAGAGTAAACTGATGGATCATTTTTTAGCGGAAGTGTTGAGTAAGCAAACATGGGATTTTGAAGATAGAAACAAGGACATGGACCTTCCAAAAAATAAAACCGCTGCCGCGTGCGGGTCGTACGCGCTTGCACACATCGAATGTTTGCTGACTAGCATAGAAATGGCCGAGCCAACGACCTTTTTGTGCGACAACGCATTGGAAAATATGCAAGAGGTCTACATAAAGAATAATATGTAGAAACACAAACACCATAATAATTTCTTATTTCAAGTTCCTTCTATTTACATGTAGTGGCAATTTTTTTTGTCCGATGAAATTTGAATTTTTATAATGTAACAGATTGTCTATTTGTTGTAACTTCTATCTGTTCTGATAGATAGTTTATCTATTGTAATAGGGTGGTTATCTGTTGCATTATGCCGATGTTTCTATCTAAGTCTATCTGTTGTAGCAGTGGGAAGACCTGTTTGATAATTTCCAACATATGACCCACATGTTTCAACATATGTCTAAATTTGTTTGATATATTTCAACAATTATGCTTAAATATCCATGTTCTCAACAACGCCAAATCAGTAGCAAATACACCACTATGAAAATTTCAGCAACTAGGCTTGAATATTCATGTGCCCAACAACACCAAACTAGTAGAAATGACGCCAACAATGTAGTATCTTCTTGCTCGATTTTATTTCTCTTCAAAAGCCTTAACTTTCTTCAACAAACTCCAGACTACACGATTTTCTTGTGAAGGGTGTCATCCTTCATACCAATCAAAATAATTACATCCACCCAATTTCTATAAAAACAAAACCATAATTACAAAATAATTACAAGTCATTAATTAATCAACTAATTAAATAAAAAGAATATTTTCTTTGAAATCTTACAAGTAAAAAACCTATGACCTGGATTTTGTTGAGCCCAAGAAGTCTTCAATAGAGCTTTATGACCAACACTTACAATATCAAAAATCTTTATCACAAAAAACAGTGGTAGATGAGCTCGACATTGTCAAGCTTAGTTAGAAAAAATAAAAAACAGAATGAAGAAAAATCAAATACAAATAATTTAAAGAATTTGGATAGAGAAAAAAGATAATGAAGAAGAAGATTTGAGAATTTAGGGTTAACTTTTAGAAAGAAGATGAATATATAAGAGAATGGGAGAAAAATAACTGTAGGGGGCTAAATCAGACGCCAAGTCAACAAAAATAAGTGTTCAACGCACCTTGGCTACATGCATTACACACGAGCTGCCAACAGGGCAAAAAGTGTCAAACTAACAATTTTGATGCCTATTTTAGGTGTTTAAAATGAACACTGTCTACTTAAGGTGACAAAGTGAAAGATCGTTGGAACTTTAGGTGCCTGTCGATGGGTTTCAGCTTTTTTTATTTCAACTCACTTCACTTTAAATGTAGTCATAATTTTTTTTGTCTAATGAAAGTTGAATTTTTTTATAATGCAATAGATTGTCTTTCTGTTGTAATAGATATTCTATCTGCTCTGATAGATAGTTTATCTATTGCAAAATATTATTCATCTATTACATTATGTTGATGTTCTATCTAGGTCTATCTATTGCAATAGTGGGAAGATCTGTTTGATAATTTCCAACAGATGACCTACATGTTACAACATATGTCAAAATCAGTTTGATATTTTCCAATAGATATGTCGTCTATTGCAATCGATACCTTATCTGTTGCAATATTTGAATCTAGTAATTCATTTCAATTAATAAGTTCAAATCTAAGGATAAAATAAAAGTCATAGACAACATAAAATAAATTAAAGCCTTCAGAAATTAAATGAAATAAATCAACAAATAAATGAATGTAAAAAAATTATTATGAGTACAGATCTCAACAATAAATCAACAATTTAAGTTTTGATGCCAACAATTTCTAAGGAGAGGTGAGGTTATTACTTTGACAGACTCAAGCTTTAAAAATCTACTCTATATGGACAAGTTATTATTCATCTGGTGCTATGAAATTCGGCTTTGGTCGTTGGGGATCTTTAATATCGCTTGAGTATGGTTTCTGCACTTTCTTTCCTCTGTATTTCCATAAAAAGAGTAGCATATTGTCAATGTTATTCAATAGTAGATTTTACCGTGATATCCACTTGGAAAGCAAGAATTGTCAATACTAATCACAGAGATTCTAAAAAAAAGAAAAATGATAACTCATATGTTTTGGCAAACAGATTATCTTTCTGTTGCAACATATGGATCATCTTTTAGAAAAAATTAAAACATAAGGAAGACCTGAATTATAATTTCCAACGGATAAACCATTTGTTGCAACATATGACTCATCTGTTTGGAAAAGCTGAAACAGTAGGAAGTCTTAATTTAATTTATCCCAATAGATGACCTATCTGCTGCAGCATATAGGTCATCTGTTGGTAAAAATAATAGGTAGAGCTATTTGATTTGCTAAAATAGATGACATATATGTTGCAATAGATACTGCATCTGATGCAATAAATTAGTCAACTATTGCAACAGATGTATATATCTGTTTGATAATTTTCAGCAGATGTGTTATCGGTTAAACAAATATGTGTCTGTTTGTTAGTTGGAACAGATGTTATATATTCACCTTATTCAGATCATGATGCTCTCCTATGGACCTTGTACATTGCTCAATAGTGCAACACAAAGACAATGGAGTTGCAATTTTGCTTTTTTGGATGCTTGATAATGCCTTGGAAATTACTTTCCATCTTCTCTTAGCCTTAATATCTAATGGAATGGATGAATATGAAATACTCTTTGATGGAATGAAACCCCTCTTAGATGTCAATTTATTAAATAAATAATAAAGACACGAATAACATTAATTAGTACATCATGTTTCGCCTTGCAGTCTTGACATTTGAATGCAGAACATTCGCTAGGAGGGGAAAAAATGTATAACCACTATGATCATACTAATAATGATTTATTTTTAAAAGAGTAAGAGGAGCATTATTAGCCCCAACAATAGGACCACTACCACCACCAACAACTCCATTACCACTTATACCATCAACAATAGTATGTTCACCCTCTAAAATTATTATTATTGTGATGCTTTTTGCTCCAAACAATTCCATTTTTATTCTTTCAATAACCTCAAGGTCTAATAAAGTTTGCACAGACCGTAATGTAAGAAAAAATGGTATCTTCAACTCTCGATTAGTTGAAACAAGCGATGGATGCACAATCTAACATAAATCAGTACATATATTAGAATGATAATTAGATCAATCAAAAAAATTATTATTTAAAACAATAACTTAATTAGAATTAGACTTAATGCATCCTTCGAGGGGTTGAAGAGATCAAAATTTTTTATATTTTTATCAATTTTGGCTTTCAAGCATCTCAAGATTCTTAGACAAAAAACTTCTTACTCGTAGTTCACTTGTTGTCTAAAATAAGGAATGACTTTAAACGCCTAAGACTATAAAATAACACCAATAAATAAAAAATATTATTGAATTTAAAAAAAAAATCATATCATAATAAAAGAAATATTTACCATGAAAGCCCACGGAAGTCCGTATAAGTTAACTCTCTTTGGTGCTAACGGAATCAACAAATATTTGAAAGTTATTTTAAAGCTTTCATAACCCCAAGGATAACTATTACATGCCTCAAAATCTTCGGAGAGCTTTATTAAACCAAGTGGTATGTTGTTGTTAACGGCTCTCGCCTAAAGAATATTATGTACAAATCAAACCAAGCAAAATGATTGCTTGTGCTTCTTTGAAAGTCTTTTACCTTTCAAATATTCTATCAAACTTTTGTTTTTGAAGCTTGGACCAACAAGGGACATCAAGTCTTCATGATCACTCGACTTGCATTTACCTTTTCCGGGTGTGCGGAGTATTTTTTTGGTTTGAATAGGTATAACTTGAGAAGGAGAAGAAGGATAAAATTTTAGTCCAGTGACTATGACAAACTCCTTCCAACAAAAACAAATAGGCATACTACAGTAATTTATCCACACCTCAACCATTTTATTGTTGTTTTCATATATAAACCTACGCTTGAGAAGATCATATATCATTTTCATTTGGAAACGGACATTGTTGTCCTCCAAAAAAGTAAGATATTTTCCAAAGCAGCTATCCCTGAAATAAGCATCCAAATTTTGTTCTCGAAGTATTTTTCTAAAGACATCAAAAGATTTTCTCATGGCTAAGTTAACCATGAAATCTCCTGTTAAATCTATTGCACCATCGCACTGCATTTTCACAGGATAACTATCAGTGCTAAAAGTTTTGACCAACTCTTCGGTGGAAGGGCTATTAGAATTTGGATCATATCTTTTGAAAAATTCCTCCTCCCCATGTTCATCACCTTCTGCTTCTAATTGATATAACGCTTGTAAAGCAAACTCATAGAATGGTGGATGTAGCCTAGCTGCTTTACTTGTTCCTTTACTTTGACTTGATTCGATTTCTATTCTTTTGGGAGCCATATAATCTAAAAATAATAGGAATATAAAATAGATTATAATTGATTAATGCATTGTTAAAAAAGGATAACAATATATCTAACATATAAAAAAGTAAAATAACAGTGCCAACAGATCACACATCTATTGCACTAGGTAGGTTATCTGTTGCAACATGTACCTAACCTGTTTCAACAAATAAGTAATCTGTTGCAATAATAAAAATAAATCACTCATCCATTGAAACAAATGAATGGTTTGTGCAGTAGATCACACATCTATTGCAACATATGAGTGATCTGTTGCAACATATAGCTAACCTGTTGCAATGGATGAGTAATTTGTTGGAACAATAAAAATAGATTCCTCATCTATTGAAACAGATGTCTGGTCTGTGAAAAGATCACACATTTGTTTCAACATATGACTGATATGTTAGAACAGTTATCAACGGTTAATATTGTTTCGATTCTTCCAACAGAAGGGTCGTCTACTGCGATAGATATCAGTTAAAAAAATCAAGTCTAGGACATGTCCTATTGGTATAGTTGATAGAATTTTATCCAATAGAAGGTTCATATGTTGCATTAGATTTTTAATTCGACGGTTCCTCTGTTGCATCAAATGGTAAATCTATTGAATTCGATGGTTAATCTTTTCCATCAAATTTTTAATGGAATGATTCCTCTGTTGCATCCGATGTTAAATCTGTTGCATCAAATTTTTAATCTGATGGTAAATCTGTTGCATCAGATGGTTAATCTGTTACATTTGATTTTTTTCCGATGGTTAATCTGTTGCATCAGATGGTATATCTATTGCATCAGATGGATAATCTGTTGCATCAGATGGTTAATCTGTTGCATCTGAAGGTTAATCTGTTGCAAAAAAAAATAGTAGCATAATTTTTTTCAATAGAACAACACCAATATCACCATTTTTACCAAGAACGAGAACAAATTAACCCAGCAGCGGGCGCAACACCAAAAATACCAATATCGTTGTTTTGTTTGTACAAACACAAACAACAAAAATCAAACTTCAAAAAAGGCAACAAACAACAAAAAAAAATATTTCACTCCGAAAAGAGAAGAGAAGAAATACCAGAAATTAGGGTTTTATTCATACCACATTTCAAATTAAAGCAATAAATATTGAAATTGTTCACCAATACTAAAAGAGAAGTTGACTCAAGTTCCTCTATTTCTTCAAAACTAAAAAAACCATAATTTTTTACTTGTGAAAGCAAAAAAGGGACGATGAAGAACTCGAAGCTATTGTGGACGGAGAGAAAGGATTTCACGTCGATTGACGTTTGAAAGTTGAAAATAAACTCGAAGCCCAACTATTTGTCACCGGAGGTTGAAGTCGCCGGGGATTAAAAGGAGAAATTGCAGAACTGTTGGTTGGGAGAAACTGTCTCTCTCTCGAGAGAAGAGATGGTTGATTTGGATAGGAGAGGGGTGTGAGTTGATTTTTACTTTTGAAAAGATTAGAAAGTTTTGAAAATATTAATTAAGTCTACAATTAACTTAATCAAGTTTCCTGTTTGACCCTTTAAGTTGGTCAATGTAACCAATCCTTCATTCAAGACTTAAATGACACCTTTTCTTCAATTTTGTCAATTAACTTCATCTATATTGATACAAGAATGACAAGGGAAGAACGAAACACACTCCAAATCAGTCCACAATCTTAAGGATCCGGGGACCAAGATGGAGACCACTCTCGGATTCGCTATCAACAAGAAGAATACAAGATACAATGGTGTATATAACATCAAAAAACATCTACAAAACTTGAGGAACAAGATGAATATCAATAAACCAAATTTCGGATTCAATAAAGGACCCAAAACAGTTCACTACTCAAGATGACAACAACAAAAGTAAAGGATAGATAGTGAGACCAAGATAATTACAAGATTAAGAACTAAAGAGTGTATAAAACTCAAAACCCCCTAATGAATGTAATAATCAAAACCACACTCTTACGGAGACCACCAAGGGAATCAACGCACCTCAAGATCCACCGTTTCCAAGAAAAGATCAATACTAGCTTTTCCAAGCCCTAACTAAGACTAAGTGTTAAATTCTCAAGAGAGAGGATTTTGAATGTTTCAATCTTTCATCTTTTCATCCAAACTAAAGAGGAAAGACCTAAAATGAACTACTTATAGTATATTACAAAATTAGACAAAAAGACAACATTACCCTTAATAACCAAGGGCGGCCTTGGTGTGTTGGAAGACAATATGAATTGTCCAAAATGCCCTTAAGTCTAAGTGACCAAAATGTCCTTAGTAAAGGGAACCAAAACCTTGAACCAACAAAGGTGGTCCAAACCCGAGAGTCCTTAAGTCTTCAAGGCTCCAAGCAATCTTCCACACTCGGATTTGATCAATGGTAGGCTCAAAACGTCCCTTCTAAGTATGATCCCGTGCCCTCCATGTGACCAAAGCTTTATTCTTCACATACTGACTTTGAATGATGTCGTCAAAAGCTAAGACAGCCATTATTCTTGTATCATCCTCCTCTTCTTGAAAAGGATTCAACCTCGAATCCAAACCTTGCAAAATCGAAGAGAGGGCAAATAAATACAAATTCCTCATGGCATGAGGGTTAGGGTTAGCACAACAAATCATCTCAACATGCCAAGGTTGCACATATTTTCAATATAACCAAGGATCCTTTGAATTAAATATTAAAATCTCAATAAAAGGTGCACAAAGGATTTGGTTACGGGAATCACCAAGAGATAAAGAAACTACATAGGTCCTAATGGCATCAAATAATCCACAAGGTAGAACTTGCTTCATCTTATGAGCCATAAGACACCATTGCTTCTTTATCTCGTCAAAACACCACACCAAGGGGGGTATTTCGATTGGTTCTAAAGTCCATAAAATCCATATAGCATTATCACACACACACATGGATAGACCAACAAACTTCCTACCTCGACATAAAACAAATCCAAAACTAGCATGGACATCATCATAGGCAAAGAGGTAGTATAGGAAAGAATCACATGCAAAGGAATTCACGGGTGAAGAATAAGTATTTAAACACATACACATTCTTTTCTTCAAACAACTAGACAACTTGGCATCCACAAGTTGGAATTCATGCAATTTAGGAAAAAGTTTGTCAAACAAGGATGAACATTTAGGAACATTACCCCAAGGAGTCAATGACACCTTTGTCCTCGGGTTTTCAAGAAGGACTACACATTCCTTACCCATAAGAGTACTCTCGTATTTTAAAAAGAGATTTCCATCTTTAGGAGGAATGTTGTCACACCATAGTGGGTTAGCATATCGACTATAGCTTCCAAGGCAAGATATACCTTCATTTTCACCACTAGGCTCATTAGGAGTGTTTATATCATGTTCAAATAAGACATTATATCTAAAGAGAGCATGATCTATTTACCGGGCAGATTCGGAACAAACATATTCAGCACTCTCTAAAAGCTCAATATCACGTTTTAAAGAGATGTCAAGTGCAACAGAAGCTCAATATCAATATGAGTGATATGTTAGAACAGTTATTAACGGTCAATATTGTTTAGATTCTTCCAACAGAAGGGTCGTCTATCGCGACAGATGAATGATCAAAATAAAAAATCAAGTCTAGGACATGTCTTTTCGGAATAGTTGATAGGATTTTATCCAACAGAAGGCTCATCTGTTCCATTAGATTTTAAATTCGATGGTTCCTTCATTGCATCAGATGGTTAATCTATTGCATCTGATTTTTAATCGGATGGTTACTCCGTTGCATCCGATGTTAAATCTGTTGCATCAAATTTTTAATCTGATGGTAAATCTGTTGCATCAGATGGTTAATTTGTTACATTTGATTTTTATCCGATGGTTAATCTGTTGCATCAGATGGTAAATCTATTGCATCAGATGGATAATCTGTTGCATCAGATGGTTAATCTGTTGCATCTGAAGGTTAATCTGTTGCAAAAAAAAATAGTAGCATAATTTTTTTCAATAGAACAACACCAATATCACAATTTTTACCAAGAACAAGAACAAATTAACCCAACAACGGGCGCAACACCAAAATTCCAATATCGTTGTTTTGTTTGTACAAACACAAACAACAAAAATCAAACTTCAAAAAAGGCAACAAACAACAAAAAAATATATTTCACTCCGAAAAGAGAAGAGAAGAAATACCAGAAATTAGGGTTTTATTCAGACCACATTTCAAATTATAGCAATAAATATTGAAATTGTTCACCAATACTAAAAGAGAAGTTGACTCAAGTTCCTCTTTTTCTTCAAAACTAAAAAGACCATAATTTTTTACTTGTGAAAGAAAAAAAGGGACGATGAAGAACTCAAAGCTGCTGTGGGCGGAGAGCAAGGATTTCACGTCGATTGACGGTTGAAAGTTGAAAAGAAACTCGAAGCCCAACTATTTGTCGCCGGAGGTTGAAGTCGCCGAGGATTAAAAGGAGAAATTGCCGAACTGTTGGTTGGGAGAAACTGTCTCTTTCTTGAGAGAAGAGACGGTTGATTTGGATAGGAGAGGGGTGTGAGTTTATTTTTACTTTTTAAAAGATTAGAACTTTTGAAAATATTAATTAAGTCTACAATTAACTTAATCAAGTTTCCTGTTTGACCCTTTAAGTTGGTCAATGCCACCAATTCTTCATTCAAGACTTAAATGACACCTTTTCTTCAATTTTCTCAATTAACTTCATCTATATACACCAAATGTCACAATATTATAGGATTAAGTAATTAATTAAATTACTATAAAAGATAAAATCAAGAAATAAAAGTAATTAATTGTAAAAATTAAAATTAAGTTGAAAACTTTTGTGAGGACTACCAAAGTCCTTAGATTGCCTCTTATATATAATAGTAAATTCTGAGTATTTTGGGCTCCTTTGCATCAAAATCTTCGGGCCCTCGGATTATACATTTACTAGTGAAGTAGTCGCATGGAAAGTTCTACAGAGTGAGAGTGGTGGTTAAGCCAATTATATTGTATGAGAGTGACCGAAATGTGGATGTTGAGGTAGATTCGTGGTTATAGTAGGATAGGTAATGACAACGCAACACCAAAAATGATCTTTAGCGGCAATTAATTAACGGCAATAACTTAATTGCCACTATATATGTGTTTTTGGAAGCAATTACTAATGACAATTACATTCTAGCACTCTTCGTAAATGCTCCTTATAAAGCCTACAGAGACATTAAATCTAATGATAATTAACTAATGGTGGTAAAAGCTTTAAATCTCTTTGTTGAAGTGCATATCTAATGCCACTAAAAGCTATTTTTGTTATAGTGCGTTAAGAATGAAAATATTTTGGAACTAGGTGTGTGTGGCCTCCATGATCGACAAGATAAGGCCAACGAGACTGAGATGGTTCGAACATATGAAGAGAAGGTGCACATAAGCCCCAGTGAGGCGTTGTGAGTGGCTAACCACAATATGTTTTTAGGAGAGATTGAGGTAGATCAAAGAAGTATTAGAGAGAGATGATTTGACAAGACATGACACAACTCCAACTTTTTGAGGACATGACCTGAGATGGTATGTTTTGGAGGTCATGAATTAGGCTTGAAGTGTACAAGGTAGTTATTTAGCGCTGTCTCGTTTCTTAGCGGGATTTGCTTGGTGTTAGGTTGGTGCACTGGTAACCAAAAATCAAAAGAAACGAAAAAATGAAAGCAAATTAAAATATTTGAATCCACGGAATTTACCTTGTGTCCTTAAGGAATTTGATTCACTCACTGTATCCGAGATTTTGGATATGCTAGCGGAGTAGCGGTACCTCAAACACCAACGACTTCGTTGTATGTAAAGATGGAAACAAATCACACAAAAAATTGATACATTTTCGATTTGTTAGAAAATCTACAGAAGAAGTTCCGAAATTTCATCCAGAAAACTAAGGCTAGCCCTCTGGATTTATAGCCAACAAAAAGGTAGTCTGAAGAGGTGCTTATTGTGACGTATTACAAAAGTCACAACGGATAGAAAAATTTACAACCTATTAAAATAGTAAGAATCCTGCAAAAAGATCCTTTTTCCTAGTGTCTTTTTGCGAAAACACCTCTTCATTTCTTATTCACACCTCCTAAAACCCAAAATATGAATCAAAGAAAAATTTGGAGAAAGGCAAAAAAGAGAGAGCATTAAAATATTGAAAAAAACGTGACCTATGTTTGTACAAGTGTTGCTAAAAGATGACATAGAGAACAACTTAGAAGAGATGGATATTTCAACTTATCAAGGATTTTAATACTCAAGAATGAACTAGAAGAAAAACAAATAAAAGCACGAAAAAAAGGAAAATAAAAGAAAAATATCAAAGAAAGGTAAAAGAAACCAAAGAGAAGCATTAAAACAGGAGCCAAAAAGGAAAAGAACGAAACAAGAAGAACAGAAAAAGACATGAAAAACAAAAGAGCAACAGAAAAATGAGATTTTAGTGAAATGAGAGAGGACGTGGATTCAAACTAAAGACCTGGTTAACAGTGGTGCCCACGGTTATCAACGGAGTTTAAGTAATTTATCAGAATAATTGCAGTACTTCATATAATCTAGGTAGGAGAACATGGTTCACGTGAATCCATACTCCACGTAAATCTGCCCCTGCATGCACTAAACACTCATCAAGTTAATTACCAAAACTCAATTCCTCAAAAGAAGAACCCGACCTATGGATGCTAGAAGTAGCAATACCGAAACAACCAGAACCATTCCTACATAACCCTGTCCATGAGAAGTCCCACCAAATCTATCAAACTCGGAAGCAGTATCTTGCGAATGGAACCCATCATAGGTGCCTAACAAGCATATGTCTTTTGTGCCTGTTATGATGAAACGTGAAAGACATAATTAGTAACTTAAAGAGTAAATTGCAAAAGATCATTAACTTTTGCACAGAGAAAAACATAGAATAAAACTAAGGAGATCATTTATATAAAACACAAGAGATTTATAAATGGCATAAATTGCAAGCGACCATTAACTTTAACACATTAGATCACAGAACAAAATAGGAAAAGAATTTTAGTGTTGAGGAAGAAAGTCATGCTCAAAAGTAGAAAGAAATCAGTTCAATCACAACCAAGGAAAAGACATAAATAAACAATTAACATAGTAAATATATGAACACATATATTACCTTCCACCATAAAAAACTACCAACGATCAATGTTTCAATAAAACTCGGATGTATCAAGTCCATGACAATAAAATTAGGAAGGCCTAGATCATTTTTAGAAAGGAAAAGAGACTAACATCATGATCATGTCTATATAACAGTGACACACAAAGGTTAAAATGAGTCGTCATCTAAGATGGCTCTTTCACTTAAGAAGGTATAGACATGATGATTGTGGGTACTAAAAGAGTCTTAAAATCCATTAAACAGTTAATCATTTCAGGGACATAAATGTACATTTAACTAAAAAAACCAAACCTTGAGCATTGAGCTCCTATAAAGAAATCTCCCTCAGACTTGATCTGCATTACTAATATTTGCTAAGTTAATGTCGCAAATTTCATGAGTGCATTCCCATGACGATAGGTCAAAATAAAATTAAAAAATCTTACAAACATAATAAAACTAGAAGAAATTACAGACAAGCAACAAAATAAACACGCATATTGTAGTATAACAAAACTCATTGCTTTGTGAAAATTGATCCGAAAATACAAAAGAGAACTTTGACTAAGTTCCTTATTAGACAAATGACAACAGTATGTAGTACTGGAAAATAAGTTTTTCTTCTGTTACCTTACTTTGAATAGCTAATAAAAAAAGAATAGTCAGAATGTAGAGAAAGAGCAGGGCTAGGACTCTGACCTAGAGCACAAACAATGTTTATTAGGGGTAGTCACCTAAATTATAAATATCACTCAAAGATTAGGATTCGCACCATGTATGTGGCACACAACTTCTTTTGTCGATGTGAATCAACAAATTACAGGAAAATTAGTACACTGGTTCAAGCTAATTTCCTGCAAATGCAGAAACAAAATTTTCAACAACAGAAGGAAGTAATTAGGTTTACACAAAATACAAAACATGAGATTTCATAGTTCACCTGTCCTGTCTCTCTGGTCAACATCTTGAAGGACTACATACATACATACAATATAGGACTGGCAAATGGGGGTAAGCAATGCGGGGTTGGTTCAAATAATATTTTACAAAATTGATGCGGGGTTGGCGGGTTGTAGAACTATGTAATAGTTTAAACAACAACAACAACAACATAGCCGGTGTAATCCGACGAGTGGGGTGTGGGAGGTTAGAGTATACTCAGACCTTATCCCTACTTCATAAAGATAGAGATGTTGTTTCAGATAGACCTTCAGCTTGAGTAAAACATCTTAATGCAGTGGTTTAAACAAAAAGGAAAGTAATTAAGTTCTTATTACTAAACTTCCATAGGCATTCAAGCAAAAATGAAAAAATACCAGATTTAGGGAGGATAGAGTATACACAGACCTTAAACCTACCTCGTGGAGGTAGATAGGCTGTTTTAGAAAGGCCCTTGATTCCTAAGGCGAGCAAAGGCATTAAAAATTAGATTCCAAATTATTTGTATGTGGTGGTTAGTTCTAAAAATTAGTGTTACAAGTAGTTTCTGTGAAACTACATCAGTTACTCAAATATGGAATTATTTAATTTAGTTCCATATAACTTGACTATTTTCATTTTATGCTGATAAATATATAGTGAGCACAGTGGAGCATGGGGAGTTATACTTAATATGATACTATAATATTTACGTGTGCGAAAAACATGTCAATATGCAAAACTAACCCTGTTTTTTAATATCACCACTATAATAGGTAATTTTACGTAAATAACTTATCAATTAATAAAAATCTACATATCTCATGCTTAAGATGAACACGCTGTTGTTATAAGAACATTGATGAGATGCCATATAAGTGTATCCAATTTTACCTTTTTGATGACAACAAATTCTAAGTAAAAAAGCTCAAATAGTGATTAATGTGTTCATTCAGAAGCGTGAAATTCCACATAACCATAATGATATAGTACAAATAGCCGTAAGGGATAGTAATTATAAGATTTGCTCACACTTGAGAAGTTATGCGGCGCGGGACAGGGCGAAATCTTCGCAGGCTTATGCAGGTTTGTCTTACAACCACACCGCTCCATCTTTCCATCCCCAATGCAGCCTGTCTAGATGATTCGAAAGACGAATGCAAATTTATACAAGCTGGAATAACATCAACGAAGTGCATAGCAAATTCCATTATTAATGTTGAAGAGTTCCACGGATGAAAAAAAGATGATAGTTTCCTTATTTAATCTTGGGAAATTTGCCCCTCATGAGCTAGCTTTTACCATTCAAACCAATAGAAACAAGTTCAGACTGCATACCTGACTTGTAGCCTCAGTATAGATCTCTTCATTAAACCTCACAACAATTTTTTTAAGCTTCTCTTCTCCTTTTTGCCTGGAGGCAGGAAGATACTAGTTTATGGTTGCAAGAACAATACCATGAAGGAGTGCATACATAAGCTGCTATTTGGTTAGTTATTTAGGCGCTAATGTCTTTCTTCCTGAAAACATAAATTTAGGATAGTTGAGAGTAAAGGCATATATATGGTTTTCTAATTAGTCTTAGATGTTCGTTTGGCTGTCTCATGCAAGCTGAATTTTTTTATATGTACTTTTTTCATTCCTTTTTTGTGCTTTAGTTGAATTGCATATTTGTTCGAACTCTTGTTTTAGAGTTGCCTGCTCCACATTTTTCATATGTGAAAATGTAGATCCAGATCTGCCACTGTTTTTGTTCAACTATAACAATCGTGAGCTTCATGCATATATGAAGCTGCAAGTTCTGGAAAAATGAATATCAATCCATATGGTTGGACATCAGATGGTTCTTGAAGAACACTATAACCTGCACAGGTTTTATGTCATATGGGTTTATTTGATTTTGTGATGCTTTCCTTTTTATGTTTTCTTCTTGCTTATAAATGAAGGTTCAGATACGTCCCTGTCTCCTGTGTGAACCACTGTCAAAATTTTTGTTTAAACCTATAATTCTTGATAACTATTACAACGAGAACCATTTCCTGTTTGAGCTAGATCATGTTCAAGTTGGTAAATTGATGTCTAAGTTCTCACCTCATGCATTGGCTCAAATAGAAGCATGCAGGAGAATGCATGAGCTGAGAACTTAGAGATCAATTTATCAACTTAAACATGATCTAGCTCAAATAGGAAATATTGCTCGTTGTAATAGTTATCCAGAATTATAGATTTAAACAGAATTTCCAACAGTGGTTCACACAACAGAAGAGGATGCATCTGAACCTTCATTTATAAACAAGAAGAAAGAATAAAAAAAGAAAGCATCACAAAAGAAAATAAACCCATGTGAAGAAAGCATGACATAAAACCTGTGTAGGATATAGTGTTCTTCCAGAACCATTTGACGTCCAACCATATGGATTGACATTCATTTTTTCGGAGCTTGTAACTTCATAGATGCCATAAAGCTCCCGATTGTTGTAGTTGAAAAAAATAGTGGCATGCCTGGATCTACAGTCTTCACATATGAAAAATGTGGAGCAGGCAAACCTAAAACAAAAGCTCGAACAAAAACGCAATTCAACTAAACCGCAAAAGGGAAGGAAAAAGGTACATAAAACAAAATTCAGCTCGCATGAGACAACCAAAAGGATATCTAAGACTAATTAGAAAACCAAATATATGACTTTACTCTCAACTGTCCTAACATTTTTGTTTTCAGGAAGAAAGACATTAGCACCTAAATAACTAACCAAATAGTTACTTATATACACACTCATTCATGGTACTATTCTTGCAACCAAATATGACACCACCAAGTTGTTTTTTCGTCAAAAATCTAAATCCTCTGCTGTTCTTTCTCTGCTTGGTTGATGACGTCCTGGAAACAATTAATATAGATAATCATCATGAAAATTCTAGAAAAATGAAATTCTATTCCAAGCAAGTTTCACTGCACATAAATATAATGATACAGTACAGAGAGTCGTGGGGGATAGTAATTACAAGATTTGTCTCACTCTTGAGAATTTACGCGGGGCGGGGTGCAGAGCAAATGGTACCATTAATGTTGAAGAGTTGCACGGATGAAAAAGGATGGACGTCCCTAATGAGCTAGCTTTACCATTCGAACCTGACATATAGCAGCAGTATAGATCTCTTCCTCAAACCTCACAACAATTTTTTTAAGCTCCTCTTTTCCTTCTTGCCCAGAGATAGGAAGATGCTTCTTTAAGCCCTCCATTCTATAAAAAATATCAACAAAATCTCGATAAGAGCTTAATCACGATAAATGCTTCTCGATAATGATGAGCGGAAGATTAGGAAGAATTGAAATGGCAAGAATTAACAGCAATGCGCTTAAACAGAAATGTTCAATATAGTGATCCCACCCTCCATAAAGAAATGACCATCATATAGATGTAAAGCTTTCTGAATTGAAAGGTTTATGTCTTTGAGAATTTGAACAATTTTTGAAAGAATTCATGTACTTGGGTTCTTTCAATAACTAAGAAGTAATGTAGACTGCTTAAATCTAACTTCTTGTCTTCAACTATTGATCAAAACATCTTGACAACATAAAAATAAGGAGAACAAGACTAATCAAAATGGTTTTAAGTTTAATCTTACAGAGTGTTGATTCCAAAATTTAAATGCGCCTATTTAATTGACCTCGGTTATTACTAGAGAGTGAAGGCATAATTAATTGACATAGTAAAGGAATTCAAATGCTTCAGAATCGTCATTGCTGAGAATGATACTTTAGTAGAAATGATAAAGAATAATTAGAAAATTTGTTCTTCAGGCTCAGGAAATAGGTTTTTTTTTTGTGGGATGTGGCTTATAGAAATTTGCAGATATTAAACTTGGCTCTATAGCAAAAGCATCACCTTATGTCACATATTGTATAGTAATAGTAATAATTCATTTTTTTCATATCAAAATAAGTGCCAACTGAGTTGACAAATTCCACACACGTGCATAATTCACACATTACAATGACTATGGCTGACACAAGGCAATACGGAATAGCAGAACCAACACAACAGACAAGCAGTTGAGAAAAGAGCAAATCCCACAGACGATGCATAATGCGCACATTACTAATAAAGGATAAAATCAACGTCTATTTTTAAATTTCAAATTTAGTAGTTCCTTCCCTTTAGGACTGTGTTGCATTTAGGTTATATGTAGATAAGTATTATCCTTTTCTTAGTTTATCTTTTTGTTGTATGGAATCTATATATACTCAGTCTACAATCAATGAAAAATATCCTTCCTTTTATTCCAGTAACAATATTATACTTGATATGGGATCGAGTATAATTCTTTCGATAAGTTCTCCCATTCTTCCCATCAAAATGACCACAAAGGAAGCCCTTCCCGTCGTTATGAACTTCTATTTCAAGAGTCTCCAAAGTATGAACCCTTAGAGTTTTTGGTTGTTTATGCTACCAGCAATATTCCAAGTTGGGTGTTGTTGACACCACCAACTTGCAGGGGCGTAATAAAGGATAAAGTCAGTTTAATTTAGTAGTTCCTTCCCTCTAGGACTCCGTTGTATTTAGGTTATATGTAGATATATCCTTTTCTTAGATTATCTTTTTGATGTATAGAATCTATATATACTCAGTCTACAATCAATGAAAAACATCGTACACCGTTCCTTTTATTCCAGCAATAGTATTTAACTTCATAATTACAATGACTATGTCTGGGATAAGACAAAATGGAATAGCAGAACCAATACAAAAGGCAAGCAGTTGAGAAAATAAAAGTAGCATAGCTGTGCTGGTTGAAGGTATTTTTTGGATGCAAAGGAAATTTTCAAATTGTGGATGGTTTTTGTGTCCCGTGAAGGAGATTTTAAAGATCTCCTTAAAAAAATGCTGAGGTAAAAAGATGTTGGAAAGAAAGAACATCTATATTCTGATGTGAAGCAAAAAATGAATGAACAAATAAAAAAGTTTACCTGATAATTAGTAGGGAGAAAAGAGGATAAAGACAAGGAGCCATTAGATAGGCATGGGAAGTAACGCTCCTTAACAAGAAGCGACTATTGAAAGAAGCCATGTGTTTCTTTTACCCAAGTCGTTCGCTTCAGTTTCTCTTTAAACATAATTTTTTTTCCTAATTTTAAAATGGGAGAAAAAACAGAAATATTAATTTTAAAAAAAGAAATATAAATGATGGATTAAGAGAGTGCCACGTCACCAGGGCTATGCCCTCTTTTCTATAGATATGAAAGACTCAAACTTTTTTCCTCTAAACAGACAACTTACTTCAGTGTACGGGTTGAGGTGGGTGGAGTATACACGGAATTACCCCTACCTAAAAGAGATAGAGAGATAGTTTTTGATAGACCCCTAAATAAATATCAGTAGTTATAAACTGTCATTTCGACTTGACCTATATAAAAGTACAGTGAATTAACCCATTTCAAAAAATTGAAAAATAAGAAAGATTACATCTTGTTGATAATCCTTTGTCGAGAACCAGACAGAAGTTGAGTCTGCCAATCACCCGTAACCATAGCTCCTGCAGCACCATCGGCAGCAATCCTGATAGTTAGGGGTGTACAGACTAAACCGTCAAGTCAAACCGAAACAACGAACCAAACCAAACCGAGAAAAAAGCCCGACTTATGGTTTGATTTGATTGGTTTGGCGTTAGAAAAAAAACCGACCATTCTTGGTTTGGTTTGGTGTTGATCAAACAAAAGTCAAACCGAACCCGAATCAAACCGACATTATATATATATATAATATATTCAAACTTTTTATACATAAAATATTAATTATAATCTACTTTTTAAATACTTTTTCAACTAGTTTTAGTATTTTTCAACAATTTGAAAGTAGATGTAGATATATATTTAGATTTGGGCCTTTAAGTTGAAATATTTGTCCATTAATTGCTAATTAAAAGATCCAAAACCCAATATAAACTTAATACCTAAACTTTTCACTCTTCATCTCACTTTTTAGTTTCAAGAGAGTTTTTCGCTCCTCATTTTTCATAATTATGGTTTTTCATTAGCACATGAGTGAAAACATATTTGATCTAGTCTTTGATCACAATATAGTTGTAAAAACTAAATATTATAAAGAAAAAATTGAAAGGAATCGAAAAAACTAAAAAACCCAAAAAATCGACTAAAACCTAAATCGAAAAAAATAATTTTATGTTGGTTTGATTTGATTTATAGTTTTAATAAACCGACTTGATTGGTTCATTTTTTTTAATAAAAACCGAACCAACCCGACCTATGTACACCCCTACCGACAGTACCTTGGGAAAAACCTTTGGTAGTACCCAGGGTAGAACCTCCAGCTGCAACCCCAACAGAACCTCCGGCAGCAACCACGACAGCAACTCCAAAAAAATCCCAAAAAAATTTCTTCAAAAAGCCTTAATTTTTTATGTGTATGGGAGGGGGGGTGGTGCAAAATGCATTTATTTTGGACTTCATTCATACTTGTATCCGTCATTTTCTCTTTCTTCCTAGGTAACAGAGTTCGAGAAGAGTTCTACATTTGTTCTTTTTTCTAAAAATTAGGGTTTTTTAGTTAATGATGAAAAAGAAGACTTTTAGTTGCATTATCTTCGAGAATGGGTTAACAATTTTTAATTTTGATGCTAAAATCATAGGAAGAACTCGAGAAAACTCTAGTTTTTTTGTTGCAGTGTTCCATTGATTGTCGTGCTATTATTGGATGGTATTTGTAGACTTGTTGGTGGTGGTTTTGGTGGCATTGGTGTTGGTGTTGGTGGTTTTGGTGTTGGTGTTGGTGGTCGTCATAGTGTCATTGGTGGTGTTTGTGGCATTTGGTTGGTGGTGTCGGTAATGGTGGTTTTTGTGGTGGTGTCGGTATTGGTGGTGTTTGCAATGTATTTTTTTAAATTTATGCATACATCAATTGTAATGTATTTTTTATTTTTTTCAGTTGTTTATAGGTAAAACAGTCTGCTAAAAGAAAAGAAAGTGAAAGTGGATCAACTTCTGACCACCTAACAAAAAAGGTTAGAGTACAGATGAATTCGGAGGAGCTTCCTAAACAATCTCAGTCAGGGAAAAGCGAAGCTAAGGAAAGATATGAAATGACGTTGAGAGAGGTGGAAAAGGGTTTGTAGATGGTGATGAGGAAAATGAAAGTTAGGTGGAATAAAAAGAAGATAAACAAGAAAAGGAGGAAAAAGAAAGTGAGAAAGAGGATGATGATCAACATGATGATAATGCATCACCAATAGGGCGTGAATTAATATCGAAATCCCAACATAAGACTGTCAAAACTATTAGTATTGATAGATTGAAATTTGCAATGCCGATAGATGACCCTGCAGAACTAACTAGTGATTTTGTACTTAAATGTCGGTTGGTAAAACCTTTTGATTACTTTAGGAAAACTATGAAAAATGAAAACATACACAAACTTTGTTAGAAGAGCTGCTTTGAACACTTTCTTAAGATGCCTGAGGGAAACACTGCCTGTTTTCAAATGAGCATGGTATATGATCTTCTCAAGTGTAAAATCAAGTACGTGGAGGATGATAAAGATTCAAAGGAGGGAGAAAAAATATGGATGAAATCTGGATCAACTACTGTGGCATGCTAGTTTGTTTTGGCTTGAAAGATTTTGCCATAGTGACAGGCTTGAGATGTGATCGTCCAGAAAAATCTCTCATCAAGGAAACATCCAGCAAAAGGTTCAAGCAAGTAGAACAACCAAACCACCTCCATCAAATAGAGGGAAGGCATTGCCCGAGCGACCACCCACCAAAACCAACAAACGCAATGAAAAAATAGACGGGTTATTGTACATTGCTGGACGTGGGTACAAAGATGATAACTTGTTAAAATATCTCAAGGATAAAACCATAACAAAGAATTACAAGGAGAAATTGTGCTTAGCTTGGTTTCCCCATTCCGTTATATTGGCAAGACACCAACAAAGTCATAGAAGATGATTTATTGAAGCTTGCTGCGGATTTTGAGAAATTCAGCAATTATCCCTGGGATATGACAACTACAACTTGACTATCAAATATTTACTAACGAAGCTATCCCCAAAGGCGATCATAGTATATTGCTTTCCTTGGGCTTTCATGGTAAATTTAATCACTATTTGCTTACTCATCCATTAATTTATATTGAATAATTATTATGAATTTTTTTTGCTTACATTTTGTTTGTAATTTTTAGAGTAGGGTATTTGAAGTCATTCCTCCCTACCGAAAGAAGGCCAAGGATTACCCGAATGAGGTTTCTTATCCATGAATCGTTAGGTGGTTGGCTGCATAGAGCAACACAAGAATTAATGAGGCTGATCTCTTTAACCTCCGTATGATGCAGTACGTCTTTTTTCAAGTAAAATAATTTGACTCAAAAAAATATGTTGAAACTGATGTGTCATCTGTTGCGACAGGAGGGTCATTTGTTGCAATAGATTACCCGTCTACTATAATTGGTGCAATAGATTGGTAATCTGTGGCGGCAGATGATTCATATGTCACAACAGATTACCCATCTGTTGCATTGGTTCTATGAACCCGACTCAACAAATTACCCATCTACTGCAAATTATGCAATAGATAGGTATCTGATGCAACATATTGTTAATATCCTATGACAGACAGATTGACTATTGCAACAGAAATATCATCTGTTGCATAAGTTGTCTGTGTTAACATGTAACCCAACTGACTATAAATTATTATATGATTTAAATGTATTTGTTTTTTTATAGGTATGTATCCATGGATCGTGCCTACTGAGTAGGATTTTGGGATGACTTCTTTTATTACTCTAGGTTTTGTTAATACATTAGCAGACACAACAGTGGAGTTAATAAAGAAGGAATTGGTTGGAGCAACAACAATAAGAAGAGCCGTTAGGCAAAGTCAGCCTAATGTTGAGGATCTTCATGACTAACAAACTGCAACAGGTGCTTCTTCTGGGGGTGTTTCTGGTTGAATTGATGATGTTTGTGACAGGCATGCTGATGTTGATGTTGCTTCCAGTTGTGATGATGATCATGTTTATGCTCAAGGAAAAATAAATATGTTTGAAAACACCCCTTTCACAGGTCCCTCTCACTCTTACACCCGTCCCTTCCACCTTTACAGTGGTCCCTCTCACTCTTCTTCACCCTCATGCTCTCATTGCAAATACAAAAAGTGAAAGGACAGATAGGATAAACTCTTTGAAAAATAAGGGGATATTGCTAAAGCTGTCGAGGAATTAAAATCAAAGAGCGTGTCATACCATCTAAGAAGGTGAGAGAGTCATACACTCCTACATTGGCGGTTAGGAGGAATAAAAGAGAAATTAACCAAGTACTCTCCAATCAGAAATAAAATAAATTGCAACTCCTCCCATTCTAAAAGTTGTTGAAGTTCACGGGCCATTAAAGAAGGTGAACATATACACGAAACTTGGCGCCAAAGAGAAGAGGGATCTATGATGGGACGAGAATGCTAAGAAAGGCGCACAAGATTACCCATGCATACTTTTTTACTCGACTTCAAGTTTATGATAGATATGTGTACGTGGTATGTGGACAAGGTAAGTTTACTTTTCCTAACCTAGCCTTCTAATCTGCTCCATGAAGAAGAAGCTATGCAACAGATAACACATCTGTTGCAACAACTGAGTTTTCTGGTGCAACTGGTGGTGGTTTTGTTGCAACATATTACCCATCTATTGCATAAGTTGCGTTAAATTGGTAATTTATGAACAGATGCAGAGAATCCTCTGCAATAGATGGACAATCCGTTGAATCTTTCCACTATGTTTTCCTTTTTAACAATTACTAACCTATTTAAAAATGGACTTCTTATATCACAGTATGTTGAAAATATTACCTTCCTCATAAGGGGTAGACAATTAGCGTACCCGGAGCTTATAATGTTGTCGATAAGATAATGGATCTCAACTTTTATAAGAATTTCAAGGATAGGTACGATGATCTCACTAAGCTATCATCAACTGCCGGTGCCCTGAGATTTGATTTGTTAGTTTCTGGGTTCCAATGGGATGAAGAAATGATTAAATACGTTAGAAGGAAGAGTCTATATCCATACGACAACAGGGCAAAAAGTGTCAAACTAACAATTTTGATGCCTATTTTAGGTGTTTAAAATGAACACTGTCTACTTAAGGTGCCAAAGTTAAAGATCACTGCAACTTTAGGTGCCTGTCGATGGGTTTCACCTTTTCTATTTCAACTCACTTCACTTTATATGTAGTCATAATTTTTTTTATCTAATGAAAGTTGAATTTTTTTATAATGCTATAGATTGTCTTTTTGTTGTAATAGATATTCTATCTGCTCTGATAGATAGTTTATCTGTTGCAAAAGATTTGTCATCTGTTACATTATGTTGATGTTCTATCTAGGTCTATCTGTTGCAATAGTGGGAAGACCTATTTGATAATTTCCAACAGATGACCTACATGTTGCAACATATGTCAAAATCAGTTTGATATTTTCCAACAGATATGTCGTCTATTGCAATGGATACCTTATCTGTTGCAATATTTGAATCTAGTAATCCATTTCAATTAATAAGTTCAAATCTAAGGATAAAATAAAATTCATAGACAACATTAAATAAATTAAAGCCTTCAGAAATTACATGAAATAAATCAACAAATAAATGAATGTAAAAAAATTATTATGAGTACAGATCTCAACAATAAATCAACAATTTAAGTTTTGATGCCAACAATTCCTAAGGAGAGGTGAGGTTATTACTTTGACAGACTCAAGCTATAAAGATCTACTCAATATGGACAAGTAATTATTCATCTGGTGCTATGAAATTCGGCTTTGATCGTTAGGGATCTTTAATATCGCTTGCGTATGGTTTCTGCACTTTCTTTCCTCTTTATTTCCATAAAAAGAGTAGCATATTGTCAATGTTAGTCAATAGTAGATTTTACCGTGACATCCATTTGGAAGGCCAGAATTGTCAATACTAATCACAGAGATTCTAAAAAAAAGAAAAATGATAACTCATATGTTTTGGCCAACAGATTATCTTTCTGTTGCAACATATGGATCATCTTTTAGAACAAATTAAAACATGAGGAAGACCTGTATTATTATTTCCAACGGATAAACCATTTGTTGTAACATATGACTCATCTGTTTGGAAAAGCTGAAAAAGTAGAAAGTCTTAATTTAATTTATCCCAATAGATGACCTATCTGCTGCAGCATATAGGTCATCTGTTGGTAAAAATAATAGGTAGAGCTTTTTGATTTTCAAAAATAGATGAAATATGTGTTACAATAGATACTGCATCTGATGCAATAGATTAGTCAACTATTGCAACAGATGTATATATCTGTTTGATAATTTTCAGCAGATGTGTTATCGGTTAAACAAATATGTGTCTGTTTGTTAGTTGGAACAGATGTTATATATTCACCTTATTCAGGTCATGATACTCTCCTATGGCCCTTATACATTGCTGAATAGTGCAACACAAAGACAATGGAGTTGCAATTTTGCTTTTTTGGATGCTTGATAATGCCTTGGAAATTACTTTCCATCGTCTTTTAGCCTTAATATCTAATGGAATGGATGAATATGAAATCCTCTTTGATGGAATGAAACCCCTCTTTGATGTAAATTTCTTTAAAGAAATAATAATGACACGAATAACATTAATCAGTACATCATGTTTCGCCTTGCAGTCTTGACATTTGAATGCAGAACATTCGCTAGGAGGGGCAAAATCTGTATAACCAATATGATCATACTAATAATGATTTATTTTAAAAATAGTAAGAGGAGCATTATTAGCCCCAACAATAGGACCACTACCACCACCAATAGCTCCATTACCACTAATACCATCAACAATAGTATACTCACCCTCTAAAATTATTATTATTGTGATGTTTTTTGCTCCAAACAATTCCATTTTTATTCTGTCAATGACCTCAAGGTCTAATAAAGTTTCCACAGACCTTAAAGTAAGAAAAAATGGTATTTTCAACTATCGATTAGTTGAAACAAGCGATGAATGCACAATCTAACATAAATCAGTACATATATTAGAATGATAATTAGATCAATCAAAAAAATTATTAATTAAAACAAAAACTTAATTAGAATTAGACTTAATGCATCCTTTGGGGGGTTGAAGAGATCAATTTTTTTTATATTTTAATCAATTTTGGCTTTCAAACATCTCAAGATTCTTAGACAAAAAACTTTTTCCTTGTAGTTCACTTGTTGTCTAAAATAAGGAATGACTTCAAACGCCTAAGACTATAAAATAACACCAATAAATCAAAAACATTATTGAATTTTAAAAAAAAAATCATATCATAATAAAAGAAATATTTACCATGAAAGCCCATGAAAGACCATATAAGTTAACTGTCTTTGGTGCTAACGGAATCAACAAATATTTGACAGTTATTTTGAAGCTTTCATAACCCCAAGGATAACTATTACATGCCTCAAAATCTTCGGAGAGCTTTATTAAACCAAGTGGTATGTTGTTGTTAACGGCTCTCGCCCAAAGAATATTATGTACAAATCAAACCAAGCAAAATGATTGCTTGTGCTTCTTTGAAAGTCTTTAACCTTTCAAAGCTTCTATCAAACTTTTGTTTATGAAGCTTGGACCAACAAGGGACATCAAGCCTTCATGATTACTCGACTTGCATTTGCCTTTTCCGGGTGTGCGGAGTATTTTTTGGGTTAGAATAGGTATAACTTGAGAAGGAGAAGAAAGATAAAATTTTAGTCCAGTGACTATGACAAACTCCTTCCAACCAAAATAAATAGGCATGCTACAGTAATTTATCCACACCTCAACCATTTTATTGTTGTTTTCATATATAAATCTACACTTGAGAAGATCATATATCATTTTCATTTGGAAACGGACATTGTTGTCCTCCAAAAAAATAAGATATTTTCCAAAGCAGCTATCCCTGAAATAAGCATCCAAATTTTGTTCTCGAAGTATTTTTCTAAAGACATCAAAAGATTTTCTCATGGCTAAGTTAACCATGAAATCTCCCGTTAAATCTATGGCACCATCGCACTGCATTTTCACAGGATAACTATCAGTGCTAAAAGTTTTGACCAACTCTTCAGTAGAAGGGCTATTAGAATTTGGATCATATCTTTTGAAAAATTCCTCCTCCCCATGTTCATCACCTTCTGCTTCTGATTGAGATAACGCTTGTAAAACAAACTCATAGAATGGTGGATGTAGCCTAGCTGCTTTACTTGTTCCTTTACTTTGACTTGATTCGATTTCTATTCCTTTGGGAGCCATATAATCTAAAAATAATAGGAATATAAAATAGATTATAATTGATTAATGCATTGTTAAAAAGGATAACAATATATCTAACATATAAAAAAGTAAAATAACAGTTCCAACAGATTACACATCTATTGCACTAGGTAGGTTATCTGTTGCAACATGTACCTAACCTGTTTCAACAAATAAGTAATTTGTTGCAATAATAAAAATAAATCACTCATCCATTGAAACAAATGAATGGTTTGTGCAGTAGATCACACATCTATTGCAACATATGAGTGATCTGTTGCAACATATAACTAACCTGTTGCAATGGATGAGTAATTTGTTGGAACAATAAAAATAGATTCCTCATCTATTGAAACTGATATCTGGTCTGTGCAACAGATCACACATTTGTTTCAACATATGAGTGATATGTTAGAATAGTAATCAACGGTCAATATTGTTTAGATTCTTCCAACAGAAGGTTCGTGTACCGCGATAGATGAATGATCAGTTAAAAAAATCAAGTCTAGGACATGTCCTATTGGAATAGTTGATAGAATTTTATCCAACAAAAGGCTCATCTGTTGCATTAGATTTTTAATTCGATGGTTCCTCCGTTGCATCAGATGGTAAATCTATTGTATTCGATGGTTAATATATTGCATCAAATTTTTAATCGAATGATTCCTCTGTTGCATCCGATGTTAAATCTGTTGCATCAAATTTTTAATCTGATGGTAAATCTATTGCATCAGATGGTTAATCTGTTACATTTGATTTTTATTCGATGGTTAATCTGTTGCATCAGATGGTTAATCTGTTGCATTAGATGGTTAATCTGTTGCATCAGATGATTAATCTGTTGCATCTGAAGGTTAATCTGTCGCAAAAAAAAATACTAGCATAATTTTTTTCAATAGAACAACAACAATATCACCATTTTTACCAAGAACAAGAACAAATTAACCCAGCAACGGGCGCAACACCAAAAATACCAATATCGTTGTTTTGTCTGTACAAACACAAACAACAAAAATCAAACTTCAAAAAAGGCAACAAACAACAAAACAATATATTTCACTCCGAAAAGAGAAAAGAAGAAATACTAGAAATTAGGGTTTTATTCAGACCACATTTCAAATTAAAACGATAAACATTGAAATTGTTTACCAATACTAAAAGAGAAGTTGACTCAAGTTCCTCTTTTTCTTCAAAACTAAAAAGACCATCATTTTTTACTTGTGAAAGGAAAAAAGGGACGATGAAGAACTCGAAGTTGTTGTGGGCGGAGAGCAAGGATTTTTCACGTCGATTGACGGTTGAAAGTTGAAAAGAAACTTGAAGCCCAACTATTTGTCACCGGAGGTTGAAGTCGCCGGGGATTAAAAGGAGAAATTGCAGAACTGTTGGTTGGCAGAAACTGTCTCTCTCTCGAGAGAAGAGACGGTTGATTTGGATAGGAGAGGGGTTTGAGTTGATTTTTACTTTTGACAAGATTAGAATGTTTTGAAAATAAATATTGAGGTGCCCAATTAACTTAATCAAGTTTCCTGTTTGACCCTTTAAGTTGGTCAATGTCACCAATCCTTCATTCATGACTTAAATGACACCTTTTGTTCAATTTTGTCAATTAACTTCATCTATATTGATACAAGAATGACAAGGGAAGCACGAAACACACTCCAAATCAGTCCACAATCTTACGGATCAGGGGACCAAGATGGAGACCACTCTCGGATTCGCTATCAACAAGAAGAATACAAGATACAATGGTGTATATAACATCAAAAAACATCTATAAAACGTGAGGAACAAGATGAATATCAATAACCCCAGTTTCGGATTCAATAAAGGACCCAAAACAGTTCACTACACAAGATGACAACAACAAAAGTAAAGGATAGATAGTGAGACCAAGATAATTACAAGATTAAGAACTAAAGAGTGTATTAAACTCAAAACCCCCTAATGAATGTAATAATCAAAACCACACTCTTAAGGTAACCACCAAGGGAATCAACGCACCACAAGATCCACCATTTCCAAGCAAAGATCAATACTAGCTTTTCCAAGCCCTAACTAAGACCAAGTGTTCTACTCTCAAGAGAGAGGATTTTTAATGTTTCAATCTTTCATCTTTTCATCCAAACTAAAGAGGAAAGACCTAAAATGTACTACTTATAGTATATTACAAAATTAGACAAAAAGACCACATTACCCTTAATGACCAAGGGCGGCCTTGGTGTGTTGGAAGACAATATGAATTGTCCAAAATGCCCTTAAGTCTAAGTGACCAAAAATTCCTTAGTAATGGGAACCAAAACCGTGAAACAACAAAGGTGGTCCAAACCCGAGAGTCCTTAAGTCTTCAAGGCTCCAAGCAATATTCCACACTCGGGTTTGATCAATGGTAGGCTCAAAACATCCCTTCCAAGTATGATCCCGTGCCCTCCATGCGACCAAAGCTTTATTCTTCACATAGTGACTTTGAATGATGTCGTCAAAAGCTAAGACGACTATTATTCTTGTATCATCCTCCTCTTCTTGAAAAGGATTCAACCTAGAATCCAAACCTTGCAAAATCGAAGAGAGAGCAAATAAATACAAATTCCTCATGGTATGAGGGTTAGGGTTAGCACAACAAATCATCTCAACATACCAAGGTTGCACATATTTGCAATATAACCAAGGATCCTTTGAATTAAATATTAAAATCTCAATAAAAGGTGCACTAAGGATTTGGTTACGGGAATCACCAAGAGATAAAGAAACTACATAGGTCCTAATGGCATCAAATAATCAACAAGTTAGAACTTCCTTCATCTTATGAGCCATAAAACACCATTGCTTCTTTATCTCGTCAAAAGACCACACCAAGGGGGGTATTTCGATTGCTTCTAAAGTTCATAAAATCCATATAGCATTATCACACACACACATGGACATACCAACAAACTTCCTACCTCGACATAAGACAAATCCAAAACTAGCATGGACATCATCATAGGCAAAGAGGTAGTATTGGAAAGAATCACATGCAAAGGAATTCACGGGTGAAGAATAAGTATTTAAACACATACACATTCTTTCCTTCAAACAACTAGACAACTTGGCATCCACAAGTTGGAATTCATGTAATTTAGGAAAAAGTTTGTCAAACAAGGATGAACATTTAGGAGCATTACCCCAAGGAGTCAATGACACCTTTGTCCTCGGGTTTTCAAGAAGGACTACACATTCCTTACCCATAAGAGTACTTTCGTCTTTTAAAAAGAGATTTCCATCTTTAGGAGGAATGTTGTCACACCATAGTGGGTTAGCATATCGGCTATAGTTTCCAAGGCAAGATATACCTTCATTTTCACCACTAGGCTCATTAGGAGTGTTTATATCATCTTAAAATTACACATTATATCTAAAGAGAGCATGATCTATTTCCCGGGCAGATTCGGAACAAACACATTCAGCACTCTCTAAAAGCTCAATATCTAGTTTTAAAGACATTTCAAGTACAAGATTATCCCAAGAATAGCTCTCGGGTTCACTCCCCTTTTGTTGACCAACATTTTCAAATACTTCACACACTTGATTTTGATTAATCACATCACACACATACTCAAGTGGTGGACAATTTTCAGAAATAGGTTGATAAGCACCAATTACACAAGATGATGTACTTCCGTTCAATATATAGACTTCAACACTAGGTGGACATAAATCGATCTTACAAGAAGAGTCAATTTGGTCATCAATAGGATCAGCTAGTGTATCCACACTCACAACATGTACATCATTAACAAAAGGCAAAGAATCATTAGACTCACAAGTAAGTAAGCTACTACTCACACTCAATGGGCTACTAGCCATACAATTATCATTCACATGCACAAAAGTGTAAGAGTTAGCTATTTTAACTTAAAGTTCTCGAGTCGACTCTCATTTGCCGTGTTGTGAAGGTCATCCATAAGATTAGGTAGCAACTTCACTTTGGCATTGCTCTCCATCACTTTCCATGTCGGTACCTACACAAATGTCCTTAGAAATAGAAGGACAAACCCCTCGCTTAGCTCCACACAACCTCTCCTTTTTCCACTCTCGGATTACCACCTTGCACACCCTTGCTCCTCTCAATATTTTGTCTCTCATAAGCATTCGGAATGGAGTAATATTCACTTCTCTTTGCAGCTCGGGGAACATGTATGTCATGAGGTGATTTCCCCACCGGTCTCTTACAACATTAGGCCAATTTTGCACATTTGGAACTCTATGTTGTGCAAACCAATAGGCAACTAAGCATACATGACCGTATGTCAATGGAAGAATATCACACCACACCTCCTCATGGTACTCAAATTGGGAGAAGACAACTTTGACCCTCTCGGTAACCTTAAACCCGTCCAAGAAGTATGGAACAAGTAAAGGCTCGTAAAACAATCCCAAGTAGTCAACCATGGATGGAATGATGTAGTTTCTATAGTACCTATCATTTAACACAACGAGGCATTCCGGTATCCCACAAATGGTCACCTTTCCGGAGTGTACACTCCTTCTTGGATCAACATTGTAAAGGACACAAGTACCCCTCGATTTTGGAGATGCATAGACTCTTCTTCTCGTTGAATAACCTCCACTAGAGTTAGCATAACCATTCACACTATATCAATCTTGATAAGAAGTACTATGAGTTGGAGAATATGAATCTTCACACTCCTCACGTGTACTCTCATCATAGCTCTCTTAAGCTTTGTGAATGAAAGGGTTATACCTAACACCAAATATAGGTTTGGAGTGAGAAGTGTAGGACTTCTCACATGTCCCAACGTCATCATAAGATCCATCACGAGGTCTTACATAATCTCCAAAGTCACCATAAGCACTAGGCACATCATTTATCTCATTTTCTCCCTCAAAACAAGTAACTTTCAAATCTGCCCATGTTTTGTTCATGGCAATTTTCATAGCCTCCGCAATTTTCCTCAACTTTGTAGACATTAAACCCCTCGCTACAATCATAGTCTCCCATGTTGTAGTCATAATAATCCCTGGCTATCGAAGACATGTTCCCCTTATATCACCTTTGTACCTACACAATGAACAAACAAGATTTGTAGTAAAAGCTTCTCACTAACACTCGTATTCACACACTTTTGTGATCCTCACAATTGGAGCGGCGAATATTGAAAGTTTCTTATCCACAATACAACCACACGGCCAACTCCAAGACAACAATGTTTTCACACGGCCAAGACTACAAAACCACCAACAACGGCCAAGTCTCTTTAGTGTTGCATTTCATTTTTTTTTTTAACAAGAGATTAAGGTTGTGAAGAACTTCAAGAATAACAACAACGCTCTTTTCAACAACAATAACCACACACACGGCCAAGTCAAGTTTTTCAACAACAATGTCTACCACACGGCCTAACTTGTTCACAAATACATCAATCTTTAAAACTCAAATCTAGATCGACTCAAAGTGTTAGTGAAGAACAAAACTAACACCACAAACACACAAGACAAATAAAAGATTCCTAGACCTAGAATCAAGAGAAAATCTCTCCCAAGAACACCACAAGAACACAATTTTCGGCCAAGAACACAAAATGGACAGATTGCGATTTTTCTAGAATTTTCAGATTTCAACTTTTTTTATTTATTTTTTATTTTTCAAGTGAGCTAGCCCAAGATTTGATCTTGTAGGAATAAGATCAAGCCATGCTTTGATACCAAATGATACAAGAATGACAAGGAAAGCACGAAACACACTCCAAATCAGTCCATAATCTTAAGGATCCGAGGACCAAGATGGAGACCACTCTCGGATTCTCTATCAACAAGAAGAATACAAGATACAATGGTGTATATAACACCAAAAAACATCTACAAAACATGAGGAACAAGATGAATAACAATAACACAAGTTTCGGATTCAATAAAGGACCCAAAACAGTCCACTACACAAGATGACAACAACAAAAGTAAAGGATAGATAGTGAGACCAAGATTATTACAAGATTAAGAACTAAAGAGTGTATTAAACTCAAAAACCCCTAATGAATGTAATAATAAAAAACACACTCTTACGGTGACCGCCAAGGGAATCAACTCACCTCAAGATCCACCGTTTCCAAGCAAAGATCAATACTAGCTTTTCCAAGCCCTAACTAAGACTAAGTGTTCTACTCTCAAGAGAGAGGATTTTTAATAGTTCAATCTTTCATCTTTTCATCCAAACTAAAGAAAAAAGATCTAAAATTCACTACTTATAGTATATTACAAAATTAGACAAAAAGACCACATTACCCTTAATGACCAAGGGTTGCCTTGGTGTGTTGGAAGACAATATGAATTGTCCAAAATGCCCTTAAGTCCAAGTGACCAAAATGTCCTTAGTAAAGGGAACCAAAACCGTGAACCAAAAAAGGTGGTCCAAACCCGAGAGTCCTTAAGTCTTCAAGGCTCCAAGAAATCTTCCACACTCGGGTTTGATCAATGGTAGGCTCAAAACGTCCCTTACAAGTATGATCCCGTGCCCTCCATTCGACCAAAGCTTGATTCTTCACATAGTGACTTTGAATGATGTCGTCAAACGCTAAGACGACCATTATTCTTGTATCATATATTAACCAAATTTAACAATATTATATGATTAAGTAATTAATTAAATTACTATAAAAGATAAAATGATGACATAAAAGTAATTAATTGAAAAGATTAAAATTAAGTTGGAAACTTTTGTGAGGACTACCAAAGTCCTTAGATTGTGTCTTATATATAATAGTAAATTCTGAGTATTTTGGGCTTCCTTTGCATCAAAATCTTTGTGCCCCCGGATTATACATTTACTAGTGAAGTAGCCGCATGAAAATTTCTACAAAGTGAGAGTGGTGGATAAGCCTGATTATATTATATGAGGTATTGTGTTGGACAGTTAAGATTTTTTTGTCCAAAAGATGAGTGACCGAAATATGGATGTTGAGGTACATTCATGGTTATAATAGGAGAGGTAATAATAACGCTACACCAAAAATGATCTTTAGCGGCAATTAATAAACAACAATAACTTAATTGCCACTAAATATTGTTTTTGGAGGCAATTACTAGTGACAATTACATTCTACCACTCTTCGTAAATGCTCCTTATAAAGCCTATAGAGACATTAAATATAATGACAATTAACTAATGATGGTAAAAGATTTAAAGCTCTTTGTCGAAGTGCATATCTAATGCCACTAAAAGCTATTTTTTTTATAGCGTGTTAAGAATGAAAATATTTTGGAGCTAGGTGTGTGTGGCCTCCACGATCGACAAGATAAGACAAACGACACTGAGATGGTTCGAACATATGAAGAGAAGGTGCACATAAGCCCCAGTGTGGTATTGTGAATGGCTGACCACAATATAGTGAGAAGGTGCACTAGGTAGGTTATCAGTTTCAACACATACCTGACCTATTGCAACAGATAAGTAATCTGTTGCAACAATAAAAATAAATCACTCATCCTTTGAAACAAATGAATGGTTTGTGAAATAGATCACACATCTATTACAACATATCTGTGATATGTTCCAACATATAACTAACCTGTTGCAATGGATGAGTAATCTGTTGCAACAACAAAAACAGATCACTCATCTATTGAAACAAATGACTGGTCTGTGCAATAGATCACATATTTGTTACAACATATGAGTGATATGTTAGAACAGTTATTAACGGTCAATATTGTTTTGATTCTTCCAACAGAAGGGTCGTCTATCGTGAAAGATGAATGATAAATTGAAAAAATCAAGTCTAGGACATGTCTTGTTGGAATAGTTGATAGGATTTTATCCAACAGAAGGCTCATCTGTTGCATTAGATTTTTAATTCGATGGTTCCTTCATTGCATCAGATGGTTAATTTATTGCATCTGATTTTTAATCGGATGGTTACTCCGTTGCATCCGATGTTAAATCTGTTGCATCAAATTTTTAATCTGATGGTAAATCTGTTGCATCAGATGGTTAATCTGTTACATTTGATTTTTATCCGATGGTTAATCTGTTGCATCAGATGGTAAGTCTATTGCATCAGATGGATAATCTGTTGCATCAGATGGTTAATTTTTTGCATTTGAAGGTTAATTTGTTGCAAAAAAAAAATAGTAGCATAATTTTTTTCAATAGAACAACAACAATATCACCATTTTTACCAAGAACAAGAACAAATTAACCCAGCAACGGGCGCAACACCAAAAATACCAATATCGTTGTTTTGTTTGTACAAACACAAACAACAAAAATCAAACTTCAAAAAAGGCAACAAACAACAAAAAAATATATTTCACTCTGAAAAGAGAAGAGAAGAAATACCAGAAATTAGGGTTTTCTTCAGACCACATTTCAAATAAGAGCAATAAATATTGAAATTGTTCACCAATACTAAAAGAGAAGTTGACTCAAGTTCCTCTTTTTGTTCAAAACTAAAAAGACCATAATTTTTTACTTGTGAAAGCAAAAAAGGGACGATGAAGAACTCGAAGCTGCTGTGGGCGGAGAGCAAGGATTTCACGTCGATTGACGGTTGAAAGTTGAAAAGAAACTCGAAGCCTAACTATTTGTCGCCGGAGGTTGAAGTTGCCGGGGATTAAAAGGAGAAATTGCAGAACTGTTGGTTGGCAGAAACTGTCTCTTTCTCGAGAGAAGAGACAATTGATTTGGATAGGAGAGGGGTGTGAGTTGATTTTTACTTTTGAAAAGATTAGAAAGTTTTAAAAATATTAATTAAGTCTACAATTAACTTAATCAAGTTTCCTGTTTGACCCTTTAAGTTGGTCAATGTCATCAATTCTTCATTCAAAACTTAAATGACACCTTTTCTTCAATTTTCTCAATTAACTTCATCTATATCAACCAAATGTCACAATATTATAGGATTAAGTAATTAATTAAATTACTATAAAACATAAAATCAAGACATAAAAGTAATTAATTGTAAAAATTAAAATTAAGTTGAAAACTTTTGTGAGGACTACCAAAGTCCTTAGATTGCCTCTTATATATAATAGTAAATTCTGAGTATTTTGGGCTCCTTTGCATCAAAATCTTCGGGCCCTCAGATTATACATTTACCAGTGAAGTAGTCGCATGGAAAGTTCTACAGAGTGAGAGTGGTGGTTAAGGCAATTATATTGTATGAGAGTGACCGAAATGTGGATGTTGAGGTAGATTCGTGGTTATAGTAGGATAGGTAATGACAACGCTACACCAAAAATGATATTAAGCGGCAATTACTTAACGGCAATAACTTAATTGCCACTAAATATGTGTTTTTGGAAGCAATTACTAATGACAATTACATTCTAGCACTCTTCGTAAATGCTCCTTATAAAGCCTATAGAGACATTAAATCTAATGACAATTAACTAATGGTGGTAAAAGCTTTAAAGCTCTTTGTTGAAGTGCATATCTAATGCCACTAAAAGCTATTTTTGTTATAGTGCGTTAAGAATGAAAATATTTTGGAACTAGGTGTGTGTGGCCTCCATGATCGACAAGATAAGGCAAACGAGACTGAGATGGTTCGAACATATGAAGAGAAGGTGCACATAAGCCCCAGTGAGGCGTTGTGAGTGGCTGACCACAATATGTTTTTAGGAGAGATTGGGGTAGATCAAAGAAGTATTAGAGAGAGATGATTTGACAAGACATGACACAACTCCAACTTTTTGAGGACATGACTTGAGATGGGATGTTATGGAGGTCATGAATTAGGCTTGAAGTGTAGAAGGTAGTTATTTAGCGCTGTCTCATTTCTTAGCGGGATTTGCTTGGTGTTAGGTTGGTGCACTAGTAACCAAAAATCAAAAGAAACGAAAAAATGAAAGCAAATTAAAATATTTGAATCCACGGAATTTACCTTGTGTCCTTAAGGAATTTGATTCACTCACTGTATCCGAGATTTTGGATATGCTAGCGGAGTAGCGGTACCTCAAACACCAACGACTTCGTTGTATGTAAAGACGGAAACAAATCATACAAAAAATTGATACATTTTCTATTTGTTAGAAAATCTACAGAAGAAGTTCAGAAATTTCATCCAGAAAACTAAGGCTAGCCCTCTGGATTTATAGCCAACAAAAAGGTAGTCTGAAGAGGTGCTTATTGTGACGTATTAGAAAAGTCACAACGTATAGAAAAATTTACAACCTATTAAAATAGTCAGAATCCGGAAAAAAGATCCTTTTTCCTAGTGTCTTTTCGCGAAAACACCTCTTCATTTCTTATTCATACCTCCTAAAACCCAAAATATGAATCAATGAAAAATTTGGAGAAAGGCAAAAAAGCGAGAGCATTAACATATTGAGAAAAAACGTGACCTATGTTTGTACAAGTGTTGCTAAAAGATGACATAGAGAACAACTTAGAAGAGATGGATATTTCAACTTATCAAGGATTTTAATACTCAAGAATGAACTAGAAGAAAAACAAATAAAAGCACGAAAAAAAGGAAAATAAAAGAAAAATATAAAAGAAAGGAAAAAGAAAGAAAAGAGAAGCATTAAAACAGGAGCCAAAAAGGAAAAGAATGAAACAACAAGAACAGAAAAAGACATGAAAAACAAAAGAGCAACAGAAAAATGAGATTTTAGTGAAATGAGAGAGGACGTGGATTCAAACTAAAGACCTGGTTAGCAGTGGTGCCCACGGTTATCAACGGAGTCTACGTAATTTATCAGAATAATTGCAGTACTTCACATAATCTAGGTAGGAGTACATGGTTCATGTGAATCCATACTCCACGTAAATCTGCCCCTGCATGCACTAAACACTCATCAAGTTAATTACAAAAACTCAATTCCTCAAAAGAAGAACCCGACCTATGGATGCAAGAAGTAGCAATACCGAAACAACCAGAACCATTCCTACATAACCCTGTCCATGAGAAGTACCACCAAATCTATCAAACTCGGAAGCAGTATCTTGCGAATGGAACCCATCATAGGTGCCTAACAAGCATATGTCTTTTGTGCCTGTTATGATGAAACGTGAAAGACATAATTAGTAACTTAAAGAGTAAATTGCAACAGATCATTAACTTTTGCACAATGACAAACATAGAATAAAACTAAGGAGATCATTTATATAAAACACAAGAGATTTATAAATGGAATAAATTGCAAGCGATCATTAACTTTAACACATTAGATCACAGAACAAAATAGGAAAAGAATTCTAGTGTTGAGGAAGAAAGTCATGCTCAAAAGTAGAAAGAAATCAGTTCAATCACAACCAAGGAAAAGACATAAATAAACAATTAACATAGTAAATATATGAACACATATATTACCTTCCACCATAAAAAACTACCAACGATCAATGTTTCAATGAAACTCGGATGTATCAAGTCCATGACAATAAAATTAGGAAGGCCTAGATCATTTTTAGAAAGGAAAAGAGACTAACATAATGATCATGTCTATATAACAGTGACACACAAAGGTTAAAATGAGTCGTCATCTAAGATGGCTCTCTCACTTAAGAAGGTATAGACATGATGATTGTGGGTACTAAAAGAGTCTTAAAATCCATTAAACAGTTAATCATTTCAGGGACATAAATTCTCTTGGCATAAATGCACATTTAACTAAAAAAACCAAACCTTGATCATTGAGCTCCTATAAAGAAATCTCCGTCAGACTTGATCTGCATTACTAATATTTGCTAAGTTAATGTCGCAAATTTCATGACTGCATTCCCATGACGATAGGTCAAAATAAGATTAAAAAATCTTACAAACATAATAAAACTAGAAGAAATTACAAACAAGCAACAAAATAAACACGCATATTGTAGTATAACAAAACTCATTGCTTTGTGAAAATTGATCCGAAAATACAAAAGAGAACTTTGACTAAGTTCCTTATTAGACAAATGAGAACAGTATGTAGTACTAGAAAATAAGTTTTTTTTCTGTTACCTTACTTTGGATAGATAATAAAAAAAGAATAGTCAGAATGTAGAGAAAGAGAAGGGCTAGGACTCTGACCTAGAGCACAAACAATGTTTATTAGGGGTAGTCACCTAAATTATAAAGATCACTCAAAGATTAGGATTCACACCATGTACACGGCACACAACTTCTTTTGTCGATGTGAATCAACAAATTACAGGAAAATTAGTACAATGGTACAAGCTAATTTCCTGCAAACTCAGAAACAAAATTTTCAACAACAGAATGAAGTAATTAGGTTTACACAAAATACAAAACATGAGATTTTATAGTTCACCTGACTTGTCTCTCTGGTCAACATCTTGAAGGACTACATACATACATACAATATAGGGTTGTCAAATGGGGGCAAGAAATGCGGGGTTGGTTCAAATAATTTTTTACAAAATTGATGCGGGGTTGACGGGTTGTAGAACTATGTAATAGTTTAAACAACAACAACAACAACATAGCCGGTGTAATCCGATGAGTGGGGTGTGGGAGGTTAGAGTATACTCAGACCTTACCCCTACTTCATAAAGATAGAGATGTTGTTTCAGATATACCTTCGGCTTGAGTAAAACATCTTAATGCAGTGGTTTAAACAAAAAGGAAAGTAATTAAGTTCTTATTACAAAACTTCCATAGGCGTGCAAGCAAAAATGAAAAAATACCGGATTTAGGGAGGATAGAGTATACACAGAACTTAAACCTACCTCGTGGAGGTAGATAGGCTGTTTTAGAAAGGCCCTTGATTCCTAAGGCGTGCAAAGGCATTAAAAATTAGATTCCAAATTATTTGTATGTGGTGGTTAGTTCTAAAAATTAGTGTTACAAGTAGATTCTGTGAAACTACATCAGTTACTCAAATATGGAATTATTTAATTTAGTTCCATATAACTTGACTATTTTCATTTTAGGCTGATAAATATATAGTGAGCACAGAGGATCTTGGGGAGTTATACTTAATATGATACTATAATATTTACGTGTGAGAAAAACATGTCAATATGCAAAACTAACCCTGTTTTTTAATACCACCACTATAATAGGTAATATTACATAAATAACTTATCAATTAATAAAAATCTACATATCTCATGCTAAAGATGAACACGTTGCTGTTATAAGAACATTGATGAGATGCCATATAAGTGTATCCAATTTTACCTTTTTGATGACAACAAATTCTAAGTAAAAAAGCTCAAATAGTGATTAATGTGTTCATTCAGAAGCGTGAAATTCCACATAAGCATAATGATACAGTACAAATAGCCGTAAGGGATAGTAATTACAAGATTTCCTCACACTTGAGAAGTAATGAGGCGCGGGACAGGAACAGGGCGAAATCTTCGCAGGCTTATGCAGGTTTGTCTTACAACCGCACCACTCCATCTTTCCATCCCCAATGCAGCCTGTCTAGATGATTCGAAAGACGAATGCAAATTTATACAAGCTGGACTAACATCAACGAAGTGCATAGCAAATTCCATCATTAATGTTGAAGAGTTCCACAGATGAAAAAAAGATTATAGTTTCCTTATTTAATCTTGGGAAATTTGCCCTCATGAGCTAGCTTTTACAATTCGAACTAGAAACAAGTTCAGACTGCATACCTGACTTGTAGCTGCAGTATAGATCTCTTCCTTAAACCTCACAACAATTTTTTTAAGCTCCTCTTCACCTTTTTTCCTGGAGGTAGGAAGATACTTGTTTATGGTTGCAAGAACAATACCATGAAGGAGTGCATACATAAGCTGCTATTTGGTTAGTTATTTAGGCGCTAATGTCTTTCTTCCTGAAAACAGAAATTTTGGATAGTTGAGAGTAAAGGCATATATATGGTTTTCTAATTAGTCTTATATGTTCGTTTGGCTGTCTCATGCAAGCTGAATTTTTTTATATGTACTTTTTTCCTTCCTTTTTTGTGCTTTAGTTGAATTGCATATTTGTTCGAACTCTTGTTTTAGATTTTCCTGCTCCACATTTTTCATATGTGAAAATGTAGATCCAGATCTACCACTGTTTTTGTTCAACTATAACAATCGTGAGCTTCATGCATATATGAAGCTGCAAGTTCTGGAAAAATGAATATCAATCTATATGGTTGGACGTCAGATGGTTCTGGAAGAACACTATATCCTGCACAGGTTTTATGTCATATGGGTTTATTTGATTTTGTGATGCTTTCCTTTTTATGTTTTCTTCTTGCTTATAAATGAAGGTTCAGATACGTCCCTGTCTGCTGTGTGAACCACTGTCAAAAATTTTGTTTAAACCTATAATTCTTGATAACTATTACAACGAGAACCATTTCCTGTTTGAGCTAGATCATGTTCAAGTTGGTAAATTGATGTCTAAGTTCTCACCTCATGCATTGGCTCAAATAGAAGCATGCAGGAGAATGCATGAGCTGAGAACTTAGAGATCAATTAACCAACTTAAACATGATCTAGCTCAAACAGGAAATATTGCTCGTTGTAATAGTTATCCAGAATTATAGATTTAAACAGAATTTCCAACATTGGTTCACACAACAGAAGAGGATGCATCTGAACCTTCATTTATAAACAAGAAGAAAGAACAAAAACAGAAAGCATCACAAAAGCAAATAAACCCATATGAAGAAAGCATGACATAAAACCTGTGTAGGATATAGTGTTCTTCCAGAACCATTTGACGTCCAACCATATGGATTGACATTCATTTTTTCGAAGCTTGTAACTTCATAGATGCCATAAAGCTCCCGATTGTTGTAGTTGAACAAAATAGTGGCATGCCTGGATCTACAGTCTTCACATATGAAAAATGTGGAGCAGGCAAACCTAAAACAAAAGCTCGAACAAAAACACAATTCAACTAAACCACAAAAAGGGAAGGAAAAAAGTACATAAAACAAAATTCAGCTCGCATGAGACAACCAAAAGGATATCTAAGACTAATTAGAAAACCAAATATATGAATTTACTCTCAACTGTCCTAACATTTTTGTTTTCAGGAAGAAAGAAATTAGCACCTAAATAACTAACCAAATAGTTACTTATATATACACTCATTCATGGTACTATTCTTGCAACCAAATATGACACCACCAAGTTGTTTTTTCGTCAAAAATCCAAATCCTCTGTTGTTCTTTCTCTGCTTGGTTGATGACGTCATGGAAACAATTAATATAGATAATCATCATGACAATTCTAGAAAAATGAAATTCTATTCCAAGCAAGATTCACTGCACATAAATATAATGATACAGTACAGAGAGTCGTGGGGGATAGTAATTGCAAGATTTGTCTCACACTTGAGAATTTACGCGGGGCGGGGTGCAGAGCAAATGGTACCATTAATGTTGAAGAGTTGCACGGATGAAAAAGGATGGACGTCCCTAATGAACTAGCTTTACCATTCGAACCTGACATGTAGCAGCAGTATAGATCTCTTCCTCAAACCTCACAACAATTTTTTTAAGCTCCTCTTTTCCTTCTTGCCCAGAGATAGGAAGATGCTTCTTTAAGGTCTCCATTCTATAAAATATATCAACAAAATCTCGATAAGATCTTAATCACGATAAATGCTTCTCGATAATAATGAGCGGAAGATTAGGAAGAATTGAAATGGCAAGAATTAACAGCAATGCGCTTAAACAGAAATGTTCAATATAGTGATCCCACCCTCCATAAACAAATGACCATCATATAGATGTAAAGTTTTCTGAATTGAAAGGTTTATGTCTTTGAGAATTTGGACAATTTTCGAAAGAATTCATGTACTTGGGTTCTTTAAATAACTAAGAAGTAATGTAGACTACTTAAATCTAACTTCTTGTCTTCAACTATTGATCAGAACATCTTGACAACATAAAAATAAGGAGAACAAGAATAATCAAAATGGTTTTAAGTATAATCTTACAGAGTGTTGAGTCCAAATTTTAAATGCGCCTATTTAATTGACCTCGGTTATTGCTAGAGAGTGAAGTCATAATTAATTAACTTAGTAAAGGAATTCAAATTCTTCAGAATCGTCATTGCTGAGCATGATACTTTAGTAGAAGTGATAAAGAATAATTAGAAAAGTTGTTCTTCAGGCTCAGGAAATAGGTTTTTTTTTTTTGTGGGATGTGGATTATAGAAATTTGCAGATATTAAACTTGGCTCTATAGCACAAGCATCACCTTATGTCACATATTGTATAGTAATAGTAATAATTCATTTTTTTCATATCAAAATAAGTGCCAACTGAGTTGACATATTCCACACACGTGCATAATTCACACATTACAATGACTATGGCTGACACAAGACAATACGGAATAGCAGAACCAACACAACAGGCAAGCAGTTGAGAAAAGAGAAAATCCCATAGACGATGCATAATGCGCACATTACTAATAAAGGATAAAATCAACTTCTATTTTTAAATTTCAAATGTAGTAGTTCCTTCCCTTTAACACTGGGTTGTATTTAGTTATATGTAGATAAGTATTATCCTTTTCTTAGTTTATCTTTTTGTTGTATGGAATCTATATATACTCAGTCTACAATCAATGAAAACTATCGTTCCTTTTATTCCAGTAATAGTATTATACTTGATATGGGATCGAGTATAATTCTTTCGATAAGTTCTCCCATTCTTCCCATCAAAATGACCACAAATGTGTTTAGATGCCAACACCACAATTGTCCAGTTTAATTCCATCACCCAGTTACCAATCAAACTAACGGGCAGCCACAATTATTTCCTTTGGAAAACACATGTGTCCATGCTTATGCGTGGTCACAACCTTAGCTTTATAGCCATCTCGATGGTTCTCGCCCTGCCCCTACTCGTACAATGGCTCAAAATAATAAGGAAGTCTAAAATCGTGAATTTGTTTCATTGTATCGCCAAGATCAGCTTATTCAAAATGCCATCTTGGCCTCAGTTGATCCTTCACTTACTGCTACTTTTGTCTTGGCATCCACCGCCAAGGCTGATTGGAATGCTTTGCACACTTCATATGCCAACAAATCGCCAACAAGAATCTTTAGTTTGCGTGATTGTCTGACTCGTCTCTTGACGGAAGCCCTTCCCGTCGTTATGAACTTCTATTTCAAGTGTCTCCAAAGTATGAACCCTTAGAGTTTTTGGTTGTTTATGCTACCAACAATATTCCAAGTTGGGTGTTGTTGACACCACCAACTTGCAGGGGCGTAATAAAGGATAAAGTCAGCTTAATTTAGTAGTTCCTTCCCTCTAGGACTCTGTTGTATTTAGGTTATATGTAGATATATCCTTTTCTTAGATTATCTTTTTGATGTGTAGAATCTATATATACTCAGTCTACAATCAATGAAAAACATCGTACACCGTTCCTTTTGTTACAGCAATAGTATTTTACTTCATAATTACAATGACTATGTCTGGGATAAGACAAAATGGAATAGCAGAACCAATACAAAAGGCAAGCAGTTGAGAAAAGAAAAGTAGCATACATGTGTTGGTTGAAGGTATTTTTTGGATGCAAAGTAAATTTTCAAATTGAGGTAAAAAGATGTTGGAAAGAAAGAACATCTGTATTCGGATGTGAAGCAAAAAAAGAATAAACAAATAAAAAAGTTTACCTGATAGGCATGGGAAGTAACGCTCCTTCACAAGAAGCGACTGTTGAAAGAAGCCATGTGTTTCTTTTACCCAAGTCGTTGCTTCAGTTTCTCTTTAAACATAATTTTTTTTCCTAATTTTAAAATGGGAGAAAAAACAGAAAAATTAATTTTAAAAAAAGAAATATAAATGATGGATTAAGAAAGTGCCACGTCACCAGGGCTATGCCCTCTTTTCTATAGAGATGAAAGACAAAACTTTTTTCCTCTAAACAGATAACATACTTCAGTGTACGGGTTGAGGTGGGTGGAGTATACACGGAACTACCCATACCTAAAAGAGATAGAGAGATAGTTTTTGATAGACCCCTAAATAAATATCAGTAGTTATAAACTGTCATTTCGACTTGACCTATATAAAAGTACAGAGAATTGACCCATTTCAAAAAATTGAAAAATAAGAAAGATTACATCTTGTTGATAATCCTTTGTCGAGAACCAGACAGAAGTTGAGTCTGCCAATCACCCGTAACCATAGCTCCTGCAGCACCATCGGCAGCAATCCCGACAGTTAGGGGAGTACAGACTAAACCGTCAAGTCAAACCGAAACGACGAACCAAACCAAACCGAGAAAAAAGCCCGACGTATGGTTTGATTTGATTGATTTGGCGTTAGAAAAAAAACGACCATTCTTGGTTTGGTTTGGTGTTGATCAAACAAAAGTCAAACCGAACCCGAATCAAACCGACATTATATATATATATAATATATTCAAACTGTTTATACATAAAATATTAATTATAATCTACTTTTTAAATACTTTTTCAACTAGTTTTAGTATTTTTCAATAATTTGAAAGTAGATGTAGATATATATTTAGATTTGGGCCTTTAAGTTGTAATATTTGTCCATTCATCTCACTTTTTAGTTTCAAGAGAGTTTTTCGCTCCTCATTTTTCATAATTATGGTTTCATTAGCACATGAGTGAAAACATATTTGATCTAGTCTTTGATCACAATATAGTTGTAAAAACTAAATATTATAAAGAAAAAATTGAAAGAAATCGAAAAAACTAAAAAACCCGAAAAATCGACTAAAACCTAAATCGAAAAAAACAATTTTATGTTGGTTTGATTTGGTTTATAGTTTTAATAAACCGACATGATTGGTTCGTTTTTTTTGTTAATAAAAACAGAACCAACCCGACCTATGTACACCCCTACCGACAGTACCTTGGGAAAAACCTTTGGCAGTACCCAGGGTAGAACCCCAACAGCAACCCCAACAGAACCTCCGGCAGCAACCACGACAGCAACTCCAAAAGAATCCACGATAGCAACTCCAAAAAAATCCCAAAAAAATTGCTTCAAAAAGCCTTAATTTTTTTTGTCTATGTGTGTGTGGGGGGGAGGGTTGCAAAATTCATTTATTTTGGACTTCATTCTTACTTGTATCCGTTGTTTTCTCTTTCTTCGTAGGTAACAGAGTTCGAGAAGAGTTCTACATTTTTTCCTTTTTTCTAAAAATTAGGGTTTTTTAGTTAATGATGAAAAAGAAGACTTTTAGTTGTATTATCTTCGAGAATGGGTTAACAATTTTTAATTTTGATGCTAAAATCATAGGAAGAACTCGAGAAAACTCTAGTTTTTTTGTTGCAGTGTTCCATTGATTGTCGTGCTATTATTGGATAGTATTTGTAAAATTGTTTGTGGTGGTTTTGGTGTTGGTGTTGGTGTTGGTGGTCGTCATAGTGGCATTGGTGGTGTTTGTGGCATTGGTTGGTGGTGTCGGTAATGGTGGTTTTTGTGGTGGTGTCGGTATTGGTGGTGTTTGCAATGTATTTTTTTAAATTTATGCATACATCAATTGTAATGTATTTTTTATTTTTTTCAGTTGTTTATAGGTAAAACAGTCTGCTAAAAGAAAAGAAAGTGAAAGTGGATCAACTTCTGACCACCTAACAAAAAAGGTTAGAGTACAGATGAATTCGGAGGAGCTTCCTAAACAATCTCAGTCAGGGAAAAGCGAAGCTAAGGAAAGATATGAAATGACGTTGAGGGAGGTGGAAAAGGGTCTGTAGATGGTGATGAGGAAAATGAAAGTTACGTGGAAGAAAAAGAAGATTAACAAGAAAAGGAGGAAAAAGAAAGTGAGAAAGAGGATGATGATCAACATGATGATAATGCATCACCAATGGGGCGTGAATTAATATCGAAATCCCAACATAAGACTGTCAAAACTATTAGTATTGATAGATTTCAAGTTGCGATGCCGATAGATGACCCTGCAGAACTAACTAGTGATTTTGTAGTTAAATGTCGGTTGGTAAAACCTTTTGATTACTTTAGGAAAACTGTGAAAAATGAAAACATACACAAACTTTGTTAGAAGAGCTGCTTTGAACACTTTCTTAAGCTGCCTGAGGGAAACACTGCCTGTTTCCAAATGAGCATGGTATATGATCATCTCAAGTGCAAAATCAAGTACGTAGAGGATGATAAAGATTCAAAGGAGGGAGAAAAAATATGGATGAAATCTGGATCAACTACTGTGGCATGCTAGTTTGTTTTTGCTTGAAAGATTTTGCCATAGTGACAGGCTTGAGATGTGATCGTCCAAAAAATTCTCTCATCAAGGAAACATCCAGCAAAAGGTTCAAGCAAGTAGAACAACCAAACCACCACCATCAAATAGAGGGAAGGCATTGCCCGAGCGACCACCCACCAAAACCAACAAGTGCAAGGAAAAAATAGACGGGTTATTGTACATTGCTGGACGTGGGTACAAAGATGATAACTTGTTAAAATATCTCAAGGATAAAACCATAACAAAGAATTACAAGGAGAAATTGTGCTTATCTTGGTTTCCCCATTCCGTTATATTGGCTAGACACCAACAAAGTCATAGAAGATGATTTATTGAAGCTTGCTGCGGATTTTGAGAAATTTAACAATTATCCCTGGGATATGACAACTACAACTTGACTATCAAATATTTACTAACGAAGCTATCCCCAAAGACGATCATATTATATTGCTTTCCTTGGGCTTTCATGGTAAATTTAATCACTATTTGCTTACTCATCCATTAATTTATATTGAATAATTATTATGATTTTTTTTTCCTTACTTTTTGTTTGTAATTTTTAGACTAGGGCATTTGAAGTCATTCCTCCCTACCGAATGCAGGCCAAGGATTACCCGAATGAGGTTTCTTATCCAAGAATCGTTAGGTGGTTGGCTGCAAAGAGCAACACAAGAATTAAGGAGGCTGATCCATTTAACCCTCCATATGAGGCAGTACATCATCTTTAAAGTAAAATAATTTGACTCACAAAAATATGTTGAAACAGATGTGTCATCTGTTGTGACAGGAGGGTCATTTGTTGCAATAGATTACCCATCTACTACAACTGGTGCAATAGATAGGTAATTTGTGGCGGCAGATGATTCATATGTCACAACAGATTACCCATCTGTTGCTTTGGTTCTATGAACCCGACTCAACAAATTACCCATCTACTACAAATTATGCAATAGATAGGTATCTGATGCAACATATTGTTAATATCCTATGACAGACAGATTGACTGTTGCAACAGAAATATCATCTGTTGCATAAGTTGTCTGTGTTAACATGTAACCCAACGGACTATAAATTATTATATGATTTAAATGTATTTGTGTTTTTTATAGGTATGTATCCATGGATCGTGCCTACTGAGTAGGATTTTGGGATGACTTCTTTTATTACTCTAGGTTTTGTTAATACAATAGCAGACCCAACGGTGGAGTTAATAAAGAAGGAATTGGTTGGAGCAACAACAATAAGAAGAGTCGTTAGGCAAAGTCAGCCTAATGTTGAGGATCTTCATGACTAACCTACTGCAACAGGTGCTTCTTCTGGGGTCGCTTCTAGTGGAATTGTTGATGTTGGTGACAGGCATGCTGATGTTGATGTTTCTGCCAGTTGTCATGATGATCATGTTGATGCTCAAGGAAAAATAAATATGTTTGAAAACACCCCTTTCACATGTCCCTCTCACTCTTACACCCGTCCCTTCCACCTTGACAGTGTTCCCTCTCATTCTTCTTCAACCTCATGCTCTCGTTGCAAATACAAAAAGTGAAAGGATAGACAGGATAAACTCTTTGAAAAAGAAAGGGATTTTTCTAAAGTTGTCGAGGAATTAAAATCAAAGAGCGTGTCATACCATCTAACAAGGTGAGGGAGTCATACACTCCTACAGTGGCGGTTAGGAGGAATAAAAGAGAAATTAACCAAGTACTCTCCAATCAGAAATGAAAAAAATTGCAACTCCTCCCTCTCTAAAAGTTGTTGAAGTTCACGGGCCATTAAAGAAGGTGGACATATACGCGAAACTTGGCGCCAAAGAGAAGAGGGATCTACGATGGGCCGAGAATGCTAAGCAAGGCGCACAAGATTACCCCATGCATAATTTTTTACTCGACTTCAAGTGTATGATAGATATGTGTACGTGGTATGTGGACAAGGTAAGTTTACTTTTCCTAACCTAGCCTTCTAATCTGCTCCATGAAGAAGAAGCTATGCAACAGATAACACATCTGTTGCAACAACTGAGTTTTCTGGTGCAACTGGTGGTGGTTTTGTTGCAACATATTACCCATCTATTGCATAAGTTGCGTTAAATCGGTAATTTATGAACAGATGCAGAGAATCCTCTGCAACAGATGGACAATACGTTGAATCTTTCCACTATGTTTTCCTTTTTAACAATTACTAACCTATTTAAAAATGGACTTCTTATATCACAGTATGTTGAAAATATTACCTTCCTCATAAGGGGTAGACAATTAGCGTACCCGGAGCTTATAATTCCACCTCTGCAGTAGATTGTGAAAAAATTTCCTGCTTCTTAGATGACCCTGAATAAATTCCTGAACCTAGGGTGAAATAATGTCCAGAAGTACTTCACATATCATCAACAAATCCATCCCAATCACTATCCGAGAAACCAAGAAAATTGAAGGTTTGACACTTCTCAAATTTTACACCATAGTCAACCGTTCCTTTGATATATCTTAATATTCTTCTTCCTACTCTTAAATGCATCTCACTTTCACAATGCATAAAACGATATAAGAGACCAATAACAAATAGAATATCTGGCCTTGTCGTAGTGAGATACGTTAAGCATCCGATCAAGCTTTTGTAATACCCTTTATCAACTTTATCGGCTCCATCTTCTTTACAGAGTTTCTCTTTTTGATTCATTTGTGTGCTCATCAGCTTGCAATCCTCCATTAGAAATTTCTTCAAAAATTCCTTTGCGTATTTCTTTTGGCAAATGAACACTTCTCTTTTGCTTTGCTTGATCTTCATCCCAAGAAAATAGGATATAAGACCAAGATATGTCATTTAAAAAACTTGCATCATTACTTCTTTAAACATGTCAACCAACTTTAAATTATTTCCTGTTAACACAAGATTATCAACATAAAGAGACACAATAAGAATATCACTATCCTTATGTTTTACATAAATAGTGGATTCCGATAAGCTTTTTTCAAAACCCAAGCCTAACAGATGGTCATCTATCCTGCTATACCAGGATCTTGGTGCTTGCCTTAAACCATAGAGATCTTTATTTAGCGAATAAACCATATTTTCATGTCCGTTGACAACAAAACCATCTAGTTTCTCAACATAAATCTCCTCCTGAAGAAGACCATTGAGAAAAGCTGACTTAATGTCTAGTTAATAAAGTTTCCAATTTTTCCCCTATAATGGCTAGTAGCAATTTGATTGTGTCCAGGCAAGCAACTGGTGCAAAAGTTTAAGAGTAGTTGACACCAAAGATCTGAGCGTAGCCCTTCACCACAAACCTTCTTTTGTGTTTGTTGATAGAATCATCTGCGTTCAACTTTGTTCTAAAGACCTATTTTACACCAATGATCTTTCTGTTCGGAGGTTTCTTAACAAGCTCAAAGATTTGATTTTTCTCAATCATCATCTCCCCCTTCATTGCAGCGACCAATTTTTCATCCACTTCCGCTTCCTTATAACTTGTGGGCTCATAAATTGTAGTATTGATCTCTGATAGATATCAGAGATCAACCTCATTCCTCTTATAGGAAAATCATCTACTAGATCATTTGGATCTAATTCATTGGTAACTATTGGATATTTTTTGGGCTTCTCCCAATTTCAGTGTTGGTCTTCAATAAAGTGAACATCTCTAGTTACAAAAATATTCTTCGTTTGAGGTTGATAGACCTTATATGGTTTGGACTTATTACTGCAGCCTATAAAGATGTCAGGTTTCTCCTTCTTGTCAAGTTTGTCATGTTTAACCTGAGGAATATGAACAAAACACACACAACCAAACACTTTAAGAAAACTTAGTGAAGGTTTAAACCTATACCAAGCTTCAAATTGTGTTTTATTTTCCAAAGCCTTCATTGGATTAATTTTTCACAAAGACTGTCGTATTTGCCGCCTCTGCCCAGAATGTTTTAGGCATCTCAATCTCATCTAACATATACCTGGCCATCTCCATTATCCATCTATTTTTTCTTTCACTGATGCTATTTTGTTCTAGTTTGTATAGAGTTGTAAGTTGATGCACAATGCTGGCCTCCTCACAAAATGAATCAAATTCTATTGAGGTATATTTCTTTCCATTATTAGACCTCAAAGCTTGAATTGTACAACCACTTTTATTTTCCACCTGTTTCATAAATTTCCAGAATACACCAGTAACTTCTGATTTGAATTTCAAGAAAACAGTCCAATACATTCTTGTAAAATCATCAATTAAAAGAACGTAATAGATGCTACCTTTTAGTGATGGAGTTTTTTAAGGTCCGGCGACATCGGTATGAATTAGTTGTAGGTTTTGTGAAGTTCTCCAAGTTGATTTTGGAAAAAGATATCTGTGTTGCTTACCGAATTGGCAGGCATGACATTCAGTAGCGTTAATAACCAAATCGGGTAAGTTCTTCACCATATTCAATTTCTGCATTTTGACAAGCCCTTGATAATGATAGTGCCCGATTCTCTTATGCCATAACTCAATAATGTTTTCTTTTGCAAAATATACCATCCGGTCTTCTTCCGATGGATTTAATGAGAAACTTTTGTCTCTCATTTTTACTTTAAATAGGTCTTGTCTAGATGCATCCTTGATCAAGCTGTATTTATCTTCAAAATACAATTTGAAACCTTTTTCTAATAACTGAACAACACTTAACAAGTTTTGGTTTAAATCGGGGACATAAAGAACATCAAAAATTATTTTAGTGCCCTATTGTGTTCCAATTGTAATGGTTCCTATTCCTTTTTATAGAATATAACCACCATGACCGATTCTAACTTTTCTAACTTTAGTAGACCTCAAAACTTTAAAATGATCTTTATCGCAAGTCATATGATTTATGCACCCGTAATCGATCAGGCACGACTCGCTTGAAACACTGCTTGGAAAACATGATGCGACAAAGAGTTGATCTTCTTCCTGTGCATTAACAACTTGAACCTCTGGATCTTACTACTGAGTTTTGTTCTTGCAGATGATCGCTTCATGCCCAAGATGATTGCACTTAGTGATCTTAGCATCAGGCCTCTTCCAACACTTGAAAGGTGCATGTCCGATCATGCCTTTTTTGTTGTGCGTTGCACCTTCTCCATTAGATGCTTGGTACTTCCTCTTCTTATTCTTCTTCTTAGAATGCCCATCATCAAGATGCTTGGCTGGTAAGGCACCTTTGACAGCTCCTTCTTATCTCGTAACTCGGTGTTGCTCTTGCGTTTGAAAAGTAATTAAGAGCTCTGCAAGTGTGATCTTAGAAAAGTCCTTAGTATTTTTTATGGTTATTATGGTAGCCTCAAATCTTTCAGGTACCGTTACTAGGAATTTTTCAATGATCCTCGAATCATTGAAAGTGGAACCCAACAATCTTATGTGATTTGCTAAATTAAGAAGTCTGTCAGAGTACTACTTTACGGTTTCACTTTCTTTCATCCGTTGCAGCTTAAACTCATGTACCAGATTCAACACTTGCATTCCTTGAATCCTTTCATCTCCTTCATACTCAGTCTTGAGATAATACCATACCTCTTACGATGATTCCAGAGACATGATACGAGTGAAGATATTAGATGAAACTGCATTAAATAAGCATGCCGCTGCATTTGATTTCCTAGTATTCATCTCCTTGTGAGTTTTAATCTTCATCACCGTGGGATTATCTGAAAGGAGAGCTATCTTGTATTAATCTTCAATAGCTTCCCAGAGATCCAAAGTTTGCAGACATATCTGCATTCTAACTGCCCAGATTTGATAACTTTCTCCATCAAAAGTTGGTGGTGCCATTGAAGAAAAAATTTCTTCTCTGTTCATGGTATCCACTGTATCAGATTGATGCACACACTCACAGGTCATTTAAGATTAACGCTCTGATACCAATTATTGGTTTAAAATCGTTAAAAAGAAATAACGCAGGAATTCAATTTAAAAGCTAGCTATTGAAAAAGAGATGGAGTTTGTAGAAGAGAATATACAGAGAGGTTGATTATTTTCTTTTAAAAGTCGTGTCTTATTGATAATCAGCTGGTTAACTTAAATAGATGCTATTACAACTAAAAATAAGACAAAGAAACAACCTATTTCTTCCAAAATTAAAATAACTAACTAGTTTCCTACCAAAGATAGGACTCCTAATTTAACTACGATTTGTACGTTAAAAAGAAAAGGTGGAGAAGAAAAAAAAAGAAAAAACAGTCTGCATTCTTAAAGCAACCTTCAACAAATATGAATATGAAATTGTATCTAACAAGGAAATGACTTGATATCTCTCTTACGGATTCATACTATTTGTGAAAGAGTTAGTACATTAAGTTATGATGTGAATTATGCAATAAGGATTTCAGCTTTGTTATTTTTCCTTGCTTTAATCACTATCCATAATGATTGTGTCTATTTATTAACTTCAACAACGAAAGCAAGTGTAGTCACATGTCTCTAAATCTGCTAACCACTCGTATCCTTTATATCTTCATATAAATTGTACATGCTAAAGGAAACGTGTCCTTTTTTAGTATCTTTTATTTTCATATTTCTGAGGTTTACAAGTATAAATTTTAGTATTTTCCATAACATTATCCACGTTCTTGGAAGTTTGAATTAAATTAAAATTTGATGAAATTATAGTTTAATTTCTTCCTAAAATGTCTTTACTATACATGAAAAAATTCTTAAGTTAAGTTATATTTAGTGTATGTATTTATTTTATAAGAACTTTTATAATTTATTTATATTTTAACAAAGATATCGAGTTATCTAAATGCAGAAATTATTATTACATAAGGTAATAATTATATTATTTATAATATATGTACAATTTTATGTGTATTTGATCATGACGTCATGCAATACCTGAGTGAATAGGTTGACATGTACCGCACTAAAAGTTAGAGAATAGGCAATGACATGGTGTTGATATCTCACCTCCACGTTGAAGTAAGGTAGTACAACGGTCATAAGTGTTGTATTAGTTGCATATATAGCTATATGGCGGTGATTTAATAATTTCTTTGTCGAACAATAATTGCATTGATTATCAATTGTTTCATCCATGCTAAGATTCTTTTACGGAAAAATTATTGAATGTGGTATATGATCGCCAAAAAAAAAATTGAATATCTAAATCAACTTGTTCAAGCTCGAATTCACGGTATGTACGTGAAGGATATTAACTTTCTTTGTTTTGTTGAGCCTTTAGTTCATGATTTTTGGGTCTATCATGTCTTGAAACGTCAACTGTTAGATGTCTCTTAATTTATGTTGATGTTACTTTCTGCAAAAATTTATATTAGATGATTTCGGTTCTGTATGATGATTGGGAGTAGGAGGTGGTGCTTATTTCATTGTGACTATCAAATTACATTGACTATTGGTTTATCACATTATTATGATTGCGAATTCGAGGAGGTGTTGTTATATGCATTTTATCAGCGTTATTACCATTTTGTTTACATATAGATATTATGGTGGTATTGTTTGGCCTGCATAATGATTTTTCATACATATAAATATCATGATTATTTTGTCAGCCTGAATAACGGTTTGCACATTCCAGTTACTAACTTTTGGGTTTGCTATGATCGTACTAAGCAAAATGAATAAGTGAAATTATCAAAACCACGTGGTGACAAAAGAAAAATTATGAAAAATGGAGGACATCAATTTGAAAGAATCTCCCTGTAGTCAAATGTGCCAAAATTCCCATTTGATTAATCAAAGTTATCGTAGTCTATAATTTTTTTTTTCTAAAATTTGCAGTATTTAATACCCTAAAATTTGTGTAGAACTTTTCAAATTTTATTCCTTTGTTAGTGTGTCATCGTGGAGCTCCAATGGACACTCACCATCCGAGACAAAATGAACCAAACAACATTCATAAGGCCCACAAGGTATAACTCTAGTAAAACCACACGTCAATTCTTCTTTTGTTTTGTTTTTCCTCCATAGAAAAGGACAACTTATTTTTGCGATGATGATTAGTGGGGTACGGGAAGTGATAGTATCATGGATTTTTCTTGGGGTATAGGAAGCAAAAATGAGTTAATTCATATTCTAGATTAGATATTATCGTAATTAAATTATCTAGTGTTTTAGGATCCTCATTAGTATCATGTAATCTTTTGTATTCTAGCTATAAACTATATAGTTGAGTTTCTATTTCTTTAAATGATTTATTCTTTTCGTAAGATGTATTCATTAATTCGTGTAGTTTATTATTTTATCCTATTAAAATTTTAGCAATTTCTGTGTAGTATTTTATTCTAACTTTGCTATATTCAATGCGTAGGTTTATGTTCTTTATCTGACTAACTAGTATTTGTTGTTCATGTATAGGTAATTTTCCATCTGTATTAAATAATTTTTCGTATGTATTAAATAAATTATTACCTGTATCTTCTTTTTCTAAGGTTAATTTTATTTTAAGTAATTTTTCTTCTAGTTATCTTTTTTCTATTTCAAGTTGATTTCTGTAATTAACTTCTTCATATATCCAATCTTGCCTTTCTCTAATTTTTTTTATATATTCTAACATTTATTTATTCTGAATAATATCCATCTGAATCTAAGTAATATTGATGTTCATAATATAAGCGTAAGTTTTCTATACTGTTTAATACTTCTTCCTCTTCATAATCTTGTAATTTTTCCCATATTATTTTCTTTATGTCTATAATTTCTATATCTCTAAGTATATATAAAACAAGTATTTTAATATCATCTGTCATGCTTTTTCATAATATTTTCTAATTGTTCGTTTTAATCTTATTAACTCTTTTATATTTTTACCAAGAAATTTTATATATTTTATATCTTTAGTTTTCATGTATATGTCTAAATTTACTTTCATCTGTTTTTCAATTAACTGTATGTTTCTCATATCTTTTTCCAAAAATTCTAGATATATGTAATTTATCATGGTAAGTATTTGTAAGAGTAGTTAGGTAGGTATGGTATGTAATTTATTCTAGTCATATAATATTTACCAAATGTTTTTTCTAATATGATTTTTCTTATATCTACTACTTTTATATCCTTAAGTGCATACAAACTAAGTATTTTAAATTTATCTACCATTATATCAGATAAATAATTATTAATTTTCATAAAATTGCTATTTTCAAAATATTCCCTTCAATCATATACATAACAAAATATGGTCATCTTAGATTACTATATACTAGATTATTCTTAAATAACATGTTCTTCGGTCACTATTAGCATGGTAATCTGGATACTTTTTCCCTTAAACAGCGCCTCTACTCTGGTTACTCCCCACCACGGCTTCTTGCCTCATTGGTTTCACCTTTAGGATGGCATAGTTCTTAGGGATTTTTCTCCTTTTCCACTTTGCTAATAAACTTCTTAACATATTATTCTTTGAATAATTCTACTATAAAGTAACTAACATGAATTTATTTTATTATACCATGATTGTTGGGAATTATGAGTTTAGCTATTCATAATCATAAATAGATATACCTGTTCGGGTAGGTTTGATATTTCTAAACTTTGTTCCTCCATAGATTTTTCCATTGAAATATACCTGTTTTTAATAACTAAGCAAAATATTTATTGTGGGCAGGAGAGAGTTTTTGGGCTTCAACGCATGAAGACTTGCCTTGCAATGCCTTCGGTTCATCTTATTTATAGACTGAATGAATCTTTACAAGAGTATTCATATTTTTTAAAATTAGTCTACTTTACAAAAAGTCTTCTAATAAGACAAAAATTATTAATGCCTAGACTAATAGTCAAAATGTCTAAAAAGCCTAAAATGTCTAAAACCTAAAAGCCTATACAAAATTTTTAATACTTTATGTAAAATAAATTGTGAAAGTTTACATGTTGCTTTAACAATTTAATAGCTTGTCTTCTATTATTACTCCGTTGATATCTTCTTGTTTTCGTATCTGCTGCTTTTTCATATCTCCATTATTGCTTCTTATCTTGTATCTTCCAGCTGGCGTTCTTATCTACTTGGTTCTTTTATTCTAGTTGGACTTCTGGGATAATATTATCTTCTCCATTATATCTCGAACATTGATGGTCTGGATATTTGTGTCCAATTAGCTTGCAATATCTTGTCAATAAACTGTCTGATATAAATCCTCTCTTAATTGCTCTTGCAGTAGATTGTTTTTCTGGGTTAAGTAATGTCATTATCCATTGTCTAACATCTTCCATATCTGTTTGTCGTAGTTCTTTTGAATTTGAATAAATCATCTGATGGTCTCTTGAATAATAGCTCCATATTTGGTTTCCATTGGTATAATTATTTGCTAATTCTTGAATAATTGTAGCTAGTCCAATAAGTCGTTTATTTGCGAAGAAATCAGGTATTTCATTTCTGGATATCTCTGGCTGCTGCACAATATCTTCTGGTATAATCATATCTATGGTTAATCCTATTTTTACAACTTGTATAACTGGTTTTATTTCGTCGTATAATATCTCCGCTGGTGCAGTATAACATTTTATATAAAATAGATTTCCTTTGGTTATTCTTTTATAGGTGGTGAATATTTTATGTAATTCTTCCATAGCTGCTAGTTCTTCTCCGTCTTGGGTATATATGGTATTTAATAATCCATAGCCAAAACAAGTTTTTATTAAGCTTGGGTTGGTTTTGGGTAGTGCAATTAGCTTGTTGTAACCTTGTAATTTTTGGGTTGTATAGTTTGTGTTTGGCTCTTTGATATCTGAGGCTCTGGGGTTAAGGTTTAGGAAAGCTTGTACTCTATAAATATTTTCCATGTATTTTTGGGCTGTATAGTTATGAACTTTTTTATCTTGGTTCAGACTATCTCGGTATGTGGTAATTTGTGGGGATATGAACAAGGGGTCTTTTTGTGTTTCTGGTATGAATGGTTTCTCAAATATCTTATTCATATTCATATTTTGATATCTTTGTCTACTAACTCCTCTGCTTGTACCTGCAATTGTAGATTGATAAATATTATGGGTTTTATGGAGTGTCCCAACGTCTCCTTCTAGATCTGGAATTGTAATGTCTTCCGATCGACATAGCTCTGCACACTGCTGATTAGCTGATTTGTAGCTTTAGACTTCAGTTTATCTTCATTAGTCTTTAGCTTTTCTATTTCATTACCCATACTGTCCACTTTCATTGAAAGCGTAGTTAGGGTTTTGAGTATCTTTTCTAAAGCATTGTCTTGTATTATATCAGTCTGTGTAGCTTTGTCTTGATATGTAATCTGCAATAACGTTTTTGTTAGTACTAATTACTTCAATTGTAAATGTAAAATTTAATATATTCAAGACTAATCTCCGAATTTCTTTTGTTGTAACTGAATTTTGTATTTTCTTTGTTAGCCACCAACGTACCTGTGTATTATTTGTTCGTACAATAAACTTGTTATATACAATATATGGCTCAAATGCTAATAAACATTTGTATAATGAGCATAATTCTTTTCTATTTATTTCCCATTTTATTTCTGTTTCATTAAACGTACCTGAGTAGTATCTACAATGGTGTTCTAATTTTTCTGCTTCATATATGTATTTAAGTACTCCTCCATAACTACATTCACTAGCATCTGCTTCTACTATATACATAAATTTTCTATTTTCATCTGGAAATTGTAATTTTGGTAATTCTTTACAAAGTATTTTTATTTTCTAAACTTGTTTTTTATCTTCTTCGTTATAATTATATTCTACATCCTTTTTAAATTTTTTCTGTAAGGGCTTTAGATTTTCTGCTAATTTTGGTATATATTCTCTTACTTGGTTCACTAATCCTAAGAATGATTGTAATTTCTTTTTTGTATCTAATTCTTCTTTTGAATTTATTATTTTTTGTACTATATGTTGTTGCATTTTTACTCCACTTTTATCTATTTGTATTCCTAAAAATTCTATCTGATTTTTCATAATTTCATCTTTCTTTTCACTTAAACTTATTTTCGATTTTTCAATTATATCCGTAAATTGTTCCAATAATTTTATATGTTCTTCTTTGGTCTTTGTATATAATAGTATATCGTCTATGTATATTATACAATTAGGTAGTTGTTTAAAATAACTATTCATTAAATGTTGATATCTACCTGGTGCATTTTTATATCCAAATGGTAGTACATTCCATTCATAAAATCCTTGTGGTACCGTAAATGCGGTTAATTCCTTAGATTTTTCTTCTAACTTTAGATGGTAAAATCCTGATTTACAATCAAATTTACTAAAATAATTATATTCTTGTATTTGTCTTATTTTTAATATCTTATTTGGTATTGGGTAATTATAAGTCATTGTTTTTGCATTTAAATTTCTATAATCAATAACCATTCTACTTTTTCCTCTTTTTTGTTCACTATGTTTATTTACTATAAATGTTGGGCTATTATGTTTACTATTACTTTTTTGTATATATTGTTTTTCTAATAATTCTTCTATATGTATTTTAAATTCTTTTAAATCATCAAAATTATATGTTAATGGTGTCTAGGTTATTATGCTATTTTTATCTATTAATTCAATTTTTATACTGGTTTTATGTTTTTCCCATCCTTTTAATGGATCTTCACTATATAATTGTTCTAATTTTTTCTTAATTATTTCTATCTTATTTATTGAAAATATAGTTATCTCCTTCTTATTTATTGAAAATGCGACCAGTTCTATTGTATCTTCAGTATTTTTTATATTTTCCAATTTTTGTGTGATTTTTTCACTTCCTTTTATCCAATCAGTTTTCTTTCTTATTTTATTAATAACTCTTTTTGCTCTTACTTTCTGTTTACATGGTGTTGTAAACCACCAATCTGTTCTAGTTATTATATGTGGGTATAATTTATCTAAAAATGGCATTCCTAAAAGTATATCTTTTGATGTTAGCTCATAATTATAGATTTCTTCTATTGTTAATATTTTATCCCATACTTGTGTTTTTACATCCTTAGCTTTATAAGTAATTAAAATTCCTTCGTTATTAAATCCTTTAACTATTATTGGTGTTTTTAATTTATCCCATTTACCTTCTGGTAAACAATTATATCTACATAAATTAGCTTCTTCTCCTGTATCTATCATAGGCGTATAATATCTACTGTAATATCCTTCTACTACTATCTTCATTAATACATATATTTTCATTTTATGTTAAAACTCTTCTTAAGAATAATTTCTCTCTGTTATATGTTATGGTTAATTGTGTATGTTCTATATTATATAGTTTTACTTGTTCTAGCCATTTTATTCCTAATATTATGTCTGTTTTTTGCATTTCTTCTTTTACTTCAAATTCTATTTTTATTTTTTCTTATTCCTATTATTATTTCTTTTTCTGCTATATTTTTTGTATTTATTAAACTTCTTGGTAGATCTGGGCATATATTATTGTCAGTTTTTATTTCCTCATTTTTTACTAGATATTTTGCTATATAATTTTCTTCTTGTCCTGTATTTAAGAGTATTAAATATTCTTTTTCATTTACCTTTCCTGTTATGTAATATTGGTTTGAATTATCCATTGAACTTGTTTCATAACTTGTTCTTTTTGATGAGATTGATGATTTCGGTTTATCATAAGCTGTTCTTTTTGTTGTACTTATTCTATCATTTATTATTTCTAGATCTTCTTCTATGTCTATATTTCTGTAACTATAATCATTATTATCAATTGTTTTTACGAATTGTTCAAAAGGGCTTTTTATTTGTATTTTATTTATTTTATTTTTTTCCGTTATTTTATGTTTTGTTGTAAATACATATAGATTTTTACATCTTGCTGTATATATTTTACTTCCTGGGGTTAATTCTATTCCTGAAATTTTCCAATATAATACTAATGATTTATCTATATTTTTATCTGTTACTTCTACTGAATAATTCACACTTATTATAAATTTAAATTTTTGGTATATTAAATTTTCTTTTATGGCAGTTATTATGCTTTTTTCTATAGGTTTTATAATTCTATCATCTGCTAAATATAATTCTATTGGTGTATCTATTCCTTTATAGATTTCTTTTTCCTATATGGTGTTTTATGTTTATAATTTTTTACATAATATTTTTTTCTTGGTTTCTTATACTTATATTTTGATTTTTTGTATTTCTTATATTTCTTATGTCTTTTTCTTTTCTTATAATATCTTTCTTCGCATCCAAATTGAGGTACTATTTTATCTTTGCAACATGCTAAATTTCTTATTAATGTTTTTTCCATTTTTATTTCTTCTCTGTATTTTTCACATAGGTTTCTATACCATTGTTGTAAAAATTTTATTCTTGCTCCTAGAGTATCTACTATTTTTATTTCATCCCAACTTTTTATTATTTTTGAACTAAATGGTTCAGGTAATTTACTAAAATATAATTTTCTTATTTCTTTACTTTCTTCTGTATTATATGCTCCTTTATAATAATATTCTTTAAATGCTCAAGTATATTCATCTATGTAGCACATATTACATATTGCTAATTTTAACATTAAATTCCTATTTGTATCTTTCTCTTCATTTTGTTCTTCTTCTGTTGTTGTCATGCTACTAAATTCGTCTTTTATAGTTGTTTCATATTTTTTTAATAACTCTATAGGTGTTAATTTAGTTGTGGTTGTTGATGATGTTCCTTCTGTAGGTTTGTCAGTTCTTAATATTCTTTTACTATTTTCAGTTAGATTTAAAAACCATAATTTCACTGTTCCTATTAGTGTTTTTTCTATATATTCTGGTGCATCTATTACACTTATATTATTATCTAATAATTGTTTTGTCATATATCCTATCCATAATTGTATTGTTTTTTCTGTATCTATTACACAATCTAAGTCTAAAAAGTTATAATTTTTATTAACTATTTGTTTTGGTGTCCATTTGTTATATTCATTCTTTAGATTATATCTTTTAAACTTATTCTTATAATATGTAGGTTTCCTTATTTCTGATGTTCTAGGTATTATATTTTCATCTTCTTTTTTATCAAGAGTATTTATTTCTGTGTTGATATTTTCTAAGTTTTACCTCATTAATTACTTCTTGTTTTTCATTGATTTCTAAATTTTTTGTATTTGTTAATATTTGTGTATATGTTTCACTATCTTCTGAATCATAATTATCTGTCTCTTCTACCTCTATATTATTTATTTCTAATTCCTTGTTTTTTATTTCTTTATTGTTTATTTCTAATTTTTCTTTAAATTGATTTATCTCGTTTAATAATTTTTGTTATTTATCTTTTTCTTCTTTTTCTTTCTGTCTTTTTTCATACAGATCTTTTAACATTTGTAGTTCTTTTTCTAATTCAGCAATCCTACTATTTTTAGATTCTTCTATTTTTCGTATTTCCTCTGTAGTTTGTTGTTTTATTTTTTCTATTTCCTTTTTTCTATCTATTTCTTCGTTTTCCCTTTCTATTCTTACCATAGTTGTCTATTTATCTTCTAATTTTAATTCTTCTTTTTCTAACATTAAATATAAATGTTCACCTATTTTCTTATATCTTCTTCCTAGATTAGAAAATACTATTTTTATTTTTAATCCTTCGTGATTTTCATATATTTTTTCATCTATTATAAATTCTTCTTTGTTCATTTTATTGTAAATAGTTCATGTTGATATATATATTCTAAACTATCTATTTGTGATTCTAAATTTAATATTTCATATTTTTATGCATTTATTGAGTTTTAACTAACTCCGACAAATATATTATAACTTAATCTTTCTATTCTTATTTTTAATTCTTTACGTTTTTCAGAAATAATTTGTTTTAGTTCTTTGTATTTTTGTATTTTATTCATTTAAACCATATTTATAGTATTTTGGTGGATATCTAAATCTGATTTTATCATAATTAGGTGGTATGTGTCTCATTCTTCTAGATTTTAAATGGATTATTAATTTTGCTTCAATACTAGATATTAAGGTAATTAGGTAGGCTAGTCTTTGTGGGTTTTCTTTTGTTTTATTTAGACTTATATATTCTGAATAATTACTAATTAAAGATTCTTTAATTTTTCTAAAAGCTTCTCTGTTTTTAAATGGTCTTCTCATAATTAATCAATATAAATTAATCTCAAGTAAATCCAATCTAAATTCAAACGTGTATGCTACTTGTGTATTTTTTAAATAACTGGGCTCTGATACCATTTGTAGGGGGGGGGGGGTGGACTAGGTGCGATAACTTCACTAGATAATATAAAAATAAATACCTACGTATTTATTATCTAGTGAAGTTATCGCACCTAGTTCGCACCCCCTACAAATAGTATCAGAGCCCAGTTATTTAAAAAATACACAAGTAGCATACATGTTTGAATTTAGATTGGATTTACTTGAGGTAATAATTTATTTAATACATACGAAAAATTATTTAATACAGATGAAAAATTACCTATACATGAACAACAAATACTAGTTAGTCAGATAAAGAACATAAACCTACGCATTGAATATAGCAAAGTTAGAATAAAATACTACACAGAAATTGCTAAAATTTCAATAGGAGATAACAAATTATTTCTGAAAAACGTAAAGAATTAAAAATAAGAATAGAAAGATTAATTTATAATATATTTGTCGGAGTTAGTAAAAACTCAATAAATGCATAAAAATATGAAATATCAAATTTAGAATCACAAATAGATAGTTTAGAATATATATATCAACATGAACTATTTACAATAAAATGAACAAAGAAGAATTTATAATAGATGAAAAAATATATGAAAATCACGAAGGATTAAAAATAAAAATAGTATTTTCTAATCTAGGAAGAAGATATAAGAAAATAGGTGAACATTTATATTTAATGTTAGAAAAAGAAGAATTAAAATTAGAAGATAAATAGACAGCTATGGTAAGAATAGAAAGGGAAAACGAAGAAATAGATAGAAAAAAGGAAATAGAAAAAATAAAACAACAAACTACAGAGGAAATAGGAAAAATAGAAGAATCTAAAAATAGTAGGATTGCTGAATTAGAAAAAGAACTACAAATGTTAAAAGATCTGTATGAAAAAAGACATAAAGAAAAAGAAGAAAAAGATAAATAACAAAAATTATTAAACGAGATAAATCAATTTAAAGAAAAATTAGAAATAAACAATAAAGAAATAAAAAAACAAGGAATTAGAAATAAATAATATAGAGGTAGAAGAGACAGATAATTATGATTCAGAATATAGTGAAACATATACAGAAATATTAACAAATACAAAAAATTTAGAAATCAATGAAAAACAAGAAGTAATTAATGAGGTAAAACTTAGAAAATATCAACACAGAAATAAATACTCTTGATAAAAAAGAAGATGAAAATATAATACCTAGAACATCAGAAATAAGGAAACCTACATATTATAAGAACAAGTTTAAAAGATATAATCTAAAGAATGAATATAACAAATGGACACCAAAACAAATAGTTAATAAAAATTATAACTTTTTAGACTTAGATTGTGTAATAGATACAGAAAAAACAATACAATTATGGATAGGATATATGACAAAACAATTATTAGATAATAATATAAGTGTAATAGATGCACCAGAATATATAGAAAAAACACTAATAGGAACAGTGAAATTATGGTTTTTAAATCTAACTGAAAATAATAAAAGAATATTAAGAACTGACAAACCTACAGAAGGAACATCATCAACAACCACAACTAAATTAACACCTATAGAGTTATTAAAAAAATATGAAACAACTATAAAAGACGAATTTAGTAGCATGACAACAACAGAAGAAGAACAAAATGAAGAGAAAGATACAAATAGGAATTTAATGTTAAAATTAGCAATATGTAATATGTGCTACATAGATGAATATACTTGAGCATTTAAAGAATATTATTATAAAGGAGCATATAATACAGAAGAAAGTAAAGAAATAAGAAAATTATATTTTAGTAAATTACCTGAACCATTTAGTTCAAAAATAATAAAAAGTTGGGATGAAATAAAAATAGTAGATACTCTAGGAGCAAGAATAAAATTTTTACAACAATGGTATAGAAACCTATGTGAAAAATACAGAGAAGAAATAAAAATGGAAAAAACATTAATAAGAAATTTAGCATGTTGCAAAGATAAAATAGTACCTCAATTTGGATGCGAAGAAAGATATTATATGAAAAGAAAAAGACATAAGAAATATAAGAAATACAAAAAATCAAAATATAAGTATAAGAAACCAAGAAAAAGATATTATGTAAAAAATTATAAACATAAAAGACCATATAGGAAAAAGAAATCTATAAAGGAATGTACTTGTTATAATTGTGGAAAAATAGGACATTTAGCTAGAGATTGTAAATTACCTAAAAACCCAAAAAATTAACAAATATCAGAAATAAAAATAGAAAATACAGAATATATGCAGATAGATTATATAGATTATGAATTAGAAAACGACGACAGTATATATGAAATTTCAGAGAATGAAACAGATAATGAAATAGATAGTGAATTAGATGAATTAAATGACTGAAGAAGATATAAAAATAATAACAAAAGAAGAATATTCAAATGACGAAGGAACAAATCAAAAAATAATATTTGATAACAATGTATTTGATGAAATAAAAGGAAAAGAGTTAGACTTAAGTTTAGAAAAAATGTTTAAAATACCAACAATAAAAAATATATTTACTAGAAAAAAGGAAGAATATTATGTAGTAAGCCAAAAGGAACATGCAATAGACTGTAGATATGTAAAAGGTAAAGCTAGTATACCACTAGTAACAAAAAGAATAATTAATAAAGAGATAAATAATATAAAAAGTAGAGACCCAATAAAATATGTACACCTTGGAGGTACAAAAATATTAATAAAAGCATGTTTTAGAGAAGGAATAGATACACCAATAGAATTATATTTAGCAGATGATAGAATTATAAAACCTATAGAAAAAAGTATAATAACTGCTGTAAAAAGAAATTTAATATACCAAAAATTTAAATTTATAATAAGTGCGAATTATTCAGTAGCAGTAACAGATAAAAATATAGATAAATCATTAGTATTATATTGGAAAATATCAGGAATAGAATTAACCCTAGGAAGTAAAATATTTACAGCAAGATGTAAAAATCTATATGTAATAACAACAAAATATAAAATAACGGGAAAAAATAAAATTAATAAAATACAAATAGAAAGCCCTTTTGAACAACTCGTAAAAACAATTGATAATAATGATTATAGTTACAGAAATATAGACATAGAAGGAGATAACTATATTTTCAATAAATAAGATAGAAATAATTAAGAAAAAATTAGAACAATTATATAGTGAAGATCCATTAAAAGGATGGGAAAAACATAAAACCACTATAAAAATTGAATTAATAGATAAAAATAGAATAATAACCCAGAAACCATTAACATATAATTTTGATGATTTAAAAGAATTTAAAATACATATAGAAGAATTATTAGAAAAACAATATATACAAAAAAGTAATAGTAAACATAATAGTCCAGCATTTATAGTAAATAAACATAGTGAACAAAAAAGAGGAAAAAGTAGAATGGTTATTGATTATAGAAATTTAAATGCAAAAACAATGACTTATAATTACCCAATACCAAATGAGATATTAAAAATAAGACAAATACAATGATATAATTATTTTAGTAAATTTGATTGTAAATTAGGATTTTACCATCTAAAGTTAGAAGAAGAATCTAAGGAATTAACTGCATTTACGGTACCATAAGGATTTTATGAATGGAATGTACTACCATTTGGATATAAAAATGCACCAAGTAGATATCAACATTTAATGGATATTTATTTTAAACAACTACCTAATTGTATAATATACATAGACGATATACTATTATATACAAAGACCAAAGAAGAACATTTAAAATTATTGGAACAATTTACGGATATAATAGAAAAATCGGGAATAAGTTTAAGTGAAAAGAAAGATTAAATGATGAAAAATCAGATAGAATTTTTAGGAATACAAATAGATAAAAGTGGAGTACAAATGCAACAACATATAGTACAAAAAATAATAAATTCAAAAGAAGAATTAGATACAAAAAAGAAATTACAATCATTCTTAGGATTAGTGAACCATGTAAGAGAATATATACCAAAATTAGCAGAAAAGCTAAAGCTCTTACAGAAAAAATTTAAAAAGGATGTAGAATATAATTATAATGAAGAAGATAAAAAACAAGTTTAGAAAATAAAAATACTTTGTAAAGAATTACCAAAATTACAATTTCCAGATGAAAATAGAAAATTTATGTATATAGTAGAAGCAGATGCTAGTGAATGTAGTTATGGAGGAGTACTTAAATACATATATGAAGCAGAAAAATTAGAACACCATTGTAGATACTACTCAGGTACGTTTAATGAAATAGAAATAAAATGGGAAATAAATAGAAAAGAATTATGCTCATTATATAAATGTTTATTAGCATTTGAGCCATATATTGTATATAACAAGTTTATTGTACGAACAGCTAATACACAGGTACGTTGGTGGCTAACAAAGAAAATACAAAATTCAGTTACAACAAAAGAAATTCGAAGATTAGTCTTGAATATATTAAATTTTACATTTACAATTGAAGTAATTAGTACTAACAAAAACGTTATTGCAGATTACATATCAAGACAAAGCTACACAGACTGATATAATACAAGACAATGCTTTAGAAAAGATACTCAAAACCCTAACTACGCTTTCAATGAAAGTGGACAGTATGGGTAATGAAATAGAAAAGCTAAAGACTAATGAAGATAAACTGAAGTCTAAAGCTACAAATCAGCTAACTCAGCAGTGTGCAGAGCTATGTCGATCAGAAGACATTACAATTCCAGATATAGAAGGAGACGTTGGGACACTCCATAAAACCCATAATGTTTATCAATCTACAATTGCAGGTACAAGCAGAGGAGTTAGTAGACAAAGATATCAAAATATGAATATGAATAAGATATTTGAGAAACCATTCATACCAAAAACACAAAAAGACCCCTTGTTCATATCCTCACAAATTACCACATATCGAGATAGTCTGAACTAAGATAAAAAAAGTTTATAACTATACAACCCAAAAATACATGGAAAATATTTATAGAGTACAAGCTTTCCTAAACCTTAACCCCAGAGCCACAGATATCAAAGACCCAAACTCAAACTATATAACCCAAAAATTACAAGGTTACAACAATCTAATTGCACTACCCAAAACCAACCCAAGCTTAATAAAAACTTGTTTTGGCTATGGATTATTAAATACCATATATACCCAAGACGGAGAAGAACTAGCAGCTATGGAAGAATTACATAAAATATTCACCACCTATAAAAGAATAACCAAAGGAAATCTATTTTATATAAAACGTTATACTGCACCAACAGAGATATTATACGACGAAATAAAACCAGTTATAAAAGTTGTAAAAATAGGATTAACCAGAGATATGATTATACCAGAAGATATTGTGCAGCAGCCAGAGATATCCAAAAATGAAATACCTGATTTCTACGCAAATAAACGACTTATTGGACTAGCTACAATTATTCAAGAATTAACAAATAATTATACCAATGGAAACCCAATATGGAGCTATTATTCAAGAGATCATCAGATGATTTATTCAAATTCAAAAGAACTACGACAAACAGATATGGAAGATGTTAGACAATGGATAATGACATTACTTAACCCAGAAAAACAATCTACTGCAAGAGCAATTAAGAGAGGATTTATTTCAGACGGATTATTGACAAGATATTGCAAGCTAATTGGACACAAATATCCAGACCATCAATGTTCGAGATATAATGGAGAAGATAATATTATCCCAGAAGTCCACCTAGAATAAAAGAACCAAGTAGATAAGAACGCCAGCTGGAAGATACAAGATAAGAAGCAATAATGGAGATATGAAAAAGCAGCAGATACGAAAACAAGAAGCTATCAACGGAGTAATAATAGAAGACAAGCTATTAAATTGTGAAAGCAACATGTAAATTTTCACAATTTATTTTACATAAAGTATTAAAATTTTTTTATAGGGTTTTAGGTTTTAGACATTTTAGGCTTTTTAGACTTTTTGACTATTAGTCTAGGCATTAATAATTTTTGTCTTATTAGAAGACTTTTTGTAAAGTAGACTAATTTTAAAAAACGTGAATACTCTTGTAAAGATTCATTCAGTCTATAAATAAGATGAACCGAAGGCATTGCAAGGCAAGCCTTCATGCGTTGAAGCACAAAAACTCTCTCCTGCCCACATCAAATATTTTGCTTAGTTATTAAAAACAGGTATATTTCAATGGAAAAATCTATGGAGGAACAAAGTTTAGAAATATCAAACCTATCCGAACAGGTATATCTATTTATGATTATGAATAGCTAAACTCATAATTCCCAACAATCATGGTATAATAAAATAAATTCATGTTAGTTACTTTATAGTAGAATTATTCGAAGAATAATATGTTAAGAAGTTTATTAGCAAAGTGGAAAAGGAGAAAAATCCCTAAGAACTATGCCATCCTAAAGGTGAAACCAATGAGGCAAGAAGCCGTGGTGGGGAGTAACCAGAGTAGAGGCGCTGTTTAAGGGAAAAAGTATCCAGATTACCATGCTAATAGTGACCGAAGAACAAGTTATTTAAGAATAATCTAGTATATAGTAATCTAAGATGACCATATTTTGTTATGTATATGATTGAAGGGAATATTTTGAAAATAGCAATTTTATGAAAATGAATAATTATTTATCTGATATAATGGTAGATAAATTTAAAATACTTAGTTTGTATGCACTTAAGGATATAAAAGTAGTAGATATAAGAAAAATCATATTAGAAAAAGCATTTGGTAAATATTATATGACTAGAATAAATTACATACCATACCTACCTAACTACTCTTACAAATACTTACCATGATAAATTACATATATCTAGAATTTTTGAAAAAAGATATGAGAAACATACAGTTAATAGAAAAACAGATGAAAGTAAATTTAGACAAATACATGGACACTAAAGATATAAAATATATAAAATTTCTTAGTAAAAATATAAAGGAGTTAATAAGATTAAAACAAACAACTAGAAAATATTATGAAAAAGCATGACAGATGATATTAAAATACTTGATTTATATATACTTAGAGATATAGAAATTATAGGCATAAGGAAAATAATATGTGAAAAATTACAAGATTATGAAGAGGAAGAATTATTAAACAGTATAGAAAACTTACGCATATATTATGAACATCACTATTACTTAGATTCAGATGGATATTATTCAGAATAAATAAATGTTAGAATATATAAAAAAAAATTAGAGAAAGGCAAAATTGGATATATGAAGAAGTTAATTACAGAAATCAACTTGAAATAGAAAAAAGACAACTAGAAGAAAAATTACTTAAAATAAAATTAACCTTAGAAAAAGAAGATACAAGTAATAATTTATTTAATACATACGAAAAATTATTTAATACAGATGGAAAATTACCTATACATGAACAACAAATACTAGTTAGTCAGATAAAGAACATAAACCTACGCATTGAATATAGCAAAGTTAGAATAAAATACTACACAAAAATTGCTAAAATTTCAATAGGATAAAATAATAAACTACACGAATTAATGAATACATCTTACGAAAAGAATAAATCATTAAAAGAAATAGAAAATCAACTATATAGTTTATACCTAGAATACAAAAGGTTACATGATACTAACGAGGATCCTAAAACACTAGATAATTTAATTATGATAATATCTAATCTAGAATATGAATTAATAAAACATCTTAAGTCAAGAAGATAAAAATAAAAATTATTCCAATCAATAATATTCATAAAATACATTATATAAAAATAAATACCTACGTATTTATTATCTAGTGAAGTTATCGCACCTAGTACGCACCCCCCTACAATATTTCTATCTTATTTATTGAAAATATAGTTATCTCCTTCTTATTTATTGAAAATATGACCAGTTCTATTGTATCTTCAGTATTTTTTATATTTTTCAATTTTTGTGTGATTTTTTCACTTCCTTTTATCCAATCAGTTTTCTTTCTTATTTTATTAATAACTCTTTTTGCTCTTACTTTCTGTTTACATGGTGTTGTAAACCACCAATCTGTTCTCGTTATTATATGTGGGTATAATTTATCTAAAAACGGCATTCCTAAAAGTATATCTTTTGATGTTAGCTCATAATTATAGATTTCTTCTTTTGTTAATATTTTATCCCATACTTGTGTTTTTACATTCTTAGCTTTATATAGATATCAAAAATAAAAATAGAAAATACAGAATATATGCAGATAGATTATATAGATTACGAATTAGAAAGTGACAACAGTATATATGAAATTTCAGAGAATGAAACATATAATGAAATAGATAGTGAATTAGATGAATTAAATGACTGAAGAAGATATAAAAATAATAACAAAAGAAGAATATTCAAATGACGAAGGAACAGATCAAAAAATAATATTTGATAACAATGTATTTGATGAAATAAAAGGAAAAGAGTTAGACTTAAGTGTAGAAAAAATATTTAAAATACCAACAATAAAAAATATATTTACTAGAAAAAAGGAAGAATATTATGTAGCAAGCCAAAAGGAAAGTTTTTGGATTTGACACTGTGGTATGGAGAAAATTTTGTTGGAAGTGCAATTCCCGGAATGAGTCTTGTTATCTATGATTCGAATTAGTCGAGACTTCAATACGGGAATTTCGGACACCTGATGGCAAACAAAAAGAAAGAATCAGTGAATTTTTTTTTATTTGTTTTGGTGTGATTAGGAATTATAGGATCCCTGACAAAAAATAATTATTCTAAAAATTCATAATTGTTTATTTCTTGAAACTGAATTTCTTATAATATATTTGAAGTTAGAAGAAGTCATAAATATATTTTTCTAAATCTACCCTTATTGATGAGCTCAATAGATTTTATAAACTTTATTGGATATCTTCCTTAAATAGATATAGATAAATACTTTGTTGAATATATTTCATAAGGTTGGATAGAAAATCCTATGAGGATCCAAACACGGTGATTATAAAAAGTTTAATGAGTGTTCAACACTTAGACAAACAGTAATGTGCAATGACCAGAGTAGTAGTATTTTGTTTACATGGATACAAAGTTCCACCGGCATGTCTTTTTTTTTACCACTTCCTAGGAGCTTCCACCCTTTTTTTCTCTATTGGTGATTGGAACCCACGACCTTTGGGTTAGAGGTGAGAGGTGCTTACAATCGGAGCAACTTCCGGTTGTCCGCTTTGATTTACAATTGCTATTGTAAATAAGCGTGACATGTATAGGTTTAAAATTCATTAACCGTTAGATCTATTTACTATTTTTCTTTCTTATTAAAGATTCTTTGTTATGAGTAGAAGATAATATTATTAAATATCATTACAATGCTAAGAACGTACTGCAACATTATAAAGGAAACATAATACTTCTTATTGTGTGTGTTTATAATCTAGATACTTGTTTCAGAAAGCCTTGGCATAGATGGTAAAGGTAATCTTATATGATCGAGGGGTCACAGGTTTGAGTACTAGAAACAACCTCTTACAAAAATACATGATAAGGTTATATTCAATGGACCCTGCTCTTAGCGAAAGCTTACTCCACTAGACATAGGAAAATTATGTTAAAACTTTGTTTACTCAAACTCCTGGAATAAAGAAGTCTCAATCTGTCCACATTGAATCTTATTCCTCAAAGTTCCCTCATACATGCCTTATTGTAGGTCTTTCCCCAGGCCTCAGTGTTTTTCCAACAATAATTAATGATATTTTCATATTCTCCTTCTTAAGTAGGTAATTCATATTTGACTTCCTCATGCATTCTACAATTGCCTCCTCACTCACAACATGCACCTTAGTCTTTACTACACTTTTAACTTCATCTTTGAGTCTCATTCCTTACCAACAATCATGCACAATTGGTATTGTCGTTACTTGAGCCTTGCAATTCTTGCTCATCACTTACTCGTTCGACATGTATGGATTTCGATAGAAATTGAGACTTATTGCTTGAAGATCAATAGCACAATCAATAGTAGAATGAATAGGTAACTTCTTTACTGTCTGTGCAGCCTGCCTATTATAGATGTGGCTATGAACAAATTCAAGTTCTATACAAAGTTTGTCAAGCTCCAAATTCTTGGTTGGACGAAATAGCAGTGGTGACTTAACTAGACCACCCAGAAATAAGATATTCAAATGTCATATCATAAGCAAAAGTGCCCCAATTGGTATATGAGGCTCACCATAAACCAATGGAATGAGTACAGCGCCTAGCGAGGATCTGCACATCCATAAGAGTCCATACGCGCACCACAAAGAGATGCAGTATCCTAACAAAAGGAAGAGAGTACCTGTGAAATAGTACTCGCATGATGAGGTGAACCCCACTATTATAAAAGTATATTAGTAAGAATAAGTGTATATAAGTTATACCAGCACCTACTTACTGCTAGACTATTTCTCTATCAAAATAATCAATACTCTTTTTTGGTTAATCCAATATACGAGGGTGGTGCTTCATGGTTCATTATTTTTTACGTCTTGTCTATACAAAACCAGTTAAATCATACAATTATGTTCTTATGGCCCCTGGGAATAACACTATGTGATACCAATATTTGGTGGGTTTGACCATCTCATTAGATATTTCCTATGGTTAAAAGTCTTTGGTAGATAATGTATTCAATTTTTAACAATTGATATATTCAGTCCGATGTATGGGGTGGCATGTTGTGCGTACCAAAAATAGACAGTATTAACATCTAAAGTTCTCAACTTTGCAGTATGTTTGTTTAGAGCTATGATAACATCATCTATATCATTAACTGATTCTGTGAGATAAAAGAAGATGAATGAAGCACTTTGATATCATCTAGTGTTGGGTTCAATTGGTGTGAATGGAAAATGGAGGGACACAATCCTTTGAGGAAAAGACACATTGTTTTGGAAAAGGAGTGACTGTTCGGATAGTTGTGACAGTTCAGAAAAAAGACACAATGTTTCGAATGAACAGACATGACTCTTCAAAAGGATACACCTTTATGGATGAACTATTGCCACCTTTCAGAGGGGGAACTTTATAGCTATATAAACCTGCATTTTTTTGACGGTTTAGTATAAAAAATTTTGGCATAATAAAAATATTCTCTTGCTTCTGAAAATACTGTGTGATCATCTCCCATTGAGTGAGTTCGAAGAAAATTAGAAAGTTTGAGATACCGCTATATTCTGGTTGTGAAGCCATTTTATCCTAGAAGGAAAATTCCGCAACCTCATTCGGAGGACTTGGCTTTTTTCTGCTTCATCTATTTTTCTTTAAGAAACTAAAAAAATACTTCTTTGAAAGACATAAAGGTTTTGTATAACTTCATAAGTGTTCTTGATTTATTCTTGAACTTGTGTTGAAGTAGTGTTGCGAAAATACAGATTTTGTGTACCCGAAAAACAACAATCTTATGGAAATAATTTACTAATCTGTATTGTTTTGTTTACTGTTTTTTCCAGTAAATAGTTGAACTTCATATTGATAGTTCTTCAACTTTTTGATCTTGTGTTTGAAGTTCTTGAAACTTCATTTTGATAGTTCATAAGTTGGTTGAACTTGTGTTGAAGTTCTTAACATTTGGTTTTGCTATTTTCCAGAAAATAGTTTGAGCTTCATTTTGTTGATATTCATAAGTTGGGATGAACTTATTGTTAAAAGTTCAAAGTTGTAAATACATAGTTAAAACTTCATTTGATTGTTCATATGTTAATTTGAAAAGGTGTTTGAAGTTATTATTGAAAAATAAAGATTTTATCAAAATTGAGAAAAACAACAACATTAAGGAAATAAAAATATTTATTTTTGTACTTGTTTGGTGAAAGAAAAAAAGAATTATCGCCATTTAGAAATCATTTGGTTATCTGTATTGGGTCTGATTTTGTGGAGACTAAATTTTTTTTCTTTCTACTCCCTCGATTAGAAGAATATTAAAACTTCATCGAGAAATCAGTATGAGAATTTGGTTCGAAGAATATAAAAACTTCACCGATTCATTAAGATCTCTATATTGATTTCTGTAGTTTAAAATTTGTGGAATTTCACTCTGTTTGAATTTGATTATGATTTGAAGTCATAAAAACTTTATCGTATTTTATAATTCATTCGGTTGATGAATTGAAAATATAAAAACTTCCTCATTGACTAGAAACGAGTTGGCTAATGAATAGATTCTGTAATGTTAGTATTCTGAAATACTAAAGAGTATGTCTAAGATTGACAAGAAAATGATGAATGAAACTGAATAATAAATTGATTTGGTTGTGAATTGTGTTGTCCCAATGACTAACAATATTGCGTCATTAAGTCATTTAGATATTGCTCTAGCAATGAAAACGACAGAGAAATAGAAAAAATATTTTGGTGTGAACTTCAAATAATGGCAACAAATGATGTCATTTTGACTGGCTAAATTTGCAATGCAAATGTTCACAAGTATAGATCCTCATATTCTTAAAATAATAATAATAATAATTATAATAATAATTGAAAATCAATTGTCTGATTTGAAAGATCTTCTGAGTCATTCCAAGATAGATGAGGATAATGAGTTGAATGAAAAATTCATCAATGATGGTTGCAAATCCTATTAAGGATGATTCTCGAAATAATAAGAAGATGAAGAAGTCTTCTGGACAAGAAAAGAGATTAGATAAACATGTTGGAAATAACTAGAAAGATTGAAAATCTATGTGATATGATCACTGAAAGCAATCTAGTTGGATATCCAAATGAATGGTGGTTTCATTTAGGATCCACTAGACATGTTTGAGTGGACAAAGAAGATTTTGCTACTTATGATTCAGTTGGTCCCAAAGAAGAGATCTTCATGGGAAATAATACAACAACCAAGGTTGAAGGAAGTGGAAAGATGTTCCCAAAAGTGACTTCCGACAAGGGGGTGACTCTCAACAAAGTTCTCCATGTTCCTAGTATAAGAAAAAACTTAGTGTCGATAACACTACTCATTAAAAATGGGTTTAAGTGTGTGTTTGTTTTGGTGAAAGTCGTAATAAGAAAGAATGAAACATATATAGGAAAGGGCCACTTCAATGAGGACCTTTTAAAACTTTATGTATGGTTGTTGAAATGAAGAAACTTGAGGCTTCTTCTTACTTGCGAGAGTCAAACGATTTGTGGCATAGTCGTTTAGGACATGTCAACTACAAAACCTTACAAAAACTGATTAACTTAAAAGTTTTGCCAAACTTTGAGTGCAATAAATGAAAATGTCAAAAGTGTGTGGAATCAAAGTATGCTAAGAATTCGTATAAGTCCATTGAAAGAAATTCAAATCCCTTAGACTTAATACACACCAACATTTGTGATATGAAGTCAACACCATCACGTGTTGGGAAAAAGTATTTCATAACTTTTACTGACAATTACTCTAGATATTGTTTTGTCTACTTGCTAAATAGTAAGGATGAAGAAATAGATGCATTTAGGCAATACAAAACTGAAGTTGAAAATCAGTTAGAGAAAAAGATAAAAACTATAAGAAGTGATAGGGGCGTTGAATATGAATCTCCCTTCGCCGAAATATGTATAGAGAATGAAATTGTCCATCAAACTACATCCCCATACTCACATCAATCTAATGAAATTGCGGAAAGGAAAAACCAAACTATGAAGAAAATGATGAATGTCTTCCTTATAAGTTCAAGTTTACCACAAAACTTGTGGGGGGAGTCTATCCTTACAGCCTACTTAATACTCAATAGAATTTCCCATAATAAGACACAATCAATTTCTTTTGAAAAATAGAAAGTAAGAAAACCCAACTTGAAATATTTCAAAGTGTGGGGGTGTCTAGCTAAGGTCCAAGTACCTATGCCTAAAAGGGTAAAGATAGGACCTAAGACAATGGACTGTGTGTTCATAGTATATGCATGATAACACTCAACTTACACCTCAAATAAGTGCAAGGCGGTCTTCGTCAATATATTTACCCAACTTCGGAGTCGGGGTCGAATCCACAGGGAACAATGTGAGTGGCGATTAAACTAGTTAGAAACTATAGATACAAGTTAAATTCAAATAAATAATAAGAAAAGACAAAATAGGGGTTTTTATCAATCAAACAAATTTTAACGTTTCAACTTATTTTAGAACTCCAAACTTAGATTTCAATATTTCGAATCAATGATATTGAGAAACTAGGGTTGTGATCACTATGACTATTACTCTCCATTGAATAATAACTATCCATGGTTCTCATGATAGGTGGGAACAACAGATTATCCCTGCCGATGATACTATCTGACTTATCTCTCGACCTCACCAGACAATTTATTATCTAATTCTCTCGAACTTACATAACATATCTACTTCCAACAGGATGTCATCTCAGGTAGATTGATCCATGTACGACATCAATCACTAAACAGAAGGTTGGTACCTTCCGAGTCCCTGTTGATAATTCAAGACCTCTAGTCTATTTCTCTGTTAGAAACAAATAAAACCTAAGGCATAACCTAATGTTTGCAACCAATAGATTCAAGTTAAAACAACAGAATTTCAAGATGTTCTCACAATCACTCAAACCCTAATCCAACTATTAAATCAATGAAATAATAATCATAGATCTCACAACCCTAGTTGTGGGTTTTAGTTGCTCATAAGATAGAAAGAGAAAACAAAGATTAAATTCATAACTTAAAGCAAGTGAACTTACGAAAGATGAAATTCAAAGTTGTTTCTCCTTCAAGTACAATAAGAATTTCCCACAACTAAATCAAAGGATGGAAAATTGAATTCTAAGTTAAGAGAGTTAAAAATAAGTGAACTCCCCTTTACTAAGTTACAAGATGTCAAAAGTTTCTTCCGAAGTTGTAAATGAAACCCTAAAAGATGCTATTTATACTAAAGCCTAATTAAGGTAATAAAATAAAAAAATCACAGCTGGGCTCGAATTTAGGTGATGGCATATTGGTGTTGATAGTCAGGCTTCTGATGATGTCTCAGAAATGTCGTCAGAAGTCGTGCCTTCTTAACCTGTTCTACCTCACTCTGATGATGTACTCCGATTGCTTACCATAGGGGTGACGGTATGTAGCAAATGTCGTCAGACCTTCAGCTTATTTCACCATGTTCTGTCCCACTTGACGACATCTTCTGATGGCTTACCACACTTGTGACAACATATTGAGAATGTCCTCACCTTCATCCAGCAACTCTTCTTCACTGTTCTTCCTAATGCCTTTTTCTGGTAGCTTACCACATCTCTGACGGCTTTCAAGAAATGCTGTCAGACTCATATCAGCTCACTTGTACCAGATTTTACTCTTTCGCTCCATTGTTATTTATTTCCATGCATCTTGACTTTCCTACAAAATCTTAAGAAATAACATCAAAAACACCAATAATTACTTTAGAACTTACAATTATTTCATGTTAAAAAGTCTTAAATGTTCTACAAAAATCTAGCAAATCAACACCCTCAACTTAAAACAATTGCTTGTCCTAAAGCAACTACATAAAACCATACTACGATGCTTAACCAAGAGACACATAAGATACCTATCACAGTTGATTATCAAGTTTAGCTCTAGAAAGACCATAATTTTTTACTTGTGAAAGAAAAAAAGGGACGATGAAGAACTCGAAGCTGTTGTGGGTGGAGAGCAAGGATTTCACGTCGATTGACGTTTGAAAGTTGAAAAGAAACTCGAAGCCCAACTATTTGTCACCGGAGGTTGAAGTCGCCGGGGATTAAAAAGAGAAATTGCAGAACTGTTGGTTGGGAGAAACTGTCTCTCTCTCGAGAGAAGAGATGGTTGATTTGGATAGGAGAGGGGTGTGAGTTGATTTTTACTTTTGAAAAGATTAGAAAGTTTTGAAAATATTAATTAAGTCTACAATTAACTTAATCAAAGTTTCTGTTTGACCCTTTAAGTTGGTCAATGTCACCAATCCTTCATTCAAGACTTAAATGACACCTTTTCTTCAATTTTCTCAATTAACTTCATCTATATTGATACAAGAATGCCAAGGGAAGCACGAAACACACTCCAAATCAGTCCACAATCTTAAGGATCCGGGGACCAAGATGGAGACCACTCTTGGATTCGCTATCAACAAGAAGAATACAAGATACAATGGTGTATATAACATCAAAAAACATCTACAAAACGTGAGGAACAAGATGAATATCAATAACCCAAGTTTCAGATTCAATAAAGGACCCAAAACAGTTCACTACACAAGATGACAACAACAAAAGTAAAGAATAGATAGTGAGACCAAGATAATTACAAGATTAAGAACTAAAGCGTGTGTTAAACTCAAAAACCCCTAATGAATGTAATAATCAAAACCACACTCTTACGGTGACCACCAAGGGAATCAACGCACCTCAAGATCCACCGTTTCCAAGCAAAGATCAATACTAGCTTTTCCAAGCCCTAACTAAGACTAAGTGTTCTACTCTCAAGAGAGAGGATTTTTAATGTTTTAATCTTTCATGTATTCATCCAAACTAAATAGGAAAGACCTAAAATGTACTACTTATAGTATATTACAAATTAGACAAAAAGACAACATTACCCTTAATGACCAAGGGCGGCCTTGGTGTGTTGGAAGACAATATGAATTGTCCAAAATGCCCTTAAGTCCAAGTGACCAAAATGTCCTTAGTAAAGGTAACCAAAACCGTGAACCAACAAAGGTGGTCCAAACCCGAGAGTCCTTAAGTCTTCAAGGCTCCAAGCAATCTTCCACACTCGGGTTTGATCAATGGTAGGCTCAAAACGTCCCTTCCAAGTATGATCCCGTGCCCTCCATACGACCAAAGATTTATTCTTCACATAGTGACTTTGAATGATGTCGTCAAAAGCTAAGACGGCCATTATTCTTGTATCATCCTCCTCTTCTTGAAAAGGATTCAACCTCGAATCCAAACCTTGCAAAATCGAAGAGAGGGAAAATAAATACAAATTCCTCATGGCATGAGGGTTAGGGTTAGCACAACAAATCATCTCAACATGCCAAGGTTGCACATATTTGCAATATAACCAAGGATCCTTTGAATTAAATATTAAAATCTCAATAAAAGGTGCACAAAGGATTTGGTTACGGGAATCACCAAGAGATAAAGAAACTACATAGGTCCTAATGGCATCAAATAATCCACAAGGTAGAACTTCCTTCATCTTATAAGCCATAAGACACCATTGCTTCTTTATCTTGTCAAAAGACCACACCAAGGGGGGTATTTCGATTGGTTCTAAAGTCCATAAAATCCATATAGCATTATCACACACACACATGGACAGACCAACAAACTTCCTACCTCGACATAAAACAAATCCAAAACTAGCATGGACATCAACATAGGCAAAGAGGTAGTATAGGAAAGAATCACATGCAAAGGAATTCACGGGTGAAGAGTAAGTATTTAAACACATACACATTCTTTTCTTCAAACAACTAGACAACTTGGCATCCACAAGTTGGAATTCATGCAATTTAGGAAAAAGTTTGTCAAACAAGGATGAACATTTAGGAACATTACCCCAAGGAGTCAATGACACCTTGGTCCTCGGGTTTTCAATAAGTACTACACATTCCTTACCCATAAGAGTACTCTCATCTTTTAAAAAGAGATTTTCATCTTTAGGAGGAATGTTGCCACACCATAGTGGGTTAGCATATCGGCTATAGCTTCCAAGGCAAGATATACCTTCATTTTCACCACTAGGATCATTAGGAGTGTTTATATCATATTCAAATAAGACATTATATCTAAAGAGAGCATGATCTATTTCCCGGGCAGATTCGGAACAAACACATTCAGCACTCTCTAAAAGCTCAATATCACGTTTTAAAGAGATTTCAAGTACAACATTTTCAAATACTTCACTCACTTGATTTTGATTAATCACATCACACACATACTCAAGTGGTGGACAATTTTCACAAATAGGTTGATCAGCACCAATTACACAAGACGATGTAGTTCCGTTCAATATATAGACTTTAACACTAGGTGGACATAAATCGATCTTACAAGAAGAGTCAATTTGGTCATCAATAGGATCAGCTAGTGTATTCATACTCACAACATGTACATAATTAACAAAAGGCGAAGAATCATTATACTCACAAGTAAGTAAGCTACTACTCACACTCAATGGGCTACTAGCCATACAATTATCATTCACATGCACAAAAGTGTAAGAGTTAGCTATTTTACCTTAAAGTTCTCGAGTCGACTCTCATTTGCCGTGTTGTGAAGGTCCTCCATAAGATTGGGTAGCAACTTTACTTTGGCATTGCTCTCCATCACTTTCCATGTCGGTACCTACACAAATGTCCTTATAAATAGAAGAACAAACAATGTTAGCTCGGTTTGGTGGCAATCCCCTCGCTTCGCTCCACACAACCTCTCATTTTTCCACTCTTGGATTACCACCTTGCACACCCTTAATCCTCTCAATCTTTTGTCTCTCATAAGCATTCAGAATGGAGTAATATTCACTTCTCTTTCTAGCTCGGGCAACATGTATGTCATGAGGTGATTTCCCAACCGGTCTCTTACAACATTAGGCCAATTTTGCATATTTGGAACTCTATGTTGTGCAAACCAATCGGCACCTAAGCATACATGACCGTATGTCAATGGAAGAATATCACATCACACCTCCTCATGGTAATCAAATTGGGAGAAGACAACTTTGGCCCTCTCGGTAACCTTAAACCCGTCAAAGAAGTATGGAACAAGTAAAGGCTCGTAAAACAATCCCAAGTAGTCAACCATGGATGGAATGATGTAGTTTCTATAGTACCTATCATTTAACACAACGAGGCAGCTCTGTATCCCACAAATGGTCACCTTTCCGGAGTGTACACTCCTTCTTGGATCAACATTGTAAATGACACGAGTACCCCTCGATTTTGGAGATGCATAGACTCTTCTTCTCGTTGAATAACCTCCACTAGAGCTAGCATAACAATTCACACTATATCGATCTTGATAAAAAGTACTACGAGTTGGAGAATATGAATCTTCACACTCCTCACGTGTACTCTCATCATAGCTCTCATAATCTTTGTGAATGAAAGGGTTATACCTAACACCAAATCTAGGTTTGGAGTGAGAAGTGTAGGACTTCTCACATGCCCCAACGTCATCATAAGATCCATCACGAGGTCTTACATAATCTCCAAAGTCACCATAAGCACTAGGCACTTCATTTACCTCATTTTCTCCCTCAAAACAAGTAACTTTCAAATCTGCCCATGTTTTGTTCATGGCAATTTTCATAGCCTCCGCAATTTTCCTCAACTTCGTAGCAATAAAGCCCCTCGCTACAATCATAGTCTCCCATGTTGTAGTCATAATAATCCCTGGCTATCGAAGACATGTTCCCCTTATATCACCTTTGTACCTACATAATGAACAAACAAGATTAGTAGTAAAAGCTTCTCACTAACACTCGTATTCACACACTTTTGTGATCCTCACAATTGGAGCGGCGAATATTGAAAGTTGCTTATACTCCGGTAGTCAATAAGATGTCAATTCTACTTGGCGGACGGAATAGATTCTTGTTTGATCGACTCAAGACTCAAAATAAAATTTTACTTACGAAGTTGAAACAAAGAAGTTACTACGAGTTAAGAAAATTGAAAAAAAGCACACAAATAATGAAGACACGAAAGAAACGGATTCAATAATTAATCTAGAACTAAGTAGGTGATTACTGATTGTTAATTAATTCTAGAATCAAGACATGAAACTAATGAAACAATCAAATGAAACTAAGAATCTAAAATCTTGAGCTCAAAAATATTGCATGAACAGTAGCAGTGATGACGTGTTAGCCACGTATTGGTTCGGTTTTATCCAGTGGTTATTCTCAAATGTTCAAGTCTTGGTCAAAAATTAATTTGGATTGGTGGAATTTGTTTTAGGAGGAAAAATAAGTCTTGGAGCCTTTTTCAATTTTCAAGACTTGACTTTTTCTTGTTCTTCACCTTAAAACATGGACCCTTGTTTCATGGAAAGTGGTTGAGATGTGATGTAAAGTCTTTTGGCGGTTGGGGGTCTTTCAAGACTAACAATTCTTCACCTTTTTCCCTTCACCTTTATAGATCTAGCATTCACTTTATTTTAACAAGGTATGAAGGTTGGGAAGAACATCAAGAACACATCAACAATCACCAAGAACAATAAAAAAATAACTACCAAGATCCACAATACAACCACACGGCCAACTCCAAGACAACAATGTTTTCACACGGCCAAGACTACAAAACCACCAACAACGGCCAAGTCTCTTTAGTGTTGCATTTCAGTTTTTTTTTTTATCAAGAGATGAAGGTTGTGAAGAACTTCAAGAACAACAACAATGCTCTTTTCAACAACAATAACCACACACACAGCCAAGTCAAGTTTCTCAACAACAATGTCTACCACACGGCCTTACTTGTTCACAAATACATCAATCTTTAAAACTCAAATCTAGATCGACTCAAATTGTTAGTGAAGAACAAAACTAACACCACAAACACACAAGACAAATAAAAGACTCCTAGACCTAGACTCAAGAGAAAATCTCGGCCAAGAACACCACAAGAACACAATTTTCGGCCAAGAACACAAAATGGACAGATTGCGATTTTTCTAGAATTTTCAGATTTCAACTTTTTTTATTTATTTTTTATTTTTCAAGTGAGCTAGCCCAAGATTTGATCTTGTAGGAATAAGATCAAGCCATGCTTTGATACCAAATGATACAAGAATGACAAGGAAAGCACGAAACACACTCCAAATCAGTCCATAATCTTAAGGATCCGAGGACCAAGATGGAGACCACTCTCGGATTCGCTATCAACAAGAAGAATACAAGATACAATGGTGTATATAACACCAAAAAACATCTACAAAACGTGAGGAACAAGATGAATAACAATAACACAAGTTTCGGATTCAATAAAGGACCCAAAACAGTCCACTACACAAGATGACAACAACAAAAGTACAGGATAGATAGTGAGACCAAGATTATTACAAGATTAAGAACTAAAGAGTGTATTAAACTCAAAAACCCCTAATGAATGTAATAATCAAAACCACACTCTTACGGTGACCGCCAAGGGAATCAACTCACCTCAAGATCCACCGTTTCCAAGCAAAGATCAATACTAGCTTTTCCAAGCCCTAACTAAGACTAAGTGTTCTCCTCTCAAGAGAGAGGATTTTTAATAGTTCAATCTTTCATCTTTTCATCCAAACTAAAGAGAAAAGATCTAAAATTCACTACATATAGTATATTACAAAATTAGACAAAAAGACCACATTACCCTTAATGACCAAGAGTGGCCTTGGTGTGTTCGAAGACAATATGAATTGTCCAAAATGCCCTTAAGGCTAAGTGACTAAAATGTCCTCAGTAAAGGGAACCAAAACCGTGAACCAACAAAGGTGGTCCAAACCCGAGAGTCCTTAAGTCTTCAAGGCTCCAAGCAATATTCCACACTCGGGTTTGCTCAATGGTAGGCTCAAAACGTCCCTTCCAAGTATGATCCCGTGCCCTCCATGCGGCCAAAGCTTGATTCTTCACATAGTGACTTTGAATGATGTCGTCAAAAGCTAAGACGACCATTATTCTTGTATCATATATCAACCAAATGTCACAATATTATATGATTAAGTAATTAATTAAATTACTATAAAAGATAAAATGATGACATAAAAGTAATTAATTGAAAAGATTAAAATTAAGTTGGAAACTTTTGTGAGGACAACCAAAGTCCTTAGATTGTGTCTTATATATAATAGTAAATTCTGAATATTTTGGGCTTCCTTTGCATCAAAATCTTTGAGCCCCCGGATTATACATTTACTAGTGAAGTAGCCGCATGAAAATTTCTACAAAGTGAGAGTGGTGGATAAGCCTGATTATATTATATGAGGTATAGTGTTGGACAGTTAAGATTTTTTTGTCCAAAAGATGAGTGACCAAAATATGGATGTTGAGGTACATTCATGGTTATAGTAGGAGAGGTAATGATAACGCTACACCAAAAATGATCTTTAGCGGCAATTAATAAACGACAATAACTTAATTGCCACTAAATATTGTTTTTGGAGGTAATTACTAGTGACAATTACATTCTAGCACTCTTCGTAAATGCTCCTTATAAAACCTATAGAGACATTAAATCTAATGATAATTAACTAATGATGGTAAAAGCTTTAAAGCTCTTTGTCGAAGTGCATATCTAATGCCACTAAAAGCTATTTTTGTTATAGCGTATTAAGAATGAAAATATTTTGGAGCTAGGTGTGTGTGGCCTCCATGATCGACAAGATAAGACAAACGAGACTGAGATGGTTCGAACATATGAAGAGAAGGTGCACATAAGCCCCAGTGTGGTATTGTGAATGGCTGACCACAATATAGTGAGAAGGTGCACTAGGTAGGTTATCTGTTGCAACATATACCTGACCTATTGCAACAGATAAGTAATCTGTTGCAACAATAAAAATAAATCACTCATCCGTTGAAACAAATGAATGGTTTGTGAAATAGATCACACATCTATTGCAACATATGAGTGATCTGTTACAACATATAACTAACCTGTTGCAACGGGTGAGTAATCTGTTGCAACAACAAAAACAGATCACTCATCTATTGAAACAATTGACTGGTCTGTGCAATAGATCACATATTTGTTGCAATATATGAGGGATATGTTAGAACAGTTATTAACGGTCAATATTGCTTAGATTCTTCCAACAGAAGGGTCATCTATCGTGACAGATGAATGATCAATTGAAAAAATCAAGTCAAGGACATGTCTTGTTGGAATAGTTGATAGGATTTGATCCAACAGAAGGCACATCTGTTGCATTAGATTTTTAATTCAATGGTTCCTCCATTGCATCAGATGGTTAATCTATTGCATCTGATTTTTAATCGGATGGTTACTCCGTTGCATCCGATGTTAAATCTGTTGCATCAAAGTTTTAATCTGATGGTAAATCTGTTGCATCAGATGGTTAATCTGGTACATTTGATTTTTATCCGATGGTTAATCTGTTGCATCAGATGGTAAATCTATTGCATCAGATGGATAATCTGTTGCATCAAATGGTTAATCTGTTGCATCTGAAGGTTAATCTGTCGCAAAAAAAAAATAGTAGCATAATTTTTTTCAATAGAACAACACCAATATCACCATTTTTACCAAGAACAAGAAAAAAATTAACCCAGCAACGGGCGCAACACCAAAAATACCAATATCGTTATTTTGTTTGTACAAACACAAACAACAAAAATCAAACTTCAAAAAAGGGAACAAACAACAAAAAAATATATTTCACTCCGAAAAGAGAAGAGAAGAAATACCAGAAATTAGGGTTTTATTCAGACCACATTTCAAATTAAAACAATAAATATTGAAATTGTTCACCAATACTAAAAGAGAAGTTGACTCAAGTTCCTCTTTTTCTTCAAAACTAAAAAGACCATAATTTTTTACTTGTGAAAGCAAAAAAGGGACGATGAAGAACTCGAAGCTACTGTGGGCGGAGAGCAAGGATTTCACGTCGATTGACGGTTGAAAGTTGAAAAGAAACTCGAAGCCCAACTATTTGTCACCGGAGGTTGAAGTCGCCGGGGATTAAAAGGAGAAAATGCAGAACTGTTGGTTGGGAGAAACTGTGTCTTTCTCGAGAGAAGAGACAGTTGATTTGGATAGGAGAGGGGTGTGAGTTGATTTTTACTTTTGAAAAGATTAGAAAGTTTTGAAAACATTAATTAAGTCTACAATTAACTTAATCAAGTTTCCTGTTTGACCCTTTAAGTTGGTCAATGTCACCAATTTTTCATTCAAAACTTAAATGACACCTTTTCTTCAATTTTCTCAATTAACTTCATCTATAACAACCAAATGTCACAATATTATAGGATTAAGTAATTAATTAAATTACTATAAAAGATAAAATCAAGACATAAAAGTAATTAATTGTAAAAATTAAAATTAAGTTGAAAACTTTTGTGAGGACTACCAAAGTCCTTAGATTGCCTCTTATATATAATAGTAAATTCTGAGTATTTTGGGCTCCTTTGCATCAAAATCTTCGGGCCCTCGGATTATACATTTACTTGTGAAGTAGTCGCATGGAAAGTTCTACAGTGTGAGAGTGGTGGTTAAGCCAATTATATTGTATGAGAGTGACCGAAATGTGGATGTTGAGGTAGATTCGTGGTTATAGTAGGATAGGTAATGACAACGCTACACCAAAAATGATCTTTAGCGGCAATTAATTAACGGCAATAACTTAATTGCCACTAAATATGTGTTTTTGTTCGCAATTACTAATGACAATTACATTCTAGCACTCTTCGTAAATGGTCCTTATAAAGCCTATAGAGACATTAAATCTAATGACAATTAACTAATGGTGGTAAAAGCTTTAAAGCTCTTTGTTGAAGTGCATATCTAATGCCACTAAAAGCTATTTTTGTTATAGGGCGTTAAGAATGAAAATATTTTGGAACTAGGTGTGTGTGGCCTCCATGATCGACAAGATAAGGCAAACGAGACTGAGATGGTTCGACCATATGAAGAGAAGGTGCACATAAGCCCCAGTGAGGCGTTGTGAGTGGCTGACCACAATATGTTTTTTGGAGAGATTGAGGTAGATCAAAGAAGTATTAGAGAGAGATGATTTGATAAGACATGATACAACTCCAACTTTTTGAGGACATGACCTGAGATGGGATGTTATGGAGGTCATGAATTAGGCTTGAAGTGTAGAAGGTAGTTATTTAGCGTTGTTTCGTTTCTTAAAGGGATTTGCTTGGTGTTAGGTTGGTGCACTGGTAACCAAAAATTAAAAGAAATGAATAAATGAAAGCAAATTAAAATATTTGAATCCACGGAATTTACCTTGTGTCCTTAAGGAATTTGATTCACTCACTGTATCCGAGATTTTGGATATGCTAGCGGAGTAGCGGTACCTCAAACACCAATGACTTCGTTGTATGTAAAGACGGATACAAATCACACAAAAAATTGATACATTTTCGATTTGTTAGAAATCTACAGAAGAAGTTCAGAAATTTCATCCAGAAAACTAAGGCTAGCCCTCTGGATTTATAGCCAACAAAAAGGTAGTCTGAAGAGGTGCTTATTGTGACGTATTAGAAAAGTCACAACATATAGAAAAATTTACAACCTATTAAAATAGTCAGAATCCAGCAAAAAGATCCTTTTTCCTAGTGTCTTTTTGCGAAAACACCTCTTCATTTCTTATTCACACCTCCTAAAGCACAAACAGTATGTAGTACTGGAAAATAAGTTTTTCTTCTGTTACCTTACTTTGGATAGCTAATAAAAAAAGAATAGTCAGAATGTAGAGAAAGAGCAGGGCTAGGACTCTGACCTAGAGCACAAACAATGTTTATTAGGGGTAGTCACCTAAATTATAAAGATCACTGAAAGATTAGGATTCGCACCATGTATGTGGCACACAACTTCTTTTGTCGATGTGAATCAACAAATTACAGGAAAATTAGTACAATGGTACAAGCTAATTTCCTGCAAACTCAGAAACAAAATTTTCAACAACAGAATGAAGTAATTAGGTTTACACAAAATACAAAACATGAGATTTCATAGTTCACCTGACCTGTCTCTCTGGTCAACATCTTGAAGGACTACATACATACATACAATATAGGGTTGGCAAATGGGGGCAAGAAATGCGGGGTTGGTTCAAATAATTTTTTACAAAATTGATGTGGGGTTGGCGGGTTGTAGAACTATGTAATAGTTTAAACAACAACATAGTCGGTGTAATCCGACGAGTGGGGTGTGGGAGGTTAGAGTATGCTCAGACCTTACCCCTACTTCATAAAGATAGAGATGTTGTTTCAGATAGACCTTCATCTTGAGTAAAACATCTTAATGCAGTGGTTTAAACAAAAAGGAAAGTAATTAAGTTCTTATTACTAAAATTCCATAGGCATGCAAGCAAAAATGAAAAATTACCGGATTTAGGGAGGATAGAGTATACACAGACCTTAAACCTACCTCGTGGAGGTAGATAGGCTGTTTTAGAAAGGCCCTTGATTCCTAAGGCGTGCAAAGGCATTAAAAATTAGATTCCAAATTATTTGTATGTGGTGGTTAGTTCTAAAAATTAGTGTTACAAGTAGATTCTGTGAAACTACATCAGTTACTCAAATATGGAATTATTTAATTTAGTTCCATATAACTTGACTATTTTCATTTTATGCTGATAAATATATAGTGAGCACAGAGGAGCTTGGGGAGTTATACTTAATATGATACTATAATAGTTACGTGTGCGAAAAACATGTCAATATGCAAAACTAACCCTGTTTTTTAATATCACCACTATAATAGGTAATATTACGTAAATAACTTATCAATTAATAAAAATCTACATATGTCATGCTTAAGATGAACACGTTGCTGTTATAAGAACGTTGATGAGATGCCATATAAGTGTATACAATTTTACCTTTTTGATGACAACAAATTCTAAGTAAAAAAGCTCAAATAGTGATTAATGTGTTCATTCAGAAGCGTGAAATTCCACATAAGCATAATGATATAGTACAAATAGCCGTAAGGGATGGGAATTATAAGATTTGCTCACACTTGAGAAGTTATGCGGCGCGGGACAGGGACAGGGCAAAATCATCGCAGGCTTATGCAGGTTTGTCTTACAACCACACCGCTCCATCTTTCCATCCCCAATGCAGCCTGTCTAGATGATTCGAAAGGCGAATGCAAATTTATACAAGCTGGAATAACATCAACGAAGTGCATAGCAAATTCCATTATTAATGTTGAAGAGTTCCACGGATGAAAAAAAGATGATAGTTTCCTTATTTAATCTTGGGAAATTTGCCCCTCATGAGTTAGCTTTTACCATTCGAACCAATAGAAACAAGTTCAGACTGCATACCTGACTTGTAGCTGCAGTATAGATCTCTTCATTAAACCTCACAACAATTTTTTTATGCTCCTCTTCTCCTTTTTGCCTGGAGACAGGAAGATACTTGTTTATGGTTGCAAGAACAATACAATGAAGGAGTGTATACATAAGCTGCTATTTGGTTAGTTATTTAGGCGCTAATGTCTTTCTTCCTGAAAACAGAAATTTAGGATAGTTGAGAGTAAAGGCATATATATGGTTTTCTAATTAGTCTTAGATGTTCGTTTGGCTGTCTCATGCAAGCTGAATTTTTTTATATGTACTTTTTTCCTTCCTTTTTGGTGCTTTAGTTGAATTGCATATTTGTTCGAACTCTTGTTTTAGAGTTGCCTGCTCCACATTTTTCATATGTGAAAATGTAGATCCAAATCTGCCACTGAGCTTCACGCATATATGAAGCTGCAAGCTCTGGAAAAATGAATATCAATCCATATGGTTGGACGTCATATGGTTCTGGAAGAACACTATATCCTGCACAGGTTTTATGTCATATGGGTTTATTTGATTTTGTGATGCTTTCCTTTTTATGTTTTCTTCTTGCTTATAAATGAAGGTTCAGATACGTCCCTGCCTGTTGTGTGAACCACTGTCAAAAATTTTGTTTAAGCCTATAATTCCAAGTTGGGTGTTGTTGACACCACCAACTTGCAGGGGCGTAATAAAGGATAAAGTCAGTTTAATTTAGTAGTTCCTTCCCTCTAGGACTCTGTTGTATTTAGGCTATATGTAGATATATCCTTTTCTTAGATTATCTTTTTGATGTATAGAATCTATATATACTCAGTCTACAATCAATGAAAAACATCGTACACCGTTCCTTTTATTCCGGCAATAGTATTTTACTTCATAATTACAATGACTATGTCTGGGATAAGACAAAATGGAATAGCAGAACCAATACAAAAGGCAAGCAGTTGAGAAAAGAAAAGTAGCATACCTGTGCTGGTTGAAGGTATTTTTTGGATGCAAAGGAAATTTTCAAATTGTGGATGGTTTTTGTGTCCCGTGAAGGAGATTTTAAAGATCTCTTGAAAAACATGCTGAGGTTAAAAGATGTTGGAAAGAAAGAACATCTGTATGTTGATGTGAAGCAAAAAATGAATGAACAAATAAAAAAGTTTACCTGATAATAAGTAGGGAGAAAAGAGGATAAAGACAAGGAGCCATTAAATAGGCATGGGAAGTAACGCTCCTTCACAAGAAGCGACTGTTGAAAGAAGCCATGTGTTTCTTTTACCCAAGTCGTTCGCTTCAGTTTCTCTTTAAACATAATTTTTTTTACTAATTTTAAAATGGGAGAAAAAACAGAAAAATTAATTTTAAAAAAAGAAATATAAATGATGGATTAAGAGAGTGCCACGTCACCAGGGCTATGCCCTCTTTTCTATAGATATGAAAGACTAAAACTTTTTTCCTCTAAACAGACAACTTACTTCAGTGTACGGGTTGAGGTGGGTGGAGTATACACGGAATTACCCCTACCTAAAAGAGATAGAGAGATAGTTTTTGATAGACCCCTAAATAAATATCAGTAGTTATAAACTGTCATTTCGACTTGACCTATATAAAAGTACAGTGAATTGATCCATTTCAAAAAATTAAAAAATAAGAAAGATTACATCTTGTTGATAATCCTTTGTCGAGAACCAGACAGAAGTTGAGTCTGCCAATCACCCGTAACCATAGCTCCTGCAGCACCATCGGCAACAATCCTGATAGTTAGGGGTGTACAGACTAAACCGTCAAGTCAAACCGAAACGACGAACCAAACCAAACCGAGAAAAAAGCCCGACTTATGGTTTGATTTGATTGGTTTGGCGTTAGAAAAAAAAACGACCATTCTTGGTTTGGTTTGGTGTTGATCAAACAAAAGTCAAACCGAACCCGAATCAAACCGACATTATATATATATATATGTATATATATATATATATATATAATATTCAAACTTTTTATACATAAAATATTAATTATAATCTACTTTTTATATACTTTTTCAACTAGTTTTAGTATTTTTCAATAATTTGAAAGTAGATGTAGATATATATTTAGATTTGGGCCTTTAAGTTGTAATATTTGTCCATTAATTGCTAATTAAAAGATCCAAAACCCAATATAAACTTAAAACTTAAACTTTTCACTCTTCATCTCACTTTTTAGTTTCAAGAGAGTTTTTCGCTCCTCATTTTTCATAATTATGGTTTTTCATTAGCACATGAGTGAAAACATATTTGATCTAGTCTTTGATCACAATATAGTTGTAAAAACTAAATATTATAAAGAAAAAATTGAAAGAAATCGAAAAAACTAAAAAACCCAAAAAATCGACCAAAACCTAAATCGAAAAAAACAATTTTATGTTGGTTTGATTTGGTTTATAGTTTTAATAAACCGACATGATTGGTTTTTTTTTTTTTAATAAAAACCGAACCAACCCGACCTAAGTACACCCCTACCGACAGTACCTTGGGAAAAACCTTTGGCAGTACCCAGGGTAGAACCTCCAACAGCAAACCCAACAGAACCTCCGGCAGCAACCACGACAGCAACTCCAAAAGAATCCACGACAGCAACTCCAAAAAAATCCAAAAAAAATTGCTTCAAAAAGCCTTATTTTTTTTTTTTTTTTGTGTGTGTGTGTGTGGGGGGGGGGGGGTTGACAAATTCATTTATTTTGGACTTCATTCTTACTTGTATCCGTCGTTTTCTCTTTCTTCATAGGTAACAGAGTTCGAGAAGATTTCTACATTTTTTCTTTTTTCTAAAAATTAGGGTTTTTTAGTTAATGATGAAAAAGAATACTTTTAGTTGTATTATCTTCGAGAATGGGTTAACAATTTTTAATTTTGATGCTAAAATCATAGGAAGAACTCGAGAAAACTCTAGTTTTTTTGTTGCAGTGTTCCATTGATTGTCGTGCTATTATTGGATGGTATTTGTAGACTTGTTGTTGGTGGTTTTGGTGGCATTGGTGTTGGTGTTGGTGGTTTTGGTGTTGGTGTTGGTGTTGGTGGTCGTCATAGTGTCATTGGTGGTGTTTGTGGCATTGGTTGGTAGTGTCGGTAATGGTGGTTTTTGTGGGGGTGTCGGTATTGGTGGTGTTTGAAATGTATTTTTTAAAATTTATGCATACATCAATTGTAATGTATTTTTTATTTTTTTCAGTTGTTTATAGGTAAAACAGTCTGCTAAAAGAAAAGAAAGTGAAAGTGGATCAACTTCTGACCACCTAACAAAAAAGGTTAGAGTACAGATGAATTTAGAGGAGCTTCCTAAACAATCTCAGTCAGGGAAAAGCGAAGATAAGGAAAGATATGAAATGATATTGAGGGAGGTGGAAAAGGGTCTGTAGATGGTGATGAGGAAAATGAAAGTTAGGTAGAAGAAAAAGAAGATAAACAAGAAAAGGAGGAAAAAGAAAGTGAGAAAGAGGATGATCAACAACATGATGATAATGCATCACCAATGGGGCGTGAATTAATATCGAAATCCCTACATAAGACTGTCAAAACTATTAGTATTGATAGATTTCAAGTTGCGATGCCGATAGATGACCCTGTAGAACTAACTAGTGATTTTGTACTTAAATGTCGGTTGGTAAAACCTTTTGATTACTTTAGGAAAACTATGAAGAATGAAAACATACACAAACTTTGTCAGAAGAGCTGCTTTGAACACTTTCTTAAGCTGCCTGAGGGAAACACTGCCTGTTTCCAAATGAGCATGGTATATGATCTTCTCAAGTGCAAAATCAAGTACGTGGAGGATGATAAAGATTCAAAGGAGGGAGAAAAAATATGGATGAAATCTGGATCAACTACTGTGGCATGCTAGTTTGTTTTGGCTTGAAAAAGTTTGCCATAGTGACAGGCTTGAGATGTGATCATCCAGAAAAACCTCTCATCAAGGAAACATCCCGCAAAAGGTTCAAGCAAGTAGAACAACCAAACCACCACCATCAAATAGAGGGAAGACATTGCCCGAGCGACCACCCACCAAAACCAACAAACGCAAGGAAAAAATAGATGGGTTATTGTACATTGCTGGACGTGGGTACAAAGATGATAACTTGTTAAAACATCTCAAGGATAAAACCATAAAAAAGAATTACAAGGAGAAATTGTTCTTAGCTTGGTTTCCCCATTCCGTTATATTGGCAAGAGACACCAACAAAGTCATAGAAGATGATTTATTGAAGCTTGCTGCGGATTTTGAGAAATTCAGCAATTATCCCTGGGCTATGACAACTACAACTTGACTATCAAATATTTACTAGCGAAGCTATCCCCAAAGACGATTATATTATATTGCTTTCCTTGGGCTTTCATGGTAAATTTAATCACTATTTGCTTACTCATCCATTAATTTATATTGAATAATTATTATGAATTTTTTTTGCTTACTTTTTGTTTGTAATTTTTAGACTAGGGTATTTGAAGTCATTCCTCCCTACCGAAAGTAGGCCAAGGATTACCCGAATAAGGTTTCTTATCCAAGAATCGTTAGGTGGTTGGCTGCAAAGAGAAACACAAGAATTAAGGAGGCTGATCTCTTTAACCCTTTGTATGATGCAGTACGTCTTCTTTAAAGTAAAATAATATTACTCAAAAAAATATGTTGAAACAGATGTGTCATCTGTTGCGACAGGAGGGTCATTTGTTGCAATAGATTACCCGTCTACTGTAACTGGTGCAATAGATAGGTAATCTGTGGCGGCAGATGATTCAAATGTCACAACAGATTACCCAACTGTTGCTTTGGTTCTATGAACCCGACCCAACAAATTACCCATCTACTGCAAATTATGCAATAGATAGGTATCTGATGCAACATATTGTTAATATCCTTTGACAGATAGATTGACTATTGCAACAGAAATATCATCTGTTGCATAAGTTGTCTGTGTTAACATGTAACCCAACTGACTATAAATTATTATATGATTTAAATGTATTTGTTTTTTTATAGGTATGTATCCATGGATCGTGCCTACTGAGTAGGATTTTGGGATGACTTCTTTTATTACTCTAGGTTTTGTTAATACAATAGCAGACCCAACGGTGGAGTTAATAAAGAAGGAATTGGTTGGAGCAACAACAATAAGAAGAGCCGTTAGGCAAAGTCAGCCTAATGTTGAGGATCTTCATAACTAACCTACTGCAACAGGTGCTTCTTCTAGGGGTGTTTCTGGTGGAATTGTTGATGTTGGTGACAGGTATGCTAATGTTGATGTTGCTTCCAGTTGTGATGATGATTATGTTGATGCTCAAGGAAAAATAAATATGTTTGAAAACACCCCTTTCACAGGTCCCTCTCACTCTTACACCCGTCCCTTCCACATTTACAGTGGTCCCTCTCACTCTTCTTCACCCTCATGCTCTCGTTGCAAATACAAAAAGTGAAAGGACAGACAGGATAAACTCTTTGAAAAAGAAGGGGATATTGCTAAAGTTTTCGAGGAATTAAAATCAAAGAGCGTGTCATACCATCTAAGAAGGTGAGGGATTCATACACTCCTACAGTGGCGGTTAGGAGGAATAAAAGACAAATTAACCAAGTACTCTCCAATCAGAAATAAAAAAAATTGCAACTCCTCCCTTTCTAAAAGTTGTTGAAGTTCACGGGCCATTAAAGAAGGTGGACATATACGCGAAACTTGGCGCCAAAGAGAAGAGGGATCTACGATGGGCCGAGAATTCTAAGCAAGGCGCACAAGATTACCCTATGCATACTTTTTTACTCGACTTCAAGTGTATGATAGATATGTGTACGTGGTATGTGGACAAGGTAAGTTTACTTTTCCTAACTTAGCCATCTAATCTGCTCCATCAACAAGAAGCTATGCAACAGATAACACATCTGTTGCAACAACTGAGTTTTCTGGTGCAACTGGTGGTGGCTTTGTTGCAACATATTACCCATCTATTGCATAAGTTGCGTTAAATCAGTAATTTATGAACAGATGCAGTGAATCCTCTGCAACAGATGGACAATCCGTTGAATCTTTCCACTATGTTTTCCTTTTTAACAATTACTAACCTATTTAAAAATGGACTTCTTATATCACAGTATGTTGAAAATATTACCTGCCTCATAAGGGGTAGACAATTAGCATACCCGGAGCTTATAATGCTATCGATAAGATAATGGATCTCAACTTTTATAAGAATTTCAAGGATAGGTACGATGATCTCACTAAGCTATCATCAACTCCCGGTGCCCTGAGATTTGATTTGTTAGTTTCTGGGTTCCAATGGGATGAACAAATGATTAAATATGTTAGAAGGAAGAGACTATATCCACACGACAAGAGCTGGACCAAGGCAAAGGGAATCTGGCAGTCATGAACGTGAACGTCATACATTATCGGGCTATTATGATACTATTCAAGGAGGGAAATATCAAGGTTTATGATTATAACTTACCTACCTTCGACGAGGCCAATTTTTTTACCAGCATGCAACTATTGTTGGAGTTGTTCCACAACTTGATGAGGCAGAGTAAGCTGATGGATCATTTTTCAGCGGAAGTGTTGAGTAAGCAAACATGGGATTTTGAAGATAGAAACAAGGACATGGACCTTCCAAAAAATAAAACTGCTGCCGCGTGCGGGTCGTACGCGCTTGCACACATCGAATGTTTGCTGACTAGTGTATAAAGAATAATATGTAGAAACACAAACACCATAATAATTTCATATTTCAAGTTCCTTCTATTTACATGTAGTGGCAATTTTTTTGGTCTGATGAAATTTGAATTTTTATAATGTAACAGATTGTTTATCTGTTGTAACTTCTATCTGTTCTGATAGATAGTTTATCTATTGCAATAGGTTGGTTATCTGTTGCATTATGCCGATGTTTCTATCTAAGTCTATCTGTTGTAACAGTGGGAAGACCTGTTTGATAATTTCCAACATATGACCCACATGTTTCAACATATGTCTAAATCTGTTTGATATATTTCAACAATTATGCTTGAATATCCATGTTTTCAACAACGCCAAATTAGTAGCAAATACACCACTATGAAAATTTCAGCAACTAGGCTTGAATATTCATGTGCCCAACAACACCAAACTAGTAGCAATGACGCCAACAATGTAGTATCTTCTTGCTCGATTTTATTTCTCTTCAAAATCCTTAACTTTCTTCAACAAACTCCAGACTACACGATTTTCATGTGAAGGGTGTCATCCTTCATACCAATCAAAATAATTACATCCACCCAATTTCTATAAAAACAAAACCATAATTACAAAATAATTACAAGTCATTAGTTAATCACCTAATTAAATAAAAAGAATATTTTCTTTGAAATCATACAAGTAAAAAACCTATGACTTGGATTTTGTTGAGCCCAAGAAGTCTTCCATAGAGCTTTATGACCACACTTACAATATCAAAAATCTTTATCACAAAAAACAGTGGTAGATGAGCTCGACATTGTCAAGATTAGTTGGAAAAAATGAAAAAAAAGAATGAAGAAAAATCAAATACAAATAATTTAAAGAATTTGGATAGAGAAAAAAGATAATGAAGAAGAAAATTTGGGAATTTAGGGTTAACTTTTAGAAAGAAGATGAATATATAAGACAATGGGAGAAAAATAACTGTAGGGGGCTAAATCAGACGCCAAGTCAGCAAAAATAAGTGTTCAACACACCTTGGATACTTGAATTACACACAAGCTGCCAACAGGGCAAAAAGTGTCAAACTAACAAATTTGATGCCTATTTTAGGTGTTTAAAATGAACACTGTCTACTTAAGGTGCCAAAGTGAAAGATCGCTGCAACTTTAGGTGCCTGTCGTTGGGTTTCACCCTTTTTATTTCAAATCACTTCACTTTATATGTAGTCATAATTTTTTTTGTCTAATGAAAGTTGAATTTTTTTATAATGCTATAGATTGTCTTTCTGTTGTAATAGATATTCTATCTGCTCTGATAGATAGTTTATCTGTTGCAATAGATTTGTCATCTGTTACATTATGTTGATGTTCTATCTAGGTCTATCTGTTGCAATAGTGGGAAGACCTGTTTGATAATTTCCAACAGATGACCTACATGTTACAACATATGTCAAAATCAGTTTGATATTTTCCAACAGAGATGTCGTCTATTGCAATAGATACCTTATCTGTTGCAATATTTGAATCTAGTAATTCATTTCAATTAATAATTTCAAATCTAAGGATAAAATAAAATTCATAGACAACATAAAATAAATTAAAGCCTTCAGAAATTACATGAAATAAATCAACAAATAAATGAATGTATAAAAATTATTATGAGTACAGATCTCAACAATAAATCAACAATTTAAGTTTTGATGCCAACAATTTCTATGGAGAGGTGAGGTTATTATTTTGACAGACTCAAGCTATAAAGATCTACTATATATGGACAAGTTATTATTCATCTGGTGCTATGAAATTCGGCTTTGGTCGTTGGGGATCTTTAATATCGCTTGCGTATGCTTTCTGCACTTTCTTTCCTCTGTATTTCCATAAAAAGAGTAGCATATTAAATAGCATATTGTCAATGTTATTCAATAGTAGATTTTACCGTGATATCCACTTGGAAAGCCGGAATTGTCAATACTAATCACATAGATTCTAAAAAAAAGAAAAATGATAACTCATATGTTTTGGCAAACAGATTATCTTTCTGTTGCAACATATGGATCATATTTTAGAACAAATTAAAACATGAGGAAGACCTGTATTATAATTTCCAACGGATAAACCATTTGTTGCAACATATGACTCATCTGTTTGGAAAATCTGAAACAGTAGGAAGTCTTAATTTAATTTATCCCAATAGATGACCTATCTGCTGCAACATATAGGTCATCTGTTGGTAAAAATAATAGGTAGAGCTGTTTGATTTGCTAAAATAGATGACATATATGTTGCAATAGATACTGGATCTGATGCAATAAATTAGTCAACTATTGCAACAGATGTTTATATCTGTTTTATAATTTTCAGCAGATGTGTTATCGGTTAAACAAATATGTGTTTGTTTGTTAGTTGAAACAGATGTTATATATTCACCTTATTCAGCTCATGATGCTCTCCTATGACCCTTGTACATTGCTCAATAGTGCAACACAAAGACAATGGAGTTGTAATTTTTCTTTTTTGGATGCTTGATAATGCCTTGGAAATTACTTTCCATCTTCTCTTAGCCTTAATATCTAATGGAATGGATGAATATGAAATACTCTTTGATGGAATGAAACCCCTCTTAGATGTCAATTTATTTAAAGAAATAATATAGACACGAATAACATTAATTAGTCCATCATGTTTTGCCTTGCAGTCTTGACATTTGAATGCAGAACATTCGCTAGGAGGGGCAAAATCTGTATAACCAATATGATCATACTAATAATGATTTATTTTAAAAATAGTAAGAGGAACATTATTATCCCCAACAATAGGACCACTACCACCAACAACAGCTCCATTACCACTAATACCATCAACAATAGTATGCTCACCCTCTAAAATTATTATTATTGTGATGCTTTTTGCTCCAAACAATTCCATTTTTATTCTGTCAATGACCTCAAGGTCTAATAAAGTTTGCACAGACCGTAAAGTAAGAAAAAATGGTATCTTCAACTCTCGATTAGTTGAAACAAGCGATGGATGCACAATCTAACATAAATCAGTACATATATTAGAATGATAATTAGATCAATCAAAAAAATTATTAATTAAAACAATAACTTAATTAGAATTAGACATAATGCATCCTTCGGGGGGTTGAAGAGATCAATTTTTTTATATTTTTATCAATTTTGGCTTTCAAACATCTCAAGATTCTTAGACAAAAAACTTCTTCCTTGTAGTTCACTTGTTGTCTAAAATAAGGAATGACTTCAAACGCCTAAGACTATAAAATAACACCAATAAATCAAAAACATTATTGAATTTTAAAAAAAAATCATATCATAATAAAAGAAATATTTACCATGAAAGCCCATGAAAGACTATATAAGTTAACTGTCTTTGGTGCTAATGGAATCAACAAATATTTGATAGTTATTTTGAAGCTTTCATAACCCCAAGGATAACTATTACATGCCTCAAAATCTTCGGAGAGCTTTACTAAACCAAGTGGTATGTTGTTGTTAACGGCTCTCGCCCAAAGAATATTATGTACAAATCAAACCAAGCAAAATGATTGCTTATGCTTCATTGAAAGTCTTTTACCTTTCAAAGATTCTATCAAAATTTTGTTTTTGAAGCTTGGACCAACAAGGGACATCAAGTCTTCATGATCACTCGACTTGCATTTGCCTTTTCCGGGTGTGCGGAGTAATTTTTTGGGTTAGAATAGGTATAACTTGAGAAGGAGAAGAAGGATAAAATTTTAGTCCAGTGACTATGACAAACTCCTTCCAACCAAAACAAATAGGCATGCTACAGTAATTTATCCACACCTCAACCATTTTATTGTTGTTTTCATATATAAATCTACGCTTGAGAAGATCATATATCATTTTCATTTGGAAACGGACATTGTTGTCCTCCAAAAAAATAAGATATTTTCCAAAGCAGCTATCCCTGAAATAAGCATCCAAATTTTGTTCTCGAAGTATTTTTCTAAAGACATCAAAAGATTTTCTCATGGCTAAGTTAACCATGAATTCTCCCGTTAAATCTATGGCACCATTGCACTGCATTTTTACAGGATAACTATCAGTGGTAAAAGTTTTGACCAACTCTTCAGTGGAAGGGCTATTAGCATTTGGATCATATCTTTTGAAAAATTCCCCCTCCCCATGTTCATCACCTTCTGCTTCTGATTGAGATAACACTTGTAAAACAAACTCATAGAATGGTGGATGTAGCCTAACTGCTTTACTTGTTCCTTTACTTTGACTTGATTCGATTTCTATTCTTTTGGGAGCCATATAATCTAAAAATAATAGGAATATAAAATAGATTATAATTGATTAATGCATTGTTAAAAAAGGATAAAAATATATCTATCATATAAAAAAGTAAAATAACAGTTACAACAGATCACATATCTATTGAACTAGGTAGGTTATCTATTGCAACATGTACCTAACCTGTTTCAACAAATAAGTAATCTGTTGCAATAATAAAAATAAATCACTCATCCATTGAAACAAATGAATGGTTTGTGCAGTAGATCACACATCTATTGCAACATATGAGTGATCTGTTGCAACATATAACTAACCTGTTGCAATGGATGAGTAATTTGTTGGAAGTTGCATCAGATGGTAAATCTATTGAATTCGATGGTTAATCTATTGCATCAAATTTTTAATCGAATGATTCCTCTGTTGCATCCGATGTTAAATCTGTTGGATCAGATTTTTAATCTGATGGTAAATCTGTTGCATCAGATGGTTAATCTGTTACATTAGATTTTTATTCGATGGTTAATCTGTTGCATCAGAAGGATTATCTGTTGCATCAGATGGTTAATCTGTTGCATCAGATGGTTAATCTATTGCATCTGAAGGTTAATCTGGCGCAAAAAAAAATAGTAGCATAATTTTTTTCAATAGAACAACAACAATATCACCATTTTTACCAAGAACAAGAACAAATTAACCCAGCAACGGGCACAACACTAAAAATACGAATATCGTTGTTTTGTTTGTACAAACACAAACAACAAAAATCAAACTTCAAAAAAGGCAACAAAAAACAAAAAAATATATTTCACTCCGAAAAGAGAAGAGAAAAAATACTAGAACTTAGGGTTTTATTCAGACCACATTTCAAATTAAAGCAATAAATATTGAAATTGTTCACCAATACTAAAAGAGAAGTTGACTCAAGTTCCTCTTTTTCTTCAAAACTAAAAAGACCATCATATTTTACTTGTGAAAGCAAAAAAGGGACGATGAAGAACTCGAAGCTGTTGTGGGCGGAGAGCAAGGATTTACATCGATTGACGGGTGAAAGTTGAAAAGAAACTTGGAGCCCAACTATTTGTCACCGGAGGTTGAAGTCGCCGGGGATTAAAAGGAGAAATTACAAAACTGTTGGTTGGGAGAAACTATCTCTCTCTCGAGAGAAGAGACGGTGTATTTGGATAGGAGAGGGGTGTGAGTTGATTTTTACTTTTGAAAAGATTAGAAAGTTTTGAAAATATAAATTAAGTCTACAATTAACTTAATCAAGTTTCCTGTTTGACTTTTTAAGTTGGTCAATGTCACCAATCCTTCATTCAAGACTTAAATGACACCTTTTCTTCAATTTTCTCAATTAACTTCATCTATATTGATACAAGAATGACAAGGGAAGCATGAAACACACTCCAAATAATTCCACAATCTTAAGGATCCGAGGACCAAGATGGAGACCACTCTCGGATTCACTATCAACAAGAAGAATACAAGATACAATGGTGTATATAACATCAAAAAACATCTACAAAACGTGAGGAACAAGATGAATATCAATAACCCAAGTTTAGGATTCAATAAAGGACCCAAAACAGTTCACTACACAAGATGACAACAACAAAAGTAAAGGATAGATAGTGAGACCAAGATTATTACAAGATTAAGAACTAAAGAGTGTATTATACTCAAAACCCCCTAATGAATGTAATAATCAAAACCACACTCTTACGGTGACCACCAAGGGAATCAACTCACCTCAAGATCCACCGTTTCCAAGCAAAGATCAATACTAGCTTTTCCAAGCCCTAACTAAGACTAAGTGTTCTACTCTCAAGAGAGAGGATTTTTAATGTTTCAATCTTTCATCTTTTCATCCAAACTAAAGTGGAAAGACCTAAAATGTACTACTTATAGTATATTACAAAATTAGACAAAAAGACCACATTACCCTTAATGACCAAGGGCGGCCTTGGTGTGTTGGAAGACAATATGAATTGTCCAAAATGCCCTTAAGTCTAAGTGACCAAAATGTCCTTAGTAAAGGGAACTAAAACTGTGAACCAACAAAGGTGGTCCAAACCCGAGAGTCCTTAAGTCTTCAAGGCTCCAAGCAATCTTCCACACTCGAGTTTGATCAATGGTAGGCTCAAAACATCCCTTCCAAGTATGATCCCGTGCCCTCCATGCGACCAAAGATTTATTCTTCACATAGTGACTTTGAATGATGTCGTCAAAAGCTAGACGACCATTATTTTTGTATCATCCTCCTCTTCTTGAAAAGGATTCAACCTCGAATCCAAACCTTGCAAAACTGAAGAGAGGGCAAATAAATACAAATTCCTCATGGCATGAGGGTTAGGGTTAGCACAACAAATCATCTCAACATGCAAAGGTTGCACATAGTTGCAATATAACCAAGGATCCTCTGAATTAAATATTAAAATCTCAATAAAAGGTGCACTAAGGATTTGGTTACGGGAATCACCAAGAGATAAAGAAACTACATAGGTCCTAATGGCATCAAATAATCCACAAGTTAGAACTTCCTTCATCTTATTAGCCATAAAACACCATTGCTTCTTTATCTCGTCAAAAGACCACACCAAGGGGGGTATTTCGATTGGTTCTAAAGTCCATAAAATCGATATAGCATTATCACACACACACATGGACATACCAACAAACTTCCTACCTCGACATAAAACAAATCCAAAACTAGCAGGGACATTATCATAGGCAAAAAGGTATTATAGGAAAGAGTCACATGCAAAGGAATTCACCGGTGAAGAATAAGTATTTAAACACATACACATTCTTTCCTTCAAACAACTAGACAACTTGGAATCCACAAGTTGGAATTCATGCAATTTAGGAAAAAGTTTGTCAAACAAGGATGAACATTTAGGAACATTACCCCAAGGAGTCAATGACACCTTTGTCCTCGGGTTTTCAAGAAGGACTACACATTCCTTACCCATAAGAGTACTTTCGTCTTTTAAAAAGAGATTTCCATCTTTAGGAGGAATGTTGTCACACCATAGTGGGTTAGCATATCGGCTATAGCTTCCAAGGCAAGATATACCTTCATTTTCACCACTAGGCTCATTAGGAGTGTTTATATCATCTTCAAATAAGACATTATATCTAAAGAGAGCATGATCTATTTCCCGGGAAGATTCGGAACAAAGACATTCAGCACTCTCTAAAAGCTCAATATCTACTTTTAAAGACATTTCAAGTACAAGATTATCCCAAGAATAGCTCTCGGGTTCACTCCCCTTTTGTTGACCAACATTTTCAAATACTTCACACACTTGATTTTGATTAATCACATCACACACATACTCAAGTGGTGGATAATTTTCACAAATAGGTTGATAAGCACCAATTAGACAAGACGATGTACTTCCGTTCAATATATAGACTTCAACACTAGGTGGACATAAATCGATCTTACAAGAAGAGTCAATTTGGTCATCAATAGGATCAGCTAGTGTATCCACACTCACAACATGTACATCATTAACAAAAGGAAAAGAATCATTAGACTCACAAGTAAGTAAGCTACTACTCACACTCAATGGGCTACTAGCCATACAATTATCATTCATATGCACAAAAGTGTAAGAGTTAGCTATTTTACCTTAAAGTTCTCGAGTCGACTCTCATTTGCCGTGTTGTGAAGGTCCTCCATAAGATTAGGAAGCAACTTCACTTTGGCATTGCTCTCCATCACTTTCCATGTCGGCACCTACACAAATGTCATTAGAAATAGAAGGACAAACAATGTTAGCTCAGTTTGGTGGAAATCCCCTCGCTTCGCTCCACACAACCTCTCCTTTTTCCACTCTCGGATTACCACCTTGCACACCCTTACTCCTCTCAATATTTTGTCTCTCATAAGCATTCGGAATGGAGTAATATTCACTTCTCTTTGCAGCTCGGGCAACATGTATGTCATGAGGTGATTTCGCCACCGGTCTCTTACAACATTAGGCCAATTTTGCACATTTGGAACTCTATGTTGTGCAAACCAATCGGCACCTAAGCATACATGACCGTATGTCAATGGAAGAATATCACACCACACCTCCTCATGGTACTCAAATTGGGACAAGACAACTTTGACCCTCTCGGTAACCTTAAACCCGTCCAAGAAGTATGGAACAAGTAAAGGCTCGTAAAACAATCCCAAGTAGTCAACCATGGATGGAATGATGTAGTTTCTATAGTACCTATCATTTAACACAATGAGGCAGCCCGGTATCCCACAAATGGTCACCTTTCTGGAGTGTACACTCCTTCTTGGATCAACATTGTAAAGGACACGAGTACCACTCAATTTTTGAGATGCATAGACTCTTCTTCTCGTTGAATAACCTCCACTAGAGTTAGCATAACCATTCATACTATATCGATCTTGATAAGAAGTACTACGAGTTGGAGAATATGAATCATCACACTCCTCACGTGTACTCTCATCATAGCTCTCTTAAGCTTTGTGAATGAAAGGGTTATAACTAACACCAAATCTAGGTTTGGAGTGAGAAGTGTAGGACTTCTCACATGCCCCAATGTCATCATAAGATCCATCACGAGGTCTTACATAATCTCCAAAGTAACGATAAGCACTAGGCACATCATTTACCTCATTTTCTCCCTCAAAACAAGTAACTTTCAAATCTGCCCATGTTTTGTTCATGGCAATTTTCATAGCCTCCACAATTTTCCTCATCTTCGTAGCCATAAAACCCCTCGCTACAATCATAGTCTCCCATGTTGTAGTCATAATAATCCCTGGCTATCGAAGACATGTTCCCCTTATATCACCTTTGTACCTACACAATGAACAAACAAGATTAGTAGTAAAAGCTTCCCACTAACACTCTTATTCACACACTTTTGTGATCCTCACAATTGGAGCGGCGAATATTGAAAGTTGCTTATACTCCGGTAGTCAATGAGATGTCAATTCTACTTGGCGGCCGGAATAGATTCTTGTTTGACCAAATCAAGACTCAAAATAAAATTTTACTTACAAACTTGAAACAAAGAAGTTACTACGAGTTAAAAAAATTGAAAAAAAACACACAAATAATGAAGACACGAAAGAAACGGATTCAATAATTAATCTAGAACTAAGTAGGTGATTACTAGTTGTTAATTAATTCTAGAATCAAGACATGAAACTAATGAAACAATAAAATGAAACTAAGAATCTAAAATTTTGAGCTCAAAAATATTGCGTGAACAGTAGCAGTGATGACGTGTTAGCCACGTATTGGTTCGGTTTTATCAAGTGGTTATTCTCAAATGTTCAAGTCTTGGTCAAAAATTAATTTGGATTGGTGGAATTTGTTTTAGGAGGAAAAATAAGTCTTGGAGCCTTTTTCAATTTTCAAGACTTGACTTTTTCTTGTTCTTCTCCTTAAAACATGGACCCTTGTTTCATGGAAAGTGGTTGAGATGTGGTGTAAAGTCTTTTGGGGGTTGGGGGTCTTTCAAGACTAACAATTCTTCACCTTTTTCCCTTCACCTTTATAGATCTAGCATTCACTTTATTTTAACAAGGTATGAAGGTTGGGAAGAACATGAAGAACACTTCAACAATCACCAAGAACAATAAAAAAATAACTACCAAGATCCACAATACAACCACACGGCCAACTCCAAGACAATAATGTTTTCACACGGCCAAGACTACAAAACCACCAACAACGGCCAAGTCTCTTTAGTGTTGCATTTCAGTTTTTTTTTAATAAGAGATGAAGGTTGTGAAGAACTTCAAGAACAACAACAATGCTCTTTTAAACAAAAATAACCACACACACGGCCAAGTCAAGTTTCTCAACAACAATGTCTACCACACGGCCTTACTTGTTCACAAATACATCAATCTTTAAAACTCAAATCTAGATCGACTCAAAGTGTTAGTGAAGAACAAAACTAACACCACAAACACACAAGACAAATAAAAGACTCCTAGACCTAGAATCAAGAGAAAATCTCTCCCAAGAACACCACAAGAACACATTTTTCGGCCAAGAACACAAAATGGACAGATTGCGATTTTTCTAGAATTTTCAGATTTCAACTTTTTTTATTTATTTTTATTTTTCAAGTGAGCTAGCCCAAGATTTGATCTTGTAGGAATAAGATCAATCCATGATTTGATACCAAATGATACAAGAATGACAAGGAAAGCACGAAACACACTCCAAATCAGTCCATAATCTTAAGGATCCGAGGACCAAGATGGAGACCACTCTCGGATTCACTATCAACAAGAAGAATACAAGATACAATGGTGTATATAACACCAAAAAACGTGAGGAACAAGATGAATAACAATAACACAAGTTTCGGATTAAATAAAGGACCCAAAATAGTCCACTACACAAGATGACAACAACAAAAGTAAAGGATAGATAGTGAGACCAAGATTATTACAAGATTATGAACTAAAGAGTGTATTAAACTCAAAAACCCCTAATGAATGTAATAATAAAAACCACACTCTTACGGTGACCGCCAAGGGAATCAACTCACCTCAAGATCCACCATTTCCAAGCAAAGATCAATACTAGCTTTTCCAAGCCCTAACTAAGACTAAGTGTTCTACTCTCAAGAGAGAGGATTTTTAATAGTTCAATCTTTCATCTTTTCATCCAAACTAAAGAGAAAAGATCTAAAATTCACTACTTATAGTATATTACAAAATTAGACAAAAAGACCACATTACCCTTAATGACCAAGGGTGGCCTTGGTGTGTTGGAAGACATTATGAATTGTCCAAAATGCCCTTAAGGCTAAGTGACCAAAATGTCCTTAGTAAAGGGAACCAAAACCGTGAACCAACAAAGGTGGTCCAAACCCGAGAGTCCTTAAGTCTTCAAGGCTCCAAGCAATCTTCCACACTCGGGTTTGATCAATGGTAGGCTCAAAACGTCCCTTCCAAGTATGATCCCGTGCCCTCCATGCGACCAAAGCTTGATTCTTCACATAGTGACTTTGAATTATGTCGTCAAAAGCTAAGACGACCATTATTCTTGTATCATATATTAACCAAATGTCACAATATTATATGATTAAGTAATTAATTAAATTACTATAAAAGATAAAATGATGACATAAAAGTAATTAATTGAAAAGATTAAAATTAAGTTGGAAACTTTTGTGAGGACTACCAAAGTCCTTAGATTGTGTCTTATATATAATAGTAAATTCTGAGTATTTTGGGCTTCCTTTGCATCAAAATCTTTGGGCCCCCGGATTATACATTTACTAGTGAAGTAGCCGCATGAAAATTTCTCCAAAGTGAGAGTGGTGGATAAGCCTGATTATATTATATGAGGTATAGTGTTGGACAGTTTAGATTTTTTTGTCCAAAAGATGAGTGACCGAAATATGGATGTTGAGGTACATTCATGGTTATAGTAGGAGAGGTAATGATAACGCTACACCAAAAATGATCTTTAGCGGCAATAAATAAACGACAATAACTTAATTGCCACTAAATATTGTTTTTGGAGGCAATTACTAGTGACAATTACATTCTAGCACACTTCGTAAATGCTCCTTATAAAGCCTATAGAGACATTAAATCTAATGACAATTAATTAATGATGGTAAAAGCTTTAAAGCTCTTTGTCGAAGTGCATATCTAATGCCACTAAAAGCTATTTTTGTTATAGCATGTTAACAATGAAAATATTTTGGAGCTAGGTGTGTGTGGCCACCATGATCGACAAGATAAGACAAACGAGACTGAGATGGTTCGAACATATGGAGAGAAGGTGAACATAAGCCCCAGTCTGGTATTGTGAACGGCTGACCACAATATAGTGAGAAGGTGCACTAGGTAGGTTATCTGTTGCAACATATACCTGGCCTATTGCAACAGATATAATCTGTTGCAACAATAAAAATAAACCACTCATCGTTTGAAACAAATGATTGGTTTGTGAAATATATCACACATCTATTGCAACATATGAGTGATCTGTTCCAACATATAACTAACCTGTTGAAATGGATGAGTAATCTGTTGCAACAACAAAAACAGATCACTCATCTATTGAAACAAATGACTGGTCTGTGCAATAGATCACATATTTGTTGCAACTTATGAGTGATATGTTAGAACAGTTATTAACGGTCAATATTGTTTTGATTTTTCCAACAGAAGGGTCGTCTATCGTGACAGATGAATGATCAATTGAAAAAATCAAGTCTAGGACATGTCTTGTTGGAATAGTTGATAGGATTTTATCCAACAGAAGGCTCATCTGTTGCATTAGATTTTTAATTCGATGGTTTCTTCATTGCATCAGATGGTTAATTTATTGCATCTGATTTTTAATCAGATGGTTACTCCGTTGCATCCGATGTTAAATCTGTTGCATCAAATTTTTAATCTGATGGTAAATCTGTTGCATCAGATGGTTAATCTGTTACTTTTGATTTTTATCCGATGGTTAATCTGTTGCATCAGATGGTTAATCTGTTGCATTTGAAGGTTAATTTGTCGCAAAAAAAAAATAGTAGCATAGTTTTTTTCAATAGAACAACAACAATATCACCATTTTTACCAAGAACAAGAACAAATTAACCCAGCAACGGGCGCAACACCAAAAATACCAATATCGTTGTTTTGTTTGTACAAACAGAAACAACAAAAATCAAACTTCAAAAAAGGCAACAAACAACAAAAAAATATATTTCACTCTGAAAAGAGAAGAGAAGAAATACCAGAAATTAGGGTTTTGTTCAGACCACATTTCAAATAAGAGCAATAAATATTGAAATTGTTCACCAATACTAAAAGAGAAGTTGACTCAAGTTCCTCTTTTTCTTCAAAACTAAAAAAACCATAATTTTTTACTTGTGAAAGCAAAAAAGGGACGATGAAGAACTCGAAGCTGCTGTGGGCGGAGAACAAGGATTTCACGTCGATTGACGGTTGAAAGTTGAAAAGAAACTCGAAGCCCAACTATTTGTCGCCGGAAGTTGAAGTCGCCGGGGATTAAAAGGAGAAATTGCAGAACTGTTGGTTGGGAGAAACTGTGTCTTTCTCGAGAGAAGGGACGGTTGATTTGGATAGGAGAGGGGTGTGAGTTGATTTTTACTTTTGAAAAGATTAGAAAGTTTTGAAAATATTAATTAAGTCTACAATTAACTTAATCAAGTTTCCTGTTTGACCCTTTAAGTTGGTCAATGTCACCAATTCTTCATTCACAACTTAAATGACACCTTTTCTTCAATTTTCTCAATTAACTTCATCTATATCAATCAAATGTCACAATATTATAGGATTAAGTAATTAATTAAATTACTATAAAAGATAAAATCAAGACATAAAAGTAATTAATTGTAAAAATTAAAATTAAGTTGAAAACTTTTGTGAGGACTACCAAAGTCCTTAGATTGCCTCTTATATATAATAGTAAATTCTGAGTATTTTGGGCTCCTTTGCATCAAAATCTTCGGGCCCTCGGATTATACATTTACTAGTGAAGTAGTCGCATGGAAAGTTCTACAGAGTGAGAGTGGTGGTTAAGCCAATTATATTGTATGAGAGTGACCGAAATGTGGATGTTGAGGTAGACTCGTGGTTATAGTAGGATAGGTAATGAAAACGCTACTCCAAAAATGATCTTTAGCGGTAATTAATTAACGGCAATAACTTAATTGCCACTAAATATGTGTTTTTGGAATCAATTACTAATGACAATTACATTCTAGCACTCTTCGTAAATGGTCCTTATAAAGCCTATAGAGACATTAAATCTAATGACAATTAACTAATGGTGGTAAAAGCTTTAAAGCTCTTTGTTGAAGTGCATATCTAATGCCACTAAAAGCTATTTTTGTTATAGTGCGTTAAGAATGAAAATATTTTGGAACTAGGTGTGTGTGGCCTCCATGATCGACAAGATAAGGCAAACGAGACTGAGATGGTTCGAACATATGAAGAGAAGGTGCACATAAGCCCCAGTGAGGCGTTGTGAGTGGCTGACCACAATATGTTTTTAGGAGAGATTGAGGTAGATCAAAGAAGTATTAGAGAGAGATGATTTGACAAGACATGACACAACTCCAACTTTTTGAGGACATGAACTGAGATGGGATGTTATGGAGGTCATGAATTACGCTTGAAGTGTAGAAGGTAGTTATTTAGCGCTGTCTCGTTTCTTAGCGGGATTTGCTTGGTGTTAGGTTGGTGCACTGGTAACCAAAAATCAAAAGAAACAAAAAAATGAAAGCAAATTAAAATATTTGAATCCACGGAATTTACCTTGTGTCCTTAAGGAATTTGATTCACTCACTGTATCCGAGATTTTGGATATGCTAGCGGAGTAGCGGTACCTCAAACACCAACGACTTCGTTGTATGTAAAGACGGAAACAAATCATACAAAAAATTGATACATTTTCGATTTGTTAGAAAATCTAGAGAAGAAGTTCAGAAATTTCATCCAGAAAACTAAGGCTAGCCCTCTGGATTTATAGCCACCAAAAAGGTAGTCTGAAGAGGTGCTTATTGTGACGTATTAGAAAAGTCACAACGTATAGAAAAAATTACAACCTATTAAAATAGTCAGAATCCAGCAAAAAGATCCTTTTTCCTAGTGTCTTTTCGCGAAAACACCTCTTCATTTCTTATTCACACCTCCTAAAACCCAAAATATGAATCAAAGAAAAATTTGGAGAAAGGCAAAAAAGAGAGAGCATTAAAATATTGAGAAAAAACGTGACCTATGTTTGTACAAGTGTTGCTAAAAGATGACATAGAGAACAACTTAGAAGAGATGGATATTTCAACTTATCAAGGATTTTAATACTCAAGAATGAACTAGAAGAAAAACAAATAAAAGCACGAAAAAAGGAAAATAAAAGAAAAATATCAAAGAAAGGAAAAAGAAACAAAAGAGAAGCATTAAAACAGGAGCCAAAAAGGAAAAGAATGAAACAAGAAGAACAGAAAAAGACATGAAAAACAAAAGAGCAACAGAAAAATGAGATTTTAGTGAAATGAGAGAGGACGTGTATTCAAACTAAAGACCTGGTTAGCAGTGGTGCCCACGGTTATCAACGGAGTCTAAGTAATTTATCAGAATAATTTCAGTACTTCACATAATTTAGGTAGGAGTACATGGTTCACGTGAATCCATACTCCACGTAAATCTGCCCCTGCATGCACTAAACACTCATCAAGTTAATTACAAAAACTCAATTCCTCAAAAGAAGAACCCGACCTATGGATGCTAGAAGTAGAAATACCAAAACAACCAGAACCATTCCTACATAACCCTGTCCATGAGAAGTACCACCAAATCTATCAAACTCGGAAGCAGTATCTTGCGAATGGAGCCCATCATAGGTGCCTAACAAGCATATGTCTTTTGTGCCTGTTATGATGAAACGTGAAAGACATAATTAGTAACTTAAAGAGTAAATTGCAAAAGATCATTAACTTTTGCACAATGACAAACATAGAATAAAACTAAGGAGATCATTTATATAAAACACAAGAGATTTATAAATGGCATAAATTGCAAGCGATCATTAACTTTAACACATTAGATCACAGAACAAAATAGGAAAAGAATTCTAGTGTTGAGGAAGAAAGTCATGCTCAAAAGTAGAAAGAAATCAGTTCAATCACAACCAAGGAAAAGACATAAATAAACAATTAACATAGTAAATATATGAACACATATATTACCTTCCACTATAAAAAACTACCAACGATCAATGTTCCAATGAAACTCGGATGTATCAAATCCATGACAATAAAATTAGGAAGGCCTAGATCATTTTTAGAAAGGAAAAGAGACTAACATCATGATCATGTCTATATAACAGTGACACACAAAGGATAAAATGAGTCGTCATCTAAGATGACTCTCTCACTTAAGAAGGTATAGACATGATGATTGTGGGTACTAAAAGAGTCTTAAAATCCATTAAACAGTTAATCATTTCAGGGACATAAATTCTCTTGGCATAAATGCACATTTAACTAAAAAAACCAAACCCTTATCATTGAGCTCCTATAAAGAAATCTCCCTCAGACTAGATCTGCATTACTAATATTTGCTAAGTTAATGTCGCAAATTTCATGACTGCATTCCCATGACGATAGGTCAAAATAAGATTAAAAAATCTTAAAAACATAATAAAACTAGAAGAAATTACAAACAAGAAACAAATAAACACGCATATTGTAGTATAACAAAACTCATTGCTTTGTGAAAATTGATCCGAAAATACAAAAGAGAACATTGACTAAGTTCCTTATTAGACAAATGACAACAGTATGTAGTACTGGAAATGTCACGACCCGAGCCTAGGCCCTAGCCGTGACGAGCATCCCGAACCATGAAGGCCCGGAACACCCATTCTCTATCTGGTTATCATGCACAACATTCATAATCATAATAAAATGCGGAATTAAAACTGAGTACGGAAAACATGGTCAAATCCTGCAATATTTTTGAATAATACTATCTGACATCAGTCTGCGAAATCTCTACTAAGAACATAAACCTTTGTCTGAAAAGAAGCTGGGACAAGGCCCCCAGTAAACCAAAAACATAATAAATAAGATAGTGTCTGACATAATTAGGCCTTCCGAATAATAGAAGGCTCACCACTGTGAGATCAAGTCTGCAAACCCAAGAATGTCTACTGAGTAGCTGGACCCCTAGACTGTGCCTCAGGACCTGGAAGGAGGGGGGGGGGGGTCAGCACAAAAGTACTGGCACGCGAAGCAATCCAAAAGTAGTATAATGGAACATACATATATATATATATATATTAAGGGAAAGCAATTTTTCATCAAGACATCATGTATAAAACTGTTTCTGAAAAACACATGGGCACTTTCTGAAAACATGCAACCTGTCTGTTCATTTCAAATCATGATCTGTGTTTTACTTCTGAGTTAGGTGGTATTCCCCTACAAGTATGAATATTCCACGGGCTGTATGGAATCCGCCATTGACTCGGCGGGGAAGCCCCCAACCCAAGTGTGCCGCAAGGGTTGGAGTGTCTGAGTTTGATACGCCACAGGACATTTAAGTCAGCGCATAATAATATACCCGGGTCGGCAAACCACGGTTTTAGGCAAAGAGTTGTCTGAAACTCCCGCCTTCTTCAGGGAACCACCTAAGCTCTCTTTATGCCCTATTTTAGCCTTTTCTGAACATGTATCATTCTGAAATTTCTAAATCATGAGAGTCTGATAAAAATCTAATTTCTGAACTAGTCTGTGTCTGTTATGGCATTTGTCTGAGTTGGTATCGTCATACCAAGACTTGCAAGTCCTATTTCTGAGCCATAATGTATTATGCAAGAGCTTTCATTCAAAACATAGTTTAGACCACCAAAACATGTAATTTGCATTAAAGATGTCATGTTTCGAAACTCAAGTCAAATCCATGCAAAACTTTCATCAAACATATGGTGGTCATGTGCATTTTTGGAAAAACCATGCATTCTTTCATTACATGCATATTCAACATTCACAACCCTCTCTTTCGTGTTCAAAACATTGTATATTACGTGAAACATGGAAAAATTTACATTAAGAGAGAGGTTTCATGAAAATCATGCTCTAAATTCATATTTCAGGACAAACGCATATATATATATACATATAACTTTCAAATCACTTTGGGGGAAAGCCAAAAGGCCAAAACAATATCATTAAAGCTTCTGAAACATGAGTATGTACATGAATTCGAAAACCCAATCCTTAAAACATGATTTCTATGCCCATGAGATTTTAGGAAAACCCCGCGTACCTTATTCTCCACGAATTTTTGGTGTCTATCGAAGCCTACGTCGAGAGGATTCCGAATCTGTAATTTGTTTCACGAAGAAGTTTCGGAATGATCGGTCCTTCAAGCTTATTTTCTCAAACCCTAGTTGCTCCTTCTCTTAAGTTCTTGAAGGATTAGATTTTGGGATTTTATAGGAGGCTTCAATGTTGTTAATAGGCCCAAATCCGTTTAGGAGTGGGTAAGGACGATTTTGGGTTTTGTAAGGACTAACTTGCACTTAAAGTAACTCAAAACGGAGTGTTTTCATCACCTAAAACCATAAGTATGCGCCGCCCTTTGCATTGCCTAAATTTACATAGGCGCCGCCCTATTCATCGCCTATATTTGCATAGGCGCCGCCCTATGCATCGCCTATATGTGCATAGGCGACACATTCAACTTTGAAAGGCCATAACTTCTTCACCGGGTGTCCGTTTTAGGCGAATTTGGTATCGTTGGAAAGATTATTCAATTATATACAATTTGGTATATAGTAGGCCACCCAGTTCATTATATACAATGAGTTATGGTCAATAGAATTTGACACAAATTACAACGTCCACTAAAACTTAATCGATCAAAATGGTTTTAACTCGTCCTTGAGTTGAAGGACTTCTATGGTCTAAATTCATGCTCAAATGGATTCACATACTACAAACTTGATTAACATGCCAAATTGACATAGGATTTAAGGCTCGGGGATTATCAACGCATCAGAGTCATATATTTTATTCTAGCCCGAAATGCGGGGCGTTACAGGAAAATAAGTTTTTCTTCTGTTACCTTACTTTGGATAGATAATAAAAAAAGAATAGTCAGAATGTAGAGAAAGAGCAGGGCTAGGACTCTGACCTAGAGCACAAACAATGTTTATTAGGGGTAGTCACCTAAATTATAAAGATCACTCAAAGAATAGGATTCGCACCATGTATGTGGCACACAACTTCTTTTGTCGATGTGAATCAACAAATTATAGGAAAATTAGTACAATGGTACAAGCTAATTTCCTGCAAACTCAGAAACAAAATTTTCAACAACAGAATGAAGTAATTAGGTTTACACAAAATACAAAACATGAGATTTCATAGTTCACCTGACCTGTCTCTCTGGTCAACATCTTGAAGGACTACATACATACATACAATATAGGGTTGGAAAATGGGGGCAAGAAATGCGGGGTTGGTTCAAATAATTTTTTACAAAATTGATGCGGGGTTGGAGGGTTGTAGAACTATGTAATAGTTTAAACAACAACAACAACAACATAGCCGGTGTAATCCGACGAGTGGGGTGTGGGAGGTTAGAGTATACTCAGACATTACCCCTACTTCATAAAGATAGAGATGTTGTTTCAGATAGACCTTAAGCTTGAGTAGAACATCTTAATGCAGTGGTTTAAACAAAAAGGAAAGTAATTAACTTCTTATTACTAAACTTCCATAGGAGTGCAAGCAAAAATGAAAAAATACCGGATTTAGGGAGGTCAGAGTATACACAGACCTTAAACCTACCTCGTGGAGGTAGATAGGCTGTTTTAGAAAGGCCCTGGATTCCTAAGGCGTGCAAAGGCATTAAAAATTAGATTCCAAATTATTTGTATGTGGTGGTTAGTTCTAAAAATTAGTGTTACAAGTAGATTCTGTGAAACTACATCAGTTACTCAAATATGGAATTATTTAATTTAGTTCCATATAACTTGACTATTTTCATTTTATATTGATAAATATATAGTGAGCACAGAGGAGCTTGGGAAGTTATACTTAATATGATACTATAATATTTACGTGTGCGAAAAACATGTCAATATGCAAAACTAACCCTGTTTTTTAATATCACCACTATAATAGGTAATATTACGTAAATAACTTATCAATTAATAAAAATCTACATATCTCATGCTTAAGATGAACACGCTGCTGTTATAAGAACATTGATGAGATGCCATATAAGTGTATACAATTTTACCCTTTTGATGACAACAAATTCTAAGTAAAAAAGATCAAATAGTGATTAATGTGTTCATTCAGAAGCGTGAAATTCTACATAAGCATAATGATACAGTCCCAATAGCCGTAAGGGATAGTAATTACAAGATTTTCTCACACTTGAGAAGTTATGCGGCGCGGGACAGGGACAGGGAGAAATCTTCGCAGGCTTATGCATGTTTGTCTTACAACCGCACCACTCCATCTTTCCATCGCCAATGCAGCCTGTCTAGATGATTCGAAAGACGAATGCAAATTTATATAAGCTGGATCAACATCAACGAAGTGCATAGCAAATTCCATCATTAATGTTGAAGGGTTCCACGGATGAAAAAAAGATGATAGTTTTCTTATTTAATCTTGGCAAATTTTCCCTCATGAGCTAGCTTTTACCATTCGAACCAATAGAAACAAGTTCAGACTTCATACCTGACTTGTAGCTGCAGTATAGATCTCTTCCTTAAACCTCACAACAATTTTTTTAAGCTCCTCTTCTCCTTTTTGCCTGGAGGCAGGAAGATACTTGTTTATGGTTGCAAGAACAATACCATGAAGGAGTGCATACATAAGCTGCTATTTGGTTAGTTATTTAGGCGCTAATGTCTTTCTTCCTGAAAACATAAATTTAGGATAGTTGAGAGTAAAGGAATATATATGGTTTTCTAATTAGTCTTAGATGTTCGTTTGGCTGTCTCATGCAAGCTGAATTTTTTTATATGTACTTTTTTCCTTCCTTTTTGGTGCTTTAGTTGAATTGCATATTTGTTCGAACTCTTGTTTTAGAGTTGCCTGCTCCACATTTTTCATATGTGAAAATGTAGATCCAGATCTGCCACTGTTTTTGTTCAACTATAACAATCGTGAGCTTCATGCATATATGAAGCTGCAAGTTCTGGATAAATGAATATCAATCCATATGGTTGGACGTCAGATGGTTCTGGAAGAACACTATATCCTGCACAGGTTTTATGTCATATGGGTTTATTTGATTTTGTGATGCTTTCCTTTTTATGTTTTCTTCTTGCTTATAAATGAAGGTTCAGATACGTCCCTGTCTGCTGTGTGAACCACTGTCAAAAATTTTGTTTAAAACTATAATTCTTGATAACTATTACAACGAGAACCTTTTCCTGTTTGAGCTAGATCATGTTCAAGTTGGTAAATTGATGTCTAAGTTCTCACCTCATGCATTGGCTCAAATAGAAGCATGCAGGAGATGCATGAGCTGAGAACTTAGAGATCAATTTACCAACTTAAACATGATCTAGCTCAAACAGGAAATATTGATCGTTGTAATAGTTATCCAGAATTATAGATTTAAACAGAATTTCCAACAGTGGTTCACACAACAGAAGAGGATGCATCTGAACCTTCATTTATAAACAAGAAGAAAGAATAAAAAAAGAAAGCATCACAAAAGCAAATAAACCCATATGAAGAAAGCATGACATAAAACCTGTGTAGGATATAGTGTTCTTCCAGAACCATTTGACGTCCAACCATATGGATTGACATTCATTTTTTCGGAGCTTGTAACTTCATAGATGCCATAAAGCTCCCGATTGTTGTAGTTGAACAAAATAGTGGCATGCCTGGATCTACAGTCTTCACATATGAAAAATGTGGAGCAGGCAAACCTAAAACAAAAACGCAATTCAACTAAACCGCAAAAAGGGAAGGAAAAAAGTACATAAAACAAAATTCAGCTCGCATGAGACAACCAAAAGGATATCTAAGACTAATTAGAAAACCAAATATATGACTTTACTCTCAACTTTCCTAACATTTTTGTTTACAGGAAGAAAGACATTAACACCTAAATAACTAACCAAATAGCTACTTATATATACACTCATTCATGGTATTATTCTTGCAACCAAATATGACACCACCAAGTTGTTTTTTCGTCAAAAATCTAAATCCTCTGTTGTTCTTTCTCTGCTTGGTTGATGACGTCATGGAAACAATTAATATAGATAATCATCATGACAATTCTAGAAATATGAAATTCTATTCCAAGCAAGATTCACAGCACATAAACATAATGATACTGTACAGAGAGTCGTGGGGGATAGTAATTGAGAGATTTGTCTCACACTTGAGAATTTACGCGGGGCGGGGTGCAGAGCAAATGGCACCATTAATGTTGAAGAGTTGCACGGATGAAAAAGGATGGACGTCCCTCATGAGCTAGCTTTACCATTCGAACCTAACATGTAGCAGCAGTATAGATCTCTTCCTCAAACCTCAAAACAATTTTTTTAAGTTCCTCTTTTCCTTTTTGCCCAGAGACACGAAGATGCTTCTTTAAGGTTTCCATTCTATAAAATATATCAACAAAATCTCGATAAGAGCTTAATCACGATAAATGCTTCTCGATATTGATGAGCGGAAGATTAGGAAGAATTGAAATGGCATGGATTAACATCAATGCGCTTAAACAGAAATGTTCAATATAGTGATCGCACCTTCCATAAACAAATGACCATCATATAGATGTATAGCTTTCTGAATGGAAAGGTTTATGTCTTTGAGAATTTGAACAATTTTCGGAAGAATTCATGTACTTGGGTTCTTTCAATAACTAAGAAGTAATGTAGACTGCTTAAATATAACTTCTTGTCTTCAACTATTGATCAGAACATCTTGACAACATAAAAATAAGGAGAACAAGACTAATCAAAATGGTTTTAAGTTTAATCTTACAGAGTGTTGAGTCCAAAATTTAAATGCGCCTATTTAATTGACCTCGGTTATTGCTAGAGAGTGAAGGCATAATTAATTGACTTAGTAAAGGAATTCAAATGCTTCAGAATCGTCATTGCTGAGCATGATACTTTAGTAGAAATGATAAAGAATAATTAGAAAAGTTGTTCTTCAGGTTCAGGAAATAGTTTTTTTTTTTTTTGTGGGATGCGGCTTATAGAAATTTGCAGATATTAAACTTGGCTCTATAGCACAAGCATCACCTTATGTCACATATTGTATAGTAATAGTAATAATTCATTTTTTTCATATCAAAATAAGTGCCAACTGAGTTGACAAATTCCACACACGTGCATAATTCACACATTACAATGACTATGGCTGACACAAGACAATACGGAATAGCAGAACCAACACAACAAGCAAGCAGTTGAGAAAAGAGCAAATCCCATAGACGATGCATAATGCACACATTACTAATAAAGGATAAAATCAACTTCTATTTTTAAATTTCAAATTTAGTAGTTCCTTCCCTTTAGGACTGTGTTGTATTTTGTTATATATAGATAAGTATTATTCTTTTCTTAGTTTATCTTTATGCTGTATGGAATCTATATATACTCAGTCTACAATCAATGAAAAGTATCTTTCCGTTTATTCCAGTAATAGTATTATACTTGATATGGGATCGAGTATAATTCTTTCAATAAGTTCTCCCATTCTTCCCATCAAAATGACCACAAATGTGTTCAGATGCCAACACCACAATTGTCCAATTTAATTCCGTTACCCAGTTACCAATCAAACTAACGGGCAGCCACAATTATTTCCTTTGGAAAACACAAGTGTCCATGCTTATGCGTGGTCACAACCTTAGCTTTATGGCCATCTCGACGGTTCTCGCCCTACCCCTACTCGCACAGTGGCTCAAAATAATAAGGAAGTCTAAAATAGTGAATTTGTTTCATTGTATCGCCAAGATCAGCTTATTCAAAATCCCATCTTGGCCTCAGTTGATCTTTCACTTGCTGCTACTGTTGCCTTGGCATCCACCGCCAAGGCTGATTGGAATGCTTTGCACACTGCATATGCCAACAAATCGCCAACAAGAATCTTTAGTTTGCGTGATCGTCTGGCTCGTCTCTCGAAGGAAGCCCTTTCCATCGTTATGAAGTTCTATTTCAAGAGTCTCCAAAGTATGAACCCTTAGAGTTTTTGGTTGTTTATGCTACCAACAATATTCCATGTTGGGTGTTGTTGACACCACCAACTTGCAGGGGCGTAATAAAGGATAAAGTCATCTTAATTTAGTAGTTCCTTCCCTCTAGGACTCTGTGCTGGTTGAAGGTATTTTTTGGATGCAAAGGAAATTTTCAAATTGTGGATGGTTTTTGTGTCCCGTGAAGGAAATTTTAAAGATCTCTTGAAAAAAATGCTGAGGTAAAAAGATGTTGGAAAGAAAGAACATCTGTATTCTGATGTGAAGCAAAAAATGAATGAACAAATAAAAAAGTTTACCTGATAATTAGTAGGGAGAAAAGAGGATAAAGACAAGGAGCCATTAGATAGGCATGGGAAGTAACGCTCCTTCACAAGAAGCGACTGTGGAAAGAAGCCATGTGTTTCTTTTACCCAAGTCGTTCGCTTCAGTTTCTCTTTAAACATAATTTTTTTTCCTAATTTTAAAATGGGAGAAAAAATAGAAAAATTAATTTTAAAAAAAGAAATATAAATGATGGATTAAGAGAGTGCCAGGTCACCAGGGCTATGCCCTCTTTTCTATAGATATGAAAGACTAAAACTTTTTTCCTCAAAACAGACAACTTACTTCAGTGTATGGGTTGAGGTGGGTGGAGTATACACGGAATTACCCCTACCTAAAAGAGATAGAGAGATAGTTTTTGATAGACCCCTAATTAAATATCAGTAGTTATAAACTTTCATTTCGACTTGACCAATATAAAAGTACAGTGAATTGACCCATTTCAAAAAATTGAAAAATAAGAAAGATTACATCTTGTTGATAATCCTTTGTCGAGAACCAGACAGAAGTTGAGTCTGCCAATCACCCGTAAGCATAGCTCCTACAGCACCATCGGCAGCAATCCCGACAGTTAGGGGTGTACAGACTAAACTGTCAAGTCAAACCGAAACGACGAACCAAACCAAACCGAGAAAAAAGCCCGACTTATGGTTTGATTTGATTGATTTGGCGTTAGAAAAAAAAAACGACCATTCTTGGTTTGGTTTGGTGTTGATCAAACAAACGTCAAACCGAACCCGAATCAAACCGACATTATATATATATATATATAATATATTCAAACTTTTTATACATAAAATATTAATTATAATCTACTTTTTAAATACTTTTTCAACTAGTTTTAGTATTTTTCAATAATTTGAAAGTAGAGGTGGATATATATTTAGATTTGGGCCTTTAAGTTGTAATATTTGTCCATTAATTGCTAATTAAAAGATTCAAAACCCAATATAAACTTAAAACCTATACTTTCCACTCTTCATCTCACTTTTTAGTTTCAAGAGAGTTTTTCGCTCCTCATTTTCATAATTATGGTTTTTCATTAGCACATGAGTGAAAACATATTTGATCTAGTCTTTGATCACAATATAGTTGTAAAAACTAAAAATTATAAAGAAAAAATCGGAAGAACTCGAGAAAACTCTAGTTTTTTTGTTGCAGTGTTCCATTGATTGTCGTGCTATTATTGGATAGTATTTGTAGACTTGTTGGTGGTGGTTTTGGTGGAATTGGTGTTGGTGTTGGTCGTTTTGGTGTTGGTGTTGGTGTGGGTGTTGGTGTTGGTGGTCGTCATAGTGGCATTGGTGGTGTTTGTGGCATTGGTTGGTGGTGTCGGTAATGGTGGTTTTTGTGGTGGTGTCGGTATTGGTGGTGTTTGCAATGTATTTTTAAAAATTTATGCATACATCAATTGTAATGTATTTTTTATTTTTTTCAGTTGTTTATAGGTAAAATAGTCTGCTAAAAGAAAAGAAAGTGAAAGTGGATCAACTTCTGACCACCTAACAAAAAAGGTTAGAGTACAGATGAATTCGGAGGAGCTTCCTAAACAATCTCAGTCAGGGAAAAGCGAAGCTAAGGAAAGATATGAAATGACGTTGAGGGAGGTGGAAAAGGTTCTGTTGATCGTGATGAGGAAAATGAAAGTTAGGTGGAAGAAAAAGAAGATAAACAAGAAAAAGAGGAAAAAGAAAGTGAGAAAGAGGATGATGATCAACATGATGATAATGCATCACCAATGGGGCGTGAATTAATATCGAAATCCCAACATAAGACTGTCAAAACTATTAGTATTGATAGATTTCAAGTTGCGATGCCGATAGATGACCCTGCAGAACTAACTAGTGATTTTGTACTTAAATGTCGGTTGGTAAAACCTTTTGATTACTTTAGGAAAACTATGAAGAATGAAAACATACACAAACTTTGTCAGAAGAGCTGCTTTGGACACTTTCTTAAGCTGCCTGAGGGAAACACTGCCTGTTTCCAAATGAGCATGGTATATGATCTTCTCAAGCGCAAAATCAAGTACGTGGAGGATGATAAAGATTCAAAGGAGGGAGAAAAAATATGGATGAAATCTGGATCAACTACTATGGTATGCTAGTTTGTTTTGGCTTGAAAGAGTTTGCCATAGTGACACGCTTGAGATTTGATCTTCCAGAAAAATCTCTCATCAAGGAAACATCCCGCAAAAGGTTCAAGCAAGTAGAAAAACCAAACCACCACCATCAAATAGAGGGAAGGCATTGCCCGAGCGACCACCCACCAAAACCAACGAACGCAAGGAAAAAATAGACGGGTTATTGTACATTGCTGGACGTGGGTACAAAGATGATGATAAAACCATAACAAAGAATTACAAGGAGAAATTGTGCTTAGCTTGGTTTCCTCATTCTGTTATATTGGCAAGAGACACCACCAAAGTCATAGAAGATGATTTATTGAAGCTTGCTGCGGATTTTGAGAAATTCAGCAATTATCCCTGGGATATGACAACTACAACTTGACTATCAAATATTTACTAACGAAGTTATCCCCAAAGACGATCATATTATATTTCTTTCCGTGGGCTTTCATGGTAAATTTAATCACTATTTGCTCACTCATCCATTAATTTATATTGAATAATTATTATGAATTTTTTTTACTTACTTTTTGTTTGTAATTTTTAGACTAGGGCATTTGAAGTCATTCCTCCCGACCGAAAGCAGGCCAAGGATTACCCCAATGAGGTTTCTTATCCAAGAATCGTTAGGTGGTTGGCTGCAAAGAGCAACACAAGAATTAAGGAGGCTGATCTCTTTAACCCTCCGTATGATGCAGTACATCTTCTTTAAAGTAAAATAATTTGACTCAAAAAAATATGTTGAAACAGATGTGTCATCTGTTGAGACAGGAGGGTCTTTTGTTGCAATAGATTACCCATCTACTGCAACTGGTGCAATAGATAGGTAATCTGTGGCGGCAGATGATTCATATGTCACAACAGATTACCCATCTGTTGCATTGGTTCTATGAACCCGACTCAACAAATTACCCATCTACTGCAAATTATGCAATAGATAGGTATCTGATGCAACATATTGTTAATATCCTTTGACAGATAGATTGACTGTTGCAACAGAAATATCATCTGTTGCATACGTTGTCTGTGTTAACATTTAACCCAACGGACTATAAATTATTATATGATTTAAATGTATTTGTTTTTTTTATAGGTATGTATCCATGGGTCGTGCCTACAGAGTAGGATTTTGGGATGACTTCTTTTATTACTCTAGGTTTTGTTAATACAATAGCAAACCCAACGGTGGAGTTAATAAAGAAGGAATTGGTTGGAGCAACAACAATAAGAAGAGCCGTTAGGCAAAGTCAGCCTAATGTTGAGGATCTTCATGACTAACCTACTGCAACAGGTGCTTCTTCTGGGGGTGCTTCTGGTGGAATTGTTGATGTTGGTGACAGGCATGCTGATGTTGATGTTTCTGCCCGTTGTGATGATGATAATGTTGATGCTCAAGGAAAAATAAATATGTTTGAAAACACCCCTTTCACATGTGCCTCTCACTCTTACACACGTCCCTTTCACCTTTACAGTGGTCCCTCTCACTCTTCTTCACCCTCATGCTCTTGTTGCAAATACAAAAAGTGAAAGGACAGACAGGATAAACTCTTTGAAAAAGAAAGGGATATTGCTAAAACTATCGAGGAATTAAAATAAAAGAGCGTGTCATACCATCTAAGTAGGTGAGGGAGTCATACACTCCTACAGTGGCGGTTAGGAGGAATAAACGAGAAATTAACCAAGTACTCTCCAATCAGAAATAAAAAAAATTGCAACTCCTCCCTCTCTAAAAGTTGTTGAAGTTCACGGGCCATTAAAGAAGGTAGACATATACGCGAAACTTGGCGCCAAAGAGAAGAGGGATCTACGATGGGCCGAGAATGCTAACCAAGGCGCACAAGATTACCCCATGCATAATTTTTTACTCGACTTCAAGTGTATGATAGATATGTGTACGTGGTATGTGGACAAGGTAAGTTTACTTTTCCTAACCTAGCCTTCTAATCTGCTCCATGAAGAAGAAGCTATGCAACAGATAACACATCTGTTGCAACAACTGAGTTTTCTGGTGCAACTGGTGGTGGTTTTGTTGCATCATATTACCCATCTATTGCATAAGTTGCGTTAAATCGGTAATTTATGAACAGATGCAGAGAATCCTCTGCAACAGAATGGATAATCCATTGAATCTTTCCACTATGTTTTCCTTTTTAACAATTACTAACCTATTTAAAAATGGACTTCTTATGTCACAGTATGTTGAAAATATTACCTGCCTCATAAGGGGTAGACAATTAGCGTACTAGGAGCTTATAATGCTGTCGATAAGATAATGGATCTCAACTTTTATAAGAATTTCAAAGATAGGTACGATGATCTCACTAAGATATCATCAACTCCTGGTGCCCTGAGATTTGATTTGTTAGTTTTTGGGTTCCAATGGGATGAAGAAATGATTAAATATGTTAGAAGGAAGAGGCTATATCCACACGACAAGAGCTGGACCAAGGAAAAGGGAATCTTGCAGTCATGAACGTGAACGTCATACATTATCTGGCTATTATGATACTATTCAAGGAGGGTAAGATCAAGGATTATGATTACATCTTACTTGCCTTCGACGAGGCCAATTTTTTTTACCAGCATGCAACTATTGTTGGAGTTGTTCCACAACTTGATAAGGCAGAGTAAACTGATGGATCATTTTTTAGCGGAAGTGTTGAGTAAGCAAACATGGTATTTTGAAGATAGAAACAAGGACATGGACCTTCCAAAAAATAAAACCGCTGCCGCGTGCGGGTCGTAGGCGCTTGCACACATCGAATGTTTGCTGACTAGCATAGAAATGGCCGAGCCAACGACCTTTTTGTGCGACAATGCATTGGAAAATATGCAAGAGGTCTGGGCTTATGGGGTACTAACTGGACACTTGGAGCCTGTGTATAAAGAATAATATGTAGAAACACAAACACCATAATAATTTCTTATTTCAAGTTCCTTCTATTTACATGTAGTGGCAATTTTTTTTTTCCGATGAAATTTGAATTTTTATAATGTAACAGATTGTCTATCTGTTGTAACTTCTATCTGTTCTGATAGATAGTTTATCTATTGTAATAGGTTGGTTATATTTTGCATTATGCCGATGTTTCTATCTAAGTCTATCTGTTGTAGCAGTGGGAGGACCTGTTTGATAATTTCCAACATATGGCCCACATGTTTCAACATATGTCTAAATCTGTTTGATATATTTCAACAATTATGCTTAAATATCCATGTTCTCAACAATGCCAAATCAGTAGCAAATACACCACTATGAAAATTTCAGCAACTAGGCTTGAATATTCATGTGCCCAACAACACCAAACTAGTAGCAATGACGCCAACAATGTAGTATCTTCTTGCTCGATTTTATTTTTCTTCAAAAGACTTAACTTTCTTCAACAAACTCCAGACTACACGATTTTCTTGTGAAGGGTGTCATCCTTCATACAAATCAAAATAATTACATCCACCCAATTTCTATAAAAACAAAACCATAATTACAAAATAATTACAAGTCATTAGTTAATCAACTAATTAAATAAAAAGAATATTTTCTTTGAAATCCTACAAGTAAAAAACCTATGACCTGGATTTTGTTGAGCCCAAGAAGTCTTCAATAGAGCTTTATGACCAACACTTACAATATCAAAAATCTTTATCACAAAAAACAGTGGTAGATGAGCTCGACATTGTCAAGCTTAGTTAGAAAAAATGAAAAAAAGAATGAAGAAAAATCAAATACAAATAATTTAAAGAATTTGGATAGAGAAAAAAGATAATGAAGAAGAAGATTTGGGAATTTAGGGTTAACTTTTAGAAAGAAGATGAATATATAAGAGAATGGGAGAAAAATAACTGTAGGGGGCTAAATCAGATGCCAAGTCAGCAAAAATAAGTGTTCAACGCACCTTGGCTACATGCATTACACACGAGCTGCCAACAGGGCAAAAAGTGTCAAACTAACAATTTTGATGCCTATTTTAGGTGTTTAAAATGAACACTGTCTACTTAAGGTGCCAAAGTGAAAGATCGCTGGAACTTTAGGTTCTTGTCGATGGGTTTCACCTTTTTTTATTTCAACTCACTTCACTTTATATGTAGTCATAATTTTTTTTGTCTAATGAAAGTTGAATTTTTTTATAATGCAATAGATTGTCTTTCTGTTGTAATAGATATTCTATCTGCTCTGATAGATAGTTTATCTATTGCAATAGATTTGTCATCTGTTACATTATGTTGATGTTCTATCTAGGTCTATCTGTTGCAATAGTGGGAAGATCTGTTTGATAATTTCCAACAGATGACCTACATGTTACAACATATGTCAAAATCAGTTTGATATTTTCCAACAGATATGTCGTCTATTGCAATCGATACCTTATCTGTTGCAATATTTGAATCTAGTAATTCATTTCAATTAATAAGTTCAAATCTAAGGATAAAATAAAATTCATAGACAACATAAAATAAATTAAAGCCTTCAGAAATTAAATGAAATAAATCAACAAATAAATGAATGTAAAAAAATTATTATGAGTACAGATCTCAACAATAAATCAACAATTTAAGTTTTGATGCCAACAATTTTTAAGGAGAGGTGAGGTTATTACTTTGACAGACTCAAGCTTTAAAAATCTACTCTATATGGACAAGTTATTATTCATCTGGTGCTATGAAATTCGGCTTTGGTCGTTGGGGATCTTTAATATCGCTTGAGTATGGTTTCTGCACTTTCTTTCCTCTGTATTTCCATAAAAAGAGTAGCATATTGTCAATGTTATTCAATAGTAGATTTTACCGTGATATCCACTTGGAAAGCAAGAATTGTCAATACTAATCACAGAGATTCTAAAAAAAAGAAAAATGATAACTCATATGTTTTGGCAAACAGATTATCTTTCTGTTGCAACATATGGATCATCCTTTAGAACAAATTAAAACATAAGGAAGACCTGAATTATAATTTCCAACGGATAAACCATTTGTTGCAACATATGACTCATCTGTTTGGAAAAGCTGAAACAGTAGGAAGTCTTAATTTAATTTATCCCAATAGATGACCTATCTGCTGTAGCATATAGGTCATCTGTTGGTAAAAATAATAGGTAGAGCTGTTTGATTTGCTAAAATAGATGACATATATGTTGCAATAGATACTGCATCTGATGCAATAAATTAGTCAACTATTGCAACAGATGTATATATATCTGTTTGATAATTTTCAGCAGATGTGTTATCGGTTAAACAAATATTTGTCTGTTTGTTAGTTGGAACAGATGTAATATATTCACCTTATTCAGATCATGATGCTCTCCTATGGACCTTGTACATTGCTCAATAGTGCAACACAAAGACAATGGAGTTGCAATTTTGCTTTTTTGGATGCTTGATAATGCCTTGGAAATTACTTTCCATCTTCTCTTAGCCTTAATATCTAATGGAATGGATGAATATGAAATACTCTTTGATGGAATGAAACCCCTCTTAGATGTCAATTTATTTAAATAAATAATAAAGACACGAATAACATTAATTAGTACATCATGTTTCGCCTTGCAGTCTTGACATTTGAATGCAGAACATTCGCTAGGAGGGGCAAAATATGTATAACCACTATGATCATACTAATAATGATTTATTTTTAAAAGAGGAAGAGGAGCATTGTTAGCCCCAACAATAGGACCACTACCACCACCAACAACTCCATTACCACTTATACCATCAACAATAGTATGTTCACCCTCTAAAATTATTATTATTGTGATGCTTTTTGCTCCAAACAATTCCATTTTTATTCTGTCAATGACCTCAAGGTCTAATAAAGTTTGCACAGACCGTAAAGTAAGAAAAAATGGTATCTTCAACTCTCGATTAGTTGAAACAAGCGATGGATGCACAATCTAACATAAATCAGTACATATATTAGAATGATAATTAGATCAATCAAAAAAATTATTAATTAAAACAATAAATTAATTAGAATTAGACTTAATGCATCCTTCGAGGGGTTGAAGAGATCAATTTTTTTTATATTTTTATCAATTTTGGCTTTCAAGCATCTCAAGATTCTTAGACAAAAAACTTCTTCCTCGTAGTTCACTTGTTGTCTAAAATAAGGAATGACTTTAAACGCCTAAGACTATAAAATAACACCAATAAATAAAAAATATTATTGAATTTAAAAAAAAATCATATCATAATAAAAGAAATATTTACCATGAACGCCCATGGAAGACCGTATAAGTTAACTGTCTTTGGTGCTAACGGAATCAAAAAATATTTGAAAGTTATTTTAATGCTTTCATAACCCCAAGGATAAATATTACATGCCTCAAAATCTTCGGAGAGCTTTATTAAACCAAGTGGTATGTTGTTGTTAACGGCTCTCGCCCAAAGAATATTATGTACAAATCAAACCAAGCAAAATGATTGCTTGTGCTTCTTTGAAAGTCTTTTACCTTTCAAATATTCTATCAAACTTTTGTTTTTGAAGCTTGGACCAACAAGGGACATCAAGTCTTCATGATCACTCGACTTGCATTTACCTTTTCCGGGTGTGCGGAGTATTTTTTTGGTTAGAATAGGTATAACTTGAGAAGGAGAAGAAGGATAAAATTTTAGTCCAGTGACTATGACAAACTCCTTCCAACCAAAACAAATAGGCATGCTACAGTAATTTATCAACACCTCAACCATTTTATTGTTGTTTTCATATATAAACCTACGCTTGAGAAGATCATATATCATTTTCATTTGGAAACGGACATTGTTGTCCTCCAAAAAAGTAAGATATTTTCCAAAGCAGCTATCCCTGAAATAAGCATCCAAATTTTGTTCTCGAAGTATTTTTCTAAAGACATCAAAAGATTTTCTCATAGCTAAGTTAACCATGAAATCTCCTGTTAAATCTGTGGCACCATCTCACTGCATTTTCACAGGATAACTATCAGTGCTAAAAGTTTTGACCAACTCTTAGGTGGAAGGGCTATTAGCATTTGGATCATATCTTTTGAAAAATTCCTCCTCCCAATGTTTATCACCTTCTGCTTCTGATTGATATAACAATTGTAAAGCAAACTCATAGAATGGTGGATGTAGCCTAGCTGCTTTACTTGTTCCTTTACTTTGACTTGATTCGATTTCTATTCTTTTGGGAGCCATATAATCTAAAAATAATAGGAATATAAAATAGATTATAATTGATTAATGCATTGTTAAAAAAGGATAACAATATATCTAACATATAAAAAAGTAAAATAACAGTTCCAACAGATCACACATCTATTGCACTAGGTAGGTTATCTGTTGCAACATGTACCTAACCTGTTTCAACAAATAAGTAATCTGTTACAATAATAAAAATAAATCACTCATCCATTGAAACAAATGAATGGTTTGTGCAGTAGATCACACATCTATTGCAACATATGAGTGATCTGTTGCAACATATAACTAACCTGTTGCAATGGATGAGTAATTTGTTGGAACAATAAAAATAGATTCCTCATCTATTGAAACAGATGTCTGGTCTGTGCAAAAGATCACACATTTGTTTCAACATATGAGTGATATGTTAGAACAGTTATCAACGGTTAATATTGTTTAGATTCTTCCAACAGAAGGGTCGTCTACCACGATAGATATCAGTTAAAAAAATCAAGTCTAGGACATGTCCTATTGCAATAGTTGATAGAATTTTATCCAATAGAAGGCTCATATGTTGAATTAGATTTTTAATTCGACGGTTCCTCCGTTGCATGAGATGGTAAATCTATTGAATTCGATGGTTAATATTTTCCATCAAATTTTTAATCGAATGATTCCTCTGTTGCATCCGATGTTAAATCTGTTGCATCAAATTTTTAATCTGATGGTAAATCTGTTGCATCAGATGGGTAATCTGTTACATTTGATTTTTATCCGATAGTTAATCTGTTGCATCAGATGTTATATCTATTGCATCAGATGGATAATCTATTGCATGAGATGGTTAATCTGTTGCATCTGAAGGTTAATCTGTTGCAAAAAAAAATAGTAGCATAATTTTTTTCAATAGAACAACACCAATATCACCATTTTTACCAAGAACAAGAATAAATTAACCCAGCAACGGGCGCAACACCAAAAATACCAATATCGTTGTTTTGTTTGTACAAACACAAACAACAAAAATCAAACTTCAAAAAAGGCAACAAACAACAAAAAAATATATTTCACTCCGAAAAGAGAAGAGAAGAAATACCAGAAATTAGGGTTTTCTTTATACCACATTTCAAATTAAAGCAATAAATATTGAAATTGTTCACCAATACTAAAAGAGAAGTTGACTCAAGTTCCTCTTTTTCTTCAAAACTAAAAAGACCATAATTTTTTACTTGTGAAAGCAAAAAAGGGACGATGAAGAACTCGAAGCCGTTGTGGACGGAGAGCAAGGATTTCACGTCAATTGACGTTTGAAAGTTGAAAATAAACTCGAAGCCCAACTATTTGTCACCGGAGGTTGAAGTCGCCGGGGATTAGAAGGAGAAATTGCAGAACTGTTGGTTGGGAGAAACTGTCTCTCTCTCGAGAGAAGAGATGGTTGATTTGGATAGGAGAGGGGTGTGAGTTGATTTTTACTTTTTAAAAGATTAGAAAGTTTTGAAAATATTAATTAAGTCTACAATTAACTTAATCAAGTTTCCTGTTTGATCCTTTAAGTTGGGCAATGTAACCAATCCTTCATTCAAGACTTAAATGACACCTTTTCTTCAATTTTCTCAATTAACTTCATCTATATTGATACAAGAATGACAAGGGAAGCACGAAACACACTCCAAATCAGTCCACAATCTTAAGGATTCGGGGACCAAGATGGAGACCACTCTCGGATTCGCTATCAACAAGAAGAATACAAGATACAATGGTGTATATAACATCAAAAAACATCTACAAAACGTGAGGAACAAGATGAATATCAATAACCCAAGTTTCGGATTCAATAAAGGACCCAAAACAGTTCACTACACAAGATGACAACAAAAAAAGTAAAGGATAGATAGTGAGACCAAGATAATTACAAGATTAAGAACTAAAGAGTGTATTAAACTCAAAACCCCCTAATAAATGTAATAATCAAAACCACACTCTTACGGTGACCACCAAGGGAATCAACGCACCTCAAGATCCACCGTTTCCAAGCGAAGATCAATACTAGCTTTTCCAAGCCCTAACTAAGACTAAGTGTTATACTCTCAAGAGAGAGGATTTTTAATGTTTCAATCTTTCATCTTTTCATTCAAACTAAAGAGGAAAGACCTAAAATGTACTACTTATAGTATATTACAAAATTAGACAAAAAGACAACATTACCCTTAATGACCAAGGGCGGCCTTGGTGTGTTGGAAGACAATATGAATTGTCCAAAATGCCCTTAAGTCTAAGTGACCAAAATGTCCTTAGTAAAGGGAACCAAAACCTTGACCCAACAAAGGTGGTCCAAACCCGAGAGTCCTTAAGTCTTCAAGGCTCCAAGCAATCTTCCACACTCGGGTTTGATCAATGGTAGCCTCAAAACGTCCCTTCCAAGTATGATCCCGTGCCCTCCATGTGACCAAAGCTTTATTCTTCACATACTGACTTTGAATGATGTCGTCAAAAGCTAAGACGGCCATTATTCTTGTATCATCCTCCTCTTCTTGAAAAGGATTCAATCTCGAATCCAAACCTTGCAAAATCGAAGAGAGGGCAAATAAATACAAATTCCTCATGGCATGAGGGTTAGGGTTAGCACAACAAATCATCTCAACATGCCAAGGTTGCACATATTTGCAATATAACCAAGGATCCTTTGAATTAAATATTAAAATCTCAATAAAAGGTGCACAAAGTATTTGGTTACGGGAATCACCAAGAGATAAAGAAACTACATAGGTCCTAATGGCATCAAATAATCCACAAGGTAGAACTTCCTTCATCTTATGAGCCATAAGACACCATTGCTTCTTTATCTCGTCAAAACACCACACCAAGGGGGGTATTTCAATTGGTTCTAAAGTCCATAAAATCCATATAGCATTATCACACACACACATGTACAGACCAACAAACTTCCTACCTCGACATAAAACAAATCCAAAACTAGCATGGACATCATCATAGGCAAAGAGGTAGTATAGGAAAGAATCACATGCAAAGGAATTCACGGGTGAAGAATAAGTATTTAAACACATACACATTCTTTTCTTCAAACAACTAGAGAACTTGGCATCCACAAGTTGGAATTCATGCAATTTAGGAAAAAGTTTGTCAAACAAGGATGAACATTTAGGAACATTACCCCAAGGAGTCAATGACACCTTTGTCCTCGGGTTTTCAAGAAGGACTACACATTCCTTAACCATAAGAGTACTCTCGTCTTTTAAAAAGAGATTTCCATCTTTAGGAGGAATGTTGTCACACCATAGTGGGTTAGCATATCGACTATAGCTTCCAAGGCAAGATATACCTTCATTTTCACCACTAGGCTCATTAGGAGTGTTTATATCATATTCAAATAAGACATTATATCTAAAGAGAGCATGATCTATTTACCGGGCAGATTCGGAACAAACACATTCAACACTCTCTAAAAGCTCAATATCACGTTTTAAAGAGATTTCAAGTACAACAGAAGCTCAATATCAATATGAGTGATATGTTAGAACAGTTATTAACTGTCAATATTGTTTAGATTCTTCCAACAGAAGGGTCGTCTATCGCGACAGATGAATGATCAAAATAAAAAATCAAGTCTAGGACATGTCTTTTTGGAATTGTTGATAGGGTTTTATCCAACAGAAGGCTCATATGTTGCATTAGATTTTAAATTCGATGGTTCCTCCATTGCATCAGATGGTTAATCTATTGCATCTGATTTTTAATCGGATGGTTACTCCGTTGCATCCGATGTTAAATCTGTTGCATCAAATTTTTAATCTGATGGGAAATATGTTGCATCAGATGGTTAATTTGTTACATTTGATTTTTATCCGATGGTTAATCTGTTGCATCAGATGGTAAATCTATTGCATCAGATGGATAATTTGTTGCATCAGATGGTTAATCTGTTGCATCTGAAGGTTAATCTGTCGCAAAAAAAATAGTAGCATAATTTTTTTCAATAGAACAACACCAATATCACAATTTTTACCAAGAACAAGAAAAAATTAACCCAACAACGGGCGCAACACCAAAAATACCAATATCGTTGTTTTGTTTGAACAAACACAAACAACAAAAATCAAACTTCAAAAAAGGCAACAAACAACAAAAAAATATATTTCACTCCGAAAAGAGAAGAGAAGAAATACCAGAAATTAGGGTTTTATTCAGACCACATTTCAAATTATAGCAATAAATATTGAAATTGTTCGCCAATACTAAAAGAGAAGTTGACTCAAGTTCCTCTTTTTCTTCAAAACTAAAAAGACCATAATTTTTTACTTGTGAAAGCAAAAAAGGGACGATGAAGAACTCAAAGCTGCTGTGGGCGGAGAGCAAGGATTTCACGTCGATTGACGGTTGAAAGTTGAAAAGAAACTCGAAGCCCAACTATTTGTCGCCGGAGGTTGAAGTCGCCGAGGATTAAAAGGAGAAATTGTCGAACTGTTGGTTGGGAGAAACTGTCTCTTTCTTGAGAGAAGAGACGGTTGATTTGGATAGGAGAGGGGTGTGAGTTTATTTTTACTTTTGAAAAGATTAGAAAGTTTTGAAAATATTAATTAAGTCTACAATTAACTTAATCAAGTTTCATGTTTGACCCTTTAAGTTGGTCAATGCCACCAATTCTTCATTCAAGACTTAAATGACACCTTTTCTTCAATTTTCTCAATTAACTTCATCTATATCAACCAAATGTCACAATATTATAGGATTAAGTAATTAATTAAATTACTATAAAAGATAAAATCAAGAAATAAAAGTAATTAATTGTAAAAATTAAAATTATGTTGAAAACTTTTGTGAGGACTACCAATGTCCTTAGATTGCCGCTTATATATAATAGTAAATTCTGAGTATTTTGGGCTCCTTTGCATCAAAATCTTCGGGCCCTCGGATTATACATTTACTAGTGAAGTAGTCGCATGGAAAGTTCTACAGAGTGAGAGTGGTGGTTAAGCCAATTATATTGTATGAGAGTGACCGAAATGTGGATGTTGAGGTAGATTCATGGTTATAGTAGGATAGGTAATGACAACGCTACACCAAAAATGATCTTTAGCGGCAATTAATTAATGGCAATAACTTAATTGCCACTATATATGTGTTTTTGGAAGCAATTACTAATGACAATTACATTCTAGCACTCTTCGTAAATGCTCCTTATAAAGCCTACAGAGACATTAAATCTAATGACAATTAACTAATGGTGGTAAAAGCTTTAAATCTCTTTGTTGAAGTGCATATCTAATGCCACTAAAACCTATTTTTGTTATAGTGCGTTAAGAATGAAAATATTTTGGAACTAGGTGTGTGTGGCCTCCATGATCGACAAGATAAGGCCAACGAGACTGAGATGGTTCGAACATATGAAGAGAAGGTGCACATAAGCCCCAGTGAGGCGTTGTGAGTGGCTGACCACAATATGTTTTTAGGAGAGATTGAGGTAGATCAAAGAAGTATTAGAGAGAGATGATTTGACAAGACATGACACAACTCCATCTTTTTGAGGACATGACCTGAGATGGTATGTTATGGAGGTCATGAATTAGGCTTGAAGTGTAGAAGGTAGTTATTTAGCGCTGTCTCGTTTCTTAGCGGGATTTGCTTGGTGTTAGGTTGGTGCACTGGTAACCAAAAATCAAAAGAAACGAAAAAATGAAAGCAAATTAAAATATTTGAATCCACGGAATTTACCTTGTGTCCTTAAGGAATTTGATTCACTAACTTTATCCGAGATTTTGGATATGCTAGCGGAGTAGCGGTACCTCAAACACCAACGACTTCGTTGTATGTAAAGATCGAAACAAATCACACAAAAAATTGATACATTTTCGATTTGTTAGAAAATCTACAGAGGAAGTTCAGAAATTTCATCCAGAAAACTAAGGCTAGCCCTCTGGATTTATAGCCAACAAAAAGGTAGTCTGAAGAGGTGCTTATTGTGACGTATTACAAAAGTCACAACGGATAGAAAAATTTACAACCTATTAAAATAGTCAGAATCCTGCAAAAAGATCCTTTTTCCTAGTGTCTTTTTGCGAAAACACCTCTTCATTTCTTATTCACACCTCCTAAAACCCAAAATATGAATCAAAGAAAAATTTGGAGAAAGGCAAAAAAGAGAGAGCATTAAAATATTGAGAAAAAACGTGACCTATGTTTGTACAAGTGTTGCTAAAAGATGACATAGAGAACAACTTTGAAGAGATGGATATTTCAACTTCTCAAGGATTTTAATACTCAAGAATGAACTAGAAGAAAAACAAATAAAAGCACGAAAAAAAGGAAAATAAAAGAAAAATATCAAAGAAAGGAAAAAGAAACCAAAGAGAAGCATTAAAACAGGAGCCAAAAAGGAAAAGAACAAAACAAGAAGAACTGAAAAAGACATGAAAAACAAAAGAGCAACAGAAAAATGAGATTTTAGTGAAATGAGAGAGGACGTGTATTCAAACTAAAGACCTGGTTAACAGTGGTGCCCACGGTTATCAACGGAGTTTAAGTAATTTATCAGAATAATTGCAGTACTTCATATAATCTAGGTAGGAGTACATGGTTCACGTGAATCCATACTCCACGTAAATCTGCCCCTGCATGCACTAAACACTCATCAAGTTAATTACCAAAACTCAATTCCTCAAAAGAAGAACCCGACCTATGGATGCTAGAAGTAGCAATACCGAAACAACCAGAACCATTCCTACATAACCCTGTCCATGAGAAGTCCCACCAAATCTATCAAACTCGGAAGCAGTATCTTGCGAATGGAACCCATCATAGGTGCCTAACAAGCATATGTCTTTTGTGCCTGTTATGATGAAACGTGAAAGACATAATTAGTAACTTAAAGAGTAAATTGCAAAAGATCATTAACTTTTGCACAGAGAAAAACATAGAATAAAACTAAGGAGATCATTTATATAAAACACAAGAGATTTATAAATGGCATAAATTGCAAGCGATCATTAACTTTAACACATTAGATCACAGAACAAAATAGGAAAATAATTTTAGTGTTGAGGAAGAAAGTCATGCTCAAAAGTAGAAAGAAATCAGTTCAATCACAACCAAGGAAAAGACATAAATAAACAATTAACATAGTAAATATATGAACACATATATTACCTTCCACCATAAAAAACTACCAACGATCAATGTTTCAATAAAACTCGGATGTATCAAGTCCATGACAATAAAATTAGGAAGTCCTAGATCATTTTTAGAAAGGAAAAGAGACTAACATCATGATCATGTCTATATAACAGTGACACACAAAGGTTAAAATGAGTCGTCATCTAAGATGGCTCTTTCACTTAAGAAGGTATAGACATGATGATTGTGGGTACTAAAAGAGTCTTAAAATCCATTAAACAGTTAATCATTTCAGGGACATAAATGCACATTTAACTAAAAAAACCAAACCTTGAGCATTGAGCTCCTATAAAGAAATCTCCCTCAGACATGATCTGCATTACTAATATTTGCTAAGTTAATGTCGCAAATTTCATGAGTGCATTCCCATGACGATAGGTCAAAATAAAATTAAAAAATCTTACAAACATAATAAAACTAGAAGAAATTACAAACAAGCAACAAAATAAACACGCATATTGTAGTATAACAAAACTCATTGCTTTGTGAAAATTGATCCGAAAATACAAAAGAGAACTTTGACTAAGTTCCTTATTAGACAAATGACAACAGTATGTAGTACTGGAAAATAAGTTTTTCTTCTGTTACCTTACTTTCAATAGCTAATAAAAAAAGAATAGTCAGAATGTAGAGAAAGAGCAGGGCTAGGACTCTGACCCAGAGCACAAACAATGTTTATTAGGGGTAGTCACCTAAATTATAAAGATCACTCAAGGATTAGGATTCGCACCATGTATGTGGCACACAACTTCTTTTGTCGATGTGAATCAACAAATTACAGGAAAATTAGTACAATGGTTCAAGCTAATTTCCTGCAAACGCAGAAACAAAATTTTCAACAACAGAATGAAGTAATTAGGTTTACACAAAATACAAAACATGAGATTTCATAGTTCACCTGTCCTGTCTCTCTGGTCAACATCTTGAAGGACTACATACATACATACAATATAGGGCTGGCAAATGGGGGTAAGCAATGCGGGGTTGGTTCAAATAATTCTTTACAAAATTGATGCGGGGTTGGCGGGTTGTAGAACTATGTAATAGTTTAAACAACAACAACAACAACATAGCCGGTGTAATCCGACGAGTGGGGTGTGGGAGGTTAGAGTATACTCAGACCTTACCCCTACTTCATAAAGATAGAGATGTTGTTTCAGATAGACCTTCAGCTTGAGTAAAACATCTTAATGCAGTGGTTTAAACAAAAAGTAAAGTAATTAAGTTCTTATTACTAAACTTCCATAGGCGTTCAAGATAAAATGAAAAAATACCAGATTTAGAGAGGATAGAGTATACATAGACCTTAAACCTACCTCGTGGAGGTAGATAGGCTATTTTAGAAAGGCCCTTGATTCCTAAGGCGAGCAAAGGCATTAAAAATTAGATTCCAAATTATTTGTATGTGGTGGTTAGTTCTAAAAATTAGTGTTACAAGTAGATTCTATGAAACTACATCAGTTACTCAAATATGGAATTATTTAATTTAGTTCCATATAACTTGACTATTTTCATTTTATGCTGATAAATATATAGTGAGCACAGTGGAGCATGGGGAGTTATACTTAATAAGATACTATAATATTTACGTGTGCGAAAAAAATGTCAATATGCAAAACTAACCCTGTTTTTTAATATCACCAATATAATAGGTAATTTTACGTAAATAACTTATCAATTAATAAAAATCTACATATCTCATGCTTAAGATGAACACGCTGCTGTTATAAGAACATTGATGAGATGCCATATAAGTGTATCCAATTTTACCTTTTTGATGACAACAAATTCTAAGTAAAAAAGCTCAAATAGTGATTAATGTGTTCATTCAGAAGCGTGAAATTCCACATAAGCATAATGATATAGTACAAATAGCCGTAAGGGATAGTAATTATAAGATTTGCTCACACTTGAGAAGTTATGCGGCGCGGGACAGGGCAGGGCGAAATCTTCGCAGGCTTATGCAGGTTTGTCTTACAACCACACCGCTTTATCTTTCCATCCCCAATGCAGCCTATCTAGATGATTCGAAAGACGAATGCAAATTTATACAAGCTGGAATAACATCAACGAAGTGCATAGCAAATTCCATTATTAATGTTGAAGAGTTCCACGGATGAAAAAAAGATGATAGTTTCCTTATTTAATCTTGGGAAATTTGCCCCTCATGAGCTAGCTTTTACCATTCGAACCAATAGAAACAAGTTCAGACTGCATACCTGACTTGTAGCCTCAGTATAGATCTCTTCATTAAACCTCACAACAATTTTTTTAAGCTCCTCTTCTCCTTTTTGCCCGGAGGCAGGAAGATACTTGTTTATGGTTGCAAGAACAATACCATGAAGGAGTGCATACATAAGCTGCTATTTGGTTAGTTATTTAGGCGCTAATGTCTTTCTTCCTGAAAACATAAATTTAGGATAGTTGAGAGTAAAGGCATATATATGGTTTTCTAATTAGTCTTAGATGTTCGTTTGGCTGTCTCATGCAAGCTGAATTTTTTTATATGTACTTTTTTCCTTCCTTTTTTGTTCTTTAGTTGAATTGCATATTTGTTCGAACTCTTGTTTTAGAGTTGCCTGCTCCACATTTTTCATATGTGAAAATGTAGATCCAGATCTGCCACTGTTTTTGTTCAACTATAACAATCGTGAGCTTCATGCATATATGAAGCTGCAAGTTCTGGATAAATGAATATCAATCCATATGGTTGGACGTCAGATGGTTCTGGAAGAACACTATATCCTGCACAGGTTTTATGTCATATGGGTTTATTTGATTTTGTGATGCTTTCCTTTTTATGTTTTCTTCTTGCTTATAAATGAAGGTTCAGATACGTCCCTGTCTGCTGTGTGAACGACTGTCAAAATTTTTGTTTAAACCTATAATTCTTGATAACTATTACAACGAGAACCATTTCCTGTTTGAGCTAGATCATGTTCAAGTTGGTAAATTGATGTCTAAGTGCTCACCTCATGCATTGGCTCAAATAGAAACATGCAGGAGAATGCATGAGCTGAGAACTTAGAGATCAATTTACCAACTTAAACATGATCTAGCTCAAATAGGAAATATTGCTCGTTGTAATAGTTATCCAGAATTATAGATTTAAACAGAATTTCCAACAGTGGTTCACACAACAGAAGAGGATGCATCTGAACCTTCATTTATAAACAAGAAGAAAGAATAAAAAAAGAAAGCATCACAAAAGCAAATAAACCCATGTGAAGAAAGCATGACATAAAACCTGTGTAGGATATAGTGTTCTTCCAGAACCATTTGACGTCCAACCATATGGATTGACATTCATTTTTTCGGAGCTTGTAACTTCATAGATGCCATAAAGCTCCCGATTGTTGTAGTTGAACAAAATAGTGGCATGCCTGGATCTACAGTCTTCACATATGAAAAATGTGGAGCAGGCAAACCTAAAACAAAAGCTCGAAAAAAACGCAATAAAACTAAACCGCAAAAGGGAAGGAAAAAAGTACATAAAACAAAATTCAGCTCGCATGAGACAACCAAAAGGATATCTAAGACTAATTAGAAAACCAAATATATGACTTTACTCTCAACTGTCCTAACATTTTTGTTTTCAGGAAGAAAGACATTAGCACCTAAATAACTAACCAAATAGTAACTTATATACACACTCATTCATGGTACTATTCTTCCAACCAAATATGACACCACCAAGTTGTTTTTTCGTCAAAAATCTAAATCCTCTGCTGTTCTTTCTCTGCTTGGTTGATGACGTCCTGGAAACAATTAATATAGATAATCATCATGACAATTCTAGAAAAATGTAATTCTATTCCAAGCAAGATTCACTGCACATAAATATAATGCTACAGTACAGAGAGTCGTGGGGGATAGTAATTACAAGATTTGTCTCACACTTGAGAATTTACGCGGGGCGGGGTGCAGAGCAAATGGTACCATTAATGTTGAAGAGTTGCACGGATGAAAAAGGATGGACGTCCCTAATGAGCTAGCTTTACCATTCGAACCTGACATGTAGCAGCAGTATAGATCTCTTCCTCAAACCTCACAACAATTTTTTTAAGCTCCTCTTTTCCTTCTTGCCCAGAGATAGGAAGATGCTTCTTTAAGCTCTCCATTCTATAAAAAATATCAACAAAATCTCGATAAGAGCTTAATCACGATAAATGCTTCTCGATAATGATGAGCGGAAGATTAGGAAGAATTGAAATGGCAAGAATTAACAACAATGCGCTTAAACAGAAATGTTCAATATAGTGATCCCACCCTCCATAAAAAAATGACCATCATATAGATGTAAAGCTTTCTGAATTGAAAGGTTTATGTCTTTGAGAATTTGAACAATTTTTGAAAGAATTCATGTAGTTGGGTTCTTTCAATAACTAAGAAGTAATGTAGACTGCTTAAATCTAACTTCTTGTCTTCAACTATTGATCAAAACATCTTGACAACATAAAAATAAGGAGAACAAGACTAATCAAAATGGTTTTAAGTTTAATCTTACAGAGTGTTGATTCCAAAATTTAAATGCACCTATTTAATTGACCTCGGTTATTGCTAGAGAGTGAAGGCATAATTAATTGACTTAGTAAAGAAATTCAAATGCTTCAGAATCGTCATTGCTGAGCATGATACTTTAGTAGAAATGATAAAGAATAATTAGAAAAGTTGTTCTTCAGGCTCAGGAAATAGGTTTTTTTTTTTGTGGGATGTGGCTTATAGAAATTTGCAGATATTAAACTTGGCTCTATAGCAAAAGCATCACCTTATGTCACATATTGTATAGTAATGGTAATAATTCATTTTTTTCATATCAAAATAAGTGCCAACTGAGTTGACAAATTCCACACACGTGCATAATTCACACATTACAATGACTATGGCTGACACAAGGCAATACGGAATAGCAGAACCAACACAACAGACAAGCAGTTGAGAAAAGAGCAAATCCCACAGACGATGCATAATGCGCACATTACTAATAAAGGATAAAATCAACGTCTATTTTTAAATTTCAAATTTAGTAGTTCCTTCCCTTTAGGACTGTGTTGCATTTAGTTTATATGTAGATAAGTATTATCCTTTTCTTAGTTTATCTTTTTGTTATATGGAATCTATATATACTCAGTCTACAATCAATGAAAAATATCGTTCCTTTTATTCCAGTAACAATATTATACTTGATATGGGATCGAGTATAATTCTTTCGATAAGTTCTCCCATTCTTCCCATCAAAATGACCACAAATGTGTTCAGATGCCAACACCACAATTGTCCAGTTTAATTCTGTCACCCAGTTACCAATCAAACTAACGGGCAGCCACAATTATTTCCTTTGGAAAACACAAGTGTCCATGCTTATGCGTGGTCACAACCTTAGCTTTATGGCCATCTCGACGGTTCTCGCCCTGCCCCTACTCGCACAGTGGCTCAAAATATAAAGGAAGTCTAAAATCGTGAATTTGTTTCATTGTATCGCCAAGATCAGCTTATTCAAAATGCCATCTTGGCCTCAGTTGATCTTTCACTTGCTGCTACTGTTGCCTTGGCATCCACTGCCAAGGCTGATTGGAATGCTTTGCACACTGCATATGCCAACAAATCGCCAACAAGAATCTTTAGTTTGCGTGATCGTCTGACTCATCTCTCGAAGGAAGCCCTTCCCGTCGTTATGAACTTCTATTTCAAGAGTCTCCAAAGTATGAACCCCTAGAGTTTTTGGTTGTTTATGCTACCAGCAATGTTCCAAGTTGGGTGTTGTTGACACCACCAACTTGCAGGGGCGTAATAAAGGATAAAGTCAGTTTAATTTAGTAGTTCCTTCCCTCTAGGACTCTGTTGTATTTAGGTTATATGTAGATATATCCTTTTCTTAGATTATCTTTTTGATGTATAGAATCTATATATACTCAGTCTACAATCAATGAAAAACATCGTACACCGTTCCTTTTATTCCAGTAATAGTATTTAACTTCATAATTACAATGACTATGTCTGGGATAAGACAAAATGGAATAGCAGAACCACTACAAAAGGCAAGCAGTTGAGAAAATAAAAGTAGCATAGCTGTGCTGGTTGAAGGTATTTTTTGGATGCAAAGGAAATTTTCAAATTGTGGATGGTTTTTGTGTCCCGTGAAGGAGATTTTAAAGATCTCCTGAAAAAAATGCTGAGGTAAAAAGATGTTGGAAAGAAAGAACATCTATATTCTGATGTGAAGCAAAAAATGAATGAACAAATAAAAAAGTTTACCTGATAATTAGTAGGGAGAAAAGAGGATAAAGACAAGGAGCCATTAGATAGGCATGGGAAGTAACGCACCTTAACAAGAAGCGACTGTTGAAAGAAGCCATGTGTTTCTTTTACCCAAGTCGTTCGCTTCAGTTTCTCTTTAAACATAATTTTTTTTCCTAATTTTAAAATGGGAGAAAAAACAGAAAAATTAATTTTAAAAAAAGAAATATAAATGATGGATTAAGAGAGTGCCACGTCACCAGGGCTATGCCCTCTTTTCTATAGATATGAAAGACTCAAACTTTTTTCCTCTAAACAGACAACTTACTTCAGTGTACGGGTTGAGGTGGGTGGAGTATACACGGAATTACCCCTACCTAAAAGAGATAGAGAGATAGTTTTTGATAGACCCCAAAATAAATATCAGTAGTTATAAGCTGTCATTTCGACTTGACCTATATAAAAGTACAGTGAATTAACCCATTTCAAAAAATTGAAAAATAAGAAAGATTACATCTTGTTGATAATCCTTTGTCGAGAACCAGACAGAAGTTGAGTCTGCCAATCACCCGTAACCATAGCTCCTGCAGCACCATCAGCAGCAATCCTGATAGTTAGGGGTGTACAGACTAAACCGTCAAGTCAAACCGAAACGACGAACCAAACCAAACCGAGAAAAAAGCCCAACTTATGGTTTGATTTGATTGGTTTGGCGTTAGCAAAAAAAAACGACCATTCTTAATTTGGTTTGGTGTTGATCAAACAAAAGTCAAACCGAACCCGAATCAAACCGACATTATATATATATATAATATATTCAAACTTTTTATACATAAAATATTAATTATAATCTACTTTTTAAATACTTTTTCAACTAGTTTTAGTATTTTTCAACAATTTGAAAGTAGATGTAGTTATATATTTAGATTTGGGCCTTTAAGTTGTAATATTTGTCCATTAATTGCTAATTAAAAGATCCAAAACCCAATATAAACTTAATACCTAAACTTTTCACTCTTCATCTCACTTTTTAGTTTCAAGAGTGTTTTTCGCTCCTCATTTTTCATAATTATGGTTTTTCATTGGCACATGAGTGAAAACATATTTGATCACAATATAGTTGTAAAAACTAAATATTATAAAGAAAAAATTGAAAGGAATCGAAAAAACTAAAAAACCCGAAAAATCGACTAAAACCTAAATCGAAAAAAACAATTTTATGTTGGTTTGATTTGATTTATAGTTTTAATAAACCGACATGATTGGTTCGTTTTTTTTTAAATAAAAACCGAACCAACCCGACCTATGTACACCCCTACCGACAGTACCTTGGGAAAAACCTTTGGTAGTACCCAGGGTAGAACCCCCAGCAGCAACCCCAACAGAACCTCCGACAGCAACCACGACAGCAACTCCAAAAGAATCCACGACAGCAACTCCAAAAATATCCCAAAAAAATTGCTTCAAAAAGCCTTAATTTTTTGTGTGTGTGGGAGAGATGGGGGTGCAAATTTCATTTATTTTGGACTTCATTCTTACTTGTATCCGTCGTTTTCTCTTTCTTCGTAGGTAACAGAGTTCGAGAAGAGTTCTACATTTGTTCTTTTTTCTAAAAATTAGGGTTTTTTAGTTAATGATGAAAAAAAAGACTTTTAGTTGTATTATCTTCGAGAATGGGTTAACAATTTTTAATTTTGATGCTAAAATCATAGGAAGAACTCGAGAAAACTCTAGTTTTTTTGTTGCAGTGTTCCATTGATTGTCGTGCTATTATTGGATGGTATTTGTAGACTTGTTGGTGGTGGTTTTGGTGGCATTGGTGTTGGTGTTGGTGGTTTTGGTGTTGGTGTTGGTGGTCGTCATAGTGTCATTGGTGGTGTTTGTGGCATTGGTTGGTGGTGTCAGTAATGGTGGTTTATGTGGTGGTGTCGGTATTGGTGGTGTTTGCAATGTATTTTTTTAAATTTATGCATACATCAATTGTAATGTATTTTTTATTTTTTTCAGTTGTTTATAGGTAAAACAGTCTGCTAAAAGAAAAGAAAGTGAAAGTGGATCAACTTCTGACCACCTAACAAAAAAGGTTAGAGTACAGATGAATTCGGAGGAGCTTCAAAAACAATCTCAGTCAGGGAAAAGCGAAGCTAAGAAAAGATATGAAATGACGTTGAGGGAGGTGGAAAAGGGTCTGTAGATGGTGATGAGGAAAATGAAAGTTAGGTGGAAGAAAAAGAAGATAAACAAGAAAAGGAGGAAAAAGAAAGTGAGAAAGAGGATGATGATCAACATAATGATAATGCATCACCAATGGGGCGTGAATTAATATCGAAATCCCAACATAAGACTGTCAAAACTATTAGTATTGATAGATTTAAAGTTGCGATGCCGATAGATGACCCTGCAGAACTAACTAGTGATTTTGTACTTAAATGTCGGTTGGTAAAACCTTTTGATTACTTTAGGAAAACTATGAAAAATGAAAACATACACAAACTTTGTTAGAAGAGCTGCTTTGAACACTTTCTTAAGCTGCCTGAGGGAAACACTGCTTGTTTCCAAATGAGCATGGTATATGATCTTCTCAAGTGAAAAATCAAGTACGTGGAGGATGATAAAGATTCAAAGGAGGGAGAAAAAATATGGATGAAATCTGGATCAACTACTGTGGCATGCTAGTTTGTTTTGGCTTGAAAGATTTTGCCATAGTGACAGGCTTGAGATGTGATCGTCCAGAAAAATCTCTCATCAAGGAAACATCCAGCAAAAGGTTCAAGCAAGTAGAACAACCAAAACACCACCATCAAATAGAGGGAAGGCATTGCCCGAGCGACCACCTACCAAAACCAACAAACGCAAGGAAAATATAGACGGGTTATTGTACATTACTGGACGTGGGTACAAAGATGATAACTTGTTAAAATATCTCAAGGATAAAACCATAACAAAGAATTACAAGGAGAAATTGTGCTTAGCTTGGTTTCCCCATTCCGTTATATTGGCAAGACACCAACAAAGTCATAGAAGATGATTTATTGAAGCTTGCTGCGGATTTTGAGAAATTCAGCAATTATCCCTGGGATATGACAACTACAACTTGACTATCAAATATTTACTAACGAAGCTATCCCCAAAGGCGATCATAGTATATTGCTTTCCTTGGGCTTTCATGGTAAATTTAATCACTATTTGCTTACTCATTCATTAATTTATATTGAATAATTAGTATGAATTTTTTTTGCTTACTTTTTGTTTGTAATTTTTAGACTAGGGTATTTGAAGTCATTCCTCCCTACCGAAAGAAGGCCAAGGATTACCCGAATGAGGTTTCTTATCCAAGAATCGTTAGGTGGTTGGCTGCATAGAGCAACACAAGAATTAAGGAGGATGATCTCTTTAACCTCCGTATGATGCAATACGTATTCTTTCAAGTAAAATAATTTGACTCAAAAAAATATGTTGAAACTGATGTGTCATCTGTTGCGACAGGAGGGTCATTTGTTGCAATCGATTACCCGTCTACTACAACTGGTGCAATAGATAGGTAATCTGTGGCGGCAGATGATTCATATGTCACAACAGATTACCAATCTGTTGCTTTGGTTCTATGAACCCGACTCAACAAATTACCCATCTACTGCAAATTATGCAATAGATAGGTATCTGATGCAACATATTGTTAATATCCTATGACAGACAGATTGACTATTGCAACAGAAATATCATCTGTTGCATAAGTTGTCTGTGTTAACATATAACCCAACTGACTATAAATTATTATATGATTTAAATGTATTTGTTTTTTTTATAGGTATGTATCCATGGATCGTGCCTACTGAGTAGGATTTTGGGATGACTTCTTTTATTACTCTAGGTTTTGTTAATACAATAGCAGACCCAACGGTGGAGTTAATAAAGAAGGAATTGGTTGGAGCAACAACAATAAGAAGAGCCGTTAGGCAAAGTCAGCCTAATGTTGAGGATCTTCATGACTAACAAACTGCAACAGGTGCTTCTTCTAGGGGTGCTTCTGGTTGAATTGTTAATGTTAGTGACAGGCATGCTGATGTTGATGTTTCTTCCAGTTGTGATGATGATTATGTTTATGCTCAAGGAAAAATAAATATGTTTGAAAACACCCCTTTCACAGGTCCCTCTCACTCTTACACCCGTCTCTTCCACCTTTACAGTGGTCCCTCTCACTCTTCTTCACCCTCATGCTCTCATTACAAATACAAAAAGTGAAAGGACAGATAGGATAAACTCTTTGAAAAATAAGGGGATATTGCTAAAGCTGTCGAGGAATTAAAATCAAAGAGCGTGTCATACCATCTAAGAAGGTGAGGGAGTCATACACTCCTACAGTGGCGGTTAGGAGGAATAAAAGAGAAATTAACCAAGTACTCTCCAATCAGAAACAAAATAAATTACAACTCCTCCCTCTCTAAAAGTTGTTGAAGTTCACGGGCCATTAATGAAGGTGGACATATACGCGAAACTTGGCGCCAAAGAGAAGAGGGATCTATGCTGGGACGAGAATGCTAAGAAAGGCGCACAAGATTACCCCATGCATACTTTTTTACTCGACTTCAAGTGTATGATAGATATGTGTACGTGGTATGTGGACAAGGTAAGTTTACTTTTCCTAACCTAGCCTTCTAATCTGCTCCATGAAGAAGAAGCTATGCAACAGATAACACATCTGTTGCAACAACTGAGTTTTCTGGTGCAACTGGTGGTGGTTTTGTTGCAACATATTACCCATCTATTGCATAAGTTGCGTTAAATCGGTAATTTATGAACAGATGCAGAGAATCCTCTACAACAGATGGACAATCCGTTGAATCTTTCCACTATGTTTTCCTTTTTAACAATTACTAACCTATTTAAAAATGGACTTCTTATATCACAGTATGTTGAAAATATTACCTTCCTCATAAGGGGTAGACAATTAGCGTACCCGGAGCTTATAATGCTATCGATAAGATAATGGATCTCAACTTTTATAAGAATTTCAAGGATAGGTACGATGATCTCACTAAGCTATCATCAATTGCCGGTGCCCTGAGATTTGATTTGTTAGTTTCTGGGTTCCAATGGGATGAAGAAATGATTAAATATGTTAGAAGGAAGAGTCTATATCCATGCGACAACAGGGCAAAAAGTGTCAAACTAACAAATTTGTTGCCTCTTTTAGGTGTTTAAAATGAACACTGTCTACTTAAGGTGCCAAAGTTAAAGATCGCTGCAACTTTAGGTGCCTGTCGATGGGTTTCACCTTTTATATTTCAACTCACTTCACTTTATATGTAGTCATAATTTTTTTTATCTAATTAAAGTTGAATTTTTTTATAATGCTATAGATTGTCTTTTTGTTGTAATAGATATTCTATCTGCTCTGATAGATAGTTTATCTGTTGCAATAGATTTGTCATCTGTTACATTATGTTGATGTTCTATTTAGGTCTATCTGTTGCAATAGTGGGAAGACCTATTTGATAATTTCCAACAGATGACCTACATGTTGCAACATATGTCAAAATCAGTTTGATATTTTCCAACAGATATGTCGTCTATTGCAATAGATACCTTATCTGTTGCAATATTTGAATCTAGTAATCCATTTCAATTAATAAGTTCAAATCTAAGGATAAAATAAAATTCATAGACAACATAAAATAAATTAAAGCCTTCAGAAATTACATGAAATACATCAACAAATAAATGAATGTAAAAAAATTATTATGAGTACAGATCTCAACAATAAATCAACAATTTAAGTTTTGATGCCAACAATTCCTAAGGAGAGGTGAGGTTATTACTTTGACAGACTCAAGCTATAAAGATCTACTCAATATGGACAAGTAATTATTCATCTGGTGCTATGAAATTCGGATTTGATCGTTAGGGATCTTTAATATCGCTTGCGTATGGTTTCTGCACTTTCTTTCCTCTGTATTTCCATAAAAAGAGTAGCATATTGTCAATGTTAGTCAATAGTAGATTTTACCGTGACATCCATTTGGAAGGCCAGAATTGTCAATACTAATCACAGAGATTCTAAAAAAAAGAAAAATGATAACTCATATGTTTTGGCCAATAGATTATCTTTCTGTTGCAACATATGGATCCTCTTTTAGAACAAATAAAAACATGAGGAAGACCTGTATTATTATTTCCAACGGATAAACCATTTGTTGCAACATATGACTCATCTGTTTGGAAAAGCTGAAAAAGTAGGAAGTCTTAATTTAATTTATCCCAATAGATTACCTATCTGCTGCAGCATATAGGTCATCTGTTGGTAAAAATAATAGGTAGAGCTGTTTCATTTTCTAAAATAGATGAATTATGTGTTACAATAGATACTGCATCTGATGCAATAGATTAGTCAACTATTGCAACAGATGTATATATCTGTTTGATAATTTTCAGCAGATGTGTTATCGGTTAAACAAATATGTGTCTGTTTGTTAGTTGGAACAAATGTTATATATTCACCTTATTCAGGTCATGATACTCTCCTATGGCCCTTATACATTGCTGAATAGTGCAACACAAAGACATTGGAGTTGCAATTTTTCTTTTTTGGATGCTTGATAATGCGTTGGAAATTACTTTCCATCTTCTTTTAGCCTTAATATCTAATGGAATGGATGAATATGAAATCCTCTTTGATGGAATGAAACCCCTCTTTGATGTCAATTTCTTTAAAGAAATAATAATGACACGAATAACATTAATCAGTACATCATGTTTCGCCTTGCAGTCTTGACATTTGAATGCAGAACATTCGCTAGGAGGGGAAAAATCTGTATAACCAATATGATCATACTAATAATGATTTATTTTTAAAATAGTAAGAGAGGCATTATTAGCCCCAACAATAGGACCACTACCACCACCAATAGCTCCATTACCACTAATACCATCAACAATAGTATACTCACCCTCTAAAATTATTATTATTGTGATGTTTTTTGCTCCAAACAATTCCATTTTTATTCTGTCAATGACCTCAAGGTCTAATAAAGTTTGCACAGACCTTAAAGTAAGAAAAAATGGTATTTTCAACTCTCGATTAGTTGAAACAAGCGATGGATGCACAATCAAACATAAATCAGAACATATATTAGAATGATAATTAGATCAATCAAAAAAATTATTAATTAAAACAAAAACATAATTAGAATTAGACTTAATGCATCCTTTGGGGGGTTGAAGAGATCAAATTTTTTTATATTTTAATCAATTTTGGCGTTCAAACATCTCAAGATTCTTAGACAAAAAACTTTTTCCTTGTAGTTCACTTGTCGTCTAAAATAAGGAATGACTTCAAATGCCTAAGACTATAAAATAACACCAATAAATCAAAAACATTATTGAATTTAAAAAAAAATCATATCATAATAAAAGAAATATTTACCATGAAAGACCATATAAGTTAACTGTCTTTGGTGCTAACGGAATCAACAAATATTTGACAGTTATTTTGAAGCTTTCATAACCCCAAGGATAACTATTACATGCCTCAAAATCTTCGGAGAGCTTTATTAAACCAAGTGGTATGTTGTTGTTAACGGCTCTCGCCCAAAGAATATTATGTACAAATCAAGCCAAGCAAAATGATTGCTTGTGCTTCTTTGAAAGTCTTTTACCTTTCAAATATTCTATCAAACTTTTGTTTTTGAAGCTTGGACCAACAAGGGACATCAAGTCTTCATGATCACTCGACTTGCATTTACCTTTTCCGGGTGTGCGGAGTATTTTTTTGGTTAGAATAGGTATAACTTGAGAAGGAGAAGAAGGATAAAATTTTAGTCCAGTGACTATGACAAACTCCTTCCAACCAAAACAAATAGGCATGCTACAGTAATTTATCCACACCTCAACCATTTTATTGTTGTTTTCATATATAAATCTACGCTTGAGAAGATCATATATCATTTTAATTTGAAATCGGACATTGTTGTCCTCCAAAAAAATAAGATATTTTCCAAAGCAGCTATCCCTGAAATAAGAATCCAAATTTTGTTCTCGAAGTATTTTTCTAATGACATCAAAAGATTTTCTCATGGCTAAGTTAACCATGAAATCTCCCGTTAAATCTATGGCACCATCGCACTGCATTTTCACAGGATAACTATCAGTGCTAAAAGTTTTGACCAACTCTTCAGTAGAAGGGCTATTAGAATTTGGATCATATATTTTGAAAAATTCCTCCTCCCCATGTTCATCACCTTCTGCTTCTGATTGAGAAAACTCTTGTAAAACAAACTCATAGAATGATGGATGAAGCCTAGCTGCTTTACTTGTTCCTTTACTTTGACTTGATTCGATTTCTATTCTTTTGGGAGCCATATAATCTAAAAATAATAGGAATATAAAATAGATTATAATTGATTAATGCATTGTTAAAAAGGATAACAATATATCTAACATATAAAAAAGTAAAATAACAGTTCCAACAGATCACACATCTATTGCACTAGGTAGGTTATCTGTTGAAATATGTACCTAACCTGTTTCAACAAATAAGTAATCTGTTGCAATAATAAAAATAAATCACTCATCCATTGAAACAAATGAATGGTTTGTGCAGTAGATCAAACATCTATTGCAACATATGAGTGATCTGTTGCAACATATAACTAACCTGTTGCAATGGATGAGTAATTTGTTGGAACAATAAAAATAGATTCCTCATCTATTGAAACTGATATCTGGTCTGTGCAACAGATCACACATTTGTTTCAACATATGAGTGATATGTTAGAATAGTAATCAACGGTCAATATTGTTTAGATTCTTCCAACAGAAGGTTCGTGTACCGCGATAGATGAATGATCAGTTAAAAAAATCAAGTCTAGGACATGTCCTATTGGAATAGTTGATAGAATTTTATCCAACAAAAGGCTCATCTGTTGCATTAGATTTTTAATTCGATGGTTCCTCCGTTGCATCAGATGGTAAATCTATTGTATTCGATGGTTAATATATTGCATCAAATTTTTAATCGAATGATTCCTCTGTTGCATCCGATGTTAAATCTGTTGCATCAAATTTTTAATCTGATGGTAAATCTGTTGCATCAGATGGTTAATCTGTTACATTTGATTTTTATTCGATGGTTAATCTGTTGCATCAGATGGATAATCTGTTGCATTAGATGGTTAATCTGTTGCATCAGATGATTAATTTGTTGCATCTGAAGGTTAATCTGTCGCAAAAAAAAATAGTAGCATAATTTTTTTCAATAGAACAACAACAATATCACCATTTTTACCAAGAACAAGAACAAATTAACCCAGCAACGGGCGCAACACCAAAAATACCAATATCGTTGTTTTGTCTGTACAAACACAAACAACAAAAATCAAACTTCAAAAAAGGCAACAAACAACAAAAAAATATATTTCACTCCGAAAAGAGAAAAGAAGAAATACTAGAAATTAGGGTTTTATTCAGACCACATTTCAAATTAAAGCAATAAATATTGAAATTGTTTACCAATACTAAAAGAGAAGTTGACTCAAGTTCCTCTTTTTCTTCAAAACTAAAAAGACCATCATTTTTTACTTGTGAAAGCAAAAAAGGGACGATGAAGAACTTGAAGTTGTTGTGGGCGGAGAGCAAGGATTTTTTACGTCGATTGACGGTTGAAAGTTGAAAAGAAACTTGAAGCCCAACTATTTGTCACCGGAGGTTGAAGTCGCCTGGGATTAAAAGGAGAAATTGCAGAACTGTTGGTTGGGAGAAACTGTCTCTCTCTCGAGAGAAGAGACGGTTGATTTGGATAGGAGAGGGGTGTGAGTTGATTTTTACTTTTGAAAAGATTAGAAAGTTTTGAAAATAAATATTGAGGTGCCCAATTAACTTAATCAAGTTTCCTGTTTGACTCTTTAAGTTGGTCAATGTCACCAATCCTTCATTCAAGACTTAAATGACACCTTTTCTTCAATTTTCTCAATTAACTTCATCTATATTGATACAAGAATGACAAGGGAAGCACGAAACACACTCCAAATCAGTCCACAATCTTAAGGATCCGGGGACCAAGATGGAGACCACTCTCGGATTCACTATCAACAAGAAGAATACAAGATACAATGGTGTATATAACATCAAAAAACATCTACAAAACGTGAGGAACAAGATGAATATCAATAACCCATGTTTCGGATTCAATAAAGGACCCAAAACAGTTCACTACACAAGATGACAACAACAAAAGTAAAGGATAGATAGTGAGACCAAGATAATTACAAGATTAAGAACTAAAGAGTGTATTAAACTCAAAACCCCCTAATGAATGTAATAATCAAAACCACACTCTTACGGTGACCACCAAGGGAATCAACGCACCTCAAGATCCACCGTTTCCAAGCAAAGATCAATACTAGCTTTTCCAAGCCCTAACTAAGACTAAGTGTTCTACTCTCAAGAGAGAGGATTTTTAATGTTTCAATCTTTCATCTTTTCATCCAAACTAAAGAGGAAAGACCTAAAATGTACTACTTATAGTATATTACAAAATTAGACAAAAAGACCACATTACCCTTAATGTCCAAAATGCCCTTAAGTCTAAGTGACCAAAATGTCCTTAGTAATGGGAACCAAAACCGTGAAACAAGAAAGGTGGTCCAAACCTGAGAGTCCTTAAGTCTTCAAGGCTCCAAGCAATATTCCACACTCGGGTTTGATCAATGGTAGGCTCAAAACATCCCTTCCAAGTATGATCCCGTGCCCTCCATGCGACCAAAGCTTTATTCTTCACATAGTGACTTTGAATGATGTTGTCAAAAGCTAAGACGACCATTATTCTTGTATCATCCTCCTCTTCTTGAAAAGGATTCAACCTCGAATCCAAACCTTGCAAAATCGAAGAGAGGGCAAATAAATACAAATTCCTCATGGTATGAGGGTTAGGGTTAGCACAACAAATCATCTGAACATACCAAGGTTGCACATATTTGCAATATAACCAAGGATCCTCTGAATTAAATATTAAAATCTCAATAATAGGTGCACTAAGGATTTGGTTACGGGAATCACCAAGAGATAAAGAAACTACATAGGTCCTAATGGCATCAAATAATCCACAAGCTAGAACTTCCTTCATCTTATGAGCCATAAAACACCATTGCTTCTTTATCTCGTCAAAAGACCACACCAAGGGGGGTATTTCGATTGGTTCTAAAGTCCATAAAATCCATATAGCATTATCACACACACACATGGACATACCAACAAACTTCCTACCTCGACATAAGACAAATCCAAAACTAGCATGGACGTCATCATAGGCAAAGAGGTAGTATAGGAAAGAATCACATGCAAAGGAATTCACGGGTGAAGAATAAGTATTTAAACACATACACATTCTTTCCTTCAAACAACTAGACAACTTGGAATCCACAAGTTGGAATTCATGTAATTTAGGAAAAAGTTTGTCAAACAAGGATGAACATTTAGGAACATTACCCCAAGGAGTCAATGACACCTTTGTCCTCGGGTTTTCAAGAAGGACATTCCTTACCCATAAGAGTACTTTCGTCTTTTAAAAAGAGATTTCCATCTTTAGGAGGAATGTTGTCACACCAGAGTGGGTTAGCATATCGGCTATAGTTTCCAAGGCAAGATATACCTTCATTTTCACCACTAGGCTCATTAGGAGTGTTTATATCATCTTCAAATAACACATTATATCTAAAGAGAGCATGATCTATTTCCCGGGCAGATTCGGAACAAACACATTCAGCAATCTCTAAAAGCTCAATATCTAGTTTTAAAGACATTTCAAGTACAAGATTATCCCAAGAATAGCTCTTGGGGTCACTCCCCTTTTGTTGACCAACATTTTCAAATACTTCACACACTTGATTTTGATTAATCACATCACACACATACTCAAGTGGTGGACAATTTTCACAAATAGGTTGATAAGCACCAATTACACAAGATGATGTACTTCCGTTCAATATATAGACTTCAACACTAGGTGGACATAAATCGATCTTACAAGAAGAGTCAATTTGGTCATCAATAGGATCAGCTAGTGTATCCACACTCACAACATGTACATCATTAACAAAAGGCAAAGAATCATTAGACTCACAAGTAAGTAAGCTACTACTCACACTCAATGGGCTACTAGCCATACAATTATCATTCACATGCACAAAAGTGTAAGAGTTAGCTATTTTACCTTAAAGTTCTCGAGTCGACTCTCATTTGCCGTGTTGTGAAGGTTATCCATAAGATTAGGTAGCAACTTCACTTTGGCATTGCTCTCCATCACTTGCCATGTCGGTACCTACACAAATGTCCTTAGAAATAGAAGGACAAACCCCTCGCTTCGCTCCACACAACCTCTCCTTTTTCCACTCTCGGATTACCACCTTGTACACCCTTGCTCCTCTCAATATTTTGTCTCTCATAAGCATTCGGAATGGAGTAATATTCATTTCTCTTTGCAGCTCGGGGAACATGTATGTCATGAGGTGATTTCCCCACCGGTCTCTTACAACATTAGGCCAATTTTGCACATTTGGAACTCTATGTTGTGCAAACCAATAGGCAACTAAGCATACATGACCGTATGTCAATGGAAGAATATCACACCACACCTCCTCATGGTACTCAAATTGGGAGAAGACAACTTTGACCCTCTCGGTAACCTTAAACCCGTCCAAGAAGTATGGAACAAGTAAAGGCTCGTAAAACAATCCCAAGTAGTCAACCATGGATGGAATGATGTAGTTTCTATAGTACCTATCATTTAACACAACGAGGCATCCCGGTATCCCACAAATGGTCACCTTTCCGGAGTGTACACTCCTTCTTGGATCAACATTGTAAAGGACACGAGTACCCATCGATTTTGGAGATGCATAGACTCTTCTTCTCGTTGAATAACCTCCACTAGAGTTAGCATAACCATTCACACTATATCAATCTTGATAAGAAGTACTACGAGTTGGAGAATATGAATCTTCACACTCCTCACGTGTACTCTCATCATAGCTCTCTTAAGCTTTGTGATTGAAAGGGTTATACCTAACACCAAATCTAGGTTTGGAGTGAGAAGTGTAGGACTTCTCACATGCCCCAACGTCATCATAAGATCCATCACGAGGTCTTACATAATCTCCAAAGTCACCATAAGCACTAGGCACATCATTTATCTCATTTTCTCCCTCAAAACAAGTAACTTTCAAATCTGCCCATGTTTTGTTCATGGCAATTTTCATAGCCTCCGCAATTTTCTTCAACTTTGTAGACATTAAACCCCTCGCTACAATCATAGTCTCCCATGTTTTAGTCATAATAATCCCTGGCTATCGAAGACATGTTCCCCTTATATCACCTTTGTACCTACACAATGAACAAACAAGATTAGTAGTAAAAGCTTCTCACTAACACTCGTATTCACACACTTTTGTGATCCTCACAATTGGAGCGGCGACTATTGAAAGTTTCTTATCCACAATACAACCACACGGCCAACTCCAAGACAACAATGTTTTCACACGGCCAAGACTACAAAACCACCAACAACGGCCAAGTCTCTTTAGTGTTGCATTTCATTTTTTTTTTTAACAAGAGATGAAGGTTGTGAAGAACTTCAAGAATAACAACAACGCCCTTTTCAACAACAATAACCACACACACGGCCAAGTCAAGTTTTTCAACAACAATGTCTACCACACGGCCTTACTTGTTCACAAATACATCAATCTTTAAAACTCAAATCTAGATCGACTCAAAGTGTTAGTGAAGAACAAAACTAACACCACAAACACACAAGACAAATAAAAGACTCCTAGACCTAGAATCAAGAGATAATCTCGCCCAAGAACACCACAAGAACACAATTTTCGGCCAAGAACACAAAATGGACAGATTGCGATTTTTCTAGAATTTTCAGATTTCAACTTTTTTTATTTATTTTTTATTTTTCATGTGAGCTAGCCCAAGATTTGATCTTGTAGGAATAAGATCAAGCCATGCTTTGATACCAAATGATACAAGAATGACAAGGAAAGCACGAAACACACTCCAAATCAGTCCATAATCTTAAGGATCCGAGGACCAAGATGGAGACCACTCTCGGATTCGCTATCAACAAGAAGAATACAGGATACAATGGTGTATATAACACCAAAAAACATCTACAAAACGTGAGGAACAAGATGAATAACAATAACACAAGTTTCGGATTCAATAAAGGACCCAAAACAGTCCACTACACAAGATGACAACAACAAAAGTAAAGGATAGATAGTGAGACCAAGATTATTACAAGATTAAGAACTAAAGAGTGTATTAAACTCAAAAACCCCTAATGAATGTAATAATAAAAACCACACTTTTACGGTGACCGCCAAGGGAATCAACTCACCTCAAGATCCACCGTTTCCAAGCAAAGATCAATACTAGCTTTTCCAAGCCCTAACTAAGACTAAGTGTTCTACTCTCAAGAGAGAGGATTTTTAATAGTTCAATCTTTCATCTTTTCATCCAAACTAAAGAGAAAAGATCTAAAATTCACTACTTATAGAATATTACAAAATTAGACAAAAAGACCACATTACCCTTAATGACCAAGGGTTGCCTTGGTGTGTTGGAAGACAATATGAATTGTCCAAAATGCCCTTAAGTCCAAGTGACCAAAATGTCCTTAGTAAAGGGAACCAAAACCGTGAACCAACAAAGGTGGTCCAAACCCGAGAGTCCTTAAGTCTTCAAGGCTCCAAGCAATCTTCCACACTCGGGTTTGATCAATGGTAGGCTCAAAACGTCCCTTACAAGTATGATCCCGTGCCCTCCATTCGACCAAAGCTTGATTCTTCACATAGTGACTTTGAATGATGTCGTCAAAAGCTAAGACGACCATTATTCTTGTATCATATATTAACCAAATGTCACAATATTATATGATTAAGTAATTAATTAAATTACTATAAAAGATAAAATGATGACATAAAAGTAATTAATTGAAAAGATTAAAATTAAGTTGGAAACTTTTGTGAGGACTACCAATGTCCTTAGATTGTGTCTTATATATAATAGTAAATTCTGAGTATTTTGGGCTTCCTTTGCATCAAAATCTTTGGGCCCCCGGACTATACATTTACTAGTGAAGTAGCCGCATGAAAATTTCTACAAAGTGAGAGTGGTGGATAAGCCTGATTATATTATATGAGGTATTGTGTTGGACAGTTAAGATTTTTTTGTCCAAAAGATGAGTGACCGAAATATGGATGTTGAGGTACATTCATGGTTATAGTAGGAGAGGTAATGATAACGCTACACCAAAAATGATCTTTAGCGGCAATTAATAAACGACAATAACTTAATCGCCACTAAATATTGTTTTTGGAGGAAATTACTAGTGACAATTACATTCTAGCACTCTTCGTAAATGCTCCTTGTAAAGCCTATAGAGACATTAAATCTAATGACAATTAACTAATGATGGTAAAAGCTTTAAAGCTCTTTGTCGAAGTGCATATCTAATGCCACTAAAAGCTATTTTTCTTATAGCGTGTTAAGAATGAAAATATTTTGGAGCTAGGTGTGTGTGGCCTCCACGATCGACAAGATAAGACAAACGACACTGAGATGGTTCGAACATATGAAGAGAAGGTGCACATAAGCCCCAGTGTGGTATTGTGAATGGCTGACCTCAATATAGTGAGAAGGTGCACTAGGGACGTTCTTCAAAACTGAAATTGTTCACCAATACTAAAAGAGAAGTTGACTCAAGTTCCTCTTTTTCTTCAAAACTAAAAAGACCATAATTTTTTACTTGTGAAAGCAAAAAAGGGACGATGAAGAACTCGAAGCTGCTGTGGGCGGAGAGAAAGGATTTCACGTCGATTGACGGTTGAAAGTTGAAAAGAAACTCGAAGCCTAACTATTTGTCGCCGGAGGTTGAAGTTGCCGGGGATTAAAAGGAGAAATTGCAGAACTGTTGGTTGGGAGAAACTGTCTCTTTCTCGAGAGAAGAGACAATTGATTTGGATAGGAGAGGGGTGTGAGTTGATTTTTACTTTTGAAAAGATTAGAAAGTTTTAAAAATATTAACTAAGTCTACAATTAACTTAATCAAGTTTCCTGTTTGACCCTTTAAGTTGGTCAATGTCACCAATTCTTCATTCAAAACTTAAATGACACCTTTTCTTCAATTTTCTCAATTAACTTCATCTATATCAACCAAATGTCACAATATTATAGGATTAAGTAATTAATTAAATTACTATAAAAGATAAAATCAAGACATAAAAGTAATTAATTGTAAAAATTAAAATTAAGTTGAAAACTTTTGTGAGGACTACCAAAGTCCTTAGATTGCCTCTTATATATAATAGTAAATTCTGAGTATTTTGGGCTCCTTTGCATCAAAATCTTCGGGCCCTCGGATTATACATTTACTAGTGAAGTAGTCGCATGGAAAGTTCTACAGAGTGAGAGTGGTGGTTAAGCCAATTATATTGTATGAGAGTGACCGAAATGTGGATGTTGAGGTAGATTCGTGGTTATAGTAGGATAGGTAATGACAACGCTACACCAAAAATGATATTTAGCGGCAATTAATTAACGGAAATAACTTAATTGCCACTAAATATGTGTTTTTGGAAGCAATTACTAATGACAATTACATTCTAGCACTCTTCGTAAATGCTCCTTATAAAGCCTATAGAGACATTAAATCTAATGACAATTAACTAATGGTGGTAAAAGCTTTAAAGCTCTTTGTTGAAGTGCATATCTAATGCCACTAAAAGCTATTTTTGTTATAGTGCATTAAGAATGAAAATATTTTGGAACTAGGTGTGTGTGGCCTCCATGATCGACAAGATAAGGCAAACGAGACTGAGATGGTTCGAACATATGAAGAGAAGGTGCACATAAGCCCCAGTGAGGCGTTGTGAGTGGCTGACCACAATATGTTTTTAGGAGAGATTGGGGTAGATCAAAGAAGTATTAGAGAGAGATGATTTGACAAGACATGACACAACTCCAACTTTTTGAGGACATGACTTGAGATGGGATGTTATGGAGGTCATGAATTAGGCTTGAAGTGTAGAAGGTAGTTATTTAGCGTTGTCTCGTTTCTTAGCGGGATTTGCTTGGTGTTAGGTTGGTGCACTAGTAACCAAAAATAAAAAGAAACGAAAAAATGAAAGCAAATTAAAATATTTGAATCCACGGAATTTACCTTGTGTCCTTAAGGAATTTGATTCACTCACTGTATCCGAGATTTTGGATATGCTAGCGGAGTAGCGGTACCTCAAACACCAACGACTTCGTTGTATGTAATGACGGAAACAAATCAAACAAAAAATTGATACATTTTCGATTTGTTAGAAAATCTACAGAAGAAGTTCAGAAATTTCATCCAGAAAACTAAGGCTAGCCCTCTGGATTTATAGCCAACAAAAAGGTAGTCTGAAGAGGTGCTTGTTGTGACGTATTAGAAAAGTCACAACGTATAGAAAAATTTACAACCTATTAAAATAGTCAGAATCCGGCAAAAAGATCCTTTTTCCTAGTGTCTTTTCGCGAAAACACCTCTTCATTTCTTATTCATACCTCCTAAAACCCAAAATATGAATAAATGAAAAATTTGGAGAAAGGCAAAAAAGCGAGAGCATTAACATATTGAGAAAAAACGTGACCTATGTTTGTACAAGTGTTGCTAAAAGATGACATAGAGAACAACTTAGAAGAGATGGATATTTCAACTTATCAAGGATTTTAATACTCAAGAATGAACTAGAAGAAAAACAAATAAAAGCACGAAAAAAGGAAAATAAAAGAAAAATATAAAAGAAAGGAAAAAGAAACAAAAGAGAAGCATTAAAACAGGAGCCAAAAAGGAAAAGAATGAAACAACAAGAACAGAAGAAGACATGAAAAACAAAAGAGCAACAGAAAAATGAGATTTTAGTGAAGTGAGAGAGGACGTGGATTCAAACTAAAGACCTGGTTAGCAGTGGTGCCCACCGTTATCAACGGAGTCTAAGTAATTTATCAGAATAATTGCAGTACTTCACATAATCTAGGTAGGAGTACATGGTTCACGTGAATCCATACTCCACGTAAATCTGCCCCTGCATGCACTAAACACTCATCAAGTTAATTACAAAAACTCAATTCCTCAAAAGAAGAACCCGACCTATGGATGCAAGAAGTAGCAATACCGAAACAACCAGAACCATTCCTTCATAACCCTGTCCATGAGAAGTACCACCAAATCTATCAAACTCGGAAGCAGTATCTTGCGAATGGAACCCATCATAGGTGCCTAACAAGCATATGTCTTTTGTGCCTGTTATGATGAAACGTGAAAGACATAATTAGTAACTTAAAGAGTAAATTGCAACAGATCATTAACTTTTGCACAATGACAAAAATAGAATAAAACTAAGGAGATCATTTATATAAAACACAAGAGATTTATAAATGGAATAAATTGCAAGCGATCATTAACTTTAACACATTAGATCACAGAACAAAATAGGAAAAGAATTCTAGTGTTGAGGAAGAAAGTCATGCTAAAAAGTAGAAAGAAATCAGTTCAATCACAACCAAGGAAAAGACATAAATAAACAATTAACATAGTAAATATATGAACACATATATTACCTTCAACCATAAAAAACTACCAACGATCAATGTTTCAATGAAACTCGGATGTATCAAGTCCATGACTGCATTACTAATATTTGCTAAGTTAATGTAGCAAATTTCATGACTGCATTCCCATGACGATAGGTCAAAATAAGATTAAAAAATCTTACAAACATAATAAAACTAGAAGAAATTACTAACAAGCAACAAAATAAACACGCATATTGTGGTATAACAAAACTCATTGCTTTGTGAAAATTGATCCGAAAATACAAAAGAGAACTTTGACTAAGTTCCTTATTAGACAAATGACAACAATATGTAGTACTAGAAAATAAGTTTTTCTTCTGTTACCTTACTTTGGATAGCTAATAAAAAAAGAATAGTCAGAATGTAGAGAAAGAGCAGGGCTAGGACTCTGACCTAGAGCACAAACAATGTTTATTAGGGGTAGTCACCTAAATTATAAAGATCACTCAAAGATTAGGATTCACACCATGTATGTGGCACACAACTTCTTTTGTCGATGTGAATCAACAAATTACAGGAAAATTAGTACAATGGTACAAGCTAATTTCCTGCAAACTCAGAAACAAAATTTTCAACAACAGAATGAAGTAATTAGGTTTACACAAAATACAAAACATGAGATTTTATAGTTCACCTGACCTGTCTCTCTGGTCAACATCTTGAAGGACTACATACATACATACAATATAGGGTTGGCAAATGGGGGCAAGAAATGCGGGGTTGGTTCAAATAATTTTTAACAAAATTGATGCGGGGTTGGCGGGTTGTAGAACTATGTAATAGTTTAAACAACAACAACAACAACATAGCCGGTGTAATCCGATGAGTGGGGTGTGGGAGGTTAGAGTATACTCAGACCTTACCCCTACTTCATAAAGATAGAGATGTTGTTTCAGATATACCTTCGGCTTGAGTAAAACATCTTAATGCAGTGGTTTAAACAAAAAGGAAAGTAATTAAGTTCTTATTACAAAACTTCCATAGGCGTGCAAGCAAAAATAAAAAAATACCGGATTTAGGGAGGATAGAGTATACACAGACCTTAAACCTACCTCGTGGAGGTAGATAGGCTGTTTTAGAAAGGCCCTTGATACCTAAGGCATGCAAAGGCATTAAAAATTAGATTCCAAATTATTTGTATGTGGTGGTTAGTTCTAAAAATTAGTGTTACAAGTAGATTCTGTGAAACTACATCAGTTACTCAAATATGGAATTATTTAATTTAGTTCCATATAACTTGACTATTTTCATTTTATGCTGATAAATATATAGTGAGCACAGAGGAGCTTGGGGAGTTATACCTAATATGATACTATAATATTTACGTGTGAGAAAAACATGTCAATATGCAAAACTAACCCTGTTTTTTAATATCACCACTATAATAGGTAATATTACGTAAATAACTTATCAATTAATAAAAATCTACATATCTCATGCTTAAGATGAGCACGCTGCTGTTATAAGAACATTGATGAGATGCCATATAAGTGTATCCAATTTTACCTTTTTGATGACAACAAATTCTAAGTAAAAAAGCTCAAATAGTGATTAATGTGTTCATTCAGAAGCGTGAAATTCCACATAAGCATAATGATACAGTACAAATAGCCGTAAGGGATAGTAATTACAAGATTTCCTCACACTTGAGAAGTAATGAGGCGCGGGACAGGAACAGGGCGGAATCTTCGCAGGCTTATGCAGGTTTGTCTTACAACCGCACCACTTCATCTTTCCATCCCCAATGCAGCCTGTCTAGACGATTCGAAAGACGAATGCAAATTTATACAAGCTGGAATAACATCAACGAAGTGCATAGCAAATTCCATCATTAATGTTGAAGAGTTCCACAGATGAAAAAAAGATGATAGTTTCCTTATTTAATCTTGGGAAATTTGCCCTCATGAGCTAGCTTTTACAATTCGAACCAATAGAAACAAGTTCAGACTGCATACCTGACTTGTAGCTGCAGTATAGATCTCTTCCTTAAACCTCACAACAATTTTTTTAAGCTCCTCTTCACCTTTTTGCCTGGAGGTAGGAAGATACTTGTTTATGGTTGCAAGAACAATACCATGAAGGAGTGCATACATAAGCTGCTATTTGGTTAGTTATTTAGGAGCTAATGTCTTTCTTCCTGAAAACAGAAATTTAGGATAGTTGAGAGTAAAGGCATATATATGGCTTTCTAATTAGTCTTAGATGTTCGTTTGGCTGTCTCATGCAAGCCGAATTTTTTTATATGTACTTTTTTCCTTCCTTTTTTGTTCTTTAGTTGAATTGCATATTTGTTCGAACTCTTGTTTTAGAGTTGCCTGCTCCACATTTTTCATATGTGAAAATATAGATCCAGATCTACCACTGTTTTTGTTCAACTATAACAATCGTGAGCTTCATGCATATATGAAGCTGCAAGTTCTGGAAAAATGAATATCAATCCATATGGTTGGACGTCAGATGGTTCTGGAAGAACACTATATCCTGCACAGGTTTTATGTCATATGGGTTTATTTGATTTTGTGATGCTTTCCTTTTTATGTTTTCTTCTTGCTTATAAATGAAGGTTCAGATACGTCCCTGTCTGCTGTGTGAACCATTGTCAAAAATTTTGTTTAAACCTATAATTCTTGATAACTATTACAACGAGAACCATTTCCTGTTTGAGCTAGATCATGTTCAAGTTGGTAAATTGATGTCTAAGTTCTCACCTCATGCATTGGCTCAAATAGAAGCATGCAGGAGAATGCATGAGCTGAGAACTTAGAGATCAATTAACCAACTTAAACATGATCTAGCTCAAACAGGAAATATTGCTCGTTGTAATAGTTATCCAGAATTATAGATTTAAACAGAATTTCCAACAGTGGTTCACACAACAGAAGAGGATGCATCTGAACCTTCATTTATAAACAAGAAGAAAGAACAAAAAAAGAAAGCATCACAAAAGCAAATAAACCCATATGAAGAAAGCATGACATAAAACCTGTGTAGGATATAGTGTTCTTCTAGAACCATTTGACGTCCAACCATATGGATTGACATTCATTTTTACGGAGCTTTTAACATCATAGATGCCATAAAGCTCCCGATTGTTGTAGTTGAACAAAATAGTGGCATGCCTGGATCTACAGTCTTCACATATGAAAAATGTGGAGCAGGCAAACCTAAAACAAAAGCTCGAACAAAAACACAATTCAACTAAACCGCAAAAAGGGAAGGAAAAAAGTACATAAAACAAAATTCAGCTCGCATGAGACAACCAAAAGGATATCTAAGACTAATTAGAAAACCAAATATATGAATTTACTCTCAACTGTCCTAACATTTTTGTTTTCAGGAAGAAAGAAATTAGCACCTAAATAACTAACCAAATAGTTACTTATATATACACTCACTCATGGGACTATTCTTGCAACCAAATATGACACCACCAAGTTGTTTTTTCGTCAAAAATCCAAATCCTCTGCTGTTCTTTCTCTGTTTGGTTGATGACGTCATGGAAACAATTAATATAGATAATCATCATGACAATTCTAGAAAAATGAAATTCTATTCCAAGAAAGATTCACTGCACATAAATAGAATGATACAGTACAGAGAGTCGTGGGGGATAGTAATTGCAAGATTTGTCTCACACTTGAGAATTTACGCGGGGCGGGGTGCAGAGCAAATGGTACCATTAATGTTGAAGAGTTGCACGGATGAAAAAGGATGGACGTCCCTAATGAACTAGCTTTACCATTCGAACCTGACATGTTGCAGCAGTATAGATCTCTTCCTCAAACCTCACAACAATTTTTTTAAGCTCCTCTTATCCTTCTTGCCCAGAGATAGGAAGATGCTTCTTTAAGGTCTCCATTCTATAAAATATATCAACAAAATCTCGATAAGAGCTTAATCACGATAAATGCTCCTCGATAATAATGAGCGGAAGATTAGGAAGAATTGAAATGGCAAGAATTAACAGCAATGCGCTTAAACAAAAATGTTCAATATAGTGATCCCACCCTCCATAAACAAATGACCATCATATAGATGTAAAGTTTTCTGAATTGAAAGGTTTATGTCTTTGAGAATTTGGACAATTTTCTAAAGAATTCATGTACTTGGGTTCTTTAAATAATTAAGAAGTAATGTAGACTACTTAAATCTAACTTCTTGTCTTCAACTATTGATCAAAACATATTGACAACATAAAAATAAGGAGAACAAGACTAATCAAAATGGTTTTAAGTATAATCTTACAGAGTGTTGAGTCCAAAATTTAAATGAGCCTATTCAATTGACCTCGGTTATTGCTAGAGAGTGAAGTCATTATTAATTAACTTAGTAAAGGAATTCAAATGCTTCAGAATCGTCATTGCTGAGCATGATACTTTAGTAGAAGTGATAAAGAATAATTAGAAAAGTTGTTCTTCAGGCTCAGGAAATATGTTTTTTTTTTTTGTGGGATGTGGATTATAGAAATTTGCAGATATTAAACTTGGCTCTATAGCACAAGCATCACCTTATGTCACATATTGTATAGTAATAGTAATAATTCATTTTTTTCTTATCAAAATAAGTGCCAACTGAGTTGACATATTCCACACACGTGCATAATTCACACATTACAATGACTATGGCTGACACAAGACAATACGGAATAGCAGAACCAACACAACAGGCAAGCAGTTGAGAAAAGAGCAAATCCCATAGACGATGCATAATGCGCACATTACTAATAAAGGATAAAATCAACTTCTATTTTTAAATTTCAAATGTAGTAGTTCCTTCCCTTTAGCACTGGGTTGTATTTAGTTATATGTAGATAAGTATTATCCTTTTCTTAGTTTATCTTTTTGCTGTATGGAATCTATATATACTCAGTCTACAATCAATGAAAAATATCGTTCCTTTTATTCCAGTAATAGTATTATACTTGATATGGGATCGAGTATAATTCTTTCGATAAGTTCTCCCATTCTTCCCACCAAAATGACCACAAATGTGTTCAGATGCCAACACCACAATTGTCCAGTTTAATTCCATCACCCAGTTACCAATCAAACTAACGGGCAGCCACAATTATTTCCTTTGGAAAACACATGTGTCCATGCTTATGCGTGGTCACAACCTTAGATTTATGGCCATCTCGATGGTTCTCGCCCTGCCCCTACTCGTACAATGGCTCCAAATAATAAGGAAGTCTAAAATCATGAATTTGTTTCATTGTATCGCCAAGATCAGCTTATTCAAAATGCCATCTTGGCCTCAGTTGATCCTTCACTTGCTGCTACTGTTGCCTTGGCATCCACCGCCAAGGCTGATTGGAATGCTTTGCACACTTCATATGCCAACAAATCGCCAACAAGAATCTTAATTTGTGTGATCGTCTGACTCGTCTCTTGACGGAAGCCCTTCCCGTCGTTATGAACTTCTATTTCAAGAGTCTCCAAAGTATGAACCCTTAGAGTTTTTGGTTGTTTATGCTACCAGCAATATTCCAAGTTGGGTGTTGTTGACACCACCAACTTGCAGGGGCGTAATAAAGGATAAAGTCAGCTTAATTTAGTAGTTCCTTCCCTCTAGGACTCTGTTGTATTTAGGTTATATGTAGATATATCCTTTTCTTAGATTATCTTTTTGATGTGTAGAATCTATATATACTCAGTCTACAATCAATGAAAAACATCGTACACCGTTCCTTTTATTACAGCAATAGTATTTTACTTCATAATTACAATGACTATGTCTGGGATAAGACAAAATGGAATAGCAGAACCAATACAAAAGGCAAGCAGTTGAGAAAAGAAAAGTAGCATACCTGTGTTGGTTGAAGGTATTTTTTGGATGCATAGTAAATTTTCAAATTGAGGTAAAAAGATGTTGGAAAGAAAGAACATCTGTATTCTGATGTGAAGCAAAAAAAGAATGAACAAATAAAAAAGTTTACCTGATAGGCATGGGAAGTAACGCTCCTTCACAAGAAGCAGCTGTTGAAAGAAGCCATGTGTTTCTTTTACCCAAGTCGTTGCTTCAGTTTCTCTTTAAACATAATTTTTTTTCCTAATTTTAAAATGGGAGAAAAAACAGAAAAATTAATTTTTAAAAAAGAAATATAAATGATGGATTAAGAGAGTGCCACGTCACCAAGGCTATGCCCTCTTTTCTATAGATATGAAAGACAAAACTTTTTTCCTCTAAACAGATAACATACTTCAGTGTACGGGTTGAGGTGGGTGGAGTATACACGGAACTACCCCTACCTAAAAGAGATAGAGAGATAGTTTTTGATAGACCCCTAAATAAATATCAGTAGTTATAAACTGTCATTTCGACTTGACCTATATAAAAGTACAGTGAATTGACCCATTTCAAAAAATTGAAAAATAAGAAAGATTACATCTTGTTGATAATCCTTTGTCGAGAACCAGACAGAAGTTGAGTCTGCCAATCACCCGTAACCATAGCTCCTGCAGCACCATCGGCAGCAATCCCGACAGTTAGGGGAGTACAGACTAAACCGTCAAGTCAAACCGAAACGACGAACCAAACCAAACCGAGAAAAAAGCCCGACGTATGGTTTGATTTGGCGTTAGAAAAAAAACGACCATTCTTGGTTTTGTTTGGTGTTGATCAAACAAAAGTCAAACAGAACCCGAATCAAACCGACATTATATATACATATAATATATTCAAACTTTTTATACATAAAATATTAATTATAATCTACTTTTTAAATACTTTTTCAACTAGTTTTAGTATTTTTCAATAATTTGAAAGTAGATGTAGATATAAATTTAGATTTGGGCCTTTAAGTTGTAATATTTGTCCATTCATCTCACTTTTTAGTTTCAAGAGAGTTTTTCGCTCCTCATTTTTCATAATTATGGTTTCATTAGCACATGAGTGAAAACATATTTGATCTAGTCTTTGATCACAATATAGTTGTAAAAACTAAATATTATAAAGAAAAAATTGAAAGAAATCGAAAAAATTAAAAAACCCGAAAAATCGACTAAAACCTAAATCGAAAAAAATAATTTTATGTTGGTTTGATTTGGTTTATAGTTTTAATAAACCGACATGATTGGTTCGTTTTTTTTGTTAATAAAAACCGAATCAACCCGACCTATGTACACCCCTACCGACAGTACCTTGGGAAAAACCTTTGGCAGTACCCAGGGTAGAACCCCAACAGAACCTCCGGCAGCAACCACGACAGCAACTCCAAAAGAATCCACGACAGCAACTCCAAAAAAATCCCAAAAAAATTGCTTCAAAAAGCCTTAATTTTTTTTGTCTATGTGTGTGTGGGGGGGGGGAGGGTTGCAAAATTCATTTATTTTGGACTTCATTCTTACTTGTATCCGCCGTTTTCTCTTTCTTCGTAGGTAACAGAGTTTGAGAAGAGTTCTACATTTGTTCCTTTTTTCAAAAAATTAGGGTTTTTTAGTTAATGGTGAAAAAGAAGACTTTTAGTTGTATTATCTTCGAGAATGGGTTAACAATTTTTAATTTTGATGCTAAAATCATAGGAAGAACTCGAGAAAAATCTAGTTTTTTTGTTGCAGTGTTCCATTGATTGTCGTGCTATTATTGGGTAGTATTTGTAAAATTGTTTATGGTGGTTTTGGTGTTGGTGTTGGTGTTGGTGTTGGTGGTTTTGGTGTTGGTGTTGGTGTTGGTGTTGGTGGTCGTCATAGTGGCATTGGTGGTGTTTCTGGCATTGGTTGGTGGTCGTCATAGTGGCATTGGTGGTGTTTCTGGCATTGGTTGGTGGTGTCGGTAATGGTGGTTTTTGTGGTGGTGTCGGTATTGGTGGTGTTTGCAATGTATTTTTTTAAATTTATGCATACATCAATTGTAATGTATTTTTTATTTTTTTCAGTTGTTTATAGGTAAAACAGTCTGCTAAAAGAAAAGAAAGTGAAAGTGGATCAACTTCTGACCACCTAACAAAAAAGGTTAGAGTACAGATGAATTCGGAGGAGCTTCCTAAACAATCTCAGTCAGGGAAAAGCGAAGCTAAGGAAAGATATGAAACGACGTTGAGGGAGGTGGAAAAGGGTCTGTAGATGGTGATGAGGAAAATGAAAGTTAGGTGGAAGAAAAAGAAGATTAACAAGAAAAGGAGGAAAAAGAAAGTGAGAAAGAGGATGATGATCAACATGATGATAATGCATCACCAATGGGGCGTGAATTAATATCGAAATCCCAACATAAGACTGTCAAAACTATTAGTATTGATAGATTTCAAGTTGCGATGGCGATAGATGACCCTGCAGAACTAACTAGTGATTTTGTACTTAAATGTCGGTTGGTAAAACCTTTTGATTACTTTAGGAAAACTATGAAAAATGAAAACATACACAAACTTTGTTAGAAGAGCTGCTTTGAACACTTTCTTAAGCTGCCTGAGGGAAACACTGCCTGTTTCCAAATGAGCATGGTATATGATCTTCTCAAGTGCAAAATCAAGTACGAGGAGGATGATAAAGATTCAAAGGAGGGAGAAAAAATATGGATGAAATCTGGATCAACTACTGTGGCATGCTAGTTTGTTTTGGCTTGAAAGATTTTGCCATAGTGACAGGCTTGAGATGTGATCGTCCAGAAAAATCTCTCATCAAGGAAACATCCAGCAAAAGGTTCAAGCAAGTAGAACAACCAAACCACCACCATAAAATAGAGGGAAGGCATTACCCGAGCGACCACCCACCAAAACCAACAAGCGCAAGGAAAAAATAGACGGGTTATTGTACATTGCTGGACGTGGGTACGAAGATGATAACTTGTTAATATATCTCAGGGATAAAACCATAAAAAAGAATTACAAGGAGAAATTGTGCTTAGCTTGGTTTCCCCATTCCGTTATATTGGCAAGACACCAACAAAGTCATAGAAGATGATTTATTGAAGCTTGCTGCGGATTTTGAGAAATTCAGCAATTATCCCTGGGATATGACAACTACAACTTGACTATCAAATATTTACTAACGAAGCTATCCCCAAAGACGATCATATTATATTGCTTTCCTTGGGCTTTCATGGTAAATTTAATCACTATTTGCTTACTCATCCATTAATTTATATTGAATAATTATTATGAATTTTTTTTGCTTACTTTTTGTTTGTAATTTTTAGACTAGGGCATTTGAAGTCATTCCTCCCTACCGAATGCAGGCCAAGAATTACCCGAATGAGGTTTCTTATCCAAGAATCGTTAGGTGGTTGGCTGCAAGGAGCAACACAAGAATTAAGGAGGCTGATCCCTTTAACCCTCCGTATGAGGAAGTACATCATCTTTAAAGTAAAATAATTTGACTCACAAAAATATGTTGAAACAGATGTGTCATCTGTTGTGAGAGGAGGGTCATTTGTTGCAATAGATTACCCTTCTACTGCAACTGGTGCAATAGATAGGTAATTTGTGGCGGCAGATGATTCATATGTCACAACAGATTACCCATCTGTTGCTTTGGTTCTATGAACCCGACTCAACAAATTACCCATCTACTGCAAATTATGCAATAGATAGGTATCTGATGCAACATATTGTTAATATCCTATGACAGATAGATTGACTGTTGCAACAGAAATATCATCTGTTGCATAAGTTGTCTGTGTTAACATGTAACCCAATGGACTATAAATTATTATATGATTTAAATGTATTTGTTTTTTTATAGGTATGTATCCATGGATCGTGCCTACTGAGTAGGATTTTGGGATGACTTCTTTTATTACTCTAGGTTTTGTTAATACAATAGCAGACCCAACGGTGGAGTTAATAAAGAAGGAATTGGTTGGAGCAACAACAATAAGAAGAGTCGTTAGGCAAAGTCAGCCTAATGTTGAGGATCTTCATGACTAACCTACTGCAACAGGTGCTTCTTCTGGGGTCGCTTCTGGTGGAATTGTTGATGTTGGTGACAGGCATGCTGATGTTGATGTTTCTGCCAGTTGTCATGATGATCATGTTGATGCTCAAGGAAAAATAAATATGTTTGAAAACACCCCTTTCACCTGTCCCTCTCACTCTTATACCCGTCCCTTCCACCTTTACAGTGTTCCCTCTCATTCTTCTTCACCCTTATGCTCTCGTTGCAAATACAAAAAGTGAAATGATAGACAGGATAAACTCTTTGAAAAAGAAGGGGATTTTTCTAAAGCTGTCGAGGAATTAAAATCAAAGAGCGTGTCATACCATCTAAGAAGGTGAGGGAGTCATACACTCCTACAGTGGCGGTTAGGAGGAATAAAAGAGAAATTAACCAAGTACTCTCCAATCAGAAATAAAAAAAATTGCAACTCCTCCCTCTCTAAAAGTTGTTGAAGTTCACGGGCCATTAAAGAAGGTGGATATATACGTGAAACTTGGCGCCAAAGAGAAGAGGGATCTACGATGGGCCGAGAATGCTAAGCAAGGCGCAAAAGATTACCCCATGCATACTTTTTACCTCGACTTCAAGTGTATGATAGATATGTGTACGTGGTATGTGGACAAGGTAAGTTTACTTTTCCTAACCTAGCCTTCTAATCTGCTCCATGAAGAAGAAGCTATGCAACAGATAACATATCTGTTGCAACAACTGAGTTTTCTGGTGCAACTAGTGGTGGTTTTGTTGCAACATATTATCCATCTATTGCATAAGTTGCGTTAAATCGGTAATTTATGAACAACAGATGGACAATCCGTTGAATCTTTCCACTATGTTTTCCTTTTTAACAATTACTAACCTATTTAAAAATGGACTTCTTATATCACAGTATGTTGAAAATATTACCTGCCTCATAAGGGGTAGACAATTAGCGTACCCGGAGCTTATAATGTTGTCGATAAGATAATGGATCTCACCTTTTATAAGAATTTCAAGGATAGGTACGATGATCTCACTAAGCTATCATCAACTCCCGGTGCCCTGAGATTTGATTTGTTAGTTTTTGGGTTCCAATGGGATGAAGAAATGATTAAATATGTTAGAAGGAAGAGGCTATATCCACACGACAAGAGCTGGACCAAGGCAAACGGAATCTTGCAGTCATGAACGTGAACGTCATACATAATCTTTCTATTGTGATACTATTCAAGGAGGGTAAGATCAAGGTTTATGATTACATTTTACCTGCCTTCGACGAGGCCAATTTTTTTACCAGCATGCAGCTATTGTTGGAGTTGTTCCACAACTTGATGAGGCAGAGTAAACTGATGGATCATTTTTTAGCGAAAGTGTTGAGTAAGCAAACATGGGATTTTGAAGATAAAAACAAGGACATGGACCTTCCAAAAAATAAAACCGCTGCCGCGTGCGGGTCGTACGCGCTTGCACACATCGAATGTTTGCTGATTAGCATAGAAATGGATGAGCCAATGACCTTTTTGTGCGACAATGCATTGGAAAATATACAAGAGATCTGGGCTTATGGGGTACTAACTAGACACTTGGAGCCTGTGTATAAAGAATAATATGTAGAAACACAAACACCATAATAATTTCTTATTTCAATTTCCTTCTATTTACATGTAGTGGCAATTTTTTTTGTCTGATGAAATTTGAATTTTTATAATGTAACAGATTGTCTATCTGTTGTAACTTCTATCTGTTCTGATAGATAGTTTATCTATTGCAATAGGTTGGTTATCTGTTGCATTATGCCGATGTTTCTATCTAAGTCTATCTGTTGTAACAGTGGGAAGACCTGTTTGATAATTTCCAACATATGACCCACATGTTTCAACATATGTCTAAATCTGTTTGATATATTTCAACAATTATGCTTGAATATCCATGTTCTCAACAACGCCAAATCAGTAGCAAATACACCACAATGAAAATTTCAGCAACTAGGCTTGAATATTCATGTGCCCAACAACACCAAACTAGTAGCAATGACGCCAACAATGTAGTATCTTCTTGCTCGATTTTATTTCTCTTCAAAAGCCATAACTTTCTTCAACAAACTCCAGACTACACGATTTTCTTGTGAAGGGTGTCATCCTTCATACCAATCAAAATAATTACATCCACCCAATTTCTATAAAAACAAAACCATAATTACAAAATAATTACAAGTCATTAATTAATCAACTAATTAAATAAAAAGAATATTTTCTTAGAAATCTTACAAGTAAAAAACCTATGACCCGGATTTTGTTGAGCCCAAGAAGTCTTCAATAGAGCTTTATGACCAACACTTACAATATCAAAAATCTTTATCACAAAAAACAGTGGTAGATGAGCTTGACATTGTCAAGCTTAGTTGGAAAAAATGAAAAAAGGAATGAAGAAAAATCAAATACAAATAATTTAAAGAATTTGGATAGAGAAAAAAGATAATGAAGAAGAAGAGTTGGGAATTTAGGGTTAACTTTTAGAAAGAAGATGAATATATAAGACAATGGGAGAAAAATAACTGTAGGGGGCTAAATCAGACGCCAAGTCAGCAAAAATAAGTGTTCAACGCACCTTGGCTACATGCATTACACACGAGCTGCCAATAGGGCAAAAAGTGTCAAAATAACAATTTTGATGCCTATTTTAGGTGTTTAAAATGAACACTGTCTACATAAGGTGCCAAAGTGAAAGATCGCTGCAACTTTAGGTGTCTTTCGATGGGTTTCACCTTTTTTATTTCAACTCACTTCACTTTATATGTAGTCATAATTTTTTTTGTCTAATGAAAGTTGAATTTTTTTATAATGCAATAGATTGTCTTTCTGTTGTAATAGATATTTTATCTGCTCTGATAGATAGTTTATCTGTTGCAATAGATTTGTCATCTGTTACATTATGTTGATGTTCTATCTAGGTCTATCTATGGCAATAGTGGGAAGACCTGTTTGATAATTTCCAACAGATGACCTACATGTTACAACATATGTCAAAATCAGTTTGATATTTTCCAACAGATATGTCGTCTATTGCAATAGATACCTTATCTGTTGCAATATTTGAATCTAGTAATTCATTTCAATTAATAAGTTCAAATCTAAGGATAAAATAAAATTCATAGACAACATAAAATAAATTAAAGCCTTCAGAAATTACATGAAATAAATCAACAAATAAATGAATGTAAAAAAATTATTATGAGTATAGATCTCAACAATAAATCAACAATTTAAGTTTTGATGCCAACAATTTCTATGGAGAGGTGAGGTTATTACTTTGACAGACTCAAGCTATAAAGATCTACTCAATATGGACAAGTTATTATTCATCTGGTGCTATGAAATTTGGCTTTGGTCGTTGGGGATCTTTAATATCGCTTGCGTATGGTTTCTGCTCTTTCATTCCTCAGTATTTCCATAAAAAGAGTAGCATATTGTCAATGTTATTCAATAGTAGATTTTACCGTGATATCCACTTGGAAAGCCAGAATTGTCAATACTAATCACAGAGATTCTAAAAAAAAGAAAAATGATAACTCATATGTTTTGGCAAACAAATTATCTTTCTGTTGCAACATATGGATCATATTTTAGAACAAATTAAAACATGAGGAAGACCTGTATTATAATTTCCAACGGATAAACCATTTGTTGCAACATATGACTCATCTGTTTGAAAAATCTGAAACAGTAGGAAGTCTTAATTTAATTTATCCCAATAGATGACCTATCTGCTGCAGCATATAGGTCATCTGTTGGTAAAAATAATAGGTAGAGCTATTTGATTTGCTAAAATAGATGACATATATGTTGCAATAGATACTGGATCTGATGCAATAAATTAGTCAACTATTGCAACAGATGTATATATCTGTTTTATAATTTTCAGCAGATGTGTTATCAGTTAAACAAATATGTGTTTTTTTGTTAGTTGGAACAGATGTTATATATTCACCTTATTCATCTCATGATGATCTCCTATGGCCCTTGTACATTTCTCAATAGTGCAACACAAAGACAATGGAGTTGTAATTTTGCTTTTATGGATGCTTGATAATGCCTTGGAAATTATTTTCCATCTTCTCTTAGCCTTAATATCTAATGGAATGGATGAATATGAAATACTCTTTGATGGAATTAAACCCCTCTTAGATGTCAATTTATTTAAAGAAATAATATAGACACGAATAACATTAATTAGTACATCATGTTTCGTCTTGCAGTCTTGATATTTGAATGCAGAACATTTGCTAGGAGGGGCAAAATCTGTATAACCAATATGATCATACTAATAATGATTTATTTTAAAAATAGTAAGAGGAGCATTATTATCCCCAACAATAGGACCACTACCACCAACAACAGCTCCATTACCACTAATACCATCAAAAATAGTATGCTCACCCTCTAAAATTATTATTATTGTGATGCTTTTTGCTCTAAACAATTCCATTTTTATTCTGTCAATGACCTCAAGGTCTAATAAAGTTTGCACAGACCGTAAAGTAAGAAAAAATGGTATCTTCAACTATCAATTAGTTGAAACAAGTGATGGATGCACAATCTAACATAAATCAGTACATATATTAGAATGATAATTAGATCAATCAAAAAATTATTAATTAAAACAATAACATAATTAGAATTAGACTTAATGCATCCTTCGAGGGGTTGAAGAGATCAAATTTTTTTATATTTTTATCAATTTTGGCTTTCAAACATCTCAAGATTCTTAGACAAAAAACTTATTCGTTGTAGTTCACTTGTTGCCTAAATTAAGGAATGACTTTAAACGCCTAAGACTATAAAATAAAACCAATAAATAAAAAATATTATTGAATTTTAAAAAAAATATTATATCATAATAAAAGAAATATTTACCATGAAAACCCATGGAAGACCATATAAGTTAACTGTCTTTGGTGCTAACGGAATCAACAAATATTTGACAGTTATTTTAAAGCTTTCATAACCCCAAGGATAACTATTACATGCCTCAAAATCTTCGGAGAGCTTTATTAAACCAAGTGGTATGTTGTTGTTAACGACTCTCGCCCAAAGAATATTATGTACAAATCAAACCAAGCAAAATGATTGCTTGTGCTTCTTTGAAAGTCTTTTACCTTTCAAAGCTTCTATCAAACTTTTGCTTTTGAAGCTTGGACCAACAAGGGACATCAAGTCTTCATCATCACTCGACTTGCATTTGCCTTTTCCTGGTGTGCGGAGTATTTTTTTAGGTTAGAATAGGTATAACTTGAGAAGGAGAAGAAGGATAAAATTTTAGTCCAGTGATTATGACAAACTCCTTCCAACCAAAACAAATAGGCATGCTACAGTAATTTATCCACACCTCAACCATTTTATTGTTGTTTTCATATATAAACCTACGCTTGAGAAGATCATATATCATTTACATTTGGAAACGGACATTGTTGTCCTCCAAAAAAAATAAGATATTTTCCAAAGCAGCTATCCCTGAAATAAGCATCCAAATTTTGTTCTCGAAGTATTTTTCTAAAGACATCAAAAGATTTTCTCATGGCTAAGTTAACCATGAAATCTATTGTTAAATCTATGGCACCATCGAACTGCATTTTCACAGGATAACTATCAGTGCTAAAAGTTTTGACCAACTCTTCGGTGGAAGGGCTATTAGCATTTGGATCATATCTTTTGAAAAATTCCTCCTCCCCATGTTCATCAGCTTCATTCCTCATCTATTGAAACAGATGTCTGGTCTGTGCAACAGATCACACATTTGTTTCAATATATGAGTGATATGTTAGAACAGTTATCAACGGTCAATTTTGTTTAGATTCTTCCAACAGAAGGGTCGTCTACCGCGATAGATATCAGTTAAAAAAATCAAGTCTAGGACATGTCCTATTGGAATAGTTGATAGAATTTTTTCCAACAGAAGGCTCATCTGTTGCATTAGATTTTTAATTCGACGGTTCCTCCGATGCATCAGATGGTAAATCTATTGTATTCGATGGTTAATCTTTTCCAACAAATTTTTAATCGAATGATTCCTCTGTTGCATTCGATGTTAAATCTATTGCATCAAATTTTTAATCTGATGGTAAATCTGTTGCATTAGATGGTTAATCTATTACATTTGATTTTTACCCGATGGTTAATCTGTTGCATCAGATGGTAAATCTATTGCATCAGATGGATAATTTGTTGCATCAGATGGTTAATCTGTTGCATCTGAAGGTTAATCTGTCGCAAAAAAAAAATACTAGCATAATTTTTTTCAATAGAACAACAACAATATCACCATTTTTACCAAGAACAAGAACAAATTAACCCAACAACGGGCGCAACACCAAAAATACCAATATCGTTGTTTTGTTTGTACAAACACAAACAACAAAAATCAAACTTCAAAAAAGGCAACAAACAACAAAAAAATATATTTCACTCCGAAAAGAGAAGAGAAAAAATACTAGAAATTAGGGTTTTATTCATACCACATTACAAATTAAAGCAATAAATATTGAAATTGTTCACCAATACTAAAAGAGAAGTTGACTCAAGTTCCTCTTTTTCTTCAAAACTAAAAAAACTATAATTTTTTACTTGTGAAAGCAAAAAAGGGACGATGAAGAACTCGAAGCTGTTGTGGGCGGAGAGCAAGGATTTCACGTCGATTGACGTTTGAAAGTTGGAAAGAAACTCGAAGCCCAACAATTTGTCACCGGATGTTGAAGTCGTCGGGGATTAAAAGGAGAAATGGCAGAACTGTTGGTTGGGAGAAACTGTCTCTCTCTCGAGAGAAGAGATGGTTGATTTGGATAGGAGAGGGGTGTGAGTTGCATTTTTCTTTTGAAAAGATTAGAAAGTTTTGAAAATATTAATTAAGTCTACAATTAACTTAATCAAGTTTCCTGTTTGACCCTTTAAGTTGGTCAATGTCACCAATCCTTCATTCAAGACTTAAATGACACCTTTTCTTCAATTTTCTCAATTAACTTCATCTATATTGATATAAGAATGACAAGGGAAGAACGAAACACACTCCAAATCAGTCCACAAGCTTAAGGATCCGAGGACCAAGATGGAGACCACTCTCGGATTCGCTATCAACAAGAAGAATACAAGATACAATGGTGTATATAACATCAAAAAACATCTACAAAACATTAGGAACAACATGACTATCAATAACCCAAGTTTCGGATTCAATAAAGGACCCAAAACAGTTCACTACACAAGATGGCAACAACAAAAGTAAAGGATAGATAGTGAGACCAAGATTAAGAACTAAGGAGTGTATTAAACTCAAAAACCCCTAATGAATGTAATAATCAAAACCACACTCTTACAGTGACCACCAAGGGAATCAACGCACCTCAAGATCCACCGTTTCCAAGCAAAGATCAATACTAGCTTTTCCAAGCCCTAACTAAGACTAAGTGTTCTACTCTCAAGAGAGAGGATTTTTAATGTTTCAATCTTTCATCTTTTCATTCAAACTAAAGAGGAAAGACCTAAAATGTACTACTTATAGTATATTACAAAATTAGACAAAAAGACAACATTACCCTTAATGACCAAGGGCGGCCTTAGTGTGTTGGAAGACAATATGAATTGTCCAAAATGCCCTTAAGTCCAAGTGACCAAAATGTCCTTAGTAAAGGGAACCAAAACCGTGAACCAACAAAGGTGGTCCAAACCCGAGAGTCCTTAAGTCCTCAAGGCTCCAAGCAATCTTCCACACTCGGGTTTGATCAATAGTAGGCTCAAAACGTCCCTTCCAAGTATGATCCCGTGCCCTCCATGTGACCAAAGCTTTATTCTTCACATAGTGACTTTGAATGATGTCGTCAAAAGCTAAGACGGCCATTATTCTTTTATCATCCTCCTCTTCTTGAAAATGATTCAACCTCAAATCCAAACCTTGCAAAATCGAAGAGAGGGCAAATAAATACAAATTCCTCTTGGCATGAGGGTTAGGGTTAGCCCAAAAAATCATCTCAACATGCCAAGGTTGCACATATTTGCAATATAACCAAGGATCCTTTGAATTAAATATTAGAATCTCAATAAAAGGTGCACAAAGGATTTGATTACGAGAATCACCAAGAGATAAAGAAACTACATAGGTCCTAATGACATCAAATAATCCACAAGGTAGAACTTCCTTCATCTGATGAGCCATAAGACACCATTGCTTCTTTATCTCGTCAAAATACCACACCAAGGGGGGTATTTCGATTGGTTCTAAAGTCCAAAAAATCCATATAGCATTATCACACACACATGGACAGACCAACAAACTTCCTACCTCGACATAAAACAAATCCAAAACTATCATAGACATCATCATAGGCAAAGAGGTAGTATAGGAAAGAATCACATGCAAAGGAATTCACGGGTAAAGAATAAGTATTTAAACACATACACATTCTTTTCTTCAAACAACTAGACAACTTGGCATCCACAAGTTGGAATTCATGCAATTTAGGAAAAAGTTTGTCAAACAAGGATGAACATTTAGGAACATTACCCCAAGGAGTCAATGACACCTTTGTCCTCGGGTTTTCAAGAAGGACTACACATTCCTTACCCATAAGAGTACTCTCGTCTTTTGAAAAGAGATTTCCATCTTTAGGAGGAATGTTGCCACACCATAGTGGGTTAGCATATCGGCTATAGCTTCCAAGGCAAGATATACCTTTATTTTCACCACTAGGCTCATTAGGAGTATTTATATCATATTCAAATAAGACATTATATCTAAAGAGTGCATGATCTATTTCCCGGGCAGATTCGGAACAAACACATTCAGCACTCTCTAAAAGCTCAATATCACGTTTTAAAGAGATTTCAAGTACAACATTTTCTAATACTTCACTCACTTGATTTTGATTAATCACATCACACACATACTCAAGTGGTGGACAATTTTCACAAATAGGTTGATCAGCACCAATTACACAAGACGATGTACTTCCGTTCAATATATAGACTTTAACACTAGGTGGACATAAATCGATCTTACAAGAAGAGTCAATTTGGTCATCAATAGGATCAGCTAGTGTATTCACACTCACAACATGTACATCATTAATAAAAGGCAAAGAATCATTAGACTCACAAGTAAGTAAGCTACTACTCACACTCAATGGGATACTAGCCATACAATTATCATTCACATGCACAAAAGTGTAAGAGTTAGCTATTTTACCTTAAAGTTCTCGAGTCGACTCTCATTTGCCGTGTTGTGAAGGTCCTCCATAAGACTGGGTAGCAATTTCACTTTGGCATTTCTCTCTATCACTTTCCATGTCGGTACCTACACAAATGTCCTTAGAAATAGAAGGACAAACAACGTTAGCTCGGTTTGGTGGCAATCCCTTCGCTTCGCTCCACACAACCTCTCCTTTTTCCACTCTTGGATTACCACCTTGCACACCCTTAATCCTCTCAATCTTTTGTCTCTCTTAAGCATTCGGAATGGAGTAATATTCACTTCTCTTTCTAGCTCGGGCAACATGTATGTCATGAGGTGATTTCCCAACCGGTCTCTTACAACATTAGGCCAATTTTGCACATTTGGAACTCTATGTTGTTCAAACCAATCGGCACCTAAGCATACATAACCGTATGTCAATGGAAGAATATCACACCACACCTCCTCATGGTACTCAAATTGGGAGAAGACAACTTTGACCCTCTCGGTAACCTTAAACCCGTCCAAGAAGTATGGAACAAGTAAAGGCTCGTAAAACAATCCCAAGTAGTCAACCATGGATGGAATGATGTAGTTTCCATAGTACCTATCATTTAACACAACGAGGAAGCTCTGTATCCCACAAATGGTCACCTTTCCGGAGTGTACACTCCTTCTTGGATCAACATTGTAAAGGACACGAGTACCCCTCGATTTTGGAGATGCATAGACTCTTGTTCTTGTTGAATAACCTCCACTAGAGCTAGGATAACCATTCACACTATATCGATCTTGATAAGAAGTACTACGAGTTGGAGAATATGAATCTTCACACTCCTCACGTGTACTCTCATCATAGCTCTCATAAGCTTTGTGAATGAAAGGGTTATACCTAACACCAAATCTAGGTTTGGAGTGAGAAGTGTAGGACTTCTCACATGCCCCAACGTCATCATAAGATCCATCACGAGGTCTTACATAATCTCCAAAGTCACCATAAGCACTAGGCACTTCATTTACCTCATTTTCTCCATCAAAACAAGTAACTTTCAAATCTGCCCATGTTTTGTTCATGGCAATTTTCATAGCCTCCGCAAGTTTCCTCAACTTCGTAGCCATAAAGCCCCTCGCTACAATCATAGTCTCCCATGTTGTACTCATAATAATCCCTGGCTATCGAAGACATGTTCCCCTTATATCACCTTTGTACCTACACAATGAACAAACAAGATTAGTAGTAAAAGCTTCTCACTAACACTCGTATTCACACACTTTTGTGATCCTCACAATTGGAGCGGCGAATATTGAAAGTTACTTATACTCCGGTAGTCAATAAGATGTCAATTCTACTTGGCGGACGGAATAGATTCTTGTTTAACCGACTCAAGACTCAAAATAAAATTTTACTTACAAAGTTGAAACAAATAAGTTACTACGAGTTAAAAAAATTGAAAAAAAGCACACAAATAATGAAGACACGAAAGAAACGGATTCAATAATTAATCTAGAACTAAGTAGGTGATTACTGGTTGTTAATTAATTCTAGAATCAAGACATGAAACTAATGAAACAATAAAATGAAACTAAGAATCTAAATTTTTGAGCTCAAAAATATTGCGTGAACAGTAGCAGTGATGACGTGTTATCCACGTATTGGTTCGGTTTTATCAAGTGGTTATTCTCAAATGTTCAAGTCTTGGTCAAAAATTAATTTGGATTGGTGGAATTTGTTTTAGGAAGAAAAATAAGTCTTGGAGCCTTTTTCAATTTTCAAGACTTGACTTTTTCTTGTTCTTCTCCTTAAAACATGGACCCTTGTTTCATGGAAAGTGGTTGAGATGTGATGTAAAGTCTTTTGGCGGTTGGGAGTCTTTCAAGACTAACAATTCTTCACCTTTTTCCCTTCACCTTTATAGATCTACCATTCACTTTATTTTAACAAGGTATGAAGGTTGGGAAAAACATCAAGAACACTTCAACAATCACCAAGAACAATAAAAAAATAACTACCAAGATCCACAATACAACCACACGGCCAACTCCAAGACAACAATGTTTTCACACGGCCAAGACTACAAAACCACCAACAACGGCCAAGTCTCTTTAGTGCTGCATTTAAGTTTTTTTTTTTTTAACAAGAGATGAAGGTTGTGAAGAACTTCAAGAACAACAACAATGCTCTTTTCAACAACAATAACCACATACACAGCCAAGTCAAGTTTCTCAACAACAATGTCTACCACACGGCCTTACTTGTTCACAAATACATCAATCTTTAAAACTCAAATCTAGATCGACTCAAAGTGTTAGTGAAGAACAAAACTAACACCACAAACACACAAGACAAATAAAAGACTCCTAGACCTAGACTCAAGAGAAAATCTCGGCCAAGAACACCACAAGAACACAATTTTCGGCTAAGAACACAAAATGTACAGATTGCGATTTTTCTAGAATTTTCAGATTTCAACTTTTTTTATTTATTTTTTATTTTTCAAGTGAGCTAGCCCAAGATTTGATCTTGTAGGAATGATATCAAGCCATGCTTTGATTCCAAATGATACAAGAATGACAAGGAAAGCACGAAACACACTCCAAATCAGTCCATAATCTTAAGGATCCGAGGACCAAGATGGAGACCACTCTCGGATTCGCTATCAACAAGAAGAATACAAGATACAATGGTGTATATAACACCAAAAGACATCTACAAAACGTGAGGAACAAGATCAATAACAATAACACAAGTTTCGGATTCAATAAAGGACCCAAAACAGTCCACTACACAAGATGGCAACAACAAAAGTAAAGGATAGATAGTGAGATCAAGATTATTACAAGATTAAGAACTAAAGAGTGTATTAAACTCAAAACCCCCTAATGAATGTAATAATCAAAACCACACTCTTACGGTGACCTCCATGGGAATCAACTCACCTCAAGATCCACCTTTTCCAAGAAAAGATCAATACTAGCTTTTCCAAGCCCTAACTAAGACTAAGTGTTCTACTCTCAAGAGAGAGGATTTTTAATAGTTCAATCTTTCATCTTTTCATCCAAACTAAAGAGAAAATATCTAAAATTCACTACTTATAGTATATTACAAAATTAGACAAAAAGACCACATTACCGTTAATGACCAAGGGTGGCCTTGGTGTGTTGGAAGACAATATGAATTGTCCAAAATGCCCTTAAGGCTAAGTGAACAAAATGTCCTTAGTAAAGGGAACCAAAACCGTGAACCAACAAAGGTGGTCCAAACCCGAGAGTCCTTAAGTCTTCAAGGCTCCAAGCAATATTCCACACTCGGGTTTGCTCAATGGTAGGCTCAAAATGTCCCTTCCAAGTATGATCTCGTGCCCTCCATGCGACCAAAGCTCGATTCTTCACATAGTGACTTTGAATGATGTCGTCAAAAGCTAAGACGACCATTATTCTTGTATCATATATCAACCAAATGTCACAATATTATATGATTAAGTAATTAAATAAATTACTATAAAAGATAAAATGATGACATAAAAGTAATTAATTGAAAAGATTAAAATTAAGTTGGAAACTTTTGTGAGGACTACCAAAGTCCTTAGATTGTGTCTTATATAATAGTAAATTCTGAGTATTTTGGGCTTCCTTTGCATCAAAATCTTTGAGCCCCCGGATTATACATTTACTAGTGAAGTAGCCGCATGAAAATTTCTACAAAGTGAGAGTGGTGGATAAGCCTGATTATATTATATGAGGTAAAGTGTTGGACAGTTAAGATTTTTTTGTCCAAAAGATGAGTGACCTAAATATGGATGTTGAGGTACATTCATGGTTATAGTAGGAGAGGTAATGATAACGCTACACCAAAAATGATCTTTAGCGGCAATTAATAAACGACAATAACTTAATTTCCACTAAATATTGTTTTTGGAGGCAATTACTAGTGACAATTACATTCTAGCACTCTTCGTAAATGCTCCTTATAAAACCTATAGAGACATTAAATCTAATGATAATTAACTAATGATGGTAAAAGCTTTAAAGCTCTTTGTCGAAGTGCTTATCTAATGCCACTAAAAGCTATTTTTGTTATAGCGTGTTAAGAATGAAAATATTTTGGAGCTAGGTGTGTGTGGCCTCCATGATCGACAAGATAAGACAAACGAGACTGAGGTGGTTCGAACATATGAAGAGAAGGTGCACATAAGCCCCAGTGTGGTATTGTGAATGGCTGACCACAATATAGTGAGAAGGTGCACTAGGTAGGTTATCTATTGCAACATATACCTGACCTATTGCAACAGATAAGTAATTTGTTGCAACAATAAAAATAAACCACTCATCCGTTGAAACAAATGAATGGTTTGTGAAATAGATCACACATCTATTGCAACATATGAGTGATCTTTTGCAACATATAACTAACCTGTTGCAACGGATGAGTAATGTGTTGCAACAACAAAAATAGATCACTCATCTATTGAAACAAATGACTGGTCTGTGCAATAGATCACATATTTGTTGCAACATATGAGTGATATTTAAGAACAGTTATTAACGGTCAATATTGTTTAGATTCTTCCAACAGAAGGGTCGTCTATCGCAACAGATGAATGATCAATTGAAAAAATCAAGTCTAGGACATGTCTTGTTGGAATAGTTGATAGGATTTTATCCAACAGAAGGCTCATCTGTTGCATTAGATTTTTAATTCAATGGTTCCTCCATTGCATCAGATGGTTAATCTATAGCATCTGATTTTTAATCGGATGGTTACTCCGTTGCATCCGATGTTAAATCTGTTGCATCAAATTTTTAATCTGATGGTAAATCTATTTCCATCAGATGGTTAATCTGTTACATTTGATTTTTATCCGATGGTTAATCTGTTGCAACAGATGGTAAATCTATTGCATCAGATGGATAATCTGTTGCATCAGATGGTTAATCTGTTGCATCTGAAGGTTAATCTGTCGCAAAAAAAAATAGTAGCATAATTTTTTTCAATAGAACAACACCAATATCACCATTTATACCAAGAACAAGAATAAATTAACCCAGCAACGGGCGCAACACCAAAAATACCAATATCGTTGTTTTGTTTGTACAAACACAAACAACAAAAATCAAACTTCAAAAAAGGCAACAAACAACAAAAAAATATATTTCACTCCGAAAAGAGAAGAGAAGAAATACCAGAAATTAGGGTTTTATTCAGACCACATTTCAAATTAAAATAATAAATATTGAAATTGTTAACCAATACTAAAAGAGAAGTTGACTCAAGTTCCTCTTTTTCTTCAAAACTAAAAAGACCATAATTTTTTACTTGTGAAAGCAAAAAAGGGACGATGAAGAACTCGAAGCTGTTGTGGGCGGAGAGCAAGGATTTCACGTCGATTGACGGTTGAAAGTTGAAAAGAAACTCGAAGCCTAACAATTTGTCGCCGGAGGTTGAAGTCGTCGGGGATTAAAAGGAGAAATTGCAGAACTGTTGGTTGGGAGAAACTGTGTCTTTCTCGAGAGAAGAGACGGTTGATTTGGATAGGAGAGGGGTGTGAGTTGATTTTTACTTTTGAAAAGATTAGAAAGTTTTGAAAATATTAATGAAGTCTACAATTAACTTAATCAAGTTTCATGTTTGACCCTTTAAGTTGGTCAATGTCACCCATTCTTCATTCAAAACATTAATGACACCTTTTCTTCAATTTTCTCAATTAACTTCATCTATATCAACCAAATGTCACAATATTATAGGATTAAGTAATTAATTAAATTACTATAAAAGATAAAATCAAGACATAAAAGTAATTAATTGTAAAAATTAAAATTAAGTTGAAAACTTTTTTGAGGACTACCAAAGTCCTTAGATTCCTCTTATATATAATAGTAAATTCTGAGTATTTTGGGCTCCTTTGCATCAAAATCTTCGGGCCCTCGGATAATACATTTACTAGTGAAGTAGTCGCATGGAATGTTCTACAGAGTGAGAGTGGTGGTTAAGCCAATTATATTGTATGAGAGTGACCGAAATGTGGATGTTGAGGTAGATTCGTGGTTATAGTAGGATTGGTAATGACAACGCTACACCAAAAATGATCTTTAGCGGCAATTAATTAACGGCAATAACTTAATTGCCACTAAATTTGTGTTTTTGGAAGCAATTACTAATGACAATTACATTCTAGCACTCTTCGAAAATGCTCCTTATAAAGCCTATAGAGACATTAAATCTAATGACAATTAACTAATGGTGGTAAAAGCTTTAAAGCTCTCTGTTGAAGTGCATATCTAATGCCACTAAAAGCTATTTTTGTTATAGTGCGTTAAGAATGAAAATATTTTGGAACTAGGTGTGTGTGGCCTCTATGATCGACAAGATAAGGCAAACGAGACTGAGATGGTTCGAACATATGAAGAGAAGGTGCACATAAGCCCCACTGAGGCGTTGTGAGTGGCTGACCACAATATGTTTTTAGGAGAGATTGAGGTAGATCAAAGAAGTATTAGAGAGAGATGATTTGACAAGACATGACACAACTCCAACTTTTTGAGGACATGACCTGAGATGGTATGTTATGGAGGTCATGAATTAGGCTTGAAGTGTAGAAGGTAGTTATTTAGCGCTGTCTCGTTTCTTAGCGGGATTTGCTTGGTGTTAGGTTGGTGCACTGGTAACCAAAAATCAAAAGAAACGAAAAAATGAAAGCAAATTAAAATATTTGAATCCACGGAATTTACCTTGTGTCCTTAAGGAATTTGATTCACTAACTGTATCCGAGATTTTGGATATGCTAGCGGAGTAGCGGTACCTCAAAAACCAACGACTTCGTTGTATGTAAAGACGGAAACAAATCACACAAAAAATTCATACATTTTCGATTTGTTAGAAAATCTACAGAAGAAGTTCAGAAATTTCATCCAAAAAACTAAGGCTAGCCCTCTGGATTTATAGCCAACAAAAAGGTAGTCTGAAGAGGTGCTTATTGTGACGTATTAGAAAAGTCACAACGTATAGAAAAATTTACAACCTATTAAAACAGTCAGAATCCAGCAAAAAGATCCTTTTTCCTAGTGTCTTTTTTCGAAAAATTTGAATCAAAGAAAAATTTGGAAAATGGCAAAAAAGAGAGAGCATTAAAATATTGAGAAAAAACGTGACCTATGTTTTACAAGTGTTGCTAAAAGATGACATAGAGAACAACTTAGAAGAGATGGATATTTCAACTTATCAAGGATTTTAATACTCAAGAATGAACTAGAAGAAAAACAAATAAAAGCACGAAAAAAAGGAAAATAAAAGAAAAATATCAAAGAAAGGAAAAAGAAACAAAAGAGAAGCATTAAAACAGGAGCCAAAAAGGAAAAGAACGAAACAACAAGAACAGAAAAAGACATGAAAAACAAAAGAGCAACAGAAAAATGAGATTTTAGTGAAATGAGAGAGGACGTGGATTCAAACTAAAGACCTGGTTAACAGTGGTGCCCACGGTTATCAACGGAGTTTAAGTAATTTATCAGAATAATTGCAGTACTTCATATAATCTAGGTAGGAGTACATGGTTCACGTGAATCCATACTCCACGTAAATCTGCCCCTGCATGCACTAAACACTCATCAAGTTAATTACCAAAACTCAATTCCTCAAAAGAAGAACCCGACCTATGGATGGTAGAAGTAGCAATACCGAAACAACAAGAACCATTCCTACATAACCCTGTCCATGAGAAGTACCACCAAATCTATCAAACTCGAAAGAAGTATCTTGCGAATGGAACCCATCATAGGTGCCTAACAAGCATATGTCTTTTGTGCCTGTTATGATGAAACGTGAAAGACATAATTAGTAACTTAAAGAGTAAATTGCAAAAGATCATTAACTTTTGCACAGAGAAAAACATAGAATAAAACTAAGGAGATCATTTATATAAAACACAAGAGATTTATAAATGGCATAAATTGCAAGCGATCATTAACTTTAACACATTAGATCACAGAACAAAATAGGAAAAGAATTCTAGTGTTGAGGAAGAAAGTCATGCTCAAAAGTAGAAAGAAATCAGTTCAATCACAACCAAGGAAAAGACATAAATAAACAATTAACATAGTAAATATATGAACACATATATTACCTTCCACCGTAAAAAACTACCAACGATCAATGTTTCAATAAAACTTGGATGTATCAAGTCCATGACAATAAAATTAGGAAGGCCTAGATCATTTTTAGAAATGAAAAGAGACTAACATCGTGATCATGTCTATATAACAGTGACACACAAAGGTTAAAATGAGTCGTCATCTAAGATGGCTCTCTCACTTAAGAAGGTATAGACTTGATGATTGTGGGTACTAAAAGAGTCTTAAAATCCATTAAACAGTTAATCATTTCAGGGACATAAATTCTCTTGGCATAAATGCACATTTAACTAAAAAAACCAAACCTTGATCATTGAGCTCCTATAAAGAAATCTCCCTCAGACTTGATCTACATTACTAATATTTGCTAAGTTAATGTCGCAAATTTCATGACTGCATTCCCATGACGATAGGTCAAAATAAGATTAAAATATCTTACAAACATAATAAAACTAGAAGAAATTACAAACAAGCAACAAAATAAACACGCATATTGTAGTATAACAAAACTCATTACTTTGTGAAAATTGATCCGAAAATACAAAAGACAACTTTGACTAAGTTCCTTATTAGACAAATGACAACAATATGTAGTACTGGAAAATAAGTTTTTCTTCTGTTACCTTAATTTGGATAGCTAATAAATAAAGAATAGTCAGAATGTAGAGAAAGAGCAGGGCTAGGACTCTGACCTAGAGCACAAACAATGTTTATTAGGGGTAGTCACCTAAATTATAAAGATCACTCAAAGATTAGGATTCGCACCATGTATGTGGCACAAAACTTCTTTTGTCGATGTGAATCAACAAATTATAGGAAATTTAGTACAATGGTACAAGCTAATTTCCTGCAAACTCAGAAACAAAATTTTCAACAACAGAATGAAGTAATTAGGTTTACACAAAATACAAAACATGAGATTTCATAGTTCACCTGACCTATCTCTCTGGTCAACATCTTGAAGGACTACATACATACCTACAATATAGGGTTGGCAAATGGGGGCAAGAAATGCGGGGTTGGTTCAAATAATTTTTAAAAAAATTGATGCGGGGTTGGCGGGTTGTAGAACTATGTAATAGTTTAAACAACAACAACAACAAAAACAACATAGCCGGTCTAATCCGACGAGTGGGGTGTGGGAGGTTAGAGTATACTCAGACCTTACCCCTACTTCATAAAGATAGAGATGTTGTTTCAGATAGACCTTCAGCTTGAGTAAAACATCTTAATGCAGTGGTTTAAACAAAAAGGAAAGTAATTAAGTTCTTATTACTAAACTTCCATAGGCATGCAAGCAAAAATGAAAAAATGCCGGATTTAGGGAGGATAGAGTATACACAAACCTTAAACCTACTTCGTGGAGGTAGATAGGCTTTTTTAGAAAGGCCCTTGATTCCTAAGGCGTGCAAAGGCATTAAAAATTAGATTCCAAATTATTTCTATGTGGTGGTTAGTTCTAAAAATTAGTGTTACAAGTAGATTCTGTGAAACTACATCAGTTACTCAAATATGGAATTATTTAATTTAGTTACATATAACTTGACTATTTTCATTTTATGCTGATAAATATATAGTGAGCACAGAGGAGCTTGGGGAGTTATACTTAATATGATACTATAATATTTACGTGTGCGAAAAACATGTCAATATGCAAAACTAACCGTGTTTTTTAATATCACCACTATAATAGGTAATTTTACGTAAATAACTTATCAATTAATAAAAATCTACATATCTCATGCTTAAGATGAACACGCTGCTGTTATAAGAACATTGATGAGATGCCATCTAAGTGTATCCAATTTTACCTTTTTGATGACAACAAATTCTAAGTAAAAAAGCTCAAATAGTGATTAATGTGTTCATTCAGAAGCGTGAAATTCCACATAAGCATAATGATATAGTACAAATAGCCGTAAGGGATAGTAATTATAAGATTTTCTCACACTTGAGAAGTTATGCGGCGCGAGACAGGGACAGGGCGAAATCTTCGCAGGCTTATGCAGGTTTGTCTTACAACCACACCGCTCCATCTTTCAATCCCCAATGCAGCCTTTCTAGATGATTCGAAAGACGAATGCAAATTTATACAAGCTGGAATAACATCAACGAAGTGCATAGCAAATTCAATTATTAATGTTGAAGAGTTCCACGGATGAAAAAAAGATGATAGTTTCCTTATTTAATCTTGGGAAATTTGCCCCTCATGAGCTAGCTTTTACCATTCGAACCAATAGAAAGAAGTTCAGACTGCATACCTGACTTGTAGCTACAGTATAGATCTCTTCATTAAACCTCACAACAATTTTTTTAAGCTCCTCTTCTCCTTTTTGCCTGGAGGCAGGAAGATACTTGTTTATGGTTGCAAGAACAATACCATGAAGGAGTGCATACATAAGCTGCTATTTGGTTAGTTATTTAGGCGCTAATGTCTTTCTTCCTGAAAATAGAAATTTAGGATAGTTGAGAGTAAAGGCATATATATGGTTTTCTAATTAGTCTTAGATGTTCGTTTGGCTGTCTCATGCAAGCTGAATTTTTTTATATGTACTTTTTTCCTTCCTTTTTTGTGCTTTAGTTGAATTGCATATTTGTTCGAAATCCTGTTTTAGAGTTGCTTGCTCCACATTTTTCATATGTGAAAATGTAGATCCAGATCTGCCACTGTTTTTGTTCAACTATAACAATCGTGAGGTTCATGCATATATGAAGCTGCAAGCTCTAGAAAAATGAATATCAATCCATATGGTTGGACGTCATATAGTTCTGGAAGAACACTATATCCTGCACAGGTTTTATGTCATATGGGTTTATTTGATTTTGTGATGCTTTCCTTTTTATGTTTTCTTCTTGCTTATAAATGAAGGTTCAGATAAGTCCCTGTTTGCTGTGTGAACCACTGTCAAAAATTTTGTTTAAACCTATAATTCTTGATAACTATTACAACGAGAACCATTTCCAGTTTGAGCTAGATCATGTTCAAGTTGGTAAATTGATGTCTAAGTTCTCACCTCATGCATTGGCTCAAATAGAAGCATGCAGGAGAATGCATGAGCTGAGAACTTAGAGATCAATTTACCAACTTAAACATGATCTAGCTCAAACAGGAAATATTGCTCGTTGTAATAGTTATCCAGAATTATAGATTTAAACAGAATTTCCAACAGTGGTTCACACAACAGAAGAGGATGCATCTGAACCTTCATTTATAAACAAGAAGAAAGAATAAAAAAAGAAAGCATCACAAAAGCAAATAAACCCATATGAAGAAAGCATGACATAAAACCTTTGTAGGATATAGTGTTCTTCCAGAACCATTTGACGTCCAACCATATGGATTGACATTCATTTTTTCGAAGCTTGCAACTTCATAGATGCCATAAAGCTCCCAATTGTTGTAGTTGAATAAAATAGTGGCATGCCTGGATCTACAGTCTTCACATATGAAAAATGTGGAGCAGGCAAACCTAAAACAAAAGCTCGAACAAAAACGCAATTCAACTAAACCGCAAAAGGGAAGGAAAAAAGTACATAAAACAAAATTCAGCTCGCATGAGAGAACCAAAAGGATATCTAAGACTAATTAGAAAACCAAATATATGACTTTACTCTTAACTGTCCTAACATTTTTGTTTTCAGGAAGAAAGACATTAGCACCTAAATAACTAACCAAATAGTTACTTATATATACACTCATTCATGGTACTATTCTTGCAACCAAATATGACACCACCAAGTTGTTTTTTTGTCAAAAATCTAAATCCTCTGCTGTTCTTTCTCTGCTTTGTGGATGACGTCATGGAAACAATTAATATAGATAATGATCATGACAATTCTAGAAAAATGAAATTCTATTCCAAGCAAGATTCACTGCACATAAATATAATGATACAGTACAGAGAGTCGTGGGGGATAGTAATTGCAAGATTTGTCTCACACTTGAGAATTTACGCGGGGCGGGGTGCAGAGCAAATGGTACCATTAATGTTGAAGAGTTACATGGATGAAAAAGGATGGACGTCCCTAATGAGCTAGCTTTACCATTCAAACCTGACATGTAGCAGCAGTATAGATCTCTTCCTCAAACCTCTCAACAATTTTTTTAAGCTCCACTTTTCCTTCTTGCCCAGAGATAGGAAGTTGCTTCTTTAAGGTCTCCATTCTATAAAATCTATCAACAAAATCTCGATAAGAGCTTAATCACGATAAATGCTTCTCGATAATGATGAGCGGAAGATTAGGAAGAATTGAAATGGCAAGAATTAACAACAATGCGCTTAAACAGAAATGTTCAATATAGTGATCCTACCCTCCATAAACAAATGACCATCATATAGATGTAAAGCTTTCTGAATTGAAAGGTTTATGTCTTTGAGAATTTGAACAATTTTTGAAAGAATTCATGTACTTGGGTTCTTTCAATAACTAAGAAGTAATGTAGACTACTTAAATCTAACTTCTTGTCTTCAACTATTGATCAGAACATCTTGGCAACATAAAAATAAGGAGAACAAGACTAATCAAAATGGTTTTAAGTTTAATCTTACAGAGTGTTGATTCCAAAATTTAAATGCGCCTATTTAATTGACCTCGGTTATTGCTAGAGAGTGAAGGCATAATTAATTGACTTAGTAAAGGAATTCAAATGCTTCAGAATCGTCATTGCTGAGCATGATACTTTAGTAGAAGTGATAAAGAATAATTAGAAAAGTTGTTCTTCAGGCTCAGGAAATAGGTTTTTTTTTTTGTGGGATGTGGCTTATAGAAATTTGCAGATATTAAACTTGGCACTATAGCAAAAGCATCACCTTATGTCACATATTGTATAGTAATAGTAATAATTCATTTTTTTCATATCAAAATAAGTGCCAACTGAGTTGACAAATTCCACACGTGCATAATTCACACATTACAATGACTATGGCTGACACAAGGCAATACGGAATAGCAGAACCAACACAACAGACAAGCAGTTGAGAAAAGAGCAAATCCCACAGACGATGCATAATGCGCACATTACTAATAAAGGATAAAATCAACGTCTATTTTTAAATTTCAAATTTAGTAGTTCCTTTCCTTTAGGACTGTGTTGTATTTAGGTTATATGTAGATAAGTATTATCCTTTTCTTAGTTTATCTTTTTGTTGTATGGAATCTATATATACTCAGTCTACAATCAATGAAAAATATCGTTCCTTTTATTCCAGTAACAGTATTATACTTGATATGGGATCGAGTATAATTCTTTCGATAAGTTCTCCCATTCTTCCCATCAAAATGACCACAAATGTGTTCAGATGCCAACACCACAATTGTCCAGTTTAATTCCGTCACCCAGTTACCAATCAAACTAACGGGCAACTAGAATTATTTCCTTTGGAAAACACAAGTGTCCATGCTTATGCGTGGTCACAACCTTAGCTTTATGGCCATCTCGACGGTTCTCGCCCTGCCCCTACTCGCACAGTGGCTCAAAATAATAAGGAAGTCTAAAATCGTGAATTTGTTTCATTGTATCGCCAAGATCAGCTTATTCAAAATGCCATCTTGGCCTCAGTTGATCTTTCACTTGCTGCTACTGTTGCCTTTGCATCCACCACCAAGGCTGACTGGAATGCTTTGCACACTGCATATGCCAACAAATCGCCAACAAGAATCTTTAGTTTGCGTGATCGTCTGACTCGTCTCTCGAAGGAAGACCTTCCCATCGTTATGAACTTCTATTTCAAGAGTCTCCAAAGTATGAACCCTTAGAGTTTTTGGTTGTTTATGCTACCAGCAATATTCCAAGTTGGGTGTTGTTGACACCACCAACTTACAGGGGCGTAATAAAGGATAAAGTCAGCTTAATTTAGTAGTTCCTTCCCTCTAGGACTCTGTTGTATTTAGGTTATATGTAGATATATCCTTTTCTTAGATTATCTTTTTGATGTATAGAATCTATATATATTCAGTCTACAATCGATGAAAAACATCGTACACCGTTCCTTTTATTCCAGCAATAGTATTTTACTTCATAATTACAATGACTATGTCTGGGATAAGACAAAATGGAATAGCAGAACCAACACAAAAGGCAAGCAGTTGAGAAAAGAAAAGTAGCATACCTGTGCTGGTTGAAGGTATTTTTTGGATGCAAAGGAAATTTTCAAATTGTGGATGGTTTTTGTGTCCCGTGAAGGAGATTTTAAAGATATCTTCAAACACATGCTGAGGTAAAAAGATGTTGGAAAGAAAGAACATCTGTATTCTGATGTGAAGCAAAAAATGAATGAACAAATAAAAAAGTTTACCAGATAATTAGTAGGGAGAAAAGAGGATAAAGACAAGGAGCCATTAGATAGGCATGGGAAGTAACGCTCCTTCACAAGAAGCGACTGTTGAAAGAAGCCATGTGTTTCTTTTACCCAAGTCGTTCGCTTCAGTTTCTCTTTAAACATAATTTTTTTTCCTATTTTTAAATTGGGAGAAAAAACAGAAAAATTAATTTTAAAAAAAGAAATATAAATGATGGATTAAGAGAGTGCCACGTCACCAGGGCTATGCCCTCTTTTCTATAGATATGAAAGACTAAAACTTTTTTCCTCTAAACAGACAACTTACTTCAGTGTACGGGTTGAGGTGGGTGGAGTATACACGAAATTACCCCTACCTAAAAGAGATAGAGAGATAGTTTTTGATAGACCTCTAAATAAATATCAGTAGTTATAAACTGTCATTTCGACTTGACCTATATAAAAGTACAGTGAATTGACCCATTTCAAAAAATTGAAAAATAAGAAAGATTACATCTTGTTGATAATCATTTGTCGAGAACCAAACAGAAGTTGAGTCTTCCAATCACCCGTAACCATAGCTCCTGAAGCACCATCGGCAGCAATCCTGATAATTAGGGGTGTACAGACTAAAACGTCAAGTCAAACCAAAACGACGAGCCAAACCAAACCGATAAAAAAGCCCGACTTATGGTTTGATTTGATTGGTTTGGCGTTAGAAAAAAAAACGACCATTCTTGGTTTGGTTTGGTGTTGATCAAACAAAGGTCAAACCGAACCCGAATCAAACCGACATTATATATATATATATATAATATTCAAACTTTTTATACATAAAATATTAATTATAATCTACTTTTTAAATACTTTTTCAACTAGTTTTAGTATTTTTCAATAATTTGAAAGTAGATGTAGATATATATTTAGATTTGGGCCTTTAAGTTGTAATATTTGTCCATTAATTGCTAATTAAAAGATCCAAAACCCAATATAAACATAAAACCTAAACTTTTCACTCTTCATCTCACTTTTTAGTTTCAAGAGAGTTTTTCGCTCCTCATTTTTCATAATTATGGTTTTTCATTAGCACATGAGTGAAAACATATTTGATCTAGTCTTTGATCACAATATAGTTGTAAAAACTAAATATTATAAAGAAAAAATCGAAAGAAATCGAAAAAACTAAAAAACCTGAAAAATCGACTAAAACCTAAATCGAAAAAAACAATTTTATGTTGGTTTGATTTGGTTTATAGTTTTAATAAACCGACATGATTGGTTTAATTTTTTTTTAATAAAAACCAAACCAACCCGACCTATGTACACCCCTACCGACAGTACCTTGGGAAAAACCTTTGGCAGTACCCAGGGTAGAACCTCCAGCACCAACCCCAACAGAACCTCCGGCAGCAACCACGACAACAACTCCAAAAGAATCCACGACAGCAACTCCAAAAAAATCCCAAAAAAATTGCTTCAAAAAGCCTTAATTTTTTTTTTGTGTGTGTGTGTGGGGGGGGGGGGGGTTGCAAAATTCATTTATTTTGGACTTCATTCTTACTTGTATCCGTTGTTTTCTCTTTCTTCGTAGGTAACAGAATTCGAGAAGAGTTCTACATTTGTTCTTTTTTCTAAAAATTAGGGTTTTTTAGTTAATGATGAAAAAGAAGAGTTTTAGTTGTATTATCTTCGTGAATGGGTTAACAATTTTTAATTTTGATGCTAAAATCATAGGAAGAACTCGAGAAAACTCTAGTTTTTTTGTTGCAGTGTTCCATTGATTGTCGTGCTATTATTGGATGGTATTTGTAGACTTGTTGGTGGTGGTTTTGGTGGCGTTGGTGTTGGGGTTTTGGTGTTGGTGGTCGTCATAGTGTCATTGGTGGTGTTTGTGGCATTGGTTAGTGGTGTCGGTAATGGTGGTTTTTGTGGTGGTGTCGGTATTGGTGGTGTTTGCAATGTATTTTTAAAAATTTATGCATACATCAATTGTAATGTATTTTTTATTTTTTTCAGTTGTTTATAGGTAAAATAGTCTGCTAAAAGAAAAGAAAGTGAAAGTGGATCAACTTCTGACCACCTAACAAAAAAGGTTAGAGTACAGATGAATTCGGAGGAGCTTCCTAAACAATCTCAGTCAGGGAAAAGCGAAGCTAAGGAAAGATATGAAATGACGTTTAGGGAGGTGGAAAAGGGTCTGTAGATGGTGATGATGAAAATAAAAGTTAGGTGGAAGAAAAAGAAGATAAAAAAGAAAAGGAGGAAAAACAAAGTGAGAAAGAGGATGATGATCAACATGATGATAATGCATCACCAATGGGGCGTGAATTAATATCGAAATCCCAACATAAGACTGTCAAAACTATTAGTATTGACAGATTTCAAGTTGCGATGCCAATAGATGACCCTGTAGAACTAACTAGTGATTTTGTACTTAAATGTCGGTTGGTAAAACCTTTTGATTACTTTAGGAAAACTATGAAGAATGAAAACATACACAAACTTTGTCAGAAGAGCTGCTTTGAACACTTTCTTAAGCTGCCTGAGGGAAACACTGTCTGTTTCCAAATGAGCATGGTATATGATCTTGTCAAGTGCAAAATCAAGTACGTGGAGGATGATAAAGATTCAAAGGAGGGAGAAAAAATATGGATGAAATATGGATCAACTACTGTGGCATGCTAGTTTGTTTTGGCTTGAAAGAGTTTGCCATAGTGACAGGCTTGAGATGTGATGGTCCAGAAAAACCTCTCATCAAGGAAACATCCCGCAAAAGGTTCAAGCAAGTAGAATAACCAAACCACCACCATCAAATAGAGGGAAGGAATTGCCCGAACGACCATCCACCAAAACCAACAAACGCAAGGAAAAAATAGACGGGTTATTGTACATTGCTGGACGTCGGTACAAAGATGATAACTTGTTAAAACATCTCAAGGATAAAACCATAAAAAAGAATTACAAGGAGAAATTGTGCTTAGCTTGGTTTCCCCATTCCGTTATATTGGCAAGAGACACCAACAAAGTCATAGAAGATGATTTATTGAAGCTTGCTGCGGATTTTGAGAAATGGGATATGACAACTACAACTTGACTATCAAATATTTACTAACGAAGCTATCCCCAAAGACGATCATATTATATTGCTTTCCTTGGGCTTTCATGGTAAATTTAATCACTATTTGCTTACTCATCCATTAATTTATATTGAATAATTATTATGAATTTTTTTTTGCATACTTTTTGTTTGTAATTTTTAGACTAGGGTATTTGAAGTCATTCCTCCCTACCGAAAGCAGGCCAAGGATTACCCGAATGAGGTTTCTTATCCAAGAATCGTTAGGTGGTTGGCTGCAAAGAGCAACACAAGAATTAAGGAGGCTGATCTCTTTAACCCTCCGTATGATGCAGTACGTCTTCTTTCAAGTAAAATAATTTGACTCAAAAAAATATGTTGAAACAAATGTGTCATCTGTTGCGACATGAGGGTCATTTGTTGCTATAGATTACCCGTCTACTGCAACTGGTGCAATAGATAGGTAATCTGTGGCGGCAGATGATCCATATATCACAACAGATTACCCATCTGTTGCTTTGGTTCTATGAACCCGACTCAACAAATTACCCATCTACTGCAAATTATGCAATAGATAGGTATCTGATGCAACATATTGTTAATATCCTATGACAGATAGATCGACTGTTGCAATAGAAATATCATCTGTTGCATAAGTTGTCTGTGTTAACATGTAACCCAACTGACTATAAATTATTATATGATTTAAATGTATTTGCTTTTTTTTATAGGTATGTATCCATGGATCGTGCCTACTGAGTAGGATTTTGGGATGACTTCTTTTATAACTCTAGGTTTTCTTAATACAATAGCAGACCCAACGGTGGAGTTAATAAAGAAGGAATTGGTTGGAGCAATAACAATAAGAAGAGCCGTTAGGCAAAGTCAGTCTAATGTTGAGGATCTTCATGACTAACCTACTGCAACAGGTGCTTCTTCTGGGGGTGCTTCTGGTGGAATTGTTGATGTTAGTGACAGGCATGCTGATGTTGATGTTGCTTCCAGTTGTGATGATGATCATGTTGATGCTCAAGGAAAAATAAATATGTTTGAAAACACCCCTTTCACAGGTCCCTCTCACTTTTACACCCGTCCCTTCCACCTTTACAGTGGTCCCTCTAACTCTTCTTCACCCTTATGCTCTCGTTGCAAATACAAAAAGTGAAAGGACAGACAAGATAAACTCTTTGAAAAAGAAGGGGCTATTGCTAAAGTTGTCGAGGAATTAAAATCAAGGAGCGTGTCATACCAGCTAAGAAGGTGAGAGAGTCATACACTCCTACAGTGGCAGTTAGGAGGAATAAAAGACAAATTAACCAAGTACTCTCCAATCAGAAATAAAAAAATTGCAACTCCTCCCTCTCTAAAAGTTGTTGAAGTTCACGGGCCATTAAAGAAGGTGGACATATACGCGAAACTTGGCGCCAAAGAGAAGAGGGATCTACGATGGGCCGAGAATGCTAAGCAAGGCGCACAAGATTACCCCATGCATACTTTTTTACTCGACTTCAAGTGTATGATAGATATGTGTACGTGGTTTGTGGACTAGGTAAGTTTACTTTTCCTAACTTAGCCTTCTAATCTGATCCATGAAGAAGAAGCTATGCAACAGATAACACATCTGTTGTAACAACTGAGTTTTCTGGTGCAACTGGTTGTGGTTTTATTGCAACATATTACCCATCTATTGCATAAGTTGCGTTAAATCGGTAATTTATGAACAGCTGCAGTGAATCCTCTGCAACAGATGGACAATCCTTTGAATCTTTCCACTATGTTTTCCATTTTAACAATTACTAACCTATTTAAAAATGGACTTCTTATATCACAGTATGTTGAAAATATTACCTGCCTCATAAGGGGTAGACAATTAGCGTACCCGGAGCTTATAATGCTGTCGATAAGATAATGGATCTCAACTTTTAAAAGAATTTCAAGGATAGGTACGATGATCTCACTAAGCTATCATCAACTCCCGGTGCCCTGAGATTTGATTTGTTAGTTTCTGGGTTCCAATGGGATGAAGAAATGATTAAATATGTTAGAAGAAAAAGGCTATATCCACACGAAAAGAGCTGGACCAAGGCAAAGGGAATCTTGCAGTCATAAACGTGAACGTCATACATTATCTGGATATTATGATACTATTCAAGGAGGGAAAGATCAAGGTTTATGATTACAACTTACCTACCTTCGACGAGGCCAACTTTTTTACCAGCATGCAGCTATTGTTGGAGTTGTTCCACAACTTGATGAGGCAGAGTAAGCTGATGGATCATTTTTCAGCGGAAGTGTTGAGTAAGCAAACATGGGATTTTGAAGATATAAACAAGGACATGGACCTTCCAAAAAATAAAATTGTTGCCGCGTGCGGGTCGTACGCGCTTGCAAACATCGAATGTTTGTTGACTAGCATAAAAATGGCCGATCCAACGACCTTTTTGTGCGACAACACATTGGAAAATATGCAAGAGGTCTGGGCTTATGGGGTACTAACTGGACACTTGGAGCCTGTGTATAAAGAATACTATGTAGAAACACAAACACCATAATAATTTCTTATTTCAAGTTCCTTCTATTTACATATAGTGGCAATTTTTTTTGTCTGATGAAATTTGAATTTTTATAATGTAACAGATTGTCTATCTGTTGTAACTTCTATCTGTTCTAATAGATAGTTTATCTATTGCAATAGGTTGGTTATCTGTTGCATTATGCCGATGTTTCTATCTAAGTCTATCTGTTGTAACAGTGGGAAGACCTGTTTGATAATTTCCAACATATGACCCACATGTTTCAACATATGTCTAAATCTGTTTGATATATTTCAACAATTATGCTTGAATATCCATGTTTTCAACAGCGCCAAATTAGTAGCAAATACACCACTATGAAAATTTTAGCAACTAGGCTTGAATATTCATGTGCCCAACAACACCAAACTAGTAGCAATGACGCCAACAATGTTGTATCTTCTTGCTCGATTTTATTTCTCTTCAAAATCCTTAACTTTCTTCAACAAACTCCAGACTACACGATTTTCTTGTGAAGGGTGTCATCCTTCATACCAATCAAAATAATTACATCCACCCAATTTCTAGAAAAACAAAACCATAATTACAAAATAATTACAAGTCATTAATTAATCACCTAATTAAATAAAAAGAATATTTTCTTTGAAATCTTACAAGTAAAAAACCTATGACCTGGATTTTGTTGAGCCCAAGAAGTCTTCAATAGAGCTTTATGACCACACTTACAATATCAAAAATCTTTATCACAAAAAACAGTGGTAGATGAGCTCGACATTGTCAAGCTTAGTTGGAAAAAATGAAAAAAAGAATGAAGAAAAATCAAATACAAATAATTTAAAGAATTTGGATAGAAAAAAAAGATAATGAAGAAGAAGATTTGGGAATTTTGGGTTAACTTTTAGAAAGAAGATGAATATATAAGACAATGGGAGAAAAATAACTGTAAGGGGCTAAATCAGACGCCAAGTCAGCAAAATAAGAGTTCAACGCACCTTGGCTACTTGAATTACACACGAGCTGCCAACAGGGCAAAAAGTGTCAAACTAACAAATTTGATGCCTATTTTAGGTGTTTAAAATGAACACTGTCTACTTAAGGTGTCAAAGTGAAAGATCTTTACAACTTTAGGTGCCTGTCGATGGGTTTCACCTTTTTTATTTTAACTCACTTCACTTAATATGTAGTCATAATTTTTTTTGTCTAATGAAAGTTGAATTTTTTTATAATGCTATAGACTGTCTTTCTATTGTAATAGATATTCTATCTTCTCTGATAGATAGTTTATCTGTTGCAATAGATTTGTCATCTGTTACATTATGTTGATGTTCTATCTAGGTCTATCTGTTGCAATAGTGGGAAGACCTGTTTGATAATTTCCAACAGATGACCTACATGTTGCAACATATGTCAAAATCAGTTTGATATTTTCCAACATATATGTCGTCTATTGCAATAGATACCTTATCTGTTGCAATATTTGAATCTAGTAATCCATTTCAATTAATAAGTTCAAATCTAAGGATAAAATAAAATTCATAGACAACATAAAATAAATTAAAGCCTTCAGAAATTACATGAAATAAATCAACAAATAAATGAATGTAAAAAAATTATTATGAGTACAGATCTCAACAATAAATCAACAATTTAAGTTTTGATGCCAAAAATTCCTAAGGAAAGGTGAGGTTATTACTTTGACAGACTCAAGCTATAAAGATCTACTCAATATGGACAAGTTATTATTCATCTGGTGCTATGAAATTCGGTTTTGATCGTTAGGGATCTTTAATATCGCTTGCGTATGGTTTCTACACTTTCTTTCCTCTGTATTTCCATAAAAAGAGTAGCATATTGTCAATGTTATTCAATAGTAGATTTTACCGTGACATCTACTTGGAAGGCAAGAATTGTCAATACTAATCACAGAGATTCTAAAAAAAAGAAAAATGATAACTCATATGTTTTAGCAAACAAATTATCTTTCTGTTGCAACATATGGATCATCTTTTAGAACAAATTAAAACATGAGGAAGACCTGTATTATAATTTCCGACAGATAAACCATTTGTTGCAACATATGACTCATCTATTTGGAAAAGCTGAAACAGTAGGAAGTCTTAATTTAATTTATCCCAATAGATGACCTATCTACTGCAGCATATAGGTCATCTATTGGTAAAAATAATCGGTAGAGCTGTTTGATTTGCTAAAATAGATGACATATATGTTGCAATAGATACTTCATCTGATGCATTAGATTAGTCAACTATTGCAACAGATGTATATATCTGTTTGATAATTTTCAGCAGATGTGTTATCGGTTAAACAAATATGTGTCTGTTTGTTAGTGGGAACAAATGTTATATATTCACCTTATTCAGCTCATGATACTCTCCTATGGCCCTTGTACATTGCTGAATAGTGAAACACAACGACAATGGAGTTGCAATTTTGCTTTTTTGGATGTTTGATAATACCTTGGAAATTACTTTCCATCTTCTCTTAGCCTTAATATCTAATGGAATGGATGAATATGAAATCCTCTTTGATGGAATGAAACCCCTCTTTGATGTCAATTTATTTAAAGAAATAATAAAGACACGAATAACAATAATCAGTACATCATGTTTTGCCTTGCAGTCTTGACATTTGAATGCAGAACATTCGCTAGGAGGGGAAAAATCTGTATAACCAATATGATCATACTAATAATGATTTATTTTAAAAATAGTAAGAGGAGCATTATTAGCCCCAACAATAGGACTACTACCACCACCAACATCTCCATTACCACTAATACCATCAACAATAGTATGCTCACCCTCTAAAATTATTATTATTGTGATGTTTTTTGCTCCAAACAATTCCATTTTTATTCTATCAATGACCTCAAGGTCTAATAAAGTTTGCACAGACCTTAAAGTAAGAAAAAATGGTATCTTCAACTCTCGATTAGTTGAAACAAGCGATGGATGCACAATCTAACATAAATCTGTACATATATTAGAATGATAATTAGATCAATCAAAAAAATTATTAATTAACACAAAAACTAAATTAGAATTAGACTTAATGCATCCTTCGGGGGGTTGAAGAGATCAATTTTTTTTATATTTTTATCAATTTTGGCTTTCAAACATCTCAAGATTCTTAGACAAAAAACTTCTTCCTTGTAGTTCACTTGTTGTCTAAAATAAGGAATGACTTCAAACGCCTAAGACTATAAAATAACACGAATAAATCAAAAACATTATTGAATTTAAAAAAATAAATCATATCATAATAAAAGAAATATTTATGATGAAAGCACATGAAAGACCATATAAGTTAACTATCTTTGGTGCTAACGGAATCAACAAATATTTGACAGTTATTTTGAATCTTTCATAACCCCAAGGATAACTATTACATGCCTCAAAATCTTCGGAGAGCTTTATTAAACCAAGTGGTATGTTGTTGTTAACGGCTCTAGCCCAAAGAATATTATGTACAAATCAAACCAAGCAAAATGATTGCTTGTGCTTCTTTGAAAGTCTTTTACCTTTCAAAGATTCTATCAAACTTTTGTTTTTGAATCTTGGACCAACAAGGGACATCAAGTCTTCATGATCACTCGACTTGTATTTGCCTTTTCCGGGTGTGCGGAGTATTTTTTTGGGTTAGAATAGGTATAACTTGAGAAGGAGAAGAAGGATAAAATTTTAGTCCAGTGACTATGACAAACTCCTTCCAACCAAAACAAATAGGCATGCTACAGTAATTTATCCACACCTCAACCATTTTATTGTTGTTTTCATATATAAATCTACACTTGAGAAGATCATATATCATTTTCATTTGGAAACGGACATTGTTGTCCCCCAAAAAAATAAGATATTTTCCAAAGCAGCTATCCCTGAAATAAGCATCCAAATTTTGTTCTCGAAGTATTTTTCTAAAGACATCAAAAGATTTTCTCATGGCTAAGTTAACCATGAAATCTCCCGTTAAATCTATGGCACCATCTCACTGCATTTTCACAGGATAACTATCAGTGCTAAAAGTTTTGACCAACTCTTCAGTGGAAGGGCTATTAGCATTTGGATCATATCTTTTGAAAAATTCCTCCTCCCCATGTTCATCACCTTCTGCTTCTGATTAAGATAACGCTTGTAAAACAAACTCATAGAATGGTGGATGTAGCCTAGCTGCTTTACTTGTTCCTTTACTTTGACTTGATTCAATTTCTATTCTTTTGGGAGCCATATAATCTAAAAATAATAGGAATATAAAATAGATTATAATTGATTAATGTATTGTTAAAAAGGATAACAATATATCTAACATATAAAAAAGTAAAATAACAGTTCCAACAGATCACACATCTATTGCACTAGGTAGGTTATCTGTTGCAACATGTACCTAACCTGTTTCAACAAATAAGTAATCTGTTGCAATAATAAAAATAAATCACTCATCCATTGAAACAAATGAATGGTTTGTGCAGTAGATCACACATCTATTGCAACATATAAGTGATCTGTTGCAACATATAACTAACCTGTTGCAATGGATGAGTAATTTGTTGGAACAATAAAAATAGATTCCTCATCTATTGAAACAGATATCTGGTCTGTGCAACAGATCACACATTTGTTTCAACATATGAGTGATATGTTAGAATAGTTATCAACGTTCAATATTGTTTAGATACTTCTAATAGAAGGGTCGTCTACCGCGAAAGATGAATGATCAGTTAAAAAAAACAAGTCTAGGACATGTCCTATTTCCTGTTTGACTTTTTAAGTTGGTCAATGTCACCAATCCTTCATTCAAGACTTAAATGACACCTTTTCTTCAATTTTCTCAATTAACTTCATCTATATGGATACAAGAATGACAAGGGAAGCATGAAACACACTCCAAATCAGTCCACAATCTTCAGGATCCGGGGACCAAGATGGAGGCCACTCTCGAATTCGCTATCAAAAAGAAGAATAAAAGATACAATGGTGTATATAACATCAAAAAACATCTACAAAACATGAGGAACAAGATGAATAACAATAACCCAAGTTTCGGATTCAATAAAGGACCCAAAACAGTTCACTACACAAGGTGACAACAACAAAAGTAAATGATAGATAGTGAAACCAAGATTATTACAAGATTAAGAACTAAAGAGTGTATTATACTCAAAAATCCCTAATGAATGTAATAATAAAAATCACACTCTTACGGTGACCACCAAGAGAATCAACGTACCTCAAGATCCACCGTTTTCAAGCAAAGATCAATACTAGCTTTTCCAAGCCCTAACTAAGACTAAGTGTTCTACTCTCAAGAGAGAGGATTTTTAATGTTTCAATCTTTCATCTTTTCATCCAAACTAAAGAGGAAAGACCTAAAATGTACTACTTATAGTATATTACAAAATTAGACAAAAAGACCACATTACCCTTAATGACCAAGGGCGGCCTTGGTGTGTTGGAAGACAATATGAATTGTCCAAAATGCCCTTAAGTCTAAGTGACCAAAATGTCCTTAGTAAAGGGAACCAAAACCGAGAACCAACAAAGGTGGTCCAAACCCGAGAGTCCTTAAGTCTTCAAGGCTCCAAGCAATCTTCCACACTCGGGTTTGATCAATGGTAGGCTCAAAACATCCCTTCCAAGTATGATCCCATGCCCTCCATGCGACCAAAGCTTTATTCTTCACATAGTGACTTTGAATGATGTCATCAAAAGCTAGACGACCATTATTCTTGTATCATCCTCCTCTTCTTGAAAAGGATTCAACCTCGAATCCAAACCTTGCAAAATTGAAGAGAGGGAAAATAAATACAAATTCCTCATGGCATGAGGGTTAGGGTTAGCACAACAAATCATCTCAACATGCCAAGGTTGCACATATTTGCAATATAACCAAGGATCCTCTTAATTAGATATTAAAATCTCAATAAAAGGTGCACTAAGGATTTGGTTACGGGAATCACCAAGAGTTAAAGAAACTACATAGGTCCTAATGACCTCAAATAATCCACAAGTTAGAACTTCCTTCATCTTATAAGCCATAAAACACCATTGCTTCTTTATCTCGTCAAAAGACCACACCAAGGGGGGTATTTCGATTGGTTCTAAAGTCCATAAAATCCATATAGCATTATCACACACACACATGGACATACCAACAAAATTCCTACCTCGACATAAAACAAATCCAAAACTAGCATGGACATCATCATAGGCAAAGAGGTAGTATAGGAAAGAATCACATGCAAAGGAATTCACGGGTGAAGAATAAGTATTTAAACACATACACATTCTTTCCTTCAAACAACTAGACAACTTGGCATCCACAAGTTGGAATTAATGCAATTTAGGAAAAAGTTTGTCAAACAAGGATGAACATTTAGGAACATTACCCCAAGGAGTCAATGACACCTTTGTCCTCGGGTTTTCAAGAAGGACTACACATTCCTTACCCATAAGAGTACTTTAGTCTTTTAAAAAGAGATTTCCATTTTTAGGAGGAATGTTGTCACACCATAGTGGGTTAGCATATCGGCTATAGCTTCCACGGCAAGATATACCTTCATTTTCTCCACTAGGCTCATTAGGAGTGTTTATATCATCTTCAAATAAGACATTATATCTAAAGAGAGCATGATCTATTTCCCGGACAGATTCGGAACAAACACATTCAGCACTCTCTAAAAGCTCAATATCTAGTTTTAAAGACATTTCAAGTACAAGATTATCCCAAGAATAGCTCTCGGGTTCACTCCCCTTTTGTTGACCAACATTTTCAAATACTTAACACACTTGATTTTGATTAATCACATCACACACATACTCAAGTTGTGGACAATTTTCACAAATAGGTTGATAAGCACCAATTACACAAGACGATGTACTTCCGTTCAATATATAGACTTCAACACTAGGTGGACATAAATAGATCTTACAAGAAGAGTCAATTTGGTCATCAATAGGATCAGCTAGTGTATCCACACTCACAACATGTACATCATTAACAAAAGGAAAAGAATCATTAGACTCACAAGTAAGTAAGCTACTACTCACACTCAATGGGCTACTAGCCATACAATTATCATTCACATGCACAAAAGTGTAAGAGTTATCTATTTTACCTTAAAGTTCTCGAGTCGACTCTCATTTTCCGTGTTGTGAAGGTCCTCTATAAGATTAGGTAGAAACTTCACTTTGGCATTGCTCTCCATCACTTGCCATGTCGGTACCTACACAAATGTCCTTAGAAATAGAAGGACAAACAATGTTAGCTCGGTTTGGTGGCAATCCCCTCGCTTCGCTCCACACAACCTCTCCTTTTTCCACTCTCGGATTACCACCTTGCACACCCTTACTCCTCTCAATATTTTGTCTCTCATAAGCATTCGGAATGGAGTAATATTCACTTCTCTTTGCAGCTCGGGCAACATGTATGTCATGAGGTGATTTCCCCACCGGTCTCTTACAACATTAGGCCAATTTTGGACATTTGGAACTCTATGTTGAGCAAACCAATCGGCACCTAAGCATACATGACCGTATGTCAATGGAAGAATATCACACCACACCTCCTCATGGTACTCAAATTGGGAGAAGACAACTTTGACCTTCTCGGTAACCTTAAACCCGTCCAAGAAGTATGGAACAAGTAAAGGCTCGTAAAACAATCCCAAGTAGTCAACCATGGATGGAATGATGTAGTTTCTATAGTACCTATCATTTAACACAACGAGGAAGCCCGGTATCCCACAAATGGTCACCTTTCCGGAGTGTACACTCCTTCTTGGATCAACATTGTAAAGGACACGAGTACCCCTCGATTTTGGAGATGCATAAACTCTTCTTGTCGTTGAATAACTTCCACTAGAGTTAGCATAACCATTCATACTATATCGATCTTGATAAGAAGTACTACGAGTTGGAGAATATGAATCTTCACACTCCTCACGTGTACTCTCATCATAGCTCTCTTACGCTTTGTGAATGAAAGGGTTATACCTAACACCAAATCTAGGTTTGGAGTGAGAAGTGTAGGACTTCTCACATGCCCCAACGTCATCATAAGATCCATCACGAGGTCTTACATAATCTCCAAAGTCACCATAAGCACTAGGCACATCATTTACCTCATTTTCTCCCTCAAAACAAGTAACTTTCAAATCTGCCCATGTTTTGTTCATGGCAATTTTCATAGCCTCCGAAATTTTCCTCAACTTCGTAGCCATAAAACCCCTCGCTACAATCACAGTCTCCCATGTTGTAGTCATAATAATCCCTGGCTATCGAAGACATGTTCCCCTTATATTACCTTTGTACCTACACAATGAACAAACAAGATTAGTAGTAAAAGCTTCTCACTAACACTCGTATTCACACACTTTTGTGATCCTCACAATTGGAGCGGCGAATATTGAAAGTTTCTTATACTCCGGTAGTCAATAAGATGTCAATTCTAATTGGCGGCCGGAATAGATTCTTGTTTGACCGACTCAAGACTCAAAATAAAATTTTACCTACAAACTTGAAACAAATAAGTTACTACGAGTTAAAAAAATTGAAAACAAACACACAAATAATGAAGACACGAAAGAAACGGATTCAATAATTAATCTAGAACTAAGTAGGTGATTACTAGTTGTTAATTAATTCTAGAATCAAGACATGAAACTAATGAAACAATAAAATGAAACTAAGAATCTAAAATTTTGAGCTCAAAAATATTGCATGAACAGTAGCAGTGATGACGTGTTAGCCACGTATTGGTTCGGTTTTATCAAGTGGTAATTCTCAAATGTTCAAGTCTTGGTCAAAAATTAATTTGGATTGGTGGAATTTGTTTTAGGAGGAAAAATAAGTCTTGGAGCCTTTTTCAATTTTCAAGACTTGACTTTTTCTTGTTCTTCTCCTTAAAACATGGACCCTTGTTTCATGGAAAGTGGTTGAGATGTGGTGTAAAGTCTTTTGGGGGTTGGGGGTCTTTCAAGACTAACGATTCTTCACCTTTTTTCCTTCACCTTTATAGATCTAGCATTCACTTTATTTTAACAAGGTATGAAGGTTGGGAAAAACATCAAGAACACTTCAACAATCACCAAGAACAATAAAAAAATAACTACCAAGATCCACAATACAACCACATGGCCAACTCCAAGACAACAATGTTTTCACAACGGCCAAGTCTACAAAACCACCAACAATGGCCAAGTCTCTTTAGTGTTGCATTTCAGTTTTTTTTTTTTAACAACAGATGAAGGTTGTGAAGAACTTCAAGAACAACAACAATGCTCTTTTCAACAACAATAACCACACACACGGCCAAGTCAAGTTTCTCAACAACAATGTCTACCACACGGCCTTACTTGTTCACAAATACATCAATCTTTAAAACTCAAATCTAGATCGACTCAAAGTGTTAGTGAAGAACAAAACTAACACCACAAACACAAAAGACAAATAAAAGACTCCTAGACCTAGACTCAAGAGAAATTCTCGCCCAAAAACACCACAAGAACACAATTTTCGGCCAAGAACACAAAATGGACAGATTGCGATTTTTCTAGAATTTTCAGATTTCAACTTTTTTTATTTATTTTTTATTTTTCAAGTGAGCTAGGCCAAGATTTGATCTTGTAGGAATAAGATCAAGCCATGCTTTGATACCAAATTAATAGACTACATATATAATTATTAAATACATCTGGGTTATTCTGTAATTAGTTATTCTTCAGTTCTCTATATATACAGCTGTAACCCCTTCAATATTAATAAGATCAATTAATTCTTAAATCTGTATCATGGTATCAAAGCTAGGGTTTCTTCTTCCGCCCAAACCCTAATCTCTCCTCTTTTCCGACGTGTGTGCGCCGCCGCCACCGTCTACACCACGCCGCACGGCCTCCCTCCTCCGCCGTAGGTCGGCGCCATGGACAAGGTTATTGATCCTCTGTCAAAATTACCGTCTGGAGTAAAATTACTGCTCAGGAATCTCCACAATCTCATCCCCGAAAAATTATCTGACAACAACTACCCGGCCTGGGCACTTAACGTCCGCACCGCCCTCGCAGCCAACTTGCTGCTCGGATGGATTGACGGTGCGGAGAAGCCGCAGCCCGAGACAGCCGAGAAGGACGGCGTCAAGCTCCCAAATCCCGACTACCTTCCGTGGATGATCGTAGACACTCAGATCCGAGCCTGTCTTCTCGCAGTTATTAGCCCCTCTGTGCACAAACACGCCCGGGGTTTTCTCACATCGGCTTCACTTTGGGACGCACTAGCCACAAGGTACAACTCTGTGTCCACGGCTCATATTTTTCAGTTGCGTGACAAATTGCATACTCTTCGGAAGGGAACAAAGACGATGACTCAATACCTTGATGATGTGGCCTCTATTCTGTCTGACCTAGATGCTGTGAACGAGATTATTCCTGAACGAGACGTGGTGAATGCCGTGATACGTGGTCTTCCGGCTGGCTATTCCTCTCTCAAACAGCATATTCGCCTCTCGCCTGTCGAAATCACTCTGAATCAACTGTCTGGATGGCTTAATGCAGAAGAATTGAATCTAGACATGGAACACAAATTACTGCTCGGAGAAGCCAGTTCCACCCCTGGCGTCACGGCTCTTTACTCGGCTGGCAGCGGAGGCTCGGCCAGGGGTCGCGGTAACGATCGCCGTAACCAAGGGCGAGGCAGCGGCGGCGGTGACCGTCGAAACACCGGGCAGCAAGGCAGAGGCGGGCCTCCACCGAGGGACGGCTTCCAGTCAGGCCGCGGACAGGGACGAGGAAACCAGCGGATGCCCACACGAGATCTTCCGACGTGCCAAATTTGTGCTAAACGGGGCCATTCTGCGGCTAATTGCTGGTATCGTTATGATGACTCGCAGAATGTAAATAGCCAGTCCGGAGGATCAAGGGCGATGCATGCGTCCACAAACGCTCAATCTGGCGATTGGTATCTAGACACAGGTGCTAACACCCATGTGACGTCGGATTATTCACAACTTCAAGCTCCTCATCCGTATCATGGCTCAGAAACTATTACAGTAGGCAATGGTCAATCCCTTCCCATCACAAACACCGGCTCTGGTTATGTCTATACCCCAAATGGTAAATTTCATCTCTCAACCCTTCACCACGTCCCTTCCCTCACATCCAATCTTTTATCTGTTTATCGCTTTACTAAAGAAAATAACTACACCCTCATTTTTAATGACACCAATTTCCAGATAGTGGACAATACCACGAACCGGGTGAGGTACACGGGCCGCTGTGAGCATGGGCTATACACTCTTCCATCCAGGTCTCCGTCTGTTGTGAGTCAAGCCATTCTCTCGTCAACCTGGCATCGCCGGCTTGGGCACCCATCATCCGCCATCACCAAATCCATTTTATCTTCCTTAGGTTTTAATTTTTCAGAAAAATTACATTGCGAGTCCTGTTCAGTGTCTAAATCTTGTCGTTTACCTTTTTCACTGTCTGAACACAAGGCCACTGCGCCATTTCAATTAATTCATTCTGATGTTTGGGGTCCAACCTCAGTTCCTTCTGTTCAAGGTTTTCGTTATTATATCTGTTTTGTTGATGATTACAGTAAATTCACTTGGCTTTATCCTCTGAAATTTAAATCCGAAGCTTATACTATTTTTGTAAACTTTGACCGAATGGTTCAAAATCAATTTAATGACAAAATCAAAATTTTTCGAAGTGACAATGGCAAAGAATTTGTCAACAATGCATTTGGTGTTTTTCTTCAAAATCTAGGGGCTCTTCATCACACTTCATGTCCATATACCCCTGAACAAAATGGCGTTGCTGAGCGCAAACACCGTCACCTAATAGAAACAGTTGTTGCGCTCCTCCATGATTCCACCTTACCTGTTTCCTTTTGGGTTGATGCCCTTGCTACTGCCAACTACCTCATAAATCGCATGCCCACTCACACTCTCTCCAACTCCACTCCATATGCCCGTCTCTACAATCATCCACCCGACTATATCCATCTCCGCCCGTTTGGGTGTCTAGTTTATCCCTGGTTGCGTCCGCACACTCAACATAAACTTCAACCTCGGTCAACCCCTTGTGTCTTTCTAGGCTATCATCCCACTATCAAAGGTTACAAATGTTTCGATCCTGTACCTCAGAAAACATATGTTTCCCGTCATGTTCGTTTTGTGGAGGAACAATTTCCTTACACAAGTCTTTCCTCTACTCCATACTCCCCCAATCCACTTGGCGTTGTGCCATTATTTCCGTCCTTTTCTCACGCTCATGCTCCGGCTCACTCGGCACCTAACCCGGTACCCCACTACACCACTACCCACCCGAAACCCCAAACCTCCCACCCGAACACCCAGCCGACTGCCACACAACCCACCACTTCCCTACATCATACTCCTAACACACATACAGCCACCCAATCCACCGCTGCACATCCCAGCTCCCACGGCAGCCCCACCCAACCCCCGCTCACGCATCATACAACTCCACCACCCCTTCCTAATCACCCTCCACTCAACACTCATCCTATGACAACCCGAGCCAAGGCCGGTACCTTCAAACCCAAAGCCTACCACACTCAAATACCCTTTGATGCACATCCCACAACTGAGCCTACTACCTACAACCAAGCCTCCAAAAATAGTTTCTGGTGCCAAGCTATGGATGAGGAATTTCAGGCTCTGAATGAACAACGTACATGGGATTTGGTACCTCTGCCTAGTAACCGAAAGTCTATTGGGTGCAAATGGGTGTTTCGCATCAAACGAAATTCAGATGGATCTCTTTCTCGCTATAAAGCACGTCTGGTTGCAAAAGGGTATCATCAGGAGTATGGTGTGGATTATAAGGAGACCTTCAGCCCTGTTGTTAAGCAACAGACTATTCGTCTGGTCTTGTCTCTTGCTCTTCACTATGATTGGCCGCTTCATCAGCTAGACGTCAGCAATGCCTTTCTTCATGGTCATCTTGAGGAAGAAATCTATATGGTTCAGCCACCGGGATATGTTAATCCCAACCGTCCTCACTATGTTTGCAAGCTTCGCAAATCACTGTATGGCCTGAAACAGGCCCCTCGTGCCTGGTACACACGTCTCTCTACTTTTCTGCAGGGTCTTGGTTTTCGCACCTACCATCATGACAACAGCCTCTTCACCCTTCACTGTTCTCGAGGGACAGTCATCATTCTTATCTATGTGGATGATATTGTTATTACAGGCAGCTCGTCATCACTCATCACTGAAATTACTGAAGCTATGCATCGTGACTTCAAACTTAAGGACCTCGGTCCTCTGGAGTTCTTTCTTGGCCTCGAACTCATCCGCAAATCGGGAACCATATTGATGCATCAGACAAAATATACCCTTGAACTTCTAAATCGGGCTGGAATGACAGACTGCAAACCCGCGGTCACTCCCATGGCAGTCCGCCAATCCCCAGGGCCGAATACTCCCTTTGCCGATCCTACACTATATCGGAGCCTCGTCGGTGGACTTCATTATCTTGCTGTTACTCGTCCGGACATCCAATATGCAGTCAATCGAGTCTCCCAATCAATGCATGCTCCCACAGAACAACACTTTCAGGCCTTGAAACGCATTCTGCGCTATCTTCAAGGTACTCTTCACTATGGAATTTTATTTCAAAAGGGCTCGTTTGATATATCTGTTTTTTCTGATTCGGATTGGGCTAACGACAAAGATGATCGAAAGTCCACTACTGGATATATTGTTATGATGGGACCGAATCTGATTTCCTGGTGCACCAAGAAGCAAACGCGAGTGTCCCGTTCCTCCACAGAAGCAGAATATCGTGCCATGGCTGCGGGTGTTGCTGAAGCCATGTGGTTACGATACCTTACGGATGCACTTGGCATTCCCCCGACGAAACCACAGATTTATTGTGACAATCAGTCCACTATTTGTGTTACCAAAAATCCAGTCCTTCATGATCGTATGAAGCATGTTGGGTCTGACTGTCACTTTGTTCGCGATGAGGTACTTGCAGGAGCAATGGCCACGCACTATGTCCCATCTACTGACCAGCTTGCTGATATTCTCACCAAGCCTCTTCCGTTACAGCCTTTTCAGTCTCTCTGCTCCAAGCTGCCCCTCGTTACCGCTGATCAGCTTGCGGGGGGATAATAGACTACATATATAATTATTAAATACATCTGGGTTATTCTGTAATTAGTTATTCTTCAGTTCTCTATATATACAGCTGTAACCCCTTCAATATTAATAAGATCAATTAATTCTTAAATCTGTATCACAAATGATACAAGAATGACAAGGAAAGCACGAAACACACTCCAAATCAGTCCATAATCTTAAGGATCCGAGGACCAAGATGGAGACCACTCTCGGATTCGCTATCAACAAGAAGAATACAAGATACAATGGTGTATATAACACCAAAAAACAGCTACAAAAAGTGAGGAACAAGATGAATAACAATAACACAAGTTTCGGATTCAATAAAGGACCCAAAACAGTCCACTACACAAGATGACAACAACAAAAGTGAAGGATAGATAGTGAGACCAAGATTATTACAAGATTAAGAACTAAAGAGTGTATTAAACTCAAAAACCCCTAATGAATGTAATAATAAAAACCACACTCTTACGGTGACCGCCAAGGAAATCAACTCACCTCAAGATCCACCATTTCCAAGCAAAGATCAATACTAGCTTTTCCAAGCCCTAACTAAGACTAAGTGTTCTACTCTCAAGAGAAAGGATTTTTAATAGTTCAATCTTTCATCTTTTCATCCAAATTAAAGAAAAAAGATCTAAAATTCACTACTTATAGTATATTACAAAATTAGACAAAAAGACCACATTACCCTTAATGACCAAGGGTGGCCTTGGTGAGTTGGAAGACAATATGAATTGTCCAAAATGCCCTTAAGGCTAAGTGACCAAAATTTCCTTAGTAAAAGGAACCAAAACCGTGAACCAACAAAGGTGGTCCAAACCCGAGAGTCCTTAAGTCTTCAAGGCTCCAAGCAATCTTCCACACTCGGGTTTGATCAATGGTAGGCTCAAAACGTCCCTTCCAAGTATGATCCCGTGCCCTCCATGCGACCAAAGCTTGATTCTTTACATAGTGACTTTGAATGATGTCGTCAAAAGCTAAGATGACCATTATTCTTGTATCATCTATTAACCAAATGTCACAATATTATATGATTAAGTAATTAATTAAATTACTATAAAAGATAAAATGATGACATAAAAGTAATTAATTGAAAAGATTAAAATTAAGTTGGAAACTTTTGTGAGGACTACCAAAGTCCTTAGATTGTGTCTTATATATAATAGTAAATTCTGAGTATTTTGAGCTTCCTTTGCATCAAAATCTTTGGGCCCCCGGATTATACATTTACGAGTAAAGTAGCCGCATGAAAATTTCTACAAAGTGAGAGTGGTGGATAAGCCTGATTATATTATATGAGGTATAGTGTTGGACAGTTAAGATTCTTTTGTCCAAAAGATGAGTGACCGAAATATGGATGTTGAGGTACATTCATGGTTATAGTAGGAGAGGTAATGATAACGCTACACCAAAAATGATCTGTTGCAACAATAAAAATAAACCACTCATCCTTTGAAACAAATGAATGGTTTGTGAAATAGATCACACATCTATTGCAACATATGAGTGATCTGTTCCAACATATAACTAACCTGTTGCAATGGATGAGTAATCTGTTGCAACAACAAAAACAGATCACTCATCTATTGAAACAAATGACTGGTCTGTGCAATAGATCACATATTTGTTGCAACATATGAGTGATATGTTAGAACAGTTATCAACGGTCAACATTGTTTAGATTCTTCCAACAGAAGCGTCGTCTATCGTGACAGATGAATGATCAATTGAAAAAATCAAGTCTAGGACATGTATTGTTGGAATAGTTGATAGGATTTTATCCAACAGAAGGCTCATCTATTGCATTAGATTTTTAATTCGATGGTTCCTTCATTGAATCAGATGGTTAATTTATTGCATCTGATTTTTAATCGAATGGTTACTCCGTTGCTTCCCATGTTAAATCTGTTGCATCAAATTTTTAATCTGATGGTAAATCTGTTGCATCAGATGGTTAATCTGTTACATTTGATTTTTATCCGATGGTTAATTTGTTGCATCAGATGGTAAATCTATTGCATCAGATGGATAATCTGTTGCATCAGATGGTTAATCTGTTGCATTTGAAGGTTAATCTGTCGCAAAAAAAAAATAGTAGAATAATTCTGTTCAATAGAACAACAACAATATCACCATTTTTACCAAGAACAAGAACAAATTAACCCAGCAACGGGCGCAACACCAAAAATACCAATATCGTTGTTTTGTTTGTACAAACACAAACAACAAAAATCAAACTTCAAAAAAGGCAACAAACAACAAAAAAATATATTTCACTCTGAAAAGAGAAGAGAAGAAACACCAGAAATTAGGGTTTTGTTCAGACCACATTTCAAATAAGAGCAATAAATATTGAAATTGTTCACCAATACTAAAAGAGAAGTTGACTCAAGTTCCTCTTTTTCTTCAAAACTAAAAAGACCATAATTTTTTACTTGTGAAAGCAAAAAAGGGACGATGAAGAACTCGAAGCTGGTGTGGGCGGAGAGCAAGGATTTCACGTCGATTGACGGTTGAAAGTTGAAAAGAAACTCGAAGCCCAACTATTTATCGCCGGAGGTTGAAGTCGCCAGGGATTAAAAGGAGAAATTGCAGAACTGTTGGTTGGGAGAAAGTGTGTCTTTCTCGAGAGAAGAGACGGTTGATATGGATAGGAGAGGGGTGTGAGTTGATTTTTACTTTTGAAAAGATTAGAAAGTTTTGAAAATATTAATTAAGTCTACAATTAACTTAATCAAGTTTCCTGTTTGACCCTTTAAGTTGGTCAATGTCACCAATTGTTCATTCAAAACTTAAATGACACCTTTTCGTCAATTTTCTCAATTAACTTCATCTATATCAACCAAATGTCACAATATTATAGGATTAAGTAATTAATTAAATTACTATAAAAGATAAAATCAAGACATAAAAGTAATTAATTGTAAAAATTAAAATTAAGTTGAAAACTTTTGTGAGGACTACCAAAGTCCTTAGATTGCCTCTTATATATAATAGTAAATTCTGAGTATTTTGGGCTCCTTTGCATCAAAATCTTCGGGCCCTCGGATTATACATTTACTAGTGAAGTAGTCGCATGGAAAGTTCTACAGAGTGAGAGTGGTGGTTAAGCCAATTATATTGTATGAGAGTGACCGAAATGTGGATGTTGAGGTAGATTCGTGGTTATAGTAGGATAGGTAATGACAACGCTACACCAAAAATGATCTTTAGCGGCAATTAATTAACGGCAATAACTTAATTGCCACTAAATATGTGTTTTTGGAAGCAATTACTAATGACAATTACATTCTAGCACTCTTCGTAAATGGTCCTTATAAAGCCTATAGAGACATTAAATCTAATGACAATTAACTAATGGTGGTAAAAGCTTTAAAGATCTTTGTTGAAGTGCATATCTAATGCCACTAAAAGCTATTTTTGTTATAGTGCGTTAAGAATGAAAATATTTTGGAACTAGGTGTGTGTGGCCTCCATGATCGACAAGATAAGGCAAACGAGACTGATATGGTTCGAACATACGAAGAGAAGGTGCACATAAGCCCCAGTGAGGCGTTGTGAGTGGCTGACCACAATATGTTTTTAGGAGAGATTGAGGTAGATCAAAGAAGTATTAGAGAGAGATGATTTGAAAGGACATGACACAACTCCAACTTTTTGAGGACATGACCTGAGATCGGATGTTATGGAGGTCATGAATTAGGCTTGAAGTGTAGAAGGTAGTTATTTAGCGCTGTCTCATTTCTTAGCGGGTTTGCTTGGTGTTAGGTTGGTGCACTGGTAACCAAAAATCAAAAGAAACAAAAAAATGAAAGCAAATTAAAATATTTGAATCCACGGAATTTACCTTGTGTCCTTAAGGAATTTGATTCACTCACTGTATCCGAGATTTTGGATATGCTAGCGGAGTAGCGGTACCTCAAACACCAACGACTTCGTTGTATGTAAAGACGGAAACAAATCATACAAAAAATTGATACATTTTCGATTTGTTAGAAAATCTACAGAAGAAGTTCAGAAATTTCATCCAGAAAACTAAGGCTAGCCCTCTGGATTTATAGCCAACAAAAAGGTAGTCTGAAGAGGTGCTTATTGTGACGTATTAGAAAAGTCACAAAATATAGAAAAATTTACAACCTATTAAAATAGTCAGAATCCAGCAAAAAGATCCTTTTTCCTAGTGTCTTTTCGCGAAAACACCTCTTCATTTCTTATTCACACCTCCTAAAACCCAAAATATGAATAAAAGAAAAATTTGGAGAAAGGCAAAAAAGAGAGACCATCTAAATATTGAGAAAAAACGTGACCTATGTTTGAACAAGTGTTGCTAAAAGATGACATAGAGAACAACTTAGAAGAGATGGATATTTCAACTTATCAAGGATTTTAATACTCAAGAATGAACTAGAAGAAAAACAAATAAAAGCACGAAAAAAAGGAAAACAAAAGAAAAATATCAAAGAACGGAAAAAGAAACAAAAGAGAAGCATTAAAACAAGAGCCAAAAAGGAAAAGAACGAAACAACAAGAACAGAAAAAGACATGAAAAACAAAAGAGCAACAGAAAAATGAGATTTTAGTGAAATGAGAGAGGACGTGTATTCAAACTAAAGACCTGGTTAGCAGTGGTGCCCACGGTTATCAACGGAGTCTAAGTAATTTATCAGAATAATTGCAGTACTTCACATAATCTAGGTAGGAGTACATGGTTCACGTGAATCCATACTCCACGTAAATCTGCCCCTGCATGCACTAAACACTCATCAAGTTAATTACAAAAACTCAATTCCTCAAAAGAAGAACCCGACCTATGGATGCTAGAAGTAGCAATACCGAAACAACCAGAACCATTCCTACATAACCCTGTCCATGAGAAGTACCACCAAATCTATCAAACTCGGAAGCAGTATCTTGCGAATGGAACCCATCATAGGTGCCTAACAAGCATATGTCTTTTGTGCCTGTTACGATGAAATGTGAAAGACATAATTAGTAACTTAAAGAGTAAATTGCAAAAGATCATTAACTTTGGCACAATGACAAACATAGAATAAAACTAAGGAGATCATTTAAATAAAACATAAGAGATTTATAAATGGCATAAATTGCAACCGATCATTAACTTTAACACATTAGATCACAAAACAAAATAGGAAAAGAATTCTAGTGTTGAGGAAGAAAGTCATGCTCAAAAGTAGAAAGAAATCAGTTCAATCACAACCAAGGAAAAGACATAAATAAACAATTAACATAGTAAATATATGAACACATATATTACCTTCCATCATAAAAAACTACCAACGATCAATGCTTCAATGAAACTCGGATGTATCAAGTCCATGATAATAAAATTAGGAAGGCCTAGATCATTTTTAGAAAGGAAAAGAGACTAACATCATGATCATGTCTATATAACAGTGACACACAAAGGATAAAATGAGTCGTCATCTAAGATGGCTCTCTCACTTAAGAAGGTATAGACATGATGATTGTGGGTACTAAAAGAGTCTTAAAATCCATTAAACAGTTAATCATTTCAGGGACATAAATTCTCTTGGCATAAATGCACATTTAACTAAAAAAACCAAACCTTGATCATTGAGCTCCTATAAAGAAATCTCCCTCAGACTTGATCTGCATTACTAATATTTGTTAAGTTAATGTCGCAAATTTTATGACTGCATTCCCATGACGATAGGTCAAAATAAGATTAAAAAATCTTACAAACATAATAAAACTAGAAGAAATTACAAACAAGCAACAAAATAAACACGCATATTGTAGTATAACAAAACTCATTGCTTTGTGAAAATTGATCCGAAAATACAAAAGAGAACTTTGACTAAGTTCCTTATTAGACAAATGACAACAGTATGTAGTACTGGAAAATAAGTTTTTCTTCTGACCTAGAGCACAAACAATGTTTATTAGGGGTAGTCACCTAAATTATAAAGATCACTCACAGATTAGGATTCGCACCATGTATGTGGCACACAACTTCTTTTGTCTATGTGAATCAACAAATTACAGGAAAATTAGTACAATGGTACAAGCTAATTTCCTGCAAACTCAGAAACAAAATTTTCAACAACAGAATGAAGTAATTAGGTTTACACAAAATACAAAACATGAGATTTCATAGTTCACTTGACCTGTCTCTCTGGTCAACATCTTGAAGGACTACATACATACATACAGTATAGGGTTGGCAAATGGGGGAAAGAAATGCGGGGTTGGTTCAAATAATTTTTTACAAAATTGATGCGGGGTTGGCGGGTTGTAGAACTATGTAATAGTTTAAACAACAACAACAACAACATAGCCGGTGTAATCCGACGAGTGGGGTGTGGGAGGTTAGAGTATACTCAGACCTAACCCCTACTTCATAAAGATAGAGATGTTGTTTCAGATAGACCTTCAGCTTAGTAAAACATCTTAATGCAGTGGTTTAAACAAAAAGGAAAGTAATTAAGTTCTTATTACTAAATTTCCATAGGCGTGCAAACAAAAATGAAAAAATACCGGATTTTGGGAGGATAGAGTATACACAGACCTTAAACCTACCTCGTGGAGGTAGATAGGCTGTTTTAGAAAGGCCCTTGATTCCTAAGGCGTGCAAAGGCATTAAAAATTAGATTCCAAATTATTTGTATGTGGTGGTTAGTTCTAAAAATTAGTGTTACAAGTAGATTCTGTGAAACTATATCAGTTACTCAAATATTGAATTATTTAATTTAGTTACATATAACTTGACTATTTTCATTTTATGTTGATAAATATATAGTGAGCACAGAGGAGCTTGGGGAGTTATACTTAATATGATACTATAATATTTACGTGTGCGAAAAACATGTCAATATGCAAAACTAACCCTGTTTTTTAATATCACCACTATAATAGGTAATATTACGTAAATAACTTATCAATTAATAAAAATCTACATATCTCATGCTTAAGATGAACACGCTGCTGTTATAAGAACATTGATGAGATGCCATATAAGTGTATCCAATTTTACCTTTTTGATGACAACAAATTCTAAGTAAAAAAACTCAAATAGTGATTAATGTGTTCATTCAGAAGCGTGAAATTCTACATAAGCAAAATGATATAGTACAAATAGCCGTAAGGGATAGAAATTACAAGATTTGCTCACACTTGAGAAGTTATGCGGCGCGGGACAGGGACAGGGCGAAATCTTCGAAGGCTTATGCAGGTTTGTCTTACAACCGCATCAGTCCATCTTTCCATCCCCAATGCAGCCTGTCTAGATGATTCGAAAGACGAATGCAAATTTATACAAGCTGGAATAACATCAACGAAGTGCATAGAAAATTCCATCATTAATGTTGAAGGGTTCCACGGATGAAAAAAAGATGATAGTTTCCTTATTTAATCTTGGGAAATTTGCCCTCATGAGCTAGCTTTTACCATTCGAACCAATAGAAACAAGTTCAGACTGCATACCTGACTTGTAGCTGCAGTATAGATCTCTTCCTTAAACCTCACAACAATTTTTTTAAGCTCCTCTTCTCCTTTTTGCCTGGAGGCAGGAAGATACTTGTTTATGGTTGCAAGAACAATACCATGAAGGAGTGCATACATAAGCTGCTACTTGGTTAGTTATTTAGGCGCTAATGTCTTTCTTCCTGAAAATAGAAATTTAGGATAGTTGTGAGTAAAGGAATATATATGGTTCTCTAATTAGTCTTAGATGTTCGTTTGGCTGTCTCATGCAAGCTGAATTTTTTGATATGTACTTTTTTCCTTCCTTTTTTGTGCTTTAGTTGAATTGCATATTTGTTCGAACTCTTGTTTTAGAGTTGCCTGCTCCACATTTTTCATATGTGAAAATGTAGATCCAGATCTGCCACTGTTTTTGTTCAACTATAACAATCGTGAGCTTCATGCATATATGAAGCTGCAAGTTCTGGAAAAATGAATATCAATCCATTTGGTTGGACGTCAGATTGTTCTGGAAGAACACTATATCCTGCACAGGTTTTATGTCATATGGGTTTATTTAATTTTGTGATGCTTTCCTTTTTAAGTTTTCTTCTTGCTTATAAATGAAGGTTCAGATACGTCCCTGTCTACTGTGTGAACCACTGTCAAAAATTTTGTTTAAACCTATAATTCTTGATAACTAATACAACGAGAACCATTTCCTGTTTGAGCTAGATCATGTTCAAGTTGGTAAATTGATGTCTAAGTTCTCACCTCATGCATTGGCTCAAATAGAAGCATGCAGGAGAATGCATGAGGTGAGAACTTCGACATCAATTTACCAACTTAAATATGATCTAGCTCAAACAGGAAATATTGCTCGTTGTAATAGTTATCCAGAATTATAGATTTAAACAGAATTTCCAACAGTCGTTCACACAATAGAAGAGGATGCATCTGAACCTTCATTTATAAACAAGAAGAAAGAATAAAAAAAGAAAGCATCACAAAAGCAAATAAACCCATATGAAGAAAGCATGACATAAAACCTGTGTAGGATATAGTGTTCTTCCAGAACCATTTGACGTCCAACCATATGGATTGACATTCATTTTTTTGGAGCTTGCAACTTCATAGATGCCATAAAGCTCCCGATTATTATAGTTGAACAAAATAGTGGCATGCCTGGATCTACAGTCTTCACATATGAAAAATGTGGAGCAGGCAAACCTAAAACAAAAGCTCGAACAAAAATGCAATTCAACTAAACTGCAAAAAGGGAAGGAAAAGAGTACATAAAACAAAATTCAGCTCGCATGAGACAACCAAAAGGATATCTAAGACTAATTAGAAAACCAAATATATGACTTTACTCTCAACTGTCCTAACATTTTTCTTTTCAGGAAGAAAGACATTAGCACCTAAATAACTAACCAAATAGTTACTTATATATACACTCATTCATGGTATTATTCTTGCAACCAAATATGACACCACCAAGTTGTTTTTTCATCAAAAATCTAAATCCTTTGCTGTTCTTTCTCTGCTTGGTTGATGACGTCATGGAAACAATTAATATAGATAATCATCATGACAATTCTAGAAAAATGAAATTCTATTCCAAGCAAGATTCACTGCACTTAAACATAATGATACAGTACAGAGAGTCGTGGGGGATAGTAATTGCAAGATTTGTCTCACACTTGAGAATTTACGCGGGGCGGGGTGCAGAGCAAATGGCACCATTAATGTATAAGAGTTGCACAGATGAAAAAGGATGGACGTCCCTCATGAGCTAGCTTTACCATTCGAACCTGACATGTAGCAGCAGTATAGATCTCTTCCTCAAACCTCACAACAATTTTTTTAAGCTCCTCTTTTCCTTCTTGCCCAGAGACAACAAGATGTTTCTTTAAGGTCTCCATTCTATAAAATATATCAACAAAATCTCGATAAGAGCTTAATCACGATAAATGCTTCTAGATAATGATGAGCGGAAGATAAGGAAGAATTGAAATGGCAAGGATTAACAGCAATGCGCTTAAACATAAATGTTCAATACAGTGATCGCACCCTCCATAAACAAATGACCATCATATAGATGTAAAGCTTTCTGAATTGAAAGGTTTATGTCTTTGAGAATCTGAATAAATTTTCGGAAGAATTCATGTACTTGGGTTCTTTCAATAACTAAGAAGTAATGTAGACTGCTTAAATATAACTTCTTGTCTTCAACTATTGATCAGAATATCTTAACAACATAAAAATAAGGAGAACAAGACTAATCAAAATGGTTTTAAGTTTAATCTTACAGAGTGTTGAGTCCAAAATTTAAATGCGCCTATTTAATTGACCTCGGTTATTGCTAGAGAGTGAAGGCATAATTAATTGACTTAGTAAAGGAATTCAAATGCTTCAGAATCGTCATTGCTGAGCATGATACTTTAGTAGAAGTGATAAAGAATAATTAGAAAAGTTGCTCTTCAGGTTCAGGAAATAGGTTTTTTTTTTTTTGTGGGATGTGGCTTATAGAAATTTGCAGATATTAAAGTTGGCTCTATAGCACAAGCATCACCTTATGTCACATATTGTATAGTAAGAGTAATAATTCATTTTTTTCATATCAAAATAAGTGCCAACTGAGTTGACAAATTCCACACACGTGCATAATTCACACATTACAATGACTATGGCTGACACAAGACAATACGGAATAGCAGAACCAACACAACAGGCAAGCAGTTTAGAAATTTGCAAATCCCATAGACGATGCATAATGCACACATTACTAATAAAGGATAAAATCAACTTCTATTTTTAAATTTCAAATTTAGTAGTTCCTTCCCTTTAGGACTGTGTTGTATTTAGTTATATGTAGATAAGTATTATCCTTTTCTTAGTTTATCTTTTTGTTGTATGGAATCTATATATACTCAGTCTACAATCAATGAAAAATATCGTTCCTTTTATTCCTGTAATAGTATTATACTTGATATGGGATCGAGTATAATTCTTTCGATAAGTTCTCCCATTCTTCCCATCAAAATGACCACAAATGTGTTCATATGCCAACACCACAATTGTCCAGTTTAATTCCGTCACGCAGTTACCAATCAAACTAACGAGCAGCCACAATTATTTCCTTTGGAAAACACAAGTTTCCATGCTTATGCGTGGTGGCAACCTTAGCTTTATGGCCATCTGGACGGTTCTCGCCCTGCCCCTACTCTCACAGTGGCTCAAAATAATAAGGAAGTCTAAAATCGGGAATTTGTTTCATTGTATCGCCAAGATCAGCTTATTCAAAATGACATATTGGCCTCAGTTGATCCTCCACTTGCTGCTACTGTTGCCTTGGCATCCACCGTCAAGGCTGATTGGGATGCTTTGCACACTGGATATGCCAACAAATCGCCAACAAGAATCTTTAGTTTGCATGATCGTCAGACTCGTCTCTCGAAGGAAGCCCTTCCCGTCGTTATGAAATTCTATTTCAAGAGTCTCCAAAGTATGAACCCTTACAGTTTTAGGTTGTTTATGCTACCAGAAATATTCCAATTCGGGTGTTGTTGACACCACCAACTTGCAGGGGCGTAATAAAGGATAAAGTCATCTTAATTTAGTAGTTCCTTCCCTCTAGGACTCTGTTGTATTTAGGTTATATGTAGATATATCCTTTTCTTAGATTATCTTTTTGATGTATAGAATCTATATATATTCAGTCTACAATCGATGAAAAACATCGTACACCGTTCCTTTTATTCCAGCAATAGTATTTTACTTCATAATTACAATGACAATGTCTGGGATGAGACAAAATGGAATAGCAGAACCAATACAAAAGGCAAGCAGTTGAGAAAAGAAAAGTAGCATACCTGTGCTGGTTGAAGGTATTTTTTGGATGCAAAGGAAATTTTCAAATTGTGGATGGTTTTTGTGTCCCGTGACGGAGATTTTAAAGATCTCTTGAAAAACATGCTAAGGTAAAAAGATGTTCGAAAGAAAGAACATCTGCATTCTGATGTGAAGCAAAAAATGAATGAACAAATAAAAAAGTTTACCTGATAATTAGTAGGAAGAAAAGAGGATAAAGACAAGGAGCCATTAGATAGGCATGGGAAGTAACGCTCCTTCACAAGAAGCGACTGTTGAAAGAAGCCATGTGTTTCTTTTACCCAAGTCGTTCGCTTCAGTTTCTCTTTAAACATAATTTTTTTTCCTAATTTCAAAATGGGAGAAAAAACAGAAAATTTAATTTTAAAAAAAGAAATATAAATGATGGATTAAGAGAGTGCCACGTCACCAGGGCTATGCCCTCTTTACTATAGATATGAAAGACAAAACTTTTTTCCTCACAACATACTTCAGTGTACGGGTTGAGGTGGGTGGAGTATACACGGAATTACCCCTACCTAAAAGTGATAGAGAGATAGTTTTTTATAGACCCCTAAATAAATATCAGTAGTTATAAACTGTCATTTCGACTTGACCTATATAAAAGTACAGTGAATTGACCCATTTCAAAAAATTGAAAATAAGAAAGATTACATCTTGTTGATAATCCTTTGTCGAGAACCAGACAGAAGTTGAGTCTGCCAATCACCCGTAACCATAGCTCCTGCAGCACCATCGGCAGCAATCCCAACAGTTAGGGGTGTACAGACTAAACCGTCAAGTCAAACCAAAACGACGAACCAAACCAAACCGAGAAAAAAGCCCGACTTATGGTTTGATTTGATTGGTTTGGCGTTAGAAAAAAAAAACCCGACCATTCTTGGTTTGGTTTGTGTTGATCAAACAAAATTCAAACCAACCCGAATCAAACCGACATTATATATATATATATATAATATATTCAAACTTTTTATACATAAAATATTAATTATAATCTACTTTTTAAATACTTTTTCAACTAGTTTTAGTATTTTTCAATAATTTGAAAGTAGATGTAGATATATATTTAGATTTGGGCCTTTAAGTTGTAATATTTGTCCATTAATTGCTAATTAAAAGATCCAAAACCCAATATAAACTTAAAACCTAAACTTTTCACTCTTCATCTCACTTTTTAGTTTCAAGAGAGTTTTTCGCTCCTCATTTTTCATAATTATGGTTTTTCATTAGCACATGAGTGAAAACATATTTGATCTAGTCTTTGATCACAATATAGTTGTAAAAACTAAATATTATAAAGAAAAAATGGAAAGAAATTTAAAAAACTAAAAAACCCGAAAAATCGACTTAAACCTAAATCGAAAAAAATAATTTTATGTTGGTTTGATTTGGTTTATAGTTTTAATAAACCGACATGATTGGTTCATTTTTTTTTTAATAATAACCGAACCAACCCGACCTATGTACACCCTTACCGACTGCACCTTGGGAAAAACCTTTGGCAGTACCCAGGGTAGAACCTCCAGCAGCAACCCCAATAGAACCTCCGCCAGCAACCACGACAGCAACTCCAAAAGAATCCACGAGAGCAACTCCAAAAAAATCCCACAAAAATTGCTTCAAAAAGCCTTAAATTTTTTTTTTTGGGGGGGGGGGGGTGGGGGTTGCAAAATTCATTTATTTTGGACTTCATTCTTACTTGTATCCGTCGTTTTCTCTTTCTTCGTAGGTAACAGAGTTCGAGAAGAGTTCTACAGTTGTTCTTTTGTTCTAAAAATTAGGATTTTTTAGTTAATGATGAAAAAGAAGACTTTTAGTTGTATTATCTTTGAGAATGGGTTAACAATTTTTAATTTGAAGCTAAAATCATAGTAAGAACTCGAGAAAACTCTAGTTTTTTTGTTGCAGTGTTCCATTGATTGTCGTGCTATTATTGGATGGTATTTGTAGTAGTGTTGGTGGTGGTGTTGGTGGAATTAGTTTTGGTGTTGTTGGTGTTGGTGTTGGTGGTCGTCGTAGTGGCATTGGTTGTGTTTGTGGCATTGGTTGGTGGCATTAGTTTTCGTGTTGGTGGTGTTGGTGTTGGTGGTCGTCGTAGTGGCATTGGTGGTGTTTGTGGCATTGGTTGGTGGTGTCGGTATTGGTGGTTTTTGTGGTGGTGTCGGTATTGGTGGTGTTTGCAATGTATTTTTTAAAATTTATGAATACATCAATTGTAATATATTTTTTTTTTCTAGTTGTTTATAGGTAAAACATGTCTGCTAAAAGAAAAGAAAGTGAAAGTGGATCAACTTCTGACCACCTAACAAAAAAGGCTAGAGTATAGATGGATTCTGAGGAGCTTCCTAAACAATCTCAGTCAGGAAAAAGCGAAGCTACGAAAAGATATGAAAATGACGTTGAGGGAGGTGGAAAAGGGTCTGTAGATGGTGATGAGGAAAATGAAATTTAGGTGGAAGAAAAAGAAGATAAACAAGAAAAGGAGGAAAAAGAGGAACTAACTAGTGATTTTGTACTTAAATGTCAGTTGGTAAAACCTTTTGATTACTTCTTCCTAGGATAAAATAGATATATTAGTCAGCGAAGTAGCGGTACCGCAAATACCAACGACTTCATCGAAAACAAAGACTGTAACCAATCACACAAAAACTTGATATCTATTTTCTATTTGTTAGAAAAACTTTTTAAGGATTTTAATACTCAAGAATGAAATAAAAGAAAAACAAATAAAAGCACAAAAAAAAGAAGGAAAACAAAAGAAAAATATCAAAGAAAGAAAAAAAAAAGAGGAGAAGTATTAAAATGGGAAAGAAAGAAACGACAAGAACAGAAAAGACATGAAAAACAAAAGAGCAATAGAAAAATGAGATTTTAATGAAATAAGGTAACAACGGAGTTTTAAGTAATTGTTGTACTTCACATAATCTAGGTAGGAGTTCATGGGTTTACGTGAATCCATACTCCACGTAAATCTACCTCTGCATGCACTACACACTTATCAATTTTATTACCAAAACTCAATTCCTCGAAAGAAGAACCCAACCTATGAATGCTAGAAGTAGTAATACCAAAGCAACCACAACCATTAACTTAAAGGGGCCTAACGAGCATATGTCTTTTGTGCCTATGTATGATGAAACGTGAAAGACATAATTAGTAACTTAAAAGAGTAAATTGCAAAAGATCATTAACTTTTGCGCATAGAAAACACATAGGATAAAACTGAGGAGATCATTTATATAAAACACAAGAGATTTATAAATGGCATAAATTGCAAGAGATCATTAACTTTAACACATTAGATCACAGAACCAAAATAGGAAAAGAATTCTAGTGTTGAGGAAGAAAGTCATGCTCAAAAGTAGAAAGAAATCAGTTCAATCACAACCAAGGAAAAGGCATAAATAAACAATTAACATAGTAAATATATCAACACATATATTACCTTCCACCATAAAAAACTACCAACGATCAATGTCTCAATAAAACTCGGATGTATCTAGTCCATGACAATAGAATTAGGAAGGCCTAGATCATTTTTAGAAAGGAAAAGAGACTGACATCAACATCATGTCTATATAACAGTGACACACAAAGGATAAAATGAGTCGTCATCTAAGATGGCTCTCTCACTTAAGAAGGTATAGACATGATGATTGTGGCTAGTAAAAGAGACTTAAAATCCATTAAACAGTTAATCATTTCAGGGACATAAATTCTCTTGGCATAAATGCACATTTAACTAAAAAAACCAAAACCTTGATCATTGAGCTCCTATAAAGAAATCTCCCTCAGACTTGATCTGCATTACTAATATTTGCTAAGTTAATGTCGCAAATTTCATGACTGCATTCCCATGACGATAGGTCAAAATAAGATTAAAAAATCTTACAAACATAATAAAACTAGAAGAAATTACAAACAAGCAACAAAATAAACACGCATATTGTAGTTTAACAAAACTCATTGCTTTGTGAAAATTGATCCAAAAATACAAAAGAGAATTTTGACTAAGTTCCTTATTAGACAAATGACAACAGTATGTAGTACTGGAAAAAATAAGTTTTTCTTCTGTTACCTTATTTTGGATTGCTAATAAAAAAAGAATAGTCAGAATGTAGAGAAAGAGCAGGGCTAGGACTCTGACCTAGAGCACAAACAATGTTTATTAGGGGTAGTCACCTAAATTATAAAGATCACTCAAAGATTAAGATTCGCACCATGTATGTGGCACACAACTTCTTTTGTCGATGTGAATCAACAAATTACAGGAAAATTAGTACAATGGTACAAGCTAATTTCCTGCAAACTCAGAAACAAAATTTTCAACAACAGAATGAAGTAATTAGGTTTACACAAAATACAAAACATGAGATTTCATTGTTCACCTGACCTGTCTCTCTGGTCAACATCTTGAAGGATATTTTCCTGAGATAATCTAGCTGCAATATTAGATAAATTTAACATCCATACAATATAGGGTTGGCAAATGGAGGTAGGCAATGCGGGGTTGGTTCAAATAATTCTTTACAAAATTGATGCGGGGTTGACGGGTTGTAGAACTATGTAATTGTTTAAACAACAACAACAACATAGTTGGTGTAATCCGAGGAGTGGGGTGTAGGAGGTTAGAGTATACCCAGACCTTACCCCTACTTCATAAAGATAAAGATGTTGTTTCAGATAGACCTTCAGCTTGAGTAAAACATCTTAATGCAGTGGTTTAAACAAAAATGAAAGTAATTAAGTTCTTATTACTAAACTTCCATAGGCGTGCAAGCAAAAATGAAAAAATACCGGATTTAGGGAGGATAGAGTATACGCTGACCTTAAAACTAACTCGTGGAGACGAATGCAAATTTATACAAGATGGAATAACATCAACTAAGTGCATAGCAAATTGCATCATTAATGTTGAAGAGTTCCACGGATGAAAAAAAGATGATAGTTTCCTTATTTAGAAATTTAGGATAGTTGAGATTAAAGGCATATATATGGTTTTCTAGTTAGTCTTAGATGTTCGTTGGGCTGTCTCATGCAAGCTGAATTTTTTTATATGTACTGTTTTCCTTCCTTTTTTGTGCTTTAGTTGAATTACATATTTGTTCGAACACTTGTTTTAGAGTTGCCTGCTCCACATTTTTCATATGTGAAAATGTAGATCCAGATCTGCCACTGTTTTTGTTCAACTATAACAATCGTGAGCTTCATGGCATATATGAAGCTGCAAGCTCTGGAAAAATGAATATCAATCCATATGGTTGCACGTCAGACGGTTCTGGAAGAACACTATATCCTGCACAGGTTTTATATCATATGGGTTTATTTGATTTTGTGATACTTTTCTTTTTATGTTTTCTTCTTTCTTATAAATGAAGGTTCAGATACGTCCCCGTCTGTTGTGTGAACCACTGTCAAAATTTTTGTTTAAACCTATAATTCTTGATAACTATTACAACGGGAACCATTTCCTGTTTGAGCTAGATCATGTTCAAGTTGGTAAATTGATGTCTAAGTTCTCACCTCATGCATTGGCTCAAATAGAAGCATGCAGGAGAATGCATGAGGTGAGAACTTAGAGATCAATTTACCAACTTAAACATGATCTAGCTCAAACAGGAAATATTGCTCGTTGTAATAGTTATCCAGAATTATAGATTTAAACAGAATTTCCAACAGTGGTTCACACAATAGAAGAGGATGCATCTGAACCTTCATTTATAAACAAGAAGAAAGAATGAAAAAAGAAAGCATCACAAAAACAAATAAACCCATATGAAGAAAGCATGACATAAAACCTGTGTAGGATATAGTGTTCTTCCAGAACCATTTGATGTCCAACCATATGGATTGACATTCATTTTTTTGGAACTTGCAACTTCATAGATGCCATAAAGCTCCCGATTGTTGTAGTTGAACAAAATAGTGGCATGCCTGGATCTACAGTCTTCACATATGAAAAATGTGGAGCAGGCAAACCTAAAACAAAAGCTCGAACAAAAATGCAATTCAACTAAACCGCAAAAAGGGAAGGAAAAGAGTACATAAAACAAAATTCAGCTCGCATGAGACAACCAAAAGTATATCTAAAGCTAATTAGAAAACCAAATATATGACTTTACTCTCAACTGTCCTAACATTTTTGTTTTCAGGAAGAAAGACATTAGCACCTAAATAACTAACTAAATAGTTACTTATATATACACTAATTCATGGTATTATTCTTGCAACCAAATATGACACCACCAAGTTGTTTTTTCGTCAAAAATCTAAATCCTTTGTTGTTCTTTCTCTGCTAGGTTGATGACGTCATGGAAACAATTAATATAGATAATCATCATGACAATTCTAGAAAAATGAAATTCTATTCCAAGCAAGATTCACTGCACCTAAACATAATGATATAGTACAGAGAGTCGTGGGGGATAGTAATTGCAAGATTTGTCTCACACTTGAGAATTTACGCGGGGCGGGGTGCAGAGCAAATGGCACCAATAATGTTGAAGAGTTGAACAGATGAAAAAGGATGGACGTCCCTCATGAGCTAGCTTTACCATTCGAACCTGACATGTAGCAGCAGTATAGATCTCTGCCTCAAACCTCACAACAATTTTTTTAAGCTCCTCTATTCCTTCTTTCCCAGAGACAGGAAGATGCTTCTTTAATGTCTCCATTCTATAACATATATCAACAAAATCTCGATAAGAGCTTAATCACGATAAATTCTTCTCGATTATGATGAGCGGAAGATTAGGAAGAATTGAAATGGCAAGGATTAACAGCAATGCGCTTAAACATAAATGTTCAATACAGTGATCGCACCGTCCATAAACAAATGACCGTCATATAGATGTAAAGCTTTCTGAATTGAAAGGTTTATGTCTTTGAGAATTTGAACAATTTTCGGAAGAATTCCTGTACTTGGGTTCTTTCAATAACTAAGAAGTAATGTAGACTGCTTAAATATAACTTCTTGTCTTCAACTATTGATCAGAATATCTTCACAACATAAAAATAAGGAGAACAAGACTAATCAAAATGGTTTTAAGTTTAATCTTACAGAGTGTTGAGTCCAAAATTTAAATGCGCCTATTTAATTGACCTCCGTTATTGCTAGAGAGTGAAGGCATAATTAATTGACTTAGTAAAGGAATTCAAATGCTTCAGAATCGTCATTGCTGAGCATGATACTTTAGTAGAAGTGATGAAGAATAATTAGAAAAGTTGTTCTTCAGGTTCAGGAAATAGGTTTTTGTTTTTGTGGGATGTGGCTTATAGAAATTTGCAGATATTAAACTTGGCTCTATAGCACAAGCATTACCTTATGTCACATATTGTATAGTAATAGTAATAATTCACTTTTTTCATATCAAAATAAGTGCCAACTGAGTTGACAAATTCCACACACGTGCATAATTCACACATTACAATGACTATGGCTGACACAAGACAATACGGAATAGCAGAACCAACACAACAGGCAAGCAGTTGAGAAAAGAGCAAATCCCATAGACGATGCATAATGCGCACATTACTAATAAAGGATAAAATCAACTTCTATTTTTAAATTTCAAATTTAGTAGTTCCTTCCCTTTAGGACTGTGTTGTATTTAGTTATATGTAGATAAGTATTATGCTTTTCTTAGTTTATCTTTTTCCTGTATGGAATCTATATATACTTAGTCTACAATCAATGAAAAATATCGTTCCTTTTATTCCAGTAATAGTATTATACTTGACATGGGATCGAGTATAATTCTTTCGATAAGTTCTCCCATTCTTCCCATCAAAATGACCACAAATGTGTTCAGATGCCAACACCACAATTGTCCAGTTTAATTCCATCACGCAGTTACCAATCAAACTAACGGGCAGCCACAATTATTTCCTTTGGAAAACACAAGTATCCATGCTTATGCGTGGTCACAACCTTAGCTTTATGGCCATCTGGACGGTTCTCGCCCTGCCCCTACTCTCACAGTGGCTCAAAATAATAAGGAAGTCTAAAATTGGGAATTTGTTTCATTGTATCGCCAAGATCAGCTTATTCAAAATGACATCTTGGCCTCAGTTGATCCTCCACTTGCTGCTACTGTTGCCTTGGCATCCACCGTCAAGGCTGATTGGGATGCTTTGCACACTGGATATGCCAACAAATCGCCAACAAGAATCTTTAGTTTGCATGATCGTCAGACTCGTCTCTCGAAGGAAGCCCTTCCCGTCGTTATGAAATTCTATTTCAAGAGTCTCCAAAGTATGAACCCTTACAGTTTTAGGTTGTTTATGCTACCAGAAATATTCCAATTCGGGTGTTGTTGACACCACCAACTTGCAGGGGCGTAATAAAGGATAAAGTCATCTTAATTTAGTAGTTCCTTCCCTCTAGGACTCTGTTGTATTTAGGTTATATGTAGATATATCCTTTTCTTAGATTATCTTTTTTATGTATAGAATCTATATATACTCAGTCTACAATCGATGAAAAACATCGTACACCGTTCCTTTTATTCCAGCAATAGTATTTTACTTCGTAATTACAATAACTATGTCTGGGATAAGACAAAATGGAATAGCAGAACCAATACAAAAGGCAAGTAGTTGAGAAAAGAAAAGTAGCATAGCTGTGCTGGTTGAAGGTATTTTTTGGATGCAAAGTAAATTTTCAAATTGTGGATGGTTTTTGTGTCCCGTGAAGATGTTGAGGTAAAAAGATGTTGGAACGAAAGAACATCTGTATTCTGAAGTGAAGCAAAAAATGAATGAACAAATAAAAAAGTTTACCTGATAATTAGTAGGGAGAAAAGAGGATAAAGACAAGGAGCCATTAGATAGGCATGGGAAGTAACGCTCCTTCACAAGAAGCGACTGTTGAAAGAAGCCATGTGTTTCTTTTACCCAAGTCGTTCGCTCCAGTTTCTCTTTAAACATAATTTTTTTTTCCTTATTTTAAAATGGGAGAAAAAACAGAAAAATTAATTTTAAAAAAAGAAATATAAATGATGGATTAAGAGAGTGCCACGTCACCAGGGCTATGCCCTCTTTTCTATAGATATGAAAGACAAACTTTTTTCCTCTAAACAAACAACATACTTCAGTGTACGGGTTGAGGTGGGTGGAGTATACACGGAATTACCCCTACCTAAAAGAGATAGAGAGAGAGTTTTTGATAGACCCCTAAATAAATATCAGTAGTTATAAACTGTCATTTCGACTTGACCTATATAAAAGTACAGTGAATTGACCCATTTCAAAAAATTGAAAAATAAGAAATATTACATCTTGTTGATAATCCTTTGTTGAGAACCAGACAGAAGTTAAGTCTGCTAATCACCTGTAACCATAGCTCCTGCAGCACCATCTGCAACAATCCCGACAGTTAGAGGTGTACAGACTAAACCGTCAAGTCAAACCGAAACGACGAACCAAACCAAACCGAGAAAAAATCCCGACTTATGGTTTGATTTGATTGGTTTGGCGTAAGAAAAAAAAACCGAGCATTCTTGGTTTGGTTTGGTGTTGATCAAACAAAAGTCAAACCGAACCCAAATCAAACCAACATTATATATATATATATATATAATATATTCAAACTTTTTATACATAAAATATTAATTATAATCTATTTTTTAAATACTTTTTCAACTAGTTTTAGTATTTTTCAATAATTTGAAAGTAGATGTAGATATATATTTAGATTTGGGCCTTTAAGTTGTAATATTTGTCCATTAATTGCTAATTAAAAGATCCAAAACCCAATATAAACTTAAAACCTAAACTTTTCACTCTTCATCTCACTTTTTAGTTTCAAGAGAGTTTTTCGCTCCTCATTTTTCATAATTATGGTTTTTCATTAGCACATGAGTGAAAACATATTTGATCTAGTCTTTGATCACAATATAGTTGTAAAAACTAAATATTATAAAGAAAAAATGGAAAGAAATTTAAAAAACTAAAAAACCCGAAAAATCGACTTAAACCTAAATCGAAAAAAATAATTTTATGTTGGTTTGATTTGGTTTATAGTTTTAATAAACCGACATGATTGGTTCATTTTTTTTTTAATAATAACCGAACCAACCCGACCTATGTACACCCTTACCGACTGCACCTTGGGAAAAACCTTTGGCAGTACCCAGGGTAGAACCTCCAGCAGCAACCCCAATAGAACCTCCGGCAGCAACCACGACAGCAACTCCAAAAGAATCCACGACAGCAACTCCAAAAAAATCCCAAAAAAATTGCTTCAAAAAGCCTTAATTTTTCTTGTGTGTGTGTGGGTGGGGGGTGGGGGGTGGGTTGCAAAATTCATTTATTTTGGACTTCATTCTTACTTGTATCCGTCATTTTCTCTTTCTTCGTAGGTAACAGAGTTCGAGAAGAGTTCTACATTTGTTCTTTTTTCTAAAAATTAGGGTTTTTAGTTAATGATGAAAAAGAAGACTTTTAGTTGTATTATATTCGACAATGGGTTAACAATTTTTAATTTGATGCTAAAATCATAGAAAGAACTCGAGAAAACTCTAGTTTTTTTGTTGCAGTGTTCCATTGATTGTCATACTATTATTGGATGGTATTTGTAGTATTGTTGGTGGTGGTGTTGGTGGCATTAGTTTTGGTGTTGGTGGTGTTGGTGTTGGTGGTCGTCGTAGTGGCATTGGTGGTGTTTGTGGCATTGGTTGGTGGTGTCGGTATTGGTGGTTTTTGTGGTGGTATCGGTATTGGTGGTGTTTGCAATGTGTTTTTTAAAATTTATGCATACATCAATTGTAATATATTTTTTTATTTTTTTCAGTTGTTTATAGGTAAAACATGTCTGCTAAAAGAAAAGAAAGTGAAAGTGGATCAACTTCTGACTACCTAACAAAAAAGGCTAGAGTACAGATGGATTCGGAGGAGCTTCCTAAACAATCTCAGTCAGGGAAAAGCGAAGATACGAAAAGATATGAAAATGACGTTGAGGGAGGTGGAAAAGGATCTGTAGATGGTGATGAGGAAAATGAAAGTTAGGTGGAAGAAAAAGAAGATAAACAAGAAAAGGAGGAAAAAGAAAGTGAGAAAGAGGATGATGATCAACATGATGATAATGCATCACCAATAGGGCATGCATTAATATCGAAATCCCAGCATAAGACTGTCAAAACTATTAGTATTGACAAATTTCAAGTTGCGATGCCGATAGATGACCCTGCAGAACTAACTAGTGATTTTGTACTTAAATGTTAGTTGGTAAAACCTTTTGATTACTTCTTCCTAGGATAAAATAGATATATTAGTCAGCGGAGTAGCGGTACCTCAAATACCAACGACTTCATCGAAAACAAAGACTGTCACCAATCACACAAAAACTTGATTTCTATTTTCTATTTGTTAGGAAAACTTTTTAAGGATTTTAATACTCAAGAATGAAATAAAAGAAAAACAAATAAAAGCACCAAAAAAAAGAAGGAAAACAAAATTAAAATATCAAAGAAAGAAAAAAGAAAAAAAAAAAGAGGAGAAGTATCAAAATGGGAAAGAAAGAAACGACAAGAACAAAAAAGACATGAAAAACAAAAGAGCAATAGAAAAATGAGATTTTAATGAAATAAGGTAACAACGGAGTTTAAGTAATTGCAGTACTTCACATAATCTAGGTAGGAGTACATGGGTTTATGTGAATCAATACTCCACATAAATCTACCTCTGCATGCACTACACACTTATCAATTTTATTACCAAAACTCAATTCCTCGAAAGAAGAACCCAACCTATGAATGCTAGAAGTAGTAATACCGAAGCAACCACAACCATTAACTTAAAGGGGCTGTGATTTCCTTAAATGCATTACTTGGGTTGAGATTATCTAGTGGTACAATATAAACTATCAAGATCATGGGTTATGATGGAAGGTTACCTATGACAGTGTTGATTGATAGTGGTTCAAACCATTTATTTATTGACCCCCACATTATAAAAATCTTGAGACTATCCAACCTCTTAAGAAACCAATAAGGGTGCTAGTTGCTAACGGAGAGGCAATGAGTTGTCAAATGAAGATCCCCTCTTTTGGGTGGAAGATGCAAGGTGAAGAATTTAACTTTAAGATGAGATTAATGAAGGTAGGGGACAGTGATATGATTTTTGGGATGGACTGGATTGATATGATAACACCAGTCATCCTGCATATCCGACCTCATAGTTTAAGTTTCATGATTGAGGAGAAGATGGTCACATTATATGGGATAACTGAAGATCCTAATATTTTTCCAGTTGACATTAAGGACCTGAAGAGGATGTTATAATGTGGTACTTGTGAAGTCATAACTGAACTTGTTATGGTAGAGGCTCAAGAGATTAGTTCTGACAAAGGAGAGATACATCCCAACATCGAGAAGCTATTAGAGAAGCATTCTATGGTGTTTCAGGAGCCCAAAGATTTACCACCTAAAAGAGAGTGTGACCATGTCATCAATCTGATACCTGGTGCCCAACCATTCAATCTCAGAACATACAGGTATTCTTTTGAACAAAAAATACAATTGCGTCAATTATCAATCATATGCTCAAAGCCACCATAGTGATCCCCAGTCAATCTATATTTGCTTCACCAGCCTTGTTAATAAAGAAAAAAGACTCATCTTGGAGGTTATTTATTGACTATAGAAGACTCAACAATTTAACAGTTAAGAACAAATACCCAATTCCCATGGTTGATGACTTAATAGATGAACTATTTGGGGCTACTGTATTATCTAAAGTTGACATGAGAGCAGGGTATCATCAAATAACGATGAAGAAAGACGAGGAGTATAAGACAACCTTTAGGACCCACCATAGGTTATGGGAGTTCAAGGTCATGCCTTTTGGTCTAACTAATTCCCTTGCGACATTCCAATCTCTCATGAACACTGTGTTCAAATATCATTTGAGGAGGTTTATATTAGTCTTTTTTGATGATATACTAATATATAGCATGACTTTGAAGGATCACATTAAAGACTTAGAGGTGGTGTTAAGCTTATTGAATAAACACAAGATCTTTGCTAAGCTAAGTAAGTGTGCATTTGTGATACAAGCCCAAGTTCACAACATAAGAAACAAACAACAACAAGAACAACAAGATGAACAACAAGTTCTAGTGAATCGAAATAGGCCACACACGGCTTCACTAGTCTTCAAGAGTCACGTTTTTAGAATAAGAAGATGATATTAACAACAAGAACCATCTAGTCAATAATAATGCTAGTGAATCTAAAGAGCCTCACACGGCTTCACTAGACTTCAAGATTCCAACAGAGGGATAGTAACTTGACACACAATATTCAATGATCTAAGAACCCTAACAAGAGAAAGGACCCTAAGATTAATGAATATTAATACCAAGCTCTTACTTGGATCAAGAGGAACTCAAAGAACCCCAAGACCCTAGTTTCTAGCCAAAAGACAACACTTGTATCACTCTACTAGTGAGTTTTCGAAATTGGGGCTTCTCCAATAGAAGAGAGAAGTTCCAAAATATTACAAAGTGTTTGTTGTCTTCCAAAATATGAATGAACTAACTCAAAAATAACCCTACATCATCTATTTATATTAGTCCACAAAGTGAGATAACAAATGACCATCCTACCCTTGCCAAGAGGTGGCCTTGGAGTGTAAGTTTATTACACTTTAAGGTTCCTCTTCACACTTAAAAACATTTAATCCATTGGAAGGCTCCAGTACCAACTCACACACGGCCATTTGCATGAACATAGCTTGGAGTTTTTGTAACTCCCGAGCTTGGCTACGTGTGAATGGCCATGAACTTGTTGGACAGCTTGGTACACCCGTATCAATTTGGACAGAATTAGATTGAGTATCTGGGGCATATAATAACTGGTTATGGGGTGAACACTGACCAAACTAAAATAGTAGCAATGGTGGAGTGGAAACAAATAGCGGCGGCGGCGCCTCTTATTTTCTTTTTGACTAGACTATTTTTCCAACAAGCCAGAGCTTTCTTGCTATGACCAAAATCCAGGAAAATTCTGATTTTCTTTCTTCGATCAAAGAAAAAAAATAATATGAAATTTTCTCAGTCAAAGATTTTGCTTGCTTGCTAACTTACTTTCACACTTCCTACCGAATCAGAGTGAGGTTACATTGGAATTATTTTGATATTTATAGTAAGTAATTTGGAGTATTTTGGGACTCCTTTGAATCAAAATCATTGGTCAATTTGATTAGACATTTATTAGTGAAATAGCCCGTGTGGAAAGTTCTACAGAGTGGTGGTTAGGCCGATTATGTTGTTTGGGGTATAGTGTTGGTCAGTGGAGAATCTCATGTCAAAAAGATGAGAGTGACCGAAATGAGAATGTAGAGGTAGACAATTTTTAGTGGCAATTAATAAACAACAATAACTTAAATGCCGATAAATATATATTTTTAGAGGCAATTACTAGTGACAATTAAATTTTTGCACTCTTTGCAATTGCCCCTAAAGCCGATAGCGACATTGGATCTAATGACAATTAAATAATGTCAGTAAATGCTTTAGCACTCTTCTTTAATGTGCATATCAATGTCGCTAGAAGCTACTTTTGTTGTAGTGTGTTAAGAATGAAGATCTTTTGGAACTAGGTATGTGTGGCCTCCATGATGGACAAGATGAGGAAAACGAGACTGAAATAGTTCAAACATGTGAGGAGGAGGTACACAGAAGCCCTAGTGAGACGTTGTGAGTGGTTCATCACAATGCGTTTTAGGAGAGATTGAGGTAGATCAAAGAAGTATTGGAGAGAGAGACATGACACTTCAACTTTTTGAAGACATGACCTGAGATGGAAGGTCATGGAGGTCATGAATTAGCGTTGTCTCATTTCTTAGCGGGATTTTCTTGGTGGTAGGTTGGTGCACTGTAGCTGTTTCGTTGTTTATGTCATTAGTATTAGCATTTGTCTCGCAGTTGCCAATCTTACAACTTTTATAACTCCTCATTATTTATTGTGCGTAAGTTATCACACTCTCCATTTTTCCATGTGGAGTCGATTGTGTTTTTCTATGGGAAACTCGATTAAGTATTCTTCTAATAGTATGGATAGCTTCCCCCCACAAGTTCCACGTTAAACCAAAACTTATTAACAAGACATTTATCATCTCTTTTTAGCTTGTTCCTTCACCCTCTTAATAGTGCAAAGGCATGGTTTCTTGCTAAATTTAACAGCATTGAACACTAAAAATGATCAGAGGTAAGAAAGTTCTATTGAAATCAACAGCAATAAAGTTTGACAAGAGAACTTCAACATAAGTGTCAAAATTATTTCCCTATAACATATATAGAAAGAGTTATAATAATGTCATCATCATCTAATCAGTGCTTTTATTTGTAATGCATCAACAAACATAACAAGTATAAATGAAAGCTTCTTACATACAATTGCAGCGTTTAGGAGAATCGATTAAAATTCCATATTCGATAATGGGATATTCGAATCTAAGTTGATTTTAGGCTGTACACCTAAACAAAGGATATTACCCATCGAAGCCAAAACCAAAATCATTCTTAGACTCTTACACATTTGCATTGCTCGATTGATTTTGACGAACAGAGAAATTGAAAAATTTACTTAAGATTGTTGGTACCCCCATATTCAAATCAGTAAATCAAAAATAAAAAGAAATGAAAAAACTGAAAAGCAAATTAAAATATTTGAATCCACAGAATTCACCTTGTGTCATTAAAGAATTGGCACAATACATAAACATGCCCTTTAACTTGACTTTATATCACATCTATGACCTTCAACTTTGGGTATGCACAAGTAAGCCCTTAAATTTGTATAAAGTTGAACAAGTAGATACATATGTTATGTGGCCAATTTTCGTCCTACATGGCATCCTAGGTGTATTATGCCACGTAGGACGTATGTGTCTATTGTTCAACTTTATACAAGTTTAAGGGCCTACTTGTGCACACCCAAAGTTGGAGGTCATAGATATAATTTGAGGTCAAGTTAAAGGGCATGTTTATGTATCATGCCTAAAGAATTTGATTCCCTCACTCTATCCGAGATTTTGGATTACTTCTTCCTAGGATAAAATAGATATATTAGTCAGCGGAGTAGCGGTACCTCAAATACCAACGACTTCATCGAAAACAAAGAATGTAACCAATCACACAAAAACTTGATGAAACGTGAAAGACATAATTAGTAACTTAAAGAGTAAATTGCAAAAGATCATTAACTTTTGCGCCTAGAAAACACATAGGATAAAACTGAGGAGATCATTTATATAAAACACAAGAGATTTATAAATGGCATAAATTGCAAGAGATCATTAACTTTAACACATTAGATCACAGAACCAAAATAGGAAAAGAATTCTAGTGTTGAGGAAGAAAGTCATGCTCAAAAGTTGAAAGAAATCAGTTCAATCACAACCAAGGAAAAGACATAACTAAACAAATAACATAGTAAATATATGAACACATTTATTACCTTCCACCATAAAAAACTACCAACGATCAATGTCTCAATAAAACTCGGATGTATCAAGTCCATGACAATAGAATTAGGATGGCCTAGATCATTTTTAGAAAGGAAAAGAGACTAACATCAACATCATGTCTATATAACAGTGACACACAAAGGTTAAAATGAGTCGTCATCTAAGATGGCTCTCTCACTTAAGAAGGTATAGACATGATGATTGTGGGTACTAAAAGAGACTTAAAATCCATTAAACAGTTAATCATTTCAGGGACATAAATTCTCTTGGCATAAATGCACATTTAACTAAAAAAACCAAACCTTGATCATTGAGCTCCTATAAAGAAATCTCCCTCAGACTTGATCTGCATTACTAATATTTGCTAAGTTAATGTCGCAAATTTCATGACTGCATTCCCATGACGATAGGTCAAAATATGATTAAAAAATCTTACAAACATAATAAAACTTGAAGAAATTACAAACAAGCAACAAAATAAACACGCATATTGTAGTTTAACAAAACTCATTGCTTTGTGAAAATTGATCTGAAAATACAAAATAGAACTTTGACTAAGTTCCTTATTAGACAAATGACAACAGTATGTAGTACTGGAAAATAAGTTTTTCTTCTGTTACCTTACTTTGGATAGCTAATAAAAAAAGAATAGTCAGAATGTAGAGAATGAGCAGGGCTAGGACTCTGACCTAGAGCACAAACAATGTTTATTAGGGGTAGTCACCTAAATTATAAATATCACTCAAAGATTAGGATTCGCACCATGTATGTGGCACACAACTTCTTTTGTCGATGTGAATCAACAAATTACAGGAAAATTAGTACAATGGTACAAGCTAATTTCCTGCAAACTCAGAAACAAAATTTTCAACAACAGAATGAAGTAATTAGGTTTACACAAAATACAAAACATGAGATTTCATAGTTCACCTGACCTGTCTCTCTGGTCAACATCTTGAAGGACTACATACATACATACAATATAAGGTTGGCAAATGGGGGTAGGCAATGCGGGGTTGGTTCAAATAATTTTTTACAAAATTGATGTGGGGTTGGCGGGTTGTAGAACTGTGTAATAGTTTGAACAACAATAACAACAACATAGCTGGTGTAATCCGACGAGTGGGGTGTAGGAGGTTAGAGTATACTCAGACCTTACCCCTACTTCATAAAGATAGAGATGTTGTTTCAGATAGACCTTCAGCTTGGGTAAAACATCTTAATGCAGTGGTTTAAACAAAAAGCGAAGTAATTAAGTTCTTATTACTTAACTTCCATAGGAGTGCAAGCAAAAATGAAAAAAATACCGGATTTAGGGAGGATAGAGTATACGCAGACCTTAAACCTACCTCGTGGCGGTAGATAGGCTGTTTTAGAAAGGCCCTTGATTCCTAAGGCGTGCAAAGGCATTAAAAATTAGATTCCAAATTATTTGTACGTGATGGTTAGTTCTAAAAATTAGTGTTACAAGTAGATTCTGTGAAACTACATCAGTTACTCAAATATGGAATTATTTAATTTAGTTCCATATAACTTGACTATTTTCATTTTATGCTGATAAATATATAGTGAGCACCAAGGAGCTTGGGGAGTTATACTTAATATGATACTATAATATTTACGTGTGCGAAAAACATGTCAATATGCAAAACTAACCCTGTTTTTTAATATCACCACTATAATAGGTAATTTTACGTTAATTACTTATCAATTAATAAAAATCTACATATCTCATGCTTAAGATGAACACGCTGCTGTTATAAGAACATTGATGAGATGCCATACAAGTGTATCCAATTTTACCTTTTTGATGACAACAAATTCAAAGTAAAAAAGCTCAAATAGTGATTAATGTGTTCATTCATAAGCGTGAAATTACACATAAGCATAATGATACAGTACAAATAGCCGTAAGGGATAGTAATTACAAGATTTGCTCACACTTGAGAAGTTAAGCTGCGCGGGACAGGGACAGGGACAGGGACAGGGACAGGGACAGGGCGAAATCTTTGCAGGCTTATGCAGGTTTGTCTTACAACCGCACCGCTCCATCTTTCCATCCCCAATGCAGCCTGTCTAGATGATTTATGCAGGTTTGTCTTACAACCGCACCGCTCCATCTTTCCATCCCCAATGCAGCCTGTCAAGATGATTCGAAAGACGAATGCAAATTTATACAAGCTGGAATAACATCAACGAAGTGCATAGCAAATTGCATCATTAATGTTGAAGAGTTCCACGGATGAAAAAAAGATGATAGTTTCCTTATTTAATCTTGGGAAATTTGCCCCTCATGAGCTAGCTTTTACCATTCGAACCAATAGAAACAAGTACAGACTGTATACCTGACTTGTAGCTGCAGTATAGATCTCTTCCTTAAACCTCACAACAATTTTTTTAAGCTCCTCTTCTCCTTTTTGCCTGGAGGCAGGAAGATACTTGTTTATGGTTGCAAGAACAATACCATGAAGGAGTGCATACATAAGCTGCTATTTGGTTAGTTATTTAGGCGCTAATGTCTTTCTTCCTGAAAACAGAAATTTAGGATAGTTGAGAGTAAAGGCATATATACGGTTTTCTAATTAGTCTTAGATGTTCGTTTGGCTGTCTCATGCAAGCTGAATTTTTTTATATGTACTTTTTTCCTTCCTTTTTTGTGCTTTAGTTGAATTGCATATTTGTTCGAACTCTTGTTTTAGAGTTGCCTGCTCCACATTTTTCATATGTGAAAATGTAGATCCAGATCTGCCACTGTTTTTGTTCAACTATAACAATCGTGAGCTTCATGCATATATGAAGCTGCAAGCTCTGGAAAAATGAATAACAATCCATATGGTTGCACGTCAGACGGTTCTGGAAGAACACTATATCCTGCACAGGTTTTATGTCATATGGGTTTATTTTATTTTGTGATGCTTTCCTTTTTATGTTTTCTTCTTGCTTATAAATGAAGGTTCAGATACGTCCCCGTCTGTTGTGTGAACCACTGTCAAAATTTTTGTTTAAACCTATAATTCTTGATAACTATTACAACGAGAACCATTTCCTGTTTGAGCTAGATCATGTTCAAGTTGGTAAATTGATGTCTAAGTTCTCACCTCATGCATTGTCTCAAATAGAAGCATGCAGGAGAATGCATGAGGTGAGAACTTAGAGATCAATTTACCAACTTAAACATGATCTAGCTCAAACAGAAAATATTGCTCGTTGTAATAGTTATCCAGAATTATAAATTTAAACAGAATTTCCAACAGTGGTTCACACAACAGAAAGGATGCATCTGAACCTTCATTTATAAACAAGAAGAAAGAATAAAAAAAGAAAGCATCACAAAAGCAAATAAACCCATATGAAGAAAGCATGACATAAAACCTGTGTAGGATATAGTGTTTTCCATAACCACTTGACGTCCAACCATATGGATTGACATTCATTTTTTCGGAGCTTGCAACTTCATAGATGCCATAAAGCTCCCGAGTGTTGTAGTTGAACAAAATAGTGGCATGCCTGGATCTACAGTCTTCACATATGAAAAATGTGGAGCAGGCAAACCTAAAACAAAAGCTCGAACAAAAACGCAATTCAACTAAACCGCAAAAAGGGAAGGAAAAAAGTATATAAAACAAAACTCAGCTCGCATGAGACAACCAAAAGGATATCTAAGACTAATTAGAAAACCAAATATATGACTTTACTCTCAACTGTCCTAACATTTTTGTTTTCAGGAAGAAAGTCATTAGCACCTAAATAACTAACCAAATAGCTACTTATATATACACTCATTCATGGTATTATTCTTGCATCCAACTATGACACCACCAAGTAGTTTTTTCGTCAAAAATCTAAATCCTCTGATGTTCTTTCTCTGCTTGGTTGATGACATCATGGAAACAATTAATATAGATAATCATCATGACAATTCTAGAAAAATGAAATTCTATTCCAAGCAAGATTCACTGAACATAAACATAATGATACAGTACAGAGAGTCGTGGGGGATAGTAATTGCAAGATTTGTCTCACACTTGAGAATTTACGCGGGGCGGGGTGCAGAGCAAATGGCACCATTAATGTTGAAGAGTTGCATAGATGAAAAAGGATGGATGTCCCTCATGAGATAGCTTTACCATTCGAACCTGACATGTAGCAGCAGTATAGATCTCTTCCTCAAACCTCACAACAATTTTTTTAAGCTCCTCTTTTCCTTCTTGCCCAGAGACAGGAAGATGCTTCTTTAAGGTCTCCATTCTATAAAATATATCAACTAAATCTCGATAAGAGCTTAATCACGATAAATGCTTCTCGACAATGATGAGCGGAAGATTAGAAAGAATTGAAATCGCAAGAACTAACAGCAATGCGCTTAAACAGAAATGTTCAATATAGTGATCCCACCCTCCATAAACAAATGACCATCATATAGATGTAAAGCTTTCTGAATTGAAAGGTTTATGTCTTTGAGAATTTGAACAATTTTCGGAAGAATTCATGTACTTGTGTTCTTTCAATTACTAAGAAGTAATGTAGACTGCTTAAATCTAACTTCTTGTCTTCAACTATTGATTAGAACATCTTGACAACATAAAAATAAGGAGAACAAGACTAATCAAAATGGTTTTAAGTTTAATCTTACAGAGTGTTGAGTCCAAAATTTAAATGCACCTATTTAATTGACCTCGGTTATTGCTAGAGAGTGAAGGCATAATTAATTGACTTAGTAAAGGAATTCAAATGCTTCAGAATCGTCATTGCTGAGCATGATACTTTAGTAGAAGTGATAAAGAATAATTAGAAAAGTTGTTCTTCAGGCTCAGGAAATTGGTTTTTTTTTTTTGTGGGATGTGGCTTATAGAAATTTGCAGATATTAAACTTGGCTCTATAGCACAAGCCTCACCTTATGTCACCTATTGTATAGTAATAGTAATAATTCATTTTTTTCATATCAAAATAAGTGCCAACTGAGTTGACAAATTCCACACACGTGCATAATTCACACATTACAATGACTATGGCTGACACAAGACAATACGGAATAGCAGAACCAACACAACAGGCAAGCAGTTGAGAAAAGAGCAAATCCCATAGACGATGCATAATGCGCACATTACTAATAAAGGACTGTGTTGTATTTAGGTTATATGTAGATAAGTATTATCCTTTTCTTAGATTATCTTTTTCCTGTATGAAATCTATATATACTCTGTCTACAATCAATGAAAAATATCGTTCCTTTTATTCCAGTAATAGTATTATACTTGATATGGGATCGATTATAATTCTTTCGATAAGTTCTTCCATTCTTCCCATCAAAATGACCAAAAATGTGTTCAGATGCCAACACCACAATTGTCCAGTTTAATTCCGTCACCCAGTTACCAATCAAACTAACGGGCAGCCACAATTATTTCCCTTGGAAAACACAAGTGTCCATGCTTATGCGTGGTCACAACCTTATCTTTATGGGAATCTCGACGGTTCTCGCCCTGCCCCTACTCGCACAGTGGCTCAAAATAATAAGGAAGTCTAAAATAGTGAATTTGTTTCATCGTATCGCCAAGATCAGCTTATTCAAAATGCCATCTTGGCCTCAGTTGATCCTTCACTTGCTGCTACTGTTGCCTTGACATCCACCGCCAAGGATGATTGGAATGCTTTGCATACTGCATATGCCAACAAATCGGCAACAAGAATCTTTAGTTTGCATGATCGTCTGACTCGTCTCTCGAAGGAAGCCCTTCCCGTCGTTATGAAATTCTATTTCAAGAGTCTCCAAAGTATGAACCCTTGGAGTTTTTGGTTGTTTATGCTACCAGCAATATTCCAAGTTGGGTGTTGTTGACACCACCAACTTGCCCGGGGCGTAATAAAGGATAAAGTCAGCTTAATTTAGTAGTTCCTTCCCTCTAGGACTTTGTTGTATTTAGGTTATATGTAGATATATCCTTTTCTTAGATTATCTTTTTGATGTGTAGAATCTATATATACTCAGTCTACAATCAATGAAAAACATCGTACACCGTTCCTTTTATTCCAGCAATAGTATTTTACTTCATAATTACAATGACTAATGGAATAGCAGAACAATACAAAAGGCAAGCAGTTGAGAAAAGAAAAGTAGCATACCTGTGCTGGTTGAAGGTATTTTTTGGATGCAAAGGAAATTTTCAAATTGTGGATGGTTTTTGTGTCCCGTGAAGGAGATTTTAAAGATCTCTTGAAAAACATGCTGAGGTAAAAAGATGTTGGAAAGAAAGAACATCTGTATTCTGATGAGAAGCAAAAAATGAATGAACAAATAAAAAAGATTACCTGATAATTAGTAGGGAGAAAAGAGGATAAAGACAAGGAGCCATTAGATAGGCATGGGAAGTAACGCTCCTTCACAAGAAGCGACTGTTGAATGAAGCCATGTGTTTCTTTTACCCAAATCGTTCGCTTCAGTTTCTCTTTAAACATAATTTTTTTTTTCCTAATTTTAAAATGGGAGAAAAAACAGAAAAATTAATTAAAAAAAAAGAAATATAAATGATGGATTAAGAGAGTGCCACATCACCAGGGCTATGCCCTCTTTTCTATAGATATGAAAGACCAAACTTTTTTCCTAAAACATACTTCAGTGTACGGGTTGAGGTGGGTGGAGTATACACGGAATTACCCCTACCTAAAAGAGATAGAGAGATAGTTTTTGATAGACCCCTAAATAAATATGAGTAGTTATAAACTGTCATTTCGACTTGACCTATATAAAAGTACAGTGAATTGACCCATTTCAAAAAATTGAAAAATAAGAAATATTACATCTTGCTGATAATCCTTTGTCGAGAACCAGACAGAAGTTAAGTCTGCCAATCACCCGTAACCATAGCTCCTGCAGCACCATCGGCAACAATTCCGACAGTTAAGGGTGTATAGACAAAACCGTCAAGTCAAACCGAAACGACGAACCAAATCAAACTGAGAAAAAAGCCCGACTTATGGTTTGATTTGATTGGTTTGGCGTTAGAAAAAAAAACCCGACCATTCTTGGTTTGGTTTGGTGTTGATCAAACAAAAGTCAAACTGAACCCGAATCAAACCGACATTATATATATATATATATATAATATATTCAAACTTTTTATACATAAAATATTAATTATAATCTACTTTTTAAATACTTTTTCAACTAGTTTTAGTATTTTTCAATAATTTGAAAGTAGATGTAGATATATTTTTAGATTTGGGCCTTTAAGTTGTAATATTTGTCCATTAATTGCTAATTAAAAGATCCAAAACCCAATATAAACTTAAAACCTAAACTTTTCACTCTTCATCTCACTTTTTAGATTCAAGAGAGTTTTTCGCTCCTCATTTTTCATAATTATGGGTTTTCATTAGTACATGAGTGAAAACATATTTGATCTAATTTTTGATCACAATATAGTTGTAAAAACTAAATATTATAAAGAAAAAATGGAAAGAAATCGAAAAAACCAAAAAACCCGAAAAATCAACTAAAACCTAAATCGAAAAAAACAATTTTATGTTGGTTTGATTTGGTTTATATTTTTAATAAACCGAATGATTGGTTCATTTTTTTTTAATAAAAATCGAACCAACCCGACCTATGTACACCCCTACCGACAGTACCTTGGGAAGAACCTTTGGCAGTACCCAGGGTAGAACCTCCAGCAGCAACCCCAACAGAACCTCTGGCAGCAACCACGAAAGCAACTCCAAAAAAATCCCAAAAAAATTGCTTTTTTGTCGGGGGGGGGGGGGGGGTTGCAAAATTCATTAATTTTGGACTTCATTCCTACTTGTATCCGTTGTTTTCTCTTTCTTCGTAGGTAACAGAGTTCGAGAAGAGTTCTACATTTGTTCTTTTTTCTAAAAATTAGGGTTTTTTAGTTAATGATGAAAAAGAAGACTTTTAGTTGTATTATCTTCGAGAATGAGTTAATAATTTTTAATTTTGATGCTAAAATTATAGGAAGAACTCGAGAAAACTCTAGTTTTTTTTTTGCAGTGTTCCATTGATTGTCGTGCTATTATTGGATGGTATTTGTAGTCTTGTTGGTGTTGGTGTTGGTGGCATTGGTTTTGGTGTTGGTGGTGTTGGTGTTGGTGTTGGTGTTGGTGGTCGTCATAGTGGCATTGGTTTTGGTGTTTGTGGTGTTGGTGTTGGTGTTGGTGTTGGTGGTCGTCATAGTGGCATTGGTGGTGTCTGTGGCATTGGTTGGTGGTGTCGGTATTGGTTATTTTTGTGGTGGTGTCGGTATTGGTGGTGTTTGCAATGTATTTTTTAAAATTTATGCATACATCAATTGTAATGTATTTTTTACAGTTGTTTATAGGTAAAACAGTCTGCTAAAAGAAAAGAAAGTGAAAGTGGATCAACTTCTGACCACCTAACAAAAAAGGCTAGAGTACAGATGAATTCGGAGGAGCTTCATAAACAATCTTAGTAAGGGAAAAGCGAAGCTAAGGAAAGATATGAAATGACGTTGAGGGAGGTGGAAAAGGGTCTGTAGATGGTGATGAGGAAAATAAAAGTTGGGTGGAAGAAAACGAAGATAAACAAGAAAAAAAGAAACAAGAAAGTGAGAAAGAGGATGATGATCAACATGATGATAATGCATCAACAATGGGGCATGAATTAATATCGAAATCCCAGCATAAGACTGTCAAAACTATTAGTATTGACAGATTTCAAGTTGAGATGCCGATAGTTGACCCTGCAGAACTAACTAGTGATTTTGTACTTAAATGTCAGTTGGTAAAACCTTTTGATTACTTTAGGAAAACTATGAAGATGAAAACATACACAAACTTTGTCAGAAGAGCTGCTTTGGACACTTTCTTAAGCTGCCTGAGGGACACACTGCCTGTTTCCAAATGAGCATGGTATATGATCTTCTCAAGCGCAAAATCAAGTACGTGGAGGATGATAAAGATTCAATGGAGGGAGAAAAAATATGGATGAAATCTGGATCAACTACTGTGGCATGCTAGTTTGTTTTGATTTGAAAGAGTTTTCCATAGTGACAGGCTTGAGATCTGATCGTCCAGAAAAACTTCTCCTCAAGGAAACATCCCGCAAAAGGTTCAAGCAAGTAGAACAACCAAACCACCACCATCAAATAGAGGGAAGGCTTTGCCCGAGCGACCACCCACCAAAATCAACAAACGCAAGTAAAAAATAGACGGGTTATTGGACATTGTTGGACGTGGGTACAAAGATGATAACTTGTTAAAACATATCAAGGATAAAAACATAACAAAGAATTACAAGGAGAAATTGTGCTTAACTTGGTTTCCCCATTCTGTTATATTGGCAAGAGACACCAACAAAGTCATAGAAGATGATTTATTGAAGCTTGCTGCGGATTTTGAGAAATTCAGCAATTATCCCTGGGATGTGACAACTACAACTTGACTATCAAATATTTACTAACGAAGCTATCCCCAAAGACGATCATATTATATTTCTTTCTGTGGGCTTTCATGGTAAATTTAATCACTATTTGCTTACTCATCCATTAATTTATATTGAATAATTATTATGAATTTTTTTTGCTTACTTTTTGTTTGTAATTTTTAGACTAGGGCATTTGAAGTCATTCCTCCCCACCGAAAGCAGGCCAAGGATTACTCGAATGAGGTTTCTTATCCAAGAATCGTTAGGTGGTTGGCTACAAAGAGAAACACAAGAATTAAGGAGGATGATCTCTTTAACCCTCCGTATGATGCAGTACGTCTTCTTTCAAGTAAAATAATTTGACTTAAAAAAATATGTTGAAACAGATGTGTCATCTGTTGCGACAGAAGGGTCATTTGTTCCAATAGATTACCCGTCTACTGCAATTGGTGCAATAGATAGGTAATCTTTGGCGGCAGATAATTCATATGTCACAACAGATTACCCATCTGTTGCTTTGGTTCAATGAACCCGACTCAACAAATTACCCATCTACTGTAAATTATGCAATAGATAGGTATCAGATGCAATATATTGTTAATATCCTATGATAGACAGATCGACTGTTGCAACGGAAATATCATCTGTTGCATAAGTTGTCTGTGTTAACATGTAACTCAACTGACTATAAATTATTATATGATTTAAATGTATTTGTTTTTTCTATAGGTATGTATCCATGGATTGTGCCTACTGAGTAGGATTTTGGGATGACTTCTTTTATTACTCTAGGTTTTGTTAATACAATAGCAGACCCAACGGTGGAGTTAATAAAGAAGGAATTGGTTGGAGCAACAACAATAAAAAGAGCTGTTAGGCAAAGTTAGCCTAATGTTGAGGATCTTCATGACTAACCTACTGCAACAGGTGCTTCTTCTGGGGGTGTTTCTGGTGGAATTGTTGATGTTGGTGACAGGCATGCTGATGTTGATGTTGCTGCCAGTTGTGATGATGATCATGTTGACGCTCAAGGAAAAATAAATATTTTTGAAAACACCCCTTTCACAGGTCCCTCTAACTCTTACACCCGTCCTTTCCACCTTTACTGTGGTCCTTCTCACTCTTCTTCACCCTCATGCTCTCGTTGCAAATACAAAAAGTGAAAGGACAGACAGGATAAACTCTTTGAAAAAAAAGGGGATATTGCTAAAGCTGTCGAGGAATTGAAATCAAAGAGGGGTGTCATACCATCTAAGAAGGTGAGAGAGTCATACACTCCTACAGTAGCGGTTAGGAGGAATAAAAGAGAAATTAACCAAGTACTCTCCAATCAGAAATAAAAAAAATTGCAACTCCACCCTCTCTAAAATTTGTTGAAGTTCACAGGCCATTAAAGAAGGTGGACATATACGTGAAACTTGGCGCCAAAGAGAAGAGGGATCTACGATGGGCCGAGAATGCCACGCAAGGCACACAAGATTACCCCATGCATAATTTTTTACCCGACTTCAAGTGTATGATAGATATGTGTACGTGGTATGTGGACAAGGTAAGTTTACTTTTCCTAACCTAGCCTTCTAATCTGCTCCATGAAGAAGAAGCTATGCAACGGATAACACATCTGTTGCAACAGATAAGTTTTCCTGTGCATTTGGTGGTGGTTTTTTTGTAACATATTACCCATCTATTGCATAAGTTACGTTAGATCAGTAATTTATGAACAGATGCAGAGAATCCTCTGCAACAGATGGACAATCCGTTGAATCTTTCCACTATGTTTTCCCTTTTAACAATTACTAACCTATTTAAAAATGGATTTCTTATATCACAGTATGTTGAAAATATTACCTTCCTCATAAGGGCTAGACAATTAGCGTACCCGGAGCTTATAATGTTGTCGATAAGACAATGGATCTCAACTTTTATAAGAATTTCAAGAATAGGTACGATGATCTCACTAAGCTATCATCAACTCCCGGTGCCCTAATATTTGATTTGTTAGTTTCTGGGTTCCAATGGGATGAAGAAATGATTAAATATGTTAGAAGGAAGAGGCTATATCCACACGACTAGAGCTGGACCAACGCAAAGGGAATCTTGCAGTCATGAACGTGAATGTCATACATTATCTGGCCATTATGATACTATTCAAGGAGGGAAAGATCAAGGTTTATGATTACAACTTACCTGCCTTCGACGAGGCCAATTTCTTTACCCGCATGCAACTATTGTTGGAGTTGTTCCACAACTTGATGAGGCAGAGTAAACTGATGGATCATTTTTTAGTGGAAGTGTTGAGTAAGCAAACATGAGATTTTGAAGATAGAAACAAGGACATGGACCTTCCAAAAAATAAAACCGCTGCTGCGTGCGGGTCGTACACGCTTGCACACATCAAATATTTGTTGTCTAGCATAGAAATGACCGAGCCAACGACCTTTTTGTGTGACAATGCTGTGGAAAATATGCAAGAGGTCTGGGCTTATGGGGTACTAACTGGACACTTAGAGCCTGTGTATAAAGAATAATATGTAGAAACACAAACACCATAATAATTTTTTATTTCAAGTTCCTTCTATTTACATGTAGTGGGAATTTTTTTTGTCTGATGAAATTTGAATTTTTATAATGTAACAGATTGTCTATCTGTTGTAACTTCTATCTGTTCTGATAGATGGTTTATCTATTGCAATAGGTTGGTTATCTTTTGCATTATGCCGATGTTTCTATCTAAGTCTATCTGTTGTAACAGTGGGAAGACCTGTTTGATAATTTCCAACATATGACCCACATGTTTCAACATATGTCTAAATCTGTTTGATATATTTCAACAATTATGCTTGAATATCCATGTTCTCAACAACACCAAATCAGTTGCAAATACACCACTATGAAAATTTCAGCAACTTGGCTTGAATATTCATGTGCCCAACAACACCAAACTAGTAGCAATGACGCCAACAATGTAGTATATTCTTGCTCAATTTTATTTCTCTTCAAAAGCCTTAACTTTCTTCAACAAACTCCAGACTACACGATTTGCTTGTGAAGGGTGTCATCCTTCATACCAATCAAAATAATTATATCCACCCAATTTCTATAAAAACAAAACCATAGTTACAAAATAATTACAAGTCATTAATTAATCAACTAATTAAATAAAAAGAATATTTTCTTTGAAATCTTACAAGTAAAAAAACCTATGACCTGGATTTTGTTGAGCCCAAGAAGTCTTCAATAGAGCTTTATGACCACACTTACAATATCAAAAATCTTTATCACAAAAAACAGTGGTAGTTGAGCTCGACATTGTCAAGCTTAGTTGGAAAAAATGAAAAAAAGAATGAATAAAAATAAAATACAAATAATTTAAAGAATTTGGATAGAGAAAAAAGATATTGAAGAAGAAGATTTGAGAATTTAGGGTTAACTTTTAGGAAGAAGATGAATATAAAAGACAATGGGAGAAAAATAACTGTAGGGGGCCAAATCAGACGCCAAGTCAGCAAAAATAAGTGTTCAACGCACCTTGGCTACATGAATTACACACGAGCTACCAACAGGGCAAAAAGTGCCAAACTAACAAATTTGATGCCTATTTTAGGTGTTTAAAATGAACACTGTCTACTTAAGGTGCCAAAGTGAAAGATCGATGCAACTTTAGGGGCATGTCGATGGGTTTCACCTTTTTTATTTCAACTCACTTCACTTTACATGTAGTCATAATTTTTTTTGTCTAATGAAAGTTGAATTTTTTTATAATGCAATAGATTGTCTTTCTGTTGTAATAGATATTCTATCTGCTCTGATAGATAGTTTATCTGTTGCAATAGATTGGTCATCTGTTGCATTAAGTTGATGTTCTATCTAGGTCTATCTGTTGCAATAGTGGGAAGACCTGTTTGGTAATTTCCAACAAATGACCTACATATTGCAACATATGTCAAAATCAGTTTGATATTTTCCAACAAATATGTCGTCTATTGCAATAGATACCTTATTTGTTGCAATATCTGAATCTAGTAATCCATTTCAATTAATAAGTTCAAATCTAAGGATAAAATAAAATTCATAGACAACATAAAATAAATTAAAGCCTTCAGAAATTACATGAAATAAATCAACAAATAAATGAATGTAAAAAAATTATTATGAGTACATATCTCAACAATAAATCAACAATTTATGTTTTGATGCCAACAATTCCTTAGGAGGGGTGAGGTTATTACTTTGACAGACTCAAGCTATAAAGATCTACTCAATATGGACAAGTTGTTATTCATCTGGTGCTATGAAATTCAGCTTTGGTCGTTGGGGATCTTTAATATCGCTTGCATATGGTTTCTGCACTTTCTTTCCTCTTTATTTCCATAAAAATAGTAGCATATTGTCAATGTTATTCAATAGTAGCTTCTACCGTGACATCCACTTGGAAAGCCAGAATTGTCAATACTAATCACAGAGATTCTAAAAAAAAGAAAAATGATAACTCATATGTTTTAGCAAACAGATTATCTTTCTGTTGCAACATATGGATAATCTTTTAAAACAAATTAAAACATGAAGAAGACCTGTATTATAATTTCCAACGGATAAACCATTTGTTGTAACATATGACTCATCTGTTTGGAAAAGCTGAAACAGTAGGAAGTCTTAATTTAATTTATCCCAATAGATGACCTATCTGCTGCAGCATATAGGTCATCTGTTGGTAAAAATAATAGGTAGAGCTGTTTGATTTGCTAAAATAGATGACATTTATGTTGCAATAGATACTGCATCTGATGCAATAGATTAGTCAACTATTGCAACAGATATATATATCTGTTTGATAATTTTCAGCAGATGTGTTATCGGTTAAACGAATATGTGTCTGTTTGTTAGTTGTAACAAATATTATATATTCACCTTCTTCAGCTCATGATGCTCTCCTATGGCCCTTGTACATTGCTCAATAGTGCAACACAAAGAAAATGGAGTTGCAATTTTTCTTTTTTGGATGCTTGATAATGCCTTGGAAATTATTTTCCATCTTCTCTTAGCCTTAATATCTAATGGAATGGATGAATATGAAATCCTCTTTGATGGAATGAAACCCCTCTTAGATGTCAATTTCTTTAAAGAAATAATAAAGACACGAATAACATTAATCAGTACATCATGTTTCGCCTTGCAGTCTTGACATTTGAATGCAGAACATTCGCTAGGAGGGGCAAAATTTGTATAACCAATATGATCATACTAATAATGGTTTATTTTAAAAATAGTAAGAGGAGAATTATTATTCCCAACAATAGGACCACTACCACCAGCAACAACTCCATTACCACTAATACCATTAACAATAGTATGCTCATCCTCCAAAATTATTATTATTGCGATGCTTTTTGCTCCAAACAATTCCATTTTTATTCTGTCAATGACCTCAAGGTCTAATAAAGTTTGCACAAACCGTAAAGTAAGAAAAAATGGTATCTTCAACTCTCGATTAGTTGAAACAAGCGATGGATGCCCAATCTAACATAAATCAGTACATATATTAGAATGATAATTAGATCAATCAAAAAAATCATTAATTAAAATAAAAACTTAATTAGAATTAGACTTAATGCATCCTTCGGGGGGTTGAAGAGATAATTTTTTTTTTTTTTTTATCAATTTTGGCTTTCAAACATCTTAAGATTCTTAGACAAAAAACTTCTTCCTGGTAGTTCACTTGTTGTCTAAAATAAGGAATGATTTCAAACGCCTAAGCCTATAAAATAACACCAATAAATAAAAAACATTATTGAATTTTAAAAAAAAATCATATCATAATAAAAGAAATATTTACCATGAAAGCCCATGGAAGACCATATAAGTTAACTGTCTTTGGTGCTAATGGAATCAACAAATATTTGACAGTTATTTTGAAGCTTTCATAACCCCAAGGATAACTGTTAAATGCCTAAAAATCTTCGGAGAGCTTTATTAAACCAAGTGGTATATTTTTGTTAACGTCTCTCGCGCAAAGAATATTATGTACAAATCAAACCAAGCAAAATGATTGCTTGTGCTTCTTTGAAAGTCTTTTACCTTTCAAAGCTTTTATCAAACTTTTATTTTTGAAGCTTGGACCAACAAGGGACATCAAGTCTTCATGATCACTCGACTTGCATTTGCCTTTTCCGAGTGTGCGGAGTATTTTTTTGGGTTAGAATAGGTATAACTTGAGAAGGAGAAGAAGGATAAAATTTTAGTCCAGTGACTATGACAAACTCCTTCCAACCAAAATAAATAGGCATGCTACTGTAATTTATCCACACCTCAACTATTTTAATGTTGTTTTCATATATAAACCTACGCTTGAGAAGATCATATATCATTTTCATTTGGAAACGGAAATTGTTGTCCTCCAAAAAATTAAGATATTTTCCAAAACAGCTATCCCTGAAATAAGCATCCAAATTTTGTTCTCGAAGTACTTTTCTAAAGACATCAAAAGATTTTCTCATGTCTAACTTAACCATGAAATCTCCCGTTAAATCTATGGCACCATCGCACTGCATTTTCACAGGATAACTATCAGTGCTAAAAGTTTTGACCAACTCTTTGGTGGAAGGGCTATTAGCAATTGGATCATATCTTTTGAAAAATTCCTCCTCCCCATGTTCATCACCTTCTGCTTCTGATTGAGATAACGCTTGTAAAGCAAACTCATAGAATGATGGATGTAGCCTAGCTACTTTACCTGTTCCTTTAGTTGGACTTGATTCGATTTCTATTCTTTTGGGAGCCATATAATCTAAAAATAATAGGAATATAAAATAGATTATAATTGATTAATGCATTGTTAAAAAAGGATAACAATATATCTAACATATAAAAAAGTAAAATAACAGTTCCAACAGATCACACATCTATTGCACTAGGTAGGTTATCTGTTGCAACATGTACCTAACCTATTTCAACATATAAGTAATCTGTTGCAATAAAAAAATAAATCACTCATCCATTGAAACAAATGAATGGTTTGTGCAGTAGATCACACCTCTATTGCAAGATATGAGTGATCTGTTGCAACATATAACTAACCTATTGCAATGGATGAGTAATTTGTTGGAACAATAAAATTAGATTCCTCATTTATTGAAACAGATGACTGGTCTGTGCAATGGATCACACATTTGTTTCAACATATGAGTGATATGTTAGAACAGTTATCAACGGTCAATATTGTTTAGATTCTTCCAACAGAAGGGTCGTCTACCGCGATAGATGAATGATCGGTTGAAAAAATCAAGTCTAGGACATGGCCTATTGGAATAGTTGATAGAATTTTATCCAACAGAAGGCTCAACTGTTGCATTAGATTTTTAATTCGATGGTTCCTCCGTTGCATCAGATGGTAAATCTGTTGTATCCAATGGTTAATATATTGCATCAAATTTTTAATCGAATGATTCCTCTGTTGCATCCGATGTTAAATCTGTTAAATCAATTTTTTAATACGATGGTAAATCTGTTGCATCAGATGGTTAATATATTGCATTTGATTTTTATCCGATGGTTAATCTGTTGCATCAGATGATAAATCTATTGGATCTGATGGATAATCTGTTGCATCAGATGATTAATCTGTTGCATCTGAAGGTTAATCTATTGCAAAAAAAAATAGTAACATAATTTTTTTCAATAGAACAACAACAATATCACCATTTTTTCCAAGAACAAGAACAAATTAACCCATCAACGGGCACAACACCAAAAATACCAATATTGTTGTTTTGTTTGTACAAACACAAACAACAAAAATCAAACTTCAAAAACTGCAACAAACAACAAAAAAATATATTTCACTTCGAAAAGAGAAGAGAAGAAATACCAGAAATTAAGATATTATTCAAACCATATTTTATATTAAAGAAAAAATTATTGAAATTATTCACCAATACTAAAAGAGAAGTTGACTCAAGTTCCTCTTTTTCTTCAAAACTAAAAAGGCCATAATTTTTTACTTGTGAAAGCAAAAAAGGGACGATGTAGAACTCGAAGCTGTTGTGGGCGGAGAGCAAGGCTTTCACGTCCATTGACGGTTGAAAGTCGAAAAGAAACTCGAAGCCTAACTATTTGTTGCCGGAGGTTGAAGTCGCCGGGGATTAAAAGAAGAAATTTGCAGAACTGTTGGTTGGGAAAAACTTCTCTCTCGAGAGAGGAGAGACGGTTGATATGGATAGGAGAGGGGTGTGAGTTGATTTTTACTTTTGAAAAGATTAGAAAGTTTTAAAAATATTAATCAAGTCTACAATTAACTTAATCAAGTTTCCTATTTGACCCTTTAAGTTGGTCAATGTAACCAATCCTTCATTCAAGACTTAAATGACACCTTTTCTTCAATTTTATCAATTAACTTCATCTATAATGATACAAGAATGACAAGGGAAGCATGAAACACACTCCAGATCAGTCCACAATCTTAAGGATCCGGGGACCAAGATGGAGACCACTCTCGGATTCTCTATCAACAAGAAGAATACAAGATACAATGGTGTATATAACATCAAAAAATAGCTACAAAACGTGAGGAACAATATGAATATCAATAACCCAAGTTTCAGATTCAATAAAGGACCCAAAACAGTCCACTACACAAGATGACAACAACAAAAGTAAAGGATAGATAGTGAGACCAAGATTATTAAAAGATTAAGAACTAAAGAGTGTATTAAACTCAAAACCCCCTAATGAATGTAATAATCAAAACCACTCTCTTAGGGTGACCACCAAGGGAATCACACACCTTAAGATCCACCGTTTCCAAGCAAAGATCAATACTAGCTTTTCCAAGACCTAACTAAGACTAAGTGTTCTACTCTCAAGAGAGGATTTTTAATGTTTCAATCTTTCATCTTTTCATCCAAACTAAAGGGGAAAGACCTAAAATGTACTACTTATAGTATATTACAAAATTAGACAAAAAAACCACATTACCCTTAATGACCAAGGGCGGCCTTGGTGTGTTGGAAGACAATATGAATTGTAAAAAATGCCCTTAAGTCTAAGTGACCAAAATGTCCTTAGTTAAAGGAACCAAAACCGTGATCCAACAAAGGTGGTCCAAACCCGAGAAACCTTAAGTCTTCAAGGCTCCAAGCAATCTTCCACACTCGGGTTTGATCAATGGTAGGCTCAAAACGTCCTCTCCAAGTATGATCCCGTGCCCTCCATGCGCCCAAAGCTCGATTCTTCACATAGTGACTTTGAATGATGTCGTCAAAAGCTAAGACGGACATTATACTTGAATCATCCTCTTCTTCTTGAAAAGGATTCAACCTCGAATCCAAACCATGCAAAATCGAAGAGAGGGCAAATAAATACAAATTCCTCATGGCATGAGGGTTAGGGTTAGCACTGCAAATCATCCCAACATGCCAAGGTTGCACATATTTGCAATATAACCAAGGATCCTTTGAATTAAAAATTAAAATCTCAATAAAAGGTGCACAAAGGATTTGGTTACGGGAATCACCAAGAGATAAAGAAACTACATAGGTCCTAATGGCATCAAATAATCCACAAGGTAGAACTTCCTTCATCTTATGAGCCATAAGACACCATTTCTTCTTTATCTCGTCAAAAGACCACACCAAGGGGGGTATTTCGATTGGTTCTAAAGTCCATAAAATCCATATAGCATTATCACACACACACATAGACATACCAACAAAATTCCTACCTCGACATAAAACAAATCCAAAACTAGCATGGACATCATCATAGGCAAAGAGGTAGTATAGGAAAGAATCACATGCAAAGGAATTCACGGGTGAAGAATAAGTATTTAAACACATACACATTCTTTCCTTCAAACAACTAGCTCTCGGGTTCACTCCCTTTTTGTTGACCAACTTTTTCAAATACTTCACTCACTTGATTTTGATTAATCACATCACACACATACTAAAGTGGTGGACAATTTTAACAAATAGTTTGATCAACACCAATTACACAAGACGATTGTAACGCCCCGCATTTCGGGCTAGAATAAAATATATAACTCTGATGCGTTGATAATCCCCGAGCCTTAAATCCTATGCCAATTTGGCATGTTCATCAAGATTTTAGTATGTGAATCCATTTGAGCATGAATTTATACCATAGAAGTCCTTCAACTCAAGGACGAGTTAAAACTATTTCGATCGATTAAGTTTTAGTGGACGTTGTAATTTGTGTCAAATTCTATTGACCATAACTCATTGTATATGATGAAATGGGTGGCCTAATATATACCAAATTGTATATAATTGAATAAGCTTTCCAACGATACCAAATTCGCCTAAAACAGACACCCGGTGAAGAAGTTATGGCCTTTCAAATTTGAATGTGTCGCCTATGCACATATAGGCGATGCATAGGGCGGCACCTATGAAAATATAGGCGATGCATAGGGTGGCGCCTATGTAAATTTAGGAAATGCAAAGGGCGGCGCATAGTTATGGTTTCAGGTGATGAAAACACTCCGTTTTGAGTTACTTTAAGTGCAAGTTAGTCCTTACAAAACCCAAAATCGTCCTTACCCACTCCTAAACGGATTTGGGCCTATTAACAACATTGAAGCCTCCTATAAAATCCCAAAAAAAAATCTAATCCTTCAAGAACTTAAGAGAAGGAGCAACTAGGGTTTGAGAAAATAAGCTTGAAGGACCAATCATTCCGAAACTTCTTCGTGAAACAAATTACAGATTCGGAATACTCTCGACGTAGGCTTCGATAGACACCAAAAATTCGTGGAGAATAAGGTACGTGGGGTTTTCCTAAAATCTCATAGGCATAGAAATCATGTTTTAAGAATTGGTTTTTCGAATTCATGTACATACTCATGTTTCAGAAGCTTTAATGATATTGTTTTGGCCTTTTGGCTTTCCCCCAAAGTGATTTGAAAGTTATATGTATATATATATATGCGTTTGTCCTGAAATATGAATTTAGAGAATGATTTTCATGAAACCTCTCTCTTAATGTAAATTTTTCCATGTTTCACGTAATATATAATGTTTTGAACACGAAAAAGAGGGTTGTGAATGTTGAATATGCATGTAATGAAAGAATGCATGGTTTTGCCAAAAATGCACATGACCACCATATGTTTGATAAAAGTTTTGCATGGATTTGACTTGAGTGTCAGAACATGACATCTTTAATGCAAATTACATGTTTTGGTGGTCTAAACTATGTTTTGAATGAAAGCTCTTGCTTAATACATTATGGCTCAGAAATAGGACTTGCAAGTCTTGATATGACGATACCAACTCAGACAAATGCCATAACAGACACAGACTAGTTCAGAAATCAGATTTTTATCAGACTCTCATGATTTAGAAATTTCAGAATGATACATGTTCAGAAATCTTGATGAAAAATTTCTTTCCCTTAATATATATATATATATGTATGTTCCATTATACTACTTTTGGATTGCTTCGCGTGCCAGTACTTTTGTGCTGACCCCCCCCTCCTTACAGGTCCTGAGGCACAGTCTAGGGGTCCAGCTACTCAGTAGACATTCTCGGGTTTGCAGACTTGATCTCACAGTGGTGAGCCTTCTATTATTCGGAAGGCCTAACTATGTCAGACACTATCTTATTTATTATGTTTTTGGTTTACTGGGGGCCTTGTCCTAGCTTCTTTTCAGACAAATATTTATGTTCCTAGTAGAGATTTCGCAGACCGATGTCAGATAGTATTATTCAGAAATATTGCAGGACTTGACCATGTTTTCCGTACTCAGTTTCAATTCCGCATTTTATTATGATTATGAATGTTGTGCATGATAACCAGATAGAGAATGAGTGTTCCGGGCCTTCATGGTTCGGGATGCTCGTCACGGCTAGGGCCTAGGCTCAGGTCGTGACAAACTTGGTATCAGAGCACGGTTCATGGTCCCAGGGTGTCTGCGAAATCGCGTCGGGTAGAGTCTTGTTTATAGGTGTGTAGCGCGCCACACTTATAAACAGGAGGCTACTAGGCGTTTTCGGAATGTTTCCCTTCTTTGTGATTTAGTTCGTGCTTCAGAGTCTAAACTATCCCCTAATAAATGATCTCTTGTATTACAGTGAAACACGACTATGCCTCCCCGTCACAACATCAATCATAGTGCTCAGCCAGATGTGGTCCGTCCCACCCATGGGATGCGGACCTGTAATAGAGCTTCCACGCCAGAACCTGTCCCTACTCCGGGAGTACCTCCAGTTCCAACCTATCCACTTCGGGCTCCGCGGACTAATTTCAACCGTCCACCAACTGCTCGGAGAGATATCTCAAATGCAGAGTTCAGGTGGTGTATCCATATGCTGACACATCTGGTAGTTAACCAAGCTCAATGATCGGAAGATATTGGGTCTGCATCCGTTACGTCTGAGGCTACTAGAGTCGGGAATTTCATGAAGATGAATCCACCTAAGTTCACTGGTACAAAGGTGGAGGAAGATCCACAGGAGTTCATGGATGAGATGGAGAAGATCTTTAAGGTAATGCATGTAGATGAGATTGGAGGAGTGGAATTGGCAACATATCAGCTTAAGGATGTTGCAAATCAGTGGTATGCAGACTGGGAAAATGCAAAAGGTGAGAGTGCTGAGCTCATAGTTTGGGGTGAGTTTGTAGAAGCTTTCCTTGACAGATTCTTTCCTCTGGAGTTGAGGGAGGCCAAAGCAGAAGAGTTCATGAATCTAAAGCAGGGCAGTATGAGTGTACAGGAGTACACTTTGAAGTTTAATCAACTAGCCCGCTATGCACCAGAATTGACTAGCAATATGAGAGCCCGAATGAGGAAATTTGCATCCGGCCTTGCTGATAACCTGATACTTGAGTGCTAGGGGGCAATGCTGAATAGGGAGTTAGACTTTGCTAGACTGACAGTCCATATGCAGCAGGTGGGAGAGAAGAAGAGAAAGATCGCTGAATCTAGAGAGAAGGACAGACACACCAAGAGAGTCATATCTGCGGATCGGCACCAGAGTCAGCCGCAGAGTGGTAATTGGGGAAATAGGTGGTCGAAGAAGACGAGGTTTTGGAATAATACACAGTCAGCGGCCAGCTCCCCAGCGCCCAGACCCCCTGCAAATAGACAGACTCAGAGCTTTCAAACTCCTCATGGATCTAGAGCACTAGATACTCAGTCGCAGGGTAGTGTGGCTCAGCAGCATCGCACTTACTCGCGATGTGAAAATTGTGGTAAGAATCATCCGGGGAAATGTCAGTTGGGCACACTTTTATGTTATTCATGTGGTCAGTCAGGCCATTTTCAGAGGGACGATCCATCTGCTAAGAGGAGTGCTGGTGGTGCGAAGTTTCAGGGAAATTCCACAACGCCATCCCCATCTCAGAAGGGCGCCACATCAGCTGCCGGGAACAGTCACAACCGGTTATATGACTTGACCAACCGCCAGGAGGCGGAAGCTTCCCCAGATGTTGTTACCGGTACGTTACAAATCTTTTCCCGTGATGTCAGTGTGTTACTTGATCCCGGATCCACCTTATACTATGTGACCCCTTATGTCGCTGTTGGTTTCGGGTTTGAGCCCAGTGTGATTTCTGAACCCTTTTCTGTTTCTACCCCGGTGGGGGATTCTGTTGTTGCTAAAAAGGTATATAGGGGTTGTGTGGTGACTGTTGGTAGTCTGGATACGGTGGCAGACCTTATAGAGTTGGACATGGTTGCATTTGATGCTATCTTAGGGATGGATTGGCTCCATTCATGCTACACCATATTGGATTGTAGGAACCGTAGAGTTACCTTTTATTTCCCGAATGAACCAATGATAGAATGGGAGGGACATTATTTAGCACCCAAGGGGCACTTTATATCTTATCTCAGAGCCCAAAAACTCATTTCTAAGGGTTGCTTGTATCACCTTATTCGAGTCAAGGACTCTAAGATTGAAAATCCTCCTCTTCAGTCTGTCCCTGTGGTGAATGAATTTCCAGAAGTCTTTCCCGAAGATCTCCCAGGGGTACCCCCTGATAGGGAGATAGAGTTTAGTATTGATGTGTTGCCAGATACCCGTCCCATGTCTATTCCGCCATATAGAATGGCTCCCAAAGAACTAAAGGAGTTGAAAGAGCAGCTAGCAGACCTCCTAGATAAGGGATTTATACGCCCCAGTGTATCTCCTTGGGGTGCACCTGTAGTTTTCGTGCGTAAGAAAGACGGTTCCCTTCGTATGTGCATAGATTACCGTCAGTTGAACAAGGTCACAATTAAAAACAAATATCCTTTTTCGAGGATTGATAATATTTTTGACCAGCTTCAAGGTGCTAGATGTTTTTCAAAAATAGACCTTCGTTCGGGCTATCATCAGTTGAAAGTTAGGGAGACAGACATTCCCAAAACAACTTTCCGAACCCGATATGGTCACTATGAGTTTCTCGTCATGTCCTTCGGGTTAACTAATGCCCCTGCAGCCTTTATGGATCTTATGAACAGAGTTTTCCGTCAGTTTCTTGACTCGTTTGTCATTGTATTTATTGATGATATTCTGTTTTATTCTAAGAGTAAGGAGGATCATGCCGATCACCTCCGAATCATTCTTCAGACCCTTAAGGATCATCGGTTGTATGCCAAATTTTCCAAGTGTGAGTTCTGGTTAGATGCTATTGCCTTCTTAGGGCATATTGTGTCCAGTGACGGGATTAGAGTGGATCCCCAGAAAGTACAGGCAGTGAGAAGATGGACCAGACCCACGACTCCAACCGATATTCAGAGCTTCTTGGGTTTGGCAGGTTATTACAGAAGATTCGTAGAGGGTTTTTCATCCATAGCGGCTCCACTCACTAAACTGACTCAACAAAAGGTAAAGTTTGTGTGGTATGATTTATGCGAAAATAGTTTTGAGAAGTTGAAAGACTGACTGACCACTGCACCTATTTTGACTTTTCCCAAGGGTGTTGATGGTTTTGTGGTTTACTGTGATGCGTCCCGTGTGGGACTTGGCTGCGTTTTGATGCAACATGGTAAGGTGGTAGCTTATGCATCTAGGCAGTTGAAGGTGCACGAGCGGAACTACCCTACTCATGAGTTGGAGTTAGCGGCTGTGGTGTTTGCCCTTAAGATTTGGCGGCACTACTTGTACGGTGTTCATGTTGATATCTTCACTGATCACAGGAGTCTGCAGTATGTCTTCTCGCAGAAAGAATTGAATCTCAGGCAGAGGCGGTGGTTGGAACTCCTGAAAGACTATGATATGAGCCTGCATTACCATTCGGGCAAGGCAAATGTTATGGTCGACGCCCTCAGCAGGTTGTCTATGGGCAGCCTTTCTCATGTAGAAAAAGAAAAGAAGGAGATAATGAAGGATATTCACTGCCTTGCGAATATGGGAGTGCGACTGTTAGATTCCGAAGATGGAGGGGTAGTTGTTCATGAGTTAGCTAAGTCATCCCTTTGTGCTGAAGTGAAGGAGAAGCAGGTTGAAGATCCCATCTTGATGCAAATCAAGAAAGATGTGGGTCAACAGAAGGTGATGTCTTTTGAAATTGATGGTGATGGCATCCTGAGGTTTCAGGGTAGATTATGTGTTCCGAATGTCGACGGGCTTCGAGAAAGAATTCTTAATGAAGCTCACACCTCGAGGTATGTTGTTCATCCTGGTTCTACTAAGATGTACCATGATTTGAAATCTATGTTTTGGTGGAATAATATGAAGCGAGATGTGGCTAACTTTGTTTCTAAGTGCTTGAATTACCAACAAGTGAAAGTAGAACATTTGAGGCCAGGAGGTACTTCCCAAGAAATAGCGTTGCCCTTGTGGAAGTGGGAAATGATCAATATGGACTTTATTACAGGACTTCCGAAGTCCCAAAATCAGTATGACTCTATATGGGTGATTGTAGATAGGCTGACCAAGTCAGCTCACTTTCTGCCTGTCAGGACTAACTATTTGGGGGAAGATTATGCCAAGCTGTTCATTGCAGAAATTGTCCGTTTGCATGGAGCGCCTGTCTCCATTATATCCGACCGAGGTACGCAGTTTTCTTCTCAGTTTTGGAGATTGTTTCAGAAAGGTTTAGGTACCCAGGTGAACATAAGTACAGCATTCCACCCTCAAACTGATGGGCAAGCTGAACGCACCATCCAGACCCTAGAGGACATGCTGAAGGCCTGTGTGATAGACTTTAAAGGTTGTTGGGTTGATCACTTGCCACTGATAGAGTTTGCCTATAACAACAGCTTCCACTCTAGTATTAAGATGGCACCTTTTGAGGCATTTTATGGTAGGAGATGTAGGTCTCCAATAGACTGGTATGAAGTAGATGAGATGCAGATATATGGGCCTGATCTTGTTCATCAAGCAATATATGACTCTGATGCGTTGATAATCCCCGAGACTTAAATCCTATGCCAATTTGGAATGTTAATCAAGTTTGTAGTATGTGAATCCATTTGAGCATGAATTTAGACCATAGAAGTCCTTCAACTCATGGACGAGTTAAAACTATTTCGATCGATTAAGTTTTAGTGGACGTTGTAATTTGTGTCAAATTCTATTGAACATAACTCATTGTATATGATTAACTGGGTGGCCTACTATATACAAAATTTTATATAATTGAATATGCTTTCCAACGATACCAAATTCGCCTAAAACGGACACCCGGTGAAGAAGTTATGGCCTTTCAAAGTTGAATGTGTCGCCTATGCAAATATAGGCGATGCATAGGGCGGCGCCTATACAAATATAGGCGATGCATAGGGCGGCGCCTATGTAAATTTAGGCAATGCAAAGGGCGACGCATAGTTATGGTTTCAGGTGACGAAAACACTCTGTTTTGAGTTATTTTAAGTGCAAGTTAGTCCTTACAAAACCCAAAATCGTCCTTACCCACTCCTAAACGGATTTGGGCCTATTAACAACATTGAAGCCTCCTATAAAATCTCAAAAAAAAATCTAATCCTTCAAGAACTTAAGAGAAGGAGAAACTAGGGTTTGAGAAAATAAGCTTGAAGGACCGATCATTTCGAAACTTCTTCGTGAAACAAATTACAGATTCGGAATACTCTCGACGTAGGCTTCGATAGACACCAAAAATTCGTGGAGAATAAGGTACGCGTGGTTTTCCTAAAATCTCATGGGCATAGAAATCATGTTTTAAGAATTAGGTTTTAGAATTCATGTACATACTCATGTTTCAGAAGCTTTAATGATATTGTTTTGGCCTTTTGTCTTTCCCCCAAAGTGATTTGAAAGTTATATGTATACATATATGAGTTTTTCCTGAAATATGAATTTAGAGCATGATTTTCATGAAACCTCTCTCTTAATGTAAATTTTTCCATGTTTCACATAATATACAATGTTTTGAACACGAAAGAGAGGGTTGTGAATGTTGAATATGCATGTAATGAAAGAATGCATGGTTTTGCCAAAAATGCACATGACCACCATATGTTTGATGAAAGTTTTGCATGGATTTGACTTGAGTTTCGGAACATGACATCTTTAATGCAAATTACATGTTTTGGTGGTCTAAACTATGTTTTGAATGAAAGCTCTTGCTTAATACATTATGGATCAGAAATAGGACTTACAAGTCTTGGTATGACGATACCAACTCAGACAAATGCCATAACAGACACAGACTAGTTCAGAAATCAGATTTTTATCAGACTCTCATGATTTAGAAATTTCAGAATGATACATGTTCAGAAAAGGCTAAAATAGGGCATAAATAGAGCTTAGGTGGTTCTTTGAAGAAGGAGGGAGTTTCAGACAACTCTTTGCCTAAAACCATGGTTTGCCGACCCGGGTATATTATTATGCGCTGACTTAAATGTCCTGTGGCGTATCAGACTCAGACACTCCAACCCTTGCGGCACACTTGGGTTGGGGGCTTCCCCGCCGAGTCAATGGCGGATTCCATACAGCCCGTGGAATATTCAGACTTGTAGGGGAATACCACCTAACTCAGAAGTAAAACACAGATCATGATTTGAAATGAACAGACAGGTTGCATGTTTTCAGAAAGTGCCCATGTATTTTTCAGAAACAGTTTTATACATGATGTCTTGATGAAAAATTTCTTTCCCTTAATATATATATATATATGTATGTTCCATTATACTACTTTTGGATTGCTTCGCGTGCCAGTACTTTTGTGCTGACCCCCCCTCCTTCCAGGTCCTGAGGCACAGTCTAGGGGTCCAGCTACTCAGTAGACATTCTCGGGTTTGCAGACTTGATCTCACAGTGGTGAGCCTTCTATTATTTGGAAGGCCTAATTATGTCAGACACTATCTTATTTATTATGTTTTTGGTTTACTGGGGGCCTTGTCCCAGCTTCTTTTCAGACAAATGTTTATGTTCCTTGTAGAGATTTCGCAGACTGATGTCAGATAGTATTATTCAGAAATATTGCAGGACTTGACCATGTTTTCCGTACTCAGTTTCAATTCCGCATTTTATTATGATTATGAATGTTGTGCATGATAACTAGATAGAGAATGGGTGTTCTGGGCCTTCATGGTTCGGGATGCTCATCACGGCTAGGGCCTAGGCTCGGGTCGTGACAACGATGTACTTCCGTTCAATATATAGACTTCAACACTAGGTGGACATAAATCGATCTTACAAGAAGAGTCAATTTGGTCATTAATAGGATCAGCTAGTGTATCCACACTCACAACATGTACATCATTAACAAAAGGCAAACAATCATTAGACTCACAAGTAAGTAAGATACTACTCACACTCAATGGGCTACTAGCCATACAATTATCATTCACATGCACAAAAGTGTAAGAGTTAGCTATTTTACCTTAAAGTGCTCGAGTCGACTCTCATTTGCCGTGTTGTGAAGGTCCTCCATACGATTGGGTAGCAAATTCACTTTGGCATTGCTCTCCATCACTTGCCATGTCGGTACCTACACAAATTTCCTTATAAATAGAAGGACAAACAATATTAGCTCGGTTTGGTGGAAATCTCCTCGCTTCGCTCCACACAACCTCTCCTTTTTCCACTCTCGAATTACCACCTTGCACACCCTTACTCCTCTCAATCTTTTGTCTCTCATAAGCATTTGGAATGGAGTAATATTCACTTCTCTAAGCAGCTTGGGCAACATGTATGTCATGAGGTGATTTCCCCACCGGTCTCTTACAACATTAGGCCAATTTTGCACATTTGGAACTCTATGTTGTGCAAACCAATCGGAACCTAAGCATACATAACCATATGTCAATGGAATAATATCACACCACACCTCCTCATGGTACTCAAATTGGGAGAAGACAACTTTGACCCTCTCGGTAACCTTAAACCCGTCCAAGAAGTATGGAACAAGTAAAGGCTCGCAAAACAACCCCAAGTAGTCAACCAAGGATGGAATGATGTAGTTTCTATAGTACCTATCATTTAACACAACGAGGCAGCCTGGTATCCCACAAATGGTCACCTTTCCGGAGTGTACACTCCTTCTTGGATCAACATTGTAAAGGACACGAGTACCCCTCGATTTTGGAGATTCATAGACTCTTCTTCTCGTTGAATAACCTCCACTAGAGCTAGCATAACCATTCACACTATATCGATCTTGATAAGAAGTATTACGAGTTGGAGAATATGAATCTTCACACTCCTCACGTGTACTCTCATCATAGCTCTCATAAGCTTTGTGAATGAAAGGGTTATACCTAACACCAAATCTAGGTTTGGAGTGAGAAGTGTAGGACTTCTCACATGCCCCAACATCATCATAAGATCCATCACGTGGTCTTACATAATCTCCAAAGTCACCATAAGCACTAGGCACTTCATTTACCTCATTTTCTCCCTCAAAACATTAACTTTCAAATCTGCCCATGTTTTGTTCATGGCAATTTTCATAGCCTCCACAATATTCCTACACTTAGTAGGCATAAAACCCCTCGCTACAATCATTGTCTCCCATGTTGTAGTCATAATAATCCTTGGCTATCGAATACACGTTCCCCTTATATCACCTTTGTACCTACACAATGAACAAACACGATTAGTAGTAAAAGCTTCTCACTAACACTCGTATTCACACACTTTTGTGATCCTCACAATTGGAGCGACGAATATTGAAAGTTGCTTATACTTCGGTAGTCAATAAGATGTCAATTCTACTTGGCGGCCGGAATAAATTCTTGTTTGACCGACTCAAGACTCAAAATAAAATTTTACTTACGAACTTGAAACAAAGAAGTTACTACGAGTTAAAAAAATTGAAAAAAAGCACACAAATAATGAAGACACGAAAGAAACGAATTCAATAATTAATCTAGAACTAAGTAGGTGATTACTAGTTGTGAAATACATCACACATCTATTGCAACATATGAGTGATCTGTTGCAACATATAACTAACCTGTTGCAACGGATGAGTAATCTGTTTCAACAACAAAAACTGATCACTCATCTATTGAAACAAATGACTGGTCTGTGCAACAGATCACATATTTGTTGCAACATATGAGTGATATGTTAGAAAAATTATTAACGTTCAATATTGTTTAGATTCTTCCAACAGAAGGGTCGTCTATCGCGTCAGATGAATGATCAGTTGAAAAAATCAAGTCTAGGACATGTCTTGTTGGAATAGTTGATAGGATTTTATCCAACAGAAGGATCAGCTGCTGCATTAGATTTTTAATTCGATGGTTCCTCCATTGCATCAGATGGTTAATCTATTGCATCTGATTTTTAATCGGATGGTTCCTCTGTTGCATCTGATGCTAAATCTATTGCATCAAAATTTTAATCTGATGGTAAATCTGTTGCATCAGATGGTTAATCTGTTACATTTGATTTTTATCCGATGGTTAATCTGTTGCATCAGATGGTAAATCTATTGCATCAGATGGATAATATGTTGCATCAGATGGTTAATCTGTTGCATCTGAAGGTTAATCTGTCGCAAAAAAAAAAATAGTACCATAATTTTTTTCTATAGAACAACAACAATATCACCATTTTTACCAAGAACAAGAACAAATTAACCCAGCAACGGGCGCAAACAAAAAATACAAATATTATTGTTTTGTTTGTACAAACACAAACAACAAAAATCAAACTTCAAAAAAGGCAACAAACAACAAAAAAAAATATTTCACTCCGAAAAGAGAAGAGAAGAAATACCAGAAATTAGGGTTTTATTCAGACCACATTTCAAATTAAAGCAATAAATATTGAAATTGTTCACCAATGCTAAAAGAGAAGTTGACTCAAGTTCCTCTTTTTCTTCAAAACTAAAAAGGCCATAATTTTTTAGTTGTGAAAGCAAAAAAGGGACGATGAAGAACTCGAAGCTGTTGTGGGCGGAGAGCAAGGATTTCACGTCGATTGATGGTTGAAAGTTGAAAAGAAACTCGAAGCCCAACTATTTGTCGCCGGAGGTTGAAGTCGCCGGGGATTAAAAGGAGAAATTGCAGAACTGTTGGATAGGAGAGGGGTGTGAGTTGATTTTTATTTTTGAAAAGATTAGAAAGTTTTGAAAATATTAATTAAGTCTACAATTAACTTAATCATGTTTCCTGTTTGACCCTTTAAGTTGGTCAATGTCACCAATCCTTCATTCAAGACTTAAATGACACCTTTTCTTCAATTTTCTCAATTGACTTCATCTATATCAACCAAATGTCACAATATTATAGGATTAAGTAATTAATTAAATTACTATAAAAGATAAAATCAAGACATAAAAGTAATTAATAGTAAAAATTAAAATTAAGTTGAAAACTTTTGTGAGGACTACCAAAGTCCTTAGATTGCCTCTTATATATAATAGTAAATTCTGAGTATTTTGGGCTCCTTTGCATCAAAATCTTCGGGCCCTCACATTATACATTTACTAGGGAAGTAGTCGCATGGAAAGTTCTACAGAGTGAGTGTGGTGGTTAAGCCAATTATATTGTATGATAGTGACCGAAATGTGGATGTTGAGGTAGATTCGCGGTTATAGTAGGATAGGTAATGACAAAGCTACACCAAAAATGATCTTTAGCGGCAATTAATTAACGGCAATAACTTAATTACCACTAAATATGTGTTTTTGGAAGCAATTACTAATGAAAATTACATTCTAGCACTCTTCGTAAATGCTTCTTATAAAGCCTATAGAGACATTAAATCTAATGACAATTAACTAATGGTGGTAAAAGCTTTAAAGCTCTTTGTTGAAGTGCATATCTAATGCCACTAAAAGCTATTTTTGTTATAGTGCGTTAAGAATGAAAATATTTTGGAACTAGGTGTGTGTGGCCTCCATGATCGACAAGATAAGGCAAACGAGACTGAGATGGTTCGAACATATGAAGAGAAGGTGCACATAAGCCCCAGTGAGGCGTTGTGAGTGGCTGACCACAATATATTTTTAGGAGAGATTGAGGTAGATCAAAGAAGTATTAGAGAGAGATGATTTGACAAGACATGACACAACTCCAACTTTTTGAGGACATGACCTGAGATGGGATGTTATGGAGGTCATGAATTAGGCTTGAAGTGTAGAAGGTAGTTATTTAGCGCTGTCTCGTTTCTTAGCGGGATTTTCTTGGTGTTAGGTTGGAGCACTGGTAACCAAAAATCAAAAGAAACGAAAAAATGAAAGCAAATTAAAATATTTGAATCCACGAAATTTACCTTGTGTCCTTAAGGAATTTGATTCACTCAATGTATCCGAGATTTTTGATATGCTAGCGGAGTAGCGGTACCTCAAACACCAACGACTTAGTTGTATGTAAAGACGGAAAAAATCATACAAAAAATTGATACATTTTCGATTTGTTAGAAAATCTACAGAAGAAGTTCAGAAATTTCATCCAGAAAACTAAGGCTAGCCCTCTGGATTTATAACCAACAAAAAGGTAGTCTGAAGAGGTGCTTATTGTGACGTATTAGAAAAGTCACAACGTATAGAAAAATTTACAACCTATTAAAATAGTCAGAATCCAGCAAAAAGATCCTTTTTCCTAGTGTCTTTTCGCGAAAACACCTCTTCATTACTTATTCACACCTCCTAAAACCCAAAATATGAATCAAAGAAAAATTTGGAGAAAGGCAAAAAAGAGAGAGCATTAAAATATTGAGAAAAAACGTGACCTATGTTTGTACAAGTGTTGCTAAAAGATGACATAGAGAACAAATTAGAAGAGATGGATATTTCAACTTATCAAGGATTTTAATACTCAAGAATGAACTAGAAGAAAAACAAATAAAAGCACGAAAAAAAGGAAAATAAAAGAAAAATATCAAACAAAGGAAAAAGAAACAAAAGAGAAGCATTAAAAAAGGAGCCAAAAAGGAAAAGAACGAAACAACAAAAACAGAAAAAGACATGAAAAACAAAAGAGCAACAGAAAAATGAGATTTTAGTGAAATGAGAGAGGACGTGGATTCAAACTAAAGACCTGGTTAACAGTGGTGCCCACGGTTATCAACGGAGTTTAAGTAATTTATCAGAATAATTGCAGTACTTCACATAATCTAGGTAGGAGTACATGGTTCACGTGAATCCATACTCCACGTAAATCTACCCCTGCATGCACTAAACACTCATCAAGTTAATTACCAAAACGCAATTCCTCAAAAGAAGAACCCGACCTATGGATGCTAGAAGTAGCAATACGGAAATAACCAGAACCATTCCTACATAACCCTGTCCATGAGAAGTACCACCAAATCTATCAAACTCGGAAGCAGTATCTTGCGAATGGAACCCATCATAGGTGCCTAACAAGCATATGTCTTTTGTGCCTGTTATGATGAAACGTGAAAGACATAATTAGTAACTTAAAGAGTAAATTGCAAAAGATCATTAACTTTTGCACAGAGAAAAAGATAGAATAAAACTAAGGAGATCATTTATATAAAACACAAGAGATTTATAAATGGCATAAATTGCAAGCAATCATTAACTTTAACACATTAGATCACAGAACAAAATAGGAAAAGAATTCTAGTGTTGAGGAAGAAAGTCATGCTCAAAAGTAGAAAGAAATCAGTTCAATCACAACCAAGGAAAAGACATAAATAAACAATTAACATAGTAAATATATGAACACATATATTACCTTCCACCATAAAAAACTACCAACGATCAATGTTTCAATAAAACTCGGATGTATCAAGTCCATGACAATAGAATTAGGAAGGCCTAGATCATTTTTAGAAAGGAAAAGAGACTAACATCAAGATCATGTCTATATAACAGTGACACACAAAGGTTAAAATGAGTCGTCATCTAAGATGTCTCTCTCACTTAATAAGGTATAGACATGATTATTGTGGGTATAAAAGAGACTTAAGATCCATTAAACAGTTAATCATATGTAACACCCCGCATTTCGGGCTAGAACGAAAACCGTCATTTCTACGTGTAGATGTTCCAAAAACCATAAATCCTATGCAAATTTGGTATGCTAATAAATTATGTAGTGTGGGAACCTATTTTATCATGAATTGAGATCATAGAGGTCCCCTAACTCAAGGTCAAGTTTAAAGCTTTCCTATCGTTCGAGTTTTAGTGAGCGTCGAAACTTGAGTCAACTTCAATCGACCATAACTCCTTTTATATGATTAAATGAGTGGACTACTATATATAAAATGAAATATCTTCGAATTATCTTTCCAAATATACCAGTTTCACCCAAATCCAATAACGGAGCAAAGATTTATGCCCGTTTTACTCCAGCATATCAGCCTAGAAACTGTCTAACGACATATCTGACGGCTTATCACATTTCTGATGCCTTATCAGAAAATGTCATCAGACTTAGGCAGAAAATCATAAATTTCAGATCTTAGGTGACGACCTGGGATGACGGTCTATCACAAATCTGACGGCTTATCAGCCTAGGTCGTCAGCTGAAAATTTCAACAATTGAGAAGTGATTTTGTAGGGGTATTTTTGTTTTTCCCTCACTCCAAAAACCTTCTCCATGAATATAAATTGAACCCTAAGCATTATAATCCATACATTATCAGTTTTACAGCATATAAATCCTCTCTACTCTCAAGAACAAGATGGAAACTAGGGTTTCCTCCAAGATCAAGAAATCAAGAAAATCAATCCTTAAGTTCAAGATCTCCAAGAAACAAATCAAGATTCAAGTTTCCTTCCCTTCCATAGATCAAGAATTCATCTTCCTAAGTGAAGATATTAAAGAAACGGATCAAGATCCGGGTTTCATCTATCTAGATCTGGGTTCCATCTTTCAGATCTTATAATTTAAGGTACGCGGGGTTTTCCTAAAATCTCATGGGCATAGAAATCATGTTTCTAGGAAAATGGTTTCAGACTTATGAACATATTCATGTTTTAGAAGCATTGATGATATTTTTTTGGTCTTTAGTCCTTTCCCCAAATTAATTTGAAATTATATATATATGTATGAATGTGTTTAAGAATTAATACTCAATTGAGAGCATGAATTCTAATAAAATCCCTCTCTTGTTATGATTTCCTTTACTTATGATATGCTATGAATCGTTTTGAATGCATTTTGAAAAGCATGATATAAAACGTCTTGATTTATACTATGACTTGAATATGATTTTGGAATTAAAAGAGAGGGTTATGCATTTTGAAAAATGTTGAATATGCAAATAATGAAAGAGTGCATGGTTTTGCCAAAAGCACATGACCACCATATGCTTTAAGAATTCTTGCATAGTATTGACTTATGTTCCGGAACATGAAATCTCTTATACTATTTGCATGTTTGGGTGGTTTGAATTGAGTTTTGATGAAAAAATCATGCGTGATGCATTATGGCTCAGAAATAGGACTTGCAAGTCTTGGTGTGACGACACTAATTCAGATTATGCCATGATAATTCAGAACAGAATAGAATGCATGTTTGAAGTCAGAATTTTCAGATGTTGAAACTAGAATAATGCATGATTTAGAACAAGATAAAATTGGGCATAAAGAGATGTTAGGTAGTTCCCCGAAGAAGGCACGAGTTCAGACAACTCGTTGCCCAAAATCGTGATTTGCCGATCCGGGTATATTATATTACGCTGGCCTAGTGCCGTGTGACGTACAAAATCAGAAACTCCAACCCTTGCGGCACACTCGGGTTGGGGGCTTCCCCGTCGAGTCAATGGCGGATTCCATACCGCCCGTGGAATATCAAAATTCTAGGGGAGTGCCACCTAGCTTAGAAGTAATACAAAGATCAGACATTGCATTGACAAAAATGATTTATGATTTTCAGAAAGTGCCCATGTGTTTTAGAACTATTTCATGCATGATATTTTGACAAATTGCTCTCTAACTATTTTATTTATATAAAAGCTTTATTTTGAATTGCTCTGCGTACCGTACATCTGTATTGACCCCCCCTCCCTCCAGGTTCTGAGGCACAGTCTAGGGGTCCTGATAAGCAGTAGATTTCATCAGACATGAGTGAAGAGTACCAGTTGGTGAGCCTTTTATATTTCAGAAGGCCTAGTTTCTTTCAGACAGTTATTATTTATTATGGTTTTGGTCTACTGGGGGCCTTGTCCCAGTTTTCAGACAGTTGTTATTTGATAATGAAGTAGAGATTTCGCAGACAGTTTTCAGACGGTGTTTAGTTTATAGTGGATTTTATTCCTCATTGTTGAACTAAATTTAGATTATGACCATGTTTTCGTAGAAGATTTTATTTCCGTATTTCCTATTTATATATGAATGGTGTATATGATTACAAGTTAGAAGGGCTCTCGGGCCTTCATGATTCGGGATGTCCGTCACGGCTAGGGCCCTGGTTCGGTAAATAAGTCAGAATGTGGAAAATAAGTTTTTCTTCTGTTACCTTATTTTGGACAGCTAATAAAAAAAGAATATTCAGAATGTAGAGAAAGAGCAGGTCTAGGACTCTGACCTAAAGCACAAACAATGTTTATTAGGGGTAGTCACCTAAATTATAAAGATCACTCAAAGATTAGGATTCACACCATGTATGTGGCACAAAACTTCTTTTGTAAATGTGAATCAACAAATTATAGGAAAATTAGTACAATGGTACAAGTTAATTCCTTCAAACTCAGAAATAAATTTTTTAACAACAGAATGAAGTAATTAGGTTTACACAAAATATAAAACATGCGATTTCGTTGTTCACCTGACCTGTCTCTATGGTCAACATCTTGAAGGATATTTTCCTGACATAATCTAGCTGCAATATTAGATAAATTTAACATACATACAATATAGGGTTGGCAAATGGGGGTAGGCAATGCGGGGTCGGTTCAAATAATTTTTTACAAAATTGATGCGGGGTTGGGCGGGTTGTAGAACTATGTAATAGTTTAAACAACAACAACAACAACATAGCCGGTGTAATCTGACGAGTGGGGTGTAGGAGGTTAGAGTATACTCAGACCTTACCCCTACTTCATAAAGATAGAGATGTTGTTTCAGATAGACCTTCAGCTTGAGTAAAGCATCTTAATGTAGTGGTTTAAACAAAAAGGAAAGTAATTAAGTTCTTATTACTAAACTTCCTGAGCGTGCAAACTAAAATGAAAAAATACCGGATTTAGGGAGGATAGAGTATACGCAGACCTTAAACCTACCTCGTGGAGGTAGATAGGTTGTTTTAGAAAGGCCCTTGATTCTTAAGGCGTGCAAAGAATCTACATATTAATAACTTAGATTAATAAAAATCTACATATCTCATGCTTTAGATGAACACACTCCTGTTATAAGAATATTGATGAGATGCCATATAAGTGTATCCAATTTTACCTTTTTGATGACAACAAATTCTAAGTAAAAAAGATCAAATAGTGATTAATGTGTTCATTCAGAAGCGTGAAATTCCACATAAACATAATGATACAGTACAATTAGCCGTAAGGGATAGTAATTACAAGATTTACTCGCACTTAAGAAGTTATGCGGCGCGGGACAGGGACAGGGCGAAATCTTCGCAGGCTTATTTAGGATTATCTCACAACCGCACCGCTCCACTTTCCATCCCCAATGCAGCCTGTCTAGATGATTCGAAAGACGAATGCAAATTTATACAAGCTGGAATAACATCAATGAAGTGAAGAGAAAATTGCATCATTAATGTTGAAGAGTTCCACGGATGAAAAAAAGATGATAGTTTCCTTATTTAATCTTGGGAAATTTGCCCCTCATGAGCTAGATTTTATCATTCGAACCAATAGAAACAAGTTCAGACTACATACCTGACTTGTAGCTGCAGTATAGATCTCTTCCTTAAACCTTACAACAATTTTTTTAAGCTCCCCTTCTCCTTCTTGCTTGGAGGCAAGAAGATACTTGTTTATGGTTGCAAGAACAATACCATGAAGTAGTGTATACATAAGCTGCTATTTGGTTAGTTATTTAGGCGCTAATGTCTTTCTTCCTGAAAATAGAAATTTAAGATAGTTGAGAGTAAAGACATATATATGGTTTTCTAATTAGTCTTAGATGTCGATTTGGCTGTCTCATGCAAGCTGAATTTTTTTATATGTACGTTTTTCCTTCCTTTTTTGTGCATTAGTTGAATTTGTTTGAACTCTTGTTTTAGAGTTTCCTGCTCCACTTTTTTTTTATTTGAAGAATGTAGATCCAGATATGCCACTGTTTTTGTTCAACTACAGCAATCAGGAGCTTCATGGCATATGTGAAGCTGCAAGCTCCGGAAAAATGAATATCAATCCATATGGTTGGATGTCCGATGGTTTTGGAAGAACACTATATCCTGCACAGGCTTTATGTCATGCTTTCTTCATATTGGTTTATTTGATTTTGTGATTCTTTCCTTTTTATGCTTTCTTCTTGCTTATAAATGAAGGTTCAGATGCGTCCCCGTTTGTTGTGTGAACCAAAGACAAAAAAATTGTTTAAACCTATAATTCTAGATAAATATTACAACGAGAACCTAGATCATGTTCAAGTTGGTAAATTGATGTCTAAGTTCTCACCTCATGCATTGGCTCTAATCAGAAGCATGCCGCAGAATGCACGAGGTGAGAACTTAGAGATAATTTACCAACTTAAACATGATCTAGCTCAAACAGGAAATGCTTCTCATTGTAATAGTTATCCAGAATTATAGATTTAAACAGAATTTCCAACAGTGGTTCACACAACAGAAGGGGATGCATCTGAACCTTCATTTATAAACAAGAAGAAAGCATAAAAAAAGGAAGCATCACAAAAGCAAATAAACCCATATGAAGAAAGCATGACATAAAACCTGTGTAGGATATAGTGTTCTTCCAGAACCATTTGACGTCCAACCATATGGATTGACAATCATTTTTTCGGAGCTTGCAACTTCATAGATACCATGAAGCTCCCGATTGTTGTAGTTGAACAAAACAGTGGCATGCCTGGATCTACAGTCTTCACAGATGAAAAATGTGGAGCAGGCAAACCTAAAACAAAAGTTCGAACAAATACGCAATTAAACTAAACCGCAAAAAGGGAAGGAAAAAAGTACATATAACAAAATTCAGCTCGCACAAGACAGCCAAAAGGATATATCATACTAATTAGAAAACCAAATATATGACTGTACTCTCAACTATCCTAAAATTTTTGTTTTCAGGAAGAAAGACATTAGCGCCTAAATAACTAACCAAATAGCTACTCATTTATACACTCCTTCATGGTATTATTCTTGAAACCAAATATGACACCACCAAGTTGTTTTTTCATCAAAAATCTAAATCCTATGGTGTTCTTTCTCTGGTTGGTTGATGACATTATGGAAACAATTAATATAGATAATCATCATGACAATTCTAGAATGAAATTTTATTCCAAGAAAGATTCATTGCATAAACATAATGATACAGTACAGAGAGTCGTGGGGGATAGTAATTGCAAGATTTGTCTCACACTAGAGAATTTATGCGTGGCGGGGTGCAGAGCAAATGGCATCATTAATGTTGAAGAGTTGTACGGATGAAAAAGGATGGACGTCCCTCATGAGCTAGCGTTACCATTCGAACCTGACATGTAGCAGCAGTATAGATCTCTTCCTCAAACCTCACAACAATTTTTTTAAGTTCCACTTCTCCTTTTTTCCCGGAGACAAGAAGATGCTTCTTTAAGGTCTCCATTCTATACAAATATATCAACAAAATCTCGATAAGAGCTCAATCACGATAAATGCTTCTCGATAATGATGAGCAGAAGATTAGGAAGAATTGAAATGGCAAGAATTAACAACAATGCACTTAAACAGAAATGTTCAATATATTGATCCCACCCTCTATAAACAAAAGACCATCATACAGATGTAAAGCTTTCTGAATTGAAAGGTTAATGTCTTTGAGAATTTGGACAGTTTTCAGAAGAATTCATGTACTTGGGTTCTATCAATAACTAAGAAGTAATATAGACTACTCAAATCTAACTGGGGTTCTTGTCTTCAACTATTGATTAGAACATCATGACAACATAAAAACCAAGGAGAACAAGACTAATCAAAATGGATTTAAGTTTAATTATACAGAATGTTGAGTCCAAAGTTTAAATGCACCTATTTAAATAACATCGGCTATTGCTAGAGCGTGAAGGCATAATTAATTGACTGAGTAAAGGAATTCAAGTGCTTCAGAAAATGTGGCTTTGGGTGGCATCTGAGATCCGCATTGCCGAGCATGATACTGCAGTAGAAGTGACAAAGAGTAATCCGAAAAGCTGTTCTTCAGGAAATAGTTTTTCTTTTTTTGGATGTGGCTTATAGAAATTTGTAGATACTAAACTTGGATCTATAGCACAAGCATTACCTTATAATATCACAGATTGTATAGTAATAGTAATAATTCAATTTTTTTCATATCAAAATTGTTATTGAACGGATAAGAATAAGTAATACCACAAACAAAAGAAAACAAGAAGAACACAGATTTTACGTGGAAACCCTTGACGGAAAAATCACGGGCAGAGGAGGAGGAAATTCACTATAATGGAGAGGAATACAATCCGGAAACGAAAATCTCAATGACGTATATAAACAGTCCAAAAACAACCCACTAAATCGCACTTATATAATACGTGTATACAAATAAATACTAAGCCAAAAACATACAGGTCCATACCGCCGGGGCAAAGCCCCCGCATCACCAAAAAGATCATTGGTGGGCTCCGGGATCGGGCCGCTACTACCTCAGACCCCTAAAAAAATCTGAAACGTTGGTCGCACCGCGAACTTTTTAGGGCAGGATCAACAAAATTCAGGTCACAAACTTTAAAAAAAAGTGCCAACTAAACAGACGTGCATAATTAGCTCATTCCAATGACTATAGCTGACATACGATAATACAGAATAGAAGAACCAATACAAGAGGCAAGAAATTGAGAAAAGAGCAAATCCCACAGACGATGCATGATGCACACATTACAATGACTGTGTCTGGCACAAGACAAAACGGAATAGCAGAACCAATACAAAAGGCAAGCAATTGAGAAAAAAAAAGTAGCATAACTGTGCCGGTTGAAGGGATTTTGTGGACACAAAGGAAATTTTCAAATTGTGGACGGTTTTTGTGTCCCGTGAAGGAGATTTCAAAGATCTCTTGAAGAGCAGCTTTTTTTCGGCAAAAAAGCGCTGAATTCCACTGAACTCTTGCAAAATTTTGTTGTCGCAGCATTTTTGAGCGTCGCCCATAAGTTGTGTAGTGTCATAGTTTTTTTCAGCATCAAACAAGATTTCTTTTACCTGATTATTAGTAGAGAGTAAAGAGGATAAAGAGAAGGAGCCATTAGATAGGCATGGGAAGTAACTCTCCTTCACAAGAAGCGACTATTAAAAGAAGCCATGTGTTTCTTTTACCCAAGTGACTGTTTTCTCTTTAAATATAATTTTTTTCCTAATTTTAAAATGGGAGAAAAAAACTCAAAATTTTATTTTTTTCAAAAAAAATATAAATGATGGCTTAAGAGAGTGCCACATCACCGGGGCGCGGCTATGGTCCGTTTTATTATAGATACATATAGATATAGATAATTCAACATTACACCCTGTCATGAAATACTAAAACTTTATTCCTCTAACAAACAACATACCCAGTGTACGGAAACAACATACCCAGTGTACGGGTTGGAGCGGGTGGACTTTACACGGTCTTACCCCTATCTCAGAGAGATAGAGAGATAGTTTCCGATACACCCTCTAATTGAGCCATTCCCAAAATTGAAAAATAAGAAAGATTACATCTTGTTGACAATCCTTTGATGAGAACCAGGCAGAAGTTGAGTCTGCCAATCACCGGAATCCATAGCTCCTGCAGCACCATCGGCAGCAACCCCAACAGTAAACCTTTGGCAGCACCCAGGGCAGAACCTCCTGCAATGAAACAAGATCAAACGAAAACAAGGAAATCAAGAGATCTACAAGACAATAACACTAGAGAATGAAAGGCCCCACTCGGCTTTTCTATGTTTTCAAGACCACAACCACAAAATTCAACAAGATAAATAGAGAACACAAGATTACAATGACTATAGTGAATCGAAAATGCCCCACACGGCTTCACTATATCAAAACATAAACAACAAGATTCCAACAACAAGAAATTCACGGGTACATTAACAACAAAAAAGGAACCAACAGATACATCAAGATACAAGATAAATAGTTAGACCAAATGAAGGGACAATCTTAAGAACCCAAGAATTGATAAACTCTTGGACCCTTAACACTACCCATGACACAAACCTAACTCTACCTTGACACAATAGGGCCTTTACCTCCTCTAAACACCAACGTTTCAAGCCAATATGCAAACACAAGTGAATCTTCACTTGTCTAGCCCTAGTTTTGGTTGGGGCTTCTAAAGAGAGAGGCTAAAATATTACAATGTTTCAAGTCTTGAAAATGATCAATAAAGTATCAAAAACCCTAAGTTGGTCTATTTATATTACAACACAAAATAAGACATAAATGACAAAAGTGCCCTTTTAATTAAAATGCTCCAATAGGCTGCCCATGGAGTGCATACATAGGGTGGTTTTGGACTTCATTAACACTTAAGTTGGGGCCTTCTCTCGGTTGTCTTTGACATGCTCAAAATATTTCCATCTACGAAGTCGTACTCGTATCATCCTATCCACCTTGAAAAGAGTTTGACCTCAAACTCACAGCTTCATCAACCTCATGGCTCCCCCATAGAATCACCTCCTAGTTTTCTATCCTAAAGCTTGGAGGCTTAGACAAGGACTCCTTGAGTTCATGAAGAATATTTTTGATAGAAAGTTGCTTGGCATCTCCCCTGGGAAGCATAAGATCATGTACCATCACACAAGCAAAGGTGGTACTAGGCAAAATGCTAGTACCTACGTTAGTGAGAAGTAAAGGATTCCCGAGGTTAAGTCCCAAAAGTGAGGACCCCTTGTATCATTTCTCTTTGATTCCCTCTCCTTCGCCTCTACTACCACTCTCGGTCCTTCCCTTTCTCTCTTTCTTCCACTTTTCTTTGAACTCTCTAACTTGTTGACTAACTTCGACCACTTGTTTCGGTGAGAGAAAGTGGAGTGTATACCTTTGGCCATGGTACTCCAAAGTGTAGCTATTGGCTCATCCATCATGCACAAATAGATTTGTCATATTTCCATGGTATTTCCAACAATAGGTGGCACGCTTGCATAGGAATAACATCACACAACACCTCGTCAAAGTAGTTTCCTACCTTGAACCGTATCACTACTTGTCGGTTTACCTTTAAATCCCCGCAATCATTTAACCATCGAAGGTTGTAGGGGATGGAATGACGGATAGTGGGAAGCCTCAAAACATCAACCAAGGTACTACTAGCAATATTTTCACAACTACCTCCATCAATAAGCATAGAACACACAACCCCCTTAATAAGGCATTTGGTGTAAAAAAGTGTTTCCCTATGACTGGGATCACCCAAAACCTTACTAATCATAGCCTTTATCACTAAAAAACATGGTACTTCAATCTAATCTTCACACGGCCAAGCATCCTCCTCCTCCCCTTCCTTTGGTTTCTCGGGTTCTATCCCCTCTCCACCTTGAGATTGATCATCAATCTCCTTCGGTTCAAGTCCCACCTCCTCCCCAAGAAAATATAATTTTCCCTCCCTTAAGATCACATTCCACCTATTTGGAAACTAACTATCCTTGTATCCCCAACCTTTACATTTAAAACATTGAAAACCCTTAGAGTTAGGAAAGGAATACGGTTTACCTTCATTTATCGGAGGGTACTTTTGAGGTGTCTTGTTTTCGTCTTGGGAAGCCTTGGACTCGGGTTGATCCACTTTGGAAGAATCATTCTTGTCATGGTGCCAACCTGAGGATGATTGGACTTTGAACTTGGACCCCGATTTCTCCCGCAACTCTCTTTCAATTTACTATGCGGCTTGGAATATAGCATCAAGGGTGTCAAACTTGTGAAGTGTCAAACGTGAAGCAATATCTCTATTAAACCCCACCTTGAATTAGATGATGTCATGACTCAGTTGTTCCCTTCTAAGATCAGGTTTCAAGATGAGTTGTTGGAACTCATCGTAGTAAGCCACGCCACTTTTGTTTCCTTACCTCATTTTATACTACTTGGAAAGGAGAACTTGATAATATCTTTCGGGTAGGTACCTTTGTATCATAAGAACCTTAGCCAAAACCAAGGAGGGTGATTCCCCTCTACCAAAACGTTGCCAAGACGCTTAACATACTCCCACCATGTAGTAGCATAACCCTAAAAGTGAGAAATCGCGTAGCAACTCTTCTTCTCCTCGGTAAGATCATTGACTTGGAAGACCCTCTCACATCCGGATTCCCATGTAAGAAACTCTTTGGGATTACTCTCACCCTTGAAGAATGGAATCCCCATTTTGATGGAATTTAGTCCTACTTCACGATTTTGGTTCCCTTGTTGGTTCCAATGACCAACTCTTCCTTCTCGACCATGAACCTCCCTTGGATCAATATGTCTACCCCGTACCTCTTCCCCCCTCATGTAACCATAATCAAAAGGCCCATACCCCTCATGTTGGATAGGTCTATTCGGATTAAGTGGAGCTTGTAGTGGCGGGTTTGGATTTTGTGGATATTAAGGTCTTTGGCCAAGTGGAGTTTTATTTGGAGGACTCGCGTTGTAAGGTGGAATTTGGGTTCCAAGTCCTTATTGTTGGACTTGGTGAAGTAGTGGTTGTATTGGAATTTCATGGTCTCGGGTGAGGGAGTATAGTGGACTTCAGTTTGTGACATTGGATGGTTGTCTTGGTGGATGGAACATTTGGTGCAAGGCCTCACGAGTAGTGATTGGGGAAATGTTTTGAGGGGTGGATGGTCGACTCCTTTGACTTTCCACATGCTCTAATCTCCTACTAATTGATGCCACATCTGTATCTAGTTTCTCGAGACCCACATTCAAACTAGCCACATCTCGAGACATAGTTTCAAGGCGAGCCAAAATGAGATTGATGGCATTACTATCCATTGTTTGAGCATTTGAAGCCTCGGGTTCCATTGGGATGATATCGGGATTAGTCCTTCAAGTTATGGTCCAACAAGTAACAAAATCATTCCACTATGTCACAAACAACAATACATCACAAAACCTACAAAACAAACGTATGTTAGTTCAAACAACGTCACTATTCTCTCACTCACATTGTGGCCTAACACTTAATGTCACAAATGTTTGCAAGTTGGCTTGTAATGTGGTGAGTTGAAGAGTAAGTCTACTCCTTAGTCAGAATGGATTCTTTGTTGGACGACTCAATTAAGTGATGTTCGAACTTGAACCAAGAAGCACTACGATTATAAAAATGACAAAATCATAAAAGAAATGTAGACACGAACAATGGATTCAAAGGGCTAAATGACAATCTAGTAGTAATTTACTAGTTTGTTAATTAGTTCTAGGATCAACTAATGAAACCAAGAATCAACAATTATAAACTATAAAAATCCAAATTTGAGCTTAATTATTGATGTGAAAAGTAGAAAGTGGTAACGTGGCAGAATGGACTTTGTCTCGGGCCCACACAACTTAGTCACAAATTTGAAATTTTGAACCTTCACACAATTTAGAATGAAAGACAATTGGTTTTTTTTTGGGGGGGGGGGGGAGTATAAGTCTTGAGTCTTTTAAGTTATTCTCAAAAAGATGATCTTCACTTGTACTAGTTCCAACAAAGAAGGCTCCTTGATTTAGGGATAGTAGTTGAAAAAGTGGATGTCAAGTCTAGGAAGTGATGATTCAAGTCTTCTCACAAACAACTTTACAACTTTTATCTTCACCGCTTTTGAATCTATTTGCACTTTTTGTTGGTTATATTGTAATACTAGGTGAAGATCAAGATGAACATACAACAACAACTTCAAGAACACCACCACCAACAACAATGTTCCACTCCAAGTCTACAACAACATCACTAATCGTCCAATCTTGCAAGTTCACAACAACAATGTCATTTTTTAAGCTCAAACTTTAGATTTAGACACTTATAGTGTTGGTGGGGAATAAACCAACACTTTAAACACTCTAAACAAACAAAATCACTACCAAATCTATACACACAAACACCAATCTCGGCCAAGACAACAACACAACACAAAATTCTCAACCAAGAATAAGATGGACATATTTCTCTTTTTCTTTTTTGGAATTTTCAGATTTCAACAATTTTTTTTTCTTTTAGCAAGAAAGCCCAAGATTGGTATTGTAAGAACAAAACCAAATATGGCTCTTATACCAAATGATACAAGAAAAATCACAAACAAGGAAATCAAGAGATATACAAGACAATAACACTAGAGAATCAAAGGCCCCACTCGGCTTATCTATGTTTTCAAGACAACAACCACAATATTCAACAAGATAAATAGAGAACACAAGATTACAATGACTATAGTCAATCAAAAATACCCACAGGGCTTCACTATATCAACACATAAACAACAAGATTTCAACAACAAGAATGTCACGGGTACATTAACAACAAAAAAGGAACCAACAGATACATCAAGATACAATATAAATAGTTAGACCAAATAAAGGGACAATATTAAGAACCCAAGAATTGTTACACTCTTGGAACCTTAAAACTACCCACGACACAAACATAACTCTATGTTGATACAAGAGGTCCTTTACGTCCTCTAAACACCAACGTTTCAAGCCAATATGAAAACACAAGTGAATCTTCACTTGTCTAGCCCTAGTTTTGGTTGGGGCTTCTAAAGAGAGAGGCTAAAATGTTACAATGTTTCAAGTCTTGACAATGATCAACCAAGTCTCAAAAACCCTAAGTTGGTCTATTTATATTACAACACAAAATGAGACATAAATAACAAAAGTGCCCTTTTAATTAAAATGCTCCAATGGGCTGCCCATGGAGTTCATACATAGGGTGGTTTTGGACTTCATTAACACTTATGTTTGGGCCTTCCCTCGGTTATCTTTGACATGCTATAAATATTTCCATCTACAAAGTCTTACTCGTAACATCCTCCCCACCTTGAAAAGAGTTTGACCTCAAACTCACAGCTTCATCAACCTCACGGCCCCCCCATAAAATCACCTCCTCATTTTTTTTTTCCTGAAGCTTGGAGGCTTATACAAGGACTCCTTGAGTTCATCAAGAATATTTTTGTTAGAAAGTTGCTTTTCAGCTCCCCTGGGAAGTATAAGATCATGTTCCTGCACAGAAGCAAAGGTGGTACTAGGCAAAATGCTAGTACCTACGTTAGTGAGAAGTAAAGGATTCCCGAAGGTAAGTGCCAAAAGTGAGGACCCCTTGTATCTTTTCTCATTGATTCCCTCTCCTTCGCCTCTACTCCCACTCACGGTCCTTCCCTTTCTCTCCTTCTTGCTCTTTTCTTCGAACTCTCTAACTTGTTGACTAACTTCGACCACTTGTATCGGTGAGAGAGAGTGGAGTGTATACCTTTGGCCATGGTGCTCCAATGTTTAGATATTGGCTCTTACATCATGCACGGTATCTTTTTCATATTTCCATGGTCTTCACAACAATAGGTGGCACGCTTGCATAGGAATAACATCACACAACACCTCTTCAAAGTAGTTGCCTACCTTGAATCGTATCACTACTTGTCGGTTTACCTTTAACTCCCTGCACTCATTTAACCATCGAAGGTTGTAGGGTATGGAATGATGGATAGTGGGCAGCCTTTAAACGTCAACCAAGGTACTACTAGCAATATTGGCACAGCGACCTCTATCAATAAGAATAGAACACACAACCCTCTTAATAAGGCATTTGGTGTAAAAAAGGTTTTTCCTTAGAATGGGATCATCCAAAACCTTACTAATCATAGCCTTTCTCACTAAAAAACATGGCACTTCAATCTCACCATCACACGGCCGAGAATCCTCCTCCTCCCCTTCTGTTGGTTTCTCGGGTTCTATCCCCTCTCCACCTTGAGATTGATCATCAATCTCCTTCGGTTCAGGTCCCACCTCTTCCCCATGAAAATATAATTTTCCCTCCATTAATATCACATTCCACCTATTTGGACACTCACTAGACTTGTGTCCCCAATCTTTGCATTTAAAACATTAAAAACCCTTAGAGTTAGGAAAGGAATACATTTTACCTTCATTTCTCGGAGGGTACTTTTGAGGTGTCTTGTTTTCGGCATGGGAAGCCTTGGCCTCGGGTTTCTCCACTTTGTAAGAATCATTCTTGTCATGGTGCCAACCCGAGGATGATTGGACTTTTAACTTGGACCCCGATATCTCCCGTAACTCTCTTTCAATTTACAATGCGGCTTGGAAGATGGCATCAAGGGTGTCAAACTTGTGAAGTGTCAAACGTGAAGAAATATATCTATTCAACCCCACCTTGAATCGGATGATGTCGTGACTCACTTTTTCCCCTCTATGATAGGTTTTAAGATGAGTTGTTGGAACTCATCGTAGTAAGGCACGACACTTTTGTTTCCTTGCCTCAAATTATACTACTTGGTAAGGAGCTCTTGATAATATCTTTCAGGTAGGTGCCTTTGTCTCATAAGGTACCTTATACAAAACCAAGGAGGGGGATGCCCCTCTACCAAAATATTGCCAAAACGCTTAACATACTCTCACCATGTAGGAGCATAACCCTCAAAGTGAGAAATTGCGTAGCAACTCTTCTTCTCCTCGGTAAGATCATTGACTTGGAAGACCCTCTTACATGCGGATTCCCATGTAAGAAAATCTTCGGGATCACTCTCACCCTTGAAGATTGGAAGCCCCATTTTGATGGTATTTAATCCTACTTCACAGTTTTGGTTCCCTCGTTGGTTCCAATGACCAACTCTTCCTTCTCGACCATGAACCTCCCTTGGATCAACATGTCTACCCCTTACCTCTTCCCCACTCATGTATCCATCATCAAAAGGACCATACCTTTCATGTTGGATAGGTCTATTCGGGTTAAGTGGAGCTTGTAGTGTCGGGTTTGGATTTGGTGGATATTAAGGTCTTTGGCCAAGTGGAGTTTTTATTGGAGGACTAGGGTTATTGGGTTGAATTTGGGTTCCAAGTCCTCTTTTTGGACTTGGTGAAGTCATGGTTGGATTGGCCTCTCATGGTCTCGGGTGAGGGAGTATAGTGGAGTTCGGTTTGTGACATTGGATGGTTGTCTTGGGGGATGGAACATTTGGTGCAAGGCCTCAGGAGTAGTGGTCGGGGAAATGTTTTGAGGGGTGGATGGTCGACTCCTTTGACTTTCCAAACACTCTAATATCCCACTAATTGATACCACATCCTTTTCTAGTTTATCAATACCCACATTCAACCTAGCTACACCTCTAGACATTGTTTCAAGGCGAGCCAAAATGAGATTGATGGTATTACTATACATTATTTGAGCATTTGAAGCCTCGGGTTCCATTGTGATGGTATCGGGATTAGTCCTTCAAGTTATGGTCCAACAAGTCGCCAAATCAGTCCACTATGTCACACACTACAATACATCACAAAACATACAAAACAAACATACGTTAGTTCAAACAACCTCACTATTCTCTCACTCACATTGTGGCCGCACACTTGATGTCACAAATATTTGAAAGTCGGATTGTAGTTGTGGTGAGTTGAAGAGTAAGTCCACTCCTTAGTTGGAATGGATTATTTATTGGACGACTCAAGTAAGTGATGTTCGAACTTGAACCAAGAAGCACTACAATTATAAAAACAACAAAAGCACAAAAGAAACGTAGACACGAACAATTGATTAAAAGGAGTAAATGACAATCTAGTAGGAATTTACTAGTTTGTTAATTAGTTCTAGGATCAACTAATGAAACCAAGAATCAACAATTAGAAACTAGAAAAATCCAAACTTGAGCTTAATTATTGATGTGAACAGTGTCAAGTGGTGATGTGGCAGCATGGAATTTGTCTCGGGCCCACACAACTTAGTCACAAATTTGAAATTTTCAACCTTCACACAATTTAGAATGAAAGACCATTGGTTTGGGGGGGGGAGTATAAGTCTTGATTCTTTTAAGTTATTCTCAAAAAGATGATCTTGACTTGTACTAGTTCCACCAAACAAGGCTCCTTGATTTAGGGATAGTAGTTGAAAAAGTGGATGTCAAGTCTAGGAAGTGATGATTCAAATCTTCTGACAAACAACTTTACAACTCTTATCTTCACCCCTTTTGAATCTATTTGCACTTTTTGTTGGTTATATTGTAAGACTAGGTGAAGAACAATATGAACATACAACAAAAACTTCAAGAACACCAACAACAAAAACAATGTTCCACTCCAAATCTACAACCACATCACCATTTGTCCAATCTTGCAAGTTCACAACAACAATGTCATCTTTTAAGCTCAAACTTTAGATTTAGACACTTGTAGTGTTGGTGGGGAAGAAACCAACACTTGAAACACTCTAAACAAACAAAATGACTACCAAATATAGACACACAAACACAGATCTAGGACAATAAAACAACACAACACAAATTTCTCGACCAAGAACAAGATGGACATATTTCTCTCTATTTTTTTTTTTGAATTTTCAGATTTCAACATTTTTTTTTTTTAGCGAGAAAGCCCAAGATTGTTATTATAAGAACAAAACCAAAGATGGCTCTGATACCAAATGATACAACATCAAATACAAACAAGTAAATCAAGAGATCTACAAGACAATAACACTTGAGAATCAAAGGCACCACTCGGCTTTTCTATGTTTTCAAGACAACAACCATAATATTCAACAAGATAAATAGAGAACACAAGATTACAATGACTATAGTGAATCGAAAAAGCCCCACACGGCTTCACTATATCAAAAAATAAACAACAAGATTTCAACAACAAAAAATTCATGGGTACATTAACAACAAAAAAGGAACCAACAGATACATCAAGATACAAGATAAATAGTTAGACCAAATGAAGGGACAATCTTAAGAACCCAAGAATTATTACACTCTTGGACCCTTAACACTACCCACGACACAAACCTAACTCTATGTTGACACAATAGGGCCTTTACCTCCTCTAAACACCAACGTTCCAAGCCATTATGCAAACACAAGTGAATCTTCACTTGTCTTGCCCTAGTTTCGGTTGGGACTTCTAAAGAGATAGGCTAAAATGTTACAATGCTTCAAGTATTGACAATGATCAACCAAGTATCAAAAACTCTAAGTTGGTCTATTTATATTACAACACAAAATAAGACATAAATGACAAAATTGCCCTTTTAATTAAAATGCTCCAATGGGCTTCCCATGGAGTGCATACATAGGGTGGTTTTGGACTTCATTAACACTTAAGTTTGGGACTTCTATAGGTTGTCTTTTACATGCTCAAAATATTTTCATTTACAAAGTCGTACTCGTATCATCCTCTCCACCTTGAAAAGAGTTTGACCTCAAACTCACAGCTTCATCAATCTCACGGCTCCCCCATAGAATCACCTCCTCGTTTTCTGTCCTGAAGCTTGGAGTCTTAGACAAGGAATGCTTGAGTTCATCAAGCATATTTTTCTTAGAAAGTTTCTTGGCATCTCCCATGGGAAGCATAAGATCATGTACCTGCACACAAGCAAAGGCGGTACTAGGCCAAATACTAGTACCTACGTTAGTGAGAAGTAAAGGATTCCTGAGGGTAAGTCCCAAAAGTGAGGACCCCTTGTATCTTTTCTCTTTGATTCCCTCTCCTTCGCCTATACTCCCACTTTCGGTCCTTCCCTTTCTATCTTTATTGCTCTTTTCTTAGAACTCTCTAACTTGTTGACTAACTTTGGCCACTTGTATTGGTGAGAGAGAGTGGAGTGTATACCTTTGGCCATGGTTCTCCAGAGTGTAGCTATTGGCTCGTACATCATTCACAGTAGCTTTATCATATTTCCATGGTGTTCCCAATAATAGGTGGCACGCTTGCATCGGAATAACATCACACAACACCTCATCAAAGTATTTTCCTACCTTTAACTATTTCACTACTTGTCGGTTTACCTATAACTCCCCGCACTCATTTAACCATCGAAGGTTGTAGGGGCTTGAATGACGGATAGTGGTCAGCCTCAAAACATCAACCAAGGTATTACGAGCAATATTGGAACAACTACCTCTATCAATAAGCATAGAACACACAACCCCCCTTAATTAGGCATTTGGTGTAAAAAAGGTTTTCCCTTTGACTGGGATCACCCAAAACCTTACTAATCATAGAATTTCTCACTAAAAACATGGAACTTCAATCTCACCTTCACACGGACAAGCATCCTCCTCCTCCCCTTTCTTTGGTTTCTCGGGTTCTATCCCCTCTCCACCTTGAGATTGATCATCAATCTCCTTTAGTTCAAGTCCCACCTCCCGCCCAAGAAAATATAATTTTACCTCCCTTAATATCACATGCATCCTATTTTAACACTCACTAGCCTTGTGTCCCCAACCTTTGCATTTAAAACATTGAAAACCTGTAGAATTAGGAAAGGAATACGGTTTACCTTCATTTCTCGGAAGGTACTTTCGAGGTGTCTTATTTTCGGCTTGGGAATAATTGGCCTCGGGTTGCTCTATTTTGGAAGAATCATTCTTTTCATGGTTCCAACCCGAAGATGATTGGACTTTGAACTTGGACTCCGATTTCTCCCGCAACTCTCTTTCAATTTCCAATGCGGTTTGGAAGATGGCATCAAGGGTGTCGAACTTGTGAAGTATCAAACGTGAAGCAATATATCTATTCAAACCCACCTTGAATTGGATGATATTGTGACTCATTTTTTCCCCTCTATGATCAAGTTTCAAGATGAGTTTTTGGAACTCATCGTAGTAAGGCACGACACTTTTGTTTCCTTGCCTCAAGTTATACAACTTGGCAAGGAGCTCTTGATAATATCTTTCGGGTAGGTACCTTTGTATCATAAGGTACCTTAGCCAAAACCAAGGAGGGGGCTTCCCTTCTACCAAAACATTGCCAAAATGCTTAACATACTCCTACCATGTCGTAGCATAACCCTCAAAGTGAGCAATCGCGTAGCAACTCTTATTCTCCACGGTAAGATCATTCACTTGGAAGACCCTCTCACATGCGGATTCCCAATTAAGAAATACTTTGGGATCACTCTCCCCTTGAATATTGGAAGACCCATTTTGATGGTATTTAGTCCTACTTCACGGTTTTGGTTCCCTTGTTGGTTCCAATGACCAACTCTTCCTTCTCAACAATGAACCTCCCTTGGATCAACATGTATTCCCCGTACCTCTTCCCCCCTCATGTAACCATCATCAAAAGTCCCATAACCCTCATGTTGGATAGGTCTATTTGGGTTAAGTGGAGCTTGTAATGGCGGATTTGGATTTGGTGGGTATTAAGGTCTTTGGCCAAGTGGAGTTTGGTTTGGAGGACTCGGGTTGTGAGGTGGAATTTGGGTTCCAATTCCTTCTTGTTGGACTTGGTTAAGTAGTGGTTTGATTGACCTCTCATGGTATCGGGTGAGGAAATATAGTGGAGTTTGATTTGTGACATTGGATGGTTGCCTTGGTGGATGGAACATTTGGTGCAAGGCCTCCCGAGTAGTGGTCGGGGAAATGTTTTGAGGGGTGGATGGTCGACTCCTTTGACTTTCCACACTCATTAATCTCCCACTAATTGATGCCACATACGTATCTAGTTTCTCCAGACACACATTCAACCTATCCACATCTCGAGACATAGTTTCAAGGCGAGCCAAAATGAGATTGATGGCATTACTATACATTGTTTGAGCATTTGAAGCCTCGGGTTCCATTGTGATGTTATCGGGATTAGTCCTTCAAGTTATGGTCCAACAAGTCACCAATTATTCCACTATGTCACACACAACAATACATCACAAAAATTACAAAACAAACACACGTTAGTTCAAACAACCTCACTATTCTCTCACTCACATTGTGGCCTCACACTTGATGTCACAAATGTTTGCAAGTTGGCTTGTAGTTGTTGTGAGTTGAAGAGTAAGTCTACTCTTTAGTCGGAATGGATTCTTTGTTGGATGACTCAAGTAAGTGATGTTCAAACTTCAACCAAGAAGCACTACGATTATAGAAACGACAATAGCACAAAAGAAACGTAGACACGAACAATGGATTCAAAGGACTAAATGACAATCTAGTAGGAATTTACTAGTTTGTTAATTAGTTCTAGGATCAACTAATGAAACAAAGAATCAACAATTAGAAACTAGAAAAAGCCAAATTTGATCTTAATTATTGACGTGAAGTGTATAAAGTGGTGACGTGGCGGCATGGAATTTGTCTCGGGCCCACACAACTTAGTCACAAATTTGAAATTTTTAACCTTCACACAATTTAGAATGAAAGACAATTGGTTTTCGGGGGGGGGGGGTATAAGTATTGAGTCTTTTAAGTTATTCTCAAAAAGATGATCTTGACTTGTACTAGTTCCACCAAACAAGGCTCCTTGATTTAGTGATAGTAGTTGAAAAAGTGGATGTCAAGTCTAGGAAGTGATGATTCAAGTCCTCTCACAAACAATTTTACAACTTTTATCTTCACCCCTTTTGAATCTATTTGCACTTTTTGTTGGTTATATTGTAAGACTAGGTGAAGAACAAGATGAACATACAACAACAACTTCAAGAACACCACCAACAACAACAATGTTCCACTCCAAGTCTACAACAACATCACCATTCGGCCAATCTTGCAAGTTCACAACAACAATGTCATCTTTTAAGCTCAAACTTTAGATTTAGACACTTGTAGTGTTGGTGGGGAAGAAACCAACACTTGAAACACTCTAATCAAACAAAATGACTACCAAATCTAGACACACAAACACCAATCTTGTCCAAGACAACAACACAACACAAATTTCTCGACCAAGAACAAGATGGACAGATTTCTCTCTCTTTTTTTTGGAATTTTCAGATTTCAACAATTTATTTATTTCTTTAGCAAGAAAGACCAAGATTGGTATTGTAAGAACAAAACCAAATATGGCTCTGATACCAAATAATACAAGATCAAACACAAACAAGGAAATCAAGAGATCCACAAGACAATAACACTAGAAAATCAAAGGCCCCACTCGGCTTTTCTATGTTTTCATGACAACAACCACAATATTCAACAAGATAAATAGAGAACACAAGATTATAATGACTATAGTGAATCGAAAAATCCCCACACGGATTCACTATATCAACACATAAACAACAAGATTACAAGAACAAGAAAGTCACGGGTACATTAACAACAAAAAAGGAACCAACAGATACATCAAGATACAAGATAAATAGTTAGACCAAATGAAGGGACAATCATAAGAACCCAAGAATTGTTACACTCTTGTACCCTTAACACTACCCACGACACAAACCTAACTCTACGTTGACACAATAGGGCCTTTACCTCCTCTAAAAACCAATGTTTCAAGCCAATATGCAAACACAATTGAATCTTCACTAGTCTAGCCCTAGTTTCGGTTGGGGCTTCTAAAGAGAGAGGCTAAAATGTTACAATGTTTCAAGTCTTTACAATGATCAACCAAGTCTCAAAAACCCTAAGTTGGTCTATTTATATTACAACACAAAATAAGACATAAATGACAAAAGTGCCCTTTTAATTAAAATGCTCCAATGGGCTGCCCATGGAGTGCATACATAGGGTGGTTTTGGACTTCATTAACACTTAAGTTGGGTCCTTCTCTCGGTTGTCTTTGACATGCTCAAAATCTGTCCTTCTACGAAGTCGTACTCGTATCAAGCAGCAACCCTAGCAGAACCTCTGACAGCAACCACGACGGCAACTCCAAAAGAATCCAAAAAACAAATTGCTTCAAAATGCCTTAATTTTTTTTTTGGGGTTTATTGAAAAATTCATTTTTTCAAAAATCATAATCCATAATCCTAAGAAAATGGGGATGGAGAAAGAACTCAGTGTCATACCTCTTGTATGAGTAGATGTTGTACATATAGTAGATGTTGCATCCTCTAGGTGTAGATGGGGTTCGTCTAGCATCTGTTTACTAATTCTTCAATAAATTAATCACTGAAAAATCTTTTCTTTATGGTCCTGTTTTTTAGTCTTAGTTGAATTATGTTTTACTTGGTCAATATTTTTTTATTTTCTGTTTTCTATTAGTGGGAATGTTGGTATTTATATCATGTCACCACTACTTGTTTTAGTTCCTATATTTTAGCTTAATTTTTTGAGTTGTAAGCCTATAAAAGGGATGCATATTTCTTGTTAGTCCGCAGTTGAATTAAGAAGTAAAAAGAAACGTCTTTCTTTCTCACTTTACCTACCTTTTTTTTCTAACATTTTTGGTATCCAGACTCACCTAGGAGCCAGAGAGAGGGTGAGAAAGAGAGATTGTAAAATATAGGAGAGAACCCATCATCTTTAGATAAGAAAAAAATGGCAGTGAACACAAATTCAAATTCTCAACCTCTTCCAATCTTTAAAGGGGTGAAATATCAGTTTTGGAGTCTTAAGATGAATACTCTTTTTAAGTCTCAAGAGCTATGGGACTTGGTGGAGAATGGATTTCCATACCCGAATGAAGGCCACTTATAATAGCTTCGGGAGAACCGTAGGAGGGATTTGAAGGCGTTGTTCTTGATTCAACAAGTCCTTCATGATGATATCTTTCCCAGAATTTCAGCAGCGGACACATCCAATGATGCTTGGGAAATTTCGCAGCAAGAGTATATGGGAGATAAAGAAGGTAATTGTAGTTAAATTGCAAACATTACGTCGTCATTTTGAAACTTTAAGCATGAAAAAGGGTGAATCCATGCAAGACTATATTTCTAGAGTCTCTGAAATTGTTAATCTGATGAAGTCTTATGGAGAAAAAATTACTGATGACACTGTTGTAGCAAAGGTTTTGAGGTCTTTAACTAGTATGTTTGAGCATGTGGTTTCTGCTATCAAAGAATCCAAGGACTTATCTAACTATACGTCTGATGAATTAATGGGTTCTTTGTTAGCTCATGAAGATAGGCTAAACAGGTCTTATGAGAAGGTGAAAGAAAAAGTATTCCAGGTAAAAGAGGAGTCTTCTTTCTCCAAAGAAAAATCCTCAAATTTTCCTGGTAGAGGAGAGGAAGAGGCAGATTTTGTGGATAAGGTCGAGGTTGCGGCAGAGGTAGAGGACAATTTAGTGTGTCACGTCAGCCCAAGAGTGACTTACAAAGCTGGTATTGTAAGAAGTCCGGCAACACTAAAGCATATTGTTGGACCAAACAAAGAGATGAACAGAAGCATGCCAATATCTCTGAGAAAGTTGAGGATGAAAGTAAGTTATTCATGTCTCATTTTCCGATTACTGACAATTCTGATGGTGTTTGGATTATTGATAGTGGATGCTCGAATCATATGTCTGGTACAAAGTCTTTATTTAGGGATCTTGATGAGTCGAGAAAAAGTGAAGTTCGACTTGGTGATGACAAGAAAGTACGAGTTGAAGGCAGGGGTACCATAGCTATCAAAACAACGCTGGGTAAATCTAAACAATGATTCATGCATTGTTAGTGACAAAAAATCTGGTCAAACTATTGCAATTGTGCCTATGACTCAGAACAATTTGTTTCCCATTAATGTTTCAAATATTGTTAAAAATGCATTAGTTGCTAAAGGTTTTAATGAAACTCAACTTTGACATCTTCGGTATGGTCATTTGAACATTATGGGTTGAAATTATTGACTAGAAAGAACATGGTCGTTGGTTTACCAAAAGTGGGTGATCTTGAGTTATGTGAAGGGTGCATATTCGGAAACCAAAGTAGAAAATCTTTCTCCGTAGGAAAATCTTGGAGGGTAAGTAGTTGTCTTGAGCTTGTACACGCTGACTTGTGAGGGCCGAGGAAAACTGAGTCATTAAGTGGGAGTCGGTACTTGTTTACTGATGACTATAGCCGTATGAGCTGGGCTTACTTTCTAAAGTTCAAACCTGAAGCATTTGAGAATTTCAAGAAATTCAAGGCCCTTGTGGAGAAGAAATCAGGCTACAACATAAAAGCTCTTTGCAAAGATCGTGGTGGTGAATTTTTATCTAATGATTTAAATTTATTTTGTGAAGCGAATGGAATTCACAGGGAGCTTACAACACTGTACTTGCCAGAGAAAAATGGAATCTTCAAGCGAAAAAATCGCACAACAGTTGAGATGGCCAGAAGCCTACTCAATGGAAGGGGACTTCCAGTTAATTTTTTGGGAGAAGCAGTGGTTGCAACTGTGTACCACCTGAACATCTCTCCAACAAAAAATATTTTTGATTGAACTCCATATGAAGCATGGATGGTACGGAAACCCGAGTTAGCCACTTGAAAGTCGTTGGTTGTATTGCTTATTTTTTGGTTAATATACTGTAACACCCCATACTTTCTGGCTAAAGTTTTAACCATCGTTCCTATGCGTATAGGTCCGAACCCAATGAATCTTTGTTAATAAATGTGTGATGATCAATCCTATAGTGTGTGAATACCTTTGAATATGAATTGAGGTCCCAAGAATCCCCTAACTCTAGGACGAGTTGAAAAATTATTTCATCAATTAAGTTTTAGTGGACACTCCAACTTGGGTCGAATTTCATCGGCCATAACTTCTTGTATACAACGAATTAGAAGGCCTACTATATATAGAATGAAAGGTATTCAAAGTATCTTTCCAATGTTACCAATCTCTCCTAAATCCAATACCCGAGCTAAAAGTTATGACTTTGCAAAGTGGAGTATTTTCCATCCAATCTGGTTTGATCTGCTTTGCATCTGCTCTAGCAGATTGGGAGCAGTTCAGGGGTAGAATACACTGGTTTACTCTACTTTACATCTGCTTTAGAAGATGGAGAGTAGATTGGGTGCATTTTAGGGGCAGAACACACTGGTTTAATCTGCCTTGCATTTGTTTCAACAGATGGGGAGGGGGGCGCAGACGGGGCGTAGTTTGGCCACAGATCAGGGAGGTTCTCTTAACCGACATAAACCATGCGATCTACATGGAGTCCAATGTCTTTTCCTCCTAAGGAAGAAACCTCACATTGGGGAGAGGCATCATACTCTTGCCAGAGATTATAACCTTAACTCAGTGATCACTTATCTTGCCCTCGGGCCCATAAATTTCAATCCTATGGTGGCACGTAGTTCTGGGGTATGAAACCGTAGTAACATACCCAACTCGGTGCTAAATACTACTCACTTTAATTAGCTACGCTAATCTCATAAAAATCCACTTTAAAATAATCTCATGGTTCATGAAGAACCCAACTATAAAATCTGTAATACAATTTAGTAAAGTGGATTTCAAAGCTACTATGACCATTAAGGTCAAAGCTTTCTCAATAATCTCATAATACTCAAATCATGGGGGCTTATAGCACAAAAGTTCATAAAAACTGAAATCTTAAGTAGTGTTCAATGACCCATAATTCAATCTCAAGTTACGACTCATCAAAATGCACACTAGACATCATATGGATTCATAAATCATATAGAAATCTGAAATTTACAGCAATTTGCCTTAAAATCTCAACATACTCATGTACTTCAATTTCTAGAGAATTGAAACTATTAAATTTGCAAGGAGTAACAATATAGGGTATAAACCCAGCTTCAATTTCTTAAGAAAACATGTAAAATCATGCTATTTGACTTTCAATTCATGGGAAACATCAAGATCTTGTATCCAATAACAATGGGTGAAAAACCCTAATTCAATTTCATATAAAATCTCATAAATTGCAGAAAACTTGTAGTTTAAAATAAGCCTTTGGGTACAAGGGTGAAAGGATTACCCTTGTTCAAAACCCCATATACCTTAGATTTTAAAATTGGATTAACAAACTTGTTTGAGACTCTTCTTCTTTCTCTTGATAGAGGGTTCTTGTATCCCTTGACTTGGGGAACTTGAATCTCAACTCAATTCGTAGAATCTATGGTGAGTTCTTGAATTTCTTGAAGAAGGAATTTGGATTTCTTCTTGAGGAAGAAACCCTAGCTCTTTGATGCTTGGATGAAGAATGAAGCAATTTGCTTAGTTTTTGGATATATCAGGGTGTTAATAAGGGTGGAAAAAGATCAAAAAGCCCTTTTTAAAAAAAATTTAAAATTACTGATCGAGATGTGCGATGGTCTGTCGGTGGCCCGACGGTCCGTCGGTCCTGACTGTCGCACCTGGGCTAGAATCTTACTTTTTGTCTCAACTGTGATGGTCCGTCGCTAGTCCGATGGTCCATCGGCCCTCACCTTCACACCTGGGAAGTGATTCGGTCTTCTACCTCATTGCGACGGTATGGGCAACGGTCCGTCGCTAGCCCAACGGTCCGTCGACGAATTTCATCGCAGCTGGGTGATTCAGACTACCTTCTGTAATTTGGCCATATCTTCTTACTTCAACATCAGATTTTGATGAAATGGGTATCGTTGGAAAGATAATTCAATTCCCCACACGGTAGAAAGTAATTTTTTTAAAAAAACAACAATATTTAAACACTAATCATTTGGGAAGTCACTTCACAATCTTTTAGGGACGGAATTACACTTCACTTGACACGCTCTAAGGCTCAGAATACGAGGGAATTTTGCGGGGTCTTACAATATCTCCTCCTTGGAAACATTCGTCCTTGAATGTCTCTATTTAGACTACGAACACAAGAAAAACTGAGTGCACATAGCTGAAGCAATTTACTAAACGGGCTCAAAATCTTTCTAAACTCTCGAATACTTTGAAAATTGAAAGAACTCATGTAAGAATAGATACATAGCTGAACTTTGGATTAAAAGGGCTGAATTAAGGAAGAATAATACCTTCAGCTTGATCTGAACTCGCGGAGAAGAGGTGCGGGTACTTGGATCGCATATCTGCTTCAGTCTCCCAAGTAGCGCCCTTAACTAACTGACTCCGCCATAAAACTTTGACCAAGGGAACCTCTTTGTTCCTCAGTCTACGGATCTGAAAATCTAGATTCTCAATAGGAATCTCATCGAATGAAAGACTGCTCTAATATCAACACTCTCTGAAGGATCTACTACAACGGAATCACCAATATTCTTTTTAAGCATGGAGACATGAAAAATAGGATGAACGGATGACAACGCTGCAGGCAACTCAACTTCATAGGCTACTTTACCAATATGGCTCAATACTCTATACGGGCCAACATAACGGGGACTAAGCTTCGCCTTTTTACCAAACCTCTTCACCCCTTTCATGGGTGAATCATTAACCAAATCACCCACCTCAAACTCAAGATCCCTTCTCCTCACATCGGCATATGACTTTTGATGACTCTGAGATGTCTTCAACCTTTCTCTAATCAACTTAACTTTCTCCAGAGCCTCAAACACTGCATCACGTCCAATCACAGTAGCCTCACCCACTTCAAACCAACCTATGAGTGATCTACATCTTCTACCATACAAAGCCTCAAATGGTGCCATCTCGATGCTAGCATGGTAACTATTATTATAAGAAAACTCTATCAATGGAAAATGATCATCCCCACTACCTTTGAAATCAAGTGCACAATACCTCAACATATCCACCAAAGTCTGGATGGTCCTCTCATCTTGAACATCTGTCTGCGGATGAAAAACGGAACTCAAATGAACTTGGGTACCAAGACCCTACTGAAACGCTCTCCAAAACTGAGAAGTGAACTGAGTACCCCTATCCAAAATGATAGACAAGGGAACTCCATGCAACTTGACTAATTCCTGGATATACAATCTAGCATAATGCTCATCTGTATAAGATGTATGCACAGGCAAAAAGTGTGTGGACTTAGTCATCCTATCTATAACAACCCAAATAGAATCATGATGACGACGCGAAAGAGGTAAACCAATCATGAAATCCATATTCACCTCTTCCCACTTCCAAGTGGGTATACCAAACTCTTGCATCACACCACTAGGTATTTGGTGCTCTACCTTAACCTGTTGGAATGTTGTACACTTTGCTACAAACTCAGCTATATCCTTCTTCATACCACTCCACCAATAGATTTCCCGCAAGTCGCGGTACATCTTGGTAGCGTCGGGATGAATAGAATACCGCACGCTATGCACTTCATCCATAATACTCTGCCTCAGATCATCTACACACGAAACACACAATCTACCTTACAATATCAACACGCCATCTTCCCCTTGGGAGAAAACCTCTACCTTTTGGTCCTTAACTGACTCCTTCAGTCTGATCAAACCAGGATCCCTGTCTGGCTTCTCCTTCACTTCTGAGACTAAAGAAAATTCGAAACTACTCAGCACTAACATACTCCCCTCAGCTGAATCAAGCAACCTAACACCCAATCTATCCAGTCGATGCATATCACGAGCAAACTCTTTCTTACCTTCCTGTAGATGTGCAACACTACAAATGGACAACCTGCTAAGGGCATCTGCCACTATATTGTCCTTGCTCTAGTGATACAAAACACTCATATCATAGTATTTTAACAACACTAGCCACCTCCTCTGCCTAAGATTCAAATCTCTATGAGTAAACACATACTATAGGCTCTTATGATCAGTAAACACACCAACATGAACACCAAACAAATAGTGTCTCCATATTTTCAAAGCAAAGACCACAATAGTTAATTTAAGATCATGGGTTGGGCAGCTCTTTTCATACGACTTCAACTGTCTAGAGGCATAGGCTATAACCTTACCTTCTTGAATCAACACACAACCCAACCCAACTCTAGAGGCATCACAATACACCACCAAACCATCTGTACCATCAGACAAAGTCAACACAGGGGCTGAAGTAAGTCGAGTCATCAACTCCTGAAAACTCTTCTCACAAGAATCTGACCACTGGAACTTAACTTTCTTTTGGATCAACCGGGTCACGAGGGATGCAATAGAAGAGAAAACTTTAACAAAATGACGGTAGTAGCAAGCTAGACCCAAGAAATTCCTAATGTCAGACGGAGAGATAGGTCTAAGCCAATTTCTTACAGCTTCTGTCTTTTGAGGATCAACTCTAATGTCTTCGGCTGAAATTATATAACCTAGAAAGGCTACTGATCTAAGCCAAAATTCACACTTGTTGAATTTGGCGAACAATTGGTGATCTCTAAGAGTTTACAAGATAATTTTAAGATGATTTGTATAGTCATTCTCAGTACGGGAGTAAACAATAATATCATCTATGAAAACAATGAAAAAAATATCAAGATATTGATTGAACACTCTATTCATAAGGTCCATAAAGGCTGCTGGGGTATTGGTTAGCCCGAAAGATATGACTAAAAACTCAAAGTGACCATAGAGGGTTCGGAAGGCTGTCTTCGAAATATCACATCCCCTCACCTTAAGTTGTTGATAGCCGGATCTAAGGTCTATCTTGGAGAAATAACTTGCACCTTGCAACTGATCAAACAGGTCATCAATTCTCGAAAGAGGATATTTATATTTGACTGTGACCTTATTAAGCTGACGATAGTCAATACACATATACAATGAACCATCTTTCTTTCGCACGAATAGAACAGGTGCGCCCCAAGGAGAGACACTGGACCTTATAAAACCTTTATTTAAAAGATCTTTGAGTTACTCTTTCATCTCCTTAAGCTCTGCAGGTGCCATACGATATGACAGAATAGAAATAGGCTGAGTGTTGGGAAGAAGGTCAATCCTGAATTCTATCTCTCTATCGGGAGGTAACCCTGGGATATCTTCTGGAGAAACATCATTAACAATGTCGACCGACTAAGTAGTTGGAGCCTCGAACTTAGTGTCTTTAACTCTAACTAGGTGATAGATGCAACCTTTGTATATTAGATTTTTGGCTTTGAGATAGGAGATAAAATGACTCTTAAGAGATACTGAACTCCCGGACCACTCAAAAACTAGTTCATCAAGAAACTGAAACTTGACCACACGGGTACAATAGTCTATAGATGCATAACAAAAATGAAGCCAATACATACCCAGAATAAGGTCAAAATCCACCATGTCTAACTCTATCAAATTAGCAAGTATGACTCTATGAAGAACAGTAACAGGACAATCTTTATATACTTTCTTGGCAAGAACTGACTCCCCTACTGGAGTAGAAACTAGGAAAGACTCAGGAATCTTCTTGGGACTCATTTCAAAATTTATAGCTATAAGTGGGGTCACATAAAAGAAACTTTACCCGGGGTCCAACAACACATAAACATCAAAGAAAAAGACACGAAGCATTCCAGTAACTAGATCAGGAGAATCCTCCTACTTCTGACGGGATGGTAAGGCATAGAATCTGTTCTGGCGCTGACTGCCAGCAGTGCTAGATGAAGCACCCTGAGCAGGAGCAGGACGTGCTACAGGAGCTAGTGCACTAGTAGTCTATTCCTGAGGTCAGGAATCTCTGTTCCACTGCCTAGCTTGCGAACAATCTCTAAGTCTATGGCCTAACTTGCCACAACCAAAACAACCCCTCTGGTCTTCTAAACACTCACCGGTATGGTATTTACCACAATTAGCACAAGGAGGATAGCGGGGTCTATTACTTACACTGTTCTGTGACCTATACATAGAGGAACTATTCCCTTTTTCCTACCTAGGTGATGGCATAGAAGAATGACTCTGGAACTGTGGGTCATTCCCTCCATGGTACCTAGCCTGACTATACTCATGCTGCTTTGATCTAGCCCTCTTGTTACCCCTCACTCTATCTCTTTCCCTTATCTTATCTACCTCTATCTGTTGTGCATGTCTCATCAACCTAGACAGATCCATATCTCTATTCAGAATCACAGTCCTACACTCTTTCAGTACCAAACCAGAAATACCTATCACAAACTTGCTCATACTAGCTCAGGTGTTTGATATCAAATTAGGAGCATACTTGGCTAACCGGTTGAACTTCAAGTAGAACTACTTAATAGTCATAGAGCCCTGCCTTAAGTTCATAAACTCCTCAATCTTCGCTTCCTTCAACTCTAGCGGAAAGAACTTGTCCAAGAATCCATCTTGGAACACCTGCCAAGTCATAGGAGCAGCATCCTCACCTCTACCCTTCTTCTATGATACAACCCAGCCATAAGAAAGGTCTTTCAACCTGTAAGATGCCAACTCAACACTTTCTTCTTCAGAAACATGCATCACCTGTGTGATCTTTCTCACCTCCTAAAGATATAACTATGGGTCCTCACTTGCCTTAGATCTATAAAACTATGGCGGATTCATCCTCATGAAATCATGAATCCTAGCAGCAGCTAAATCACCTCCCTGCTGATTTGGAACTATGGCCTGGTTATTGGCCTGAACATTAGCGGTGACCGCTTGGGCTAATGCCTGAAAGGCCGCCCGAAACTCAGCATGAGACACAATCTCATTCAAGGGATCAACAGGCTGGGGTTGCTCATTAGTGTTTCTGCGGGCGTTCGCTCTTCGGGGAGGCATTTTCTGAAATAGGAGAGCACGAATTATTAGATGAGAGGGACAACTGTAGGCACGATAAATTCTGAAAGCAAGAAATAAGTTTTTCCTAAAACGTCTTGTACCCTCGTGCACATATATGTGGCGCGCTACACACCGATGATCAAGACTCTACTTAACACGGCTTGTCAGACTCCCTAGGACTCCTTAAACCTTAGGCTCTGATACCAAGTTTGTAACGATCTGAAATCTCCTCCTGGGACGTCACACGGTGCTTAAGGATACAAGTAGCCCCAAGCTAACCCTTTGAGCCTGTTACTACATATAATAACTCATTTCGAGATGAAATAAACAAAAAACTTGCACTGTCATATCAAATGATAGAAAATATGAAGAAAATACTCTATCCAAATGGACATAATACTTGAAATCTCAACATACTAACAATCTAATAACTAGTCTGACAAAGCCTTTACAACTACATAAACTAGAGAGCCATTGGGATAGGTCCCTAACTGACTCAAACTGAACTGAAAGCAATAACATATCTACTAAAATACTGGAATGTCTGAAGATAGGTCCTCGAACCATGAGGACTCACTACTGTGGAGATGTAGACAAAGTCACTTGAAAATCACTGACGAGGATGGGACTGAGAACCTTAACCTACAATATAAGACAATGTAACACATAGACGTATATGTGGATCAGCACTTGGGAATGTACAGAGTATATGGGGGTGTATGCATTTACCTAAAACAATATCAATACTCTTTAATCAAATCATGCATGCAGTTAGAAATTACTCACATAACTTGAATAAGCTTACTCTCCTCTTATTCTAATTACTCGAAGACTAAAGGAAGCTTTAAACAATACTTTCAAACTCATATTCTTATCTCATGGAGAGTAAGACTTCTTAAATACTTAAGGACTTAGGACTCTTTTCGACTCAAGACTCTTGGAACTCGGAAATATATAACTTTGGTTTAAAAACTGATTATTTACTCTTACTAGTATAGAAAAGTACTTTTTTCCTAGGAAAATTTTACTTCAAGAAACTATTCTGAAAATCTTACTATTAGGAAAAAAAATACTCAAAAGTTGTTTATTTACTTTTTTCTAGCAGGGAGGTTCTCTTAATCGACATAAACCATGTGAGCTACATGGAATCTAACGTCTTGTCCTCCTAAGGAAGAAATCTCACGTTGGGGAGAGGCGTCATACTATTGCCAGGGAGTATAATCTCAACTCAGTGATCACTTATCTCGGCCTCGGGCCCATAAATCTCAATCCTACGATGACATGTAGTTTTGGGTTTGAAGCCGTAGTAACTTACCCAACTCGGTGCTAAATACTACTCCATTTAGTTAGCTATGCTCATCTCATGGAAATCCACTTTAAAATAATCTCATGGTTCATGAAGAACCCAACTATAAAATATGTTATCTCATTTAGTAAAGTGAATTTCAAAGCTACTATGACCATTAAGGTCAAAGATTTTACAATAATCTCAGAATACTCAAATCATGAGTGCTTATAGCACAAACGTTCATAAAAACTGAAATATTAAGTAGGGCTCAATGACCCATAATTCAATCTCAAGTTAAGACTCATCAAAATGCATACTAGACATCATATGGATTCATAAATCATATAGAAATCTGGAATTTACAACAATTTGCCTTAAAATCTCAACATACTCATGTACTTCAATTTCTAGAGCATTGAAACTATTAAATTCTCAAGGAGTAACAACATAGGGTATAAACCCAGCTTTAATTTCTTAAGAAAACATGTAAAATCAAGCTATTTGACTTTCAATTCATGGGAAACATCAAGATCTTGTATCCAATAACAATGGGTGAAAAACACTAATTCAATTTCATGTAAAATCTCATAAATTGCAGAAAGCTTGTAGTTTAAAATAAGCCTTCGGCCATAAGGGTGAAAGGATTACCCTTGTTCAAAACCCCACATACCTTAGATCGTGAAATTAGATGAACAAACTTGTTTGAGACTCTTCTTCTTTCTCTTGATAGAGGGTTCTTACATCCCTTGACTTGGGGAACTTGAATCTCAACTCAATTTATAGAATCTATGGTGAGTTCTTGAATTTCTTGGAGAAGGAATTTAGGTTTGTTCTTGAGGAAGAAACCCTAGCTCTTTGATTTTTGGATAAGGAATGAAGCCATCTGCTTCGTTTTGGATATATCAAAGTGTTAAAAAGGGTAAAAAGGACCAAAAAGCCTTTTTTAAAATGACTTAAAAATATTGATCGAGATGTGCGACGGTCCGTCGGTGGCCCGACAGTCCGTCGGTTCTGACCGTCGCACCTGGGCCAGAATCTTACTTTCTATCTCGAATGCGATGGTGGGGTGCAATGGTCCGTCGGTCCGTCGTCCCTCTCCGTCGCACTTGGCCAGTGAGTCGGTTTTCTGCCTCATTGCGACGGTATGGGCGACGGTCTGCCAACCACTTCTGTCGCAGCTGGGCGATTCAGACTGCCTTCTATAATTTGGACATATCTTCTCACTCCAACATAAGATTTTGATGAAACTGGTATTATTGGAAATATAATTCAATTTTCCACACGATAGAAAGTCATTTTTAGGAAAATTCAACAAGATTTAAATACTAATCACTTGGGAAGTCACTTCACAATCTTTTAGGGACGGAATTATACTTCACTTGACACGCTCTAAAGCTCAGACTACGAGGGAATTTTGCAGAGTCTTACAACAAAATCACGATAGAAATCATGTATTACTTTTCCATTTTTTAGTTTCCAACACATATTCAATCCCGATATTTTTCACTTGAACTTTCAATGCTTAGTGCTTTTTCAGTTTTTATCTTGGCGTTTTATTCTTGAATTTAGTGTTGTTTCAGTTTGAGCAACGACTCTCTAGACATCATGGATCACATATTCTTTTTTAGTTTCCAATCCAGATTCAATCTCGAGCTTTGCACTAAACTTTCAAAGCTTAGTACTTTTAAGTTTTTTTATCTTGGCCGTTTTAGTATTGAATTTAGTATTTTTTTTTAGTTTGAGCAACGACATACTAGACATCATGTATCACTTTTCCTTTATTAGTGTCCAATGCATATTTAATCCCCGCGTTTTTCACGTGAACTTTCAATGCTTAGTGTTTTTCACTTTTTTATCTTGGCCATTTTAGTCTTGAATTTAGTGCTTTTTTATTTTGAGTAACGACACTCTAGACATCATGTATCACTTTTTGTTTTTTAGTTTCCACTGCATATTCCATTCCGAGATTTTTCACGTGAACTTTCAATGCTTAGTGCTTTTCAGTTTTTAATCTTGGCCGTTTTAGTCTTGAATTTAGTGTTCTTTTAGTATGAGCAACGACATGCTAGACATCATGTATCACTTTTTTTTTTTTTTTTTAGTTTCCAATGCATATTCAATCTACTTATTTTTAGATACACGTTCTATATATGGAAAAAAAGTGTATCTTGAGATACCAGTGTATCTAAAGGTACACTTGTTAGGCTATGATAGAACTTGTATATCTTAAGATACCCGTATATCTGAAGATACACTTGTCAGGCTTTGTTAGAATTTGTCTAATAATTTATTACTAGTTATAATCATAATAATACTAATAATAATGTTGGGAATGCTGCATAAAATGTAATGATTATAAAATATATTGCTTAAAGAATTATTAATAATGAAATAACAATAATAATAATAATAATAATAATAATGATAATGATGACGATGATGATGACGACGACGACGACGACGATGACGACGACGACGATGATGAAATAACAACAACAACAACGACTATATTAATAATTATGTTGGCAACAGGAAAACAACAACAACGACGATATTAATAGTAATATGAATAATAACATCGGCAACGGAAAAATAAAACTAATCTTCAATGCTTTCAGGGATGTCATTAAAGATATCATATTCATCCAATTTTTTTTTTTTGTCCTTTGTTTCGTCTTCAGCTTCATTCTTATGCAATATGACAGGAGATGTTTGCTTGACCATGCTTTCAAATAGCGAGACATCAAAGAAAGAATGGAATGAACTTAAAGAAAAGGGGAAAGCGGTCCTTGTTAAAAATCTTAGAGTTGTGGAGCTTGAACACAAGGCTAAAATCCTTCACGAGAACCTCACAAAGCATAGAATTACTCAAGAGCTACAATTGTTGTAGAACCTCATTAATGATGCAAATGAGAAAGGATTGAGATATCAAGTTTTCCCGCATTTGGAGCTTGAGCCTCTGTCTAAGGACGAGAATGATGTCAATCAGATGCACCAATGCTTAGACGGGACAACCCCCACAAAGAAACATATTCTTTGAGTGATTCTTGAAGAAGTAGAGCTTGAACCTTTGGCTGAAGATGAGGACTCGTAGGTTTCTTCAGACAATAGAGTTTTCATTGATGGAGAACCTCAAAAGAAATGGCTTTAAAAGAAATGATGTACACAACAGAAAACAAAGAAGCAAAGAAGAGTCAATTCATAGAATAAAATATTTTGTGTACGTCTACCACGTTTTTTTCGAAATATGCTTTTAACTGAACATCAAAACGGATGCTTCTCTTTTTAAAAGGATGAAAAAGGCTATGCTTTATTACTTATTTACATATTGTCATCCAGATAAAAAGAGAAGCATCCTTTTTGATGTTTCAGTTAGAAAGTTGTTTTGAAAAAAAAAAGTGATAGACATACACAATTTTTTTTCTTTGAATTGACTCTTCTTTGCTTCTTCTTTTTTTCTGTTGTGTACATCTTTTTGTGTTCAGCTTTTTCTTCTGAGATTCTCCATTACTGAAATCTCTATTGTCCGAAGAAACCTGCTCATCCTCATCTTCAGCCAAAGGTTCAAGCTCTACTTCTTCGAGAATCATTCCAAGAATATTCTTCTTTGTAGGTTTTGTCTCGTCTAAACATTGTTGTATCTGATTGACATCATTCTCGTCCTTAGACAGAGGCTCAAGTTCTAGATGTAGGAAAACTTGATGTCTCCGCCCTTTCTCATTTGCATTATTATTGAGGTTCTTCTACAATTGCAGATCTCGAGAAATCCTATGCTTTATGATGTCTTCATGAAGGATTTTTAGCCTTCTGTTCAAGCTCCACAACTGTAAGCTTTTTAGCAAGGTCGGCTTTCACCATTTTTTTAAGCTTATCGCATTCTTCCTTTGATATTCACCTTCTGAAAACTTGGACAAGCAAACATCTCCGGCCATATTTGTTACTTAAAAAACTCATGATCCCTGTAATTAATAATAATAAATCATTATATTCTTCTCCTTATTAATTTATGGCTCGTAGAAAATATAATTTTCCAAGTAAAAGTAAATTTCAAAAGAAGAATATAATTTAATGGAGAAGATTATAATGTACTAACGGGTTATTTGTTAAGGAGATGAGATATTCAAAGTTATTCTATCATAGAAATAAAACTTATCCCATTATTATAGTACAAATCGATTGGATAAATATTTTCAAAATTAACTAATGCCCCTAACCAAAGGCTAGATAAGATAATTTTTTATTTTCGAATGGAATTAGTATTTTTTATCCATCCCACCAAATGACTACTAGGATTCATGAAGAGCAGTAGGTACATGTATGTGCTCAAGATTAGAGTAAACAATCTTGTTTATTTTGGAAGGATCATAAGGCAAATAAATAAAGAACATGAGACATTGTAAATTTATTTCTAGTAAGAAGTTAAGACCTTGTTGAGAATTAAGGAATACACAAAATTAATATTGTTATTTTTATCTTTATTATAAATTGTTAGATTTTTTCGGGTCATGGGTCACCTATGTGTACCGACCCAACCTGTTTCTAAGTCTGCAATAATTGAGATTAATGGATAGTCTCATTTCTAAAATTGGGGGGAACAATTACAATGTAACCTCCAAAACTGCTGAAGATTCCACTATATATTATGGTGCTTCTTCAACAGGAAATGATGGAAGATAAAAAGAGACAACTTGTATCAAACTTGGATGTTTATGTTTGAAGCCAGGGATTACATTAATCAACAGATTTGGTGGCAACCAAAGAGTGATCATTCTAGTGTATGGTTTGATAACTGGACACAATTGGGCACCCTATACTATTTGTCACGACCCGGACAAGAGCCTAGCTGTGACGGACATCCCGAATCATGAAGGCTCGGAACGTCCTCCTCTATCTGGTAATCATGCACAACATTCATTTAATAAAAGAAGATGCGGAAACATAATCTGTTACGGAAATATGGCCAATAAATCTGAACTCAGATCATAATGAAAAATGAAATCCAAAACGTCTGAATAATATCTGACTCAGTCTGTGAAATCTCTACTAATTCTCAAAACCATAATGTATGAAATCTTGGACAATGCCCCCAGTAGACCAAAACTGTAGAACGATAAACAACTGTAAGACATTAGGCCTTCTGGAATATAGAAGGCTCACCACTACACAATCTCCTCTGCGGTTCAAATTATCTATTGCTTATCTGGACCCCTAGACTGTGCCTCAGATCCTGAGAATTTGGAGGGGGAGGGGGTCAGTACAGATGTACTGGTACGCAGAGAAAATCCAAAATAATCATTTCTAATCAACATAAATGAGAGAAGTTTAAAACAGTTCATAAATATGTCATATAGTAAGAAATCACATGGGCAATTTGGAAGACTCTGTGAAAACATCTGAAATCTGTGACACTCTAGTATTACTTCTGCGCTCGGTGGTATACCCTACAATTCTGAAAATTCCATGGGCTATATGGAAACTGCCATTAACTTGGCAGCCAAGCCCCCAACCCAAGTGTGCCGCAAGGGTCGGAGTCTCTGAATCTACTACGCCACACGGCCGTCGCCAGCGTACAATAATAATCTACCTGTATCAGGAAATACGGTTTCAGGCTAAGAGTTGCTTAAACTCGCGCCTTCTTCAGGTAACCACCTAACCCTCTTTAAGACCCTTTTTGAAACTCTATCAAAACATGTATTCTCTGAAAACATACTCTGAAAAACATACTCTGAAAAGATACTCTGTCATGTCATAAATACATATGGTATTGTCATACCATTGACTTGCAAGTCACATCTCTAAGCCATTATTAGTCTATCATACATCTCTGTATTCAAAACACAAGTTTTGAGACCAGCATTTCAATAATTCAATTCAATGAATCTTTTTCGCAATCCTCATGTAAACACATGCAATTCTTTTTCATACACACAAGAACATATTGATATCAAGAAACACCGTCTCAACAATTCCGAATCATGTCAAAATGCCAGGATATTGCAAAAACATCTTTTTAATCACTAAACCATAATCTTTAATTCAATACAAGAGAGGGAGTTCATAATTTATGCTCTCAACAATCTTAAATCTCAAATTCATACATATACATCTATATGTAAATCAATTTAATGGAAAAAACCACAAGGCCAAAGCAATAGTAGCATTGAAACTTTCGAAATGCACGATCAATAATATAGTTTTCAAACCCCCATAAAATACATGCATCAAAACCTTTAAATCATGCTTTAAGAATTTCAAGCCCATGTAGTTTTTAGGATAAACCCCGCGTACCTCTATTTCAGAAAGTAATGGATGATTCTTGAAGCTTGCGGATTGGGGATTCAGAATCTCTAATTATCTTCTAAAACCCACGGCTGAACCTTGAGTTATTTGGGGTTCTTGTTTGAAACCCTAGAGAGTGTTCTTGATGATTTTTGGTGAATGTATGAGGAATATACTCAATTGGGGGTTGAAATCTCGTGTTTGGACTGATAAGGGTGTGGGAAAATACCCAATATACCCTTAATGAGACCGGTGTTAAAAATATAACTGGGAGCCTAATTTCATAGGCCACCGTGACGCGACACTATCGCGGTGGATCACTGGAAATTGACAAATGGGAATTCGGCCTACGCTGCGACGCGCCACCATCGCAGAGTCTCACTGAAAATTGACCATCGTCATTTACACCCTCTCCGTGATGCACCAAGGATAGGAATGACAATGTTTTATGACTAGGACTTAAATTGACCATAACTCCCTCGCTGAGTGTCTGTTTTTGACGCATCTTATGTCGACGAAAAACTTATTCGATCATATACGTAATGAAAAGTTGAAATCGAAGGAATTCCACAGGGAAAATAAGTATAAATCATTCTAGAAGAAAATTCTTGATACTTCAGGGACAAAATTTAGCTAAGAAAAACTTCGGGGCTTTACAATATCCCCCTTGGGAACATTCGTCCCCGAATGTTTATGCGGGATACAGACAAGCATAATTTTCAAGCATGCAAAGGTATATAAAGATTAAGGCAAGGATTGTACCTTCCATTTCTCCATCCACTGGATCAAAAAAGGTTTGGGTATCTAGCTCTCATGTCAACTTCTGATTCCCACGTTGCTTCTTTGAATTTCTGATTTCTCCACAACACTTTAACGGAGGCTATCTCTTTGTTCCTCAATCTTCTAACTTGGCGATCCAAAATTTCTACAGGCTCTTCTTCATAGGATAAGGAGTCTGTCACTTTGGTTTCTTCGATAGGCAACACTAAAGAATGGTTTCCAATACACTTCTTCAACATAGATATATGAAATACCGGATTAACAGAACCCAAACTAGATGGATATTCTAACTCATACGCAACTTCACCTATCTTTTTTGCAATCTGATATCATCCTATATAGAGAGGACTCAGCTTACCTTTCTTCCCGAATTGCATGACTCCCTTCATGGGAGAGACCTTGAGAAACACCCAATCTCCAACCTCAAACTCTAGATCTCTTCTCCTAACATCGGCGTAGGACTTCTGATGACTCTGAGCTGTCTTAAGTCATTCTCTAATGACTTTCACATCTCTTATTTCCCGATGAACAAGATCATGCCCAAATATCTGCTTCTCACCTACTTCATATCATCCTATCGGGGACCTACATCTTCTCCCATACAATGCCTCAAAAGGTGCCATCTTAATATTGTAATGGAAACTATTATTATATGCGAACTCTATCAATGGTAAGTGCTCTACCCAACTACCTTTAAAATCAATCACGCAGACCCTCAACATATCCTCAAGGTTATGGATGGTGCACTCGGCTTGCCCATCTGCCTGAGGGTGGAAAACCGTACTCAAATTCACTTGGGTACCTAAACCCTTTTGAAACAATCTCCAAAACTGTGAAGAAAACTATGTACCTCAATCAGATATGATGGACACAGGTGCCCCATGCAAACGAACTATTTCTGGAATGAACAGCTTGGCATAATCCTCCCCCGAATAATTTGTCCTAATAGGTAGAAAATGAGCTGACTTGGTCAGCCTATCTACAATCACCCAAATGGAATCATACTGGTTTCGAGACCTCAGAAGTCCTATAATAAAGTCCATATTAATCATTTCCCACTTCCACAGAGGCAAAGCTATCTCTTGAGAAGAACCACCTTGCCTCAAATGTTCCACCTTAACTTGTTGACAATTCAAACACTTGGCAACATAATTGTCCATCTAACAATTCATATTATTCCACCAATAAATGGTTTTCAAATCCTAATACATCTTAGTAGAGCCAGGGTGAACAACATACCTCAACGTGTGAGCTTCATCAAGGATTCTCTTCCTCAGACCATCTACGTCTGGCACACACAACCTACCCTGGTATCTCAAAATACCATCACCACTAATTTCAAAGGAAAATACCTTTTGTTGACCCACATCTTTCTTGATCTGTATCAAGGTGAGATCTTCAACCTGCTTCTCTTTGACTTCTGTACAAAGGGAAGATTTAGCCATCTCAAGAACAACCACTCCTCTATCCTAGGAATCCAAGAGTCTCACTTCTAGATTTGCAAGTCGGTGAATATCCTTAACCATCTCCCTCTTTTCTTTCCCCACATGAGAAAGAATGCCCATAGATAACCTGCTAAGGGCATCGGCTACCACATTCGCTTTGCCCGAATGATAGTGCAGGCTCATGTCATAGTCTTTTAAAAGTTCCAACCACCGCTTCTTCCTGAGATTCAATTCTTTCTGTGAGAAAACATACTGTAAACTCTTATGGTCAGTAAATATATCAACATATACCCCGTACAAATAGTGCCTCCAGATCTTAAGTGCAAAAACCACAACTGCTAACTCCAAGTCATGAGTAAGGTAGTTTCGCTCATGCACCTTCAATTGCCTAGATTCATAAGCCACTACCTTACCGTGCTTCATAATAACACACCCAAGTCCCACTCAGGACGTATCACAGTATACAACAAAACCTTTTGTACCCTCCGGAAGAGTCAAAACAGGAGTAGTAGTCAACTTGTCTTTCAACTTCTCAAAACTATTCTCACAAGAGTCAGACCACAAAAACTTTACCTTTTTCTGAGTCAACTTAGTAAGTGGTGCAGCTGTGGAAGAAAAATTCTCTACGAATCTTAGGTAATACCCTGCCAAACCCAAGAAGCTCCCAATGTAGGTTGGAATCGTGGGTCTGGGCCATTTTCTCACTTCCTCAATCTTTTGGAGATCAACCTTAATCCCCTCACTAGACACAATATGTCCCAAGAACGCAATAACATTTAGCCAGAATTCACACTTAGAAAATTTTGCATACAACTTATCTTCTTTAAGAGTCTAAAGGATGATTCAGAGGTGATTCACATAGTCCTCCTCGCTCTTATAATATACCAAAATGTCATCAATGAATCCAATGATAAATAGATCCAAAAACTGATGGAAAACCCTATTCATTAGATCCATGAAAGTTGCAGGGGCATTAGTCTACCCGAAGGACATGACTAAGAATTCATAATGGCCGTATCTGGTCCGGAAAGCTGTCTTGGGAATATATGACTCTCTAACTTTCAACTGGTGATATCCTGAACGAAGATCTATCTTTGAAAAACATTTAGCACCCTAAAGTTGGTCAAAAAGATCATCAATTCTAGGAAGGGGATATTTATTTTTAATCGTGATCTTATTCAACTGGCGGTAATCTATGTACATACGAAGGGAACCGTCCTTCTTTCGCAAGAAAAGTATAGGTGCACCCCAGGGAGACACACTGGGGCTGATAAAACCTTTATCTAGAAGATATGCTAGCTATTCTTTCAACTCTTTTAGCTCTGCAGGAACCATCCTATATGGCGGAATAGAAATAGGACGGGTATCTGGCAATAATTCAATACCAAAATCTATCTCCCTATCAGGTGGTATTCTTGGGAGATCATTTGGAAATACTTTTGGGAATTCATTCACTATGGGGACAAACTGAAGATGAAGACTTTCGTCACTAGTATCTTTAACCCAAATATGATGATACAAGCAACCTTTGGAAATAAGTTTACGGGCCCTGAGATAAGATATGAAGTGACCTCTAGGTACTAAAGAGTGCCCCTCCCATTCTATCACAGACTCATTCAGAAAAGAAAAGGTGACTCTTCGGGTCCGACAATTCAAGGTGGCATAGCACGAATGGAGCCAGTCCATCCCTAAGATGACATCAAAATCAACCATATCAAGTTCTATGAGATCTGCCTTAGTATCCAGACTGAAAATAGACACAACACAATTTCTATACACCCTCCTAGAGACAACAGAATCTCCCACCGGGGAAGAAACCAAAAAAGGTTCAGCAATCACATCGGGCTAAAACCCAAAACCAACAACCACATATGGGGTCACATAAAACAAGGTAGACCCAGGATCAAGTAATACATACACATCACGAGAAAAGATTTGCAATGTATCGGTGACTACATATGGTGAGGCCTTTGCCTCCTGGAGGTTGGTCAAAGCATACAACTGGTTTCGACCATTTCCAGTGGCTGAAGTGGCACCCTTCTGAAGTGGTGGTGCAGATGAATTTGCCTGCGAATTGGCTTCTCCATCATTACTCTTTCCTGCTGGACAGTCTCTCTGGATATGGCCTGGCTAGCCGCATAAATAACACACCAAATCTCCAAACTGACATCTCCCTGGATGATTCCTCCTATATCTCTCACAGCGCGGATAGGACCGAGAGGTCTGAGTTGCACTTCCTTGCGAATGCATACCCTGCATCCTCGGCCTCTGACTAGACTAAAAATTCTGGGTGCGTCGCTCAGCTGCGGGTTCGGACACTGGAGCACTAGCCGCCGACTGTGCATTACCCCAATTCTTTTTCTTTTGCCATTTTCCGCCCCAAATACCGCTCTGCTACTGACTGTGACCCTGGTCTGTCGCTATGGCTCTCTTTTCCTACCTATCCTTTTCCCTAGATTTTTCTATCTTCTTCTTCTTCTTCTCCTCAACTTGGTGCATGTGGATTGACAGTCTAGCGAAGTCCATATCACCTTTTAGCATAGCTCCGTGACACTCAAGCACCAAATCATCTGAAAGGCCGGAAGTAAACTTCCTCATTTGGGCCCTCATACTACTCGTCATCTCAGGAGCATAACGGGCTAGCTGATTAAACATTAAAGTATTCTCCTGAACGCTCATCTTACACTGCTTAAGGTTCATAAACTCCTCTGCTTTATCTTACCTCTGCTCCAGAGGAAAGAATCGATCAAGAAAGGCTTCCACAAACTCGTCCCAAACTGGAGGATCAGCACTGTCACCCTTCACATCTTCCCACTCGTTGTACCATTAGTTTTCTACATCCTTTAGCTAGTATGCTGCTAGCTCAACACCTTCCACCTGATCAACATGCATTACTTTGAAAATATTCTCCATTTCGTCTATAAACTCCTGCGAGTCCTCTTCTAACTTCGCGCCAGAGAACATGGGTGGGTTCATTCTCATGAACTGTCCCACTCTAGTAACTTTAGAAGTAACAGACGCAGACCCAGTATCCTCCAACCTCCGAGTCTGTGCGGCTACCAGTTGTGCAAGCATGTGAATGGACTGTTTGAATTTAGCATTAGACATCTCTCTTTCACGAGGCTGGGTGCAATTGACCCCCATCCGGGGAGCTCTGGGAGGACTGGTCGGGACTGGAGGTATTCCCAGAGTGGGAACAGGTTCTGGGGTAAGAGCTCGGTTATGGGTCTGCATCCCATGGATGGGACGGACTTCATCATCCTGAGCATTAATGTTGGTGCGACGACGAGGCATAGCTGGTTTTTTAAAAAGCAAGAGATCATTGATTAGGGGACATATTAGACTCTAAAGTATGAACTAATTCACAAAGAAGAGAAACATTCCTGAACGCCTAGTAGCCTCTTGCTTATAAGTGTGGCGCGCTACACACCCATAAAAAAGACTCTACCCGATGTGATTTCGCCGACACCCTAGGACCATGAACCGTGCTTTGATACCAAGTTTGTCATGACCCAAACCAGGGCCTGGCCGTGACGGACATCCCGAACCATGAAGGCCCGAAATGTCCTTCTATCTGGTAATCATGCACAATATTCATATAATAAAAGAAGATGTGGAAACATAATCTATTATGGAAACATGGTCATTAAATCTGAACTCAGATCATAATGAAAACTGAAATCCAAAACATCTGAATAATATCTGACTCAGTCTGCGAAGTCTCTACTAAATCTCAAAACCATACTGTCTGAAATCTGGGACAAGGCCCCCAGTAGATCAAAACTATAGAATGATAAACAACTGTAAGACATTAGGCCTTCTAGAATATAGAAGGCTCACCACTGTATAATCTCCTCTGCTGTTATTTAGACCCCTAGACTGTGCCTCAGATCCTGAGAGGTTGGAGGGGGAGGGTGTCAATACAGATGTACTGGTACGCAGAGCAAATCCAAAATAATCATTTATAATCAACATATATGAGAGCAGTTTAAAATAGTTCATAAATATGTCATATAGTAATAAATCACATGGGCAATTTAGAAGACTCTGTGAAAACATCTGAAATCTGTGACAATCTAGTATTGCTTCTGCGCTTGGTGGTATACCCTACAATTCTGAAAATTCCATGGGCTGTATGGAAACTGCCATTAACTCGGCAACCAAGCCCCCAACTCAAGTGTGCCGCAAGGGTCGGAGTCTCTGAATCTACTACGCCACACGACCGTCGCCAGCGTACAACAATAATCTACCCGTATCGGCAAATACGGTTTCAGGCTAAGAGTTGCTTAAACTCGCGCCTTCTTCAGGTAACCACCTAACCCTCTTTAAGCCCCTTTTTAAAACTCCATCAAAACATGCATTCTCTGAAAACGTACTCTGAAAAATATACTCTGAAAACATACTCTGGCATGGTATAAATACATATGATATTGTCATACCATTGACTTGCAAGTCACATCTCTGAGCCATTATTAGTCTATCATACATCTCTGTATTCAAAACACAAATTTTGAGACCAACATTTCAATAATTCAATTCAATGAATCTTTTTCTCAATCCTTTTGTAAACACATGCAATTCTTTGTCATACACACAAGAACATATTGATATCAAGAAACACCCTCTGAACAATTCCGAATCATGTCCAAATGCCAGGATATTGCAAAAACATCTTTCAAATCACTAAACCATAATCTTTAATTCAATACAAGAGAGGGAGTTCATAATTTATGCTCTCAACAATCTTAAATCTCAAATTCATACATATACATATATATGTAAATCAATTTAAGGGCAAACACCACAAGGCCAAAGCAATAGTATCATTGAAACTTTCGAAATGCACGATCAATAATATAGTTTTCAAATCCCCATAAAATACATACATCAAAACCTTTAAATCATGGTTTAACAATTTAAAGCCCATGTAGTTTTTAGGATAAACCCCGTGTACCTCTATTTCAGAAAGTAATGGATGATTCTTGAAGCTTGTGGATTAGGGATTCCGAATCTCTAATTATCTTCTAAAACCCACGGCTGAACCTTGAGTTATTTGGGGTTCTTGTTTGAAACCCTAGAGAGTGTTCTTGATGATTTTTTGTGAATGTATGAGTAATATGCTCAATTGGGTGTTGAAATCTCGTGTTTGGACTGATAAGGGTGTGGGAAAATACCCAATATACCCTTAATGAGACCGGTGTTAAAAATGTAACTGGGCGCGACGCGCCACTATCACGGTGGCTTACTGGAAATTGACAAATGGGAATTTGGCCCAGTCCGCGACGCGCCACGATCGCGGAGTCTAACTGAAAATTGACCATCGTCATTTATACCCTCTCCGGGACGCACCAAGGATAGGAATGACGTTGTTTTACGACTAGGACTTAAATTAACCATAACCCCCTCACCGAGTGTCCGTTTTGGAAGCATCTTATGTCGACGGAAAACTTATTCGATCATCTACGTAATGAAAAGTTGAAATCTAAGGGATTTCATTGGGAAAATAATTATAAATCATTCTAGAAGCCAATGCTTGATACTTTAGGGACAAAATTTATCTAAGAAAAACTTAGGGGCGTTACACTATTATTTGCTAATTTCTCATTCTAACAATTTTGATTTTGAAGAGGTAAAAAAGTTGATAATTCAGGGACATTGGAATGAAGAGCTCATGCTACAATTACTACGAGAAGATGTATGCAAGCATGTCCAAAATGTAATTGGCGTAGTAGAGGATACAGAAGAATGGGACACACAAAGATGGATGTTGACTAGCTCTGGCAAGTTTACTGTTGGAAGTGTTTAGGAGTTGTTGAGACAAGGTAATGATGAAGAAGAAATTGCTAAGTAGATTTGGGTGAAAGGAGTTCCGTACAAAATTTCTTTCTTTCTTTGGATATTGTGGAAAAAAAGAATACCCATTGGGGCGGTTCTTGTCAAGATTAAAGTGGTGAATGAAGCTAAATGTTGCTGCTGTAATATTTCAGAAGATGAAACTTTTGAACATCTTTTTCTGACTTGTTCTACGGCAAAAAAATGGTGGAATACTTTTGCTACTATTGCTTTCTGCTGATGTGCAGGGACCATTTTTACAACTTAATGATACCATACAAAAATGGTGGAGTACAGAATGTTCATCAAAGCTTAGACCTCTCTTCAAGGCTGTCCCATCATTTATCACTTGTCAAATCTGGAAAAGGATAAATATAATTTCTCATGGAGGTAATATGTCTTTTTATGGTATGGTTATGGAGATCAACAAAAATTTATACCATCTGGCTACTGTTAGTTATCCTTGGCTGCAAAACATTCCTGATACTTGGAATCTAATGGTTCATTTTTTTACTAATATACACCCCTTATTGATTGTATGGTGGTGTACTGGAGGTTGCCTATATTACGGACTTACAAATGTAATTCAGGTGGCACAGTGAAAGGAGTTGGAGGTCCTAGTGCTGGGGCTTTTGTTATTCGAAATGATGAAGGCAATTTGATTCATGCTGAGTCTTTTGATTTGGGAAATACTTCAGTTCTAATGTCTGAAGCAGTGGCTTTGAGAAAAGGACTGGAATATTGTATACAACATCAGTACTTACCTGTACAGTTGGAGACCGACTCATTAATGTTACAAAAGGTTTTAAATGGAATTTTGGAGGTTCCTTGGAGCATTCTGGTTGGAGGTGAAAAGGATTAATGGTCTGAGAATGAATGTTGATGCAAGAGTGGAGTACATCTTTAGGGAAGGCAACACTCTTGAAGACTATTTAGCTCACCAGTTTTTTCTTTTTGCAGGCACAAAAGATATCATTTATTCAATTTCTCAAGATTTACCAGCAAAAGGGAAAGCAATATTACGCTTAGATAAAACACAAATCCCCAATCTTAGAATTAGAAACATTCAAAACAGGGTTTTCAATACACAAGCATAATTGAGCAACACAAATGCAACACCAGACATGGATGATAAAGAAATATCAAGAACAAGGCAACATTGAAAAGGCAAAATTAGTACCTGCAAACTTGCACGAGTGGATGTATATTGAATTAGACTGGTTATGCTGAGATGATACTTATTTGTGGCCTTCTTTTGCAGTGGTATTAGATTCTTTGGGACTCAGCCTACAGAGAAGGCCATGGATGAGCAAAATCGAAGTGTAACAGTGTACAAAAATGATAGAGGAGAAACTTTTGTTCACTTATCTTCATTTTGTGGTGTAGATCTTACTAATATGAGTTGAAGAAGTCTTCAAAGGTCTGATTTCATGGCACTAGTGAGAGTTTTTGAGTGTTTTCAGTGAAATCTGTCCAAACTCGGATTGATTTTGATCTATGTCTACATATTGGAGGCGTTTGAAATACCTTTTTACCCTCTTCTCGTTGGTACCTTCATCAGAGACTTCATCGGAGAGGTTGATTCTCCGACCATGGAGCAGCTTGAAGTGAACAAAGGACCGGTTGCTGTAATGAATGTTCTGACCTTTCCTTTTTAGTTTTTTTAAGTTTATTAATATTTTTTCTTATAATTTATTTGTTTCCTATTTCTATTTCCGGGTTGGGTCACTTTTGGGCTTATACCCTTGTAAATATTGAACGTCTTTTATTTTCTAATAAATGGCCCAATTAATAGCGCATTAGCATTAGTGGTATACCGGTGTTGTAAAATTGTTTTACTGTGCACATGTATTAATACTACAGATATAATTTAATTAGGATTAGACTTGTTCAAATTATTTAGGCTTTAGTTGTATTAGACGTAGTTATCTGTTCCTACATTCTAGGAGTTAGTTTATGCTAATTTTAATTATTTCAGCTGTATATAAACTGTAGTGCAGTCTCATCAAATACACATAATTTCTTCTACTCTATTCCTCTGCTTTTATATGGTATTAGTGCCACAAACTCTAACGAGTAATTTTTTTTCCTTCACATCAATGGCTTCCTCCACCCCAATTGCTAATGCTGATGCCTCCCTTGTCATCAAAAACATAATTCAATTCAACCCAGCCTCCCAACTGCCGATTAAACTATTTGGCAACCACAACTTCACTATTTGGAAGACCCTGATTGCCATGCTACTTCATGGCCATGACCTCTATGGTCATCTTGATGGCACCACGTTGTCCCCTCCAAAAACAATCATCACTAACGAAATTGAATCCTTCAACCCCGAATACAAAGATTGGTTTCATCAAGATAAACTAATCCAAACTGCTCTTATGGCCTCTGTTGATTCCACAATCGCATCCACTGTCGCTTCCGCAGACAATTCCAAAGCTGCTTGGGATCAACTTCACACCTCCTTTGTGAACAAATCGCAAACCCACATATTTAGCCTCCGTCATCATCTCAGTCGGGTCAGTAAAGAAAACAAATCTATTGTTGAATATCTGCATGAGATTAACTCTCTGTCTGATGAGCTCGCCACAGCTGGTTCACCGGTCAATAACGAAGAACTTGTGGTGAAAATTTGGAGTGGACTCAGTCCAAAGTTCCATGAGATTTTAGAAGCTATACGGGCACGAGACTCTCTAATCAGCTACGAAGAACTTTTTGACAAGCTTCTTGATCACGAAGTGTTCCTTAAATATGATGACCTCAAAAAGCTGACCACACAAGTCACTACCGCAGTTGCTCAATGTGTCACAAATTCCTAATCAGCACCATGCAATAATCGATTCCCACCCAACAACAACAACAACAACAACAGCCGGCATCCCTAAAATAGACAGCCCAATCAAAGTGTTATTCCTCAGGATTCCAACAATAATTCTTAGTGGCGTAACTTCCCACACCAATCTTAACAAGTCCGTTGTCAGCTCTGTGACAAATTTGGCCATACAACAACTGTCTGTCGGTCCCGATCCCAATACCACTTTGAAGCTAAGGCTAATTTTGCTGCCTAAGCACCTCCAAATGACCCATGGATTGTAGACTCAGGTGCATCTCACCACATTACCTCCGATACCAACTCCTTGCACAATGTTCAGGACTTCAAAGGGATGGAGGAAGTGATGATGGGTAATGGTAATGAGATTCTAATTACTCAAACTGGTACTACTCATTTATATACGTCAAATAATGCCTTCAAACTCTCTACTATTTTATGTTCTCCTGCTATCAAGAACAAGCTTATTTCCGTTTCTCAATTTTGTCAAGATAACCAAACCTCAATAGAATTTTTTCCTTTTTAACCTTTTTGTGAAGGATCTGACTATGGGAATTCCTCTTCTGTGCGGTCCAAATAGAGCAAGACTCTATGAATGGCCAACACTGTCTCGCCTAACCATCAATGTTGCTATCACCAACCCTTCGTTACATCTATGGTATCGAAGATTGGGTCACCCTTATTCTCGAGTTTTATTTTGCATTCTCAATAATTTAAGTCTTTCTTATTCTTTGAAAGACAAATTTACTTATTGTAATTTTTGTTGCTGCAAAAAACCTACAAATTTCCATTTTATTAAAACAAATTGTCGAGTAAATCTCTATTAGAAACACTTTATAGTGATCTGTGGGGCAATCTCCCCTGCTCTCAATTGATTAAAAAGGTTATTATTGTAATTTTGTTGATCAGTATAGAAAATACATCTAGTTATACACAATGAAAAACAAAAATGAAGATCAACAAATTTTTCAACTCCTACATCCCGCTCTTGAAAAACATTTTGATAAAAAAATACTCACTCTATACACTGATGGAGGAAGTGAATATCAAATATTAGACCCGTACCTCTACTCCAATGGAATAAAACATCTTGTTTCTCCACCGTACACACCTTATTGGGTTTCCATGGCAGAGAGACATCATCGTCACCTAGTTGAGATAGCTAAAACACTACTTCATCAAGCTGCTTTACCATATGATTTTTGGTCATTTTCTTGTCATCATGCCGCATAGCTCATCAACCGTCTACCCACTATCACACTTAATAACATGTCACAATTTGAATTTCTTTTAAATGACAAACCAGCGTACGAATCTCTTCGTACATTTTGTTGTTTGTTCTACGCATGGCTTCGACCATATGCCCACAATAAGTTAGAACCATACTCCAATCGTTGTGTCTATCATGGATTCTCCATCACTCATCATTCCCATCAGTGTTTTGACCCCACCAGTTCAAAAAATTTCCTCACTCAGGATGTAAAATTTTTTGAAGATGTTTTTTCATTTGAAAGAATATTTTCTCAATTGAACCAAAAAATTTCTTCGTTAAAGTGGGAAACAGTTTCTTCTCCAAATAACTCTGACTTTTTCCATCATGGAGAAAATACACTTGATGCTTATAACATCTAGTTTCCCCCCACTATTCTCATACGAGACACATGCTAAGATGCATGCTCAATTCTTGCCGCACAGGCAAACTACCCGAAGGCAGATCACTCCATACCTCTGGTACCAGGTAATATCCCCTCTACTTCCTTAACATCTTCTTCTGACAGGTATATGCAATCCAATGCTAATAACCCTCAACCCCATTTTGTTTTTCAAAGCCAACCCCCTAATCCCTCTACTTGTCTTATCTCCAAAAATCGTTGCCTACCAATTACCCACGTCTATCTTCATCCACCACACTTATCATCCATAAAGCCAACTCCACCTTTAAGTTTACCTCCCCCATATGAGCCTATTGTTAACATTCCACCCATAGAACAACATAGTGTAGTAAAGCGATCTCAAAACAACATCGTGAAGCGATGAAAAATTATTGACTACACTGCCCAAATGAACTAGCTTGCACCTTCTATTCCTGTAACGCACAAGCAAGCATAAAAATTCTCATATTAGAGAGATGCTATGAAGGCTGAATTTGGTGAATTAATGAAGAACCATACTTGCGACTTGGTTCCACCAGACCATGCCCGAACAGTACAACTTGAACAGTACTTATAGTTGCTGTACAGATGAGCTGGCCGCTACATCAAGTAGATGTCAATAATGTTTTTTTTCAGGGAGAGATTCAAGAAGACATGTATATGTCTCAACCTCCTGGCTATGAAGACACAAATCATCCCAACTATGTCTGCTATCTCAAAAAGGTAATTTACGGACTCCAGTAAGCTCCTAAGGTCTGGTATGATCCACTGACTAGTTCTTTGATTCTAATAGGGTTCAAGATGTTTGAGTGTGCTAATTCTCTCTTTGTTCTGCACAATATGGGGGTCACTATTTATATTTTTATCTATGTGGATGACCTCATAATCACAGGCAGTAATGAAACACTCATTCAACATATTGTTACCTCTCTTTCAAAAATATTTTCTCTCAAGTACCTTGGTTTATTAAACTATTTCTTGGGTGTTGAAGTACACAGAAATGCTGATGGCTTGTTTCTCAGTCAATCCAAGTATATACAGGAGATTCTAATGACACTCAGATGCAAGACTGCAAAGGTATTCAGTTACCTATGACTAGTTTATGATGGAGCACCTAAAACTAATGGAAATGAATATAGAAGTGTGCTCGGTAAGCTTCAGTACCTTTTATTTGCTCGGCCTGACATCACATGCTCTGTAAACAAGCTTACTCAGTTCAACAACTCTCCTTCTGTGCTTCACTGCAAGGCAGTTAAGCGTATCCTACGATACCTTAAAGAAACATCCCAGTAGGGCATTCGTATTTCCTCACAGAAATCGACTGATATCTAGGCTATGTTGATGCTGATTGGGTAGGTTACATCAATGATCGCCACTCTATCTCAGGCAACATTTTTTATCTAGGAACAACACCCATCTCTTGGAGTTCTTATAAGCAACCTACTATCTCTAGATCCTCCACTGAGGTTGAATATCGTGCGGTTGCTTTCGCCTTGTCTGAAATGAATTGGGTTACTCACTTGCTCAAAGATCTTCATGTTTCACTCCCTGCTACACCTATAATACTTTGTGATAACCTTAGAGTTACGTACATAGCCGAGAATCCGGTACATCACACCAAAATGAATCACCTTGAGGTTGATCTTCACTTTGTTCGAAACCAGGTTCGTAATGGACTGGTCCAAGTGAGGCACATACACTCTGCTGATCAACTTGCAGATCCACTTACCAAAACATTGTCCAAGCTAGCTTTCTAGTTAATGCTTTCCAAGTTACGTGTTGTCTCTTCACACCTAACTTGGGGGGGTGGGGCGTAATTGCGCATTAGTGTTAGTGATTTACCAGTGTTGTAAAATTATTTTAATGTGCACATGTACTAATACTACAAATATAATTTGATTAGGATTAGACTTGTTCAAATTATTTAGGCATTAGTTGTATTAGACGTAGTTATCTGTTCCTACATTCTAGGAGTTAGTTTATGCTAATTTTGATTATTTTAGCTGTATATAAACTTTACCGCAGTCTCATCAAATACACATAATTTCTTTTACTCTATTCCTCTGCTTTTATACCAATAAGCCAACTCTTTGATTATTTTTTTTAAAAAGTTTTTCGCAACACAAAATTTGACTCTCCAATTAACAACAACACGAAGAAATCAAAGAAATTTTGTTTCTATTGCAACAGATTCAAAATAGACTTGAGGAAGATTATTTCTATTGCAAAATTAATTTCATCTGCTGCAAATAAATCAAGGCACACACTTTTTTGTTCCGTAATTTTCTATCAATGACATCAGAGATAGGTTTAAATGCTCCAAATCTGAATAGTAATTTCTTAATATAAATCACTGATTTTTTTTATCTATTTTTAAATCAGTGTGAAAATTCTTAAAATTAATCATTAAGAATTCTGTACATACCTGTTAGAGAACAAAGACGTCTAGAACAAGATCGGGGAATATGAACCCGTTGTAAATCGAAATATCTAACTCGTGATTTGAGATGAGCCGTGCTATAAGTACACTTCAGATTTGATATTCTTTTTCGCTACTCCATAGATCAGTGAAAGAAATTGAGTTTTAAAAGAAAATATTAATAAGAAGATGAAGAAGCTCTGTGGAAGTTTGTTTATTGAAGAAGATGAAATAAAGATGAAGATTAACTGTGCATTTTTTTCTTTGTCACTAATGATAAATAATGAGAGGATTCTTAACTTTTTCTTTTGGGTGTTGTATAAGATAAATGCCTAGAAAAGAGTTTTTCTAGAAAATAGTGCAACTAATGTTAGCACTATATCTTTTATTTCCAATAATAGTTCCATTACAGTTCATTTTATTTAAGAATAAGTGTTTAGAATAATTAAATGAACTTGTTATATTTTTAGTAAAAATGGACAACGATATTTTTTATTCATGTTATCTTTTGTCATTATTCATTAAAGTGGATTAAATAAGTTTATAAATTAGACTTGCTATAATTCTTGTCTAAATTAATTCCTAAACTTTTTTTAACATATTTTACCTTCTACGATAAATTGTGACATAAGATGTCACATTGAGTGGTTCAACCATTTTATTGTTTCTTGGTTCCTATTTTAGAAATGGCTAAATGGAGACAAACTCGAATCAATCCAAGTGGTAGTTCTGGATGTCGAGCAAAGAGACAAAGTGAAAGAGCACGTTGTCGAAGGGCATCTTTTCGAGGTCGTAAGATCATACAAAATGGTGTCTCCAACATGACCCAAAATCTGCTATAGAATGAGAAGGCTACATGAAGGGAAAAAGAGAAGAATCTAACAGAGTTCAAGTCTTTTAATATGTCACCTAGTATTATAGTTGCTAATTTTATTCATTTATTTCAATTTTGATCGTTTCTGTCTTGAATTTAGTGCTATTTTTAATTTTAGCAATGACACTCTAGACATCATGTATTACTTTATCTTTATTAGTTTCCAATGAATATTCAGTCCTGAGGTTTTCACATGAACTCTCAATATATGGTGCTTTTCAGTTTTTATCTTGACCTTTTAAGTCTTAAATTTAGTGCTTTTTTAGTTTGAGCAACAACACGATAAACATCATGTATTAATTTCTTTTTTACTTTCGAACGCATATTCAATCTCATCATTTTTCATGTAAACTTTCAATGTTTAGTGTTTTTCAGTTAATTATCTTGGCGTTTTAGTGCTTTTTTAGTTTGAGCAACGACATGCTAGACATCATGTATCACTTTTTCTAATGCATATTCAGTCTCGAGGTTTGCATGTGAACTTTCAAAGCTTAGTGCTTTTTAGTGTTTTTATCTTGGCAGTTTTCGTCTTGAATTTAGTGCTTTTTTAGTTTCACCAACGACACGCTAGACATCATGTACTACTTTTCCTTTTTTAATTTTCAACGCATATTCAGTCCTGAGTTTTTTCATGTGAAATTTCAATGCTTAGTGTTTTTAGTTATTTATCTTGGCCGTTTTAGTCTTAAATTTAGTGCTTTTTTAGTTTGAGAAATGACATGCTAGACATCATGTATCACTTTTTTATATTTAGCTTCTACTGGATTTTTAATCCTGAGTTTTTTCACTTGAACTTTCACCGCTTAGTGGTTTTCAGTTTTTTATCTTGGCCATTTCAGTCTTCAATTTAGTTCTTTTTTAGTTTGAGCAACAACAAGCTAGACATCATGTATCAATTTTTCTTTAGTTTTCAATGCATATTAAGTCCTGAGATTTGCACGTGAACTTTCAAAGATTAGTGCTTTTCAGTTTTTATGTTGACCATCTTAGTTTGTAATTTAATGCATTTTTAGTTTGAGCAACGACATGCTAGACATCACGTGTCACGTTTTTTTAGTTTTCAATGCATATTCAATCCTGAGGTTTGCGCGTGAACTTTCAAAGTTAAGTGCTTTTCAGTTTTTATCTTGACCGGTTTAGTCTTGAATTTTGTGTTTTTTAGTTTGAGCAACGATACTCTAGACATCATGTATTAATTTTTCTTTTTTAGTTTCCAATGCATATTCAATCCCAATGTTTTTCACGTGGACTTTCAATGTTTAATGCTTTTCAGTTTTTTGTCTTGGCCGTTTGAATCTTGAATTTAGTGCTTTTTTAGTTTGACCAACGACGCGCTAGACATCATGTATTACATTTTCTTTTTAAGTTTTCAACTCATATTCAATCCCGACATTTTTCATGTGAATTTTCAATGTTTAGTGCTTTTAATTTTTTTATCTTTGCCGTTTTAGTCTTGAATTCAGTGCTTTTCTTAGTTTGAGAAACGACAGGCTAGAAATCATCTATATTACTTTTTCTTTTTTAGTTTCCACTGGATATTCAATCCCGAGGTTTTTCACGTGAACCTTAATGCTTAGTGGTTTTCATTTTTTATCTTGGCTCTTTTAGTCTTGAATTTAGTGCTTTTTTTAGTTTGAGCAATGACATGCTAGACATCGTGTATCACTTTTTGTTTTTAGTTCCAATGCATATTCAGTCCCGAGGTTTGCACGTGAACTTTCAAAGCTTAGTACTTTTCAGATTTTTATCTTGACCGTTTTAATCTTGAATTTAGTGCATTTTTAGTTTGAGCAACGACACGCTAGACATCATGTATCATTTTTTTAGTTTCCAATGCATATTTAGTCCCGAGGTTTGCATGTGAACTTTCAAACTTCAGTGCTTTTCAGATTTTTATCTTGGCCGTTTTAGTCTTGAATTTAGTGTTTTTTAAGTTTGAGTAATGATACTCTAGACATCATGTATTACTTTTTTCTTTTTTACTTTTTTACTTTTCAATGCATTTTCTATCCCAATGTTTTTCACGTGAAATTTCAATGCTTAGTGCTTTTCTATTTTATTTCTTGGCCATATTAATCTTGAATTTAACTCTTTTTTAGTCTGAGTAATGACACGCTAGACATCATGTGTTACTTTTCCTTTTTTAGTTTCCAACGCATATTCAATCTCGACGTTTTTAACGTGTACTTTCAATGCTTAGTGCTTTTCAGTTTTTTATCTTGGCCGTTTTTGTCTTGAATTTAGAGCTTTTTTTGTTTTTTATCTTGGTCATTTCTGTATTTAATTTAGTGCCTTTTCCGTTTTCAACTTTGGTCATTTCTGTCTTGAATTTAGGGTTTTTTTAATTTTTGATTTTGGTTGTTTCTCTCTTGTAGTTAGTGCTTTTTCAGTTTTCAATTTTGGTTGTTTCTATCTTGAATTTCGTGCTTTTTTAGTTTTTAATTTTGGTTGTTTCTATCTTGAATTTAGTGTTTTTTTTTTGTTTTCAATTTTGGTCGTTTCTATCTTGAATTTAGTGCTTTTTCATTTTCAATTTTGGTCGTTTCTATCTTAAATTTTGTGCCATATCAGTTTTCGATTTTGGTCATTTCTGTCTTGAATTAGTGCCATTTTAGCTTTTGATTTTGATCATTTCTGTCTTTAATTTAGTGCTTTTTCAATTTTTGATTTTTGTTGTTTCTGTCTTGAATTTAGTGTTTTTCAGTTTTTGATTTTGGTCATTTCTTTCTTGAATTTTGTGACTTTTCACTTATCAATTTTTGTTGCTTCTAGCTTGAATTTAGTGCTTTTAGATATTTCAATCTTCATTGTTTCTGTCTTGAATTTAGTGCTTTTTCATTTATCTATTTTGGTCGTGTCTGTCTTGAATTTAGTGCCATTTCAGTTTTCCTTTTTGATCGTTTCTGTCTTGAATTTAGTGCGATTTTGTTTTTTATTTTGGTCTTTCTGTCTTGAATTTAGTGCCTTTTCAATTTTCGATATTGATAGTTTTTGTCTTGAATTTAGTTCCTTTTCAGTTTTCGATTTTGGTCATTTCTATCTTGAATTAAGTGCCTCTTCAATTTTTGATTTTGATCATTTCTTTTTGAATTTTGTGATCTTTTAGTTTTCGATTGTGGTCATTTCTGTCTTGAATTTAGTGTTTTTCAGTTTTCGATTTTGGTCATTTCTTTCTTGAATTTAGTGTTTTTTAAGTTTTCAATTTCCGTTGCTTCTGTCATGAATTTAGTGCTTTTTTAATTTGAGGAACGACATGTTGACATCATGTATCACTTTTTCTTTATTAGTTTCCAATTCATATTCAATCCCGAGGTTTGCACGTGAACTTTCAAAGCTTGGTGCTTTTAAGTTTTCTATCATGACCGTCTTAGATTTGAATTTTGTGCTTTTTTAGTGTGAGCAGCTGTAGACACCTAATTTTGTCCCTCCCCGATATCATTTTTACCCATTTTTACTTTATCCTACCATGTACCCTCACCCATGTAATTATACCCCACAAAAATACAAAAATAACAACCCTTAACAAATTTTATCTTGTTATAATCTCATCCTAACAACCCCTTCCTATCAATTTAGGACACCTAGCTACCCCTACCATCACGTAACTACCTTACCCCTTACCCCACGTTTTTTTACTCCAAGGAAAATACATACACCTTGATAGAATAACTAAAAAGAAAGGGGCCCACAGGGATTCCATTCATTTTTCTTTCCAAATGAAAAAGACAAGGGGGGAGTACACTTTCAAGGATATACTCACGGATAGATATGAAGGGAGTAACAATAAAGGTGGGACCCACGGGTAGACTCACAATTCACAGACCCACACTCATTTACATACTCACGCGCTACACACAGTACCCACTACATCATGAATCGATATTCTCCATTGATGAAAAAAGCATGGAACACGGTACATCTCTTCCTTTTCTTCTGAACACACTGCCATTAACAGAAGGAGATCATCATCATCCTCACATACACAAACAGAAATACATAGAGACCCTAACTTTTCTTTTCTTCTCCACATAGGAGATACACATAGAGCTACTATATACACCTGTTGAATGCACACACAGCAAGGGATACACACACTGAGAGATTCGCGCGCGAGAGAGAGATTCGAAGTCGAGATCTGAAACGGAGAAGAAAACTTTGTTGATTTTGGGTTACTCGAAAATGGGTTTCAGTGGGTTTGGTCATTGTTCGGGAGACTATTTTGCAAGAATCTCATCGTTCTCTTTTGATTTCTGGATGAGTCCGATAGGGAAACGAGAATATCGCCAGAACAGTCCATTTTCAAAAGTTTTCGAGTGACCCCGTTTAGAAAATATTTAAACTCTCCGGAATTCGACCTACTTCCATCTTTTTTGGGCACTGTTATCTCACCGGAGTTCAAGTCGTGCGGGTGCTTAGTTTTCTATCAGATTTTTGCAGCTTGGGTTCATATATTTTGGTGATTCAAGATCGAAACTGGATTTTGAGTTTCATCAGTCGTCGTTTTGCTTCGGATCTTGGTTTTCATATCGAGGTCTTTATTTTAGGGTTTGAAATCTATCTAGCTGTTGAACCCGGGTATTCATTATTGTTGGTGGATTTCCATTCGGTTTGGATTCGAGTTGGTGGGTCGCGGTTGAAGTTCAATTAGAGGTTCCCGGCCGGACTCTGTCTTGTTGAATTGAATAACACTACATTGAAATCGATAATTGAGGTCCGATTCTCTTCTCCCTCTCTTTTTATTTCACTCTTTATGATATTCGGTATTATGGATTGAACGTTTGTGTGTTGTTTGATCCTTGTTGATGGTGAATAATTACTTGGTGTTGATTCATTGTTTATGTGTTGTGCGATGAAATGATATCTTGTGTAAGAATTAAAATCGATAATTTGAGAATAAAAGTGGGGCGGGAATTGAAAGTTGATAAAAATAAATATTGTCATTTTGATTCATTGATGTCGTTGATTGTAATAGTGCCATGATTGGTCGTGCGGTGTAAGCAAAGAGTAGGCTCAGATAGGCAAATTTAGAACTTGTGGATTGTGGAATGTTTGGATTATGTGTTGAAAGGTTTTGTTTACCGCATTTGGATTGACTGTATTCATTTATCCGGGGAATGCCTCGAGGGATTTCTATTGATTTATTCGGGGAATGCCCCGAAGTATCTTGTACTTGGAGGACGTTCCTGATGAAGGCCCGAGGCATCGGATGAGGCATTGGAGTTTAGTCTAAGATTAGTTTAGAATATGATTTATATTTCCGTATTTTTCTATTTCGGGACTGTATAACTCGTACTGGACACTATATTTTGGATTTGTTTTATTTTGTTTGTTTGTTTGATTGTTTTACATGTTTTTATGTGGTTTATACATTATAGTGCCAAATTAGCCGATTCACTCTACCAAGCGACCGTGGTCAAACCACGGGATCGAGGGATGCCTAACACCTTTCCCTCGGTCAACAGAATTCCTTAACCGGAATCTCTATTCGCAAACCAGTTTCAAGAGTCAAATCATTTTGAAAAGAATTTTCCAAAGGTGACTTGGCACACCGGTCTATGCCAAGTGGAGACTCTGAGTTTAAATGTAAATAATCTATTTTTGAAACAAATTTTCATCTTTTGTCACTTAATAATAAAACCCTTTCATACTTAAAATGAATCTTTTCGGAGTGAAAAAAAAGGGGTGTGACAGCTCTGGCGACTCTGCTGGAGACCATTTTCAGAATTCGAGCTTATTTTTGGAGATGTATCGGCTTTTTTGACATTATGAGTGTATAGACATTGTTTGTGTTGTTTTGTGTTATTGTTTTATCATTGTAGAGTGTCGACGTGCTCTTTATTTACAGTTTTATCGTATGTGTTACTGCTTTATATCTGGCATCATGTGCATAACCCGAGTCATTCTTTATGCAACAAGTCCTGGAGTGCACGTCGTGCACACAAACTCTAGTTGAGTCACCCTTATTTTAGGAGGGGGAGCCGTCGGACGTATGGAGTGGGTGGAAAGTAAAGCAGTCACTATCAACCATATGCTCCCCTGAACAACCTTGTTAGTAAACCTCAGTGTAGGTCAGCCTTTAGTTCATGCTTATCTGCATCATATTGAGACCTAGCGGGACTCACATGGCCCGTTGTAGGAGACTCACCTCTAACGCATTCCTACGTACTAAGTGTTGCATCTTTAAGGGTAGTATGGTCATTTGACGGATTGATTTGGGGGAAAGCATGTGCTAGAATTAAATAAAAATAGAGTGTGTAGGCAAGGAAAAAAAAGAGAGAAAAAAGAAGAAAAGTGAGTCAAAAAGAAAAAAAAAAGAGTTTCGTAGTTTTTAGAGTTTTTATGATTTTTGTTTTTTCACAATCCAAAAATTCAAAAAAAAAAATTTTACCTTTCTCACTCATTTTCTCAAAAAACATCAAAAATATTTTCCTTTTGTTCCTTTACCAAGCATTCACATTTCAAAACTCCATAAAGATTTTTTCAGGAGCTTTTTATAAAAGAAAAATTCCAAAAAAGGGTGGTAGAAGTTTTGTACATTTCATATAACGAAAATACCAAAAAGATTTTCTTTCATAGCTGTTGGTGTCATTTTTTATGTGAAGTGTCAAATTGAAAACTCAAAAAAAAATGTTATGTTGTTCATCGTGTGTCTTTGGTTGTGTCGCAAGTCAGGGTGCAATCTGTTATTTAATTATTAATTGTCCAATCTGGACGAACTACGCACCCCTAATTCTCCTCTTTCGGGATGTGAGATACGCAGGCAACCTAATGTTGGTTCGTGGATCTTATTTTGAAAATTCAAAAATATTTTTTCTTCACTCTTCATTTAGAGTAGGTGTCTATGCATCAATAAAAGAAAACTACAAAAAGATTTTCCTTTAATAGGTTCAAGTTTCATTTTCGTATGAAATGCAAAATTGAAAACCCAAAAAAGAGTTTCTTTGGTAATCATAGGTTTCATTTTGTATAGGTTATTAAAGCTGAAAAATTCAAAAAGATTTTCGTCTATTCTTTTGACTATTTGTCATTTTTCTTTTCTTCTTAAAATTTCAAGAAAAAAGAAAAGAAAAAGAAAAAGAGTTTATTTGGCAATTTTTGCAAGACTTCACGAACTACGCACACCTGATTCTCCTATCTCGGGGGTGAGATACGTAGGCCCCCTTCTCGGGTTCGGTAATCTTTTCAAAAAAAAAAACAAAAAAAAAGAGAGAGGTTTTGAAAAATGTTGAACTCTAACATATTTGTTGCCTCTTGTTCAGTTAGTTTAAGGTGGTTGGTTTGTGGCTTCATGGCTGGTCCTCCATATCACACAAAATCCAAGGAAGGTTTAGTTGTGTCCAACAAGGATATAGAGAGTGGAACCATGGATGAAACAAAAAGTCAGGAAATTGAGAGTTTAAGGGAAGAGAATTTGAGACTGAGACAACAAATGATGGAAATGTACCGATCTTGAGCCAGTGGACTGTGTCCACCTCCGTTCCCCACTTTTGACCCTGCAAATACCTTGAGTCTTCTACCAAAATCAAAAAGTCAGTTTCCTACTGTTGTTGATGCACCACAGCATGCCTCAGAATCCATTCCACGTCAAATGCACCTCAATACTTCCACCACTCTTTCTTTAGCTCCTCAGTATAAGTCTACCACATTCACAGCGCCACATACCGTCTGTGCTTTTGTTGCTCAACCTTCTACTAAGATTTCCACTTTGTCTATCAATCCAACGATTGTGATTCCCCAGTCCACTAGTGAATCCACGTTCAATACTCTTGATGATCATTGTTATACTCTTGATCCTACTGTTAAATTAAGTGGACCGCCAAAATTTCTTTCTAAGAAGCCTAGCATGCTAGAAGAGCTAGAGAAAGTGGCTGGGAAAGTTAAGAGTGTAGAAAATGATATGAAAAATTCCCCTGGACTTATGGGCTATGAAGATGTTTCATATAAAACTGGGGCATGTCTTCAAGTGTTAACCTTCCTCCCAGCTTTGAGACATCAAAATTTGGGAAGCCTGATGGATAGAAGGATTCTGTGAAATATTTGGGACGACATTGCAATCAACCAAGGAAAACTAAAGGAAAGAAGAAGGAAAACGTACCTATTATCATGCCAGGGCCAAAGCAGAGTTTGAGAGGTCCAACCCACTAATATTGTCAGCCTCAATCCCGAACTTACATAGTAGATCCACATAACCACTTGCAACAACGTTTCTTTCCCCAAAATCTAAGAAATTCCATTCCGCTTCCTCAATATCCTTTGAACAATGCACAATTTTATGCTCATCCATCTTCTTATCCACAATGGTATGCACCTGTCCCTCAACATCGTCCTCGACCCTCACAAATTTACCAAGGAACCTCTAAATCCAAGTTTCATTCAAGGCCAGAGTTCGTAAAGAGGAGGAAGGAAAAAGATAATTTCACTCCTATTGGGAAATTCTATGCCAGTTTATTCCAGAGATTGGTACAACAGGGCATGATCACTCCTGTCCTGGGGTATACTCTTGACCCACATTCAAGAAATTTTGATCCTAATGTATGATGTGCATATCATTCTGATGTTCAGGGTCACAGTATTGAAGATTGTCATGCTTTGAAAAGAGAAATTGAAAAGATGATTCAAGATAAATCAATTATGGTGCAGAACATTGACAGTGAGGAAAGCTCTAGTCATGCTGATATGTAAACCAGTGGATAAGATGTCAGGCTGTGCAATTGAGAAGTCACCCCTCCCTACTAGGAAGAGGTCTGGTAGTTTGTTTTGTTTTATTTTCTGTTATTCGAATTATTTCAGGGTTATAGTTCGGGATCTATCTTGTTTTGTCCCCTCGTCGTTATGTTCAAACCCTTCTATCTTTTATTTTTATTAAATGAAGTATCCCATTTTTCTTTGTATTTTAAATATGTGTTGTTTGTTTGTTTTCTTTACATAGTACATTTTATGTTGACTCTAGTGACATGACATGCTAGTGAAATTTACAGCCAGATCTTAAAATCCATTTTAAGCATGAACATTGAATCAGAGGTTTAAAGTTAGAAAAAGAGAGCATCTGAGAAAATAGATAGAGTGCTGGGGCATTTGGTGATCAAGTTGAAGCCTTCTTGGAAAATTAAGGCTATTATTATGAGAATCGTGAGAATAACTTGGTCATCAATTTAAAGACATGTCTCAATTAGGTCAAACAGTGGTTGCGTGATCCTATATCAAGAGGAACAAAAAGTAATCAGCTCCACAAAAGCATGAATCATTGAATGTGAGGGATGCATAACAAAGGTGGAGTTGTATGCTGGACAAGTATAGAAGAACAAGTGATACACATTTTCAGTTTAAGTTAGTGTTGTTAAAGTGTCACACATGATCTTTATCTCCCTTTTTCAATTGTATGTTATGTACTTGCATTCTCAAGGATTGATATGATGAAGACATTTCATTCTATTATCCAAACATCGTGTCATCCTTTGTTTACCCCATTTGAGCCTTAGTGTTATTTTATTTCATACACCTCTTTTTGAATCAAGATAAAGTCAGCAAATCTCAAAAGAAAAGTATCGATCAAGAGAATAAGTCAGAAAGTTTCAAAAAAAACAGGGAAAGAGAGAAAAATGTGTCCACGAAGGAAGAAAAGAGTATCAAGAAATTGGAGTCAAAAAAATCACAGAAAAAAGAGTAAAAAAAATAAAAAAAAGAAGAACAAGTCAGAATCAAGCAAAAAAGGAATAAGCTACTAGAACTACACATGACCTGATTCTCCTCTCTCGAGGGCGAGATACGTAGGCTGCCCTACTCAGGGCTCGGTCCAACCAAATAAAAATTTAGAATTGCCCAGTCAAAAAAATTGGGGAATGAGTTAATCCTCCCTGTTTGAGCCGATTCCAAAAGTTGTAAGTCCTACACCACTTCAAGTGTTGTTTAGGCCTCATGTCATCCCTTCTTTCTAACCTTATCCAAAAGCCAAGTTACAACCAAAGAAAGTCCTTCAGATCAATCTTTGAGAATGTTAAGGCTAAGTATGCAATGGATATGATGATGCATTTTGGGTACTACTTGTCTTCCTTAGCATGAGAAATCAGGAGAGAAATAAAAATGAGAGATTCTTATTGGTGAAAACCCTCACGGGCACCGTAAGGTGATGGCAAGTTGAGCGAAATAAAAATGAGAGAGTCTTATTAGTGAAAACCCTCACCGGCACCATAAGGCAACAATGAGCTGAGAGAAAGAAATAGGTTTGTTGGCGAAAACCCTTTAAGGAGCCACTAGACGAATAAATTTGGCCTAAGGAAGCAACTCAGTTTCAAGGACATTAACTCAACAACAATTGGTAGAAGTTTGGATGGAAAGATCAGGCAGTTTAATCCAAAATGCATGACATAATCATTAGAGTTGACAGTCATTTATAGATAGATTTTTCTTTTCTTTGTTTCAAATGGGGACATTCATTGCCTTTTCTTTCCTCTATTTTTATTTTTATTTTATTTTCTTGAGTCAGTTATCCAAATAAAAATCATTGTCATTTTTCTCTTGTCTTTGAGTCAAGTTCATGTCAAAACAAGTGAGAAAAGATTTCAAAATTGGCTACCAGCTTCTTCAATTGCACAAAGCAAGACAAAAGGCCAACATATGAAAGAGACACGATTGTGAGCCGAAGTAAGGCATGCAAAAAGTTTTTTCAACAGACAAGTCTGGGAACTCATAGAGATACCAAGGTTCAAAGGGTTTATATGAGGAGCATGGCAAAGCAGAGATACTATGTTTGTTTCAGAGTCACCCTTAATAAATCGGAGTTTGGTCAATAAAGCAGCAAGTCAATAGCATAGGCTAATGGTTGGAAGAAAGGTTAAATGTGACAAAGGCAAGAGCGATCGCCGCTAAATCTAAATCCACAAACCAACCACCATGTTTTAAACTCACAAGTTTTCTTTGATGAAACAGAAAACATATTACCTTCAAAGTAACGACTTCAGAGCATAAATATCAAGGGCTGCAATGCCTCACTTTAACAAAGGCAGGAAGCAATGTTGCTACACAGGTTTGATAGTCAAATCATGGTAAAATTTATCATCTTATATCCCTCGGAGACACACTTTCTTGTCCAAGGATTTCAGTTTTCATTTGCTGGGTGATACACTTCTTAAATTGAACCTTCACTCCTAAAAGACGTACCTTTTAGTCGAGTCATTCCTTTGACTCCTATAAGACGCACCTTTTACTCGAGTCATTTCCCTTGACCCCTAGAAGACGTACCTTTTAGTCGAGTCATTCCCTTTGATTCCTATAAGACATACCTTTTAGTCGAGTCATCTCCCTTGATTCCTATAAGATGTACCTTTTAGTCGAGTCACCATCTTTTGATTCCTATAAGATGTACCTTTTATTCGAGTCGTCCCCTTTGATTCCTAGTAAGACGTACCTTTTAGTCGAGTCATCACCTTTGATTCCTATAAGACGTACCTTTTAGTCTAGTCATCTCCCTTGATTCCTAGTAAGACGTACCTTTTAGTCGAGTCATCTCCTTTGATTCCTATTAGACGTACTTTTTAGTCGAGTCATTCCCTTTGATTTCTATAAGATGTACCTTTTAGTCGAGTCATTCCCTTTGACCCCTAGAAAACGTACCTTTTAGTCGAGTCATTCCCTTTTATTCCTATAAGATGTACCTTTTAATTGAGTCATTCCCTTTGATTCCTATAAAACGTACCTTTTAGTCGAGTCATCCCCTTTGATCCCTATAAGACGTACCTTTTAGTCAAGTCATTCTTTGACCCCTAGAAGACGTACCTTTTAGTCGAGTCATCTCCTTTTGATTCCTATAAGACGTACCTTTTAGTTGAGTCATCCCCTTGATTCCTATAAGATGTACCTTTTAGTCGATTCATCTCCCTTGATTCCTATAAGATGTACCTTTTAGTCGAGTCACCATCTTTTGATTCCTATAAGATGTACCTTTTAATCGAGTCGTCCCCTTTGATTCCTAGTAAGAAGTACCTTTTAGTCGAGTCATCACCTTTGATTCCTATAAGACGTACCTTTTAGTTTAGTCATCTCCCTTGATTCCTAGTAAGACGTACCTTTTAGTCGAGTCATCTCCTTTGATTGCTATTATACGTACTTTTTAGTCGAGTCATTCCCTTTGATTTCTATAAGATGTACCTTTTAGTCGAGTCATTCCCTTTGACCCCTAGAAGACGTACCTTTTAGTCGAGTCATTCCCTTTGATTCCTATAAGATGTACCTTTTAATTGAGTCATTCCCTTTGATTCCTATAAAACGTACCTTTTAGTCGAGTCATCCCCTTTGATCACTATAAGACGTACCTTTTAGTCAAGTCATTCTTTGACCCCTAGAAGACGTACCTTTTAGTCGAGTCATCTCCTTTTGATTCCTATAAGACTTACCTTTTAGTTGAGTCATCCCCTTGATTCCTATAAGATGTACCTTTTAGTCGAGTCATTCCCTTTGATTCCTATAAGACGTACCTTTTAGTCGAGTCATTCCCTTTGATTCCTATAATGATAGGGCTTTCACAAAAGTCCTTTGATGATAAATTGGGGCAAAATTTAATTCTTGTTTTTGGAACTTCAATTTCCTGGAATATGAAATCTCTTTATAATAATCTTTGTTCGGGATAATTTATCTTTTTAGTTTTGATGTGATTTCAGGAGCCCGCCTGAAGAATAGGGCGAATAAATGAAAAGTCAAGCAACATGGTGAAGAAGTTGAAATTCAAGCAACAAGGTGAAGAAATTGAAAGTCAATAGATTAAAAAATAGCAAGTCAGGAACCCACCTAAAGAATAGGTTGAAGAAGTTGAAAGTCATGAAACAAGGTGAAGAAAGTGAAAGTCGAGAAGTCGCCCGGAGGACAGAGTGATGAAATGTCAAGTTAGGAGCCCGCCTGAATAATAGGGTGATGAAACTCAAGTCAAGAGTCCAAAGAAGCTACATAGCTAGGATTTTTGTAATTTCATTTATGTTTTAACTTATAGTTTTTATTTTTGATGTAATGACAGAGCCGCGGAACGGAACCTCGATGGAACCTCACTCGACTCTCCAACTCGGTATAGTCCTTCTGCCTCCTCTGGAGGTATCTGTGACAATTTTCCTTCATAACTTGGGTAGATAGAATTTCCTGATTAGACTCAGTGGCCCTCGTTCCTTCTGTTTCTTTCATTGAATAATGGTCGCGTCAAAATTTGGTCTCGTTGTCTACTTCTTTGTCTGAAAACACATCGTGTTTACATTCAAAGGGGGAATGATATAGACACCTAATTTAGTCCCTCCCCGATATCATTTTTACCCATTTTTTACTTTATCCTACCGTGTACCCTCACCCATGTAATTATACCCCGCAAAAATACAAAAATAACAACCCAACTAATTTAATCTTATTCTAACAACCCCTCCCTATTAAATTTTAACACCTCACTCACCTAACCCCTACCCCGACCCCACACTTCTCTACCCACGTACCCCACCCCAACCAAGTCACAATTTTTTCCCCTTTTCTCTTAACAGATTCCAAAAAAAGGGATTTTTTCACTTTTTAGAAGGGACCCACAGGGAAATATAAGCAACAACACCACAACAACCATGGGGGGATAGAATCATCTTTTCCACCAAATCCAAGAGGACCGGATAGCATATAGATGACAAACAAAATTCAATTCGGGGACCTCACAATTTTTTTTCTTCACTCACAGAATTATTCACATACACATACATCACACATACTCAACATCACAGAAGGACGGAACATCACAACAATACTCACACCTCACAGATTCACGCACTACCAAGAGATGCGCACCCTTCTCACCAAAAAAATACACGCACACGCACACAGTGAGGTCGGTGAGAAAACAGTGAGGTGGATGAATTACAGAACATCGAAGAGAGACGGGAAGTACGAGAGAAACACCGAAAGAGAAGATGTCAATCGTAGATCGAGTTTTCCGGCCACTGTTCACCAAAAATCACTTCCCTAGCTCCGATTTGACTTTTAAATCCTTCAAAAACTCGATCTAAACCATCTCCATTGCTGAAAACCAAGATCGAATAGTTAAACCAGTCTAAAATCGTCCTGTTTTGGGTTGATTTCAGCCTCTTTAAGTTCGATGTTAGTTTGTTCGAGGTCAGTTTCAGTCTTTTGGGGTTAATTCCGGTCAGTTCAGGCTAGCTTTGGTTTGTTCGATGTTTGTGTTGAATACCCCTAAGTCATTTGTTTCATGGATTTGGTTTTAATCGGACTGCGATTTTGGGTTTCATATTTGAGTTGGTTCGTCGTCGAGGTTTTCTGTTCGGGATTCCAAATCCGGGTCTTCTTTATAATTATTATCAAGATCAATTACCGTAAGGTCCATTTCTTAACTTGTTCTCTATTCTTTATTTTAATTTGTGGAATGGGCCATGATTATACGTGGTTTGACTATTTTTGTTTGACCTCGTTGATATTATGATTATGCGCTAGATGATTTGGTTTTGATGATATGTGAATGAATTTGAGTAATCTTGATGGTGATTGATAAAAAGGAAGGGGGTGAAAATTGAAAGCTTGATGTAATTAGTGATTTTGGTTAGTTTGATTATATTGTTTGTTTAACTTGAAATGAACGTTAATTGAACTTGGTAGTATCATGATTCACCGATTGGTTTAGGCAAATGTAGGTAGGGTAGGCAAGGTTTTGAATTTGTGATTTTGTTGAATTTTGAGATACTGTTGAATGTGTGAAAGTTGTGCGTTGAATGTTTTCTTTTCTTGCATTTGAAAAAATGTATTCATTTAGCCGAGGAATGCCCCGATACACATTGTATTTACTCACTGGGGAATGCCTCTATGTAGCTTGTTGGCGAAGGCGGATCGTGATGAAGGCCCGAGGCATCGGGTAAAGCACGGGAGCATAGTTAGGATTAGCGTAAGTTATGTAGGATTTATTTTCGCATGTTTATTTATTTTGGACTGTATAATTGGACTGAACACAATGTTTTAGATTTATTTTGTTTCGTGCGTTTGGATGCTTGTTTATGTGTTTTATGTGATTTATACGTCTTTAGTGTCAAAATTAGCCGATACTCTTCACCAAGCGACCATGGTCAAACCACGGGACCGAGGAGTGCCTAACACCTTCCCTTCGGTCAACAGAATTCCTTAGTCAGAATCTCTGTTCGCAGATCAGTTTTTACAGAGTAAAAAATCATTTTGAAAAGGATTTTTCAAAGGTGACTTAGCACACCGAATTATGCCAAGTGGCGACTCTGAGTTTTGAATATAAAAGGTCCTTTTTGAAACAAATTTTCATCTTTTGTCACTTTGATAATAAAAAATCTTTCAAACTTAAAATAAAATGAATCTTTTTGGTAAAAAAAGGGGTGTGACAACAGCGACACAATAGTCATCATGAATTACTTTTCCTTTTTTTGTTTTCAACGCATATTAAATCCCGACGTTTTTCACGTGAACTCTCAATGCTTAATGCTTTTCAGTTTTTTATCTTGGCATTTTAGTCTTAAATTTAGTGCTTTTATTGTTTGAGAAACGACTCTCTGAACATCGTGTATCACTTATTGTTTTTTAGTTTCCAATGCATATTTAGTCCCGAGGTATGCACCTGAACTTTAAAAGATCGGTACTTTTCAGTTTTTTTATCTTGGCCGTTTTAGTCTTGAGTTTAGTGTTTCTTTTTAGTTTGAGCAAGGACATGCTAGACATCATGTATTACTTTTCCTTTATTTGTTTCCAATGCATATTCAATCCCCACATTTTTCACGTGTACTTTCAATGCTTAGTGCTTTTCAGTTTTTTATCTTGGCTGTTTTAGTCTTGAATTTAGTGTTTTTTTACTTTGAGGAACGACACACTAGACATCATGTATCACTTTTTCTTTTTAGTTTCCACTACATATTCAATCCCGAGGTTTGTCACGTCAACTTTCAATGCTTAGTGCTTTTCAGTTTTTTATCTTGGCCGTTTTAGTCTTGAATTTAGTGTTTTTTTAGTATGAGCCACGACATGCTAGTCATTGTGTATCACTTTTAGTTTTTTAGTTTCCAATGCATATTCAGTCTACGTATTCTCAGATACACGTTCTACATATGAAAAAAAAGTGTATATGGAGATACCAGTGTATCTAAAGATACACTTGTTAGGCTTTGTTAGAACATGTATATCTTAAGATACCCGTATATCTGAAGATACGCGGTGCTTGCTAATTTTTTTAAAGTTGGATTTATAATGTTCGGAATGCTGCATACAATGTAATAATTAACAATATTGCATAGAGAATTTTTAATAATGAAATAATAATAATCATAATAATAATGATGATGTTGATGATGATGATGATGATGATGATGATGATCAAATAACAACAACAACGGCGACTATATTAGTAATTATATTGGCAACAGAAAAACAACAACAACGACGTTATTAATAGTAATATTAATAATAACATCGGTAACGGAAAAATAAAACTAATCGTCATTACTTTCAGTTATGTCATTAAAGATATCATATACATCCAATTTTTTCTTTTTGTCCTCTGTTTCATCTTCCGCTTCATTCTTATGCAATATGACAGGAGATATTTGCTTGATCGTGTTTTCAAATAGTGAGACATCAAAGAAAGATTGCAATGAACTTAAAGAAAAGGTGAAAGCGGTCCTTGTTAAAAATCTTACAGTTGTGGAGCTAGAACAAAAGGCTAAAATCCTTCATGAGAACATCACAAAGCATAGAATTACTCAAGAGCTAGAATTGTTGTAGAACGTCATTAATAATGCAAATGAGAAAGGATGGAGATATCAACTTTTCCCGCATTTGGAGCTTGAGCCTCTGTCTAAGGACGAGAACGATGTCAATATGCTCCAATTCTTAGACGGGACAACCCCCACAAAGAAAAATATTCTTGGAGTGATTCCCAAAGAAGTAGAGCTTGAACCTTTGGCTGAAGATCAGGATGAGTATGTTTATTCAGACAATAGAATTTTCAGTGATGGACAACCTAAAAAGAAAAGGCTTTATAAGAAAAGATGTACACAACAAAAAACAAAGATTCAAAGAAGAGTAAATTTAAAGAAAAAAATATTCTGTTTACGTCTACCATTTTTTATTTTTTTTCAAAATAAACTTCTATCTGAAAATAAAAAAGGATGCTTCTCTTTTTAACTGGATGAAAAAGGCTATGCTTTATTACATATTTACATATTGTCATCCAGATAAAAAGAGAAACATCCTTTTTGATGTTTCAGTTAGAAACTTGTTTTGAAAAAAATGTGGTAGACATGCACAATTTTTTGTTAATTGACTCTTCTTTGCTTCTGTTAGAGAAATGAAGTTTTGACGATTGACTTATAAATTAAACATGTTAGTTATGTTGGTCCTTAAAGGTGAATGGTTGAGCAAGGCTGATGATAAAATCACTTGAGGACAAAAGTTGAAAAGCAACCAAACTCAGCATTTATCACGTGTAGTGCAATAAAAAAGTTGGAAAGAAGATAATCACAACATTTGAAGATTAAGTTAATAAAGGAGTTCTATTCAGTCAAGGAGATATAATAAAGGAGTTCTACTCATACAAGGAGACTGACTGCAACAAGGAGTGACACTACCTGAGAGTCCTATTGAAGAAAGAAGAGCACATCATCTAATGGACTCAATGAGGAGTGAATTTAAATACAAGACACAGTTTCAAGAGTTTTATTTATTCACTTATAAGAAAAGCATCAATCAACAAATTAGTTCACTAGCCTGAAGAAGAACCTGGTCCTTTACTTAGAGAGTCGTAGACTTCATTTAATAGGTTGGTTCTTTGATTTGTAATGAGATTTAATTCTAGTCTCAGTGAAATATAAACTAAGTTAGGAGTTGTGTCTTCAAGTTAGGAAACTCGAAGACTTGGGAACACTTATCTTGGGAAGATTTGTGTTATTGTAGAAATACGAGTTAGAAGTTTAATTCCTAGTTTTCTAGAGTATTGTAATTTGTTGATTGTTGAGGCTCAAGAGTTTTAGTGAAGTTGGGGTTAAATCCTGTAGAGGTACAGGTCGTGGTTTTTTATACCTTTATTGAGCCGGGTGTTTTCCATGTAAAAAATACTGTCTTTATATTTTACTTAAGTAAGCCATATTAGCTTACTTGTTTCACTGATAGGCAACTATTAGAGTAAAATATTAAAATTAGTAGGGTACACACTCTAACAAGAGGTATCAAAGTGAGGTTGTCTTAAATAAGGTTAGCACCTAAGAAAAGATCACTATGATGAATTCCACACCTCTTACTGGTCATAGTGAAGGTCAGTCAACTACTAGACCTCCACTCTTTGACGGTTCTCACTTTATTTGGTGGAAAACTAGGATGGAAATGTTCATTCAAGGGGAAAAATATGAATTATGGGATAGGATCACAAATGGTCCTACTATTCCAATGAAGTTGATTGATGGTGAACAAGTGAAGAAGGTAAGAAGTGAATTTACTGCTGATGACTTAATAACATTAAAGAAAAATGCTAATGCTAAGAACATCTTAGTCTGTGGACTAAGACCGGCTGAGTACAACAGAGTGTCAAACTGTACCACTGCTAAGAAAATCTGGGATTGCCTGGTTAATGCACATGAGGGTACTTCTCAGGTAAGGAAATTCAGAATTGCTCTTCTTTTTACAGAATATGAAGCTTTTAAGATGAAGGAGAATGAATCCTTGTATAAAATGATGACAAGGATTACTGCCTTGACAAATGAGTTGACTTCCTTGGGAAAAGTCATCTCTGTTAAGGAACAGGTTGAAAAAGTGCTGAGGGTACTTCCTAAATCGAAATGGAATGTCAAAGTGACTGTTGTTAGGGAGGCACATGATCTCACACATATGTCACTGGATGAACTAGTAGGAACCTGAGGACTTATGAAATGGAAATTGATGGAATTAAAGAACCACCATCCCCTAAGAAAATCTTGGCTTTGAAGGCTTCAGACATTGACGAAGAAATCAAACTTGACAAGGAATAAGTTGCCTTTATAACTAAGAACTTCAGCAAATTCTTTAAAATGAAAAAGGGAACAAATAACAAGAAACGTTCCAATGACAATCCAAATGGATACTAGCAGTGTGGTGAGACTGATCATCAGATCAGGGACTGTCCTGTCTAGGAAATAGAATGAAGAAAGGAAAGAGCTGAAAGAAAATTACACGAAAAAACAAAAGGAAAGAGAAGAAGGAATATGCTATGGTAGACGCTTGGGGATCTGATTCAGATAATGATGAAATTGATGAAACAACATTCATGGCTATTAAAGATTCAGACTTGGATGAAGATGATGATACTTCTGAGGAATGTATACTTGAACTTAAAGAAAAATTGCATTTATTTTCTAAAACAAAACTTGTTTCCTTGATGAGTGAACTAATTGATGATTTCCAAGAATTAACTTCCGATAGGGATGAATTGTTCAACAATCTTGCAAGTTTCAAACTTGACTTCATTGATTTAAAAGCTTGCAAGAACACTGTTGAAGAAGAAAACTGCACTTTTAAGAAACAGGTTGCTCAACTTAATTCTTCCAACATTGATCTTAAGTTTGAAGTTCTAAAATTGACACTCACTGAAAAAGGAAAAAAGTTCAAGAGTAAAGAACAAGAAAATGTTGAACTTAAAATAGTCAAGTACAAACAAGAGTGTAAAGATGCAATCAACTTGGTGAATAAACGGAGTCAAGAAGTATCTAAGATGAAACTTGATCTTCAAAGAAAGCAAAAAGCATTGGTACCTGGAGAGTGTATGCTCAAAACATATGACTGGTGGTAAGAAACAGTTCCTTTCACTTTCCAAAATAAATGGAGGAGGATTTTCTTTTGGTGGTAGCAAAAAGGGAATCATTACTGGAGTTGGAAAAATTAGGACATCTAAATCAAGAGAATTGGAAGATGTCTATCTTGGGGAAGGATTGAAGAACAAACTGTGTAATAACCCGAGACTACCCCCTAGTCGTCACATGGTGCTTGGAACCACAAGTGATCCCAAGCTAACCCATGAACTGGCATACTGTTAAGCAATTGAATTATAACATAATATATAGCTTTTATTCTATGCAGAAACACAATTATACTAAAAATCTAAAATAGATACAATACTGATAAAGCTTTACAATCTGATAAATCTGAAGGATGAAACTAAAATTACATGACTGACTCTGAATGACATCTATGAAGCCTTTACTATATTGACTATAGATAGTTGTGACATGCCTCTAACTACCACTAATCAATACACATAAAAGTAAATGAACTGTACATAAACTAAAACTATCCGGAGTTCTCGAAGTATGAGAACTCATCACCTGTTGGCTGGAATCTACAACTGTCTGATCATGATGTGTAGACTATAACTAATACCTAAACTATGAAACAATGTAGAACATAGACATATATATGGATCAGTACTTTTAGAATATACTGAGTATGTAGGGGTGAATGTAATAAGTAAAACTAATTTCATATGTAATCTTAAAAATGCATGCAAAGTGTAAGTAGACTTACCAATAGGCTAGAATAAACAGAAAACTGAAATATCATAAAGCATGAGTGACAAACATTCTTTGATAAGATGGTGAATCTCTACACTTAGTTTTTGTAAACTTACTTTAATGATATAAGCATAACTGAAGCTAGAATGTGATAAAACATAGATATTGTATGAATACTGGGTCTACAACTACGTGATAAAGACTGACATAAACTGAGGATCTAAATATACAATCACACTGAGCAGGAATGTATAAACACACTAGCTTATCTGATTAACTGAATATCTGATAGCTGAATACTGGGCATGTAAGACTGAACTGTGCTTAGTCTAAATAACGGGACTGAAAATGTAGAGTATTATACATATGAGATAAGGGCTGACTGAGTAACATGAGATAACTAAGCATGAATTTATGAAAACTGTATTATTTAAGAATGCAAGACCAAGCGTATAACATGATTCTGAAATAGTCTATAAACTGAGGAACTAAAATAATGATAATCGAATAACAGATAATTGTACGCTATGGTTAAGAAAACGTGAAATTAAACTGAGTTATAGATCTGATTACTCGACTGAGACTGTGAGTGAGACTGTAACTAAGATGGTAATTGAGACTGAACTGGGACTATAACTTAGACTGTAACTAAGATCACATTAAAATTGGATAATGAGTTCTAAAAACTTAATGACTGATATCTGAGTTTATTGATACTGTATTATTGTTAACTGAGTGACTGTTTCTGACAGTCCTAATTCTATAGAACTGAACTGAGTTCTATACTGAGTCTGTAACTAAAACTAAAATAGTGGGAAGTAATCATCTAACCGTTATGTCCCTCTCTAAATGGATTGGGTTCATACTTGTAACCTTAGTTGGAAGGGTGTCAGTACCGTGCCACAGGTAAAGACAAAACTATGAGTTAACCCTCACTGACAGAAAGACTTTTCATCAACCCTCGCTAGCAGTAGAACTTATATAAGATGTATCAACCCTAGTCTGGAAGAAAGATATCTCAACCTATGCTGGTTGCGTAGTTCTGTAATGCAGGAATTTCTATTAAGGGTCAAACCCTATGCTGCTAGGAATGCCCCCATCCCTGGGTTCGCTCGATGCTGATTTCTACACCCAACTGAATAGAAACTGACTAATTTCTAGACGGTACTGGGCTTGACTGAACTGTTAATGATTATGTTGTCTAACTTAACTGAACTGAGTTTACTGGGTCACGCTGACTGACAGAATACTATTGAGTTTTGTTAATTGACTGAGTTCACTGAGGTTTGAAGTGAATACTGAACTGAGACTGTGAATGATTACTGAGTACTACTGTTCATGACACTAATGAAATTGTTATGTAACTACTGTAGCTCTAGGTAAGTAACTAGATTTTCAGATATTGAATACCCCTAGGACTTGATAGTATGAAATGTAAAGCATAGCATGATCTTGAAAAGCATAGCCATTGTCAATTGTTCACAATTCGTTTACTAAGATATTTTATCAAATACTTGGAGGTTATGGACTTGTACATGAATGAGAACACATGGTAATGTGTCAGGATTACCCTATTCAATTCACATAGGCATTATATCAAGCACGTGGATATTAATACTTTAATATGGGGCAATTCGCCAAACACATGGGGATTATGAACTTGGACATGGGAATATCTTAAGCATGGGAGCATAACATGATTACATAACTAAGATCATGAATTGGGGAATTCACATGTAATTCGCTTGAACTAGGATATGAGTGTTTCATCAAAATATGTAAAGTTCATAGCTTGAACGTAAGAATGTCTTAAACATGAGAGAACAATAGAGTTACTATAATACCCTGAACTATCTTTAAGCCTAATTCAGCCTTCAGAAGATTAAGGGATGGCTTCCTAAGAGAATAATATTTAAATCAGATAGAGGTTTCCTAATTTTGACTTTTTATTGTGTGGGAAATTGAATGAGCTTTCCTACGAAACAAATTTCATCCAAATCCGGTATCAGAGTGAGAAGTTATGGCCGTTTTACTAAGAGCAGTCAGAACTGCCCAGGTGCAACGGGCAGGTTGAAGAACCGTCAAGATTGCGACGGACCTTCATTCAAGCAGTCATAACCAAGGCAGTAAACCCATTCACTGGTCAAGTGCGACGATCAGGCCGACGAAGCATCGAGCTTGAAACAGACCATCGCCCCAGCCGCCGCTAGTAAGGAAATGAGCCCTTATTATGGTCCAAGTGCAAAAGTCGGATTGACGGACCATCAATCCAGTGACAGACCATTGCACGAGTCATCATAGATTCCATTCACTATTTCAAATTCATTTCAAAAAAGGGCTTTTCGGCCCTTTTCTACCCTTTTCACATCTAAATACATCTGATTCAAGGCACAAACATTATATTCCACCATAGAATCCAAAAACTAGGGTTTTCTCTCAAGATTAACCCTCAAGAGCAAATCCAAATCTTTCTCCAAGAACCGTAAGATTTCACCATAGTTTCTACAAATTCAGTTAAGATTCAAGGTTCCTAAGTCAAAAGCTTCAAGAATCCTCACTCAAGAGTATGAAAAAGAGTCTCAAACAAGTTGTTCATACAAGTTTATTAATCTAAGGTATGTGGGTTTTGAACAAGGACAATCCTTTCGTCCTTGTTGCCAAAAGTTGTTTTAATTACAAAGATATATGGTTTTACATGTTTTATTATGAAATTGAAGTATGGGTTTATACCCTATGTTGTTATTCCTTGAGATTATAATGGTTTCAATGTTTTAGAAAATTAAGTATATGAGTATGTTGACATTGTAATGCATATTGCTGAAAATTTCTAGATTTCTATACGATTTAGGAATCTTTATGATATCTAGTATGCATTTTGATGTGTCTTAACTTGAGATTGAATTATGGGTCAATAAGCCCTACTTGAGATTGCAATTTTATGAACTTTTGTGCTATAAGAACCCATGGTTTGAGTATTTTGAGATTATTGAGAAAGTTTTGACCTTGATGGTCATAGTACCTTTGAAATCCACTTTAATAAATGAGATTACAGAGTTTACAGTTGGGTTCTTTATGAACCATGAGATTATTTTAAAGTGGATTTCCATGAGATGAGCGTGGCTAACAAAAGGGAGTAGTATTTAGCACCGAGTTGGGTATGACTCCAAGGACTCATACCCCAGAACTATGTGCCCCCATAGGATTGAGAATTATGGGCCCGAGGCTGATATAGTGATCATTGAGTTGAAGTTATACTCCCTGGCAAGAGTATGACACCTCTCCCCAACATGAGGTTTCTTCCTTAGGGGGAAAAAACTTTGGAATCTATGTAGCTTACATGGTGTATGTCGGTTAAGAGAACATCCCTAATAGCAAGATTTTTCAGAATAGTTTCTTAAAGTAAAATTTTCCCAAGAAGGAAGTAGTTTTCCCTACTAGTAAGAGTAAATAATCAGTTTTTAAAGTAAAGTATGTTCCTCGAGATGAGTTATTTTCCCTAAGTCTTTGAAAGAGATCCTGGTCAGTGAAGATTGTTAGATACAAAGTGTGAAGGCTCACAAACTTATTCAATTAATGTTTTACTTTAGATTTTCAATTTTTAAAATTACAGTCTTAGCTCTCAGAGACAGAGGTGAGTGCTTTACCACTTAGTCCATATGTTTTGAGAAGGGAATAGAACTACATATTTCATAAATAGTATATTGGCCCAAGAGATTTATACTATGCATTTTATTATTCATAATTTACGAGATATACATTTTTGAGATTATTCAAGCTATGGGAGTACGTTATATCAGCATGCATGATTTTTATAAGAATTTATGACAATTGTTGTTTTAAGTACTTCACACAACCCCATATACTCAGTACATCCTCAAAGTACTGATCAATATATACGTCTGTGTGCTACATTGTCTCATAATGTAGCTTTGGGTGCTCAGTCTCAGTAGCGACAGTGATCTTTGAGCATATCATATACATCTTTATCTTTGGTGATTCCTCATGGTTCGAGGACCTATATTTGCATCTTTTCCGCTTTCATAGATTTTTGAGCATTACTTTTAGATCAGTTCAAGTCAGTTAGGGGTCTGTCCTAATGGCTCTCTAGTTTGAGTAATAGAGGTTTTGTTAGACTAGACTATCCGTGATGTTTTAGACTTTTTAGTATGTTGCTATTCGAACAGTATTCTTTTATTATTTTAGTTGAGATATGTTTTGCTATAATTGTCCTAAATTAAGTGTTTGGAGTTGTAGCAGGCTCAAAGGGTTAGCTTAGGGTTGCTTGTAGCCTTAAGCACCGTGTGACGTCTCGGGATGAGATTTCGGGGCGTTACAAACTTGGTATCAGAACCTAAGGTTTAAGGAGTCCTAGGGAGTCTGACAAGTCACGTTATGTAGAGTATTGATCATCGGTGTGTAGCACGCCACTTCTATGAGCAAGAGGCTACAAAATATTTTAGGAAAAAGTCATCTCTTTCTTTCAAATCTATCGTGCTTATAGTTGTCTCTCTTTTCTATTAATTCATGCTCTTTTATGACATAAAATGCCTCCCCAAAGAGCTAATTACCATAGGAATTATAACCAGCAACCTTGACCTACTGATCCCCTGAATGAGAATATGTCTCATGCTGAGTTTCGAGCAGTTTTTCAGGCGTTAGTTCAGGCAGTCACCGCGAATGTCCAGGACAATAACCAGGTTGTAGTTCCGTATTAGCAAGAAGGTGATTTAGCTATAGCCAGGATTCAAGAATTTATGAGGATGAATCAACCAGAGTTCTATGGGTCGAAGGCAGGTGAGGACCCACAATTGTATCTTGATTAGGTGAAGAAGATCACCCAGGTCATGCATATTTTTGAAGAAGAAAGTGTAGAGCTGGCATTTTATAGGCTGAACGATATTGTTTATGACTGGGCTATGGTGTGGAGGAAGAGTAGAGGGGAGAATACTGCTTCTATGACTTGGCAGGTGTTCCCGGATGCATTCTTGGATAAGTTCTTCCCACTTGAGATGATGGAAGCGAATATAGAAGAGTTCATGAACCTGAGGCAAGTCTCTATGACTGTTAAGGAGTATTGTCTCAAGTTTAACCAGTTAGCTAAGTATGCTCCTGACTTGGTAGCTGACACCCGATCTATTATAAGTAAGTTCATGACTGGTGTGTATGGTTTGGTGCTGAAAGACTATAGGACTGATATGATTAATGGGGATATGGATCTGTACAGACTGATGATGCACGCTTAGCAGATTGAGGCAAATAAGATAAGGAAGAGAGATAGAGTAAGGGGAAATAAGAGGGCTAGATCGGAGCAATTTAAGCATGGCCAGACTAGATCCCATGGAGGGAACCGACTCCAGTTTAAGAATTGTTCATCTATGCCAGTACCTTTATTAGATAGTGCTCCCATGCCTAGAAACAGGTAGTAGTAGGGGAATAGGCCTTCTATGTCTAGATCCCAGAACAGTGTAAGTAATAGACCTCATTATCCTCCATGTACTAAGTGTGGTAGGAACCATCTCGGTGAGTGCTTAGACAATCAGAGGTGTTGTTTTGGTTGTGGAAAGATGGGCCATAGACTTAGAGAGTGCCGGCATGCTAGGCAGGGGAGCAGATATGTTCGACCTCAGACTCAGGATGCTAGTCCACCTGCTTTTTTAGCCCGTCCAGCCTCTCCTCAGGGTGATTCATCCAGTACGGCTGGCAGTCAGTGCCCGAATAGATTCTATGCCTTACTATCCCATCAGGAACAGGAGGATTCTTCTGATGTCATTACTGGTATGCTTCGTGTCTTTCACTTTGATGTTTATGTGTTGTTGGACCCTAGGTCAAGTTTATCTTATGTGACCTCGTTAGTTGCTGTAAATTTTGAAATGAGTCCCAAAAAGATTCCTAAGCCTATCCTGGTTTCTACTCTAGTAGGTGAGTCAGTTGTTGCTAAGCAAGTGTATAAAAAGTGTCCCGTTACTGTTCTTCATAGAGTCATATTTGCTGATTTGATAGAGTTAGATATGGTGGATTTTGATATTATTCTGGGTATGGATTGGCTTCACTCTTATTATGCATCTATAGACTGTTGTACCCGTGTGGTTAAGTTTTAGTTTCCTAATGAGCCAGTGTTCGAGTGATTCGGGAGCTCAGTATCTCCCAAAAGTCATTTTATATCCTATCTTAAAGCCAGAAAGCTAATATCCAAAGGTTGCATCTATCATCTAGTTTGGGTTAAGGACACTAAGTCTGAGGCCCTAGCTATTCAATCAGTCAGTATCATTAATGAGTTTCTTGATGTATTTTTGGAAGATCTCCCAAGGGTACATCCCGATAGAGAGATATAGTTTGGGATTGACCTTCTTCCCGATACACAACCTATTTCTATTCCTCCATAATGTATGGCACCTGTAGATCTTAAGGATTTGAAAGATAAACTCAAAGATCTTCTAGACAAAGGTTTCATAAGGCCCAATGTTTCTTCTTAGGGTGCACCTGTCCTGTTCGTGCGAAAGAAAAATGGTTCTTTGCGTATGGGCATTGACTTTCGTCAGCTTAATAAGGTTACAATCAAGAATAAGTACCCTCTTCCTAGAATTGATGAACTGTTTAATCAATTACAAGGTGCAAGTTATTTCTCCAAGATAAACCTTAGATCTAGCTATCATCATCTTAAAGTGAGAGAATGTGATATTCCAAAGATAGCCTTCCAAACCCGCTATGGTCATTTTGAGTTTCTAGTCATGTATTTTGGGCTAACCAATGCCCCAACAACTTTCATGGACCTCATGAATCGAGTGTTCAGACAGTATCTTGATATGTTTGTCATTGTGCTCATAGATGATATCCCTTTGTACTCCCGTACTGAGGATGACCATGCAAATCATCTTAGAATTATCTTGCATACTATTAGAGATCATCAGTTGTTTGCCAAATTCAGCAAGTGTGAATTTTGGCTAAGGTCAGTAGCCTTTCTCAGTCATATTATTTCAGCTGAAGGCATTTGAGTTGATCCCGAAAAGACAGAAGCTGTAAGAAATTAGCCTAGGCCTATCTCTTCGTTAGACATTAGATATTTCTTAGGTCTAGCTGGCTATTACCACCATTTTGTTGAAGGTTTCTCATCTATTGCATCTCTTATGTCTAGACTAACCCAAATAAAGTTAACTTCCTGTGGTCATATTCTTGCGAGAAGAGTTTTCAGGAGTTGAAGACTCGACTCACTTTAGCACCCGTGTTGACATTACCTGATGGTACAGATGGTTTTGTGGTGCACTGTGATGCCTCTAAAGTTGGTTTGGGTTGTGTGTTAATGCAGAGAAGTAAGGTTATAGCCTATGCCTCTAGATATTTGAAGCCGGATGAAAAGAATTACCCAACCCATGATCTTGAATTAGCTGTTGTGGTTTTTTCTTTGAAAATCTAGAGACACTATCTATATGGTATTCATGCTAATGTGTTTACGATCCACAAAAGCTTCCAGTATGTGTTTTCTTAGAGGGAGTTGAATCTTCATCAGAGGAGATGGTTAGAATTTCTAAAAGATTATGATATAAGCGTGTTGTACCATCCGAGCAAGGTCAATATAGTGGCAGATGCCCTTAGTAGGTTTTCTATGGGCAGTGTTGCTTATGTGGAGGAGGATAAGAAAGAATTGGCCCATGAATTGCATCGTTTGGCTAGATTGGGTGTTAGGTTGCTTGATTCAGCTGAGGGGAATGTTTGGGTTCAGGGTAGTTCCAAATACTCTTTAGTTTCGGAAGTGAAGGAAAAGCAAGACATGGATGTTAGTTTGGTTAAATTGAAGGGGTTAGTTAAGGACCAAAAGGTAGAGGTTTTCTCCCAAAGGTGAGATGGTGTGTTGAGATGTCAGAATAGATTGTGTGTTCTATGTGTTGGTGATTTGAGGCAGAGAATTATGGATGAGGGGCATGGTGTGCGGTATTCTATTCATCCTGGTGCTACAAAGATGTACCGCGACTTGTGGGAAATCTATTGATGGAGTTGCATGAAGAAAGATATAGCAGAGTTTGTGGCAAAGTGTACAACTTGCCAATAGGTTAAGGTAGAGCACCAAAGGCCTGGTGGTGTGATGCAAGAGTTTTGTATTCCCACTTGGAAGTGGGAAAAAGTGAATATGGATTTCGTGACTGGTTTACCCCTTTCACATCGTCATCATGATTCGATTTGGGTCGTTGTAGACAGGCTGGCTAAGTCAACGCATTTCTTGATGGTACATACATCTTATACAGATGAGGACTATGCTAGTTTTTATATCCAGGAGTTAGATAGATTGCATGGAGTTCCCTTGTCTATCATCTCAGATAGGGGTACTCAGTTTACTTCCCAATTTTGGAGAGCTTTTCAGAAGGGTCTTGGTACCCAAGTACATCTTAGTTCCGCCTTTCACCCGCAGATAGATGGTCAGGATGAAAGGACCATCCAGACTCTAGATGATATGTTGAGGGCATGTGCTTTTGATTTCAAGGGTATTTGGGATGAGCATTTGTCACTGATAGAATTTACGTATAACAATAGTTATCACTCTAGCATTCAGATGGCCTCATTTGAGGCTTTGTATGGGAGGAGATGTAGATCACCCAAGGGTTGGTTTGAAGTGGGTGAGACCGCTTTGGTTGGACCTGATGCTGTATTTGAGGCTATGGAAAAATTTAAGTTGATTAGAGAAAGGTTGAAAACAGTCCAGAGTCATCAAAATTCATATATAGATGTGAGAAAAACAAATCATGAGTTTGAAGTGGGTGACTTGTTGTACCTGAGGATTTCTCCCATGAAACGGGTAAAAAGGTTTGGAAAAAAGGGGAAGCTTAGCCCCCGTTATGTTGGCCCTTATAGAATTCTGAGTCGTGTTGGGAAAGTAGCTTATAAATTTGAGTTGCTCGCAAATCTATCAGCTGTTCATCCTATCTTTTATGTCTCCATGCTTAAGAAGTGCATTGGTGATTCTGTCGTTGTAGATCCTTCGGAGATCTCAGATATTCAGAACAGTCTTTCTTACGAAGAGATTCCAGTTGAGATTTGTAATACCCCGGGAAATTTTTCGTTGAAATTTTGGGCGTAAACGTGTTGGGTTCTATCTTCTAGATTGAATTATAAATTTTTTGTGCGGAATGTCTTAGATTATAACCCAATATTCCGTAGAGTATCGAATAAGATTTCCAAAGATATGTGGATCATCCAAAACGGACACCCGAGCGACGAGTTATGAACATTCCGATCAAACCGTGAATAGTAGTGCACAGTAAAACGTGCAGGAAAAAAAGTACTGAGGCCTGGCGTATTTTTTCTCCAAATTTAAACGATCATAACTCCTTGTAAATAATGATCTGGGTGATCTACTATATATCAACGGAAAGCTCTGCGAGTTCTCTTTCCGATGAAATTTGTTTCATCCAATTTGTCTATCGGAGCAAAAAGTTATGGTCGATCTACTTCAGTCTAACAAAAGTGAATTTTTGGGTCAATTTCAAACGATCATAACTCCTCGTACACATTGATCTGGGTGAGATACTATATATCAACGGAAATATATGAGAGTCCTCTTTCTAATGAAATTAGTTTCATCCAATTTTAATATCGGAGTAAAACGTTATGGTTGATCTACTTCAGACTATCAAAACAGTCCACCAAAGGACAGATGCGAGAATTATTTGATTTTTAGGGGCGTTTTGGTCATTCCCCCTCACCCAAAATCCATCCAAACCCTATATTAAAGCCTATTAGAAGCATTATATGTTATATTTCATCAAATTCCCTCAAAAAGAAAACCCTAAGCTCCTACATCCAACTTCAAGAACCTCCAAAGTTGACCATTAATTCTGTAAATTTATTCAAGATTCCAAGTTCCTAGTTCAAGAACTCCAAGAACCATCATTCAAAGGCACGATTAACATCTCAAAAATGAGTATCGGTCTAAAGTTCATCATTCAAGGTATGTGGGGTTTTTCAACAAGAACTCTCTTTCGTTCTTGTGCCCAAATTGATTTTTTTCTTTTATGAATATACATGATTTTACATGTTTTGATTGAATTTGAAGCATGAATTTATACCCTATATGATTTTACATGAGATTATGATACTCTCTATGTTTTGAAAGTTGAATTGAATGAGAATGATGACATTTTTGTACATAAAGCTGAATTTTCCAGATTTTAAAGTAAGCTATATATATTTATGATGAAAAGCATGAATCTTGAGAAAATTTAATATGATTTTAATGTATGAGACCTTGAGTCCTAATTGGAATTGTACTTTGAGAAATTATGTGCTATAAGCACAATGAGTTTTGAGTCCCAAAGCTAATTTTCTTTACCAAGATGTATGATTATAAAGCTGAAATTTTAAGTTTTAAGTGATTATTTTTGTGCTTATGTCATTAAGTATGAAACTTTGGAAGGTTTTATGGTGATATTGATGTATGGGTTTTTGGAACCCTATTTGAGATTATTATTTCGAGAAAATCATATGTTATAAACTCCTTGAGTTTAAATAATTTGAGATGTTTTGAATGATTTGACCTTTTGGTCGTGAATGAGTTATTTTGAACTCGACTGTGAAAGAAATCTACGTTTTTATTGATTATGATAAAGGGGTAGCAAATTGTCTCCCGATGAAAATTGTTGAAGTGTTTATTGTGGATTTTCTTTAATGTGAGCCTGAGGCTGATTTAAATTTCTGAGCTAAGTCCGGGAGTAATCTTTAGCACTGAGTGGGAGGTATAAAGTGACCTTACTTCCCTAGAACTACGTGCCCCCATAGGATGTGAGCCTGAGGCTGATTTATATAGTGATCACTAGTGTTTTTGAATTGCTACTGAAAGTCCTACTCCGATGGCAAGGATAGGACGGCTCTCCCCAACGTGGGTTGTACGTTGGACTCCATGTGGCTCACATGATTTATGTCGGTTATAGGATCTCCCAATGTGTGTTTGTGTACTCTTCTATCTGAGATGAAAACATATTTGCTTAAAAGGCTGAGTTTGAGAAAGTCATTATTCTTAAAAGATTTAAGGAATATATTCTAATGAGAATTGACATGAGATTTGATTGTTTTGATGATTTGAAATTGAGATGAAAGTGAATTGAGACCGTATTGTAATGACTCACTTGTTTTACTTTACATGTATTATTCATCCATGATTTTGATGATTTAATTCGAGCTAAGTGAGTCATCTATATCAACATGCATAATTTTATAAACTGTGATGATATTAAGATATTATTTTATATATGCATTGCACCCCCATATGCTCGGTATCTTTCCATGGTACTGACCCACATATTCGTATGTGGGCTACATTTTCTCGGAATGTAGGTACAAGGTATAATTGCACCTTCGGATCCAGTCAGTTCGTGGTATCCAGTCAGCAGGTGATGAGTCCTTTTGATTCAAGGGCTTGGGTTAGTTATGCAGAGTTTATAGTGCTGCATTTTCTTTATTCAATTGTACTGAGTTGGGGTAGTCGTGAGTCATGATCTGGATACCTACAATCAGTACTAGTAGAGGCTTCATAGACAGTCAGTAGAAGTTGATGTATTTTGTTTCAATTTTGGTTGTAAAGGCAGAATTGTAATCCTGTAAAATTCCATTTTTGTATCGATCAGATTCAAAAAAGAGTTAATTTCTGCTGATTTGTATGGATTTGTATTTTTATTCAGTTGCTTATGAGTTATGCCAGTAGAAAGGTTAGCTTGGGGTCACTTGTGACCCTCAGTACTATGTGACGTCTCAGGACCCGATTTCGGGGCGTTACAAGATTCTAGACCATCAGATCCGTAGACTGAAGAACAAAGAGGTTCCACTGGTTAAAGTTCTTTGGAGGAACCAGTCTATTGAGGGCACTACTTGGGAAGCCGAAGTAGATATGCGAGCTAAGTACCCTCATCTCTTCTCTGCAGACTCATATTTAGCCGAAGTTACTACTCTTCCTTAATTAAGTTCCTTTCTAATCTTGTGTATTTAGCTATATGATGTCTTCTCCAGGAGTTCATGCATTTTCTGAAGTACTCAAAAGCTTAGAATGATGTAGAGTTAGTTTAGAAATTCATTTAGCTGTGTATTCTTAGTATTCTCTATATTCTTAGCCTAGCTAGTGACATTCGAGGACGAATGTTTCCAAGGGGGAGATATTATAATACCCCGAACTTTCTTTAAGCCTAATTTAGCCTTCAGAAGATTAAGGTATGGCTTACTAAGTGAATAATGTTTAAATCAGATAAACGTTTCCTAATTTTGACTTTTTATAGTGCGGGAAATTGAATGAGCTTTCCAACGATACTAGTTTTGTCAAAATTCAGTATCGGAGTGAGAAGTTATGGCCGTTTTACTGAGAGCTATCAGAACTGCCCAGGCCACGGAACCAAGGTAGTAAACCCATTAATTGGCCAAGTGCGATGGTCAGGTCAACGGACCATTAAGCTTGAGATGGATCGTCGCCCCAGCCGTCGCTAGCAAGGCAGTGAGTCTCACTCTGGTCCAAGTGCGACGGTCGGATCGACGGACCGTCGAGCTAGAGATGGACCGTCACGCCAGTGATAGACCATCGTATGAGTCATCACAGATTCCGTTTAGTATTTCAAAATCATTTTATAATTGGATTTTTGGTTTTTTCCACCCTTTTCACATCTAAATACATCAGATTCTAGGCATAAACGTTATATTCCTCTATAGCATCCAAAAACTTGTGTTTTCTCTCAAGATTAACTCTCAAGAGAAAATCCAAATCTTTCTCCAAGAACCTTAAGATTCCACCATAGTTTCTACAAATTGAGTTAAGATTCAAGGTTCCCAAGTCAAAAGCTTCAAGAACCCTCACTCAAGAGTACGAAAAATAGTTTCAAGCAAGTTGTTCATCCAAGTTTATCAATCTAAGGTATGTGGGGTTTGAACAAGGACAATCCTTTCATCCTTGTGCTCAAAAGTTATTTTAATTACAAAGATATATGGTTTTACATGTTTTCTTATGAAATTGAAGTATGGGTTTATACCCTATGTTGTTATTCCTTGAGATTATAATGGTTTCGATGTCTTAGAAATTTATGTGTATGAGTATGTTGAGATTATAATGCATATTGCTGAAAATTTCCAGATTTCTATATGATTTATGAATATTTATGATATCTAGTATGCATTTTAATGCGTATTAACTTGAGATTGAATTATAGGTCAATAAGCCCTACTTGAGATTTCAATTTTATGAAATTTTGTGCTATAAACACCCATGGTTTGAGTATTTTGAGATTATTGAGAAAGTTTTGACCTTGATGGTCATAGTAGCTGTGAAATCCACTTTACTAAATGAGATTACAGATTTTATAATTGGGTTCTTTATGAACCATGAGATTATTTTAAAGTGGATTTCCAAGGGATGAGCGTGGCGAACTTAAGGGAGTAGTATTTAGCACTGAGTTGGGTATGACTCTAAGGTCTCATACCCCAGAACTACGTGCCACCATAGGATTAAGATTTATGGGCCTGAGGCCGAGATAGTGATCATTGAGTTGAGGTTATACTCCCTGGCAAAAGTATGACGCCTCTCCCCAACGTGAGGTTTCTTCCTTAGGGGGATAAAACATTGGAATCCATGTAGCTCGCATGGTGTATGTCGGTTAAGAGAACCCCCCTAATAGCAATATTTTCAGAATACTTTCTTAAAGTAAAATTTTCCCAAGAAGGAAGTAGTTTTCCCTACTAGTAAGAGTAAATAATCAGTTTTTAAAGTAAATTATGTTCCTCGAGATGAGTTATTTTCCCTAAGGCTTTGAAAGATATCCTGGTCAGTGAAGATTGTTAGATACTAAGTGTGAAGGCTCACAAACTTATTCAATTAATGTTTTACTTTAGATTTTCAGTTTTCAAAATTATAGTCTTAGCTCTCAGACATATAGGTGAGTACTTTACCACTTAGTCCATCTGTTTTGAGAAGGGAATAGAACGACAGATTTCAGAAATAGTATATTGGCTCACGAGATTTATACTATGCGTTTCATTATTCATAATTTACGAGATATACATTTTTGAGATTATTCAAGCTATGTGAGTCAATTATATCAGCATGCATGATTTTTGTAAGAATTTATGACAATTGTTGTTTTAAGTACTACACACACCCTCATATACTCAGTACATCCTCAAAGTACTGATCCATATATACGTCTGTGTGCTACATTGTCTCATAATGTAGGTGCAGATGCTCAGTCTCAGTAGCGACAGTGATCTTTGAGCATCTCATCTACATCTTTATCTTTGGTGAGTCCTCATTGTTCGAGGACCTATGTCTGCATCTTTTCCTCTTTCATTGAGTTTTGAGCATTACTTTTAGATCAGTTCGAGTTAGTTGGGGGTCTATCCCAATGGCTCTCTAGTTTGAGTAATAGAGGCTTTGTTAGACTAGACTATTAGTGATGTTTAAGTTGCTATTCGGACAGTATTCTTTCGTTATTTCAGTTGAGATATGCTATGGAAGTACACTTGTTTTGCTATAATTGTCCTAAATTAAGTGTTGGGAGTAGTAGCAGGCTCAAAGGGTTTGCTTAGGGTTACTTGTAGCCTTAAGCACCGTGTGACGTCTCGAGATGATATTTTGAGGCGTTCCAGTTACATGGCAAAGTTCATAGCTTGGGGATTCATCTTGAAATTGACTTAAAATAATATGGGAATTTCATCAAACATGTGGAAAGCATGAATTTAAAACATGAGAATATTGCTAAACATCATGAATTTAGGATCTATCTTGGAATTTACTTGAATAAAGCATGGGAAATTCAAATTCATAGCATGAGGGATTTAAAATCATTCATAGAATCATACATGGGCTGAATTGAATTAAAAACATCATGAAAACATGAAATTCAATCTTTCTTGTGCTTACAAAATACCATAGTAATGGAAAATTCATTCTTTAATTAAAAGAAAAGAGTTTTTGGGATCCATGGGTGAAAGAGGACACATGGATGAACTCCCACATACCTTAAAGCTTTAATCTTGAAGGAGAAACACAATCTTGAAAGCATTCTTGAATTAGGAAGCTTGAGTTCTTGCTTTACTTGAAGAAAATTTGATGAAGTTCTTGGTGGTAGAGTTTTTCTTTGAGAGAAAAGATGAATAATTGAGTGTATATTGCTTTTGGGGGCTGAAATTAAGTGTTATCGGTGGATATGGGTGAGGGAAAGTTACTAAAGTGCCCCTAGACCCTTTAAAAACTGAATTAGCATGTGAAACAGTTCCGTAACGCGCTGGCTGACGCGTCGCATTGCTATCGCGTCGGCTTACGACCTCACATGGAAAATGCCATAACTTTTAGCTCAAGTATCGATTTTTCACGAAATTGGTATCGTTGGAAAGATAATTCAATTGTCTAAAATTTTGTGGGTCTTGAGCTGCAAAATTTTATGTATATAAAAAGTTATACATGTTTAAAGTAGCCCCTTATAGAATCGAATGCCAAACTTTGGATGAATCAAAGGCTCTAAGCTCAACTTTGTTCTAAGTGATTCTTATGAACATTTTTCACCTCAAAAGATATTAAAACATGAGGATAAAGATCATAAAACTCATATTTGCATGGGAATCATTTATAGTATAGCTTTTACACGTAGGAACGACGGTTCAAAGACTAGCCCAAAAATGCGGGGTATTACATTATCTTCCCCTTGGGAACATTCATCCTCGAATGAGACTGATTAGATTGAGAGTACTGTACGAAGGTATCTTAGATCATATTTTGAACATGACTGACTTGGAACATGATCGTATAATTGATTCTGAAACATAATACATGAACTGAATATCATGAACTAAAAAGATTTCTTGAATAAATGCAATGACATGAGAATGATTGTAAGTCCTGAAGAGAAACAAGAGAGTCAACTCATGAGTAACTTTTACTTCAAGATGGATCCTATCTCGTGAAGAAAATGAAAAGTTTAGGACATGAATACTTGGGGTATTACAATACATCTCCCAATTGGGATACTTCATCCCCTGAATGGTACTGACTTAGTTGAAATCCTATGGAAAGACTGAGATGATGCATGGGAAACTTATTATAACACCCCCGAAAATGGGTCCCGAGATGCCACATGGTGCTTAAGGATACATGTAGCCCCAAGATAACCCTTTGAGCCTATTACTTCATATAAAGATTAATTAAAGAGGAATAAGACAAAGAACTGGTGCTTTCATATCATATCATAAGAAATACAAAGAAAATACTATGACCGAACAATCACAATACTGGAAATCTCAACATACTAACGATCTGGTAAACTAGTCTGACAATGCCTCTTCTACTCAATGAACTAGAGAGCCATTGGGACAGATCCCCAACTGACTCAAACTGAACTGAAAGCAATAAAGTATCTACTAAAAATACTGAAATATCTGGAAACAGGACCTCAAACCATGAGGACTCACCACTGTGGAGATGTAGATAAGGTTCTCTAGATTCACTGATAAGGCTGGGACTGAGCAGCTGAACCTGTATTACGAGGAAATGTAGCGCACAGACAATTATGTGGATCAGTACCTTGGTAATATACTGAGTATATGGGGGTGTATGCAATTAAAGAATCAATATCATAGGTCTTTACAAAAAACATGAATGCTATAACAATGACTCACATAGCTTGAAGTAAACTCTCATAACTCATGAATAGGAGATACATATAATATAAATCGCGTGAGTCATTACACTTTAATCTTATGGAAACAAGAAGCTTCTGTAAAACTCAAGAAATTAGTATATTTGAAACCTTTAAGACTTGAGACTCTAGGAGACTTGGGAGACTTTGGGACTTTAAAACTTTATAACTTTAGGATTTGGGAGTTTCTTCTAACCGACATGAACCATGTGAGCTTACATAGAGTCCAACGTCTTGCCCACGTTGGGGAGAGCAGTTCTATCCTTGCCATCGGAGTAGAACCTTTACTTCTTAGTGATCACTAGCTTAACCCACTTGGGGTACATCAGAAACCTATGGGGGCACGTAGTTTTGGGGCATGAGACCTTGGAATCAAGCCCAACTTGGTGCTAAATACTACTCCCTTACTTAAGCTTAGAACTTTTAAGAAAATTCACCTCAAACAACTCAAAAGTATGTAATGGACACCAATTATGCATTCCTTTAACTTAAAATCAAAGTGAAGTTGATTTCTTTCTTAACTTAGGATCTAAATCAACTCTTTTCTTGAAACTTTAACAGACAAAAATCATCAAACTTTAAAATCTTAATAGCATAGGCATTTCAATACGATTCTGGAAAGCACTTTAGGATATCACAACAAAGCTTATTTCATGACAACCACCTTGAAAACACTTGAAAATAGGATATCAACATAGGAATGTAAAATTTATCACATGAATTATCAATTCAAATCATACTTAAACAAGAAAGTCGGGTAATTCAAGGATTGAACAAGTTATAATCTTATAAATTCAAAATATAACAAACTAACAAACTAGACATGAATTCATCTTGAAAATACAAAATTCTTCAGAAAAAACTAAAACTTTTGGGCAAAAGAATGGAAGGATGTTCTTGTTCAAACCCCACATACCTTGAAATTGAAGCTTTGAGTGAACTCTTAACTTTGGATTGTTATTCTTGAAATTAATAGGTGCTTCTTGTTTCCCTCGAAATGGGGAATCCAAATCTTGAAAAATTATTGAAAACCTACAGTTGAATCTTGAGATATTTTGATCTTTAGGTTGAAACCCTTATGAGAGTTTTTGATGAAAAGTGATGAATTTTGGTGTAATTGGGGATAAATTTCGTGTTTAGGAGGATAAGGGATAGGAGAATACCACATTTACCCTTAATAAGATGAAGAAGAGAAGCTGAAAACTGGGAAAAAGGCTATGCAAAGGGTGACATCCAGGCTAGAGCCTTGGAGGACCAAGGCGGCGCCTTGTTTAGATCCTTTGCCAAGCTAGTCGGTGCCTCACCAGCGTCTTTAACTATTGTTATGGAACCCCAAACGTGCCCTAAATGGATTCTGAAAATTCCGAAACTCACTCGGGATGCACTACGACCTTGCCCCATCACAACGCAATGAAAAAATTAAGAAACGGAGGTCGGTAAGGTCGAAAAATAATTCATCGAAGTTCAAAGGCTCAAAAATGAACTAAGAGTTGAAAACTTAGCTAAAATTCTAAGTGTTAAGCTTCTTTTGACTCATTTGAAGACTCTACAATAAGGAAACTTTATGGGTTCTTACACTTATAGACTGAATCTTGACTGAATATCTAGGATCTGGAACTGATGTTGTAGTACCCCGTACCTTTTCTAGGTAAAATCCATCCCAAGAATGTTAAAGAATAGCTTTCAAAATGGATGATAATTATTTCATGTGAAATTTCCTAGATTTGTACTCTTCATGGTGTGAGAAATTGATTAAGCTTTCTATCAATACCAAATTCGCCCAATTCCAACACTCAGTGAAGGAGTTATGGCACTTTTAGGTTGGCACTGTGTCACCTGGACCCTTAGCGCGTCGTGGAGCTGAAAAAATTAACATTTGTAAATTTCCGGTGGCCTCTGCGATAGTGGCGCATCACGGAGAGGGACAAATCCCCAATTGTTCGATTCCAGTAAAGGTCCGCGATAGTGGCGCATCGCGCCAAGGAAAAAAATTAGGACTCCAGTTTATTTTTCCAGTTTCATTTAGGAATTAAAGGGGGTATTTTGGACTTTTTCCCAACCCCCAATCCATCCAAACACATGATTAAAGCCTTTTAGAAGCATTATATGCTAAGTTTCATCAAAATTACTCTCATCTAAAACTCTAGGCTTCAACATTCATCTCCAAGAAACTCAAGATTCCACCATCCTTTTTTCATATTGTTTCAAGATTTAAGATCCCTAGACCAAGAGCTTAAAGAATCTTCATCCAAGAGCACAAATAGCATCTAAAAAATCTAGCTTATTAATTTAGTTCATCATCTAAGGTATGTGGGGTTTCAACAAGGAAAATCCTTTCGTCCTTGTGCCCAAAATTTTGTTTTTATACAAATTTCTTATGTTTGAGATTGGGTTTATACCCAAAAGTATCTTATTGATGATTTTGAGCATGATATTATTGAATTACGAAATTCCACATTTGTTTTGAGTTAAAGAATGCTTCTTTATGATTTTGAATACCACGAGTATGTTGTAAGATATTGATTTTAGATTTTTGATTGAGTTTAAGCATATATTTATGATTTTTGATTTTAGACTTTTGATATGGTTGAAGTGTTTTCAAGAAACCTGTTGAGCATGATGATTTACTATGAAATTTCATGAGTTTGAGACATGGGTTAATAGACCCTAATTTGAGCATTTATATTTCAAGAACTTGTTCTTGAGCACCATGAGATTAGTATATTTTGAGTTAAATAAAAGGTATTTGATATTTGAATCCCTAGTTGATTTTTCGAATCCACTTTTCAGAGTTTATTTCAGATTACAGATATATATATATATAGTTGGTTTACATTATAAACCATGAGATTATTTTTAAAAGTTGATTTCCAATGAGATGAGCGTAGCAAATTAAAAAAAAAGGGAGTATTATTTAGCACCGAGTTGGGTATGTTTCCAAGGTTTCATACCCCAAACCTATTGCCATCATAGAATTGAGATTAAAGTGCCCATAGTGACAGAGATAGTGATCACTTAAGCTGAGGTTATACTTCTTGGAAAGAGTATGACACCTCTCCGCAATGTGAGGTTTCCTCCTTAGGAGGACGAGACGTTGGACTCCATGTAGCTCACATGGTTTATGTCGGTTAAGAGAACCTCCTTTCTAGTATAAAATAATAAATAACTTTTCAGATAAAGTATTTTTCCTTAAAGATTTAAAGCTTATAGACTACAAATTCTAGAATAGAAAACCTTTTAGAGACTAAGTGTTATGACTCACAAGAATTAGATTGCATGTTTTGCTATTCATGCTTTATACTTTAAGATTTCAGATATCTGAAGCCTATGTGAGTCATTTACATTTAGCATGCATTGTTTAATAAACTTAGATGATATTGTTTACTTGCTGCATAAACCCCCAGAGACTTAGTACATCCTAAAAGTACTAATCCACATATATGTCTATGTGCTACATTGTCTCATAATATAGGTTCAGGTGCTCAGTCTCGGCAGCATGAGTGATTTTTGAGTACCTCATCGACATCCCTATAGCTGGTGAGTCCTCATAGTTCGGGGACTTAGTATTCATATTTCTAGTTTCATTAGTAGATGTTTTTTTTATTATTCATTACAGACCTTTTGAGTGAGTTGGGGCTTGTCCCAGTGGCTCTCTAGATTTAGTCATTAGAGGTTTGTCGGACTACTAGTTTCAGTTGTAGACTATGAGTCATCATTCATATTTTCTTTTCAGTATTTCTTTTCTAGGACTTGAGAGATTGATATGATTTAGATAAGTATTCCGCAGTTATTATGATTTTATAATTATATTTCCTTACTTTGATATTTAGAGTTAGTAGAAAGCTGTCAGGGTTAGCTCAGGACTACTCATAGTTTGGAGCATCGTGTGGCATCCTAGGAACTAGATTTCAGAGCGTTACCAACTTGGTAACAGAAACTAAGGTTTAGAGAGTCCTAGGGATTTAGACAAGCCGTGTTACGTAGAGTCTTGATCATTGGTGTAAAGTGCGCCACATCTATGAGCAATAGGCTATGGAGCGTTTTAGGAAAATCCTATCTTTTCTTTCATAATCCATCGTGCTTACAACTGTGTTTATCTTTTATTAACTCATTCTCTTTTATGACATAATATGGATCCTCACAGAGCTAATACCTGTAGAAATGATAACCAACCACCCCAGCCTACCGATCTTTTGAATGAGAATGTGTCATATGCAGATTTTCAGGCAGCTTTTCAGGCACTTTCCCAAGCTATAACAGCTAATGATCAGGGTAACCATCAGGCTGCAGCCCCGCCAAAGCAGGATGGGGATTTAGCTGCTGCTAGAATCTTAGATTTCAGGAGGATGAATCTGCCAAAATTCTTCTGGTCCAAGAAAGGTGAGGACCCACAACTTAATCTTAATGAGGTGAGGAAGATCACCCAAATTATGCATTTTTCTGAAGCGGAGAGTGTGGAATTAGCATCCTATAGGCTAAGGATGTTGCTTATGATTGGGTAGCGATGTAGAAGAAGAGTAGGGGGGAGGATACATCTCCTATGACTTGACAGGTATTTCAGGATGCATTCCTAGACAAGTTATTTCCATTTGAGATAAGGGGAGATAAGATAGAAGAGTTCATAAACCTGAGGCAGGGTGCCATGACAGTGAAGGAGTATTGCCTCAAGTTCAACCAGTTGTCTAAGTATGCCCCTGATCAGATGGCTGACCCTAGGTCAAGCATGAGTAAGTTTGTGATTGGTGTGTCTGGGTTGGTAGTTAAGGAGTGTAGGAGTGCTATGCTCAATAGAGATATAGACCTTTCTAGATTGATGATGCACACTCAGCAGATTGAGGAAGAGAAAGCGAAGGAAAGAGAGAGAGTTAATAAGAGGGCTAGAATAGGGCAGTTTGACTTTGGTCAGAATAGGTCTGGAGGAGGAAATTATTCGCAGTTTCAAAATTGGTCATCTATCCCAGCACCATCTTCAGCCAGTGCTCCTGCACCCAGGAGAAGACAAGACCAGTGGGGTAAGTCTTCTATGTCCAGATCTCAAATAGCATAAGAAGAAAACCTCATTATCCTCCATGTGCTAAGTGCGGTAGAAACCATCCCGATGAGTGCTTCACTGGGTAGAAGGGTTGTTTTGGTTGTGGTAAGTTGGGTCATGTTGTTAAATATTACTCATATGCTAGACAGGGAAATATATATGTTTGTCCCCAGGCTCAGGCTAATAGTGCACCAGCTCTTTTAGGTCGCCCAGCCTCTCTTCAGGGCTCATCATCTAGTACTGGTGGCGGTCAGTGCCAAAATAGGTTTTATGCTTAACCATCCCATCAGGAGCAGGAATATTTGCCAGATGTTATTACCAATATGCTTCGCATCATTAATCTTGATGTTTAAGTGTTGTTAGACCCTGGGTCAAGTTTCTCTTATGTGACCCCGTTAGTTGCTGTGAATTTTGAGATAAGTTCTGAAAAGATTTCTGAGCCTTTCTTGGTTTTCACCCCTATTGGTGAGTCAGTCGTTGCAAAAAATATTTACAAAAAGTGTCCTATCACTGTCCTTTATAAGGTAATATTCGCATACTTAATCGAATTAGATATGGTTGTTTTTTATCTTATTCTTGGTATGGATTTTCTCCATTCTTGTTATGCTTCTATTGATTATCGCACCCAATTGGTGAAGTTTTAGTTTCCAGATGAGCCAGTTTTTGAGTTGTCAGGTAATTCAGTATCTCCCAAGAGTCATTTCCTATCTTATCTTAGGGCCAGAAAGTTGATTTCCAAAGGTTGCATTTACCATCTAGTTTGAGTTAAAGATACTAAGTTTGAGACTCCAACAATTCAGTCAGTCAATGTAGTAAATGAGTTTCCTGATGTTTTTCTGGAAGATCTCCCACGGGTACCTCTCGATGGAGAGATAGAATTTGGGATTAACCTTCTTCCCGATACTCAACCTATTTCTATCCGTCCTTATCGTATGGCTCCCGCAGAGCTTAAGGAGTTGACGGAGCAACTCAAAGATCTTTTAGATAAAGGTTTCATAAGGCCTAGTGTTTCTTCATGGGGCGCTCCCGTCCTATTCGTGCGAAAGAAAGATGGTTCATTGTGAATGTGCATTGACTATCGTCAGCTAAATAAGGTCACAATAAAGAATAAATACCCTCATCCTAGAATTGATGACTTATTTGATCGATTGAAAGGTTCAAGTTATTTCTCAAAGATAGACCTTAGATTCAGCTATCATTAGCTTAAAGTTAGGGACTGTGATATTGTGAAGACTGCTTTTAGAAATTGTTATGGTTATTTTGAGTTCCTAGTCATTTCTTTCAGGCTTACCAATGCTCCAGCAGCCTCTATGGACCTCACGAATTGAGTTTTCAAAGAGTATCTTGATATGTTGGTCATAGTGTTCATAGATGATATCCTTGTATACTCCCGTAGTGAGGATAGCCATACAGATCATCTTAGAATTGTCCTGCAAACTCTTAGAGATCATAAATTGTTCACCAAATTAAGGAACTATGAGTTTTGGCTAAGATTAGTAGCCTTTTTTGGTCATATTGTTTCTGCCGACGACATTAGAGTTGATCCACAAAAGATAAAAGCAGTAAGAAATTTTCCTAAACCTATCTCTCCATAATATATTAGAAGCTTCTTGGGTCTAACTAGCTATTATCATCGTTTTGTTGAAGGTTTATCGTCTATTGCATCTTTTATGTCTAGATTGACCCAAAAGAAAGTTAAGTTACAATGGCTAGATTCGTGTGAGAAGAGTTTTGAGGAGTTGAAGACTCGACTCACTTCAGCCCAGTTCTAGCATTACCCGATGGTACGGATGGTTTTGTTGTTTATTGTGATGCCTCTAGAGTTGTTTTGGGTTATGTATTGATGTAGATAGGTAAGGTCATAGCCTATGCCTCTATACATTTGAAGACTTATGAAAAAAATTACCCAACCCATGATCTGGAATTAGCTACTGTTGTGTTTTCTTTGAAACTATGGAAACACTATCTATATGGTGTTCATGTTGATGTATTCACGGACCACAAATGTTTGCAGTATGCGTTCACCTAGAGGGAGTTGAACCTTCGTCGGATAAAGTGGTTAGAGTTGCTAAAAGATTATGATATGATTGTGTTGTATGATCTGGGCAAGGCCAAAGTAGTGGCAGATGCCCTTAGTAGATTTTGAATGGGAAGTATTGCTCATGTGAAGAAAGATAAGAAAGAGTTGGCTCATGAAAGGCATCATTGGGATAGATTGGGTGTTAGGTTTCTTGATTAAACTGAAGGAAATATTTGGGTTTAGAGTAGTTCTGATTCCTCTTTAGTTTTGGAAGTGAAGGAAAAGCAAGATACGGACCCTAGTTTGGTCAAACTGAAGGAGTTAATTAAAGGCCAAAAGATAGAGGTTTTCTCCCAAGGGGGAGATGGTGTGTTGAGATGATAGAGTAGGCTATGTGTTCCCTGTGTTGATGAATTGAGATAGAGAATGATGGCTGAGGTGCATGGTGCACGATATTTGATTCATCCCGGTGTTACCAAGATGTACCACAATTTATGGGAAATCTATTAGCGGAATGGTATAAAGAAAGACATAGCGGAGTTTGTAGCTAATTTTTCAACTTGTCAACAGGTTAAGGTAGAGCACCAAAGACCTGGTGGTACGTTGGAAGAGTTTGGTATCCCCACTTGGAAGTGGAAAGAGGTAAATATAGATTTTGTGACTGGTTTACCCCAATCGTGTCGTCATCATGATTCGATATGGGTTATTGTAGACAGATTGACTAAGTCAGTGCATTTTTTGCTAGTTCATACATCCTATATAGCTGAACATTACGCTAAGTTGTATATTCAAGAGTTAGTCAGATTACATGGAGTTCCCTTGTCTATCATTTCAGATAGGGGTACTCAGTTCACTTCCCAGTTTTGGAATGCTTTTCAGAAGGGTCTTGCTACCCAGGTTCATCTCAGTTCTGCCTTTCATCCTCAGACAGATGGTCTAGCAGAGAGGACCATCCAAACGTTAGAAGATATGTTGAGGGCATGTGCTCTTAATTTCAAGGGTAGTTTGGATAAGTATTTACCATTGACTGAGTTTGCTTATAACAATAGTTATCATACTAGCATTCAGATGGCCCATTTGAGGCTCCATATGGGAGGAGATGTAGATCACCCATAGGTTGGTTTGAAGTGGGTGAAGCTGCTTTGCTTGGATCTGATGCAGTATTTGAGGTTATGGAGAAAGTCAAGATGATTAGAGAAAGGTTGAAGACAACCTAGAGTCATCAAAAATCATATGCAGATGTGAGGAGAAGGGACCTCGAGTTTGAGGTTGGTGATATAGTGTATCTAAAGATTTCACCCATGAAAGGTGTGAAGAGATTTGGCAAGAAGGGGAAACTTAGTCCCCGGTATGTTGGCCATTATAGAATTCTGAGTTGTGTTGGGAAAGTAGCTTATGATCTTGAGTTGCCCGCATACCTATCAACAGTCCATTCTATATTCCATGTCTCTATGCTTATGAAGTGCATCGGTGACTCCACCGTTGTAGTTACGTTTGAAAGCTTAGATATTCAGAACAACCTTTCATACGAAGAGATTCCTGCTGAGATTTTAGATCATCAGATCCGTAGATTAAGGAGCAAAGAAGTTCCTTTGATCAAAGTTCTTTGGCGGAATCAGTCAGTTGAGGGCGCTACTTGGGAAGCAGAAGAAGATATGTGAGCCAAGAACCCTCACCTCTTCTCCGCAACCTCAGATTTAGCTGAAGGTAATACTCTTCTTTGAATTAGTTCTTTTCTAATCAAATATTCAGCTATATAGTTGTCCTCATGTAAGTTCATGCACTCACAGAATTATTCAGAAGCTCAAAATGATTTAGATTTAGTTATTCAGTTCATTCCAGTTGTGCATGCTATCTTATATTCCTAGATTCCTTAGAAATTTCAGCTTAACTAGTAACATTCAAGGATGAATGTTTCCAAGGGGGAGATATTGTAATACCCTATACCTTTTCTAGCTAAAATCCATCCCAAGAATGTTAAAGAACAACTTCAAAAATGGATGATAATTATTTTGTGTGAAATTTCCCAGATTTGAACTTTTCATAGTGTGAGAAATTGATTAAGCTTTCCATTGATACCACATTCACCAAATTCCGACAATCGGTGAAGGAGTTATGGCACTTTTAGGTTGGCAGTGTGTCACCCGAACCCTTAGCGCATCGCGGAGATGAGCAAATTCACATTTGTCAATTTCTAGTGGCCCTCCGGAATAGTGGCACGGAGAGAAGAGGGCCAAATCCCCAATTGTTCGATTCCAAAGAAGGTCCGCGATAGTGGCGCGTCGCACTAATGCAAAAAGATGGGATCCCAGTTTATTTTTCCAGTTTCATTTAGGATTTAAAGGGGGGTATTTTGGAATTTTCCCCAACCCCCAATCCATTCAAACACATGATTAAAGCCTTTTAGAAGCATTATATGCTAATTTTCATCAAAATTACTCTCATCCAAAATCCTAGGCTTCAAAATTCATCTCTAAAAAACTCAAGGTTCCACCATCCTTTTTCCAATTGTTTCAAAATTTAAGATCCCTAGATCAAGAGCTTTAAGAATCTTCATTCAAGAGAAAAAATATCATCTCAAAAAGCAAGCTTATTCATTTAGTTCATCATCTAAGGTATGTGGGGTTTCAACAAGAAAAATCCTTTGGTCCTTGTGCCCAAAATTATGTTTTTATGCAAATTTCTTATGTTTGAGATTGGGTTTATACCCAAAAGTATCTTATTGATGATTTTGAGCATGATATTATTGAATTATCAAATTCCACATTTGTTTTAAGTCAAAGAATGCTTCTTTATGATTTTTGAATACCACAAGTATGTTATGAGATATTGATTTCGGATTTTCGATTGAGTTTAAGCATATATTTATGATTCTTGATTTTAGTATTTTGATATGGTTGAAGTGTTTTCAAGAAAGCCCGTTGAGCATGATGATTTACTATGAAATTTCATGAGTTTGAGACATGGGTTACTAGACCCTAATTTGAGCCTTTATATTTAAAGAACTTGTTCTTGAGCACCCTGAGATTAGTATATTTCGAGTTAAATAAGAAGTATTTGATCTTCGGATCCCCAGTTGAGTTTTGAAATCCACTTTTCAGAGTTTATTTTAGATTACAGATATATATATATAGTTGGTTTACATTATAAACCATGAGATTTTTTTTAAAAGTTGATTTCCAATGAGATAAGCGTAGAAAATAAGAAGGGAGTAGTATTTAGCACCGAGTTGTATATGTTTCTAAGGTTTCATACCCCAAAACTACGTGCCATCTAGGATTGAGATTAAAGTTCTCACTGAGGTAGAGATAGTGATCACTTAAGCTGAGGTGATACTCCCTGACAAGAGTATGACACCTCTCCCCAACGTGAGGTTTCTTCCTTAGGAGGACGAGATGTTGGACTCCGTGTAGCTCGCATGGTTTATGTCGGTTAAGAGAACCTCCCTGCTAGTATAAAATAATGAATAACTTTTCAGATAAAGTATTTTTCCTTAAATTTTTAAATATTATAGACTACAAATTCTAGAACAGAAAAGCTTTTAGAGACTAAGTATTATGACTCACAAGAATTAGATTTCATGTTTTGCTATTCATGTTTTTTACTTTCAGATTTCAGATATCTCAAGCCTATGTGAGTTATTTACATTTAGCATGCATTGTTTTATAAACTTAGGTGATATTGTTTACTTGTTGAATACACCCCCATATACTCAGTACATCCTCAAAGTACTGATCCACATATATGTCTATGTGCTACATTGTCTCATGATGTAGGTTCAGGTGCTCAGTCTCGGCAGCGTGAGTAATTTTCGAGTACCTTATCTACATCCTTGCAGCTGGTGATATGTCTATGTGCTACATTGTCTCATGATGTAGGTTCAGGTGCTCAGTCTTGGCAGCGTGAGTAATTTTCGAGTACCTCATCTACATCCTTGCAGCTGGTGAGCCCTCATAGTTCGGGGACTTATTGTTCAGATTTCTAGTTTCATTAGTAGATATTTTTTGTTCATTATTCATTCCATACATTTTGAGTCAGTTGGGGCCTGTCCCAGTGGCTCTCTAGATTCAGTCATTAGAGGTTTGTAGGACTACTAGTTTTAGTTGTAGACTATGAGTCAGTATTCTGATTTTCTTTTCAGTATTGCTTTACTATGACTTAAGAGATTGAGATATTTTAGATAAGTAATCCGCAGTTATTATGATTTTATAATTATATTTCCTTACTTTGGGATTCAGAGTTAGTTGAAAGCAGCCAAGGTTAGCTCAGAACTACTTGTAGCTCGGAGCACCGTGTGGCATCTCGAGAACTAGATTTTGGGGCGTTACAGATGCATGATGGATGAACTGAACTGAATTTACGACTTTCATGGTCGTGAATGAAATACCTCATGAATAGGAAAGATAGGAAATCATAGGAACTTGTCTGTCTGACTGCTGGACTGGATTGCTGGCTATACAGACTAAATTATACTGAAAGCTTATACTCAACTATACATTCCACTTGTACACAAACATGACATTCAATCCTATCTTCATAACCAAACACAAACTTATAGGAAAACCACCACAAAAGCATCTTTCTCATTTTCTCTAAACCACATGGCTATTACAGAGGCTTGTAAGGAATCTATTTGGTTGAAGGGTTTGTTTAGTGAACTTAGAAAATACTTACAGATTACTACAAATCTTTGTGACTGTTTGAGTGCAATCTTCCTTACAAAAGATCATATGTTTCACGAGAGGACAAAGCACATCGATATTCGGTATCATTTTGTGCGTGAAATTATTGCTCGTGGTAATATTGTGGTAAGCAAGATTAGTACCCTTGATAACCCTGCTGATATAATGACCAAGACACTACCAAGTTCTAAGTTTTAGCATTGCTTGAACTTGGTTGGTGTTAATAGTTAAGATGTGCCCTTGGGGCTTTTGTGGAAGAGGTGAAGGGTTTTCTCGAAACAGATTTGAGTTCTGAATTAGAATTCATATCAAGGTGTGTGACCCAAAATTTGTTGATCCGGCCCTGAAAAGTTCGCTATGCGACCCATGTTTGTGATTTTTCATGGGTTTGTGGTAGTAGCGGAGGGATCGGGCTAATAGATTTTTCATATTTGTGATTTTGCATGGGGGATGGACCTATATATTTTTGGGCTTAGGATTTAGTTGTACGCACTGTTATATAAGGGCATTTAGTGGGTATTTTGGATGTTTTAAATACGTCATTCTCCTGATTGTATTATCCATCGATTATAGTGACATTTGTCTGCCTTTGCCCGTGGTTTTTTCCGTCAAGGATTTTCACGTAAATCTGTATGTTCATCTTGTTTTTCCTTTCACTTATCATATCGCTTATTGTTGTCCGTTCATAACAGTTTTAGTGGCAGTTTTTTTGATTGCTAAAACCAATCAATAATAGCTAAATATGCTCTTTAGCATACATTGTTATCGTCAATAAATCCAATTAAATGGCCACTAAAAGTCGATAGTTTTAATAGTAATTGTTGGTGGCAATCAAATCACTAGAATATCTCTTCTTTTTGGTATGAAGGAAAACCTTTTCCGAAAATATTTTCCAATTTTCTCATGTTTGGTTTGATTAAATATTTTCCAAATCAACATATCTTCCTCAAATCTAAGGAAAATGACTTCCTTCAAAAAGTAAGAAAAGTATTTTCCAAAACTCTCTTACAACTTCACTCTAAAGTTGAAATGTTCATACAACTCTCAAAATCACCCACCCCTACTTCGACCCCTAATATCCTACCCTCACCCCACCCCCTACCATCCCCATCCAAAAAAAAATTGAAATTTTTTTTCTTGAATCATCCCCTACCCAAAACCCTACCCCTCCTCCCCCCTCAAAAAATATTAATTTTTTTTTAAAAAAATCAATTTTTTTCTTACTCCTGCACCCCCTCAACCCGACCCCCCCCCACCACCAAATCCCTACCCTCTCCCCAAAAAAAGATTAAATTTTCTATATTTATTTTTTGAAAGATATAAATTTTTTTCTTACCCCACCCTCCCCTACTCCGACCCCACCCCCTACCACTCCATCCAAAAGAAAATATTTCAGATATTTTTCCTACCTCATCCCCTACCGAAAACCCAAAACTCTACCCTCTCCACCCCTTCCTTTAGAAAAATTATTTATTTTTTAAAAAAAAATTCAAAATTTTTTCTTAACCCTCCCCCAAACCCTCCCCCCCCCCAATCCCCCACCCCCTCCCAGATAATAAAATTTTTAAATTTATTTTTTAAAAAAAAATTTAGTTTTTAACTTACCCCACCTTCACTCTCCTACCTCGACCCTTCCACTAGCCCCCCCCCCTCCCCCACCAAAAAAAAAATAGAAAAATTGTTTTCAGAAAAAAATCAAATTTTTTCTTACCCCACCCCTACCACTTATCTTGACAACCCCAACCCCACTCTCCCCGAAAAGAAAAAAAAATTTAATTTTTTTTTTTTAAATTTAAAATGTTTTTCTTATTCCACCCTTCTTATCCTATTCATTCTCATTATTTTTGTTAAACATATACCAATACTTTTAGAAAACATCTACTTAACCTCCATATCGAACACACCCTAAGAAAAGTATTTTTTAGGATCAAAATTATTTTTCTAAAATATTTTTGTCACTTGTTAGATAAACACTAAAATATATTTTCTAAGAAATATTATTTTCATTCACTAACCAAATACTAGAAAATATTTTTCACTCACCAACCAAACATAAGAAAACAAGTAAGAAACCAACTTGTTTTTCAGGAAAACATTTTCTAGGAAAATATTTGCCATGGAGAACATTTTCCTTCATACCAAACATACCCATTACTTTTTCATTTTTAGTTTTCAATGCATATTCATTAATGCCGATGTTTCTCACGTGAACTTTCAATGCTTAGTGATTTTCAGTGTTTTATCTTGGCTGGTTTGGCCTTGAATTTAGTGCTTTTTTAGTTTCAGTAGAGACACGCTAGACATCATGTATTACTTTTCTTCTTTTAGTTTCCAATGCATATTTAATCCCGGTGTTTTTCACGTAAACTTTCAATTCTTAGTGCTTTTTAATTTTTTACTGTGGCCATTTTAGTTTTGATTTTAGTGCTTTTTTAGTTTGAGAAATGACATGCTAGACATCATGTATCACTTTTACTTTTTTAGTTTTCAATGCATATTCAATCCCGACATTTTTCACATGAATTTTCAATGCCTAGTGCTTTTCAGTGTTTTGTCTTGAATTTAGTATTTTTTTAGTTTGAGCAACCACACGCTAGACATCATGTATTAATTTTTTGTTTTTCATTTATAACGCATATTCAATCCCGATGTTTTTCACGTGAACTTTCAATGCATAGTGTTTATCAGTTTTTTTATTGTGGCCGTTTTAGTTTTGAATTTTGTTCTCTTTTAGTTTAAGCAACGACACGCTAGACAATATATATAGCACTTTTCTTTTTTAGTTTTCAATGCATATCCATTCCCGAGGTTTGCACGTGAACTTTCAAAGCTTAGTGCTTTGAGTTTTTTATCTTGGCCGTTTTAGTCATAAGTTTAATGCTCTTTTAGTTTGTGCAACGACACGCTAGACATCATATATTACTTTTCCTTTTTTAGTTTTCAATGCATATTCAATCCCTAGGTTTTTCATGTGAACTTTTAATGCTTAGTACTTTACAGTTTTTTATATTGGCTGTTTTAGAAACACCCAATCATCAATCTCAAACTCCAACTCCCTTCTTCTAACATCACCATAGGACTTTTGGTGACTCTTAGTTGTCTTAAGTACTCTCTAATGACCCTTACTTTCTCCATCACTTGATGAATAAGTTCATGCCCAAACAAATGGGGTTCACCCACTTCATACCAGCCAATCGGGGACATACATCTCCTCCCATAAAGAGCTTCAAAAGGAGCCATCTGATCTTCAAAAGGAGCCATCTGAATATTGGAATGGTAGCTGTTATTATAGGCAAATTCTATTAATGACAAGTGATCTACCCAACTACCCTTAAAATCAATCATGTAAGCTCTCAACATATCCTCTAAGGTCTGAATGGTACATTCAGATTGCCCATCTATTTGGGTAGAAAGCGGTACTAAGGTTTACTTGGGTACCTAAGCTCCTCTGAAAGACTGCAAAAACTGCAAAAAGAATTGCGTACCTAGATCTGATATAATAGATACTGGAGCCCCATCCAAATGAACGATTTCCTGAATGTACAACTTAGAATAATCATCCCTCGAATAATTAGTCTGCATGAAAGAAAATGGGCAGACTTGGTCATCCTATCTATAATTACCCAAATGGAGTCATCTTGGTTTTGGGATCTCGAAAGTCCTATAATAAAGTCCATATTGATCATTTCCTGAAGAGGCAAGGCTATCTATTGGGAAGTTCCACTTGGTCTCAAATGTTCCATCTTAACTTGTTGATAATTCAAACACTTATCCACAAAGTTAGCAACATCTCTTTTCATTTTATTCAACCAGTAAATCGCCTTAAGATCAAGATACATTTTTGTAGAGCTGGGGTGAACAACATACCTGGAAGTGTGAGCCTCATCAAGAATTCTTTCTCGCAACCCATACACATTCGGCATACATAGTCTACCTTTCTACCTTAAAATCCCATCACCTCCAGTTTCAAAAGCCATTACCTTTTGTTGACCAACATCTTCCTTAATCTGCAGAAAGATGGGGTCCTTGGCCTGCTTCTTCTTAACTTCTGCACATAAAGAGGATTTAGCTACCTTGTGAATGAAAACCCCTCCTTCGAAATCCAAGAGTCGAACTCCCAAATTTGCATACCGATGAATATCCTTCACCATATCCCTCTTTCCTGGCTCCACATGAGAAACACTACTCATTGAAAATCTGTTAAGGGCGTCAGCCACTACATTGGCCTTGCCGAATGATAATGAAGGCTCATGTCATGGTCCTTTAATAATTCCAACCACCGTTTTTTTCCTGAGATTCAGTTTTTTCTGCGTGAAAATATACTGCAAACCTTTGTGATCAATAAATATATCAACATGCACCCTATAAAAATAATGACGCCAACTCTTTAATTCGAACACCACAACCGCTAGTTCCAAGTTGTGGGTGGGATAGTTCTTTTCATGCACCTTTAAATGTCTAGATGCATAAGCCACAACCTTACTATGCTTCATAAGACAACACCCATGTCCAAACTGGGATGCAACACAGTACACAACAAAGCCCTCTGTACTCTCAGGTTGAGTCACAAGTGGTGCGATAGTCAACTTGTCTTTCAGATTCTCAAAACTATTCTCACAGGAGTCAGACCACAAGAATTTCACCTTTTTTAATTCAATCTAGTAAGTGGAGCAGCTATGGATGAAGAACTCTCGACAAATCTTTTGTAATATCCTGCCAAACCCAAGAACCTCCGGATGTCGGTTGGAGTCGTGGGTCTGGGCCATTTCCTCAATGCCTTAACCTTTTGGAGGTCAACCTTAATTACCCAGTGTGCCCATAAAAATTATAGAACTAAGCCAGAATTCACACTTGGAAAACTTTGCATACAATTCATGATCCTTAAGGGTTTGAAGAACGATTTGGAGGTGATTTGCATGATTCTCCTCACTCTTAGAATAAATCAAGATGTCGTCAATGAAGACAATGACGAATAGATCTAGAAATTTATAAAATGCCCTATTCATCAGATCCATAAAATATGTGGGGGCATTAGTCAACCCAAAGGACATAAATAAAAATTTATCGTGACCATATAGGGTTCGAAAAGTGGTTTTGGGAATATCAGTCTCCCTAACCTTCAACTGATGATACCCCAAATGAAGGTCTATCTTAGAGAAGAATTTGACATCTTGGAGTTAGTCAAAAAGATCATCAATTATGGGAAGATGGTACTTATTTTTAACTGTGACTTTGTTCAGCTAATGGTAGTCTATATACATGTAGAGGGATCTTTCTTTATTACGCACGAAGAGTACCGAAGCACCCCAGGGAGAGACACTAGGATGATTAAACCCTTTCTTTAAAAGGTCTTTTAACTGTTCTTTGAATTTTTTTAGTTCTTCAGGAGCTATTCTATATGGAGAAATAGAAATAGTCCGAGTGTCCGACAAAAGGTCAATGCCAAAGTCTATCTTTCTATCTGGTGATATCCCGGGAAGGTCATCAGGAAAAACTTTTGGGAATTCATTAATTATAGAGAAAGACTAGAGGGAAGGACTTTCAGTGTTTGAAACTTCATCAAGGATTCTCTTCCGCAGACCATCTACATATGGCACACACAATCTACCCTGATATCTCAAAATACCATCACCACCAATTTCAAAGGACATCACCTTCTGTTGACCTACATCTTTCTTGATCTGTATGAAGATGGGATGTTCGATCTACTTCTCTTTAACTTCTGCACAAAGGGATGATTTATCTATCTCATGGACAACTACCCCTCCATTTTCAAAATATAAGAGTCGCACACTAAGATTTGCAAGTCGGTGAATATTCTTCACCATTTCTCTTTTCCCTTCTTCAACATGAGAAAGGTTTCCCATTGACAACCTGCTAAGGGCATCGGCTACCACATTTTCCTCACCCAGATGATAGTGCAGGCTCATGTCATAATCCTTTAAAAATTCCATCCAGCACCTTTGCCTGAGGTTCAATTCTTTCTGCGTGAAAACATACTGTAAACTTTTATGGTCAGTGAAAATATCAACATGCACCCCATAAGGATAATGCCTCCAGATTCTAAGCACAAATACCAAAGCTGCCAACTCCAAGTCATGAGTGGGGTAATTCCGCTCATGCACCTTCAACTGGCTAGATGCATAAGCCACCACCTTACCGTGTTGCATAAGTAAACACCCAAGTCCCATACGGGACGTATCATAGTACACAACAAAACCCTTTGTGCCTTCCAGAAGAGTCAGAACAGGTGTTGTAGTCAATTTGTCTTTCAACTTCTCAAAACTATTCACACAGGAGTCAGACCACACAAAATTCACCTTTTTCTGGGTCAACTTAGTAAGTGGAGCAGCTATGGAAGAAAAGCTTTCTACAAATCTGCTGTAATACCCTGCCAAACCCAAGAAGCTCCAAATTTCAGTTGGAGTCGTGGGTCTAGGCCATTTTATCACTACCTCAACCTTCTAGGGATCCACCCTAATCCCGTTACAATACATAATATTCCCCAAGAAAGCAATAGCACTTAGCTAGAATTCACATTTGGAGAATTTTACATACAACTTATGATCTCTAAGAGTCTGAAGAATAATTCAGAGGTGATTGGCATGGTCCTCCTAACTCTTAGAATAAACCAACATGCCATCAATGAATACTACGACAAACAGATACAGAAACTGATGGAAGACCCTATTCATTAGATCCATGAAGGCAGCAGGGGAGTTAGTCAACCCGAAGGACATGACTAAGAATTCATAATGATTGCATCTGGTTCGGAAAGCTATTTTGGGAATATCTGACTCCCTAACCTTCAACTGATGATATCCCGAATGAAGGCCTGTCTTTGAAAAATATTTAGAACCCTGAAGTTGGTCAAAAAGATTATCAATCCTAGGAAGAGGATATTTATTTTTAATCATGACCTTATTCAACTGGCAGTAATCTATGCACATATGAAGTAATCTATACACATATGAAGGGAACCATTTTTCTTTCGCTCGAAAAGTACAGGTGCACCCCATGGAGAAACACTAGGATAGATGAAACCTTTATTTAGAATATCTGCTAGCTGCTCTTTCAACTCTGCTGGAGCCATTCTATCTGGCAGAATAGAGATGGGATAGGTATCTGGCAATAAATCAATGCAAAAATCTATCTCCCTATCATGTGGTATTCTCGGGAGATCATCTGGAAAGACTTCTGGAAACTCATTTACCACCAGGACAAACTGAAAGGAAAGACTTTCGGTATTATAATCTTTAACCTGGATAAGATGGTACAAACACCCTTTTGAGATAAGTTTACGAGCTCTGAGATAAGATATAATGTTCCCTCTAGGTACTAAAGAATGACCCTCCCATTCTAAGACTGGTTCATTTGGAAAAGAAAAAGTGACTCTTCGGGTCCTATAATTTAGTGTGGCATAACATGAATGGAGCCAGTCCACTCCTAAGATGGCATCAAAGTCAACTATATCAAGCTCTATGAGGTCTTACATAGTATCCCAGCCACATATAGTCACAACACAATCCCAATACACCCCTCTAGCTATAATAGAATCTCCCACCGGAGTGGAAATAAAGAAAGGTTCATCAATCACATCGGGCTCAAACCCAAAACTAACAGCCACATAAGGGGTAACATAGGATAAGGTATACATGGGATCAAGCAACACATAAACATCATGAGAAAAAATTCATAACATACCGGTAACTATATCTAGTGAGGCCTCTGCCTCCTGGCGGTTGGTTAAGGCGCACAACCGGTTGCATCCATTTTCGGTGGCTGAAGTGGTACCCTTCTGAGGTGGTGGTGGTGCAGAAGAATTTGCGTGTGACTTGGCTCCTCCTACATTACTCCTTGTTGTTGAACAGTCTCTCTGGATATGGCCTGGTTGGCCGAAAGAATAACACACCAAAGTGCCAAACTGACATCTCCATAGATGATTCCTCCTGCATCTCCCACAATGCCGATAGGATCGAGAGGTATGTGCTACACTTCCCTGCGACGGCGCACCCTGCATCCTCGGCCCCTAACTAGACTGAAAATTCTGGGTGCGCTGCTCAGCTGGGGTCTGGACACCGGAGCACTAGCTACAGACTGTGCATTACCCCAATTCTTTCTCTTTTGCCATTTGTTATCCCAATTACCGCTCTGCTGCTGACTGTAGATCTAGTCTATTATTTTGGCTCTCTTTGCCTGCCTGTCCTTCTCCCTAGATTCAGTGATCTTCTTCTTTTTCTCCTTAACTTGCTGCATGTGGAATGATAGTCTGGCAAATTGCATGTCCCTATTCAACATTGCTACCTGACATTCAAGTACCAAGTCATCTGAAAGGCCAGATGCAAATTTTCTTAGTCGGGATCTCATATTACCAGTCATCTCAGGAGCATAACGAGCCAGTTAGTTGAACTTTATAGTGTACTCCTGGACACTCATCTTTCCTTACTTGAGGTTCATGAATTCTTCAGCTTTGGCTTCCCTCATCTTTAGAGGGAAGAACCGATCAAGGAAGGCTTCCACACACTCACCCCAAATAGTGGGCTCAACACTCTCACCCTTCGCATCCTCCCACTCATTATACCATTGGTTTGCTACATCCTTAAGCTGATATATTGCCAATTCAACCTCTTCCACCTGGTGTACATGCATTACCCTAAAAATCTTCTCTATTTCGTCCACAAACTCCTGTGGATCCTCTTCTATTTTAGTGCTAGAAAAATTGGGTGGGTTCATTCTCATGAACTGGCCCACCCTAGTAACTTCAGAAGTAACAGATGCAGACCTAGTGTCTTCCGACCTCTGAGTCTGTGCGGCTACCAGCTGTGCAAGCATGTGAATGGACTGTCTAAATTCTGCATTAGAATATCCCTCTGAGAAAACTCAGGATGGTTAACATTTGTTCTTGGAGCTTGAGAAGGACTAGTCGGGACTGGAGGTACTCCCGGAGTAGGAACAGGTTCTGGGGTGTGTGTTCTGTTATGAGTCCGCATCCTATGGGTGGGGTGGACTTCATCATCCTGAGTATTCTGATTGTTGGAGCGATGAGGAGGCATGGTTGTCCTTTTTTTGAAATACAAGAGATCACTTGATTAGGGGACAGAGTAGATTCCAAAGCACGTGCTAAATCAAAAAGAGGGAAACATTCGTAAACTGCTAGTAGTCTTCTGCTTATATGTGTGGCGCTACACACCCATAAACAAGCCTCTACCCGACATGATTTCGCAGACACCCTGGGATCATGAACGGTGCTTTGATACCAAGATTTTCACGACCGAAACTAGGTCCTAGCCATGACGGATATCCCGAACCATGAAGGCCCGGTTGTCCTACTCTATCTGGTAGTCATGCACAACATTCATATAATAAAAGAAAATACGGAATTACAATCTAATACAGAAACATAGTCATACTTTGGATTAAGTTTAACAATAAGGAATGAAATCCAAAAATCACTAACAACATCAGAAATAGTCTGCGAAATCTCTACTACATGAAAATCTGACAACTATCTGAAAACTGGGACAAGTCCCCCAGTAGACCAAAACTGTAATATATGACATAAACTAAAAGGACAGGACTTTTGGAATAGAGAAGGCTCACCACTACACAATCTGATCTGCTGTCTGAATTATCTACTGTTTTTCTGGATCCCTTGACTGAGCCTCAGAACCTGAGAGGTAAGGGAGGGGGCTCAATACAGATGTATTGGTACGCAGAGAAAATCCAAAATAATTATTTATATTCAACATATATGAGGGAAATTTAAAATAGGTCATAAACATATCATATAGTAAGAAATCACATGGGCATTTTAAAAGACTCTTTGAAAATATCTGAAATCTGTGACACTCTTTGTCTTACTTCTGCACTAGGTGGTGTACCCTGCAATCTGTAATCCCATGGGCTATATGGGATATGCCCTTAACTCAGCATCCAAGTCCCCAACCCAAGTGTACCGCAAGGGTCGGAGTCTCTGAATCTACCACGCCACAGGTCGTCGCCAGCGTACAATAATAATCTAGCCATATCGACAAATATAGTTTTATGCTAAGAGTTACTTGAACTCATGCCTTCTTTGGGAAACCACCTAATCCTCTTTATGCCCATTTTTAGTTCTTTAAACATGCATGCTCTGAAAACATACTATGAAATCTTTAACTCTATCATGGTATATATACATATATGGTATCGTCATACCATTGACTTGCAAGTTATATTCTCTGATCCATTTATAGAAATTTATATCTCTATTTTCAAATCATGAAATTCAGGACCACCATAACAACAATTCGTTCAAGGAACTCATGCTTTAAAATTCATGTAAAACCATGCAAGCAATTCTCTTTATCAACAATTTAACAAATAGTGGTGGTCATGTCCAAAGTCTCTATCTCATGCAATTCTTCTCTTTAACACAAAATATAGTTATCTCAAGACACTCTCTGAATAATTCTAAATCAATGTTTCAAATACTACGACATTAAGAAAACATTTTTCAAATCACAGACATGCATTTTAACTCTTTACCAACAAAACCAAAATCTTTAATTTATCACAAGAGAGGGAGTCCATAATTTATGCTCTCAAACAATCTTAAACCTCAAATTTTATACATATACGTATACATGTAAATCAACTTAGGGAAAAAGGCCTAAGGACCAAATCAACAATGCATTTAAACATTCATAATGTATAACAAAATTATGTATTTCACAACCCCTTTCTAAAATCATGCTTTAAAATCTTTAAATCATGTTCTAGAGTTTCCAAGCTCATGCAGTTTTTAGGATAAACCCCACATACCTTAAATTATAAGATCTGAAAGATGGAACCTAGATCTTGATAGATGAAACCCAGATCTTGATTTGTTTGTTGGAGATATTGAACTTAAGGCTTGATTTTCTTGAATTTCTTGTTCTTGGAGAAAACCCTAATTTGATCTTATTTTGAGAGTGAAGAGGAAGTTTTTGATGTTGTAAAACTGATAATAATTGATCAATAACACTTAAGGGGTGATTTAATTCGTGTGAAAGGTTTTTGGAGTGAGGGAAAGACCAAAATACCCCTACGAAATTACTTCCCAGTTGCTGAAATTCTCAGCTGACGTCCAAGGCTGACAAGCCGTCAGATCTGTGACAAGCCATCACCTTTTGTCATCACTTGGGAGCTGAAATTGATGGGTTTCTACCTAAGGTTGATGACATATTCTGATAAGTCGTCAGATTTGTTACAAGCCGTCAGAATTGTCGTCACTCAGTTGCCAGGCTGATATGCTGGAGTAAAATGGGCATAACCTTTTGCTCCGATATTGGATTTTGGCAAAATTGGTGGCGTTGGAAAGATGACTCAATAAAATTTCATTTGATATAAAGTAGGACACCCAGTTAGTCATATACAAGGAGTTATAGTCGATTGAATTTTATCCAAGTTTTGATGCACACTAAAACATGAACGATAGGAAAGCTTCCAACTAGTCCTTGAGTTAAGGGACCTCTATGATCTCAACTCATGCCCAACTAGATTCTCACACTACATAAATGATTAACACACTATATTTGCATTGGATTTATGGCTCTTGGAATATCTACGCATAGGAAAGACGGTTTACGTTCTAGCCCAAATTGCGGGTCGTTACATAATACCATGCATATATGCTTTTAGAGTACGGGCTCCATTTTAATCACTGTTCATTTTCAATGCATAAGACTTTACTTTCAGTCCTGTTATCTTATAATATAAGACTCCAATAGTATTAACTAATGCTTTTATATTTAATGCATAAGGCTTCAATTTTTAGCCCATATCAACTTTTACTCATGTTAAGCAACAGTGATACATGAAGATTATATGAAGAACTAAGATTATGCATGAAAAAAGTGCATCAAGTTTTTTCAAGAAAATAAAGTCAAAGAGGGGAGATTTGTTAGGATTTTTGCCATGATGTTCTTACCAAAATTGAATTTTAATTTACTATTAAGGAAAGTAAAAGTATTACCATAATTGCTTTTATTTTAATTGAAATTTGAAAAGAAGATATAATTTTTTTTTCATATTTGACTAACCTCTTTCATGAAATAAATGTTTTATACCTCTATATATTGAAGATACCTCTGTGAAAAATATCTAAAGTGAATTTTTTGGAAGAATGAATATCACAGTCTTCTAGTGAAGTTTCTAGAATAGTCTAGTGATTAAATATCATAGGTTCTTGAAGAATTTCCTAGTGTTGTGTCTTGAATAAGTATCATGTAGAATTATCAAGATATTCTAGAGTTGTGGTAGAAGATAAATGTCATTAGATTTTTATTGTAGAATTATCTAGAAGATTTTCTAGAACCATCCCCACACAAGTATAAATAGGAGATGACACTAGGGATTTGTAACCAATCCAATTCAAGAAATCTTCTTCAACAACAAAGCTTCTCTTTCATAGCTTTCTCTTCTTAATTGAATCTTCCGATCATAATTAACGATTTTGGGCTAGTAGAAGGTCTCTCCATCTACACCTTTCTTCTGCTATTCTGTACATGGTATCAGAGCCATACCACACATTGACTTCTGAATATTTTTCAAGATCGGGTTAGTGATAGATTCAACTTGTTTCTGTCTATGGATTTTAGTGGTCGTGGTAATGGACTGAGAATGGAGTTGTTAAATTAGTCCAATTACAAGGTATGGGTATGGAAGATTATATGGAATCATACTTTGTGAGCGAGGACTTGTGGGATTTTGTCAACGGAAGTAACACAAGTCCTCTGATCGACGGACCCAAAAATGATGGTGCATATAAGAAGTGGAAGTAGACTAATCCAAAGGTGGAGTTCATCTTGAAGATATCCATCTCCTCCAGTTTATTCGATCATATTATAAGGTGCAAATTATCCCATGAAATATGGAGAACCCTTGATCATATTTTCAACAAGAAGAATGAAGCCCGTCTACAGATGTTGGAGAATGAATTAGCTGACGCCACCCAAGGTAATCTTTCTATTGCCAAGTATTTCATAAGAATTAAGAATTTATGTTTCAAGATTTATTTATTAAATTCGGATGAGGCTATCTCTGAAGCACGAATAAGAAGAAATATTATTCATGGTTTGAAGCCAAAATATATTTCCTTTGTGTCATCGATTTAAGGATGGGCTCAACAACCATACTTTGAGGAATTTGAAAATTTGTTGTCATCATTAGAGTTACTATGCAAACAGTTGGCTGGTGCATTTGGTAAAGAAAGGGAAAGAAATGCTCTTGTAGCTGACAAGAGGGACATTAAAGGAAAAGCAAGAGACATGCCTCACACTTAATTATCAGATGGTTCAATAATGTGGAGAAGGAAGGCACTGATAAGAAGCAAGATGATACTAAAGATGTGGTAGCTACTATCAAGGAATTCAAAGAAGCAGATCCTGAAATTGACAACAAAAGTCTGAGTGAAAGATGTTGCAATAGAACCTGAGAAGGTAGTGTCAAAACTATACATGCTAGTGGTGACCTTTTTGGAAAATATATTGAGGGAGATATAATGGATGTTGAAGACTCTGATCAATCATCTACCATGTCAAGGTCAATCACCGGTGTAGAAAAAAATAGAAAAAGTAGATGAAGAAGATAAAGATCAAATGAATGATGAAGTTGAAAGAGAAGTCTTAATTTTAGATTGAAAGACATACATTATAATTGAAGAGCTAGAAAAGAGATCTAGTGATGGATCCTATTATGGTACCGAGGCTTTACAAAAAATTGATGATCATATCGTCATCAAATCAAATGTGGACATTGATACAAATGAAATATCCTTGGGTTATGGAGTTTCTTCAGAAAGAGTAAATTCTAAAATCTTGAATCCTACAGCTTCAAACTTTTTCATCACATGTGTATCTCCAGATGATGAAGTTGTGGAGGAGTTTAGAGAAAGGGGGAGCTCGAGAACACAACATCATAAAACTCAGCAAGGATAAATCGATGATGGAAAATCTTCATCATTGAAAAAGAAAAAGAAATTGGGAAAAAATTGCCAAGAGTTTTATCAAGGCATGGTTCAAAGCTTTGTTTGAGTTCTTCTGCAACGAGTTTGGGATAGCTTCGAAAAAATGACTTTAAAGGGAGAGTGTGAAAAATATCTAAAATGAATTTTTTGAAAGAAAGAATATCATAGTTTTTTAGTAAAGTTTCTAGAATAGTCTAGTGATTAAATATCCTAGGTTCTTGTAGAATGTTGTAGTATTGTGTCTTGAATAAGTATCTTGTAGAATTATCTAGATATTCTAGAGTTGTGGTAGAAGATAAAGGTCATTAAATTTTTCTTGTAGAATTATCTAGAAGATTTTCTAGAACCATCCACACACAAGTATAAATAGGGGATGACATTAGAGATTTGTAACCAATCCAATTCAAGTCTTCTTCAATAACAAAGCTTCTCATTCATATCTTCCTCTTCTTGGTTGAATCTTCCGATCTTAGTTAACGATTTTGGGCTAGCAGAAGATCTCTCCAACTACACCTTTCTTCGGCTATACTCTACAACCTCTTCTCATACAATAACACAAGAGCAACTATAATGTAGTCGTTTAAAGAGTCTTATTTAGGGAGTGATTTTCTCCTAATAGATTTTATGCTTTTATCTATAGTTCTTAATATGTAGGTCAGTTGACTAAATCATATTAATAATATTAAATTTTTAGTATAATTTTTTCGTCATTGAATTATCATTACCATGGTTTGCAACTATTAGTTTTGACATGATGCCCTATTGATTTCGAATCCAACAAAAAGGACAAATTAAAAATGTAGAAACTTTAGACCATTATTACAAGGCACAATATAACTTTAAAAAATTACCGTATTTGTCATGTATCTCAGATACATCAATTGATTGTGTATCTACGTATTTTCATCTACACGTTCTGTACATGAAAAAAAAGTGTATCTTGAGATATCTGTGTATCTAAAGATACACTTGTTAGGCTTTGTTAGAACATGTATATCTTAAGATACCCATATATCTGAAGATACGTGGTGGTTGTTAATTTTTTTAAAGTTGGATTTGGTTATGTAATCAGACACTGATGTTTTCCTAATAATTTATTACTAGTATTAATAATCATCATCATCATCATCATCATCATCATCATCATCATCATCATAATAATAATAATAATAATTATTATTATTATTATTATTATTATTATTATTATTATTATTATTATTATAATAATAATAATGTTGGGAATGCTGCGTAAAATGTAATGATTAACAATATTAATGATGATGATGCTGATGAAATAACAACAACGATGACTATATTAATAATTATGTTGGCAACAGAAAAACAACAACAACGATGATATTAATAGTAATATTAATAATAGCATCGGCAACGGAAAAATAAAACTAATCGTCATTGCTTTCAGGGATGTCATTAAAGATATCATATTCATCCAATTTTTTCTTTTTGTCCTCTGTTTCATCTTCAGCTTCATTCTTATGCAATATGACAGGAGATGTTTGCTTGACCATGCTTTCAAAGAGTGAGACATCAAAGAAAAAATGCAATGAACTAAAAGAAAAGGTGAAGGAGGTCCTTGTTAAAAATCTTACAGTTGTGGAGCTTGAACACAAGGCTAAAATCCTCATGAGAACATCACAAAACATAGAATTACTCAAGACCTAGAATTGTTGTAGAACCTCATTAATAATGCAAATGATAAAGGATGGATATATCAAGTTTTCTCGCATTTGGAGATTGAGCCTATACCTAAGAATGAGACTGATGTCAATCAGATGGACCAATGCTTAGACGGGACAACCCCTACAAAGAAAAATATTCTTGGAGTGATTCTCGAAGAAGTAGAGCTTCAACCTTTGGTTGAAGATGAGGATGCGTAGGTTTCTTCAGACAATAGAGTTTTCAGTGGTGGAGAACCTCAAAAGAAATGGCTTTAAAAGAAAAGATATACACAACAGAAACAAAGAAGCAAAGAAGAGTCAATTCAAAGAAAAAAATATTCTGTGTACGTCTACCACTTTTTTTTTCAAAATAATCTTCTTACTGAACATCAAAAAGGATGCTTCTCTTTTTAAATGGATGAAAAAGGCTATGCTTTATTACATATTCACACATTGTCATCCAGATATAAAGAGAAGCATCCTTTTTGATGTTTCAGTTAGAAACTTGTTTTGAAAAAAAGTGGCAATCATACACAATTTTTTTCCTTTAAATTGACTCTTCTTTGCTTCTTTGTTTTCAGTTGTGTACATCTTTTCTTTTTCAACCTTTTTTTCTGAGATTCTCCATTACTGAAATCTCTATCGTCCGAAGAAACCTGCTCATCATCATCTTCAGCCTGAGGTTCAAGCTCTACTTCTTTGAGAATCATTCCAAGAATATTCTTCTTTGTAGGGTTTGTCTCGTCTAAACATTGGTGTATCTTATTGACATCATTCTCGTCCTTAGACAGAGGATTAAGCCCTAGATGTAGGAAAACTTGATGTCTCCGTCCTTTCTCATTTGCATTATTAATGAGGTTCTGTTACAATTCCAGCTCTCGAGAAATCCTATACTTTATGATGTCTTCATAAAGGATTTTTAGCCTTTTATTCAAGCTCCACAACTGTCAGCTTTTTAGCAAGGTTGGCTTTCACCATTTTTTAAAGTTTATTGCATTCTTCTTTTGAAATTCACCTTCTGAAAACATGGACAAGCAAACATCTCCGGCCATATTTGTAACTTGAAAAAATCATGATCCCTATAATTAATAATAATAAATCATTGTATTCTTCTCCTTATTAATTTATGGCTCATAGAAAATATAATTTTACAAGAAAAAGTAAATTTCAAAAGAAGAATATAATTTAATGGAGAAGATTATAAAGTACTAACGGGTTATTTGATAAGGGGATGAGATATTCAAAGTTATTCCATCATAGAAATAAAACTTATCTCACTATTATAGTACAAATTGATGGGATAAATAATTTCAGAATTAATTAATGCCCCTAATCAAAGGCTAGATAAGATAATTTTTTATTTTCGAATTGAATTATTATTTTTTATCCATCCTACCAAGATTCATGAAGAGCAGTAGGTACATGTATGTACTCAAGATTAGAGTGAACAATCTTGTTTAGTTTGAAAGGATCATAAGGTAAATAAACAAAGAACATGATACACTGTAAATTTATTTTATAGTAAGAAGTAAAGATCTTGTTGAGAATTAAGGAATACACAAAATTAATATTGTTATTTTAATCTTTATTATAAATTGTTAGATTTTTTCGGGTCATGGGTCGCCCATGTGTACTGACCCGACCCGACGACCTGACCCGTTTCTAAGTTTGAAATAATTGATACTAATGGATAGTCTCATTTCAAAAATTGGGGGGAACGATTACAATGTAACCTCCAAAACTGTATAAGATTCCACTATATATTATGGTGCTTCTTTATCTGGAAATGACGGAAGATAAAAAGAGACAACTTGTATCAGTGTTTTGGCAACACAAAATTTGACTTTCCAATTAACAATAACACCAAGAAAAAGGGCATTTACTTTGTGATAATCACACTTTGATTCCAAGAGATTCAAAGCAGACTTGGGGCAAATTCTTTCAATAGTAAAATCAATTCCATCCGCTGTAACAATATCAAGGTACACACTTTTTAGCTCTATAATTTTCTATCAATGGCATCAGAGATAGGTTTAAGTGTTTCATCTCTGATTAGTAATTTCTTAATATAAATCACTGATTTTTTTTATCTATTTTTAAATCAGTGTGAAAATTCTTAATATTAATCGTTAAGAATTATGTACATACCTGTTAGAGAACAAAGATGTCTAGAACAAGATTGAGGAATATGAACCCGATGTAAATTGAAATATCTAACTCATGATTTGTGATGAGCTGTGCTATAAGTACGCTTCAGATTTGATATTCTTTTTCGTTTCTCCATTGATCAGTGAAAGAAATTTAGTTTTTTAAAAAATATTAATAAGAAGAAGATGAAGAAGGTCTGCGGAAGTTTGTTTCTTGAAGAAGATGAAATAAAGATGAAGATGAACTGTGCATTTTTTTCTCTATCAATAATGATAAAAAAAAAGAGGATTCTTAACTTTTTTTTTTTGGGTGTTGTATACGATAAATGCCTAGAAAATTGTTTTTCTAGAAAATAGTGCAACTAATGTTAGCACTATATTTTATATTGCCACTAACAATTTCATTGCTGTTCATTTTAGTTAAGAATAAGTGTTTAGAATAATTAAATGAACTTGTTATATTTTTGGTAGAAATGGACAATGATTTTTTTTATTCATGTTATCTTTTATCATCATTCGTTAAAGTGGATTAAATAACATTATAAATTAGACTTGCTATAATTCTTGTCTTAATTAGTTCCTAAATTATTTTAACAGATATTTTTTCTTCTACGATAAATTATGACATAAGATGTCACATTGAGTGGTTCAACAATTTTATTGTTTCTTGGTTCCTATTTCAGGAATAGCGGAATGGGGATAAAAATTGAATTACTCCAAGTGGGAGTTCTGGATGTCGAGCAAAGAGACAAAGTGAAAGAACACGTCGTCGAAGGTCATCTTTTCGAGGTCGTAAGATTATACGAAATGGTGTCTCCGGCATGACCCATAATCTATTATAGAATGTGAAGGCTATATGAAGGCAAAAAGGGAAGAATCCAATAGAGATCAAGTCTTTTAATATGTCACCTAGTATTACAATTGCTAATTTTATTCTTTTATTTCAATTTTGGTCATTTCTGTCTTGAATTTAGTGCTTTTTTAATTTGAGCAACGACGCTCTAGACATCATGTATCACTTTATCTTTATTATTTTTCAATGCATATTCAGTCCTAAGGTTTGGACATGAACTCTCAATGCATGGTGCATTTCAGTTTTTTATCTTGACCATTTAAGTCTTGAATTTAGTGTTTTTTCGTTTGAGCAACGATATAATAGACATCATGTATTACTTTTCCTTTGTTACTTTCCAACTCATATTCAATTCCATCATTTCTCACATGAACTTTAATGCTTAGTGCTTTTCATTAAATTATCTTGGCGTTTTAGTCTTGAATTTAGTACCATTTTAGTTTGAGCAACGACACGCTAGACATCATGTATCAATTTTTCTTTTTTAGTTTTCAATGCATATTGAGTCCCGAGGTTTGCACGTGAACTTTCAAAGCTAAGTGCCTTTCAGTTTTTTTGTCATGGCCGTTTTTGTCTTGAATTTAGTGCATTTTTAACTTGACCAATGACACGCTAGACATCATGTATTACTTTTCCTTTTTTAGTTTTCAATGCATATTCAATCCTAAGTTTTTTCATGTGAACTTTCAATGCGTAGTGCTTTTAGTTATTTATCTTGGCCGTTTTAGTCTTAAATTTAGTGCTTTTTAGTTTGAAAAATGACATGCTAGACATGATGTATCACTTTTTCTTTTTTAGCTTCCACTGGATTTTCAATCCCGACTTTTTTCACCTAAACTTTCAATGCTTAGTGGTTTTCAGTTTTTTATCTTGGCCATTTTATTCTTGAATTTAGTGTTTTTTTAGTTTGAGCAGTGACATGTTAGACATCATGTATCACTTTTTCATTTTTAATTTTCAATGCATATTCAGACCCGAAATTACCACGTGAACTTTCAAAGCTTAGCGCTTTTCAGTTTTTTATCTTGACTGTTTTAGTCTTGAATTTAATGCATTTTTAGTTTGAGCAACGGCACGCTAGACATCACGTATCACTTTTTTTTTAGTTTTCAATGGATAATCAGTCCCGAGATTTGCATGTGAACTTTCAAAGTTAAGTGCTTTTCAGCTTTTTATCTTGGCCGTTTTATTCTTGATTTTGTGTTTTTTTAGTTTGAGCAACGATACGCTAGGCATCATGTATTACTTTCTCCTTTTTAGTTTCCAATGCATATTCAATCCCAATGTTTTTTACGTTTACTTTCAATGCTTAGTGCTTTTTAGTTTTTTTGTCTTGGCCGTTTTAGTCTTGAATTTAGTGATTTTTTAGTTTGACCAACAACACGCTAGACATCATGTATTACTTTTTCTTTTTTAGTTTTCAACGCATATTCAATCCCGTTTTTTTTATGTGAACGTTCAATGCTTAGTGCTTTTAGTTTTTTATCTTGGCCGTTTTAGTCTTTAATTCAGTGATTTTTTAGTTTGAGAAATGACAAGCTAGAAATCATATATCACTTTTTCTTTTTTAGTTTCCACTGGATATTGGATCCTGAGGTTTTTCATGTGGTTTTCAGTGTTTTATCTTGGCTATTTTAGTCTTGAATTTAGTGCTTTTTTATTTTGAGCAACGACATGCTAGACATCATGTATCGTTTTCTTCTTTATTAGTTTCCAATGCATATTCAGTCCCGAGGTTTGCACATGAACTTTCAAAGCTTAGTGTTTTTCAGATTTTTTTCTTGATCTTTTTAATCCTGAATTTAGTGCATTTTTAGTTTGACCAACAACACACTAGACATCATGTATTGTTTTTTAGTTTTCAATGCATATTCAGTCTCGAGATTTGCACATGAACTTTCAAAGTTCAGTGCTTTTCAGTTTTTTATCTTGGCCGTTTTAGTCTTGAATTTAGTGTTTTTTAAGTTTGAGCAACGATATGCTAGACATCATGTATTACTTTTTTCTTTTTTACTTTCCAATGCATATTCTATCCCAATATTTTTCATGTGAAATTTCAATGCTTAGTGCTTTTCAGTTTTGTCTTGGCAGTATTAATCTTGAATTTAGCTCTTTTTTAGTTTGCGTAACGATACGCTAGACATCATGTATTACTTTTTCTTTTTTAGTTTCCAACGCATATTCAATCCCGATGTTTTTTATGTGAACTTTCAATGCTTAGTGCTTTTCAATTTTTTATTTTGACGATTTTAGTTTTGAATTTAGTACTTTTTTAGTTTAAGAGATGACAATGTATACATCATTTATCATTTTTTTTTAGTTTCTAACGCAAATTCAATCCAAATATTTTTTACGTGAACTTTCAATGCTTTGTGCTTTTTGTTTTTTTATCTTGGCCGTATTAGTCTCAATTTAGTGCGTTTGTTAGTTTGAGCAACGACACACTAAACACCATGTATTACTTTTTCTTTTTTAGTTTCCAATGCATATTCAGTCCCGAGGTTTGCATGTGAACTTTCAATGCTTAGTGCTTTTTAGTTTTTTATCTTGGCTGTTTTAGTCTTGAATTTAGTGTTTTTTTAGTTTGAGCAACGACACGCTAGACATCATGTATTACTTTTCCTTTTTTAGTTTTCACCGCTTAATCAATGCCGACGTTTTTTACGTGTACTTTCAATGCTTAGTGCTTTTTAGCTTTATCTTGGTCGTTTTAGTCTTGAATTTAGTTTTTTTTTTTTTAATCTTGGTCATTTTTGTCTTGAATTTAGTGCCTTTTTAGTTTTCAATTTTGGTCGTTTCTGTCTTGAATTTAGTGCTTTTTCAATTTTCAATTGTGGTCGTTTCTCTCTTAAAGTTAGTGCTTTTTCAGTTTTCAATTTTAGTTATTTCTATCTTGAATTTCTTGCATTTTTTAGTTTTCAATTTTGTTTGTTTCTGTCTTGAATTTAGTGCTTTTTCGGTTTTCAAATTTTGTCATTTCTTTCTTGAATTTTGCGCTTTTTCATTTTCAATTTTGATCATTTCTGCTTGAATTTAGTGTCATATCAGTTTTTTATTTTGGTCGTTTCTGTCGTGAATTTAGTGTCATTTCAGTTTTTGATTTTGGTCGTTTCTGTCTTGAATTTAGTACTTTTTTTGTTTTCGATTTTGATCATTTCTGTCTTGAATTTAGTGCCTTTTCAGTTTTTGATTTTGATCATTTCTGTCTTGAATTTAGTGCCTTTTCAATTTTCGATTTTGGTCGTTTCTGTCTTGAATTTAGTGCTTTTTCAGTTTTCGATTTTGGTCTTTTCTGTCTTGAATTTAGTGTTTGCAGTTTTTGATTTTCGTCATTTCTTTCTTGAAATTAGTGCTTTTTCAGTTTTCAATTTTTTGTTGTTTCTATCTTGAATTTAGTGCTTTTTCGATTTTCAATTTTGGCTATTTCTGGCTTGAATTTAGTGCTTTTAGATTTCCAATTTTTGTTGTTTCTGTCTTGAATTTAGTGATTTTTTATTTTTCAATTTCGGTCGTTTCTGTCTTGAATTTAGTGTCATTTCGGATTTTGATTTTAGTCGTTTCTATCTTGAATTTAGTGTCTTTTCAGTTTTTGATTTTGATCGTTTCTGTATTGAATTTAGTGCCTTTTAAGTTCGCTTTTGGTCATTTCTGTCTTGAATTTAGTGCCTCTTACATTTTTTATTTTGGCCTTTTCTGTTTGAATTTAGTGCTTTTTTAGTTTTCGATTTTGGTTGTTCCTATCTTGAATTTAGTGTTTTTCAGTTTTTGATATTGGTCATTTCTTTCTTGAATTTATTGCTTTTTAAGTTTTTCAATTTTGGTTGTTTCTATCATGAATTTAGTGCTTTTTTAATTTGAGCAACGACATGCTTGACATCATGTATCACTTTTTCTTTATTAGTTTCCAATTCATATTCAGTCCCGAGGTTTGCATGTGAACTTTCAAAGCTTGGTGCTTTTAAGTTTTTTATCATGACCGTTTTAGTTTTGAATTTAGTACTTTTTTGTGTGAGCAACGTCACGATAGACATCATGTATTACTTTTCCATTTTTTAGTTTCCAAAACATATTCAATCCCGATATTTTTTACGTGAACTTTCAATGCTTAGTGCTTTTTCAGTTTTTTATCTTGCCATTTTATTCTAGAATTTAGTGTTGTTTTAGTTTGAGCAACGACTCTATAGACATCATGGATCACTTATTCTTTTTTAGAATCTAATGCATATTCAATCCCGAGGTTTGCACTAAACTTTCAAAGCTTAGTACTTTTAAGTTTTTTTATTATGGTCATTTTAGTCTTGAATTTAGTGTTTTTTTTAGTTTGAGCAACGAGACGCGAGACATCATGTATTACTTTTCCTTTATTAGTTTCCAATGCATATTCAATCCCCGCATTTTTCACATGAACTTTCAATGCTTAGTGTTTTTTAGTTTTTTATCTTGGCCATTTTAGTCTTGAATTTAGTGTTTTTCTATTTTGAGTAACGACACTCTAGACATCATGTATCACTTTTTCTTTTTTAGTTTCCACTTCATATTCCATCCTGAGGTTTTTCACATGAACTTTCAATGCTTAGTGCTTTTCAGTTTTTAATCTTGGCCGTTTTAGTCTTGAATTTAGTATGAGCAACGACATGCTAGACATCATGTATCACTTTTTCTTTTTTAGTTTTCAACGCATATTCAGTCTACGTATTTTTAGATACACGTTCTATATATGGAAAAAAAGTGTATCTTCAGATACCAGTGTATCTAAAGATACACTTGTTAGGCTATGTTAGAACTTGTATATCTTAAAATACCCGTATATCTGAAGATACACTTGTTAGGCTTTGTTAGACTTTGTCTAATAATTTATTACTAGTATTAATCATAGTAATACTAATAAATGTTGGGAATGCTGCATAAAATGTAATGATTAACAATATTGCATAAAGAATTATTAATAATGAAATAATAATAATAATAATAATAATAATAATATTAATAATGACGATGATGACGACGACGATGATGATGATAGAATAACAACAACAACAACGACTATATTAATAATTATGTTGGCAACAGAAAAACAACAACGACGATATTAATAGTAATATTAATAATAACATCGGCAACGGAAAAAAAAACTAATCGTCAATGCTTTCAGGGATGTCATTAAAAGATATCATATTCATCCAAATTTTTTTTTGTCTTCTGTTTCGTCTTCAGCTCCATTCTTATGCAATGAACTTAAAGAAAAGGGGAAAGCGGTTCTCGTTAAAAATCTTACAGTTGTGGAGCTTGAACACAAGGCTAAAATCCTTCATGAGAACCTCACAAAGCATAGAATTACTCAAGAGCTAGAATTGTTGTAGAACCTCATTAATAATGCAAATGAGAAAGGATGGAGATATCAAGTTTTCCCGCATTTGGAGCTTGAGCCTCTATCTAAGGAAGAGAATGATGTCAATCAGATGCACCAATGCTTAGACGGGACAACCACCACAAAGAAAAATATTCTTGGAGTGATTCTCGAAAAAGTAGAGCTTGAACCTTTGGCTGAAGATGAGGAATAGTAGGTTTCTTCAGACAATAGAGTTTTCAGTGATGGAGAACCTCAAAAGAAAAGGCTTTAAAAGAAAAGATGTACACAACAGAAAACAAAGAAGCAAAGAAGAGTCAATTCATAGAAAAAAATATTCTGTGTACGTCTGCCACGTTTTTTTTTCAAAATATGCTTCTAACTGAACATCAAAACGGATGCTTCTCTTTTTAAACGGATGACAAAGGCTATGCTTTATTACTTATTTACATATTGTCATCCAGATAAAAAGAGAAGCATCCTTTTTGATGTTTCAGTTAGAAACTTGTTTTGAAAAAAAAAGTGGTAGACATACACAATTTTTTTTCTTTGAATTGACTCTTCTTTGCTTCTTTTTTTCTTTTTTTTTTCTGTTGTGTACATCTTTTCTTTTTCAGCTTTTTCTTCTGAGATTCCCCATTACTGAAATCTCTATTGTCCAAAGAAACCTGCTCATCCTCATCTTCAGCCAGAGGTTCAAGCTCTACTTCTTCGAGAATCATTCCAAGAATATTCTTCATTGTAGGGTTTGTCTCGTCTAAACATTGGTGTATCTGATTGACATCATTCTCGTCCTTAGACAGAGGCTCAAGTTCTAGATGTAGGAAAACTTGATGTCTCCGTCATTTCTCATTTGCATTATTAATGAGGTTTTGCTATAATTCCAGCTCTCGAGAAATCCTATGCTTTATGATGTCTTCATGAAGTATTTTTAGCCTTCTGTTCAAGCTCCCGAACTGTATGTTTTTTAGCAAGGTCGGCTTTCACCATTTTTTTAAGCTTATCGGATTCTTCCTTTGATATTCACCTTCTGAAAAAATGGACAAGCAAACATCTCCGTCCATATTTGTAACTTGAAAAAATCATGATCCCTATAATTAATAATAATAAATCATTATATTTTTCTCCTTATTAATTTATGGCTCATAGAAAATATAATTTTCCAAGTAAATGTTAATTTCAAAAGAAGAATATAATTTAATGGAGAAGATTATAAAGTACTAACGGGATATTTGTTAAGGAGATGAGATATTCAAAGTTATTCCATCATACTAACGGTGCTTCCTTAAGCCTACTGTGCGGGTTCGATCCCTGCAAGGTGCTGCTACTATAGAAATAAATAATAAATATTAATAATAATAATAATAACGACACCGTTTTAACACAAAAATCAAAACTTTGACAGTGCACAAATATGACCTTTAACTATTCAAAACTGCACAAATATGACCTCCCTCAAAGTCAGCCCTTCCACGTAGGCGCAAGTGAAACTCACGCATGGGAGTTGCAAAATGGGAGGTCATATTTGTTCAAGTTTTGAATAGTTAAAGGTCCTATTTGTGCACTATCAAAGTCGAAGGCCAAAGTTATAATTTGGTGTCAAGTTTAGGGTCATATTTATGTATTATGCCAAGAAATAAAACTTATCTTATTATTATAGTACAAATCGATGGGATAAATAATTTCAGAATTAACTATTTCCCCTAACCAAAGGCTAGATAAGATAATTTTTTATTTTCGAATGGAATTATTATTTTTTATCCATCCCACCAAATGACTACTAGGATTCATGAAGAGCAGTAGGTACATGTATGTGCTCAAGATTAGAGTCAACAATCTTGTTTATTTTGGAAGGATCATAAGGTAAAAAAATAAAGAACATGATACATTGTAAATTTATTTCTAGTAAGAAGTTAAGATCTTGTTGAGAATTAAGGAATACACAAAATTAATATTGTTATTTTTATCTTTATTATAAATTGTTAGATTTTTTCGGATCATGGGTCACCCATGTGTACCGACCCGTTTCAAAGTATGAAATAATTGAGATTAATGGATAGTCTCATTTCTAAAATTGGGGAGAACGGTTACAATGTAACCTCCAAAATTGCTGAAGATTCCACTATATATTATGGTGCTTCCTCATCAGGAAATGACGGAAGATAAAAAGAGACAACTTGTATCAAACTTGGAAGTTTATGTTAGAAGCCAGGGATTGCATTGATCAACAGATTTGGTGGCAACCAAAGTGTGGTCATTCTAGTGTATGGTTTGATAACTGGACACAATTGGGCGCCCTATACTATTATTTGCCAATTTCTCATTCTAACAATTTTGATTTTGAAGAGGTATAAAAGTTGATAATTCAGGGACATTGGAATGAAGAGCTCATCCTACAATTACTACCAGAAGATGTATGCAAGCATGTCCAAAATGTAATTGGTGTAGTAGAGGATACAGAAGAATGGGACACACAAAGATGGATGTTGACTAGCTCTGGCAAGTTTACTGTTGGAAATGTTTGGGAGTTGTTGAGACAAGGTAATGATGAACAAGAAATAGCTAAGCAGATTTGGGTGAAAGGAGTTCCGTACAAAATTTCTTTCTTACTTTGGATATTGCGGAAAAAAAGAATACCCATTGGGGCGGTTCTTGTAAAGATTAAAGTGGGGAATGAAGCTAAATGTTGCTTCTGTAATATTTCAGAAGATGAAACTTTTGAACATCTTTTTCTGACTTGTTCTACGGCTAAAAAACTGTGGAATACTTTTGCTACTATTGCTTTCTGCTGATGTGCAGGGACCATTTTTACAACTTAATGATACCATTCAAAAACGGTGTACAGAATGTTCATCAAAGCTTTGACCTCTCTTCAAGGCTGTCCCATCATTTATCACTTGGCAAATCTGGAACAGGAGAAATATAATTTCTCATGGAGGTAATATGTCTTTTTATGGTATGGTTATGGAGATCAACAGAAATTTATACCATCTGGCTACTGTTAGTTAGACTTGGCTGCAAAACATTCCTAATACTTGGAATCTAATGGTTCATTTTTTTACTGAATATACACCCCTTATTGATTGTATAGTGGTGTACTGGAGGTTGCCTAGATTACGAACTTACAAATGTAATTCAGGTGGCGCAGTGAAAGGAGTTGGAGGTCCTAGTGCTGGGGCTTTTGTTATTCGAAATGATGAAGGCAATTTGATTCATGTAGAGTCTTTTGATTTCGGAAATACTTCAGTTCTAACGTCTGAAGAAGTGGCTTTGATAAAAGGACTGGAATATTGTATACAACATCAGTACTTACCTGTACAGTTGGAGACCGACTCATTAATGTTACAAAAGGTTTTAAATGGAATTTGGGAGGTTCCTTGTGTTATTTCCTTCTACGGGTATGCAGAACAACAACTTCAACTAGAGTTCAAGTATAAACAAGAACACAATGAAGTATATCAAATACCCTCAACACAAGATCAAAATGACCTTTCCAAGAGGTGTATTTTATTTTTTCCAGAAAATAGATGAAGCCGAAATGAATAAGGCCAAGTCGTCCAAATTCACGGAGTTTCCTTAAGGAAACAATTCCCTTCACTGTACCGAGGTTATGGAATTTTTCCTCCCAAGATAAAATGGACTTCAATCCAAATATAGTGGTACCTCAAATATTCGGACTCGTCGAACGCACTCAAAAGTTTGAATGATCACACAGAATTTTTGAAGACAAGAAGAGTATTTTTTTATTCTGAAATTTTGTATCAAAACCTGTGGATGAAAGTAGGTTTATATAGCCATAACATGCCTCTTCTGAAAAGAGGCAATGATTCACTCCAAAGGTTACACCTTTGCTGTAAGTTCATGTCTGTTCATCAAAGATTGCATCTTTTCCTAAACAGTCATCTCATTTTATGAATCAGTGTCACTTCATTGAAGGATTACATCCTTCTGAAGAACCATTTCGAACCGTTGCAACCTTCTGTAGCCTCAGTTCAGAACAATGTATCATTTCTGAAGCACCAGTTCGAAAAAATGCATCAGTTCACTCGAAATTGTGCAACTGTTACTGCATGTATATATAAATGGAGGTCCGAAACACTGCCGAAAATTTTTATTGTATATTTTCTTGGCATTCTTCAGAATTCAAATAAATTTTATCCAAAAAGATAGATCTCATCGATCGATCATTGACAAATCCAAATCCAAATTCGAAGCCGAGCCGAGCGCATGACGATGATGACAGCACGAGGCATCTATTATTTCTTGCCTCACTTTCCATGTGGAGTAAGTGTTCTTGATTATAAACACTTTCAAGTTCTCTTCTTCCACCAATGTGGGAGAAAGAGTAAACTTTCTAATTTGGTAGTACACTTTCCATTTTAGCGTCTCCTTCCCCTCTACCATTTTATTCTTCATTTTTCCATTCACACTTCTTTCATATACTATGAACCCAACAATCCTCCACATGAATACGGAATGGCTATTTTTCATAAAATTTTTACGGACAAGTATGTGATTATCAAGCAAAGACTGATTGCATATGGTTAAGTGGGTTTCCCTTTGAACTTCCCGTAGTGAACATGCATCGGATGCACTCAGTCAATCGGTAGTTTTGATATCTTTGAACCGTCGAGCTTTAATATACACCTAGACAATACATGTCACACAACCAGCCTTTTACCATTTATGGTTCTCATGGTTTTGTTCTTTTCATCCATGAACACGTCCCGATTTCATGAGATCTTAGAGTATAGGCATTTACTAATATTCTCTTCGAAGCGGCTTCCACTTCGCCCTCGCATAGGTGATTTCTAAACGTTCAATACTTTAGATTAAACTATTTGGTCAAATCTGCCAAATTTAGATAATCATTAAAAGATTTTTCACCTTAAGTCTTATCCTAGTTTACTATACATTGTTTACATCATGAGAATGGGTTGGGTAATTGACAATGTTGAACCTGTCAGACACAACTTTGTTTGATCTCCTTGAACCTAGATCTTGGGATATCCAGTCTGCTAGGTAGAGTTACTGCCATGCTGACTCTTCCTAGGCCTTAAACCCATTCCCTTGTATTTTCTTTCCACTCCTTCTCTAGATAGACCTTTTGTAAGTGGACCCAACACATTATCCATTGACTTAACATAGTTAATAGTGATAATTCCACAAGAGAGAAGTTCCCTAACGGTATTATGTCTCTGTCGTATGTGACGAGATTTACCATTGTACATCATGCTCTCTGCCCTACTTAGTGCCGCTTGGCTACATAGTGTATACATACTGGTGCCACTGGCTTGGGCCAATACAGAATATCTTTCAAGAAATTTCGGAGCCATTCTGCTTCTTCACCGGCATTATCTAATGCGATAAATTCAGATTCCATTGTAGAGCGAGCGATACAAGTCTGTTTGGATGATTTCCAAGAAAATTCTCCTCAACCGATAATAAATACATATCCGCCTGTGGATTTTACTTCGTTCGATCCGGTGATCCAATTTGCATCACTATATCCTTCAAGTACCGCAGGATATTTATTATAATGCAAAGCATAGTTTTGAGCGTATTTAAGATACCCCAAAACTCTTTTCATTGCCATCCAATGAGTTTTGTTGGGATTACTCGTGTACCGACTCTATTTACTAATTGCACATCCTATGTCTGGTCGTGTACAGTTCATCATATATATTAAACATCCCAATACTCTTGTGTACTCCAATTGTGAGTCACTTTCACCTTCATTCTTTCGAAGTGCAAAGTTCACATCTAATGGAGTCTTGACAATACCGAATTCCATATCCTTGAACTTTTCAAATACTTATTCGATATAATGAGACTGTGACAATGCTAACCCTTATGGATTTCGATGGATTCTTATTCCTAAGATCACATCTGCAACTCCAAGGTCTTTCATATCAAACTTTCTCTCGAGCATTCGTTTGGTGGAATTTATGTTACAAATATCTTTGCTGATGATCAACATATCATCCACATATAAACAAATAATGACTTGATGATTTGGTGTGTCTTTAATATATACACATTTGTCACATTCATTTATCTTTAATCTGTTTGCCAACATGGTTTGGTCAAACTTTGCATGCCATTGCTTAGGTGCTTGTTTTAATCCATAAAGTGACTTAACAAGTTTACACACCTTATTTTCTTTTCCTGGAACCACAAAACCCTCAGGTTGTTCCCTGTATATTTCTTCCTCCAAATCTCCATTTAGGAATACGGTCTTGACATCTATTTGATGGATTTGAAGACCATATACCGCCGCTAAGGCAATTAACATTCGAATCGAGGTTATCCTTGTTACTGGCGCGTATGTATCAAAGTAATCAAGGCCTTTTTTCTCTTTGAAGCCTTTAACTACAAGTATTACCTTGTATTTATCAATAGTACCATCCGCCTTCATTTTCCTTTTGAAGATTCATTTAGAACCTTACGGTTTATTTTCGGGAGGAAGGTCAACCAATTTCCATGTATGGTTGCGTAAGATTGAATCTATCTCACTATTGACTGCCTCTTTCCAAAAAGATGAGTCTGACGATGACATCACTTCTTTAAATGTTTGAGGCTCATATTCTAAGAGAAATTTTACAAAATCTGATCCAAACGAAGTTGACGTTCTTTGACGTGTACTACGTCTTGGATTTTCTTCATTATGTACATTCTCACTTGGTTCATCTCAAGGTCGTTTAGATCCTCCACTAGACTGTTCATGTCTAATTTTATAAGGGAAAATGTTTTCAAAGAATTCAGCATTGTCTGATTCAATTACCGTATTTTCCTTAATATCCGGATGTTTAGATTTATGAACCAAAAATCGACAAGATTTACTACTTTTAGCATATCCTATGAACACACTGTCCACAGTTTTAGGTCCTATCTTAACCCTTTTAGGTATAGGAACTTGAACCTTCGCTAGACACCCCTACACTTTGAAATATTTCAAGTTGGGTTTCCTTTCTTTCCATTTTTCATAAGAAATTGATTGTGTATTACTATGGGGAACTCTGTTGAGTATACGATTCGCCGTAAGGATAGCCTCCCCTCATAAGTTTTGTGGTAAATCAGAACTTATAAGTAATGCATTCATCATTTCCTTCAAAGTTCGGTTTTTCCTTTCCACAATTCCATTTGATTGAGGTGAATATGGGGCCGTAGTTTGATGGATTATTCCATTCTCTACACATATTTACGAAAAGGGATATTCATATTCTCCGCCCCTATCACTTCTTATCATTTTGATCTTTTTGTCTAACTGATTTTCAACTTCAGTTTTATATTGTTTAAACGCATCTATTGCTTCATCCATAATATTTAGCAAGTGGACATAACATTTTCTAGTGGAATCGTCAATAAAAGTTATGAAATACTTTTCCCCACCACGTGATGGTGTTGACTTCATATCACAAATGTTAGTATGTATTAAGTCTAAGTGATTGGAATTCCTTTCAACGGACTTATGAGGATGCTTTGCATACTTCGATTCCACACACGTTTAACACTTTGATTTATTGCAATCAAAGTTTGGCAAAACTTCTAAGTTAATCAGTTTTCTTAACATTATGTAATTAACGTGACCTAAACGTTCATGCCATAAATCATAAGAATCAACCAAATAAGAATAATTCAAACTTTTATTTATTTCAACAGCCATTAAATTCATCTTATAAAGGCCTTCGGTCAAATAGCCTTTTCCTACATACATTTCTCCTTTGCTAATTACAATTTTTCTAGAAATGGTTAATCATTTGAATCCGTTCTTATCTAGGAGTGAAACAAAAATTAAGTTCCTACATAACTCCGGAACATATAACACATTGGTTAGTGTCAAGACCTTGCCGGAAGTCATCTTTAAACAAATTTTTCCTGTTCCCTCCTCTTTAGCAGTAGCGGAGTTAGCCATGTAGATCATTTCTTCTACTTGAGCTGGAGCAAATGACGAAAACAACTCCTTGTTGGCTCATACATGGCGGGTGGGACCATAATCCATCTACCATTCACGAGGATTCCCCGTCAAGTTGCATTCTGAGAGCATAACACACAGATCATCGCATTCTTTATTGGATTCAATCATATTTGTCTGATCCTTCTTCTTGCCTTTCTTTGGGGAACGCCAATCTGTGGATTTGTGGCCAATCTTGCCACAGCATAAGCATTTTCCCTTGAACTTTTTCTTAGATTGATTTCTTCTTTTTCAGCTTTCTTCCTTTTCTTGGAATTGGTTTGGTTATCTTCTACAATATGTGCTCCATTAGTTGTAGAATTCCCCTTTTACCTTCTTTCGGTAGCTTTATTATCCTCTTTAATGCAAAGTTAGAAAATAATATCCTCAATAGTCATCTCTTTGGGTTTATGCTTTAAGTAGTTTTTGAAGTCTTTCCACAAAGGTGGTAGCTTCTCAACTATCGCTGCTACTTGGAAAGCATTATTCATAATTAAACCTACAAAACAGTTTATGTAAGTGTTAAGAACATTTTAAATTTGTTCAAAAAAGGTATTTTTCAAAGATATACCTTCTTCTTGGAGATCATGTATGATGACTTGCAACTCCTGTACTTGAGAGACAACAGATTTGCTATCTGTCATTTTAAAGTCCAGGAACCGTGCAACAAGGAATTTCATAATTCCCGCATCCTCCGTCTTATATTTTCGTTCAAGTTCCCCCACAGTTCCTTTGATGTCTTGGTTCCACTATAAACATTGTAGAGGTCATCTTGGATACCACTCAGAATATAATTCCTGCAAAGAAAGTCCGAATGTTTCCAAGCTTCTACAATAACGAAGCGGTCTTTGTCCGAGGTTCCCTCGTGTACCTCAGGACCGTCTTCACTAGTGAACTATTGCATACATAAAGTGGTATGGTAAAAGAATATCTTTTGCTGCCACCGCTTGAAGTCAATGCCCGAAAAATTTTTGGGCTTCTCCACCGGTGCCATTGTTAGCGGAGCATTTGTGCGACTTGATGTGGCAATATTAGTTGCCCCCACAGAAATTATTGTATCTTGCATTTGACTATCGCTTGTCATTTTTCCTGTCACGACAAGACAAAATAAACTTAGTATTTTCAGAATACTACATATAAAGTTAAGCAACTTTAAACTTTTTTTCTTGTTTCTAGTTGACAATGAAATATTTATGTCTTCCAGTTGTCAACCGAATGATCTTTAATTTGTGATGAAGTTTTGATGACTTCAAATTACTAGTTAAGTTCAAGCGGAGTAGAAAGTTAAAACTTTAATCTCCAAAAACAAGCTATACAGATTCTGAAATTTGTTTCCTTAAGATTGTTATTTCCTTATATGGGTACGCAGAATCTGTATATGCAGAACAACAACTTCAACTAGAGTTCAAGTATAAATAAGAACACAATGAAGTATATCAAATACCCTCAACACAAGATCAAAATGACCTTTCCAAGAGGTGTATTTTATAGTTTCCAGAAAATAGATGAAACAAAAATGAATAAGACCAAGTCGTCCGAATTCACGGAGTTCCTTAAGGAAACAATTCCCCTCACCATACCCGAGGTTATGGAATTTTTCCTCCCGGGATGAAATAGACTTCAATCCAAATATAGCGGTACCTCAAATATTCGAACTCGTCGAATGCACTCAACAGTTTGAATGATCACACAGAATTTTTGAAGACAAGAAAAGTATTTTTTTTTCTGAAATTTCATATCAAAATCTGTGGATAAAAGTAGGTTTATATAGCTATAACATGCCTCTTCTGAAAAGAGGCAATGGTTCACTCCAAAGGTTACACCTTTGCTATAAGTTCATGTCTTTTCATCAAAGATTGCAACTTTTCCTGAACATTCATCTCATTTCATGAATTAGTGTATCACTTCATTGAAGGATTACATCCTTCTAAAGCATCATTTCGAACCATTTCAATCTCCTGTAGCCTCAGTTCAGAGAAATGTATCATTTCTGAAGCAATAGTTCGAAAACAATGCATCAGCTCACTCAAAATATTGAAACTGTTACTGCATGTATATATAAATAGAGGTACGAAACACTGCAGAAAATTTTTACTGCATTTTTCCTTGGTATTCTTTGGAATTTAAATAAAGTTTGTCTAAAAGGATAAATCTCATAGATCGATCATTTGAAAAATCCAAATCCAAATCCGAAGCCTAGCCGAGCGAACGACGACGACGATGGCGCGAGGCATCTATTATTTCTTGCCTCACTTGCCATGTCGATTAAGTTTTCTTGATTATAAAAACTTTCAAGTTCTCTTCTTCCACCAATGTGGGAGAAAGAGTAAACTTTCTAATTTGGGAGTACACTTTCCATTTTAGTGTCTCCTTCCCCTCCACCATTTTATTCTCCATTTTTTCACTCACATTTCTTTCATATACTATGAACCCAACAATCCCCCACATGAATGGGGAATGTCTATTTTTTGTAAAAATTTTACGGACAAATATGTGATCATCTAGCAAAGACTAATTGCATCTGGATAAGTGGGTTTCCCTTTGAACTTTCCGTTATGAACATGCATCGGATGCACTCGGTCAATCGGTAGATTTGATATCTTTGAACCATCGAGCTTTAATGTACACCTAGACAATACATGTCACACAACCAGCCTATTACCATTTATGGTTCTCATGGTTTTGTTCTTTTCATCCATGAACACGTCCCGGTTTCATGAGAGCTTAGAAAATAGGACTTTACTAACATTCTCTTCGAAGCAGCTTCCCCTTCTCACTCGCATAGGTGATTTCTAAACGTTCAATACTGTAGATTAAACTATTTGGTCAAATCTGCCAAATTTAGATAATCATTAAAAGACTTTTCACCTTAAGTCTTATCCTAGTTTACTATACATTGTCTAGATCATGAGAATAGGTTGGGTAATTGACAATGTTGAACCTGTCAGAAACAACTTTGTTTGATCACCTTGAACCTAGCTCTTGGGATCTCCAGTCTGCTAGGTAAAGTTACCGTCATGCTGACTCGTCCTAGGCCTTAAACCCATTCCCTTGTATTTTCTTTCCACTCCTTCTCTAGATAGGCCTTTTGTAATTCGATCCGACACATTATCCTTTGACTTTACATAGTCAATAGTGATTATTCCACTAGAGAGAAGTTCCCTAACGGTATTATGTCTCCATCGTATGTGACGAGTTTTACCATTGTACATCATGCTCCCTACCCTACCTATTGCCGCTTGGCTATCACAGTGTGTACATACTGGTGCCACTGACTTGGTCCAATATGGAATATCTTTCAAGAAATTTCGGAGCTATTCTGCTTCTTCATCAGCTTTATCTAATGTGATAAATTCAGATTCCATTGTAGAGCGAGAGATACAAGTCTGTTTGGATGATTTCTAAGAAAATGTTCCTCCACCGATAGTAAATACATATCTACTTGTGGATTTTACTTCGTTCGATCCAATGATCCAATTTGCATCACTATATCCTTAAAGTACCGCAGGATATTTATTATAATTCAAAGCATAGTTTTGAGTGTATTTAAGATACCCTAAAATTCATTTCATTGCCATTTAATGAGTTTTGTTGGGATTACTCGTGTGCCGAATCAATTTACTAATTGCACATCCTATGTCTGGTCGTGTACAGTTCATTATATATATTAAACATCCGAATACTCTTGTGTACTCCAATTGTGAGTGACTTTCACCTTTATTCTTTCGAAGTGCAAAGTTCACATATAATGGAGTCTTGAAAATACCGAATTCCATATCCTTGAACTTGTCAAGTACTTTTTCTATATAATGAGACTGTGACAATGGTAACCCTTGTGGAGTTTGATGGATTCTTATTCCTAAGATCACATCTGCATCTCCAAGGTCTTTCATATCAAACTTTATCTTGAGCATTCGTTTGGTTGCATTTATGTCACAAATATCTTTGCTGATGATCAACATATCATCCACATATAAACAAAAAATGACTTGGTGATTTGGTGTGTCTTTAATAAATACACATTTGTCACATTCATTTATCTTGAATCCGTTTGCCAACATGGTTTGGTCAAACTTTGCATGCCATTGCTTAGGTACTTATTTTAGTCCATAAAGTGACTTAACAAGTTTACACACCTTATTTTCTTTTCGTGGAACCACAAACACCTCAGGTTGTTCCATGTATATTTCTTCCTCCAAATATCCATTTAGGAATGCGGTCTTCACATCCATTTGATGGATTTGAAGATCATATACCGCTGCCAATGCAATTAACATTCGAATCGAGGTTATCCTTTTTACTGGTGAGTATGTATCAAAGTAATAAAGGTTTTCCTTCTGTTTGAAGAATTTTACTACAAGTCTTGCCTTGTATTTGTCAATAGTATCATCCGCCTTCAATTTTCTTTTGAAGATCCATTTAGAACCTAACGGTTTATTTTCGGGAGGAAGGTCAACCAATTCCCATGTATGGTTGCTTCAGATTGAATCTATCTCACTATTGACTTCCTCTTTCCAAAAGGATGAGTCTGACGATGACATCGCTTCTTTAAATGTTTGAGGCTCATTTTCTAAGAGAAATGTTACAAAATCTTATCCAAACGAAGTTGACGTTCTTTTATGTGTAATACATCTTGGATTTTCTTCATTATGTAAATTCTCACTTGGTTCATCTCGAGGTCATTTAGATCCCCCACTAGACTGTTCATGTCTAATTTTAAACGAGTAAATATTTTCAAAGAATTCAGTATTGTTTGATTTAATTACCGTATTTTCATTAATATCAGGATGTTCGGATTTATGAACAAAAAAATGATATGCTTTACTACTTTTAGCATATACTATGAACACACAGTCCACTGTTTTAGGTCCTATCTTAACCCTTTTAGGCATAAGAACTTGAACCTTCGCTAGACACCCCCACACTATGAAATATTTCAAGTTGGGTTTCCTTTCTTTCCATTTTTTGTATGGAATTGACTATGTCTTACTATGTGGAACTCTTTAGAGTATACGATTATCCGTAAGGTTATCCTTCCCCCATAAGTTTTTTGGTAAACTAGAACTTATAAGTAAGGCATTCATCATTTCCTTCAAAGTATAGTTTTTCCTTTCCACAATTCCATTAGATTGAGGAGAATATGAGGTCGTAGTTTGAAGGATTATTCCATTCTCTACACATATTTGCACAAAGGGAGATTCGTATTCTCCGCCCTTATCACTTCTTATCATTTTGATCTTTTTTTCTAACTTATTTTCAACTTCAGTTTTATATTGCCTAAACGCATCTATTGTTTCACCCTTAACATTTAGCAAGTGGACATAACAATATCTAGTGCAATCGTCAATAAAAGTTATGAAATACTTTTCCCCACCACGTGATGGTGTTGACTTCATATCACTAATGCCAGTGTGTATTAAGTCAAAGGGATTTGAATTCCTTTCAACGGACTTATAAGGAAGCTTTGCATATTTCGATTCCACACACGTTTGACAATTTGATTTATTGCACTCAAAGTTTTGCAAAACTTCTAAGTTAATCAGTTTTCGTAACATTTTGTAATTAACATGGACTAAACGTTCATGCCATAAATCATAAGACTCAAGAAAATAAGAAGAATTCAAACTTTTATTTATTTCAACAGTGATTACATTCATCTTATAAAGGCCTTTGGTCAGATAGCCTATTCCTACATACATTTCTCCTTTGCTAATTATAATTTTTCTAAAAATGGTTACACATTTGAATCCGTTCTTATCTAGGAGTGAAACAAAAATTAAGCTCCTGCGTAACTCTGAAACATATAACACATTGTTCAGTGTCAAGACCTTTCCGGAAGTCATCTTTAAGCAAATTTTTCCTATTCCCTCCACTTTAGAAGTAGCGGAGTTAGCCATGTAGATCATTTCTTCTGCTTGTGCTTGAGAAAATGATTAAAAAAACTCCTTGTTGGCACATACATGGCGGGTGGCACCAAAATCCATCCACCATTCGCGAGGATTCCCCGTCAAGTTACATTCTGAGAACATAGCACACAGATCATCACATTCTTTGTTGGACACAATCATATTTGCTTGATCCTTCTTCTTGCCTTTCTTTGGGGAATGACAATCTGTGGACTTGTGGCCAATATTGCCATAGGTGAAACATTTTCCCTTGAACTTTTTCTTGGGTTGATTGCTTTCTTTTCAACTTTCTTCCTATTATTGGAATTTTTTTGGTCATCTTTTACAATATGTGCTCCATTAATTGTAGAATTCCCCTTTTACCTTCTTTCGGCAACTTAATTATCCTCTTCAATACGAAGTAGGACAATAATATCTTCAATAGGCATCTCTTTGTGTTTATGCTTTAAGTAGTTTTTGAAGTCTTTCCACAAAGGTGGTAGCTTCTCAACTATCGTTGCTACTTGGAAAGCATCATTCACAATTAAACCTACAAAACAGTTTATGTGAGTACTAAGAACATTTTTAGTTTTTTTAACTAAGGTATTTTTCAAAGATATACCTTCTTCTAGGAGATCATGTCTGATGACTTGCAACTCCTGTACTTTAGAGACAACAGATTTGCTATCAATAATTTTGAAGTCCAGGAACCATGCAACAAGGATTTTCTTAATTCCCGCATCCTCCATCTTATATTTTCATTCAAGTGCCCCCCACAGTTCCTTTGATGTCTTGGTTCCACTATAAACATTGTAGAGGTCGTCTTGGAGACCACTCAGAATATAATTCCTGCAAAGGAAGTCCGAATATTTCCAAGCTTCTACAATAACGAAGCGTTCTTTGTCTGAGGTTCCCTTGGGTACCTCAGGAGCGTATTCGCTAGTAAACTATTGTAGACATAAAGTGGTCAGGTAAAAGAACATATTTTGCTGCTAGCGCTTGAAGTCAATGCCCGAAAATTTTCTGGGCTTCTCCGCCGGTGCCATTGTTGGCGGAGCATTTGTGCGACTTGATGTAGAAATATTATTTTCCCCCACAGACATTGCCGTATCTTGCATTTGACTATCGCTTGTCATTTTTCCTATCACCAGAAGACAAAAAATACTTAGTATTTTTAGAATACTACTTATAAAGTTAAGCAACTTTAAACTTTTTTTCTTGTTTCTAGTTGACAATGAAGTTTTTATGACTTCCTATTGTCAACCGAATGATCATTAATTTGTGATGAAGTTTTTATGACTTCAAGTCACTAGTAAAGTTCAGGCGGAGTAGAAAGTTAAAACTTTAATCTCCAAAAACAAACTATACAGATTCTGAAATTTGTTTCATTAGGATTGTTATTTCCTTCTACGGGTACGCAGAATCTGTTTATGCAGAACAACAACTTCAACTTGTGTTCAAGTATAAACAAGAACACAATGAAGTATATCAAATTACCCTCAACACAAGATCAAAATGACATTTCCAAGAGGTGTATTTTATTTTTTCCAGAAAATAGATGAAACAGAAATGAATAAGACCAAGTCGTCCGAATTCACGGAGTTTCCTTAAGGAAACAATTCCCCTCACTGTACCCGAGGTTATGAAATTTTACCTCCCAGGATAAAATGGACTTCCATCCAAATATAGCGGTACCTCAAATATTCAGACTCGTCAAACGCACTCAACAGTTTAAATGATCACACAGAATTTTTGAAGACAAGAAGATTATTTTTTATTCTAAAATTTTGTATCAAAACCTGTGGATTAAAGTAGGTTTATATATCCATAATATGCCTCTTCAGAAAAGAGGCAATGGTTCACTCCAAAGGTCACACCTTTGCTGTAACTTCATGTCTGTTCATCAAAGATTGCATCTTTTCCTGAACAGTCATCTCATTTCATGAATCAGTGCGTCACTTCATTGAAGGATTACATCCTTTTGAATTATCATTTCGAACCATTGCAACATTCTGTAGCCTCAGTTCAGAACAATGTATCATTTCTGAAGCACCAGTTCAAAAACAATGCATCAGTTCACTCGAAATAGTGCAATTGTAATGGTATGTATATATAAATGGAGGTTCGAAACACTACAGAAAATTTTTACTGCATTTTTCCTTGGCTTTATTCAGAATTCAAATAAAGTTTGTCCAAAAAGATAGATCGCATTGATCGATCATTTGACAAATCCAAATCCAAATCCGAAGCCGAACCGAGTGAACGACGACAATGACGGCTTGAGGCATCTATTATTTCTTGCCTAACTTGCCATGTGGAGTAAGTGTTCTTGATTATAAACACTTTCAAGTTCTCTTCTTCCACGAATGTGGGAGAAAGAGTAAACTTTCTAATTTGCGAGTACACTTTCCATTTTAGCGTCTCCTTCCTCTCCATCATTTTATTCTCCATTTTTCCATTCACACTTTTTTCATATACTATGAACCCAACAATCCCCCACATGAATGGGGAATGGTTCATGTCACACAGACAATATACACCTAGACAATACATGTCACACAACTAGCCTTTTACCGTTTATGGTTCTCATGGTTTTGTTCTTTTCAGCCAAGAACACGTATCGATTTCATGAGAGCTTAGAGAATAGGCCTTTACTAACGTTCTCTTCGAAGCGGCTTCCACTTCACCCTCGCATAAGTGATTTCTAAATGTTAATACTGTAGATTAAACTATTGGGTCAAATCTGCCAAATTTAGATAATCATTAAAAGATTTTTCACCTTAAGTATTATCTGAGTTTACTATACATTGTCAACATCATGAGAATGGGTCGGATAATTCACAATGTTGAACCTGTCAGACACAAATTTGTTTGATCTCCTTGAACCTAGCTCTTGGGATCTCCAGTTTGCTAGGTAGAGTTACCGCCATGCTGACTCGTCCTAGGCCTTAAACCCATTCCCTTGTATGTCTTTCCACTCCTTATCTAGATAGGCCTTTTCTAAGTGGATCTAACACATTATCCTTTAACTTTACATAGTCAATAGTGATAATTCCACTCGAGAGAAGTTCCCTAATGGTATTATGTCTCCGTCGTATGTGACGAGATTTACCATTGTACATCATGCTCCCTGCCCTATCTATTGCCTCTTGGCTATCACAGTCTATACATACTGGTGCCACTAGCTCGGGATATTACAGAATATCTTTCAAGAAATTTTGGAGCCATTTTGCTCCTTCACCAGCTTTATATAAGGCGATAAATTTGTATTCCATTGTATAGCTAGTGATACAAGTCTGTTTGGATGTTTTCCAAGAAAATGCTCCTCTATCGATAATAAATACATGTCCACTTATGGATTTTACTTCGTTCGATCCGGTGATACAATTTGCCTCACTATATACTTTAAGTACCGTAGGATATTTATTATAATGCAAAGTATAGTTTTGAGTGTATTTAAGGTACCCCAAAACTCTTTTCATTGCCATCCAATGAGTTTTGTTGGGATTACTCGTGTACCGACTCAACTTACTAATTGCACATCTAATGTCTGGTCATGTACAGTTTATTATATATATTAAAAATCCCAATACTCTTGTGTACTCCAATTGTGAGTCACTTTTACCTTCATTCTTTCGAAGTGCAAAGTTCACATCTAATGGAGTCTTGGCAATATCGAATTCCATATCCTTGAACTTGTCCAGTAATTTTTTGATATAATAAGACTGTGATAATGCTAACCCTTGTGGAGTTCGATGGATTCTTATTCCTAAGATCACATCTACAACTCCAAGGTCTTTCATATCAAACTTTCTCTCGAGCATTCATTTGGTTGCATTTATGTCACAAATGTCTTTGTTGATGATCAACATATCATCCACATATTAACAAACAATGACTTGGTGATTTCGTGTATCTTTAATATGTACACATTTTTAACATTCATTTATCTTGAATCCGTTTGCCAACATGGTTTGGTCAAACTTTTCATGCCATTGCTTAGGTGCTTATTTTAGTCTATAAAGTGACTTAACAAGTTTACACACCTTATTTTCTTTTCCTGGAACCACAAAACCCTCAGGTTGTTCCATGTATATTTCTTCCTCCAAATCTCCATTTAGGAATGTGGTCTTCACATCCATTTGATTGATTTGAAGATCATCTACCGCCGCCAAGGCAATTAACATTCGAATCTATGTTATCCTTGTTACTGGTGAGTATGTATTAAAGTAATCAAGGCCTTCCTGCTGTTTGAAGCCTTTTTCTACAAGTCTTTCCTTTTATTTGTCAATAGTACCATCCGTCTTCATTTTCCTTTTGAAGATCCATTTAGAACCTAACGGTTTATTTCCGGGAGGAAGGTTAACCAATTCCCATGTATGGTTGCTTATGATTGAATTTATCTAGCTATTAACTGCCTCTTTCCAAAAGGATGAGTCTGACGACGACATCACTTCTTTAAATGTTTGAGGCTCATTTCCTAAGAGAAATGTTACAAAATCTGATCCAAACGAAGTTGACGTTCTTTGACGTGTACTACGTCTTGGATTTTCTTCATTATGTACATTCTCACTTGGTTCATCTCGAGGTCGTTTAGATCCTCCACTAGACTATTTATGTCTAATTTTATACGGGTAAATGTTTCCAAAGAATTCAGCATTGTCTGATTCAATTATTGTATTTTCATTAATATCCAGATGTTCAGATTTATGAACCAAAAATTGACATTCCTTACTACTTTTAGCATATCTTATGAACACACAGTCCACCATTTTAGGTCCTATCTTAACCCTTTTAGGTATAGGAACTTGAACCTTCGCTAGACACCCCCACACTTTGAAATATTTCAAGTTGGGTTTCCTTCCTTTCCATTTTTCGTAAGGAATTGATTGTGTCTTACTATGAGGAACTCTGTTAAGTATACGATTGGCCGTAAGGATAGACTCTCCCCATAATTTTTGTGGTAAACCAGAACTTATAAGTAAGGCATTTGTCATTTCGTTCAATGTTTGATTTTTCCTTTCCACAATTCCATTAGATTGAGGTGAATATGGGGTCGTAGTTTGATGGATTATTCCATTCTCTACACATATTTGCACAAAAGAAGATTCATATTCTCCACCCCTATCACTTCTTATCATTTTGATCTTTTTGTCTAACTGATTTTCAACTTCAGTTTTATATTGCCTAAATGCATCTATTGCTTCATCTTTAATATTTAACAACTGGACATAACAATATCTAGTGCAATCATCAATAAAAGTTATGAAATACTTTTTCCCACCACGTGATGGTGTTGACTTCATATAAAAAATGTCAGTGTGTATAAAGTCTAAGGGATTGGAATTCCTTTCAACGGACTTATAAGGATGCTTTGTATACTTCGATTCCACACTCGTTTGACACTTTGATTTATTGCACTCAAAGTTTGGCAAAAACTTCTAAGTTAATCAGTTTTCGTAACATTTTGTAATTGACATGGCCTAAACATTCATGCCAAAAATCATAAGACTCAAGAAAATAAGAAAAATTTGAACTTTTATTTATTTCAACAGTGATTACATTCATCTTATAAAGGCCTTCGGTCAGATAAACTTTTCCTAAATACATTTGTGCTTTGCTAATTACAATTTTTCCAGAAATGGTTGTACATTTGAATCCATTCTTATCTAGGTGTGAAATAAAAATTAAGTTCATACGTAACTCCAGAACATATAACACATTGTTCAGTGTCAACACCTTGCCAGAAGTTATCTTTAAGCAAATTTTTCTTGTTCCCTCCACTTTAGCAGTAGCAGAGTTAGACATGTAGATCATTTCTTCTGCTTGAGCCAGAGCAAATGAAGAAAACAACTCCTTGTTGGCACATACATGGCGGGTGGCACCAGAATCCATCCACCATTCGCGAGGATTCCCCGTCAAGTTGCATTATGAGAACATAGGACACAGATCATCGCATTCTTTATTGGATTCAATCATATTTGCCTGATCCTTCTTCTTTCCTTTCTTTGGGGAACGACAATATGTAGACTTGTGGCCAATTTTACCACAGTTGAAGCATTTTCCCTTGAACTTTTTCTTGGGTTGATTTCTTCCTTTTCAGCTTTCTTCCTTTTCTTGCAATTGTTTTGGTCATCTTCTACAATATGTGCTCCATTAATTGTAGAATTCCCTTTTGACCTTCTTTCAGCAACTTTATTATCCTCTTCAATACGAAGTTGGACAATAATATCTTCAACAGTCATCTCTTTGTGTTTATGCTTTAAGTAGTTTTTGAAGTCTTTCCACAAAGGTGGTAGCTTCTCAACTATCGTTGTTACTTTGAAAGCATCATTCACAATTAAATCTACAAAACAGTTTATGTGAGTATTAAGAACATTTTTAATTTGTTCAACAAAGGTATTTTTCAAAGATATGTCTTTGATAGGAGATCATGTATGATGACTTGCAACTCATGTACTTGAGAGACAACGAATTTGCTATCTATCATTTTGAAGTCCAGAAACCGTGCAATAAGGAATTTATTAATTCCCGCATCCTTTGTCTTATATTTTCATTCAAGTACCCCCCACAGTTTATTTTATGTCTTGGTTCCACTATAAATATTGTAGAGGTCGTCTTGGAGACCACTCAAGATATAATTCCTGCAAAGGAAGTCCAAATGTTTCCAAGCTTCTACAATAACGAAGCGGCTTTGTCTGAGGTTCCCTCGGGTACCTTAGGAGCGTCTTCACTCGTTAACTATTGTAGACATAGTGGTGAGGTAAAAGAACATCTTTTACTGCTACAGCATGAAGTCAATGCCCAAAAATTTTCTGGGCTTATCCACCGGTGCCATTGTTGGAGGAGCATTTATGCGACTTGATGTGGCAATATTAGTTGCCCCCACAGACATTGCCGCATCTAGCATTTGACTATCGCTTGTCATTTTTCCTGTCACCACAAGACAAAAAATACTTAGTATTTTCAGAATACTACTTATAAAGTTAAGCAACTTTAAACTTTTCTTCCTGTTTCTAGTTGACAATGAAGTTTTTATGACTTCCAATTGTCAACCGAATGATCTTTAATTTGTGATGAAGTTTTTATGACTTCAAATCACTAGTTAAATTCAGGCGGAGTAGAAAATTAAAACTTTAATCTCAAAAAAAAAGCTATACAAATTCTGAAATTTGTTTCCTTAATATTGTTATTTCCGTCTATGGGTACGTAGAATTTGTATATGCAGAACAACAACTTCAACTAGAGTTCAAGTATAAACAATAACATAATGAATTATATCAAATATCCTCAACACAACATCAAAATGACTTTTCCAAGAGGTGTATTTTAGTTTTTCCAGAAAATAGATGAAACAGAAATGAATAAGGTTAAGTCGTCCGAATTCAAGTAGTTTCCTTAAGGATACAATTCCCCTCACTGTACCCAAGGTTATGGAATTTTTCCTCCCAAGATAAAATGGCCTTCCATCCAAATATAGCGGTACCTCATATATTTGGACTCGTCGAACGCACTCAACAGTTTGAATGATCAAATGTACAGTTCATTATATATATATATTAAACATCCCAATACTCTTGTGTACTCCAATTGTGAGTCACTTTCACCTTCATTCTTTCATATTGCAAAGTTCACATCCAATGGATTCTTGGCAATACCGAATTCCATATCCTTGAACTTGTCAAGTACTTCGATATAATGAGACAGTAACAATGCTAACCCTTGTGGAGTTCGATGGATTCTTATTCCTAAGATCAAATCTGTAACTCCAAGGTCTTTAATATCAAACTTGCTCTCGAGCATTCGTTTGGTTGCATTTATGTCACAAATATCTCTGCTAATGATCAACATATTATCCACATATAAACAAACAATGACTGGGTGATTTGGTGTGTCTTTAATATATACATATTTGTCACGTTCATTTATCTTGAATCCGTTTGCCAACATGGTTTGGTCAAACTTTTGATGCCATTGCTTAGGTGCTTGTTTTAGTCCATAAAGTGACTTAACAAGTTTACACACCTTATTTTATTTTCTTGGAACCACAAAACCCTCAGGTTGTTCCATATATATTTCTTCCTCCAAATCCCCATTTAGGAATGCGGTCTTCACATCCATTTGATGGATTTGAAGATCATATACCCCCGCCAAGGCAATTAACATTCGAATCGAGGTTATCCTTGTTATTGGCGAGTATGTATCAAAGTAATCAAGGCCTTCCTTCTGTTTGAAGCCTTTTACTATAAGTCTTTCCTTGTATTTGTCAATAGTACCATCCTCCTTCATTTTCCTTTTGAAGATCCATTTAGAACCTAACGGTTTATTTTCGGGAGAAAGGTCAACCAATTCGCATTTATGGTTGCTTAATATTGAATCTATCTCACTATTGACTACCTTTTTCCAAAAGGATGAGTCTGACGACGACATCACTTCTTTAAATGTTTGAGGCTCATTTTCTAAGAGAAATGTTACAAAATCTGATCCAAACGAAGTTGACATTCTTTGAAGTGTACTACGTCTTGAATTTTCTTCATTATGTAAATTCTCACTTGGTTCATCTCGAGGTCATTAAGATACTCCACTAGACTGTTCATGTCTAATTTTATACAGGTAAATGTTTTCAAAGAATTTAGCATTGTCTTATTCAATTAACGTATTTTCATTAATATCCGGATGTTCGGATTTATGAACCAAAAATGGACATGATTTACTACTTTTAGCATATCCTATGAACATACAGTCCACTATTTTAGGTCCTATCTTAACCCTTTTAGGTATAGGAACTTGAACCTTCGCTAGACACCCCCACACATTGAAATATTTCAAGTTGGGTTTCCTTCCTTTCTTTTTGTAAGGAATTGATTGTGTCTTACTATGGGGAACTCTGTTGAGTATACGATTGGCCGTAAGGATAGCCTCCCCCCATAAGTTTTGTGGTAAACCAGAACTTATAAGTTGGGTTTTTCTTTTTGTCCTCTGTTTCATCTTCAGCTTCATTCTTATTCAATATGACAGGAGATCTTAACTTGACCATGTTTTCAAATAGTGAGTGATCAAAGAAAGAATGCAATGAATATAAACAAAAGGTGAAAGCGGTCCTTGTTAAAAATCTTACAGTTGTGGAGCTTGAACACAAGGCTAAAATACTTCATGAGAACACCACAAAGCATAGAATTACTCAAGAGCTAGAATTGTTGTAGAACTTCATTAATAATGCTAATGAGAAAGGATGGAGTGATGAAGTTTTCCCGCATTTGGAGCTTGAGCCTCTTTCTAAGGAAGATAATGATGTCAATCAGATGCACCAATTCTTAGACGGGACAACCCCCACAAAGAAAAATATTCTTGGAGTGATTCTCAAAGAAGTAGAGCTTGAATCTTTGGCTAAAGATCAGGATGAGTATGTCTCTTCAGACAATAGAGTTTTCAGTGATGGAGAACCTCAAAATAAAAGGCTTTAAAAGAAAATATGTACACAACAAAAAACAAAGATGCAAAGAAGAGTCAATTTAAGGAAAAAAATATTCTGTTTACGTCTACCACTTCTTTTTTCTTCAAAATAATCTTCTAACTGAACATAAAAAAGGATGCTTCTCTTTTTAAATGGATGACAAAGGCTATGCTTTATTACATATTTACATATTGTCATCCATATAAAAAGACAAACATCCTTTTAGATGTTTTAGTTAGAAACTTATTTTGAAAAAAAAGTGGTAGACATACACAATTTTTTTTAATTAACTCTTCTTTGCTTCAGTTAGAGAAATGACGTTTTAATGATTCACTTATAAATGAAACATGTTAGTTATGTTGGTTCTTAAAGGTTAATGGTTGAGCAAGGCTGATGATAAAATCACTTGAGGACAAAAGTTGAAAAGCAACCAAACTCAGCATTTGTCACGTGCAGTGCAGTAAAAAAGTTGGAAAGAAGATAATCACAACATTTGAAGATTAAGTTAATAAAAGAGTTCTATTCAGTCAAGGAGATATAATAAAGGAGTTTTACTCATACAAAGAGACTGACTGCAACACGGAGTGAAACTACCTGAGAGTCCTATTGAAGAAAGAAGAGCACATCATCTAAAGGACTCAATGAGGAGTTGATTTAAATACAAGACACAGTTTCAAGAGTTTTATTCACTCACTTATAAGAAAAGCATCAATCAACAAATTAGTTCACTAGCTTGAAGAAGAACCTGGTCCTTTACTTAGAGAGTCGTAGACTTCATGTAATAGGTTGGTTCGTTGAGTTGTAATGAGTTTTAATTCTAGTCTCAGTGAAATATAAACTGAGTTAGGAGTCTTGTCTTCAAGTTAGGGAACTCGAATACTTGGGAACACTTATATTGGGAAGATTAGTGTTATTGTAGAAATAGGAGTTAGAAGTTTAATTCCTAGTTTACAAGAGTCTTGTAATTTGTTGATTGTTGAGGCTCAAGAGTTTTGGTGAAGTTGGGGTTAAATCCTGCAAAGGTACAGGTTGTGGTTTTTTATACATTTATTGAGACGGGTGTTTTCCATGTATAAATTACTGTCTTTATATTTTACTTAAGTGAACAATGTTAGCTTACTTGTTCCACTGATAGGTAACTATTAGACTAAAATGTTAAAATCAGTAAGGTACACACTCTAACAAGAGGTATCAAAGAGAGGTTGTCTTAAATAAGGTTAGCACCTAAGAAAAGATCACTATGATGAATTCCACACCTCCTACTAGTCACAGTGAAGGTCAGACGACTACTAGACCTCCACTCTTTGATGGTTCTCACTTTATTTGGTGGAAAACTAGGATGGAAATGTTCATTTAAGGGGAAGACTATGAATTGTGGGATAGGATCATTGATGGTCCTACTATTCTAATGAAGCTGGTTGATGGTGAACTAGTTAAGAAAGTAAGAAGTGAATTTACTGTTGATGACTTAATAACATTAAAGAAAAATGCTAAGGCTAAGAACATCTTAGTTTGTGGACTAGGACCAGCTGAGTACAACAAAGTGTCAAACTATACCACTGCTAAGCAAATCTGGGATGCCCTGGTTAATGCACATGAGGGTACTTCTCAGGTAAAGAAATTCAGAATTGCTCTTCTTTTTACTGAATATGAATCTTTTAAGATGAAGGAGAATGAAATGATGACAAGGCTTACTACCTTGAGAAATGAGTTGACTTCCTTGGGAAAAGTCATCTCTGTTGAGAAACAGGTTGAAAAAGTGTTGAGGGTACTTCCTAAATCGAAATGGAATGTTAAAGTGACTGCTATTAGAGAGGCATAAGATCTCACACATATGTCACTGGATGAACTAGTAGGGAACCTGAGGACTCATGAAATAGAAATTGATGGAATTAAAGAACCACTATCCCCTGAGAAAATCTTGGCTTTGAAGGTTTCAGACATTGATGAAGAAATCAAACTTGATAAGGAACAAGTTGCCTTTATAACTAAGAACTTTATGAAATTCCTTAAAATTAAAATGGGAACACGTAGTAAGAAACATTCCAATGACAATCCAAATAGATACTACAAGTGTGGTAAGAATGATCATCAAATCAGGGACTGTCCTATCTAGGAAATAGAATAGAGAAAGGAAAGATCTGAAAGAGAATTACAAGAAAAAACCAAAAGGAAGGAAAAGGAGGAATATGCTATGGTAGCCGCTTGGGGATCTGATTCGGATAATGATGAAATTGATGAAACAACATTCATGGCTATTATAGATTCATACTTGGAGGAAGATGATGATACTTCTGAGGTAAGTATACTTGAACTTAAAGAAAAATTGCCTTTTTTCTAAAATAAAACTTGTTTCCTTGATGAGTGAACTAATTGATGATTTCCAAGAATTAAATTCTGATAGGGATGAATTGTTCAACAGTCTTTCAAGTTTCAAATTTGACTTCATTGATTTAGAAGCTTGCAATAACACTGTTGAAGAAGAAAACTTCACTCTCAACAAATAGGTTGCTCAACTTAATTCTTCCAACACTGATCTTAAGTCTGAAGTTCTAAAATTGACACTCACTGAAAAGGGAAAAAAGGTCAAGAGTAAAGAACAAGAAAATGTTGTACTTGAATTAGTCAAGTACAAACAAGAGTGTAAAGATGCAACAGACTTGGTGAATAAACTGAGTCGAGAAGTATCTTAGATGAAACTTGATCTTGAAAGGGCAAACAGGTGGATAAATACTTCAAGAATTGCTCACAAGTTGAGTGAAGGGAATCACAGTGAAAAAATAGGTTTGGCTTTTCACAAAATTCTTGATGATCCTAAACACTTATGCTATATCTTTGGTAATCTTGGATATCCAATCACTGAATGTCCTGTTGCTGCCAAAAGCAGAGCTAGCAGTCTAAATCTGGCAAATAAATTCTATCAGACCAAGAAAAAAAAACTGATACTGGTCATAGAAATAGGTCACGTTACCTATTTCCTGCATGGACTAAAGGAAATTTAATTCATCTATTAACTCATAAAACAGGACCCAATCTTGTCCTAGTTCCTAAATCAAACAATTGATTTCATGCTGGAGAAAATGAAAGGAAGCAAAGAGCATTGGTACCTGGAGAGTGCATGCTCAAGATATATGACTGGTGGTAAGAAAAATTTCCTTTCGCTCTCCAAAATAAATGAAGGAGGAGTTTTTTTTGGTGGTAAAAAAAGGGAATCATTATTGGAGTTGGAAAAATTGGGACATCTGAATCAAGAGCATTGGAAGATGTCTATCTTGTGGAAGGATTGAAGAACAATCTGTGTAATGACCTGAGAATACCCCCTAGTCGTCACACGGTGCTTGGAACCACAAGTGATCCCAAGCTAACCCATGAACTGACATACTTTTAAGCAATTGAATTATAACATAATATATAGCTTTTCTGCTATGCGGAAACATAATTATACTGAAAATCTAAAATAGATACAATACTGATAAAGCTTTACAATCTGATAAATCTAAAGGATGAAACTAAAATTACATGACTGACTCTGACTGACATCTATAAAGCCTCTAGTATACTGACTATAGATAGTTGGGACATGCCTCCAACTACCACTAATCAATACACATGAAAGTAAATAAACTGTACATGAACTAAAACTGTCTGGAGTTCTCAAAGTAGGAGAAATCATTACCTGCTGGCTGGAATCTACAACTGTCTGATCATGATGCGTAGGCTATAGCTGATACCTACATTATGAAATAATGTAGCACATAGACATATATGTGGATCAATACTTTTGGAATACTGAGTATGCAGAGGTAAATGCAATAAGTAAAACTAATTTCATATGTAATCTTAAAACATGCATGGTAAGTGTAAGTAGACTCACCAATAGGCTAGAATAAATAGAAAACTGAAATATATTAAAGCATGAGTGACAAACATTCTCTGCTAAGATGGTGAATCTCTACACTTAGTTTCGTATACTTACTTTAATGATATAAGCATAACTGAAGATGAAATATGATAAGACATGGATACTATATGAATACAGGGTCTAAAACTACATGATGGAGACTGACATAAACTGAGGATCTGAATATATAATCACACTGAGAACGAATGCATAAACATACTAACTTATCTGATTAACTAAATGTCTGATAGATGAATATTGGGCATGTAAGATTGAACTGTGCTTAGTCTGAATAACGGGACTGAAACTGCAGAGTATTATGCATATGAGATAAGGACTGACTGAGTAACATAAGATAACTGAGCATGAATTTATGAAAACTATATTATTTGAGAATGCAACACCAAGAGTATAACATGATTCATAAATAGGTTGAAAACTGAGGAATTGAAATTCTGATAACCTAATGACTGATAATTATATGCTATGGTCAAGCAAACCTAAAATTAAACTGAGTTACTGATATGATTACTCGACTAAGTCTATGACTGAGACTGTATCTAAGATAGTAATTGAGACTGAACTGGGACTATAACTGAGACTGTAACTAATATCACATTAAAATTGGATAATGAGTTCTAAAAACTTAATGATTGATATCTAAGTTTATTGATACTGCATTACTGTTAACTGAGTGACTGTTTCTGACAGTCCTGATTTTGTAGAGCTGAATTGAGTTCTATACTGAGTCTGTAACTAAAACTGAAATAGTGGTAAGTAATCATCTAACCAATATGTCCCTCTCCAAATGGATTGGGGTCCAACCTGTAACCCTAGTTGGAAGGGTTTCAATACCGTGCCACGGGTAAATACAAAGCTATGAGTTAACCCTCTCTGACAAAAATACTTTTCGTCAACTCTCGCTGGGAGGAAAACTCACATGAGATGTATCAACCCTATGTATCAAAGAACTCAAGGGTTCCCATTTCTAGTCTTTGTGGTTTCTATTTTCTTTCGGCTGGTCCTAGTCCTTTCCAGTCAATATTTGTAAAACTTCAATTTTAACAACTCTACCAGCGATAGACCCATCTAGAACATGTTGTAACACATTGATGCTCATAATTTATATATTTAATAAAGATAAATTAAATAGAACTTATCATATAAATTTATGTTACCTCTAACCTTGACGACGATGGGCTAACAAGAAGTTGCATTTTCTCAAGCATTCCCTCTTGGCGTGCCACTATAGTATTTAATTGAAAATTTAGTGCTTTGATCTGCAACTTCTGGTCTTTTATCTGTGATTGCTGGCTTTCTACCACAGTTTCAGCTGCATTTAATCATTTCTGTAACTCATTTTGGGCCCTAGCAGCTTCCAGTTTCGCCTTTTTTAGGGAGTCTTCTAACTCTGTCATTTTCCTTTGTGTTTCCCTTGTAGTATTAGGTTTAGGACCATAACCAAGACCTTTTATGTACCCCGACTTAGTACCAAGTACATCTACAATTTCATCAATAGTCATGGAAGACTCTCCAGAAATATATAGAGGTTTCAAATCGTTCCTGTTGTTATGCATAAAATTATAACAAATTTAAAGAAGAAGACATGAAGAATATTAACCAAATAAATGCACTGGTATGTTACTAATATATTAATTTTTTACATAGTTAGTCTCAGCTTCTTCAGATAACCATTCTTTTTTCACTCGTGTAATGGGTATGCTTGTAGAACTCAATTCTATCAGGCTCTACACCTTCAGATTCCTTTTCACCTTGTATAACAAGAAAACAATATGAAATAGTGTTTAGAGATATTTGACTGAAATGGGCTACAACTTACATGCCTGTTCTTTTAGTTACCAAACAACACAATATTAAATAGTACCAAAGTGTCACTCGTGAAAAGAATAAAAATGGTACAACTTAAAATTTCAGCACGAGCTGCTACAAACATTTTTGATCCCATGACATGATTATATTTAAGCTTTGTTCTATTTCCCTTGTTTATTTCGCATCGTTTCTACAAAGTAAATATAAACATCATAACTTAAATATCAATGAGAATAACTTGAAAATAAATTACCTTGTGCTCTGGATTGTTCCACATGTCGCAAAGCTTATTCCAATTTTCTAAGGTCAACTGTTCGATTTCCATTTTACGAGCCTCTTCCACGGAGCGTGCCCTTTCAAATTTTTTGTTTTAACTTGCAGCGCCATTGTCGGCTTCTGTTTTTCAGAATATCCTCACAGCTATCTTTCACATAATGCTCATCCAAATTAATGTCAAACCTCTCCTAAAAAACAAATAAGTATTAAAGAAACACACAAAACAACCAAAATCCCTTTTAATTTAAAAATAAAATCATAACATCTGCTAACATGCTTAGTACCTTAAAACTTCAATGTTCTTAAAATCATAGATTTTCACTTATCATGTAATATATAAATTTTAAATGAGTACATAATCCTTACGTGACATCTAATTAGTGCTGCATCTTTGTCCTCTCTTGTAAGTTCCTTCCACTTGTTTGGAAGTGGAAGAAAATTTTGAGCAATTATCCCTAATGCATTGGATAGTTTGGCTGATTGAATTGTCTTAGTTGGCCTTCCTTCACCAATTGAGATCTCTATTTTCATCTTGCTTTCCATAGCCTTCTTAATTTTTTCAAGACCTTTCCCTCTAGTCTTGCCACAACCTTTCCTGAGTCTAGCGGAATCATCTGATGAAAAAACATCAGTTCAAAATACCACCTAAATCTAAAAATGGTAGAGTATATACGTAGATATATTTACACATATATTAATAATACACAAGATAAAGACTGAAAATCCTTAAATTTTGGTCTATTTTGTTGTGTCTTAACAACCAAGTCAAGAAATGCATTGACAAAATAGAGAAAATATAGGAGAGCTAATAGCATTTCTTTGAACTATTAGAAAATTGATGAGCACATAATACAATTACCTGTTGCTATGTAGCATTACATTTTCTCAAATGCTTTTATCACTCATAAAACTGTTAACCCTAGTGTTTAGATATAAATAGTTCTCATTATCATTTGTTGTAACCATTGCATGCTCACTATTCTACAATTATAACAGCAAAAACTCTCTGTATTCAAGGCCATTTAGCTTGTATTGTTCTAGGGTGTTGATCTCTCTTTCAGGGCGTCCACGCAGCACCCTTATTCAGGATTTTATACTTTGATACTTTTATTATTGATCTATTAATTATTTACCATTTGATTGTTGCAATCTATTTCATTATATATTTATCATGTCAATTTAATCCACATCCCTTAAACAACACTTACAAATTCAACTGTATCTCCTTAAGGATAAAAAAAGTAGTAGATAGTTCACTATCAATCAACTACATCTCAATTCTAAGTAGTTAGCATCAATATATGAATCCACTATTAGCTCTCTTTCTTTATCTGGGAATGATACCGGATATGCTCTGCTAAGCTCACTGCTCACCTAGGAAGAGTTCGGTAGATACTTTAATGGAGGCAAGAGTTAATATGCTTGGGCTAATGGGCTTTGCTGCTTTACATATCAGCAGTTAACTATCCCTAAGAACTTCAAATAACCCATTGTTATTTGTTCTTCAAGTGAAACAACCAACAAAAATTCTCACATAGTATCACACAACATCAAATAGTAATAGCATTTACTTTTCTACATTTTAGATTTTTTTGCTATTTCATCTACTTACATTCATCAGATAGATATTGATTTATTATATGGGTGTGCTAAAGATGTGTCATGTCTTGTCTAATCATTTCTCTCCTATTCTTCCTCATTTTACCTTTACCTCTCCTCAAATCTATCACCGTCAACTTCTCGCTCCTCCTCACCAGGGCATCTGAACTGCAACACATATACATTCAGTCTGAAATTATGTGTCGTAGTCGAAACTTTGCCATTCTTTTTGTAATTAATAGTATTTGCATAAAATGTGTGTAAATTGATGTAGCTCCAGTGATTTGAATACAATGATGAATGAATTGTGTTAAAAAATGGATGTTGGACTTAATGCAACCTAAAAAGCTATCTAATGAGTAGAAGATTATGTAACACCCCGTAAAATCCGTGCGGGTGTTAACTTCTAGTAGTATAATCAAGGAGTTGAAAAGACTAGAAATTTTTCTAAGGGTCAAAGCGACTTATTCTCATTTTTAACTCTCAATCTTCGAAGATTTTATTTTTGACCTTCCCGACATCCATTTTTTAATTTTCAAGTTGCATTACGATCGGACAAGCTCATAGTACATCTCGGGAAAGTTTTGGAATTTTTTAAATAGCTTAAGGGGGTGTTTGGATCTCCAAACCAATAGAAAAAGGCTATAAGCCTGCGCAACATCGCTTAGACCACCGTTCTAAGTAGGGTGCCGCCCAAGATAGACCGGGGGTCTAAACAGGGCGCCGCTCAAGATATACTGAGGGTCCATGCAGAGCGCCGCCCTGGGTATAGCCTTGGGCCAAAATCTGAACATCCAGCTCCATCTTTTAGGGGGAAAAGGGAATTTCCCATTCCCCAATCATCTTAAACACGGGATTTAATCCCAAATATGCCAAAATACACCCACCTTCATCAAATTACTCCAAGAACATTCATAAGGGATTCAAACTAAAAACTCAAGTAACTCAAGATTCAACCGTGGGTTTTCAAAACAAATTGGAGATTTGGAATCCCCAAGCCGTAGGCATCAAGAATCATCCTTTAATTTCCTAAATAGAGGTACTTGGGGTTTATTGTAAAATTACATGGTCTTGTTGAAAACACTCAATTATTATTTAAAGATCATCAAGCATGAATTTGTTAAAGGAGTTTCGAAATCCATGATTTTATTATGCTTTATGCATGTTTAATGATATTGTTGTTTTGTCCTTTAGGCCTTATCCCCTTAATTGATTTACACATATAAGTATATGTATGAAACTTGAAATTGAACATTTGTTTAAGAGCACAAATAATAAAAATCCCTCTCTTATGATAACCTTATGTTTATGATCTTATGGTAATTGATTGAAATGCATGATTTATGGCTTGAAAATAGCTTACTCAATATCCATAGTATTTTGAGCATGATTTAGAGATTTAAGAGAGGGAGTTTCTTGATGTAAATATATTTTCTTAAAAGAGAAAGATTTGCATGACATTAAGAGCTTTGACATGGACACCTTGCATCATTGAAAGTTTGACAAAGAGAGTTGCATACATGTGTTTACATGAGTTTTAAAGAATGAGTCTTCTTAAAATAATTGTTGAAATGGTGGTCCTAAATTCTACGATTTGAGAAAAAAGATATAAATTGCTAAATGGATCAGAGAATGTGACTTTCAAGTCAATGGTATGACGATACCATAAGTATGTATGCCATAACAGAGTATGTTTTCAGAATATATTTTCAGAGAATGTATGTTTTAAAGAGTTAAAACTGGTCTTAGAGAGGGTTAGGTGGTTACCCGAAGAAGTCTTGAGTTCACGTAACTCTTATCCTAAAACCATGATTTGTCGATCCGAGTATATTATTTGTACACTGGCGACGGTCGTGTGGCGTTGTGGCATAGTAGATATAGAGACTGCGACCCTTGCGGTTTACTTGGATTGAGGGCTTGGCTTCCGAGTTAATGGCAGATCCCATATAACCCGTGGAATTACAGATTATAGGGTATACCACCTAGCGCAAAAGTAACATAAAGAGTGTCTCAGAGTTCAAATGATTTTTCAAAATCTTTCAAAATCTTTCAAAAATGCCCATGTGATTTCTTACTATATGATATGTTTATGAAATTTTTTAAATAGCTCTCATATATGTTGAATATAAATGATTATTTTGAATTTACTTTGCGTACCAGTACTTTGTATTGATCCCCTCCCCTACCTCTCAGGTTCTGAGGCATAGTCTAGGGGTCCTGACAAGCAGCATATATTTTGGACAGCAGAACAGTGTTCAGTGGTGAGCCTTATATATTCCAGAAGGCCTAATGTCTTACAGTTATTTATCATTTATATAGTTTTGGTCTACTGGGGGCCTTGTCCCAGATTTCAAACAGTATTGTTTTGAGATATAGTAGAGATTTCATAGACTGAGTCAGATGTTATTTAGATGTTGTTGAATTGTAGTTTTCATCATTATCTTGAATTCATAATTGACCATGATTACATAGTATGTTTAGTTTTGCATCTTCTATATTCATATGAATGTTTTTCATAACTACCAGATAGAGAGGGGTGTCCGAGCCTACATGGTTCGGGATGGTCGTCATGGCCAGGGCCTCAGTTCGAGTCATGACAAACTTGGTATCAGAGCACGGTTCATGGTCCTAGGGTATCTGCAAAATTGCGTCGGGTAGAGTCTTATTTATGAGTGTGTAGCGCGCCACACTTATAAGTAGAAGGCTACTAGGCATTTAGGAATGTCTCTCTTTCTTCATGTTCTAGTTCGTGCTATAGAGTCAGAATGTTTCTCTTACATACTCTAATTTGTGCTATGGTGTCGCCCATACGGAGTAAAGTCATCCCAATTATTTCCTTACTTTGATATGCTCAGATATGTCTCATTATTGAGGTGATTCAAGTGCAGAAGTTTAGAGTCTAAACAGTATGGTCCTTTTTGGTTAAGCCATATAAGAGTTTAAATTTATGTAAGGACCTTAGAAGAGTCCGCTAGTTCTCCAAGGTGTATTGATTCTAGTGTGAACTTTTGTTTCTGATGAAATCGTGCTTTTCATCCTGCAGTATTAAGTGTATTCAATCCCTTTCAAAATTTATGTTGCAGACGTCATGCTTCAGGGGGAATGATGTGTAGCAGAATGTTGGAACTATATTTCCACCCGAGTGGTATTATAAGTTAAAGTGACGGTGTCATGACCTATTTGTAGTGATATTGGATCAAGAAGTTGGTGATGTGAAGTCGCAAGGTTAGAAATCAGAGTGAGGGTGACTTTTGTGTAGATAAATGTGTTTAGTTCAATAACTGGTGTTTTAGAATGATTTACCATTTTATAGTGATAGACTAATATTGTAGCTTGTAGCATGTGTGGATTGTAAGGTAGTCTGTGGGGGAAGTGTTTGACTCAGATTTTTTTTATTTATACAGAGTAAGATGTGTATTCTTAGATCATTGAATGTTGTGTCTCAAGTTTCTATCTCTTGTAATATTTTTGAAACTGAAAGTCTAGTGAAGTTGTGTGGGGCTCTTTCGATTCACTAGCATAGTTACCTTGTCGTTCCTCTCATTTCTTGTTCAATACATAAAATCAAAGTCTAGTGGAGCCTTGTGGGGCCTATTTCCATTCTCTAGTAACTTGTTGTTCATCTTGTATTGGTTGAATATATTTGTAGGTGAATCTTTTCGCATGAGATTGAGTTGGTAATGAAGTGATACGTCCTTGTATGTTAGTTTAGTAGAAGATATAGAAGGAGTTATTAGTCAAGGTGAATTGTTGTTTGCTTGAAGTATGAAAATGGCTAGATGAGGCAGTAAGTTATAATTATAGACTGATGGTTGTTTGTGGAATTTGAAGGTAGTCTAAATGTATGCTTGGGTAAGTAAGTGTGATGTGAGAAAACCGTATAAGTAGGTAAGATTGTATGGGGTTATAATATATGATTAAGGTTGAACATGTCTATTATGTGACTTTACCCCCCCCCCCCCGAGGTAGTTGTAAGCTAGTACTACTTGTGAGAAGGTATGTAGTAGATTTTTTAGGTATTTGGATAGAATGTCCCAGGTTGATGGACTAGTATATTATGTTGCATTCTTCATTGGTGGTAGATGGTTGATGTTAGACTATAGGCTTGAATTTAATGTAGAATGTGGATGTAAGAATAGTGGCTTAAGATTAATGAGGTATGTTTTGTGAGAATTGTATGTAAGGTTGGGTTGTAAACCATGTTTAGCACTAGACATTAAGTTTGAACAGTGGATGGCCATGAAGGTAGATGTGATGATTTCATGGTTAATGATACTAGTTTTATGGAAGCGGTCTAATAGGCTTGAACAGTGCATGCAAGTGCTTAAGTTTATTTGATTCGTAATGAATTATGATGTTGCATGTATGACGTAGAAGTATGCCAAGGTGGTATGAGGTTGTGGTATTTTTCTAAGTCTATTACATGTTGTGTTTGGCTAGTGGTACCGTTCAGTTGCTAAGTTGAGAACGACTAGTTAGATGGTATATCATGTTCTAGATAGCCAATATAAGGAGTTTTGATTGATAATGTTAAGCCTTTTGATATGACCTTGATTCTCATAGTAGAGAGATATAAGTTTGGAGTCGTGATATTGGTAGGCTATGTCGGAAGTAGTATGATTCATCAAAGGTGTGGTGATATCTATGTTAAGTGTTAGAATCTAAGTTTGAATTTTGAAGGTTGGACCGACAAAAATAGGAGTGAAAAGCTAGAGGGTGTGCACTCCGACTATGGGGGTACTCATGAAGATTAGAAGTTAGTATGTGTTCAAGTATTATATGATGACTATTGGGGGCAATAGAAATATAGAGTGTGTCTCCGAAGGTAGGATTAACAGTGGGTTTTCCACTTTTAGGTGTAGTCATTCGGGTTAAGTTCTATGATATGCGTGTATGGTCGTTTTCCAGACCCTAGAGTGCAGTAAGTGTAGTTCAGTTAGAGTCTAGTAAGGGATCTCTCAAACTTAAGATGATGGTTTCAAGCTAAGGGGTAGATGATAGAAAGAATAACCAAGTCAGGCTCTCAGACTCTAGTAGTGATGTCCATATGATATAGAACATCAGAAAGTGAGGGTGAGACTCAACCCATTCTTATCTCAGTATTTTTTAGTTATCCTAATTTTTACTTATGTCTTACGTTTCAGTTCCATGATCATAGTTCGTGTTCATGCTTGTGATAGAGAGGCATGTACTCTTCCAGTCCTAAATGAAGAGTTCCAGTTCATTCAGCAGTCAGAATCACTTTCTGTAAGTTATGAATTCCAAATATTCAGGTCAGGCTATTCATGACTCTTATGCACATGTGATACGCTTAACGATCAGTTATAAATTCATATTTATATCAGGTACATCCTCAGATTAGATCTCTTTAATGAGTCCATGCCTTGAGTTCTCTATTCCTCACGCCTCAGTAGGGTATCAAGTTATGCTTAGTACTCCCCTCATGTTCTGGATTTCGGTATTCCAATTTTTCAGTGACCTTTTCCCTTAGGTCGAGATAGTGATGATGAATAGTTGTCTAGATGGGAAAGAGTAAACATTTCTTTTTGTTGAAAGATGGTTGTGTGCTTATTTGAATTAAGGTAGTAATTGCGGAGTAAGATTGAGTCCAAGTTTTTGATACATGACAAGGTTAGTTGAAGTTTTATGTGTTATATTTGGGAAAAATTGTTGTGTGCTTGTTTTATGTAAGTCCCATAAGTTGAAAGAATTTTGAGGAGACGTTTCGTGTATGGCTTGGTTAGTTGAGAATATTTTATGTGTATTATCCGAATAGTGCAGGGAAATTGTTATGGATAGAAGTATTAGAGAATATGAGAAAGATGCTTTATCCGTGTTTGTTTAGAAGTGCATATGTGTGTATGAAGATAGTCTTGAATGTCATGTTTGTACACATACGAATAGATGCTTTGAGTGTTTGTGAATGTCTAATGCAAAGTTGAAGGTGATTGCTGGAGTGACAGTTAGAATTATGCATGAGATGAGGAATTGTGAAATGTAGGGTATACTGAATTCATGATTCAGAATAGTACTACAGTATTATGTGGTGCATCTTGTGATTTTGGGTTAGGCTTGAAGATGGTGAGGGGATTTAGTTCAGTTTAGACATTAGTATATGGAAATGTCAGTGGCCATGTTAGAAAAATAAGTGGAATCAATGAGCATGATGTTTAAGGGGAAAATATAGTTGAGAGAGTATTTTAGAAGTGTGGCTAACTTTGAAAGTAAGAAGTTGCATTGGCTAAAGTTTGGTAATTCTATCCTAGTTTATGAGTTACATGTCTATAGTCCATGCTATAGAGTAGTGTTAGTGTTGTGATTCCATAGTTGAATGCCTGGTGTAAATTTTGCCCAAGATCCTTTGTTCCCTAATGCTACTAGAACTCCTTTAGAAAGAGTGTTTAAGAGATACTGCAATTAAGTATAAGTGTCCAGTATAATTCCGTCTGTATATCCGGAAATTTAGTTTGACAGTCGGCCAGACAAGTTACAGTGGTTTTCCATCTTTTCACCCAGTCAAACTATCCGAAGTCCAATAGGTATGACCATCCCAAAAGATAATCTATTCCATCCGTGTAAGTTGCGAACTCAGTTCAGTCCAAGCATCATGTTTCAGATTAGTTATATCCTTTCTTAGAAGACACATCATGTCTGAGTTATTCCATATCTTTAAGCTTCAACTTTCCTACCCATCATTCGGGGATGAATGATCCCAAAGGGGAGATAATGTAACACCACATAAAATCCGTGTGGGGCTTAGCTTCTAGTAGTATGCTCAAGGAGTTGAAAAGACTAAAAAATTTTCTAAGTGTCAAAGAGACTTAGTCTCAATTTTAACTCTCAATCTTCGGAGTTTTTTTTTTGACATTTCCGACATCCATTTTTTAATTTTCAAGTTGTGTTAAGATTGGGCAAGCTCATAGTACATCTCAGGCAAGTTCTGGAATTTTTCGAATAGCGTAAGGGGGTGTTTGGGTCTCCAAACCAGTAGTAAAAACCTATAAGCCTGTGAAGCCTCCCTTAGACCACCGTTCTAAGCAGGGCGCCTCCCAGGATAGACTGGGGGTCTAAACAGGGCGCCGCCCAGGCTAGACCGAGGGTCCAAGCAGGGCGCCGCCCTGGGTATAGCGTTGGGCCAAAATCTGCACATCCATCTCCATCTCTTAAGGGAAAAATGGGCATTTCCCATTCCCCAATCATCTTAAACATGAGATTTAATCCCAAATACACCCACCTTCATCAAATTACTCCAAGAACATTCATAAGGGTTTCAAACTAAAAACATAAGTAACTCAAGATTCAACTGTGGGTTTTCGAAATGAATTGGAGATTTGAAATCCCCAAGACGTAGGCGTCAAGAATCATCCTTTAATTTCCTAAATAGAGGTACGTGGGTTTTATCCTAAAACTATATTGATTTGTTGAAAACACTCAATTAAAATTTAAAGATCATCAAGCATGAATTTGGTTAAGGGGTTTCAAAATCCATGATTTTATTATGCTTTATGCATGTTTAATGATATTGATGTTTTGGCCTTTATTCCTTATCCCCTTAAATCGATTTACACATGTAAGTATATGTATGAAACTTGAAATTGAAGATTTGTTTGAGAGCACAAATAATGAAAATCCCTCTCTTATGATAACCTTATGTTTATGATCTTATGGTGATTGATTGAAATGCATGATTTATGGCTTGAAAATAGATTACTCAATATCCATAGTATTTTTAGAATGATTTAGATATTTAAGTGAGGGAGTTTCTTAATGTAAATATATTTTGTTAAAAGAGAAAGATTTGCATGAGATTAAGATATTTGACATGGCCACCTAGCATCATTGAAAGTTTGACAAAGAGAGTTGCATACATGTGTTGACAAGAGATTTAAAGAATGAGTCTTCTTGAAATAATATTGATATGGTGTTCCTGAATTCTATGATTGGAGAACAGAGATATAAATTGCTAAATGGCTTAGAGAATGTGACTTGCAAGTCAATGGTATGACAATACCATAATAGAGTATGTTTTCAGAATATGTTTTCAGAGAATGCATGTTTTAAAGAGTTAAATCTGGTCTTAAAGAGGGTTAGGTGGTTACCCAAAGAAGGCTTGAGTTCAAGTAACTCTTAGCCTAAAACCGTGATTTGCCGATCCGGGTATATTATTTGTACGCTAGAGACGGCCATGTGGCGTAGTAGATACAGAGACTCCAACCCTTGCAGCACACTTGGTTTAGGGGCTTGGCTGCTGAGTTAATGACAGATCCCATATATCCCGTGGGATTACATATTGTAGGGTATACCACCTAGCGTAGAAGTATCATAAAGAGTGTCACAGAGTTCAAATGATTTTTCAGAATCTTTCAAAAATGCCCATGTGAGTTCTTACTATATGATATGCTTATAAACTGTTTTATATAGCTCTCATATATGTTGAATATAAATGATTATTTTGGATTTGTTCTGCGTACCAGTACTTTGTATTGACCCCCCTCCCCTACCTTTCAGGTTCTGAGTCACAGTCTAGGGGTCTTGATAAGCAGTAGATATTTCAGACAGCAGAACAGAGTTCAGTGGTGAGCCTTCTATATTCCAGAAGTCCTAATGTCTTACCGTTATTTATCATTTTTATAGTTTTGTTCTACTGGGGGACTTGTCCCAGATTATTTCCTCAGATTTTCTAGTTTTGATTATGTCGCAACATGAAGAGAAGGAAAATGAACAAAAGCAAGCAGAAAAGCTCTGATCATGTTCTGATAATGTAGGATATGGAGAATCAGAGACAGTTGACCCATCAATGAAGATGATAAATATGCTTCCAGGGTCTGAAGGATCAGATCATAGCCCTTTAATTCTAGAGTGTCGAAAATTGGAAAAGTCAAATTCATATTTCAAGTTCAAGAATTCGTGGCTGCAAACAGAGAACTTTAAGGATGGTGAAGATCTGGTGGGACTCGAACATTTAGGGGAAGTCATGATTCTATCTTAGCAAGTAAGCTTAGACACTTGAAAGAAAACTCAAAGAGTAGAGCAGAACAAGACAAGGGAAGCTGGAACTGAAAAATAAAGGTGGAAAATGGAAGTAGGACTCGGTTCTGGGAAGATGTTTGGGTGGGGCACGAGACCCTGAAAATCATGTTCCCTGATTTATTCAATCTATATTTACCAAAAAAAAGGTCCACAATCGGAGAAATGAGAGATAGCCAGGGTTAGGATCTTAGATTCAGGAGAAATCTTAATGATTGGGAGGTCAACAGAGTAACTGAATTATTCAACATTCTGGAGAAGCACAAAGATCTAAATTCAAGTGAGGATAATCTATTGTTTTTGTTACCCGAAAAACAAGGAAGGTTTACGGCTGGCTCAGCTTATAGGAAATTACAGAGAGTAGGTCCATATGTCGATGGTTGGCCTTGGAAGATGATTTGGAAATCGAAGGTGCCTTTAAAGGTAGCATGCTTCACTTGGCTTCTAGCAAAACAATCTGTGTTGACTCAAGACAACCTTATGAAAAGAGGTTTGCATATATATGTTCTGGGTGTTCTCTATGTTAATGAGAGTTGGAGACAATAAACCATTTCTTTCTACAATGTAGAGAGACTGCTAAATTCTGGCAGATTTTCATTAATATAAGAGGCATAGGCTGCACAATGCCAAGGAGTATCAAAAAAAACTAGCTTGCTGGAATAGAGAAGGAAATCAGGATACAGGAAGAGATGAAAAATTGTCCCAGCCTACCTGTATTTGATGGACTATATGGATAGAGAGGACCAGAGATGCTATGAAAATAAGAGTTGCAATAAGCAATAACTGAAAATGAATTGTCTGGTCCCTTTCTTTGGCCTAAACATGAATATCCTAAAGATGAAGAGGACATTTCCTACCATTTTAGATTACTTATGAGATCCTTTAGAAGGATCTTCTGTAATTTTTGTTGTAAATCTTAATGAAATGCTTCTTGTGTATTCCTTTGTTTATAATACAAATTACTTTTTTGAAAAAAAAATAAAAATATATAGTTGAGTTGAATGTATTACCTGTATTAACAAAGGGAGTAGGGTTATGTGATTCATTCGGTGATTGAGTTTCTTGAATAGTTCCCCGGTTAGTGTAGTTTGTCTAAAGACACTTCCTCCCGATGCCATTGATTTGCAAAATTCTGCTCAAACACAATATGTAATAAGTACATTCATAACAGAGCCATACGGTGCCTTAAATGAGATAAGAATTATTATGTGTAAATTAAACAATTAAATAGCTAGATCTCAACCTCAAAAGAGTAAGGTCAGTTACACGAATCATGTTTACCCATTCTGCTTTATTATTGAGACCAAAATCAAGATAGTAAAAACATATCTAGGAGCAATAACAACAGTAGAAAAGCTATTATGATCAATACTTAGAACTAGTTGCCAATAAGAAATGAGCATTAATGATTTACAACAAAATTATTCATAAGTGCTATTGTTTTAACGGTCGTTTGGTTGTAGGTAGGGGTGGCAAATGGGCTGATCGGATCGGATTTTGATGGATTGAATATGGATTGAGTTTAAATGGATTGGATGAAATCCACCCATATATTATATGAATAAATATGGATTTGATCAAATATGGATTGGGTAAAACTGGTTGCTACCCATTTTAAATCTTAAAGATAAAAACTTAGTTTTTTTCTTTCTCATTTTTTTTCTTTTTTGGTTGTATTTTATATTTTATATTTTTTCATATTTTTGAAGAACATGGCTAAGTCGAGTACAAGACATGGATGATGACGGAAATATCATAACAGCTCATTGTATTTGTATTTACGATCATTTTTTTCTTTGTCCTTTTCTCATTTTTCATTTTTTAAAAAAAAAAAAATTGTATTTTTATTTTCTTTTTTCTTCATTCTTTCTTTACGCTTTTTTTTCTCTATTCTATCTCTAACTTCTACTTCTCTTTCTTCATTTTTTCTTTTTTGTCTATTTTTTTTTTCATTTTTAATTTTTTTATGATAACAAAAATACCATAAACGCATATTGATTTATATTCACCCAACATTTATAATTTGGTATTTGTTAATACAATTGTATTTCTATTTAATTGGTAAGAAATGCTATAAATTATAATTAATTGAAAATTAAGCTAAATGAGATAATTAGAATCTTGTGTTTGCTAACCCATGTAGGTTTCAAGCAAATATAATTAATCCATATACTTATTTGTTTATAAATACAAATGATAAATTGTATACATTCATGACTAAAATATTAAAATTTAAATAATAAATTTATTTGAAATTATAGTATGATACAAATAAATATAAAGTATAAAAATTATAGAAAAGATAAAATGCAATGACAACAGAAAAGATGAGAAGAAATACAAAGAAGAAGAAAAATGAAAAAAATGACGAAACAAGAATGAAAAGGGGGAAACGAAAATTAAAAAAAAAAGAATGCAAATAAAAAAGAAATAAAAACAAAAATAGATGAAAAAAACGAGAAAGAAAAAAAGTAAAAATAAGAAACGAGTAAAAAATAAAAAGGAAAAAAAAAAGAAAATGAAAAAGAAAAAATTAATTGGAGTTGTTCATCGAACTTGTTCAACCACGTCACACACCATTGACTCTAGAAAACAGCTTTCAGGTATTGTGGTTATGGTAAATTAGATTCCTTTTCTCAGATCTAAATTTCAACGGGTTGAATCCCTAAAGAAGATTGATACCACCATTGACATTTAAATCCTCAAAAAAAATATTTAATTTTAAAAATTTTGAGGTTGGATTGAGCTGCTTCAAGCTATTAGGATTCATCTGCTCATGCTAGTCAAAGTACCAAGCTGAAATATTCAAGTGGAAATTAAAGGTACGACTAAAACTCTACAAATCTGTACTAACACCCATTTGAAATATGAGTGACCCTACTCAATAAACATGGGTTAAATGGACTCTTTTCACAAATATGGGCTGAAATTGCCACCCCTAGTTGTAGGTCAACAAGAACTTATTATTAAAACTTGCATAAGTGCTTACTGGACTTCTGGCTAGAAGACCGAAAATAGATGAGCGGAGAAGAACGAGTCAATACCTTAACGTACACATGAGTGGTGAAAGTTTTGAACATGATGGAGAAATTCAGGATGTCCTGGCTTTAAGTTATTATGATTTACCATATCAAATTAAGCCGAGTTTTCGGTAGTTTCCAAGTACTATACAGGAGCTGCAAAACTTGCGGAACTTATATCTGCCCCATTAGTAAATCAGAGCACATATAAGTTGAAGTTGAGTCCTTTAGGCAACTTGGAATACTGAAGAACTTTGATACACAAGTTTCTCCTTTTAGAGATCTCTTAAAGTCTAAGTTGCGCGAACTCTTCACTTTCGATGCCGCACCTGTGTCAGATTCTCCAAAAATACACTAGTTTTGGTGAATCCGGCACGCACCCGTTAACATTTTTGAAGAGTTCGAGCAACATAGCTTCAAGTTAGCAAAACTACAAAAACTAGGAGTCGTTCTCTCACTGGAGTTTGACGAGATGGAAAAGATCATTACACACCTCAAACACAAAACGGGGAGAATTAGGGAAACATCCTTCTACATTTACTACAATTTTCATTCGGAAAAGATCTAAACCTTCTGAAGCAACTGTTAGATTGTGACCATATCAAAAACAGGCTTCAAGAGGTTCAAAGCGAAGACTTCAAAGTTCAGTTCAGGAAATTTTTAGACACTAAGAAGTTTCCCAAGATTAAATTGCTAATAATAGTTTCAGGTACTCAATCATAATAAGTTATGAATTTGTTGTACTCTGTTTCACTTAAGTGCTTAGTCGTGTATTCTAAGAAGTGAATATACATTTATGTTGAGCTTAATCTATTCTAGTATGCATAGTCATTTCAACAAATGATCTAAACTCTCTGTTAGATGATTATTCATAACATTCTTGTCATCAAAAGAGAGGAAAATAAGTGATCAAATGAGTATAATACAAATACACTATTTATGGAGTTTTCCTTAAAAACACTTCTTTTATTGTACCCAAATACTACAATATTACTTAGAAGCTATTTTAGCTTTGCAACACCTAAATAAATCCATCCAAACAGGCTCCAAAGTCAAACAAGGTTAGGGCATCTGAAAAAGCTCAAGGATTCCTACCCTTCCTCACCCTATTACAACAAAATTACCAACATAATTGACAATACGTGCCAGACACAAATTAACAAATCATTCTATATATTATTGTTGAATACAATTATCTATCTAATTTCAGTCAAAGATAGAGAGGTTGTTTTCGATAGAGCCCCGGCTCAAAATAAAGCAATCTAAGATAAGATAAGGAATAGTAATAAAATATGATACAATAGAAATTAACCTACTCAATAATACTCAAAGCAAGATACTTCAAGTATAGACCAAAACATACAACATCCTAACTCAGACTAACCTTCTACTCTAAGGGGTCGTTTGGTAGAGTGTATAAGAATAATGCAAAATATGATGTGTTAGTAATGCTTGTATTAGTAATGCTTGTGTTATCTATGCTTGTATTTTTCTTATACAGTGTTTGGTTTGATGTTTTAAAAATAACATGAATTAAATAATTTCTTAAAAAAGATTTCACTTTTACAAAAATATCCTCCATATATATGTTGGAAAGGATGTGATTTTTTTTTTTGAGGGATAATAGTGTCTTTAATCATGTTAATGCATGTATTGGATCCATTGCATTGCTAATACCATTAATATTGAGGTATTAGTAATACACACCTTAATACACAATACAATGTATAACTAATGCAAGCATTAGTTATACACAGAGTGCAAAAGTATACCAAACAAGATATTAGTAATACACATTAAACTAATGCATGCATTAGTTTTTCAATACACTATACCAAACGACACCTAAGTGTCGATCCTCAATGTAACCCTATCAAGAAAGGAAAGTGCTCCGAGTCCTCTCCCCTAGGGCTGTTCAAAATCGAACTGTAACCGTTAACCCAACTGCAAAATTAGTTTATTGGATTATTTGTAATGGATTATCGAATTAATGGTTGGATAACGGATCAAACTTTTATAATTAATGGTTTATTAGTGCGGAGACGGATCACTCAATTTTCTTATCGGGTAAACCGTTAACCAATTAAGAATTATTATCATTATATTTTTACCATAGATATTTAAGTAACTTTTGTCAATACAACATATAAACTCCATTTATTGTTCTATTCACTTCTTAATTTTAACAATAACATGCCACGTCTTGTGACTTCTAACCATAAAATGCAGTCAAACTCCCTAAAATGTAAAGAAAATCTAAAACTAATTCTTAAATTAAAACATAAATTATTCTTGACAACACAAATGATTGCAACGAAAATGAAACAACCCAAATGTGTCCTTCACAAAGTTTGATATCTAGGGTCATCTTACCGAGGACATGATCCTAGATAGGAAGATCCGGAGGACACGTGTTAGGATAGAAGGCTAGTGACTATTAGGGTAGGTAGGGTAGGGCATTACCTGTTTGGTGTATTACTCTTGTTAGGCTACCTTGTTGCATGTTGTATTACGAGTGCCTATTATTTTTTGTTTACTTTCCATTGTAGGGGCGTTTTTATGTCTTGCCATCTTGTTCTATGCGTTTTGTAAGGTTGTGATTACTTATCTTATCTTGAGCCGGGGGTCTATCGGAAACAGCCTTGCTACTTCTCCGGAGGTAGTGGTATGGACTGCGTACATCTTACCCTCCCCAGACCTCACTATGTGGGAATATACTGGGTTTGTTGTTGTTGTTGTTGTTGTTGATTTTTCTGTCAATCCAGTAATTAAAAAATATTTCTACAGAAATTTTAGGTTTACAAGAAAATTCTTATTTGATTCTTTGTTTTAATCTATTAAATAGCTACATGGACAAAACTCGAAAGGCTAAAAGATTGATATATAGATCAATCATAGTATACAAATAACCTAATCGGTGAAGAAACAGAGGAACTATCAATAATCGCTCAATATTTTATTCTCTTAAATTTATCCATTATACCATCCGATAACCATCCGTTAATTTCTAATCTGATATCGAACCAACTGTTAACTTATTAGGTGGATAGTGGATTAATATATTTAAAAGAGCCTCCCTGAGAACTCTACATAGGGATTCTCTAAGTCGATAAACAACATGTGCAAATCCTTCTTCATTTCCTTATACTGCTCCACCAGTCTCTTGATGAGATGGATCGCATCTGTAGTCGAGTGCCTTAACATAAATCCAAATTGATTTTCAGAAATAGTAACAATCTTCTGCAACCTCAACTCTACCACCCTCTCCCAAACCTTCATAGTGTGATTTAACAACTTGATATCCCTATAATTATTGCAATCCTTAATGTTACCCTTATTTTTATACAACAAAATCATCATACTCCACCTCCAAGCTTTAGGAATCCTCGTCATCTTGAAAATTATGTTAAACAACCGAGAACCACTCCATACCTACCCATCCTGTGCACTTCCAAATGGTTACATCAACTTAATAAACATACTATAGTGTGTTCACAAATAAATTATTATAAAATTATAATTAATTAAGATATATAATTTTTATTTAATTATAATTAAATATGGTTAGCTATAAATAAATATTTTAAAAGGAGAAATTATTCGTAAACTAATGAATCCTTTGGTAGGGTGCATAAGAAATATACAAAATATGATGTATTAATAATGTTTGCTCTATTTATATTTGTATATTATTTAGGCGGTGTTTAATTTGTTGTAAAAATAACATTAATTGCATAATTTCTAAAAAAAAAAAAATATTTGCTGTTTTGACATCATCACTCATAATCTTTGTTAAAAAATAATAAATTAAAAAAAGTTATCACAGGAAAAAGGTATATTCATGAAGAAATTTTTTAATTTTATTTTTTAATCTTCCGACCAAGCTCACTTATATATATATTATAATCCTTCATTTTAATTTAGTTATCTTATTTTTTATATATTATATATTTAAAAATTATATAAAAATTATTGTGAATTATATTTTTTACAGAAATTTATGTTAATTAATAATATTTGATTTTTGATTAAAATCATATATAAGAGACACTTTTCTATACTTATTATTTCATGTTGATATAGGTTTCGAGACAATCCGTATTTAATATTTAACATAACAATAATTTTATCAGTTAAAAAAATAGTTCTATTTTATCTTTAGGTAAACGTTACCAAAGCCAATGATAAAACAAAAATTATAAATTTTGACAAATTATGTAATCTAATCTTTAATCTTAACCCATAATATTTGACACTATCAGTACAATAGAAGAGTCTACATTAAACTAGAGTATAAATAGTATTGTTTTGTTAAATAATCAGATTCTAGGCAAACCCACAAAAAAAATTGTTAATGCGATTTTTCTTCTCTAAGACGGAATCATGTGTTCATTCATTAGCTTCTAAGCTGGGATATGCACAAACAAAGCTAACCCATCAAGATTCAAGAATTCCCTATTCAGGTGTCTATAATTTCTTTTTTTTTTTAATCCTAAATTTTCTCAAGATTGATACTTTTTTGTTTGGGGTTTAAGATTTTACATTTAGGAGAGTTAATTCAGTTCAATTTCCTCAATTTCCTATCTTTTTGTTTATTCTGTCTTGTTCAATATTGTAACTTTTAAGTTTGGGGTTTATTATATTTTATTTAGGTGAGGGAGTTTTGAAATATATGGTGTAAATAAGTCACGTGAGCAGTCCAGTTGCAATTTGAAAGGGTAGTTCAAGTACTAACACGAGATGAAAAGCACAAATTGCTATTAACGAAAATATAAGGCAAAAATTGTGTAGCCCAAGCACCACAAAACTTTAGGAAATTCAGTGTTGTGTCACTCTAAAATGTGCTAAACCTTACAAACATGTGACTTACTACTATGCAACAAATCTTTTGTCTAGTTTTCTCTTTTTGATTCTTTATATCAAAATACTAAGTTAAGATCTATGAATTGATTTGTCATAAGTAGAGATGGAAATAAGTAGAGATGGAAATAGGGAAGGTAAGGTCTGACAAGACTTAAATTAAGCGGGGAAAGACGAGAAAAATTCAATATGTGAAATAACGGGGCAGGGTAGGTACCGTATCTAAGCATTTTGTAGAAAATTATAAAACAAAGAGTTACCATAAAGGCTTAAATTCCTATGATATTTATTTGCTTGTACAGGTGATCATGGATAAAAGTTGGATGCATGAACCAAAGTTCACTAAAAGATATATTGAGGGTGTCCAATCTTTTATGCGGTTTGTTCGATCTCACTTTGATCGAAATACCAAAGTTCGATGCCCTTGCACAGATTTCTTAAATGTGTTTTTCCAAACACAAGAAGTAGTGCATGACCACTTATTTCTTGAAGGAATTATGGAAAGTTACGTGCACTGGAGACACCATGGGGAACAATCACAAATGAGAGATACAATGAAGCAATTTACAATGAAGATGAAAACGAAGCCCATGAAAAGGATGATGGGATTCATACTATGTTAGAAGAGGTCTCTAAAGGATCCTTTGCCAATTATTCAGAGGAGACTCATAAAAACGTGTGTAGTAATATGAGTGAGAAAGAATCTACAACGTTTGACAAATTGCTTAAAGAAGCTGAACGTGAATTATACCCGGGATGTAATAAATTTTTGAAGCTTTCATTTCTTATGAAGTTTCTACACTTTAAAGTATACAATCAATGGAGAAATAAATCATTTGATATATTGCTGGAGTTGCTAAAAGAGGCATTGCCTACTGACGAGACACTTTATAAGTCATATTATGATGCTAAAAACATGTTGCAGGGTTTGGGATTAGGATACATTTCGATCCATGCTTGGAAAAATAATTGTGTGTTGTATTGGGATGAACATAAAAATAGACAAGAGTGTCCACATTGTGGTACTTCGAGGTGGAAAATTGACAATGAAAGGGATAAAAAAATTCCTCATAAAGTTTTGCGATATTTTCCATTAAAGCCGAGACTTCAAAGGTTAATTATGTCTAGTAAAATAAGTGTGGACATGAGGTGGAATAAAGAGAAATGTCTTGATGAGGCAAACATATTAAGGAATCCGGCTGATTCTGAAGCATGGAAAGTGTTTGACAAGAATCATCAATGGTTTGCACAAGAACCTCGTACTATTAGACTCGGTCTTGCAACCGATGGTTTTAATCTATATGGTAACATGAGCATATCATATAGTATATGGCATGTCATTCTTGTTCCTTAAATCTTCCTTCAAGGAAATGTTTTAAGGACCCATTTATGATGATGTTATTAATTATTCCTGGTCCCCAAGCACCAGGAAAGGATATTGATGTTTATTTGTGTCCTTTCGTTGATGAGTTGAAAGAGTTATGGAGTGATGGTGCCGAGACATTTGATGCATCAACCGGGGAATGCTTCAAAATGCATGCTGCTTTATGAAACATAAATGACTTCCCAGCTTTATGGTATGTTTTTAAATTCCCTACTTTCCTAGTTGTCCAATAATCTATACTATTTATGTATTAAACTATTTGTGTAGTATTGTAAGATGATTTGAAGGAGTCAAACTTTGTAAATGTATTTTTATGTATTCGACTAATTCTCTTCATAACTTTTTTATCGATGAGTAAGAAAGATGGAAAAGTGTGGGGTGTTTTCTTGAAATATTATTGATGTTACCCTAGTAGTGCGTCCTCAATCAAGTCATCCTCATGACTTCTTTCTTTATTTTCTCCTGTTTTGATAGAATTTCCTTCCAAGTTTAAGTGTATTGTTATATAACCCCATTTATCACTTGGATCACTAGTATCTTTCAAATACTCTCTGAAATTCTTTTTCATTTTCATTTTTGGAAGACAACTCTTCTAATAAGAAATGAATAGGGAGATAGAAAACTTGTGCAATTATTAATTGTATTTTTGCATGAAAAAGAGGTGTTCTTTTAGTTGATTGACAACACATGAGAAAATTGATTTTTCATTCATTATTGTAGAGAATCTTATTTTTTTGAATAAGTTATGTTTATGTTCAGGTTATAAACTATTGCTGAACATATACTTTTTTTTGATAAATTAGGCAATTTATCTGGATGGAGCACTAAGGGATACATGGCATGTCCTACTTGCAATAAGGATTCATCTTCACAAAGGGTAAGAGGTAAAATTTCTTACACGGGTTACCATCGGTATCTTGAATCCAGTCACTCTTGGAGAAGAAGCAAGAAATTTGATGGGAAGATAGAAAAAAGAATGAAGCCAAAAGAGCTCTCAGGTAATGATGTATTGCAACAATTAGATTTACTCAATACTTATAGACCAGGAAAACACTCAAATAATAAAAGAAAGAAACGTCTTCCTGAAGAGTTGAATTGGGTAAGGAGAAGTATTCTATTTGAGTTGCCCTACTGGAAGAACATGAAGTTGCAACATAATTTAGATGTCATGCACATAGAAAAGAACATTTGTGAGGCTACTTTGGGAATATTATAGAATATTGAGGGGAAAACTAAAGATACATATAAACCAAGACAAGATCTAAAGGATGTGAACATAAGAAAAGAATTATGGTTGCAATATGATGGTTCTAATTATACAATGACCGGTGCTTATTATAATATGTCAAAAGAAGAGAAAAAGATGTTTTGGGCATTGATAAAGTCTGTTAAATTTCCTGATGGTTATGCTTCAAATATCTCAGGGTGTGTAGCTGAGGATGATGGTCAAATAACTAGACTCAAAAGTCATGACTATCATGTTTTGTCACATCGAGTGTTGCCTATTGCTATTCGTGGATTTAAAAATAAAGATGTCTCTTCAGCATTGATTAAGTAATTTTTTCCGGTGATTATGTTGTAAGACACTGAGACGAAATGACTTGGAACAACAAGAAAGAGATATAGTTGTTATATTATGTAAGCTTGAGATGATTTTTCCAACTACTTTTTTCGATGTTATGGTACATTTGGCTGTGCATTTAACACGAGAGGCAATGTATGGTGGACCAGTACAATATCATTGGATGTACAAAATTGAGAGGTTCTTGTGCAAGCTTAAGTGTTATGTACAAAACAAGGCACGACCTGAAGGTTCTATTGCAGAAGGCTATATTATTGATAAATGTTTGACATTTTGCTCTATGTATCTTGATGACATTGAGACTAGATTTAATCGTAAAGATAAAAATTATGATGGACCTAGAAACAATGATGGGCCTATTTTAGATATATTTTCAAAAAGTGTTAGACCATTTAAAGAGGGAGATTATGATGCCGTACCAAAAAAGATTTTGACATGGCTCAGTGGTATGTGTTGAATAATTGCGAAGAAGCAGAACCTTTTCTTGAGTAAGTAGATCTTTTATATATATTTACATATGTTGATATTTTTTATTTTAGCTGTTTCTAAATAACTGACTTTGTTACATGTAGAGAGCATAAAAAAGAGCTATTGAAGCAAGGTGTTGTGGATATAGAAAAGAAACACAGAGAACTATTTCCTTTGTGGTTCAGAGGGAAAGTAAGTGACTTTAAGATAATAATCATGTTGTGTGCTTAAATTTTATCTTTTTATTCTTTACAAATTGAAAGCAATAACTTTTCCTAATAGATTATGCAGTTATTTAATAAGGAGAAGTCAAGGTCTATCATGAAAGTACATCCTTTGTCTATGAGTCCTGATGTGCGTGGAACAAAACGTACTGGTTGTATTGTAAATGGTGTTAGGTACCATATTCAACAACGCGATGAATTATGTAAAAGTCAAAATTGTGGTATAGTTGTTAGAGGCCTTCATGAAAAAGTGGAGAATGATTTTTATGGTATCATAACTGAAATCCTTGAGTTAGATTATGTTGAAGAAAATCGAGTTTTCCTTTTCAAATGCAAGTGGTTTGATCTTCGCAAGAAAATATGGATGCAAGAAGATAAGAATTTTATGAGCGTCTGTGTTAAAAGATTTTGGTATAAACATGATCCCTTTGTACTAGCTACTCAATCAAAACAAGTATTTTATATTGATGACCCAAAACTAGGGAAAAATTGGCAAATTTTGCTCAAATTTCAAGCTAGGCACATATATGATGTGCCAGAAAAGGAAAACTCAGAGGTAGAAAATAATGAGTTGCCTATTACAGATGCTGAAGTGTATCAGGATACGTTACTTGAAAGTAAATCAATTGTTAATGATACAGTTGATATATTGAGTCACCTACATAGAGATGATGTTGAGTCGATTACCATAGATGCAAACGTAATTGAATTGGAGGCTCAAACAGAATATGAAGTTGAAGTTGATTATAATGGAGAAGATTCTGACCAAGAGGATGACACTATGGTTGAGTACATCAGTGACCATGAGGAGAATGAAGGTATTAATAGTACTACTAACAATGAAGTTGATAGCACCGACGACAACGACGACAATGACTTGTGATGTAACCTCATAATAAGTAAGGTTATCGCTGCTTACTTGTTTACCGTTTTCTTTTAATGTATATGTGACTGGTTGCCTAGCTTGCAGTTTCTTATCATCAATTATGATCTTTCAAATTACAAATTAATTAACTTTTTTCATTACATTTGATTTTTTTTATTTTCTGCTCCCTCACAGATGCTGAAAATTGGCTCAAAGTGTGAGAGTTAGACAAAGGTCTGTTTTCTCTCCTAATGTCTTATAACTGGTGATATGTTATTATAGTGAATTTCCATTGTAAACTATTCTGGCTTTTTATTCTTATTTTTCATACACGTCTACTGGTTATATTGGTTCATTTAGAATTAAAATTTGAATGCTTGCTGCAGTTGGAGCTGAGGGTGAAGATGATAGGATTGAACTATTACTCTCTGAAGTTAAGGGAAAAGATATCACTGAGCTGATTGCTGCTGGCGGAGAAAAGTTGGTTTCAGTACCTTCTGGTGGCGGTGCTTATATGTTTTTCTCGAATTTCTTTTTCAGGACATGGGGTTCAGTCTTTTCGATTAGAAGAATTTGATGAATTCAGCTTATGAAGTATCCCTTTTTTTCAGTTGTTCCCCTTGAACGTAATTTAGGAGGTTTTTTGTCTACTTACAGATTTTGTTTGAACTTAGTTTTTTCATGGCAAACTGTCGAAATTATAGTACTACATATTTCAAATGTCCAACTTTGTTATATTTCTAACCATTTTGATATTTTAAATGATGCCATGGCATTTTTCATTATACATATGATGTGTCATTGGGCTTTTGGTGTTGGTATTGGAGCCTTGATATGAGCTGGAGCTTTGAATAGCTCAATTTCATGGTGCATTATCATATTGCTAGTCGGAAATCCTACAATTGCTAGCATTTCAAGAGGAAAACCCTGAAAGTTAGTTTGTCTCCAAATACTTCCTGCAGGCACCTTCGTGGCGTTGGGAAATTCTGCAATTTGTGCTGCCTCTATATTAGTTGGAAAATGATCATCTCTCTAAGATTATTGTTGCTTACTTGTTGGCCATTTTGAGTGGCAACACCAGCCCTACTGATAAGGATTTGAAGAAAATCCTTGCTACTGGTAATGCTTACAACTGCTTAGCAAAATTTTTTAATCCTTGCTGACACTGGGTATGTTGTTGTTGATGCTCTAATCTTCTTCTCCTTGAAATATATTCATTTTAATCAAGACATCATTGGCTTACTATGGTTGATTGGTCCAAATACATTATTATGGCCAAGAGAATTTACAGGTGTTGTGGATCTTATTTCTCACTACAGGTTATTGCCTCAACACGAGTTCTTCTGCTTGCCTGTTTCAGTAATTGTTGATCTATAGGTCTTTTTAGTGTTTCATAGTCTGAAAAAGGGATCCCCATTGTAGCTGGAAAGTCTAAAAGTGAGTCGAAAGACAAGGAGAAGAAGCATAAGAAGCACAAGGATAAAGACAAAGAGCATAAGAAGCACAAACACCGTCATATAGATCGATGTAAAGACAAGGATAAAGAGAAAAAGAAAGATAGAACTGGCCATCATGATTCTGGTGCTGATCTTTCAAGTGGCTGGAGGACCTAGAGAAACATTGCAAGGCCTTTGGCTGCTTTGCAGCTTCAACACGGGATACAGTTGGTTCTGCACAGCTGACTGCAGGATGCTGATTTAATTTTTTAACGATCTTCATTCTTTTTGCAAGCATAATAGGTATAGGAAACATGAGTGTAACAAATTCTTTAAGTTTTGGGCGGGAATACAAATAATTTAATGAACAACACGGATCCAGAATATCGAAATGTAAATCTCCTCATATCATCTAACAAGTAGATGCCAAACTTTCAATTTTTATTAGCTTACTTTTCCTTTTGTGTACTTTATGTTTCGTGGTTTACTATGCTGCTCCTGGTGCAGTTTGTCCAGTGGATTAACTGTCCAGAATGGAAGAGCGGTTGCAGGGACTCCCTCAAAATGGAGGAAAATGCTGAATCCAAGGTTTATTTTGCATTTTAGTGTTTCTGTTGAAACTTGAGGAATTATCTAAGATGGTATTGATTTTGTTATCTTTTCAATCTGAAATAGGATGCTCCAGTGGATGATATTGGATTAAAGCCTGAAACAATCTCTTATGCTCTGGTGAAAGCACTGCCCTCATTGTTATATCTTTGTCAGCTTCTGTTATATCTTTGTTAGCTTATGTTTTTTAACCATAATCTTTCATTGTTTAACTTGTTCTAGCTGGCGAAAGCACTGCCCTCATTCGTTATTGTGGAGAGAGAGGGCCATACTATATCTTGTGCAGCTCTCTTTCCTTACTTCGAAGAAAAATGCGGGGAGGTTACAGCTATTGCTGTTTCTCCTGACTGTCGTGGCCAAGGACAGGGAGACAAGTTACTTGGTATTGTGACTCTTTTCTCATATCAGAACTATTTGTTCTTCCATATTGAAGGCCTATGAGCAGCTTCGAGGATATTTTAGTTATCCTATTTAAATCCATATTGGAATTACAAGCTGTAACACCCCGAAAACAGGTCCCGAAGCGTCACACGGGGCTTAAGGCAACAAGTAGCCCCAAGCTAACCCTTTTAGCCCGCTACTTCACATAACAACTTACTTAGAGATGAAATAGACAAATAACGAGTACTATTATATCGAATCATAAGAAACACGGTGAAAATACATTGTCCAAACAACCATAACTCTGGAAATCTCAATATACTAACAATCTGACAACTACTCAAGAACTAGAGAGCCATTGGGATAGGTCCCTAACTGACTCACACTAAACTGAAAAGAAATAAACAACTACTAGATAAACTGAATATCTGAAGATAACTGGTCCTCGAACCATGAGGACTCATCACTGTGGAGATGTAGATAAAGGAACTCGGGGATCACTGATGAGGCTGGGACTGAGCACCTGAACCTACATTACGATGAAATGTAGCACACAGACAAGTATGTGGATCAGTACTTTGGGAATGTACTGAGCATATGGGGGTGTATGCAATTAAATAATCAATATCACAAGTCCTTATAGAAAACATGCATGCTACAATAGATGACTCACATAGCGTGAATAAAATTCTCATAAATTACGAATAGGAAACAGATAATAGAAATCACTTGAGTCATTTAACTTCATTCTAAATCGGTATTCTTTCTTTGTTCTCAGACTTGTAAACTAGCTGAAATCTTAAAATATCAACGTTCAGGACACATGCTTTAATCTCATGAGAACAAGTAACTTCTTTATGACTTAAACATCATGACACTTGAAAATCTTAGAAATCTTAGAATCATAGTTTTCAAAATACATATACCTTCAAACTTACACTTCTATACCAAGGATAGTGAAACTTCTTTAAAACTCAAGAACTTATTACTTTTGGAACTTTAAGACTTGAGACTACAAAACTTGGGAGTTTCTTCTAACCGACATAAACCATGTGAGCTACATGGAGTTCAACGTCTTTCCCACGTTGGGGAGAGCTGTTCTATCCTTTCCATCAGAGTAGAACCTTTACTTTTAGTCATCACTAGCTTAACCCACTTAGGGTAATCAGAAACCTACGGGGGCACGTAGTTCTGGGGCATGAGACCTCGAAATCAAGCCCAACTCAGTGCTAAATACTACTCCCTTACTTAGCTCAGAAATATGTAATGGGGGCCAATATGCTTCCCCTTATCTTAAATCAAAATGATGTGGATTTCTTTCTTAGCTTAAGATCAAAACTCAATTCTTTTCTTGAAATCTTGATAGACTTTTCAACAAAGCTTTAAAATCTCAATGACATGAAAATATAAGTACACTTCTTGGAGTATCAATAATTCATTCTCAAAGACTCACATTTTCACAATAAAGCTATATTCATGACAACAAATCTTGGGAATTCTTGGATATATGATATCAATATAGGAATGTGCAATTTATATCATGAACTCTCAATTTAGATCATAATTACACAAGATAATCATGCAATTCTAGACTTGAACAATTCCATAATCTCATAAACTTGAAATATAGCAAAATAATATGAATTCATCTTGAAAATACGAAATTCTTTAAGAAAAACTAAAACTTTTGGGCACAAGAACGAAAGGGTGTTCTTGTTCAAACCCCACATACCTTGAAATTGAAGCTTTGAATAAACTCTTAACTTTGGGACTCTGTCCTTGAAATTGATGGGTGCTTCTTGTAGCCTTCGGAATGGGGATTCCGAATCTTGAAGAATTTTTGAAAACTCACAGTTGAATCTTGAGATATTTGGATTTTAGGTTGAAACCTTATAGAATGTTCTTGGTGATTTTGAGAAATAATGAGCTTATTTTGGTGTCTTAGGGATTTAATCCTGTGTTAAAGAGGATAGAGAGGTGGAAATTACCACATTTGCCCTTAATGAGACGGAATAGGAAGATGAAAATTGGCTTGGGGCGATCTGCAGGGAGGCGCCCTGCCTAGAGCACCAAAGTACCCTGGGCGGTGCCCTGCTTAGAGCGGTGCAAGGACCAGGGCGACGCCCCACTTAGAGCGGGGGAGTACCCCAGGCGACGCCCACTATCGCCTTTTGCTACTGGAATGACATACCAAACATGCCCTTAAGCTCGTCTAAAAATTCCGAAACTCACCCGAGACGTACTCTTAACTTTCCCCATTGTAACGCAACAAAAAAATCAGGAAACAGAGGTCGGGAAGGTTGCGAAATAATTCAACGAAGATTGAAGGCTCAAAATAGACTAAGTGTTGGAACACTTAGCTAAAACTCTAAGTGTTAAGCTTCTTTATCATGCTTTGAAGTCTTTAACGACACGGAAACTTTACGGGGTCTTACACAAGCACATTAGCGAGAGACTAGTGTGTGTTTATATGGGTTTCCTTTAGAGCCTCTAAATACCTGGATAAACCTGTAACAATAAGGAAGTCACTTTTAAGTGGGTATACTTGTTGGTTTTCCATGTATCCTTGTATGTTTTGATAATCTAATGAAGAGACAGTGAACAAATCCAAGTGTTATCATCTTCCCGTATTATGGATGAATCAGATTCTTCAAAATATCTTTTATCTGTCTTCAGACTATTTGTGCAACCCGTATTCACAAATTTATGTCACAGATAACAATGGTAAACTAGGAATTGGAGGCAAGTGAGGGGAAGTCTAAGTAATGCCACTTGGTGAGTGTAAGGTAATGTCTGTTGGCTGGTTCATCTCGGGATCTTGCAGCAAGTAAAGTTTTTAATTCTGTGTTGTAACAAAGCAGATCAATCAGGGATATCAACTCGGGATAAAGGGCTTTCATGGGAGGTCTCGTTGAATCTCATGGAGGAAAGGAAGGGACAGATTATGAAAAGTAATTTGACTGATTTACGATCTTACTATAAAGTGTTGATGGTTTACTTCCCAGCGTCTGTATTGTTGAAAGATAGGTAAACTGATATCCTTTTTCCATATAGTTCAATTTTGGAAGCATTTAAAAACAATTACATCTCCCCTTTTCACTTAATCCAAACTTGACAATACACGGAGCCACATGTCTCTACTTCACCCCTAGCTTCCATAAGTTGTTCAATACAGAGGTAACAGGTAATTTGATGTTTTCAGAGTTTCATTTGAAACGTTAGGCTTGACCTTATTTTTGTGGAAACCTGAAGCTAAGTTGCGCGGACTCTTTACTTTTGATGCCGCACCCATGTCGGATTTTCCAAAAATACACTAGCTTTGGTGAATCCGACACGCACCCATTGGTATTTTTGAAGAGTCTGAGCAACATAGACCTGAAGTCAAATCGTTTGCTATCCCTTCTTGTATGGGGAAAAGTCCATCTTAAAACTATCGTATGTCCTTAATATGAACCTTTTCTTTTTTACAGTGATGCTCCTTTATCCCTTGGTTTCATTAAGAAGAAACAACATGATATCTTTTGCTCTTAAGTATGCTATTGGTCTCAAGTGTGCTGTTGAATTTGAGGTTGCTGATTGTACCATGAAAACATATCCTGATGGTACATTTGATGTCATATACAGTCGGGATACTATCCTTCACATCCAGGTAATTCACCTCCTGTGTGGAGCTTCAAAATCTTTATCAACCAATTTATCTTCTTTATTTCTACTTTTTTATTTCTCTTGCAACATTTAAACTAACTATCGACAACATTCCGAACTTGAGTGCACCTGAAAAGAAATTGAATGAACTGGATGCTCTAAAACTATAGTTCGACTGATCCGTGCACCTTCCTTTTAATTATTCTTAGGTACAAGAGTGTCGTGCAATTGAGGACACAAACTGGATATACTAAAACTTGAGTTAGACATGACTCGTTTCTTTCCTTCTGTAACATTATTCTTATTATATCCTTTGACATGAACCAATAAACAAACCAAATTCTTATTATACTAAAATATTATTATTCTCTGGAATTTGATCTTGGTGGTTCTTTACAATATGCAACCTCACAGTTTTCCTCGACATGATCAGCCAACACATCAAATGTGTTGGTAGATTAGTCAGGCAATACAGATACTACATGTCCTTTAACTGAAGTAATAGTTCCAGTTGCTCCTTCCTTACCACCAGAAACAACTTTAACATACCAAGTTCAAATATCTTGGACGAATCATTGCTGTGTATTGCAACACTGTTACAACCATTATAGTTTACCATTAAGTCTCACATTGTAGTCGTTGTCTCCTTACATTTTGGAGGATGCTCGTTTCTGGAGCTAGCGTTGAATTTTGAGATTGAACAAGGCCTAAGATCCATTTTTATAACATGATATGAAAGCCATACCAACCTTTCCCTGTTGCTATGTTATCCAACGATAGGCCCTTATATTATTCAACACAACAATGATAGACCCTTGTGTTATTCACTCCAAATGTCCAGAATGTTTTGTGCTTGAGGTGCTAAGAGTCCCACGTCGATCCAGTGCATGGGATGTCGTCACCCTATTTGGTGTTTAGATAATCCTCACCTTTTCATGTAACTTTCGAAGCTGAGTTAGGGCCAAAGTTTACTACAATAATGTGAATCTTCGGAACTCACTTCAATATTTTTGTAGTGATCTGTTCTCTGATTTGAGGTTAAAAAAATTGCTTTTATTTCTCCGTTCAGAACAACAACTCCATCTCCTTCCTTGAAGTGTTTCTTCCTCTGATTTTTCACGGGCAATGTGGAAAAAGACAATCTTTCTGCACGCTCATTGTCATCACCCTTAGCTCCGCGAAATTTCTCAAGATCATCCAGAGTTGGCTGAACCTTGTAACCGATTGACCTAATGGACACTGACTTATACAAAAATCCATCTTTGAATTTCAGAAACTTCACTGTATCAAAGTAATCACCAGTAACTGAATCTCCAGAGTCTATCAGTGGCGCGGACCAGCTGGAGCAAAGTTCTCGGCAAATGCCACTCTCTATTGAGTCAGAAGCATATCAAGATGTTTTTTTTCCTCTTGCCTCTATTAATTTGTGGGTTCATCTGTTGTATTTTTAACATTTTAGGGGAGAGTGAGCTTAGTGAGAGGAGGGTCTCCTATGGAAAGCTTTATAGGGCTGTTGTCCTGAAGAACAGATTTGCGGATACAATTTTATAAGTTCTAGAGAAGACACTTGTTGAGGTGAGCATGCTTTGCTTATTATAGGTGTGCTACTTATTTTCCATTTATTTTGACCCGTGTGTTATTCAATCCTGTAATTTTACTATAAAGGTCGAGAAGGGTGATCCGGAGAAACTTCATCGTGAAAGGGAACAACTTGAGATGCAGAGGAGGAAAGGTACCCAATATTAAACATGCAAGCAATTTCTTTTCTTTTTTTTTTGCATGTGAATTAGAAACCTCATAAATTTAATTTCCGTGATCAGCGAAAGCTAAGCTGCAAGACGAAGCCAAAGCTGCTGAAGAGGCTCAAAGACGTGCAGAAGTGGAAGCTGCAGCTGAGGCTAAGAGGAGGAGAGAGCGCGATAGAGAAACAGCAAGACAGGCATTACTCCAGGTGAGTAGTAAAAGATATATAGCATGTTGTAGAAGGTCAAGTGCTTAGAGCTGCACGTACTTCAGCTAAAATATCAAACGGAACTTCCATTGGTTTGTGCAGATGGAAAAGACTGTAGACATTAATGAGAATTCAACACATTTGCCATTACTGCTCCTGCTATTAACTTCTTGCATTACCAAATCGGAGAATAAAAAACAATATGATTTTCCATATCATCCTGTTCTGTTTATTACCAAGAGTAAACGATAAATGTTTTGACTTGCAATCCAAGGCAAATTGAGCTAAGCATGTCTGTGTCGACGTTGCTAATTTGCCATCTCTCCATCACCGTGCTCTTTTCAGTGTTGGATGGGATTTACCCATGTTGCTACGACAAGGCCACTTTGACAAATCGCAGTCTTGGTGATTTTAATCATTTTATGTCATCATTTTAAGTGCTAATTTATATTATTTTTCTCTCTTTTTATAGGTGACCAAAATGAATAAAGAGAGGAAGAAAGTGATGGACATTGACCTTACTTGAGAAGATTTTTGGGTTGTGGATAAATACTCTAATATCAATAGTGTTGTGTTGACTTTCTTGAACCGTATCGCGGCTCGAACTTGCTAGTATGTAAAAACTTAACTAATCATTTGGACTTGATTACATTTTGCTTTGGGATTTAAATTACTAGCTTGTTGCATATTTTGAATTATGAGATTATTAATGAATGATTTTGTTTTGTGATGTATATATATTGTGTTACAGTATTATGTATGTAAATAAAAATTTACATTAATACGAGTGACTATTTATATAAATTGTTTTAATTTAATAACAAGTGGCAATAATTGTTGCAATAAATCAATAAACCATTGCAATAGATAGTAAAAACGTTGCAACAGAATAACAAAAGCGTCACAATTGATGCTATTGCAATGGTTTGATCTCGTTGCAATAGTTCTATTGCAACGGTTTAATGTCGTTGCGATAGAATCTATTACAACGGATAGTAACCGTTGTAATAGATGAAAATAGGCATCCCAATAAGTAATGAAATAGTTGCAATAGGTATTCAAAAAGCGTTACAACAGAATAACAAAAGTGTCGCAATAGATGATGTTGCAACGGTTTAATGTCGTTGCAATAGCTTCTATTGCAAAGGTTAGTAACCGTTGCAATAGATGAAAGTAATCGTCTCAATAAGTCATAAAATAACCGTCGCCATTGGTCAAGCTATATTTAGCTACAAAAAATTTTCATAGAAAAAAATAACTAAATTATTCAGCTACAAATTCTAAATCATCACTACTTAACGATGGCATATTTTGTGACAAAATTATATTGTCACTGAATCATTGATTAATTAAAGACAATAAAATGAGCGTCACTAATTGTTTATAGTATTAGTGACAAAAATTGAGGTCACAATTAAATATCAAATTTTGTATCTAAAACTTACAATATTTAACTACGAACTCTAATTTGTCGCTATTGCGACAACTTATTTTTTATGATGAATTTTTTTTGTGTGTGTCTAAAATTATAACTAATTCAAGACAAAAAATAGTTTGTCAAGAATTGGATCCATTATTAGAGACAATAAAATTAGCGTCATTGATTGTTTATAGTATTTGTGACAAAAATTGAGGTCACAATTAAATATCAAATTTTGTAGATAAAACTTACAATATTTAACTACGAACTCTAATTTATCGGTATTGCGATAAGTTATTTTTTATGGAAAAAAAAATTTGAGTCTAAAATTATAACTAATTCAAGACAAAAAATAGTTTGTCACGAATTGAATCCATTGTTAAAGACAATAACATGAGTGTCACTGATTGTTTATAGTATTTGGGACAAAAATTGAGGTCACAATTAAATATCAAATTTTGTAGCTAAAACTTACAATATTTAACTACGAATTCTAATTTGTCGCTATTGTGATAACTTATTTTTTATGAAGAATTTGTTTTTGTGTCTAAAATTATAACTAATTCGAGACAAAAAATAGTTTGTCACAGATTGGATCCATTATTGGTGATAAAAAAGGGTGTCACTGAAAACTTAAAATTCGTCACTAATGATACTCAATAAAATGGCGTCAAAATAGTTTTTGGAGGAAAATTTTAGAGGACAAAACTATGCTACGAAATTTTACATTCCGTCACTAAAAGTATGTGGTTCATGTATTTAGATACGAAATATAATTTTCGTCATAAAAGGTGAACAATTAGTGTCGAATTTCATCTTGTAAATTTCGTAGCTATATATCAATTTTGTTGTAGTGGTTAGAGTAAAATATTAAAATCAGTAGGGTATGCACTCTAACAACTTCTTTGTTTTCTGTTGTGTACATTTTTTCTTTTTCAGCTTTTTCTTCTGAGATTCTTCATTACTGGAATCTCTATTGTCCGAAGAAACCCTCTCATCCTCATCTTCAGCTAGAGGTTCAAGCTCTACTTCTTCGAGAATCATTCCAAGAATATTCTTCTTTGTAGGGTTTGTCTCGCCTAAATATTGGTGTATCTGATTGATATCATTCTCGTCGTTAGACGGAGGCTCAAGCTCTAGATGTAGGAAAACTTGATGTCTCTGTCCTTTCTCATTTTCATTATTAATGAGGTTTTGCTACAATTCCAGCTCTCGAGAAATCCTATACGTTATGATGTCTTCATGAAGTATTTTTAGCCTTCTGTTCAAGCTCCACAACTGTAAGCTTTTCAGCAAGGTTAGCTTTCACCATTTTTTTAAGCTTATCACATTCTTCCTTTGAAATTTACCTTCTGAAAACAAGGACAAGCAAACATCTCCGGCCATATTTGTAACTTGAAAAAATCACGATCCCTATAATTAATAATAATAAATCATTATATTCTTCTCCTTATTAATTTATGGCCAATAGAAAATATAATTTTCCAAGAAAAAGTAAATTTCGAAAGAAGAATATAATTTAATGGCGAAGATTATAGAGTACCAACGAGTTATTTGTTAAGGGGATGAGATATTCAAAGTTATTCCATCATAGAAATAAAACCTACCTCACTATTATAGTACAAATTGTTGGGATAAATAATTTCAGAATTAACTAATACCCCTAACCAAAGGCTAGATAAGATAATTTTTTATTTTTGAATTGTCACGACCCGAACTAGGGCCTGGCCGTGACGGATATCCCAAACCATGAAGGCCCGGACGTCCTACTCTATCTGATCTGGTAATCATGCACAACATTTATATAATAAAAGAAAATGCGGAATTATAATCTAATACACAAACATGGTCATACTCTGGATTCAGTTTAACAATAAAGAATGAAATCATAAATTAACTAAACCACATCTGGAACAGTCTGCGAAATCTCTACAACATGATCTAAAGACAACTGTCTGAAAAGTTGGGACAAGGCCCCGAGTAGACCAAAATAAAGGAATAACATAATCTAAATAACAGGCCTTCCTGAACAAAGAAAGCTCACCACTGCACGGATCACTTCTCTCAGGATAATCTACTGATTAGCTGGGCCCCTAGACTGAGCCTCCGAACCGGGGAGGTAGGGGGTCAATACAATTGTACTGGTATGTAGAGCAAATCCAAAATAATATTTTATATTCAACATATATGAGAGAAATTTAAAACAGTTCATAAACATATCATATGGTAAGGAATCACAAGGGCATTTTCGAAAGACTGAAAAATCAGCTGAACTCTGTGACACTCTTTGTTTTACTTCTGTGCTAGGTGGTATACCCTACTACTCTGAAATTTCACGGGCTATATGGAATTCACCATTGACTCGGCGGGGAAGCCCCCAACCCAAGTGTACCGCAAGGGTTGGATTCTCTGACTCTGCTACGCCACACGACCATTGCCAACGTAAAAATAATATACCCGGATCGACAAATCATGGTTTTAGGCTAAGAGTTACTCGAACTCAAGCCTTCTTCGGATAACCACCTAACCCTCTTTAAGCCCATTTTTAGCTCCTTAAAACATGCATTCTTTGATAACATATTCTGAAAACATACTCTGTTATGGCATACATACTTATGGTATTATTATACCATTGACTTGCAAGTCACATCTCTGAGCCATTATTAAAATATTACAATCTCTGTTTTCAAAACATAAATTCGGAACCACCATATCAATAAATCATTTCAAAGAACTCTTTCTCTAAAACTCATGTAAACACATGTATGCAACTCTCTTTGTCAAACTTTCAATGATGCAAGGTGGCCATGTCAAAACTCTTAATCTCATGCAAATCTTTCTCTTTTAACAAAATATATTTATATCAAGAAACTCCCTCTCTTAAATTTCTAAATCATGCTCAAAATACTATGGTATTTGAGTAAACTATTTTCAAGCCATAAATCATGCATTTCAATCAATCACCATAAGATCATAATCATAAGGTTATCACAAGAGGGATTTTCATTATTTGTGCTCTCAGAAAAATCTTCAATTTCAAGTTTCATACATATACTTATATGCATAAATCAATTTAAGGAGATAAGGTCTAAAGGCCAAAACAACAATATCATTAAACATGCATAAATCATAATAAAATCATGGATTTCAAAACCCCTTTACAAATTCATGCTTGATGATCTTTAAATCATAATTGAGTGTTTTAAACAAGCCCATGTAGTTTTAGGATAAACCCTATGTACCACTAATTAGAAATTTGATGGATGATTCTTGAAGCCTACGGTTTGGGGATTCCAAATCTTCAATCATTTTCGAAAACCCACGGTTGAATCTTGAGTTATTTGGATTTTTAGTTTGAAATCCTAGAGAGTATTCTTGGTGATTTTAAGAGAAAATAATATTATTTTGGTGTTTGGGGGATTTAATCCCGTGCTATGGTTGAATAGGGGGTGAAAAATATCACTTTTTCCCTTAAAAACGCGAAAACAGAACCTAGAAATTGAGTTCGTGCGACAGAGCATGCGCCGCATGCTAATTGCGCAATGCTACTATCTTAGTCACGAAAATGGCCATAACTTTTTGTTCGGGTATCAGATTTTTGCGAAATTGGTATCGTTGGATAGCTATTCCAAATAGATTTCATTTGATATATAGTAGTCCCTTTAATTCGTTATATACAAAGAGTTATGGTCGATTGAAGTTGATCTAAGTTTTGACGTTCACTCAAACTCGAACGATAGGAAAGCTTTCAACTCGTCCTTGAGTATGGGGACCTTTATGATTTCAATTCATGCTCAAATTGGTTCCCACACTACATAATTGATTAACATGTAAATTTTGCATAGGATTTATGTCTTTTGGATCATCTATGCATAGAAATGACGGTTTTCGTTCTAGTTCGAAATGGGGGGTGTTACATTATCTCCCCATTGGGATCATTCGTCCACGAATGATGGGTAGGAACATTGAAGATTAAATGTATGGAATAACGCAGACATTATGTGTCCTCTAAGAAAGGATATAACTGATCTGAAACGTTTAAACTTCTATCATGAAGCTGAATTCTGAGCTGACTTGCCTTTACTTATTTTAAGGAGCTGATTCATGCTGACAGTTTAGGATTCCCCCCGAAGTGTTTATGCTCAATCACACACATTGGATTTGGAAGTGATAACTTATGTCAGTACGAATCATGATTCAACAAGATTTAGGTCGTACAAAGGTATTACACTGTCTGAGCTAAAATAGCTGGAAAAATTTGAGATTATGTGTTGAACTCTTATGAACTGAGTCATGACTAAATAACTGAATCTGAATCATGATGCTTTGACTGAACTGAGTTCGTAACTTACATGGATGGAATATATTATCTTTTGGGATGGTCATACGTATTGGACTTCGGATAGATGGACTGGGTAAAAAGTTGGAAAACCACTGTAACTTGTCTGCCTAACTGTTAAACTAAATTGCTGGATATACAGACGGAATTATACTGGACACTTATACTAAACTGGAGTATCTCTTCAACACTCTTTCTAAAGGAGTTCTAGTAGAATTAGGGAGAAAACTACGGAATTTACACTAGACATCCAACTACAGAATCACAACATTGACACTACTCTATAGAAAGAAATATAGACATGTAACTCATAAACTAGGATAGAATTACCCAACCTTAGGCAATGCAACTTCTTACTTTCAAGGTTAGCCACACTTCTAAAATACTCTCTCAACTATATTTTCTCCTTAAACACCATGCTCATTGATTCCACTTATTTTTCTCACATGGCCACTGATATTTCCATCTAATAATGTCTAAACTGAACTAAATCCCCTCACCATCTTCAAGCCTAACCCAAAATCACAAGATGCACCACATAACACTGTAGTACTAGTCTGAATCATGAATTCAGTACATCTTGCATTTCACAATTCCTCATATCATGCATAATTCTTATTGCCACTCCAACAATCACCTTTAACTTTGCATTAGACATTCACAAACACTCAAAGCATCTATTCGTATGTGTACAAACATGACATTCAAGCCTATCTTCATACCCACATATGCACTTCTAAACAAACACTCATAAAGCATCTTTCTCATATTCTCTAATACTTCTATCCATAACAACTTCCCTGCACTATTCAGATAATACACATAAAATATTCTCAACTAATCAAGCCATACACGAAACTTCACCTTAAAATTCTTTCAACTTATGGACTTACATAAAATAAGTACACAATAATTTTTTCCAAATATAACACATAAAACTTCAACTAACCTTGACAAATAAGCACACAACCATCTTTCATCAACAAGAAATATTTACTCTTTCCCATCTAGACAACTAGTCATCATCACTATCTCGACCTAAGGGAAAAGGTCACTGAAAAATTGAAATACCGGAATTCGGAACATGAGGGGAGTACTAAGCATAACTTGATACCCTACTAAGGCATGAGAAATACAGAACTCACGGTATGGAATCATTAAAGATATCTAATCTGAGGAAATACCTGATAAAAATCTGAATTTTTCACTGATGGTTTAGAGTCTCACATGTGCATAAGAGTCATGAACTGCATAACCTGAATTTTTGGAATTCATAACTTACAGAAAGTGATTCTGACTGCTGAACAAAGTGGGAACTCATTATACTAGGAACTAGGAGAGTACATGATTGCTTATCATATGCATGAACACAGACTATGATCATGAAGATGAATCATAAAGCATGAGTATGTATCAGAATAACTGAAGTAAACTACTGAAATAAGAATAGATTGAGCATCATTCTTTCTCACGGCCAATTCCACAACTTACTGGCACATCTATTAGCATCTAAAAACTTGACTTTATTACTCGTTCTATCATCTCCTCCTTAGATTTAAGCCATTACTCTAAGTCTGTGAACCACTAGATACACTCTGGTATAAACTGAAATCACTTTACTCTAGAGTCAGGGATATAACAATACACATAAAACTAAACTTACCCTGTAAGATGGTATCTTCATGTATAGCGATCAATGCCAATACCTCCTTCTAAGATTCAACCCTTAGGTTTCTATAGCCCCAAAAGTCATCATTTAACAGCTTAAACATTCACCAACTTAGATTCTCCTAACACTAAACATGGATATTTCCGAACCTTTGACGGACCATACCACTTCTGTCATAGTCTACCAGCATCATGCCTGCAAACTTATATTTCTAAACCATGAGAATCAAGATTATACAAAAAGGCTCAACATCATTAATCATAACTTCTTAACTTGGCCATTTAGAACACCTGTACCATCTAACTAGTCTTTCTCCATCTAGAATCTTAATGGTACTACTAGCCACATGCAACATGCAATAGCCTTAGAAAATACCGCAACTCCATATCACTTTGGGCATATTTCTACATCATACATACAACATCATACTTCACTACGGCTCAAATAAACTTAAGCTATTGCTTACGTTGTTTAAGCCTATTAGATCACTTCCCTATAACTAGTATCAATAACCAAAAATCATCACATATACCTTCATGGACATCAACTATTCAAACTTAAGGTCTAGTGCTAAACATGGTTTACAATCCAACCTTACACACAATTCAAACTTGGACGAAAAAAAATATGAAATAAAACATCAAGAAACACTAGTACACTAGAACTCCATAACAACAACAATCGATCATAATCATATGGCCTACCCTATTCACAAACCATTAAGACATCCTCCTTCTACACACCATTACTATCTACCCCTTACAGCTAAACTTAGTCCATAACTCTATAAGTTTAAATTAAACTCCCTCTTGCAATCTCAGGGACGCCTAAATTAACTACGCTCATCCACCAAGTACCTTCATCAATAACCTATACTCTTCTTGCACAACAAACACCCTCAGCAACTTTTTTCATAGTTCAAGCAAACAAAAATCACCTTAACAAATAACTCCTTCTCTACCTTCTTCTAAACTAACACACAAGGACGTATCACTTCATTACCAACTCAATCTCATGCAAAAACATTAAGCTATACATATATTTAATAAATTTTCCTTACCACTTTTCTTGCCATTATGCCACTACACTCCAGTTCCAACCAACACAAGAACAACAAGATAAACAACAAGTCACATCTCTGAGCCATTATTAGCATATTACAATCTCTGTTTTCAAAACATAAATTCGAAACCACTATTTCAATAAATTATTTCAAAGAACTCTTTCTCTAAAACTCATGTAAACACATGTATGCAACTATCTTTGTCAAACTTTCAATGATGCAAGGTGGCCATGTCAAAACTCTTAATCTCATGCAAATCTTTCTCTTTTAACAAAATATATTTACATCAAGAAACTCCCTCTCTTAAATCTCTAAATCATGCTCAAAATACTATGCTATTTTTCAAGCCATAAATCATGCATTTCAATCAATCGCCATAAGATCATAAACATAAGGTTATCACAAGAGAGGAATTTTCATTATTTGTTCTCTCAAATAAATCTTCAATTTCAAGTTTCATACATATACTTATATGTGTAAATCAATTTAAGGGGATAAGGCCTAAAGGCCAAAACAACAATATTATTAAACATGCATAAAGCATAACAAAATTTTGAATTTCAAAACAACTTTACAAAGTCATGCTTGATGATCTTTAAATCATAATTGAGTATTTTTAATAAGCCCATGTAGTTTTAAGATAAACCCCACGTACCTCAAATTAGAAATTTGATGGATGATTCTTGAAACCTACGATTTGGGAATTTCAAATCTTCAATCAGTTTTGAAAATCCACGGTTGAATCTTGAGTTATTTGAGTTTTTAGTTTGAAATCCTAGAGAGTGTTCTTGGTGATTTTGAGAGAAAATAATGTTATTTTGGTGTTTGGGGGATTTAATCTCGTGTTATGGCTGAATAGGGGATGGAAAATACCACTTTTGCCCTTAAAAATGCTAAAACAGAACTTGAAAATTGAGTGCGTGCGACAGAGCGTGCATCGTACGCTCATCGCGCGATGCTACTATCTCAATCACGAAAATGACCATAACTTTTCGGTCGGGTATCAAATTTTGGCGAAATTGGTATCGTTGGAAAGATAATTCGAAGAGATTTCATTTGATATATAGTAGTCCCTCTAATTCGTTAAATACAAAGAGTTATGGTAAGTTGAAGTTGATCAAAATTTTGAAGCTCACTCAAACACGATAGGAAAGCTTTCAACTCATCCATGAGTTTGGGGACCTCTATGATCTCAATTCATGCTCAAATAGGTTCCCAGACTACATAATTTATTAGCATGCTAAATTTTCATAGGATTTATGTCTTTTGGATCATCTACGTATAGAAATGACGGTTTTCGTTCTCGCCCGAAATGTGGGGTGTTTCATGAAGGGACTTATTATTTTTTATCCATGCTACCAAATGACTACTAGGATTCATGAAGAGAAGTAGGTACATGTATGTGCTCAAGATTAGAGTCAACAATCTTGTTTATTTTGAAAGGATCATATGGAAAATAAATAAAAAACATGATACATTGTAAATTTATTTCTAGTAAGAAGTTAAGATCTTGTTGAGAATTGAGGAATACGCAAAATTAATATTGTTATTTTTATCTTTATTATAAATTTTTAGATTTTTTCGGGTCATGGATCGTCCATGTGTACTGACTCGACCCAACGACCCGATTTGTTTCTAAGAATGAAATAATTGAGATTAATGGATAGTCTTATTGAAAAAATTGGGGGGAATGGTTACAATGTAACCTCCAAATCTACTGAATATTTCACTATATATTATGGTTCTTCTTCATCAGGAAATGATGCAAGATAAAAAGAGAAAACTTGTATCAGTGTTTTGGCAACACAAAATTTGACTCTCCAATTAACAACAACACCAATAAAAAGGGCATTTAGTTTTTGATAATCACACTTTGATTCCAAGAGATTCAAAGCAGACTAGGGACAGATTCTTTCTATAGCAAAATCAATTCCATTCGTTGCAAAAATATCAAGGTACACACTTTTTTGCTTCAGAGATAGGTTTAAATGCTCCATCCCTGAATAGTAATTTCTTAATATAAATCACTGATTTTTTTATCTATTTTTAAATCAGTGTAAAAATTCATAAAATTAATCGTTAAGAATTCTGTACATACCTGTTAGTGAACAAAGATGTCTAGAACAAGATCGGGGAATATGAACCCGACGTAAATCAAAATATCTAACTCGTGATTTGTGATGAGTTGTGCTATAAGTACGCTTTAGATTTGATATTCTTTTTCGTTTCTCCATAGATCAGTGAAAGAAATTGAGTTTTAAAAAAAATATTAATAAGAAGAAGATGAAGAAGGTCCAGGGAAGTTTGTTTCTTGAAGAAGATGAAATAAAGATGAAGATGAACTGTGCATTTTTTTTCTTTGTCAATAATGATAAATAAAGAGAGGATTCTTAACTTTTTCTTTTGGGTGTTGTATACGATAAATGCCTAGAAAAGTGTTTTTCTAGAAAATAGTGCAACTAATGTTAGCACTATAATTTATATTTCCACGAATAGTTCCATTACTGTTCATTTTATGTAAGAACAAGTTCTTAGAATAATTAAATGAACTTGACATATTTTAAGTAGAAATGGACAATGATATTTTTTATTCATGTTATCTTTTGTCATTATTCATTAAAGTGGATTAAATAAGTTTATAAATTAGACTTGCTACAATTCTTGTCTTAATTAGTTTTTAATTTTTTTTTAACAGATTTTGCCTTCTACGAAAATTGTGACATAAGATATCACATTGAGTGGATCAACCATTTTATTATTTCTTGGTTCCTATTTTAGAAATGACTGAACGGGGACAAACTCGAACAACTCCATATGGGAGTTCTGAATGTTGAGCAAAGAGACAAAGTGGAAGAGCACGTCGTCGAAGGGCATCTTTTCGAGGTCGTAAGATCATACGAAATGGTGTCTCCAAAATGACCCAAAATCTATTACATAATGAGAATGCTAAATGAAGGAAAAAAGAAAAGAATCTAATAGAGTTCAAGTCTTTTAATATGTCACCTAGTATTAAAGTTGCTAATTTTATTAATTTATTTTAATTTTGGACATTTTTGTCATGAATTAAGTTCTTTTTTAATTTGAGCAAAGACACTCTAGACATCATGTATCACTTTATCTTTATTAGTTTCCAACGCATATTCAATCCTGAGATTTGCACATCAACTCTCAATGCATGGTGCTTTTCAGTTTTTATCTTGACCGTTTAAGTCTTGAATTTAGTGTTTTTTTAGTTTGAGCAACGACACAATAGACATCATAAATTACTTTCCTTTTTTACTTTCCAATGCATATTAAATACCGTCGTTTTTCACGTGAACTTTTAATGCATAGTACTTTTCAGTTAATTATATTGGCATTTTACTCTTGAATTTAGTGCTTTTTTGGTTTGAGCAACGTCACGCTAGACATCATGTATCAATTTTTTTTTGTAGTTTTCAATGCATGTTCAGTCCCGAGGTTTGCAGGTGAACTTTCAAAGCTTAGTGCTTTTTAGTTTTTTTGAATTGGCCATTTTCATCTTGAATTTAGTGCTTTTTAGGTTTGACCAACGACATGCTAGACATCAAGTATTACTTTTTCTTTTTTAGTTTTCGACGCATATTAAATCGCAATTTTTTTCATGTGAACTTTCGATGCTTAGTGCTTTTAGTTATTTATCTCTGCCATTTTAGTCTTGAGTTTAGTGTTTTTTTAGTTTGAGAAATGATCTGCTAGACATCATGTATCACTTTTTCTTTTTTAGCTTCCAATGGATTTTCAATCCCAAGGTTTTTCACTTGAACTTTCAATGCTTAGTTGTTTTAAGTTTTTTATCTTGGCCATTTTAGTCTTGAATTCAATGCGTTATTAGTTTGAGAAACGACATGCTAGACATCATGTATCACTTTTTCTTTTATTGTTTCAATGCATATTTATTCCTGAGATTTGTATGTGAACTTTCAAAGCTTTGTGCTTTTCAGTTTTTTATCTTGATCATTTTAGTCTTGGATTTAATGCATTTGTAGTTTGAGCAATGACACGCTACACATCACGTATCACATTTTTTTTTAGTTTCCAATGAATATTCAGTCTCAAGGTTTACACGTGAACATCCAAAATTAAGTGCTTTTCAGTTTTTTATCTTGACCGTTTTAGACTTGAATTTTGTGTTTTTTTTTTTAATTTGAGCAACGATACGCTAGACAACATGTATTACTTTTTCTTTTTTAGTTTCTAATGCATATTCAATCCCAATGTTTTTCACATGAACTTTCAATGCTTAGTGCTTTTCAGTTTTTTTAACTTGGACATTTTAGTCTTGAATTTAGTGCTTTTTTAGTTTGACCAACGAAATGCTAGACATCATGTATTACTTTTTTTTTTTACGATGCATATTCAAACTGGAAATTTTTTATGTGAAATTTTGTAATGACCCAAAAATACACGTTGGTCACCACACGGTGCTTACGGTCCCGAAAGACCACAAGTTAACCCATGAAATGGTACCTGCTGTGAGCACTGAATAACGTAACAAAGAAAACATGCATGGAATTTAACTGAAACTCCATAAGGTCTTAAAAATTGTAATCAATACCGAAATATGATGTTACTGTCTGAAAACATACTAAAAACTTACTAACTGTCTGTACTAGTCTAAAAGCCTCTAACTGAATAACTGAGGAATTGATCGGACAAGCCCCCAACTAAATCCAACTTTCTGTTAAAACTGAGAAATTGAAATAAACATAACTGATCCTCAAAACATGAGGACTCACCACTGCTGCTGCTACTGGTGCGCTGGGATAGCTAGGTATGGTCGGGAACTTGAGCGTCCGAACCTATGATATGAAACATCATAGCGTAAGAAAAGAGTATGTGATCATAATTTTTGACTCCAATATCGGAGTAAGGTGAATCCAAATGCATTGAAAAGAGGATTCAAAGATACTTCATTTGATATAGGGTAGGACACATAACTCATTAGGTGCAAGGAGTAATTGTTGTTTAAAGTTGACCCAAGCTGAATTTTTTGCTAGAACTTAATCAATAAAGTGTTCTCAACTAGTCCTTGAGTTGGGAAATTTTTGTGACCTCGATTGATATAAAAGGACATTTCCACACTATAGAATTGATAATCACACAAAAATAGACATAAAAGCATTGAGTTTTCGTCTGCATACTTCAAACAACGGTTTGAATTCTGACCCAAAAATGTGGGGTGTTACAACTTACAATGCTTAGTGCTTTTAGTTTTTTTATCTTGGCCGTTTTAGTCTTCAATTTAGTATTTTTTTAGTTTGAGAAACGACAGGCTGGAAATCATATAACACTTTTTCTTTTTTAGTTTCCACTGGATATTCAATCCCGAGGTTTTTCACGTGAACTTTAATGCATAGTGATTTTCAGTTTTTGATTTTAGTCTTCAATTTATGATTTTTTTAGTTTGAGCAAAGACATGATAGACATGTATCGCTTTTTCTTTTTTAGTCTCCAATGCATATTCAGTTCCAAGGTTTGCACGTGAACTTTCAAAGCTTAGTGCTTTTCAGGTTCTTATCTTGATCATTTTTTTCTTGAATTTAGTGTATTTTTAGTTTGAGAAACAACATGCTAGACATCATGTATCATTTTTTTTAGTATCCAATGCATATTCAGTCCCGAGGTTTGCACATGAACTTTCAAAGTTCAATGTTTTTCAGTTTTTTATCTTGGCCATTTTTGTCTTGAATTAAGTATTTTTTTTTAGCAATGATATGCTAGACATCATGTATTACTTTTTTCTTTTTTACTTTCCGATGCATGTTCAATCCCAATATTTTTCACGTGAAATTTCAATGCTTAGTATTTTTCAGTTTTTTTAGTCTTGGCCGTATTAATCTTGAATTCAGCTCTTTTTTAGTTTGAGTAATGGCACAATAGAAATCATGTATTAGTATTTCTTTTTTAGTTTCCAACGCATATTCAATCCCGATATTTTTTACGTGAACTTTCAACTCTTAGTCCTTTTCATTTTTTTATTTTGGCGGTTTTAGTTTTGAATTTAGTGCTTTTTTAGTTTGAGTAATGGCAATATAGACATCATTTATCACTTTTTCTTTTTTAGTTTCTAACGCATATTCAATTCAGACATTTTTACGTGAACTTTTAATGCTTAGTGCTTTTTTATTTTTTATCTTGACCGTATTGGTATTAAATTTAATGCTTTTTTTAGTTTGAGCAAAGACACACTAGACATCATGGATCACTTTTTCTTTTTTAGTTTTTAATGCATTTCCAGTCTCGAGATTTGTACGTGAACTTTCAATACTTAGTGCTTTTCAGTTTTTTAGCTTGACTGTTTTAGTCTTGAATTTAGTGCATTTTTAGTTTGAGCAATAACACACTAGACATCATGTATAACTTTTCATTTTTTAGTTTCCACTGCATATTAAATTCCGACGTTTTTCATGTGTACTTTCAATGCTTAGTGCTTTTTAGTTTTTTTATCTAGGCTATTTTAGTCTTGAATTTAGTACTTTTTTTGTTTTTTATCTTGGTCGTTTCTATCTTGAGTTTACTGTCTTTTTAGTCTTCAATTTTGTTCGTTTCTGTCTTTAATTTAGTACTTTTTTAGTTTTCGATTTTGGTCGTTTCTCTCTTGAATTTAGTGTTTATTCAGTTTTCAATTTTTGTTGTTTCTATCTTGAATTTTGTACTATTTTAGTTTTCAATTTTGGTTGTTTTTGTCTTGAATTTAGTGCTTTTTTTATTTTCAATTTTGGTCATTTCTGTCTTGAATTTATTCCTTTTTCATTTTCAATTTTGGTCATTTCTGTCTTGAATTTAGTGCCATATCAGTTTTTTATTTTGGTCGTTTTTGTCTTGTATTTAGTGCCATTTCAGTTATGATTTGGGTCGTTTCTGTCTTGAATTTAGTACCTTTTCAATTTTCGATTTTGGTCGTTTTGTCGTAAATTTAGTTCCTTTTCGGTCATTGGGTTTGATCATTTTTGTCTTGAATTTAGTATCTTTTCAGTTTTTGATTTTGGTCGCTTTTGTCTTGCATTTAGTGCTTTTTCAGTTTTCAATTTGGTCATTTCTATCTTGAATTTAGTATTTTTCAGTTTTCAATTTTGGTCGTTTCTATCTTGAATTTAGTATTTTTCAGTTTTTGATTTTGATCATTTTTTACTTGAATTTAGTGCCTTTTCAAATTTCAATTTTGGTTGTTTCTGGCTTGAATTTAGTGCTTTTTCGGTTTCAATTTTGGTTGTTTCTAGCTTTAATTTAGTGCTTTTAGATTGTTATATCTTCATTGTTCCTGTCTTGAATTTAGTGCTTTTTTATTTTTTAATTTTGGCCATTTCTGTAATGAATTTAGTGCCTTTTTAGTTTTCGATTTTGGTCATTTCTGTATTGAATTTAGTGCCTCTTCAATTTTTATTTTGGTCTTTTCTGTTTGAATTTAGTGCTCTTTTAGTTTTTGATTTTGGTCGTTTCTGTCTTGAATTTAGTGTTTTTCAGTTTTCGATTTTGATCATTTTTTCTTGAATTTAGTGTTTTTAAGTTTTTAATTTTTGATGTTTTTGTCATGAATTTAGTGCTTTTTTATTTAGAGCAATGATATGCTTGACATCATGTATCACTTTTTGTTTATTAGTTTCCAATTCATATTCAGTCCTGAGGTTTGCACGTGAACTTTCAAAACTTGGTGCTTTTAAGTTTTTTATCATGACCGTTTTTATTTTGAATTTAGTGCTTTTTCAGTTTGAACAACGACACGATAGACATCATGTATTACTTTTTCTTTTTTAGTTTCCAATGCATATTCAATCCCGACATTTTTCACGTGAACTTTCCATGCTTAGTTCTTTTCAATTTTTTATCTTGGCATTTTAGTCTTGAATTTAGTGCTTTTTTAGTTTGAGCAACGAAACTCTAGACATCATGTATCACTTATTCTTTTTTAGTTTCCAGTGCATATTCAGTCCCGAGGTTTGCATGTGAACTTTCAAAGCTTAGTACTTTTCAGTTTTTTTATTTTATCCATTTTAGTCTTGAATTTAGTATTTTTTTAGTTTGAGCAACAACACGCTAGGCATCATTTATAACTTTTCCTTTATTAAATTTCAAAGCATATTCAATTCCTACGTTTTTCACGTGAACTTTCAATGGTTAGTGCTTTTCGTTTTTTTATCTTTGCCGTTTTTGTCTTGAATTTAGTGCTTTTTTACTTTGAGAAATGACACGCTAAACATCATGTATCACTTTTTCTTTATTATTTTTCACTGCATATTCAATCCCGAGTTTTTTCACGTGAACGTTCTATACTTAGTTCTTTTCAGATTTTTATCTTGATTGTTTTAGTCTTGAATTTTTTGCTTTTTTAGTATGAGCAACGACATGCTAGACATCATGTATCACTTTTTCTTTTTTAGTTTCCTATCCATATTCAGTCTCGAGGTTTGCACATGAACTTTCAAAGTTTATGGCTTTTCAGTTTTTTATCTCGAACAATTTGTCTTGAATTTATACATTTTTAGTTGGAGCAACGATACGCTAGAAATAATGTATCACTTTTTTTAAGTTTCAAACGCATATTCAATCCTATCGTATTTCACGTGAACTTTCAATGCTTAGTGCTTTTCACTTTTTTTGTTTTGGCATTTTAGTCTTGAATTTAGTGTTTTTTTAGTTTGAGAAACGACACACTAGACATGATGCATCTCTTTTTCTTTTTTAGTTTTCAATGCATATTCAGTCCTGAGGTTTGCACGTGAAATTTCAAAGTTTAGTGCTTTTCAGTTTTTTTGTCTTGTCCGTTTTAGTCTTGAATTTAGTGCTTTTTTGGTTTGACCAGCGATACGCTAGACATCATCAATTACTTTTCTTTTTTTAGTTTCTAACACACTTTCAATCCTGACATTTTTCATGTGAACTTTCAATGTTTAGTGTTTTTCAGCTTTTTATCTAGGCCGTTTTAGTCTTGAATTTAGTGCCTATTTAGTTTGAGAAATGACACGCTAGACATCATGTATCACTTTTTCTTTATTAGTTACCACTGCTTATTCAATCCTGTTGTTTTCAAGTGAACTTTCAATACTTAGTGCCTTTCAGTTAATTATCTTGGCGTTTTAGTCTTGAATTTAGTGTTGTTTTAGTTTGAGCAACGACACGCTAGACATCATGTATCACTTTTTCTTTTTTAGTTTCCAATGCATATTCAGTCCTGAGGTTTGCATGTGAACTTTCAAAGCTTATTTCTTTAAGAAAACTTATCTTGACCATTTTAGTCTTGAATTTAGTGTTTTTTTAATTTGAGCAACGACACGCTAGACATCACGTATCACCTTTTTTAGTTTTCGATGCATATTCAGTCCCGAGGTTTGCACGTGAACTTTCAAAGTTTAGTGCTTTTTTTTTTCTTTTTTTATCTTGGCCGTTTTCGTCTTGAATTTAGTGGTTTTTTTAGTTTGAGCAACGATACGCTAGACATCATGTATTACTTTCTCTTTTTTAGGTTCCAATGCATATTCAATCTAAATGTTTTCCAGGTGAACTTTCAATGCTTAGTGTTTTAAAGTTTTTTTATCTTGGCCATTTTCGTCTTTAATTTAGTGCTTTTTTAGTTTGAGTAACGACGCGCTAGACATCATTTATTATTTTTTCTTATTTAGTTTCTAATGCATATTTAATCCCGATGTTTTTCACCTGAACTTTCAATGCTTTGTTCTTTTTAATTTTTTATTGTGGTCATTTTAGTTTTCAATTTAGTGTTTTTTTAGTTTGAACAACGACACGCTAGACAACATGTATCAGTTTTTCTTTTTTAGTTTCCAATGCATATTCAATCCCGACATTTTTCACGTAAACTTTCAATTCTTAGTGCTTTTCATTTTTTTATCTTGGCCATTTTAGTCTTTAAACGTCGGGACTGAATTTAGTTTGAGCAACGACATGCTAGACATCATGTATTAATTTTCCCTTTTTAGTTTCCAACACATATTCAATCCCGACGTTTATAACGTGAACTTTCAATGCTTAGTTCTTTTCATTTTTTTTTACCGTGGCCGGTTTAGTTTTCAATTTAGTGCCTTTTTAGATTGAGCAACAACACGCTATTATCATAAATCACTTTTTCTTTTTTAGTTTTCAATGCATATTCAGTCCCTATGTTTGCACGTGAACTTTCAAAGCTTAGTGCTTTTTAATTTTTTTATCTTGGCTGTTTTAGTCATAAATTTAGTGCGTTTTTAGTTTGAGCAACGACGCGCTAGACATCATGTATTACTTTTCCTTTTTAGTTTCCAATGCATATTCAATCCCAAGGTTTGTCACGTGAACTTTCGATGCTTAGTACTTTACAGTTTTTTTATGTTGGTTGATTTAGTCTTGAATTTAGTGCTTTTTTAGTTTGAGCAACGACACGCTAGACATCATGTATTATTTTTCCTTTTTTAGCTTCCAACGCATATTCAATACCGATGTTTTTCGCATGAACTTTGAATGCTTAGTGTTTTTTCATTTTTTATCTTGGTCATTTTATTCTTGAATTTAGTGCTTTTTTAATTTGGGCAACGACACGCTAGACATCATGTATCACTTTTTCTTTTATAGTTTTCAATGCACATTCAGTCCCAAGGTTTGCACGTGAACTTTCAAAGCTTAGTGCTTTTTAGTTTTTTATCTTGGCCTTTTTAGTCTTGAATTTTGTGCTTTTTTAGTTTAAGCAATGACACGCTAGACATTATGTATTACTTTTTCTTTTTTACTTTCCAACGCATATTCAATCCAGACGTTTTTCACGTGAACTTTCAATGCTTAGTGCTTTTCAGTTTTTTATCTTGGCCATTTTTGTCTTGATTTAGTGTTTTTTTAGTTTGAGCACCGACACACGGGACATCATGTATCACTCTTTCTTTTTTAGTTTCCAATGCATATTCTATCCCGAGGTTTGCACATGAAGTTTCAAACCTTAGTGCTTTTCAGTTTTTTATCTTGGTTGTTTTAGTCTTGAATTTCGTGTGTGTTTAGTTTCAGCAACGACACCCTAGACATCATATTCAATACCGACGTTTTTCATGTGAACTTTCAATTCTTAGTACTTTTCAGTTTTTTTAACACCGTGCTTTTTCGGGCTAAAGTTGAACCATCTTTTCGATGTATATAGATCCGAACCCTATGATTTCTATCTATTATCTATTATCTATTACTACCTTAAAAGCACCAACTCAAAAAATCTTAAAGTGAAATTATTAATTTACCCTCCTAACTTAAAAACCTAATAGTGAAACAACGTTTCTACTCAACCTTCACTAACAGCATCTCTTCGCTTCTCTCTACTTTCATAGACACCACTGTTGAAAAGATGCATCTTCTCACTTTGCTTTGTTTTATACATACAGAAAGGCCTATTACGTTTTCCGCTGTCAACTTCTCCAGTAAGAAACAAATCAGCCGTCTCTTCCACCTCTCTCTACTGTACGTAACAGACACCTCACATGAAGGGATGCACCTTCTCACTTTGCTCAGTAAACACCTATTTTCGTTTCCCTCCATCAACTTGTCCGGTAAGAAACAAATTAACATCCTTACTCCTCAATAATGAGATTTATTGTTTGTTTAAACAATTCATTTAGATCACACGATTTCACGTTGTTATGATTAGTGCTTCTTCGTCACTACAACACGTTCTTTATATTAATTTTTCTTTGTCACTAACAGGTTTTCGTCTATTGCAATTCACATACTCAGATCATATTGAACTTCTCCGTCAAACAAGCATGCCCTCCTACACCTCTTCACCCATGTTTACTTTTTCATTCACAATAAAAGTCATCATTCTCTGCTTCACGCTGTGTTTACCAATTTTGGTTGTCACTACAGCTGATCGACTATTTCAATTACCATATTCAAATCATAATGTATCCTGATCATATTGCACTTTTATGCTCATAATAAACTTTGTGTTTGTTAAATCAAGCCACCATTCTCTATATCATGTTGTTTTAATCATTTTTTGTTTTCACTACAGCTTTTTGTCTATTGCAATTTCCATATTCAGATCAAATAGTATTCAAATTGTACTGCACTTTTCCACCAAAAAAATACTTTTCCGCCAAATATTCAACTTCACCGATAACAATAAAAGTTGGATAATAAATAAATTGTATGTTGTAGCCACTAGCCACTTCCCATTTATTTGTCCTGCTTAATTGCTCTTGCTTCTAACGTTATGACTTATGTTATTTTTTCAAATCTGCCAACGATATCTGCCTTGGGCAAATATACGGCTCCGTTAATTGTACTATGGCTAAAAGAATTGCCTTGAAAACTTCGTACTACTATTTCTTAGTGTGTTTATTGTGAAATCTTCTGAACATAAATTGTTTCTTTTTCTCAGAAAAAATTACTGCCCTGTCTGCTATTTTTACTTAATGTAAAACTAACTTAGTTCTTGTGGTCACTATCAGCTTTGTGTCTGTGGCGATTCACATATTCAGATTCTATAAACCATTAGCAAGTTCTAGTAAAGTTACCGCGCCTAATCCGCACCCCCTACAAGTTAATTACAGAAATCAACTTGAAATAGAAAAAAGACAACTAGAAGAAAAATTACTTAAAATAAAATTAACCTTAGAAAAAGAAGATACAAATAATAATTTATTTAATACATACGAAAAATTATTTGATACAGATGGAAAATTACCTATACATGAACAACAAATACTAGTTAATCAGATAAAGAACATAAACCTACGCATTGAATATAGCAAAGTTAGAATAAAATACTACATAGAAATTGCTAAAATTTCAATAGGATAAAATAATAAACTACACAAATTAATGAATACATCTTAAGAAAAGAATAAATCATTAAAAGATATCGAAACTAAACTATATAGTTTATACCTAGAATACAAAAGATTACATAGTACTAACGAAGATCCTAAAACATTAGATAATTTAATTACGATAATATCTAATTTAGAATATGAATTAATAAAACATCTTAAGTCAAGAAGATAAAAATGAAAATTAAACCAACCAATAATATACATGAAATACTTTACTTAAAAATAAATACTTATTACTTAATAACTATTTATCATCTAGTAAAGTTACCGCGCCTAATAATAACTATTTATCATCTAGTAAAGTTACCGCGCCTAATCCGCACCCCCCTACAAATGATGTTCGGGTAGGTTTGATATTTCTAAGCTTTGTTCCTCCATAGCTTTTTCCATTGAAATATACCTGTGAAGTAGCATATATGTTTGAAAAGTTAGATTGGACTTACTTGAGATTAATTTATATTGATTAATTATGAGAAGACCATTTAAAAACAGAGAAGCTTTTAGAAAAATTAAAGAATCTTTAATTAGTAATTATTCAGAATATATAAGTCTAAATAAAATAAAAGAAAACCCACAAAGATTAACCTACCTAATTACCTTAATATCTAGTATTGAAGCAAAATTAATAATCCATTTAAAATCTAGAAGAATGAGACACATACCACCTAATTATGATAAAATCAGATTTAGATATCCACCAAAATATTATAACTATGGTTTAAATGAATAAAGTACAAAAATACAAAGAATTAAAATAAATTATTTCTGAAAAACGTAAAGAATTAAAAATAAGAATAGAAAGACTACATTATAATATATTTGCCGGAGTTAGTAAAAACTCAATAAATGCACAAAAAGATGAAATATCAAATTTAGAATCACAAATAGACAGTTTAGAATATATATATCAACATGAACTACTTACAATAAAATGAACAAAGAAGAATTTATAATAGATGAAAAAATATATGAAAATCACGAAGGATTAAAAATAAAAATAGTATTTTCTAATCTATGAAGAAGATATAAGAAAATAGGTGAACATTTATATTTAATGTTAGAAAAAGAATAATTAAAATTAGAAGATAAATTGACAACTATAGTAAGAATAGAAAGGGAAAATGAAGAAATAGATAGAAAAAAGGAAATAGAAAAAATAAAACAACAAACTACAGAAGAAATACGAAAAATAGAAGAAACTAAAAATAGTAGAATTGTTGAATTAGAAAAAGAACTACAAAAGTTAAAAGAATTGTATGAAGAAAGACAAAAAGAAAAGGAAGAAAAAAATAAAGAACAAAAATTACTAAACGAAATAAATCAATTTAAAGAAAAATTAGAAATAAACAATAAAGAAATAAAAAAACAAGGAATTAGAAATAAATAATATAGATGTTGAAGAGACAGATAATTATGATTCAGAAGATAGTGAAACATATACAGAAATATTAACAAATACAAAAAATTTAAAAATCAATGAAAAACAAGAAGTAATTAATGAAGAAAACTTAGAAAATATCAACACAGAAATAAATACTCTTGATAAAAAAGAAGATCAAAATATAATACCTAGTACATCAGAAATAAGAAAACCTACATATTATAAGAATAAGTTTAAAAGATATAATCTAAAGAAAGAATATGACAAATGGACACCAAAACAAATAGTTAATAAAAATTATAACCTTTTAGACTTAGACTGTGTAATAGATACAGAAAAAATAATACAATTATGGATAGGATATATATGACAAAACAATTATTAGATAATAATATAAACGTAATAGATGCACCAGAATATATAGAAAGAACACTAATAGGAACAGTGAAATTATGATTTCCAAATTTAACTGAAAATAGCAAAAAAATATTAAGAAGAACTGATAAACCTACAGAAGGAACATCATCAACAACAACTAAACTAACACCTATAGAATTATTAAAAAAATATGAAACAACTATAAAAGATGAATTTGGTAGTATGACAACAATAGAAGAAGACCAAAATGAAGAAAAAAATACAAATAGGAATTTAATGCTAAAATTAGCAATATGTAATATGTGTTACATAGATGAATATACTTGCGCATTTAAAGAATATTATTATAAAGGAGCATATAATATAGAAGAAAGTAAAGAAATAAGGAAATTATATTTTAATAAATTACTTGAACTATTTAGTTCAAAAATAATAAAGAGTTGGGAAGAAGCAAAAATAGTAGATACTCTAGGAGCAAGAATAAAATTTTTACAACAATGGTATAGAAACTTATGTGAAAAATATAGAGAAGAATTAAAAATGGAAAAAACATTGATAAGAAATTTAGCATGTTGTAAAGATAAAATAGCACCCCAATTCGGATGTAAAGAAAAATATTATAAGAAAAGAAAAAGACATAAGAAATATAAGAAATATAAAAAATCAAAATATAAATATAAGAAACCAAGAAAAAGATATTATGTAAAAAATTATAAACACAAAAGACCATATAGAAAAAAAGAAATCTATAAAAGAATGTACTTGTTACAATTGTGGAAAATTAGGACATTTAGCTAGAGATTGTAAATTACCTAAAAATCCAAAAAATAAACAAATATCAGAAATAAAAATAGAAAATACAGAATATATGCAGATAGATTATATAGATTATGAATTAGAGAGTGAGGATAGTATATATGAAATTTCAGAAAATGAAACAGATAATGAAATAGATAGTGAAATAGATGAACCAAATGACTGAAGAAGATATAAAAATAATAACAAAGGAAGAATATTTAAATGATGAAGGAACATACCAAAAAATAATATTTGACAGTAACATATTTGATGAAATAAAAGGAAAAGAATTAGACTTAATTGTAGAAAAAATATTTAAAATATCAACAATAAAAAATATATTTACTAGAAAAAAAGAAGAATATTATGTAGTAAGCCAAAAGGAACATGTAATAGACTGTAGATATGCAAAAGGTAAAGCTAGTATACCACTAGTAACAAAAAGAATAATTAATAAAGAGATAAACGATATAAAAAGTAGAGACCCAATAAAATATGTACACCTTGGAGGTACAGAGATATTAATAAAAACATGTTTTAGAGAAGGAATAGATAGATCAATAGAATTATATTTAGCAGTTCATAGAATTATAAAACCTATAGAAAAAAGTATAATAACTGCCATAAAAGGAAATTTAATATATCAAAAATTTAAATTTATAATAGGTGTGAATTATTCAGTAGCAGTAACGGATAAAAATATAGATAAATCATTAGTATTATATTGGAAAATATCAGGAATAAAATTAACCCCAGGAAGTAAAATATTTATAGCAAGATGCAAAAATTTATATGTATTAACAACAAAACATAAAATAACAGGAAAAAAAAAGGATTAACAAAATACAAATAGAAAGTCCATTCGAACAAATTGTAAAAACAATAGATAATAATGATTATAGCTATAGAGACATAGATATAGAAGAAAATTTAGAAATAATAAATGATAGAATAAGTACAACGAAAAGAATAGCTTATGAAAAACCAAAATCATCAAGCTCATCAAAAAGAACAAGTTATGAAACAAGTTCAACAGGTAATTTAAACCAATATTACATAACAGGAAAGGTAAATGAAAAAGTACAGGACAAGAAGAAAATTATATAGCAAAATATCTAGTAAAAAATGAGGAAATAAAAACTGATAATAATACATGTCCAGATCTACCAAGAAGTTTAATAAATACTAAAAATATAGCAGAAAAAGAAATAATAATATGAATTAGAAAAATAAGGAAGAAATGCAAAAAACAGACATAATATTAGGAATAAAATAGCTAGAACAAGTAAAACCATATAATATAGAACATACACAATTAACCATAACATATAATAGAGAGAAATTATTCTTAAGAAGAGCTTTAACATGAAATGAAAATATATGTATTAATGAAGATAGTAGTAGAAGGATATTACAGTAGATATTATACGCCTATGATAGATACAGGAGCAGAAGCTAATTTATGTAGATATAATTGTTTACCAGAAAGTATATGGGATAAATTAAAAACACCAATAATAGTTAAAGGATTTAATAATGAAGGAAGCCTAATTACTTAGAAAGCTAGGAATGTAAAAATACAAGTATGAGATAAGATATTAACAATAGAAGAAATTTATAATTTTGAACTAACATCAAAAGATATACTTTTAGGAATGCCGTTTTTAGATAAATTATACCCACATATAATAACTAGAACAGATTGGTGGTTTACAACACCATGTAAACAGAAAGTAAGATAAAAAAGAGTTAGTAATAAAATAAGAAAGAAAACTGATTGGATAGAAGGAAATGAAAAAATTACACAAAAGTTAGAAAATATAAAAAATACTGAAGATACAATAGAACTAGTTGTATTTTCGATAAATAAAACAGAAATAACTATATTTTCAATAAATAAGATAGAAATAATTAAGAAAAAATTAGAACAATTATATAGTGAAGATCCATTAAAAGGATGGGAAAAACATAAAACTACTATAAAAATTGAATTAATAGATAAAAATAGCATAATAACCCAGAAACCATTAACATATAATTTTGACGATTTAAAAGAATTTAAAATGCATATAGAAGAATTATTAGAAAAACAATATATACAAAAAAGTAATAGTAAATATAATAGCCCAGCATTTATAGTAAATAAACATAGTGAACAAAAAAGAGGAAAACGTAGAATGGTTATTGATTATAGAAATTTAAATGCAAAGACTATGACATATAATTATCCAATACCAAATAAGATATTAAAAATAAGAAAAATACAAGGATATAATTATTTTAGTAAATTTGATTGTAAATCAGGATTTTACCATTTAAAGTTAGAAGAAGAATCTAAGGAATTAGCCGTATTTACGGTACCACAAGGATTTTATGAATGGAACGTATTACCATTTGGATATAAAAATGCACCAGGTAGATATCAATATTTTATGGATAGTTATTTTAAACAATTACCTAATTGTATAGTATACATAGATGATATACTATTATATACAAAAACTAAAGAAGAACATTTAAAATTATTAGAACAATTTACAGATATAATAAAAAAATCGGGAATAAGTCTAAGTGAAAAGAAAGCTGAAATTATGAAAAATCAGATAGAATTTTTAGGAATACAAATAGATAAAAGTGGAGTAAAAATGCAACAACATATAGTACAAAAATAATAAATACGAAAGAAGAATTAGATACAAAAAAGAAATTACAATCATTTTTAGGATTAGTAAACCAAGTAAGAGAATATATTTCAAAATTAGCAGAAAACTTAAAACCATTACAGAAAAAATTTAAAAAGGATGTAGAATATAACTATAATGAAGAAGATAAGAAACAAGTTCAGAAAATAAAATTACTTTGTAAAGAATTACCAAAACTACAATTTCCAGATGAAAATAGAAAATTTATATATATAGTAGAAGCAGATGCTAGTGAATGTAGTTATGGAGGACTACTTAAATACAGATATGAAGCAGAAACATTAGAACACCATTGTAGATACTACTCACGTACGTTCAATGAAACAGAAATAAAATGGGAAATAAATAGGAAAGAATTATGTTCATTATATAAATGTTTATTAGCATTTGATCCATATATTGTATATAACAAGTTTATTGTACGAACGGATAATATACAGGTACGTTGGTGGTTAACAAAGAAAATACAAAATTCAGTTACAACAAAAGAGATTCGAAGACTAGTCTTGAATATATTAAATTTTACATTTACAATTGAAGTAATTAGTACTAACAAAAATGATATTGCAGACTACCTATCAAGACAAAGCTACACAGACTGATATAATAGAAGATGATGCTTTAGAAAAGATATTCAAAACCCTAACTACGCTTTCAATGAAAATGGACAGTATGGGCAATGAAATAGAAAAGCTAAAGACTAATGAAGCTAAACTGAAGTTTATAGCTACAAATCAGATAACTCGGCGGTGTGCAGAGCTATGTTGATCGGAAGACATTAAAATTCCCGAGCTAGAAGGAGACGTTGGGACACTCCTCAAAACCCATAACGTTTATCAATCTACTTTTGCAGGTACAAGCAAAGGAGTTAGGAAAAACACAAATATGAACCTAAACAAGCTATTTGATAAACCATATATTCCAAATACATCAAAAGATCCCATGTTTATACCCCCACAAATTACCATATACCGAGATAGTTTAAACCAAGACAAAAAGACCTACAACTACACAGCCCGAACATATATAGAAAATATCTACAATGTACAAACCTTTTTAAATACTAACCCAGAGCTACAAACATCCAAGAACCAGATACAAACTATATAACCCAAAGATTGACCGGATACAATAAGCTAATTGTTTTACCTAAAACCAAACCAAGTCTAGTTAAAACTTGTTATGAATATGGACTACTTAGTATTTTATATACCTCTGACGGAAATGAGATATCCATTATACCGGAAATATATGAAGCATTTAGCATTTTTAGAAGAATAACCAAAGGTACCCTATTTTTTATAAAAATTTACACGACACCAGCAGAGATATTATATGATGAAGTTAAAAAACCCATACAAGTTGTAAAGATAGGAATGACACGGGATATGATTATACCACAAGATATTATTCCACAACCAGAAATACCTAGAATTGAGAAACCAAAATTTTATGCGAATAAGAGGATTATCGAACTATTTACAATTTTGCAAGAGCTAGCAAACACATACCGCAACCAAAATCTCATCTGGAGTTATTATTCAAGAAATCATGTACTAATATATTCAAATTCAAAGGAATTACGAGAAAAAGATATGGAAACTATTAGGTAATGGATTTTGACGTTTCTCAAACCAGAGACAGAACCTATCGCCAGAGCTATCAGAGAAAAATTTATTTCAGAAGAATTATTAACCAGATATTGCAAGACAATTGGACATAAATATCCAGATCATAAATGTTCAAAATGTAATGGAGGAGATAATGATATCCCAGAAGTTCAGCTAGAATAGAAGAAAAATCAACCAAGAAGATAAGAACGCCAGCTGAAAGATACAAGATATGAAGCAATAATGGAGATACGGAGCAAATAATAAAAAGAAAACAAGTTAATACTAGAAAATGACATATGAAAGATTAGATATCTTTCTTAATTCATTTACGTAAATTATTAGCTACTTTTTGACTTTTTGGCAATATGCCATTATTAAGTTTTGTCCTTTTGTAGGACCTTTGTAAAGTTTTTCTACTTTTATAGATAGGTGTAAATACTTTTGTAAAATAGGTAGGTAATAGATTAGGACAGATGTAAAAATGTAAAACATTTACGGATTTTCTTAACAATATAATAGAAGAGCATTTGCTCTGAGGAAGGCAAGCCTTCACGAGTTGAAGCAAAAAACTCTCTCTTGTCTACAACAAATATTTTGCTTAGTTATTAAAAAACAGGTATATTTCAATGAAAAAAGCTATGGAGGAACAAAGCTTAGAAATATCAAACCTACCCGAACAAGTATATTTATTTATGATTATGAATAGCTAAATTCATAATTCCCAACAATCATGGTATGGTAAAATAAATTCATGTTAGTTACTTTATAGTAGAATTATTCGAAGAATAATATGTTAAGAAGTTTATTAGAAAAGTGGAAAAGGAGAAAAATCCCTAAGAACTATGCCATCCTAAAGGTGAAACCAATGAGGCAAGAAGCCGTGGTGGGGAGTAACCAGACTAGAGGCGCTGTTTAAGGGAAAAATCTCCAGATTATCATACTAATAGTGACCGAAGAACATGTTATTTAAGAATAATCTAGTATATAGTAATCTAAGATGACCATATTTTGTTATGTATATGATTGAGGAAAATATTTTGAAAATAGCAATTTTATGAAAATGAATAATTATTTATCTGATGTAATGGTAGATAAATTTAAAATACTTATTTTGTATGTGATTAAGGATATATGAATAATAGATATAAGGAAAATCATATTAGAAAAAATATTCGATAAAGATTATATCGCTAGAATAAATTACATACCACACTTATCTATTTACTCTTATAAATACCTACGTACACATCAACTATGATAAATCACATATATCTAGAATTTTGAAAAAAAGATATGAAAAATATACAATTAGTAGAAAAACAAATGAAAACAAATTTAAACAAATACATGGAAACTAAAGATATAAAATATATAGAATTCCTTAATGAAAATATGCAAGAATTACTTAGACTAACACAAACAACTAGAAAATATTATGAAAAAGCATTTAATCGAACTTAAATGACAAATGATATTAAAATACTTGTTTTATATATACTTAGAGATATAGAAATTATAGACATAAAGAAAATAATATGGGAAAAATTACAATATTATGAAGAGGAAGAATTATTAAACAGTATAGAAAACTTACATATATATTATGAACATTAATATTACTTAGATTCAGATGGATATTATTCAGAATAAATAAATGTTAGAATATATAAAAAAATTAGAGAAAGGCAAAATTGGATATATGAAGAAGTTAATTACAAAAATCAACTTCAAATAGAAAAAAGACAACTAAAAGAAAAATTACCTAAAATAAAATTAACCTTAGAAAAAGAAGATACAGATAATAATTTATTTAATACATACGAAAAATTATTTAATACAGATGGGAAATTACCTATACATGAACAACAAATACTAGTTAATCAGATAAAGAACATAAACCTACGCATTGAATAAAGCAAAGTTAGAATAAAATACTACACAGAAATTTCTAAAATTTCAATAGGATAAAATAATAAATTACACAAATTAATGAATACATCTTACGAAAAGAATAAATCATTAAAAGATATCGAAACTAAACTATATAGTTTATACCTAGAATACAAAAGATAATATAGTACGAACGAAGATCCTAAAATATTAGATAATTTAATTACGATAATATCTAATTTAGAATATGAATTAATAAAACATCTTAAGTCAAGAAGATAAAAATGAAAATTAAACCAACCAATAATATACACGAAATACTTTAGTTAAAAATGAATACTTATTACTTAATAACTATTTATCATCTAGTAAAGTTACCGCGCCTAATAATAACTATTTATCATTTAGTAAAGTTACCGCGCCTAATCCGCACCCCGTAAGTTCATCCCTTCTATCTTTTGACTCCTACTAGCATTTTCAGAATTGCTTCCCCTCCAATTCACAATTACAGATTGGATTAACTGCATGCAAAATCTTTCTCCCCCAAAATCGGGTTGTACGTTTCCTTATTTTACGCCTTGAATGATACACTTCGTATCTATTCACTCATCTATATTATTGCCGTCTATGATATGAACCCCGTAATAATTCGAAAATTAACATTAATCAGCCCAAAACAGACAAATTGAGTAAAACGGGTTTATAGGCCCAGCATGATCATCCCTAATTAATCAACGAAACTTTGGTTGAGTCTCTCATGAAGATAAAAAGAAATTTGAATTCATATGTCTAAACAATGATTTTTTGGGTCATCAAACTAATCTTGAGCTACGGTTCCACTATTAATTGAAAAACATTACTTTGGGTCATCAGACTAATCTTCAACTACGGTTATCCTATTAATTGAAGAACGTTATTGTTAACTAACAGAAGAAGAACAATTCTGTTCCAAAGACATGTTGAATATTAAACTTTGCCTTGAAACAGAGGCACATACTATGTGTATTATGTGGGAGGGTCTGTGTCTTCTGCCTTCCCATTTCTAAACTGTTTTAGGAAAAATCTGTCATTGGCTGTTTCACTTTTTATGGATGTTGGATGCTTGAGATTCAGGTCTCCATTCACATAAAAATAAACACGGCGTTACACCTCTTCGCCTATCCTTCTGTTTTTTCAGCACCCTCTGTGATGCACTACTATGATGTCATCTTCTCCAAAAACAACTAACTCACGTCAATTCCTCAACTGGATCCAAATCTGCAATACTCTATGCGTAATTCCATTGGCCAAAAAAAATAACATACATCGTAAAATCTTCAATAGCTTCCACCTTCGATGAAAATATTTAGGTATGATGTGCTTCTTAAGGCTCCTAATAATCATATCTTTGATTTTCAGAGTTCCTTCCAATTGTAAAACACGGAAGTAATGCCACTCCGATCACGAAAATTTGGCAAACATTGATTACTGTGTCTGTTTTATCTACTTTGAAATATACCATCAATTCCATTAATCCGTGTAGATTCATTCAGCTGCTTAGCCTATCTGCACTCCTTACAAAGATGCGGCCACCATCTGTAAATAAATTATTAATTGAAACTTTTACATAATTCTCGATATTTCATTTGCACGCTTCTCTTCTTATATTCCATGCGTGAATCAATTTCCATTCATCTGTAGAGATTCAAATGCTTCACTGGCCTCCATCAAAAACAGATTATGAGCAAGTTTTTTTTACATAAAACTCGATGTTTCACTGGCGCACTTGAATGCTTATACTTCCACTCATGAATTCGAGTAAAATAACCTTGAAGAATCTAATCAAACACTTAGTTTGAGATAAACTTACTATTTTCTTTCAGAACATACTTACTTTTGTACTATTATAGTGTCAAATCATATGAATAAAAACTGAAATGATACTTCATTTATAGTTTCCCATTTAGAGCTTGTATTCTTTCATTCACTGTTTTGACAAATATCTCTTCAAATGCTTTTAATCAGATTGTTTTACACAGTAGTGTTACAAATATAGGAGGACAACTATCCCACCAAAAGAGACGTTAAATCAGTCTCATACCATAGGTAGTATACAATTTATGAATTTCTTGCTAATGTTACCATTTAACAATTCACAATTTCAATAAATTAAACCATTATCTACTGATCTTATGAATTATACATATGAAACCGCTTATCGTTCCATCGAACACCGAAAAATTTATCATGAAATTTCCAGATAATCACCATCCCAAAATAACAGGTAAGCTTAACAAAAGCTAAAGTGTACCTTTTATAGTGAACTGTGAAATCAATTACTTTTTATACAATAGTAACATGATCACATCACATAATTGATAGGACACAAACATTGAGTAATGATTGATATATAAAGGGCATTGCGAAGTGTGGAGAAAAAATTTGTTTCACCTAAACCGTTGCAAGATGGACACATTGAAGAATAACAATCGAAGAAGCGGAAAAGAAATTGGATACTAAAGGCTTTATCATATGAGAATGATAATGGAGGTAAATTTACTAAATTACATTATACGTTTAGTTTGAAGCGTTTTAAGTGGTAGCACCAAAATATTAGCCTCTACTAATACATAATATACTTTCAATTGGAAATTTAGGAGAAACTATTTAACATATATCTACATCATATATTCATAAGCTGGATAAGAAACCTAATTGCATCTTTCTACCGTGCCAAGAGGTTTGAGTATGAGACACCAAAAAATTGTTGTGGAAGTGGATATATTAAGTTAGAAGCCAATGAAGTTTCAGATAACGTATATGCATTATTTGTGGATGAATTGGAAGAAGCCAAGTTATTCAGAAAAAATATTAAAGCATATAATATCATTTATGCTTTTACGACGTTTAGAGTAATGGTCGATACAGAGCTAGCATTTTCCAGAAAGGGAGTTTACAGTTTTGAGGCACAGACAAGTATATCATCATCTACCATCATTGATCTGGCACGTTACTTTCAGTTGTACTTCTATGATAAAGATCATGAATTGGCGAACAGAATGTCAATACTCCAAGACGCAACATTATCAGAGAAAGTGATGGGCAAAATCAGCAAAATAATGGATAAAAAGCCATATGCACAATTCTCTTCACACCTTAAAGACCATACAAGTTTAAAAAATTTAGAAATACCTATAACTGCAAATGCTTCCTTGGATCAACGAGTTTATAACAAACCAACAGTGGATCAAGTGTCAGCAATTTGGATAGACGGCAAAAAGCCAAACGTACCATTTGGAAGAGATAGTTCGATAATAAAACTATGACATGTGCAACGCACGTGCCGTAAACCTAGTTTAGATATAAGTGTGAATAACATTTTCATAGTGTGGGAAAATCCTTGGAGATGAATATTTGTCATAAAAATCTCCTAGCTCGAAAATTAAGTTGAGCACTTTATTTTCGATTGACTTTTAGTTGATGATTTTGTGTAACCCTCCGAGACTACCCCACGGTGCTTAGGACCACAAGTGATCCTAAGCTAACCCTTGTACTAGCATAACTCGTGAGCAACTGAATGAAATACATAAAACTTGAAGTAATAATCGGAAGAAAAGTTTTTAACTGAACATCTTCAAAACAAAACTATTAAAACTATTACAACTCTGGTTACACAAAACAAAATTGAAATCAAATACATCAATTCTACTAACTGTCTATGAAGCCTCTACTAGTACTGACTATAGGTAGCTAGGACATGACCCCCATCTATCCTAAATCAATACGACTGAATAAAGTAAACAAGATGCTACTCGAACTATGATTGAATCGAGCCCTTCGAATCAGAAGGACTTGTCACCTGTTGAGTGGAAGCTGCAAACTGTCCGATTATGATGTGTGGGCTACAACGAGTACTTACATTATGAGACAATGTAGCACATAGACATATATGTGGATCAGTACTTCTGGAATGTACTGAGTATGTGAGGGTTAATGCATAAGTAAAAACTATTATGAATCGGACATAATAAGCAAACCACAAGCAAAAGGAAAAACAAGAACACACAGATTTACGTGAAAATCCTTGCGGTAAAAACCACGGACAGAGATAAAGGAATTCGCTATAATGGAGAGGAGTACAATATGGAGACGATAGTCTCAATTTAGTGTATATAAGAACAAGCCGAAACAGCCCACTAAACTCACTTATTTAATACGTGCATATAAATAGGTCTTAGGCCTAAAAACATACAGGTCCATACCGCCGGGGTTTCGCCCCCGCATTTCCAACATGATTAATGGTGGGCTCCGGTATTAGGCCTATCCGCCTGATCCCTACGCTACCACCATAGAACCCATGAAAAATCATAAACATGGGTTGCACCGCAAACTTTTTTGGGCCGGATCAACAAAATTCGAGTCACAAACTCTAACAAAAATAATAACTTAATGTACATATAAGCCTTTAAACAATGCATACAAAGTGTAAATGACTCACCTTGGGCTTGAATAAAACAAAAGCTGTAAAATCAATCCTGAATAATAAAACATACTGCATAATATTTGTGAGCCATAACACTTAGATCTAAAAGTTGTACTGTTACTCTTTAGTTTAGGAGGTTCTTCTAACCAACATAAACCAAGTGATCTATCATGGAGTTCAACGTCTCGCATCCATATTTGTAGGGTTATCTTACCCTTGTCATCAAAATAGAACCTAAGCTAGAGTGATCACTATGCTAAACACATATTGGGACTTAATACAATGGTGGCACATAGTTTTGGGGCATAATACCTTGGTCTCATACCCAACTCGGTGCTAAATACTACTCTCATATTACTTATATGCTGTCTCTTTAAGAAATTCACCTTAAAATAGCATAAGGGTTTATAATGAAAACCAGTTATGCTCTTATTTACTTTAAATTATAATCAAAATAAATAAATGTGGATTCCATCTCTTAACTGAGGATCAAAAGATCAATTCTTGTTTTAAATCTTGAAACAAACTTATCATAGAATGCTTAAAAGCATAAACTTCTTGAAATCTCAACACTTCAACTTAGGGCTTAAAATTCATGCTATAGATTCATGGTAGTGCATACTAAAGCTTCGTACTCAATATAATTCTTTAATTACTTCAACAATAAAAGACAAGATAGCACAATCTCATTCATAATATAAATTTCATAAGTTAAAAACATAAACATAAGCACTTCTCGATATACTTAAAACTTTAAATCTCATGAAAATCAGATGCTTCAAGAATATACATACTTGGGTATGAAACCTACTTCAAAACAATTAAATAAAATCTTAAAATCATGTAATTTGGGCACAAGGGTGAAAGCATACCCTTGTTCATAACCCCACATACCTTAATAGGCTTGATTTGATGGAGAAAGATTGACCTTGAAAGCCTTGGAGATGATCTTTAAATCTTTTCATGGAATTATTGGACTAGAGAACTTAAATTCTTGTTTATCTTGAAGTGAATGTAACTTGAAGTTGAGTTCTTTGGAGGAGGTTAGGGTTTGTTCTTGGAGAGGAAGGCTTTTTCGGATAGAAATTATGAATAAAGGGACAAAAAATGCTCCTTTGGGGATTTAATTATGTGTTATGGACAAATAATTAGTATTTAGCACCGAGTTGGGTATGATTTCAAGGTATCATACCTCAGAAATACGTGCTACCGTTGGATTAAGATTAAGTTCCCATAGTGGGCTATGCCAGTGATCACTTAAGATAAGGTTATACTCCTTGGCAAGAGTATGAAACCTCTCGCCATCGTGAGGCTTTCCTTTTTGGAATTTAGCACAAAGTTTTGAAAGTTTTCTTGAATATTGCATTATTTTTTTACTTATGCCTTCACCCCCACATGCTCAGTACATTCAAAAAATATTGATCCACATATACGTCTATGTGCTACATTATTTAATATTGTAGGTTCAGATGCTCAGTTCCAGCATCGTGTGATGTTCGAGGTACTTTCCCAGGGCATTACAGTCAATCCGAGTCCGGAGTCAAAAGTTATGAGTGTTTGAATGAGGCACTATCTAGGATCTGTGATGGCCCTTTGCCACAAAGAAATTGTCAAAGTACACTTCCTCAGCATTTCTTTGGACATCTGACGCAAGCCCTAAGGTTTGCTTTGGCCATGTGATGCAAAGGCTTTTGGGGGTGTCAAAAAGTGTTCCTTTTGATTTATTTTAAGAGCAAAAAGGTCTTTTATCATCCCATAAACATTCCTAATCCTCTTTGGATGAAATTAAGGCCTTATATACCTTACATTGCCTCTGTAATTTCCTAAATATCATTCCATATGCAAGAGGGGAGAAACTACCTTGGGTTTGAGGATTCTACTCTCTAAAGGGGCCAATTTTTCTATGTTCTCTTTGATTTTTCTCCGTTAAAAGGTATGTGGGACTATACTAAAACTCATGGGCATAAATTTATTATTTTTAACAAGTTTTAAAGATATAATTACATAGATGAAAAACATTTTGGACATCTATTGAAGAACATGCATCATGAACCCATTTTGATGAAAGTGTGCATTTATCATGGGGTTTTTCCATAAACTTGAATTGTAATCATGTCCATATATAGTATGGATATTGAAAATCATTTTATGAGTATGATTTGTGAAACTCCCTTTCCCCATGATGAAATTTATGTTCTTAACATTTTATGAATTATGAATTGGGTTTGAGAGAATGAACTATAAGTCCCCTTTTTGATCATGAGATTTATGTATAACTAATGTTGGGGTTTGATTTATAAATGATTATATTTCTCGAGTTATTAATGCCTCTTTATCAAAGAGGCAATACTTAATTATAAAGGCTCTTGTTTCTTAATGAAGAATTGCATATGTTTTATGTAAGAATTGGGCCACCTTATGTTGAAATCGTGAAAATATGATGCCTTTACATAAGTTTCATATGTGTTTGGAATACAAACTCTCATGTGGTTTGTTAGAGTTGTGATCCAAATTTTGTTGATCCTGCACTGAAAGTTTTGCGGTGCGACCCATGTTTGTGATTTTCAATATGGTCTATGGTGGTAACATATAGATGGGAGGATAGGCCTGATCCCGAAGCCTACCACTGATCTCGATGGGGTTGCGAGGGTTTCGCCCCCGTGGTATGGACTTTTATGTTTTTGGGCCTAGTACCGATTTTTACACACGTATTATATAAGTACAATTTAGTGGGCTATTTTAGATAATTTAGAAAATACGCACATTCTCCACATTGTAGTCCTCTCTTTTCAAAGTGAAATTCCTCTGTCTTTGCCCGTGGTTTTTGCCGCAAGGATTTCCATGTAAATACGCTGTGTTGTTCTTTTTTTTCTTTTATTTGTGGCTTTTTTTATTTTGTTTGAATCTAATAAACTTGTAACAGTTCCAAGATTGATTGTTTTCTTGGGTATGACGACCATGGAGTATGATATTTTGTTGTTGGATTGCAATACCAGATTTTCGTTATGGCAGGTTAAGATGCGGGATGCCCTCACTCAAATGGATTTCGATGATGCTCTATTAGGGTTTTATCATATGTCCCTCATCATGGATGGATTTTGAAAAATGATATAAGGATTGGAAGTCTCTATCTCAAATCCACCTTCATTTATCCAATCAGATTCTACAGGATATTTTGAATAAGACCGCTGCCACTGCATTCTGCTTAAAACTGGAATCTTTATGCATGAAGAAGAGCCTAACTAGTAAGTTGCATCTCAAACAATGACTTTATTCCCATTATATGTCTGAGGGTGTATCCTTGGAGGATCACCGATCTATATTTAAGAAAATCATCTCTGATTTATAGACTCTGGAGGTTAAGTATGATGAGGAAGATCTAGGGTTGATTCTGTTGTGTTCACTGCCTGCATCATACTTGACCTTAGGGATACAATTTTATATAATCATGATACCCTGACTAAAGATGAAGTCTATGATGCGTTGTTCTCTAAGGATAAGATGAAACATCTTGTGAATGGGTAGAAGTGTCAAGGAGATGGTCTCATTGTTCAAGAAAGGACTCGTGAGAGGAATTCTGGGGGTGATGACAGAAATAGGTCAAAATATTGAAACAAAAACAAGACCTGTAATTATTGCAAGAAGAAGGGTCATATCAAATACGAGTGTTGGAAGTTACAGAATAGAGAGAAAAGAGAAGCTCCAAAACCGAAGGAAAACCAACTAGAGAAGTCCGGTAAAGACAGTTTTGTTGAAGATGGTGGTAGTAATGGAGAACTCATGGTAGTTTCTGATGGTAACTCCAAACCGTGTGAGGATTGGATTCTTGATTTAGCTCCCACATTTCATGTGTCGCAATTGGGATTGGTTTACAACATATGAAACAGTCTCTAAAGCTGATGTGTTGATGGTAAATAACACACCTATTAAGATAGTTGGTATTATAAAAATTAGAATTAAGATGTTTGATGGAGTTGTGAGGACACTTGGTGATGTGCGGTATGTCCCAGACCTGATGAGAAATCATATTTCTCTGAGTACCCTTGATTCAAACGGATACATGTACACTGGTAAAGGTGGATTCCTAAAGGTTACTAAAGGAGCTCTTTTTTGTGATGAAGGGATAGAGAAAGTTTGCAAATTTATATGTCTTGCAAGGCTCTGGGTTACAGGTGATGTAGCTATTTCTACCTCCTTTCTATTAGAAAGTGATGTTGCTAAACTTTTGCATATGCGCCTGGTCTTATGAATGAAAATGGGATGGATGAACTAAGAAGGAGAGGACTTTTTGATGGACAGAGTATTACCAAATTGGACTTTTGTTAGCATTGCATTTTTTACGAAGCAGAAAAGATTCAGATTCACTAAAGGCATCCACTCAACTAAAGGCACACTTGATTACATTTATTCTGATCTCTGGGTTCTTCTAGAGTAACTTCTAGAGGAGGTGAGAATTACTTGTTTAGTATTATTGATGACTATTCCAAAAAAGTTTTGGTGTTCTTCTTAAAGCTAAAGAATGATGTGTTTCCTACTTTCAAAAAGTGGAAGATTATGATAGAAAAGTAAACAAGGAAGCAGGTATGACACCTTCGGACTGATAATGGTCTAGATTTCTGTTCTAATGAATTTAATGCTCTATACAAGTTAGAAGGAATAGGGAGGAACTTGACAGTTCATCATACTCCATAGAAGAATGGTGTGGCTGAACGAATGAATAGGACTATAATGCAGAAGGTGCATTGTATGCTCTCAAATGCTGGTTTACCCAAGCCTTTTTGGGCTAAAGTTGCTTCCATAACTTGTCTTCTTATTAAACTCTCTCCCTCAGTTGTGATTGATAAAAAGACTCTACAAGAGGTATGGTCTGGTTCTCCTACTAGTTATTCTGATTTAAGGATATTTGGATGTCCTGCGTATGCTCATATTGACAATGGAAAGTCGGAGACAAGATCTGTCAAGTGCTTATTTATGGGTTATAAGCCCGGTGTTAAAGGCTATAAGGTTTGGTGTCCAGAAAGTAGAATTTTAGAATTCAAAGGGATGTTGTATTTGATGAAACTGCCATGCTTCGGGATCCTTCCGAATCTAGTTCTTTGACTCCAGATGAGTTTAGTGACATGAATCAATAAAAGTCAAGAACCCACGTTGAATTGCAGATTGGATCAGAGTCTAAACCTGTGCCTACTTCTTAGTCTAGACTGGAGATATAGAGTGGTACTATTTCTTCTTCACCACCAGTGATGCCACAATATTCTATTGCTAAAGACAGGCCTAGAAGAGATATTAGACCTCTTTAAAAGTATGTTGATGCTGATTTGGTTTCTTATGGATTGAATGTAGCAGAAGGTATTTATTCCAGTGAAGAACCTTCTTCTTACTTAGAGGCTGTTAGTTGTGATGATTTTTGCCAATGGATAATTGCTATGTAGGAGGAGATGGAATCAAGTCATAAGAATGACATATGTGATTTGGTGAGATTGCCTAAAGATAAGAAAGCTGTCCGCTGCAAGTGAGTATTCAAAAAGAAAGAAGGATCATCGGGAGTTTAAGGTTCTAGGTACAAAGCAAGACTAGTTACTAAAGGCTACAGTCAGGATCTATGTATTGACTTCACAGATGTGTTTTCTCCAGTTGTAAAGCATAGTTCAATTCGCGTCTTACTTGGTATTATGTCCATGCATAATATTGAGCTTGAGAAGTTAGATATCAAAACTGCATTCTTACATGGAGAACTTGAGGAAGACATCTATATGCAACAACCAGAAGGCTTTGTTGTTTCAGGAAAGGAGGACTATGTATGCATGCTGAAAAGTCTCTTTATGGCTTAAAATTTTCCCCCAGGTAGTGGTATAAGAGGTTTAGCTCTTCTATGACCTCTCATATATTTTGAAAGAGTAGTTATTATAGTTGTGTATACTTTAAGGAGGTAAGTGATGGTTCATTCGTGTATCTTATTTTGTATGTTGATAATATGTTGATTGCAATAAAGGATATGAGAGAGATAATAAAAGTCAAATCCCAGATCAGGAAGGAGTTTGAGATAAAGGATCTACGAGTAGAAAAATTCTTGGCATGAGAATTATGAGGGATAGAGAGAAGTGTAAGTTACACTTGAGTCAAAAAAGGTATATTGAGAAAGTACTTCACTTGTTCAATATACAAAATGCCAAACCTGTAATTACTCCATTGGCATCTCACTTCAAACTCTCGGACACTTTATATCGAAAAAAAGATGATGAGTGTGACTATATGTCTCGAGTTACATACTCTAGTGCCATCGAGTCTCTTATGTATGCGAAGATGTGTTCCCAACTAGATTTATCCTATGCCATCAGTGCAGTTAGCAGATACATAACAAATCTTGGCAAAGAACATTGGAAAGTAGTTCAGTGGATTTTCAGATACTTGCATGGATCTGCTGATATCTGTTTGCAGTTTAGGCAAAATAGAGATGGAGTAATCGGATATGTTGATTTTGATTTTGCAGGAAATCATGATAAAAGGAGTCCCTTATAGGCTATGTTTTCACCATTGGTGGTTGTGCTATTAGTTGGCAAGCTACCTTACAGACTAATGTTGCTTTGTAACTACTAAGGCAGAGTATATGACTATTACAGAGGCTTTCAAGGAAGCAATTTGGTTGAAGGGTCTGTTTAGTTAACTAGCGAAGACTTACAGATTACTATGGTCTTTTGCGACGGTCAGAGTGATATCTTCCTTATTAAAGATCTAATGTATCACAAGAGGACAATACACATCGATGTTCGACATCATTTTGTGCGTGAAATTATTGCTCATGTGATATTGTGGTAAGCAAGATTAGTACCAATGATAACCCTGCTGATATGATTACCAAGACACTACCAAGTTCCAAGTTTGAGTATTTCTTGAACTTGGTTGGAGTTAGCTAATAAGATGTTCCCTAGATGGCTGTTGTGGAAAAGGTGGAGAGTTTGTCTTGAAATGGATTTGAGTTCTGAATTAAAATTTGTGTCAAGGTGGATATTATTAGAGTTGTGAACCAAATTTTATTGATCCAGCGCTGAAAGTTTCACGATGCGACCCATGTTTCGCGGTATGGACCTTTATGTTTTTGGGACTAGGACCTATTTGTACGCACGCATTATATAAGTACGATTTAGTGGGCTGTTTTGGATTATTCAGAAAATACGCACATTCTCCACATTGTACTTCTCTCCTTTCATAGTGAAATTCCTCTGCCTCTGCCCGTGGTTTTTCCCGCAAGGGTTTCCATGTAAATCTACCGTGTTGTTCATTTTTCTTTTACTTGTGGTTTGCTTTATTCTGTTTGAATCTAACATGATTTGATAAATCCTTTTTGGTGTTCATTAATGTGCTTTTTAATGAAAGGGCTATGGATATGATATGATATGATATGATATGATATGGCTTGCAAGTCTAGGTATGAAAATACCTACTATGAAATGCTCTTAATATGAAAGAAAAGAATATTGTAAGAATGGAGCATGGTTTTAAGAGGCTAAAACTGAGATTAAAGAGAGTTATATGGTTACCCAAAGAAGGCACGAGGTCATATAACTCGTAGCCAAAAACTGTATTTTGCCGATGTGGTTTTCATGATATGTATGTCAGTAAGGAGGCATACCTTGTTTTATTAAAGACCCCAACTCTTGCAGAAAACTTGGATTGGGGGCTTGGCCACCGAGTTAAGGGCGAATTCCATATAGTCCGTGAGATTGTAGAAATGTAGGGTGTACCACCTAGCTCAGAAGATAAACAAAGAGTTGAGTCATGACTTACAAGAATGTTTTGAATACCATTGATTATGCCTATGTATTTCTATATATATTATGATAAATTGTTTTCATAATGCTCTCACTTATTTTACATGAAGTATGTGTTATTTTTGGATTGTTCAACATACCAGTACTTTCGAGTATTGACCCCCTATCTACAGGTTCTGAGGTTCAATCCCGGGGTCCAACTCAGTAATAGACTGTTCCTGAATTTCCAAAGTTTGGTGAGCCTCTCGTACACTAGAAGGCATTCTATCCATATGTAATCTCAATCAGTTTATGGTTCAGTCGGGGGCCTTGGCCCGACCTAGATAGTTAGTGTTCAGTAGAAGCTTCATAGACGAAAGTTGAATATTGTAATGTCATATTTTGTTGACAAAGTTTGTATTATAAATGTCTCTTGAATATCATTCTATCTTCTACATTTGGTTTTAATTGAAGTTATGTTCATGATTATGTGCTAAGGGGTCTCTTGGACCTTTGTGGTTCGGGATGCCCATCGCGGCCAGGGCCTCGGCTCAAGGCGTGATAGTTTTTTATCTTGATCGTTTTAGTCAATAATTCGGTGCTTTTTTATTTTTCAATTTTGGTCGCTTCTGTTTTGAATTAATGCCTTTTCAGTTTTCAATTTTGATCGTTTTTGTCTGGAATTTAGTGCTTTTTCAGTTTTTAGTTTTGGTCATTTTTGTCTTGAATTTAGTGCCTTTTCAATTTTTGATTTTGGTCATTTTTCTGTCTTGAATTTAGTGCTTTTACAGTTTTCTATTTTGGTCGTTTCTGTCTTGAATTTAGTGCTTTTTCAATTTTCAAGTTTGTTCATTTCTGTCTTGATTTTAGTGCTTTTTCAGTTTTCAATTTTGTTCATTTTTGTCGTGAATTTAGTGTTTTTTTCAGTTTTCAATTTTGGTTGTTTCTGTCTTGAATCATATACCTTTTTAGTTTTCAATTTTGGTCGTTTCTGTCTTGAATTTAGTTCTTTTTAAGTTTTTAATTCTTGTCGTTTCAGTCTTGAATTTAGTGTTTTTTCAGTTTTCAAATTTGGTCCTTTCTATCTTGAATTTAGTGCTTTTTCAGTTTTCAATTTTTGTCGTTTTTGTCTTGAATTTAGTGCTTTTTCAATTTTTTATTTTTGTCATACCTGTCTTGAATATAGTGCCATTTCAGTTTTCAATTTTCATTGTTTCTATCTTGAAATTAGTGCCATTTTTTTATTTTGGTCATTTCTGTCTTGAATTTAGTGCCTTTTCAGTTTTTGATTTTGGTCGTTTCTGTCTAGAATTAAATCCCTTTTTAGCTTTCGATTTTGGTCGTTGCGATCTTGAATTTAGTGCCTTTTTACTTTTCGATTTTGGTTGTTTCTGTCTTGAATCTAGTTCTTTTTCGATTTTCAATTTTGATCGTTTCTATCTTGAGTTTAATGTTTTTTTAGTTTTAGATTTTGGTCATTTCTTTCTTGAATTTAATGCTTTTTAATTTTAAATTTTTTGTTGTTTCGGTCTTGAATTTAGTTCTTTTTAAATTTGAGCAACGATATGCTAGACATCATGTATCAATTTTTCTTTATTAGTTTTTAATGCATATTCAGTCCCGAAGTTTGCATGTGAACTTTCAAAGCTTGGTGCTTTTCAGTTTATTATCTTGACCGTTTTAGTCTTGACTTTAGTGCTTTTTTAGATTGAGCAGTGACACGATAGACATCATGTATTACTTTTCCTTTATTAGTTTCCAGCGCATATTCAATCCCGACGTTTTTCATGTGAACTTTCAATGCTTATTGCTTTTATATTTTTTATCTTGGCGTTTTGAGTCTTGAATTTAGTGATTTTTTAGTTTGCACAACAACATGCTAGACATCATGTATCAAATATTTTTTTTTAGTTTTCAATGCATATTCAGTCACAAGGTTTGCACGTGAACTTTCAAAGCTTAGTACTTTTCAGTATTTTAATTTTGTCTGTTTTAGTCTTGAATTTATTGTTTTTTTAGTTTGACCAATGACATGCTAGACATCATATATCACTTTTACTTTTTTTAGTTTTCAATGCATATTCAATCCCAATGTTTTTCATGTGAACTTTCAATGCTTAGTGATTTTTAGTTTTTTATCTTGGCCGTTTTAGTTTTGAATTTAGTACTTTTTTAGTTTGAGAAACGACACGCTAGACACCATGTATCACATTTTGTTTTTTAGTTTCCACTTCTTATTCAACCCCAAAGTTTTTCACGTGAACTTTCTATGCTTAGTGTTTTTCAGTTTTTATCTTGGCCGTTTTAGTCTTGAATTTAGTGCATTTTTAGTTTGAGCATTTTGCTAAAAGAATTTTTTTTAAAGCAACACCTGGGAGCTTGCACGTGACTCTAGGTGTAGGCCCTTGCACGACGCGTTATGCGTGCCTATTAGTATGAAAAATCATGCACGATACGCTAGGTATCGTGCATAACTTTTCCTTTTTCAGTTTTCAATGCATGCATATTCATTCTCGAGGTTTTTCTCATAAATTGTACTGAATAATACATGTAATAAACGATCAATAAGAAAAACTATATTCTATAGTATTAATATTTAATTAAAAAATATAAAATAATACACACCATGTTATTTTGTAAAACCAGATAATAAACATACAAAATTTTAAAAATACCTCAAAGTAGCTTTAATTATTGAGTTGAGTTTGATATAAAATATTTAAGTCCAGAAAAAATAGGCAATCACAAAATTAAAAAAATAGTACATACTATATTTTAAAACTAAACAAGATAAACATAAAAAAATAAAACATGTGCTTATAAATCTTATGGTCTGCATATAATACATTCTCCTGTTTTGATAATCTAATTTTGTAACCCCCGATACTATTATCAATAATAGTGTTGCGCTGTCAAATCTATAACTCTGCACTTATATATAGATAACATATTCCTTTTTACCCCCAAAAAACATGAAACATACCTTAATATAGCGATGAAGGTTAAACAAGAAATCTGATAGTTGCTACTAGGACGAAAATTTTTTCCTTTGAATTTTTTTGTATGGTGCAGAATAGAAGTGGGGACTCGAGCAAATAGGGGGTCACGGCAATTAATGTGACTCCCAATATGTCATATTTAAGGAAATACGTGGAAACCTGCGGTGCATTCTAGGTGTGGGTCCCTGCACGACACACTATGCACGTCTATTACCAAACATGCACGACGCACAATGTATCCAACATCACTTTTCCTTTTTCAGTTTTCAATGTATATTCATTCCTGAGATTCGTTCAACTGAATTTTCAATACTTAGTGCGTTTTTAGTTTTCAATTTTTGTTGTTTCGTCTTGAATATAGTGCTTTATCAGTTTGAGTTTTTCACTTTTTGTTTGAGGTTTTTGCTTTTGTCCACAATAGAAGTGGGGATTCAAACAAATAAGGGGTTGAGACAATTATTGTAACTCCCAATACGTCATATTTAAGGCAACACATGGGAGCATCCATGACATTCTAGGTGTGGGTCCCTAAACGACACACCATGCGTGCCCCTATTACAAAAACAAATCATGCACGACACGCTAGGCATCCTGCATCAGTTTTCCTTTTTAGCTTTCATGCATATTCATCCCGAGGTTTTTTTCACGTGCATTTTTTGTCTGTGCTTATTCCTTAGGTTGTTCATGTGAATTTTTAACACTAAGTGCTTTTTCAGTTTTCGATGGTTGTTTCAGGTTTGTTCATGCGAATTTCAATACTTAGTGCTTTATTAGTTTTCCGTTTTGGCCATTTCAGTCTAGAATTTTGTGTTTTTTCGTTTGAGGTTTTGCTTTTGTGCAGAGTAAAAATAGGGACTTGAAAAATGAGGGGTCTCGACAATTAATGTTGATACAGATTTAAGAATTAATTGATCTTATTAATATTGAAGGGGTTACAGCTGTATATATAGAGAACTGAAGAATAACTAATTACAGAATAACCCAGATGTATTTAATAATTATATATGTAGTCTATTATCCCTCCGCAAGCTGATCAGCGGTAACGAGGGGCAGCTTGGAGCAGAGAGACTGAAAAGGCTGTAACGGAAGAGGCTTGGTGAGAATATCAGCAAGCTGGTCAGTAGATGGGACATAGTGCGTGGCCATTGCTCCTGCAAGTACCTCATCGCGAACAAAGTGACAGTCAGACCCAACATGCTTCATACGATCATGAAGGACTGGATTTTTGGTAACACAAATAGTGGACTGATTGTCACAATAAATCTGTGGTTTCGTCGGGGGAATGCCAAGTGCATCCGTAAGGTATCGTAACCACATGGCTTCAGCAACACCCGCAGCCATGGCACGATATTCTGCTTCTGTGGAGGAACGGGACACTCGCGTTTGCTTCTTGGTGCACCAGGAAATCAGATTCGGTCCCATCATAACAATATATCCAGTAGTGGACTTTCGATCATCTTTGTCGTTAGCCCAATCCGAATCAGAAAAAACAGATATATCAAACGAGCCCTTTTGAAATAAAATTCCACAGTGAAGAGTACCTTGAAGATAGCGCAGAATGCGTTTCAAAGCCTGAAAGTGTTGTTCTGTGGGAGCATGCATTGATTGGGAGACTCGATTGACTGCATATTGGATGTCCGGACGAGTAACAGCAAGATAATGAAGTCCACCGACGAGGCTCCGATATAGTGTAGGATCGGCAAAGGGAGTATTCGGCCCTGGGGATTGGCGGACTGCCATGGGAGTGACCGCGGGTTTGCAGTCTGTCATTCCAGCCCGATTTAGAAGTTCAAGGGTATATTTTGTCTGATGCATCAATATGGTTCCCGATTTGCGGATGAGTTCGAGGCCAAGAAAGAACTCCAGAGGACCGAGGTCCTTAAGTTTGAAGTCACGATGCATAGCTTCAGTAATTTCAGTGATGAGTGATGACGAGCTGCCTGTAATAACAATATCATCCACATAGATAAGAATGATGACTGTCCCTCGAGAACAGTGAAGGGTGAAGAGGCTGTTGTCATGATGGTAGGTGCGAAAACCAAGACCCTACAGAAAAGTAGAGAGACGTGTGTACCAGGCACGAGGGGCCTGTTTCAGGCCATACAGTGATTTGCGAAGCTTGCAAACATAGTGAGGACGGTTGGGATTAACATATCCCGGTGGCTGAACCATATAGATTTCTTCCTCAAGATGACCATGAAGAAAGGCATTGCTGACGTCTAGCTGATGAAGCGGCCAATCATAGTGAAGAGCAAGAGACAAGACCAGACGAATAGTCTGTTGCTTAACAACAGGGCTGAAGGTCTCCGTATAATCCACACCATACTCCTGATGATACCCTTTTGCAACCAGACGTGCTTTATAGCGAGAAAGAGATCCATCTGAATTTCGTTTGATGCGAAACACCCATTTGCACCCAATAGACTTGCGGTTACTAGGCAGAGGTACCAAATCCCATGTACGTTGTTCATTCAGAGCCTGAAATTCCTCATCCATAGCTTGGCACCAGAAACTATTTTTGGAGGCTTGGTTGTAGGTAGTAGGCTCAGTTGTGGGATGTGCATCAAAGGGTATTTGAGTGTGGTAGGCTTTGGGTTTGAAGGTACCGGCCTTGGCTCGGGTTGTCATAGGATGAGTGTTGAGTGGAGGGTGATTAGGAAGGGGTGGTGGAGTTGTATGATGCGTGAGCGGGGGTTGGGTGGGGCTGCCGTGGGAGCTGGGATGTGCAGCGGTGGATGGGGTGGCTGTATGTGTGTTAGGAGTATGATGTAGGGAAGTGGTGGGTTGTGTGGCAGTCGGCTGGGTGTTCGGGTGAGAGGTTTGGGGTTTCGGGTGGGTAGTGGTGTAGTGGGGTACCGGGTTAGGTGCCGAGTGAGCCGGAGCATGAGCGTGAGAAAAGGACGGAAATAATGGCACAACGCCAAGTGGATTGGGGGAGTATGGAGTAGAGGAAAGACTTGTGTAAGGAAATTGTTCCTCCACAAAACGAACATGACGGGAAACATATGTTTTCTGAGATACAGGATCGAAACATTTGTAACCTTTGATAGTGGGATGATAGCCTAGAAAGACACAAGGGGTTGACCGAGGTTGAAGTTTATGTTGAGTGTGCGGACGCAACCAGGGATAAACTAGACACCCAAACGGGCGGAGATGGATATAGTCGGGTGGATGATTGTAGAGACGGGCATATGGAGTGGAGTTGGAGAGAGTGTGAGTGGGCATGCGATTTATGAGGTAGTTGGCAGTAGCAAGGGCATCAACCCAAAAGGAAACAGGTAAGGTGGAATCATGGAGGAGCGCAACAACTGTTTCTATTAGGTGACGGTGTTTGCGCTCAGCAACGCCATTTTGTTCAGGGGTATATGGACATGAAGTGTGATGAAGAGCCCCTAGATTTTGAAGAAAAACACCAAATGCATTGTTGACAAATTCTTTGCCATTGTCACTTCGAAAAATTTTGATTTTGGCATTAAATTGATTTTGAACCATTCGGTCAAAGTTTACAAAAATAGTATAAGCTTCGGATTTAAATTTCAGAGGATAAAGCCAAGTGAATTTACTGTAATCATCAACAAAACAGATATAATAACGAAAACCTTGAACAGAAGGAACTGAGGTTGGACCCCAAACATCGGAATGAATTAATTGAAATGGCGCAGTGGCCTTGTGTTCAGACAGTGAAAAAGGTAAACGACAAGATTTAGACACTGAACAGGACTCGCAATGTAATTTTTCTGAAAAATTAAAACCTAAGGAAGATAAAATGGATTTGGTGATGGCGGATGATGGGTGCCCAAGCCGGCGATGCCAGGTTGACGAGAGAATGGCTTGACTCACAACAGACGGAGACCTGGATGGAAGAGTGTATAGCCCATGCTCACAGCGGCCCGTGTACCGCACCCGGTTCGTGGTATTGTCCACTATCTGGAAATTGGTGTCATTAAAAATGAGGGTGCAGTTATTTTCTTTAGTAAAGCGATAAACAGATAAAAGATTGGATGTGAGGGAAGGGACGTGGTGAAGGGTTGAGAGATGAAATTTACCATTTGGGGTATAGACATACCCAGAGCCGGTGTTTGTGATGGGAAGGGATTGACCATTGCCTACTGTAATAGTTTCTGAGCCATGATACGGATGAGGAGCTTGAAGTTGTGAATAATCCGACGTCACATGGGTGTTAGCACCTGTGTCTAGATACCAATCGCCAGATTGAGCGTTTGTGGACGCATGCATCGCCCTTGATCCTCCGGACTGGCTATTTACATTCTGCGAGTCATCATAACGATACCAGCAATTAGCCGCAGAATGGCCCCGTTTAGCACAAATTTGGCACGTCGGAAGATCTCGTGTGGGCATCCGCTGGTTTCCTCGTCCCTGTCCGCGGCCTGACTGGAAGCCGTCCCTCGGTGGAGGCCCGCCTCTGCCTTGCTGCCCGGTGTTTCGACGGTCACCGCCGCCGCTGCCTCGCCCTTGGTTACGGCGATCGTCACCGCGACCCCTGGCCGAGCCTCCGCTGCCAGCCGAGTAAAGAGCCGTGACGCCAGAGGTGGAACTGGCTTCTCCGAGCAGTAATTTGTGTTCCATGTCTAGATTCAATTCTTCTGCATTAAGCCATCCAGACAGTTGATTCAGAGTGATTTCGACAGGCGAGAGGCGAATATGCTGTTTGAGAGAGGAATAGCCAGCCGGAAGACCACGTATCACGGCATTCACCACGTCTCGTTCAGGAATAATCTCGTTCACAGCATCTAGGTCAGACAGAATAGAGGCCACATCATCAAAGTATTGAGTCATCGTCTTCGTTCCCTTCCGAAGAGTATGCAATTTGTCACGCAACTGAAAAATATGAGCCGTGGACACAGAGTTGTACCTTGTGGCTAGTGCGTCCCAAAGTGAAGCCGATGTGAGAAAACCCCGGGCGTGTTTGTGCACAGAGGGGCTAATAACTGCGAGAAGACAGGCTCGGATCTGAGTGTCTACGATCATCCACGGAAGGTAGTCGGGATTTGGGAGCTTGACGCCGTCCTTCTCGGCTGTCTCGGGCTGCGGCTTCTCCGCACCGTCAATCCATCCGAGCAGCAAGTTGGCTGCGAGGGCGGTGCGGACGTTAAGTGCCCAGGCCGGGTAGTTGTTGTCAGATAATTTTTCGGGGATGAGATTGTGGAGATTCTTGAGCAGTAATTTTACTCCAGACGGTAATTTTGACAGAGGATCAATAACCTTGTCCATGGCGCCGACCTACGGCGGAGGAGGGAGGCCGTGCGGCGTGGTGTAGACGGTGGCGGCGGCGCACACACGTCGGAAAAGAGGAGAGATTAGGGTTTGGGCGGAAGAAGAAACCCTAGCTTTGATACCATTATACAGATTTAAGAATTAATTGATCTTATTAATATTGAAGGGGTTACAGCTGTATATATAGAGAACTGAAGAATAACTAATTACAGAATAACCCAGATGTATTTAATAATTATATATGTAGTCTATTAAATGTGACTCCTAATATGTCATCTACGGCAGCACGTGGGAGCCTGCCCGACATTCTATGTGTGGGTCCCTAAACAACACACCATGCATGCCTATTACCACACCAAATCATGCACGACACGCTAGGCATCCTACATCACTTTTTCTTTTTTAGTTTTCAATGCATATTCATTCCCGAGGTTTATTTTCAGGTGAATTTTTAGTCCATACTTATTCCCTAGGTTGTCACGTGAATTTTTAACACTAAGTGTTTTTCTGTTTTAGATGGCCGTTTCAGGTTTGTTCACGTGAATTTCAATACTTAGTGCTTTGTCAGTTTTCTATTTTGGCCATTTCAGTCCAGAATTTAGTTCTTTTTGGTTTGAGCTTTTGCTTTTGTGCATAGTAAGAATTGGTACTCGAACAAATAAGGGGTCGCGACAATCAATGCAACTCCCAATATGTCATATTTAAGGAAACACGTGGGAGCCTCCACGACATTCTAGGTGCAGGTCGCTAAACAACACACCATGCGTGCCTATTACTACAACAATTCATGCACAGCACGCCAGAACATCCTTCATCACTTTTCCTTATTTAGTTTTCAATGCATATTCATCCCAAGGTTATTTTCACATGAATTTTCAATCCGTGCTTATTCCCTAGGTTGTTCACCTGAATTTTTAACGCTAAGTATTTTTTAGTTTTCGATGGCCGTTTAAGGTTTGTTCACGTGATTTCAATAGATAGTTCTTTTTGAGTTTTCAGATTTGTCCATTACAAAATAGAATTTAGTGCTTTTTAGTTTAAAGTTTTGCTTTTATGCGGAGTAAAAATAGGGACTAGAACAAAAAAGGGGTCGCAACAATTAATGTGACTGGCAATATGTCATTTAAGATAGCACGTGGGAGCCTGCACCATATTCTAGGTGTGTGTCCCTAAATGACACACCATGCATGCCTATCACCACAATAAATCAAGCACGGCACGCTAGGCATCCTGCATCACTTTTCCTTTTTTAGTTTTCAATGCATATTTATTCCCGGGGCTTTTTTCACTTGAATTTTCAGTCCGTGCTTAATCTCTAGGTTGTTCACGTGAATTTTTAACGCTAAGTGCTTTTTCAGTTATCGATGGCTGTTTCAGGTTTGTTTACGTGAATTTCAATACTTAGTGCTTTGTTAGTTTTTGATTTTGTCCATTTCAGTCTAGAATTTTGTGCTTTTTCTTTTGAGGATTTGCTTTTGTACAGTGTAAAGATAGGGACTCGAACAAATAAGGGATCGCGATAATTAATGTGACTCCCAATATGTCATATTTAAGGCAACACGTGGGAGCCTCCACGACATTCTAGGTGTGGGTCCCTAAACGACACACCATGCGTGCCTATTACCACAACAAATCATTCATGACACGCTACACATCCAGCATCACTTTTCCTTTTTTAGTTTTCAATGCATATTCATTCCCGAGGTTCTTTTCATATATGGGAATAATCATGGATATGGACTTATGGGACAACATGGTTGGTCCGAGACTTGGTGTGTGCAATTGAAGTGCAAAAGGGAACCTAAATGCACTAAAAATCATCCAACATATTATAATTGATGGGCACCTAAGTCTTTAAGGGTCCTTTTTGTCTTTTTTGCCTTTTATTTATATAAATAGAACCATGTAGGGTTTCTTTGATTAGTCTTTGATGATATTTGTGTGTCTTGAAAGACCAAATAACACAAATCCTCTCTCCTTGACGCACCAAAACTGAAACTTGGATACAACAATTGGGTGGATTCTCTTTTGTTGTTGCTTGCTTGGAAACGTTGATGCTAGAGAGGTGCAATACGATCTTGTGTCATGTAAGAGATAGGTTTATTGTTGTGTGTAGTTTTGAGGGTCCAAGAGTGTCCATTCTTGGGTTCTTAAGATTATACCTTCATGTGGTCTATCTATCTATCCCTTTACTTTATTGTAATCTTGTTTTATTCCTTTTGTTTTAGTGTAAGTTGTGTGGGTATTGTTGTTGTTCAACTTATTGTTGTTTCCATCTTGTCATATTCTTTTTAGTTTTTTGTTCACGGAAAAATAGGAGTCAATACACCGCAATATAGTTTTGTTATTGTGCCATTTTGTGTTGTTGTGGTTGGCCGAGACTAGGTCTCAAAAAGGGCTCTCGGTTTTAGCCATTTTGTGGACTATTTTGGGCAGATTTTGTATCTTCCATTGTTGTATTGTATCATTTGGAATCATAGAATTTCTTGATCTTTCTCCCTCAAGATAAATCTTGGGCTTGTTAGCGGAAAAATTAAAAGAAAAAGTGTTCAAAACTGAAAATTCCAAAAAGGAGCAAATCTGTCCATTTTGTGTCTTGGCCAAAAATGTGTTTTTGTTGTGTCTTGGCCGAGATTTTTCTTATTTTCTTGTCTAGATCTTGGTTTCTTTAGTTTTGTTAAGTTGTTTCTAAGTGTTGGTTTTCTTGTTCACTAGCACTTTTTCGTTTAGATCCAAAACTTTAGCTTGAACTTGTTGAAAGTTGTTGTTGTGAACAAGGTGTGGGCCGTGCCTTGTTGTTGTTGTTGTTGTTGGATGGTTGGACTTGTTGTGGCTTTGGTATGATGTTTTTGGTGTTGTTGTTGTTGTTGAAAGGTTGTTTTAGTGTTCTTGAACCTCATCACAGCTGTCACACCCCTTTTTCGACTCCAAAAATTATGTTTTAAGTGCGAAAGGGTTTTATTATTTAAGTGACAAGAAATGAAAATTTGTTTCGGAAAAAGGATTATTTACATTTTTTATTCAGAGTCGCCACTTGACATAATCTGGTGTGCCAAGTCACCATCGGAAAATCCTTTTCAAAACCATTTGACTCTTTAAACTGGTTTGCGAACAGAGACTCCGGCTAAGGAATTCTGTTGACCGAGGGGAAGGTGTTAGGCACCCCTCGATCCCGTGGTTCAACCACGGTCGCTTGGTAGAGTGTATCAACTATTTTGGCACTACGAAATGTATAAACCAAACAAAAGCACGCAAAATAATCAAACAATAAACAAAACAAAACAATCAAAAATGTAAAGTCCAGTCCAATTATACAGTCCAAAAAATACAAAAATATGAAAATATAAATCCTATTATAAACTAAATCTAGACTAAGCTCCAATGCCTTACCCGATGCCGCGGGCCTTCATCACGAACGTCCTCCGGGTACATGATACGTCGGGGCATTCCCCGATAAATAAGTACATGAAACTTCGGGACATTCCCCGGTCAAATTAATACACTTGAGTCATATACGATAGACTAGTAAACATTCAATACACATATTTCAATCATTCCATCAATCCGAAAGTTCTAAACTTGCCTACCCGAACCTACTATCTATCATGGCATTATCATATTCAACAACATCAATGAATCAATATAAATAATGCTTGCTTTCTATCAATTTTCAATTTCCGTCCCCAATAGCCGATTTTAATTATCAATCAGTGATTAACACATGCTTCGATACACAAACCACCAATCAAATTTTCAAATCCAAATCCAACAACGAACAAACCCCAATGAAGATTCAATCACGCCAAACACACAAATCATCCATAATTACGCAAAATTAAAAGGAGAAAAGATAGAATTGGACCTCAAGAGCTTTTGATTGATGTATTATTTCGACTAAAACCGATGAAGCCGCGTCTAAAACCTCAAATAGAATACCAAAACTCGACTACGAATTATCTCAGCTACAGAACTCTCTAGAATTCAATTCAAAACATAGAAAAACCACGAAGAATACCAATCAAGCCGAAACGAGATGCAGATTCGAACTGAATAACGATGATGAACCAATTTCAGATGGAATTTAAGAAATAGGGATTCAATGGCGTCGTTTCTCCGATAGATGCGCTGGAACAGTAATAATAAACGATGACTGGGTGTTTTCGGATGAACCCGCCGAAACAGTAATGAAAATAAACCACGACGGAATTCTTTTCGGTGGATAATTTGGCGATTCTCAGTATTTTTCGTTCGATTTCATCTGGTAATCATGGAAAATGAGAAATTCTTTGGGATTTTGGAGTTGGGTTGGTTGAATCGCGACCTACAGTTGATTCCGGCGAAGGTTTCGCCGAAAAAAAAACTTATTCTCGTCCCATTTTAAGTCCATCTTCTTTGATCTTTTCTCCCTTTAGATCTCACTCTCGATCTCTCTCTGCTGTGTGTTCGTATGCCAAACAAGATGAGAATAAAATTAAAAAAATATGAAATCCTAAAAAATGGAGAGCTCTCTTTTTCGATCTCTCTCTTCTAGTGAGCTCTGTTTTTGGGTGTTCTTGTGATAATGAGAAGGAAAAAAAAACGCTTGAAGAAATGCCTCTCAATGTATTTGTAGAGGGTTTGTGCCTCCTGTTTGTGTGTTTGTTGTGTGTATATATTAGGATGGGGTAGTGGGGTAGGGTAGGTGGGTTAGGGTAGTGAAGTGGGTTATTTTGATTGGGTAGGTTGTTAGGATAAGATGTAGGGGTTAGGATAGGATAGAATTTGTTAGGGAGTTTGTTATTATTTTTTTATTTATTTATTTATTTTTATGTTTTTGTGAGGGTATAATAACATGGATGAGGGTACACAGTAGGATAAAGTAAAAATGGGTAAAAGTGAATAAAATTGAACTTTAAGAGGACGAAATCACGTGTCTACAACAACTTCATCCCTTATTAAAACCAAAAACACAACACTAAGGAGACTTGGCCATTTGTTGGTGGATTTGTTGGTTGTTCTTAGAGATTGTTGTTGTTCTTGGTAAATGTTGTTATTTTTCTTGTGTTCTTCACCTCCTTCATAAATTATAAATCATAAAGTGAGGTGTTAGATTCTAAAAGGGAAGGAACAAGGTGTAAGACTTCTTGGTCTTGAAGACTTTACAACCACCAAAGGCATATCAATCACTTCTTAATCACTTTCTATTATACAAGGGTCCATGTTTTAAGGAGAAAAGTCAAGTCTTTCTTTGTGAATTAGAAAGAGGATTTCAAGAATTGTTTTCCCTCCTTAACCAATTCCCACCATTTCCAAATTACAATTGGACCAAGACTTGATTTGGAAAATAAAATTTGATAACAACTGCAACCAATAGGTGGCTGCCACATCATGTTTTTACTGTTCAACAGTAATTTTTAAGCTCAAATTTTGTTCTTTTAATTTCAATTTGTTGTTCTTTAGTCTCGTTTGTTGATTCCATTACTAACATACAAGATAGCACTAGATTGTAAGTTTTGAAACCGTTCTTCGTGTTAATTTTCCTTTGTGTGTCTTTATCCTTTGAGTCATTGTAACATCTTTGTGTCTTTTTTCCTTATTCTTTGGAGTCATTGTCAACGTTAGATCCACCTCTCAAAACCTCTCGGAGTACAAGCAAGCTTACAATACTTGTGATATTGAGTGTGGGGGATCCTAGAGACATGAAATAAAAGAGTGAGTGAGAATGTTTTGTATAACTAACGTGTTTTCTATTTTATAGGTAACTCCTTCGCCACAATGGATACCATTTTGGCCCACTTTGATGCTATTTCCCAAACAATAGCTAAGGCAAATGCGGGTCTTGACAAATTGGGCTTGGATATGTCTACTATACTTGAGAGGTTGGATTGAGAGAAGACTCGAAGGAATTCTCGTGATTCTACTTCCGAAGCATTACCTCAAACAATCAATCCTCCAAGACCACCACCAAATTACATAGACATAAGCCAAGCCACTAAATTTCCTCCAACCCAAGACCTACATAGGTCAATCGCTCCCCCATTTGATCAAGTCCAACAAAAAGGACTTGGAAGCCAAATCCCTCCCTTCCAAGCTCCACAACCGAAGCTCTAATTTACCAAATCAATCCTTTCTACCAAAACTCTACTTCACCAAAGCTGACATGTCCATGTTGAGGAGAATGGTAGAAAGGAACATGATGGATATGGAGTCTACGGCGATGCTTGTATGATGGTAAGAGACTTGTTTAAGATAAGAGTGAAGACAAGGCACAAGATGGAGAGGAAGCCGATATTTAAAATGAAGATGTTGGCCGATACTTGTGTTAATGTACTCTCGGGTTCCTCATGATTTTGCGGTCTGTTTTTGTGCCATCTCATGATTTTTGTGGACTGTTTTTGTGCCATATCATGTTTTGCGGGCTGTTTTGAGTGGTTTCTTTTGAAGTGGCAGACTGAATGAGGTGAAGCCGTGAGTTTGTGGGCAAATTCCTCTCAAGATGGAGAGGATGATACGGGAATAATCACGGATATGAACTTATGGGAGTGCATGTTGGGTCCGAGACTTGGTGTGTGCAATTGATGTGCAAAAGGGGACCTAAATGCACTAAAAATCAGTCAACATATTACACTTTATGGACACCTAAGTCTTTAATGGGCCTTTTGGTCCTTTTACCTTTTATTTGTAAAAGGATATAAATAGAACCATGTAGGTTTTCTTTGATTAGTTTTTGAGGATATTTGTGAGTCTTGAAATAGCAAAGAACTCGGAGTTGGGTTGGTTGAATCGCGACCTACAGTTGATTCCGGCGAAGGTTTCGCCGAAAAAAAAAAACTTATTCTCGTCCCATTTTCAGTCCATCTTCTTTGATCTTTTATCCCTTTCGATCTCACTCTCGATCTCTCTCTATTGTGTGTGCGTATGCCAAACAAGATGAGAATAAAAGAAAAAAAATATGAAATCCTCAAAAATGGAGAGCTCTCTTTTTCGATCTCTCTTCCAGTGAGCTCTGTTTTTGGGTGTTCTTGTGATAATGAGAAGGAAAAAAAAATGCTTGAAGAAATGCCTCTCAGTGTATTTGTAGAGGGTTTGTGCCTACTGTTTGTGTGTTTGTTGTGTGTATATATTAGGATGGGGTAGTGGGTTAGGGTAGGTGGGTTAGGGTAGTGAAGTGGGTTATTTTGATTGGGTAGGTTGTCAGGATAAGATGTAGGGGTTAGGATAGGATAGAATTTGTTAGGGAGTTTGTTATTATTTTTTTTTTTTTTTTTTTTTTTGTATTTTGTGAGGGTATAATAACATGGATGGGGGTACACGGTAGGATAAAGTAAAAATGGGTAAAAGTGAATAAAATTGAACTTTAAGTGGACGAAATCACGTGTCTACATCATGCCCCCTTTGGATGTAAACACATGGTGTTTTCATACAAAGCAGTAGACAACGAGACAGAATTTTGTCCTGACCTTTATTTAAAAGCACAGAGCAAGAGGAAGGAGGAAAACCAGGTCTTGACTTAGGACATCCTACGTACCCAAGTTATGAGGGGATCATGTGACAAGTATCTCAAAGGATTGGAAGGAGGTGGACTATACCGAGTTGGAGAGTCGAGTGAGATTCCATCGAGGTTCCGGTCCGCGGCTCGGTTATTACATCAAAAAAATGAAAATTACAAGTTAAAACATAAATGAAATTACAAAATCCTATCTATACAACTTTTGTTGGCTCTTGACTCGACTTTTATCACCCTATTCTTCAGGCGGGCTCCTGAATTGCAATCTCCTTCAACTTGTTTCTTGGCTATCAATTGCTTCGCTTTGTTGCTTGACTTTTCGTTTCTTCACCCTATTCTACAGGCGGGCTCCTGACTTGCTATTTTAGCACTTTGTTGCTTGACTTTTCGTTTCTTCAACCTATTCTCCAGGCGGGCTCCTGATTTGCTATTTCATCACTTTATTGCTTGACTTTTCGTTTCTTCACCCTATTCTCCAGGCGGGCTCCTGACTTGCTATTTCATCACCCTGTTCTTCAGGCGGGCTCCTGAAACCCAAAATTAAAACTAGAACGAAAATTATCCCAAACAAAAATTGTAGTAAAGTAGTATTTCATTTTTGAAAGCGTTGTCCCATTTTCCAGGAGGGTCCTGAACATAAAGTAAAATTCCCATTCTTCAGGAGGGTCCTGAATTGAAAGTAAATTCCCATTTTTCAGGAGGGTCTTGATCATAAAGTAAAATCCCATTTTTCAGGAAGGTCCTGAACAGAAAGTAACGTCCCATTTTTCAGGAGGGTCCTGAACATAAAGTAAATTCCCATTTTTCAGGAGGGTCCTGAACATAAAGTAAATTCCCATTTTTCAGGAGGGTCCTGAGCAGAAAGTAAAATTCCCATTTTTCAGGAGGGTCCTGAGCATAAAGTAAATTCCCATTTTTCAGGAGGGTCCTGAACAAGAAGTAAAATCCCATTTTTCAGGAGGGTCCTGAACAGAAGGTAAAATACCATTTTTCAGGAGGGTCCTGAACATAAAGTAAAATCCCGTTTTTCAGGAGGGTCCTGAACAAAAAGTAAAATCCCATTTTTCAGGAGGACAGAAAGTAAAATCCCATTTTTCAGGAGGGTCCTGAACATAAAGTAAAATCCCATTTTTCAGAAGGGTCCTGAACAGAAAGTAAAATCCCATTTTTCAGGAGGCTGAACAGAAAGTAAATTCCCATTTTTCAGGAGGGTCCTGAACATAAAGTAAAATCCCATTTTTCAGGAGGGTCCTGAACAGAAAGTAAAATCCCATTTTTTAGGAGGGTCCTGAACATAAAGTAAAATCCCATTTTCCAGGAGGGTCCTGAACTGAAAGTAAAATCCCATTTTTCAGGAGGGTCCTGAATTGAAAGTAAATTCCCATTTTCCAGGAGGGTCCTGAATTGAAAGTAAATTCTCATTTTCCAGGAGGGTCCTGAACATGAAGTAAAATTCCATTTTTCAGGAGGGTCCTGAACATAAAGTAAATTCCCATTTTTCAGGAGGGTCCTAAATTGAAAGTAAATTCCCATTTTCCAGGAGGGTCCTGAACTGAAAGTAAAATCCCATTTTCTAGGAGGGTCCTGAACAAAAAGTAAATTCCCATTTTCCAGGAGGGTCCTGAACAAAAAGTAAATTCTCACGGATGTGCATTTCCAATGGTAGCTGAATTAAGTGAAGCGAATTTTCCCCTATTTCAACAAAGAAAATTTGTTAGTTAATAACTTAATGATGGCTTGAAACTCTTGGCTTCTCAGGTATCTGCTCCAGCACTCGTTCCTTTCATCTTTCTTCCACATCGTTGATACCTGCCCTATCTTGCCGCATCATTTCCCCGGACCCAGATTGAGGGAAATGAGTTCTGACTCAAACAATGGGTTTCCATTTTACCATGCCCCTGAGGTGCACTCTTTTCCCAAATCTGAATGCTTCCACGAATCCAATAGCCTGTCGGTTGATAGACTTCCTTTGCTTCGTGTTGAATTACGATCATATTTCTTTCCTGTGATGTTCCTTGGCTTTTCCTCGTATAATTGGAAAGAATGGTAGTAAATTTTGAAATCCTTTCTCGCTTGTTTTGACACAGACTTGACTTAAAAATGTAAAGAAACGATGGTGACTTTTATTTTGATAAATGACACAAAAAGACAAAAAGCCTGAATATGTAAATGAAAGAAAAGGGCAATGTCCCATATTCAAAAAGAAAACTTATCTTAATACGACAACCAACTCCAATGAGTATGACATGCATTTAGGATTGAGCTGCCTGATCTTCCTATCCAAACTCCCCATTTGTTATTGAGTTCGTGTCTTTGCCGCTGAGCCGCTTCTTCAAATCCATTGGACTCATTCATCATATTCGATTTACGACATCTTAAAAGACTTTTGCCAACAAATCTCTTTCTTTTCACTTTTCACTTTTCTCTTGAACTCTCCATCGCCTTACAGTGACCGTGAGGGTTTTCACCAATAAGACTCTCTCATTTTTATTTCTCTCCACTCACCATCGCCTTATGGTGCCTGCAAGGGTTTTCACCAATAAGACTCTCTCATTTTGATTTCTCTCAACTCGCCATCGCCTTATGATGCCCGCAGGGGTTTTCACCAATAAGACTCTCTCATTTTTATTTCTCTCCACTTACAATCGCTTTATGGTGCCTGCAAGGGTTTTCACCAATAAGACTCTCTCATTTTTATTTCTCTCCTGATTTCTTATGCTGAGGGAGACAAGTGGTACCTCACAATGTATCATTATATCCATTGTATGCTTAGCCTTAACATTATCAAAAATTGATCTGAAGGACTTTCTTTGGTTGTAACTTGGCTTTTGGATAAGGTTAGAAAAGGATGGCAAGGGGTTCAAACGACACTTTAAGTGGGGGTGGGACTTACAACTTTTGGAATCGACTCAAACAACACATTAACTCATGCCCCAGTTTTGTTGACTGGGTGAATCTTAAATCTTTATTTGGTTGGACCGAGCCCAAAATAGGGCAGCCTACGTATCTCACTCCCGAGAGAGGAGAATCAGGTCGCACGTAGTTCCATCAGCTTGTTCTTTGTTTTGATTTATTTTTTTATTTTATTTCCGAACTCTTTCTTTTATTCTTATTTTCTTGACATTTATCTTTGAATCTATTTTGATTCCAAAAGAGAGATATGAAATAAAAATAAAACGAAGATCAAACGGGTAAACAAAGGATGACACAATGTTTGGATAGAAGAATAAAATGTCTTCATCATATCAATCTTCAAAAAATGCAAGTACTAAACATGCAATAAAATCAACAAAGGATCAAATATCATACATAATATCTTTTGACCGCATCAGCATTGATAGCCATTTCTTCCATTTTGCCTTCAATATCTGTCAAATATAAGGCTCCATTGGGCAACACTTTTCTCACAACGAAAGGACCTTGCCAGTTAGGGGAGAATTTGCCTTTCGCTTCAACCTGGTGAGAAAGGATACGTCTCAATACCAACTAACCAACTTCAAAATTCCTGGGACGAACCTTTTTGTTATACGCTCGAGCCATCCTCCTCTGATACAACTGGCCATAACACACAGACGTTAGCCTTTTTCCCTCAATCAAACTCAAATGTTCCAGTCGGGTTTTGACCCATTCGTCATCATCAATCTCTGCTTCTACAATAACTAGAAGAGAGGGAATTTCAACTTCCGCAGGGATGACTGCTTCTGTCCCATACACCAATAAATATGGAGTTGCCCCTATTGAAGTGCGAACAGCGGTACGATACCCTAGCAATGCAAACAACAACTTTTCATGCCACTGTCTAGACCCTTGTACCATTTTTCACAGTATCTTTTTTATATTCTTATTGGCAGCTTCTACAACACCATTGGCCTTTGGGCGATATGGAGTAGAATTTTGATGTGCGATCTTAAACTGTTGACATACTTCTTGCATCAAATGACTATTGAGATTGGCAACATTTTCTGTAATGATCATCTTAGGAATTCCAAATCTACAAATGATATTGGCATGAACAAAGTCTACCACCGCTTTCTTTGTCACTGACTTGAAAGTTACTGCTTCTACCCACTTTGTGAAGTAGTCAATGGCTACCAAAATAAATCTATGTCCATTTGATGCTTTCGGCTCAATCGTTCCAATCACATCCATTCCCTAAGCCACGATTGGCCATTGCATGCAACTCAACAGGAGGAGAACGTATCAGATCACCGTGTACCTGACATTGATGACACTTTCGAACAAATTGAATAGAGTCCCTTTCCATAGTAAGCCAGTAATAACCTGCTCGAAGAATCTTCTTTGACAAGACATGACCGTTCATATGCAACCCGCATATTCTAGAGTGTATTTCAACCATGATTGCCGAGGCTTCTCTTGCATCTACACACCTTAAAAGTCCCAGATCTGGGGTCCTCTTATACAAGATTCCCCCACTTAAGAAAAATCCACTAGCCAAACGCCTAATAGTCCTCTTTTGATCGTTGGTAGCATATGCTGGGTATTCTCCTAACTGAATGTACCGCTTCATATCCAAGAACCAAGGTTCTCCATTGAGCTCTTATTCAACCGCATTACAGTAAGCAAGCTGATCACGACTCTGTATATGCACTGGATCGATGTAGGGTTTGTTAGGATGTTGGAGCATTGAAGACAGAGTGGCTAAAGCATCAGCAATTTCATTACAAATCCTTGGAATATGCCTAAATTTTACTAACACAAATCGTCGACATAGCTCCTGCAAGCATTGTCGATACGGGATGAGCTTCAAATCTCGCGTCTACCAATCTCCTTGAATTTGATGGACGAGCAAATCTGAATCTCCCAACACCAATAATTCTTGGACTCCCATATCAACAGCTAACCTCAAACCAAGAATGCATGCTTCATACTCTGCCATATTGTTAGTACAGTAGAATCAAAGTTGTGCTGTTACCGAGAAATATTGTCCCGATTCAGAGATACGAACCGCACCTATTCCGACTCCTTTCATATTGACAGCTCCATCGAAGAACAACCTCCAACCTGGATCAGCATCTATAACGACTTCATCGATACACGACACTTCTTCGTCAGGAAAATATGTCTTTAATGGCTTGTACTCTTCATCGATGGGATTCTCAGCAAGATGATCTGCCAAGGCTTGGGCTTTCATGGCAGTATGAGTCACATATACAATGTCAAACTCGGTAAGTAATATTTTCCACTTTGCCAATCGACCTGTCGGCATAGGCTTCTGAAAGATATACTTCAAAGGATCCATGCGGGAGATGAGATAAGTAGTATAGGATGAGAGATAGTGCTTCAGCTTCTGTGCTACCCAAGTTAGGGCGCAACACGTCCTTTCAGGAAGAGTATACCTGGCCTCATATGCGGTGACCTTCTTGCTAAGATAATAAATAGCCTGCTCCTTTTTGCCTGTGACATCATGTTGACCCAGGACACAACCGAAAGAATTGTCCATGACTGATAAATATAAGATCAAAGGCCTACCAGGATCCGGGGGTACCAGCACGGGTGGATTTGACAAATATCTTTTGATTCTATCGAACACTTCCTGACATTCTTCAGTCCATTTTACCGCAGCACTCTTTTTCAGCAACTTGAATATGGGCTCACAAATGGTTGTGAGTTGAGCAATAAACCTACTAATATAGTTTAGTCTACCAAGCAAACTCATCACCTCCGTCCTATTCTTGGGCGGGGGCAAATCTTGAATGGCTTTGATTTTCGAGGGATCCAATTCAATCCCCCGACGGCTGACTACAAACCCCAACAACTTTCCCGACGGAACTCCAAGTACACATTTTGCCGGGTTGAGTTTGAGATTATACCTGCGAAGCCTTTCAAAGAACTTTCTTAAATCTTTAACATGGTCGGCCAGACTTTTTGATTTAATAATCACATCATCCACGTATACCTCAATCTTCTTATGCATCATATCATGAAACATAATGGTCATGGCTCTTATGTATGTTGCTCCAGCATTCTTTAAACTGAACGACATCACTCAATAACAATAAGTCCCCCATGGTGTGATAAAAGACGTCTTCTCCGCGTCTTCATCATCCATAATGATTTGGTGATATCCGGCATAACAATCCACAAAAGAGGCAACCTCGTGTTTAGCACAGTTGTCTAACAAAATATAGATGTTGGGCAATGGAAAATCATCTTTCGGACTTGCTCTGTTCAAATCACGGTAATCAACACACACTCAAATTTTGCCATCTTTCTTTGGTACGGGAACAACATTGGATAACCACATGGGATAACGAGCCACTAGAATTACTTTGGCTTCAAGTTGTTTCATGATTTCCTCTTTGATTTTAATACTTACATCAGTTTTAAACTTCCTCAACTTCTGTTTGACAGGAGGGAATGCGGGATCAGTTGGCAATTTGTGAGCCACTAATTTAGTGCTCAAACCAGGCATATCATCATAAGACCATGCAAAAACATCCTTATAATCAATTAATGCTTGAATCATTCTATATTTTAGCTGTGGCAAAAAATGTACACTGATTTTAGTTTCCCTAACATCTTCTTGATCCCCTAGATTTATTGGCTCAGTCTCATTCAAATTAGGATTCGGTTTGTCTTCAAACTGTTCCAAATCTTTGCTTATTTCTTCTAGTGCTTCTTCTTTATCATATTCCCCATCCTGCTTCATTACATCTCGATTAGATTGGATTTTAAGATCAGGCTGAAAATTCCGCATGCATGTCATGTCATTAGAATCAGCATAAAGAGAACTGTGTAAAAAAAGAAAACTAAAATATATTAGACACGAAACAAAAGGGACATTGCATTTCATTAAATAAAAGATAGAAGAGTTTAAACACAGATACCAACATAACATAAACAAACTAAAATCCGAATTACAACCCCGAAATAACTCGGATAAACAGAAATAAAAACAAAATAAACTACCAAAACTCCCTCCTGACGGGGAGAGGAGTGACTTCCCAATTATTGAGACAGAAAGCTGGACCTATGAATTGCACGTCTGCCATACTGGTACCTTCTCCTGCTTCGACCATATCAACTTCAATAAAAAGGTTCTGGAAGTCATCAACCAATTCAACTTCAAATTCACATGATTCGTGACACCACTTTTAACAAATGATTCACTGAGTAGTGGCATTGGGCGAGGGAGTGACCATGTTTCCTTTTTCCTTCCCTTGGCTTTCTTCAGATCTTCAGCCGTAGGCTCAAATCCCAGACCAAACGTGCCCACGTTCTCACTCAGACATATGGGACGAACTATACCGTGCAGAGATGCTCCCAAACCCTTTCCTGGCTCATATCCGTATTTCCAAAGTTCACTCACCATCATGATAGAAGCGGAAGACAATTGCGGTCCCGGTATAACCTGCCATTCAAGGATACGATTCACTGGCACTGTATCAAAAATTTGATAGACGAATGTCTCCTCTACGTTATTTTCTTCAATAAGAGACAAGGGAGAATCTTCGCCGGCGGACAAATCTCCTTCACCGTGAATAACCACTTCTTGCCTGTCATGCTCAAACTTAATCATTTGGTGCAGTGTAGATGCAACCGCCTTGGCCTTATGGATCCATGGCCTTCCCAACAACAGATTGTAAGAGGAGTCTATATTCAGTACTTGAAACTCTATAGCGAATTCAACAGGCCCTATGGTCAACATTAGTTCTATTTTGCCAATGGAATTTGATTTTCCACTATCGAAAGCCCTGACACATATATTGTTGGGCCTGATCCTCTCTGCACCAATATTCAGCTTTTGCAAAGTAGAAATAGGGCAAATGTTTGCACCTGAACCTCCATCAATCATAACATGAGTGACATAGAAATCTTCACACTTCACTGTAATGTAAAGGCCCCGGTTATGCCCTGTACCTTCAACAGGCAATTCATCATCAGAAAAGCTGATCCGATTGACCTCAAAGATTTTTCCAACCACTTTCTCAAGTTGGTTGATTGTAACCTCCCTAGGAACATATGCTTCATTTAATACCTTTAGTAAAACATCACGATGCTCCTTGGAGTGAAACAACAAAGATAAAAGGGAAATTTGCGCAGGGGTTTTCTTCAACTGGTCTATTATTGAATACTCTGGTAACTTCATCTTTTTAAAAAATTCTTTGGCTTCTTCTTCGGTGATAGGTTTTTTGATAGATGACGGTCCACTCATCATTGGCTTGTACTTTCTTAAGCTTTCAGGCACGAAACATCTTCCTGACCTAGTCAAACCCCTTACCTCATCTACATTTTCCACAACTTCTTTCCCGTGATAGGTCATCACAGTCCACCCATAATTCTGGGGAACTCTTTTCGTATTAACTATCGGAGGTTAGGTCATCAGTGTGAGGACAATAGGCGCTGCCAGCGCTCCTTTGACCGTCAAGATGGGCTGACTCAGAGCTCCCACCACTGTCAACTTAGGTTTATCCTGACTTAAATCAACATACCTTCTGGCGCCTTGTACTGTGATCAGGAGTTTCTTTGTGCTTTCTTGGGCTTTATCTTCTCTCATTCCTTCCCGGTTAAATGACATTACTTTCAAAGACTCCGCTACATTCACTGATTTCTCCTCAGTGGTCTGTATCTTGACAATAGGATTATAACCCCTCGAAGACTCTTTCCCATCATATATCAATTCTAACATATTGGCTTCAGCATGGGTTGGCAGCGGATTCTTGTTAATGTTTGGACCATCCGAGGCCTGGACCAGCATCTGATTTGTGTTAATTAAATCATGGACAGCTCTCTTTAAATGCCAGTATTTCTCGATATCATGGCCTGGCATATCAGAACAGTACGTACACCTTAAAGAATAATCGAGATTCCTCGGCGGTGGATTTGAAAGCCTTCCTTGAATTGGGCTTAAGACCTTCAACTTTCTCAACCTATCAAACAAGCTAGAATATGACTCCCCAAGAGGTGTGAATTGATTTTTGACCGCCTTCTCTTTCCTAAACTCGGGCCTAGGTTGAAAACTGGGTCTGGAAGGGTTTTGGTAATTTGGTGGAGCGAATGGGAGATTTTGTGGGGCTTGCGCGCACCACTACGGGTAAGAAGGGGTTTGGGCATATGGCTGCGCGCTATATACTGGGTACGGGGGTAGTGGAATGGAATATAAAGGGTTTTGTGGAGGGTAGTAATGGTGGGAAGGAATATATGGAGCTTGGGCGTAGACTTGGGCTTGGGATTGAGGATAGGGGCGAGGTGGTCCTTTAGGATAGGAATGGGTTCCAGCTACGACAGTTGCCACGTCCTCTTTCTTCTTTTTACCTCCGAATGTGCAAGATCCACCTTGAATCGCTTGTGTGGTGGCTTTCAATGCGGAAAAACTCACTATTCGTTCGGTCTTGATTCCGTCCTCTATCGTCTCCCCCATTTTGAGGACTTCAATAAAAGACCTTCCCATTGCTGGGAGTAAATGTTGAAAATAAGTCTCATCCTGTGCCTGAATGAAAACTTCTACCAACTTACTTTCTTTCATTGGAGGCTTTACCCTGGTGGCCTGTTCACGCCATCTTATCGCGTATTCCCTTAAACCTTCAGTGCTTTTCTTTTTCATGTTGACCAAAGATTTTTCGTCCGGAATCAGGTCGATGTTATACTAAAAATATTGCACAAATTAGGAAGCTAAGTCGTCCCAGTTGTTCCACTTGTCGATATCTTGATCGATAAACCATTCTGAAGCCAGATCAGAAAGACTCTCGCCAAAGAAAGCCATGAGCAGCTCTTCCCTTCCTCCTGCAGCCCTCAACTAGTTGCAATAGCATCTCAAGTGGGCCACGGGATCACCGTGTCCTGCATACTTCTCGAACTTAGGCATTTTAAAAACGAGGGGAAGGTTGATGTCTGGGAACATGCACAGATCTTTATAAGAAACACTCTTATAACCTCTGATTCCCTGTAAATTTCTCATGGCCTGTTCTAAACTTTTCAACTTCCGCGCTATGACTTCCTGTTCCTCTGTTGCGACAGGTTTCTCTGAATCAAATGGAAATGCAGGTGGCTGAGTGTACCCATACGGTTCATTCATTCTCAAAGTCGGCTCTGGGGCATAATACTGACTATCTGGAACCTTTAATACTGGCTCACTGGCAGACCGAGGAAGCCCCATTGTCGGACGCACAACATATGCGGGAGCTTTAGGTGGTGGCGGAGCCACGAATACCGGTGTGATCGGTGGCATCGGCTGAGCAGCGGGTCTTGATTGGGGAGCTGCCAAGGGCACACCAGAACTGCCAGGATAATAATGTCGTAGAGTGAATCCTGGCGCGTGCTTAGGTGACTCAGTAGGAGCAGAGAATTGCGCCTGAGAGAGCGGTGGGCAATTAGAGATATTCCCAATACCTTCAGGGAGCGGAGGAGGAGGCATTCCGCTGGCCCATGCCCGGTGCAAATCTATCAATTGTTGTCTGAGCCTTACTACCTTATCATTGTGTTCTGAACTTTCTTCCCTGTGATCCAGATCCGGGTCAATGAGCGAATTTTCAATCTCCCTGCTAGCCATGGCGAGATTTGTTTTGGATCTAGTGAAGTATGGGTGACTAGCCAGAGTGATGCAAACCTACCACTGTTATCTGAAAGAACATGCTCATCAAAGACGACATCCGTTAGGATTAGGGCACACAACAAGCATGGGAATCACATTGGTAAAATTGTCCTAAATTCATGTTCATTTCTACCAGCTTTTGAGGGTAGCGAGGTCATTTTAACATCATCCCGATTTGTATCTACACTTATATTTGTCTACACCTATTATTATTATTATCATTTTTTCTTTCCCTCTTTTTTTTTTCGTATCAATCTCTGTTCTTTTCCTTTCTCTCGTTATCTACCTTTATTTTATCATTCTTTATGACTTTTGTTTTTCCTTAAAAGAGGAAAATAATGAAAAACAACGAAACAAAAATGATTAGATCGAACCCAAAAGTAGGTTTCCTACGTATCATGTTGTACATGAATCAGATCTTGCATAGTTCGGGCCGCTTATGCATAAACATCACACAATTGAAGGTTTTTTTTTTCACGAGAAACGAAAACAAGTAAACAAAAGAAAGACGTAACATCCTAACATTTCGATGAAAGACAGCAAAACATACAACGAATCTGGGGACTACTTTAAAACTAAACAACAAATACAAAACAACATTCTAAACGCCTAACGACATGCGTGCAATAAAGACCCGAATATCAAAAACAACTTGACTCCGACTTAACACAGACACCAACCTACAATGACAGAAACATAAAAGACTCAAAACTACATAAGTATAAGACATGTTCTTTCAAACTGGTGCTCTGCATGACGTCCCCGGATGAGATGAACCCATCTGTGAAGTCCCCACTTTCCCCTCAGATTTTGTAACATATCCTGCAACGACGTTTTGATACCCGGGAACAAATTTCTCGCCCGTATCCCCGCCTCTTGGAGAGTACACACGCAAAGGTTTATCTGACACCCATCCACAGTTGTGATCAAACGTGACAACTGAACTCTCAAAAACTCCACCTTGGCACCCGGATCTTCCTGCTCATCATCCTCTACCATGATTGCTTCCCGTATTCACCCTCTAAGTTGGGCTGGTAAGGGTCTACTAATGCCACGGGGCATAGATTGTAGCCATATTTCATAGTTTTGAGTGCATCCTGGATTTTCCTCGAGAGTATCGACACCTAGCTTTATTGCATTATTCTAGAATTGCTCATATTTGCTTTCCCCCACGACTTGGTCTTCAAAGTACTCTACATCCTTTAGAAGGTCCATTATTGGGGGGACGTCTTGCATCCTACCCAACTGACGCATCACCCTTCTTGGACTGTAAGGCCTAGTGCAGTTAAGTCCTATTAAAACTAGAAAGAGTTGCATTTGAGATCCAATCAAGATTTTCTTAGGATGAAACCACATATAGCACCAAAGAATGTTGTTTGGAGTTCTTGATTCGAGAAATTCGATCCAAGAGGAAAAGAAAATTTGTCAAAACGCATTCTTTCTTGCATGGCTTGCACTCGATCATTCAGACAATGTTCGATCACATCTTCTCTAATCAAAGAAGGCGTATGCAAGTGCTCCATCATCCATAACTGCAATATCAAATTACTCCCCTCAAAAAATCGTACCCCCCCTTTTACTTCAGTTAAAGCCTTATATATTTCTGTTAAGATCATTGGTACAATAGTGACCTCATCTTTTTTCTTGAATAAAGCTATCACCACTGATTGTAGACTAGTATTGATACACCTCTTATCTAACGGGAACACTAAGATACCCAACAAAGCCAGCAGAAAACCTCAAGACGACGTTGTTCCCAGATTTTTTTGGTAGTACATAATTCATCCCAAAAGCAGTCGAAACCCTCTAAGGACCAAAATCTAACAAACAAATAGTCCAAGGAAATCCAAGATTGTTTGATACATCCCAGATGCTTGTTATCTTTTAATCCACAGAGTCGAAGGAATTTCTTACGAGTATGATTGTGGGCTAAAATCATCTGTTGACCCATGTAAGTCAACCGAAACAAACGAGATACTTCTGCCAGGGTAGGAGTCAATTCACAACTTCCGAACCTAAACACCAAATTATTTGGATCCCAGAAAGTCAACGCAGCTTCTATTAGATCCGGACGAGGCGTGAGATCCATGAGTGCTACAAGACTGCCTAACACTTTCCTCACTTCGTGCTTTTCAGAGTAATTGAACGTTCCCCACCACTTGATCAACTTTTTGGGTACCTTGACAACCATAAGGACTCTAGACTTTGTGGACAGATCCATCCTGTAGTAGCAGATAAGAAATTATCTCAAAAATTTGATAAGAGCAAAAGGTTCACAACCAATGGGAATTTGATGCGGACATGCGTCGATGGGACAGACCGCTTCATGACTCCCAATCCCCGAACAGTAACGCTGAATAAAATCAGCCTACTTGGCTAACAACTTTAGGTTATGGGGTAAAAGACCTAGCCTAATACTAAGACGAAGGCCAAAATAAAGGTTACCGGACCCACCGAGGGTTGCCTATGTATCCCGCCCCGAGGGACGGGAATCAGGTATGCTTAGTTCGTCCAGATTGGACACTTAACGATTAACTAATAAATTGACCCTAACTTAAGAGACAACAAAAAACAAACAAATGAAAACTTTTTGAATTTTCAACTAGACATTTCAACTAAGACTGACACCACCAATTATAAAAAAATCTTTTTGGTATTTTGTTTTTGAAAAATAAGTAGAAAAAGCAAACAAAACCCTCTTTTTTTTTTTTTTGTTGAACTTACGGTACTTTGAGAAGATAAATGCAAAACGTAAAAAAAATCTTTTTGAGTTTTGGATCGTGAAGAACAAAAGCCATAGAGAACTCTAAAATAAACTACGACACTCCTTTTGATTCATTCTTTTCGACTCACTTTTTTTTTTTTTCACACTTTACTTCTAACACATGTTTTCCCAAAATCGGTCCGTCACATGACCACGTTACTCTCAAAGATGCAACATTTAGCACGTAGGGATGCTTTAAAGGTGAGTCTCCTACAAAGGACTGTGTGGGCCCCACTAGGTCTCAATATGATGCACATAAGAATGACCTACAGGCTGACCTACGTTGTGGTTTACTAACAAGGTCGTTCGGGGGAGCATATGGTCGATAGTGGCTGCTTTTATTTCCACCTACTCCATACATCCAACGGCTCCCCCCCTAAAATAAAGGTGACTCAACTAGAGTTCGTGCGCACGACGTGCGCTCCGAGACTTGTTGCAGAAAGAAGGCAGGGGGATGGACTCATGATGACAGATATAAAGTGATAACACATAGGATAAATACTATAAACAAAGAGCATGAAAACGCGCAAAAGTGAAAACAAAAACAAAACAATAATTGCAAGCAATGCTTATACACTCGTAATGCCAAACAAAGCCGATACGATTCAAAAATAAGCTCGAATTATAAAACGTCCCCAGTGGAGTCACCAGAGCTGTCACACCCCTTTTTCGACTCCAAAAATTATGTTTTAAGTGCGAAAGAGTTTTATTATTTAAGTGACAAGAAATGAAAATTTGTTTCGGGAAAAGGATTATTTACATTTTTTATTTAGAGTCGCCACTTGACATAATCTGGTGTGTCAAGTCACCATCGGAAAATCCTTTTCAAAACCATTTGACTCTTTAAACTGGTTTGCGAACAGAGACTCCGGCTAAGGAATTCTGTTGACCGAGGGGAAGGTGTTAGGCACCCCTCGATCCCGTGGTTCAACCACGGTCGCTTGGTAGAGTGTATCAACTATTTTGGCACTATGAAATGTATAAACTAAATAAAAGCACGCAAAATAATCAAACAATAAACAAAACAAAACAATCAAAAATGTAAAGTCCAGTCCAATTATACAGTCCAAAAAATAGAAAAATACGAAAATATAAATCCTATTCTAAACTAAATCTAGACTAAGATCCAATGCCTTACCCGATGCCGCAGGCCTTCATCACGAACGTCCTCCGGGTACATGATACGTCGGGGCATTCCCCGATAAATAAGTACATGAAACTTTGGGACATTCCCCGGTCAAATTAATACACTTGAGTCATATACGATAGACTAGTAAACATTCAATACACATATTTCAATCATTCCATCAATCCGAAAGTTCTAAACTTGCCTACCCGAACCTACTATCTATTATGGCATTATCATATTCAACAACATCAATGAATCAAAATAAATAACGCTTGCTTTCTATCAATTTTCAATTTCCGCCCCCAATAGCCGATTTTAATTATCAATCAGTGATTAACACATGCTTCGATACACAAATGTAACACCCTGTAAAAGTCGTGCATGGATTAGCCTTTAATAGAGTGCCCTTAGACTTAAAAACTTGAAAATTTTTCTAAGTGTAATGAGGACTTTGAGTCATTTTAGCTGGCAATCTTCGGGATACAACTTTTCAACCTTCCCGACATCCTCTTTTATATTTTCAAGTTGAGTTATGATCGGGAAATCTCATAGTACATCTCGGATAAGTTTCGGAATTTTTCGGAACGCATAAGGCTGCATTTGGATTTAAAAACAGTAGCAAAACCCATAGACTATTGCCCAATTTTCAGCATTTCAGGGTCAATTTCAAACGATCATAAATCCCTGTATATAATGAAATGTGTGAGCTATAATATATCAAACAAAAGATATTCGAGTCCTCTTTCAATTGCAGTTGGTTTCATCCAATTTGAGTATATGAGTAAAAAGTTATAATCGATTTACTCCAGTCTACCAAACTGTCAACTGAGGGACAGATTTGACCTTAAATGTTCCTTAGGGGTATTTTGGTAATCCTCCACCCCTATATATACCACCAACACGGGATTTAATCCCTCAAACACCATAATACACATAATTTTCCCAAAATTGCTCAAGAACTCTCCCTAGGGTTTCAACATTAAAACCCAAGCAACTCAAGATTCAACCGCGGGTTCGTGAAACAAATTACAGATTTGGAATCCTCTCGACGTAGGCTTCGATTGACACCCAAAATTCGTGGAGAACAAGGTACGCGGGGTTTTCCTAAATTCTCATGGGCATATAAAAATCATGTTTTAGAATGGGGTTTTAAATTATGTATATATATTTATGTATAAGATGTTTTAACATCATTGTTTTGGTCTTTTGACCATCTCCAAAGCGATTTGACAGTTTATATACATATATGAATGAATGTGTTTCAATTTTGAATACATGAACTTGCTAAAGACATTTGACCACCAGGTGTTTGATGAAATTTCTGCATGAATTGAACTTTAAGTTTCGGAATATGAAATCCTTTACATCAGTTACATGTTTTGGTGGTCTAAACTATGTTTTGAATGAAAGCTCTTGCTTAATACATTATGGCTCAGAAAAATCATGACTTGCAAGTCTTGGTATGACGATACCAACTCAGACTAATGCCATATCAGACTCAGACTAACAAACATTTCAGACTTTCATGATTTTAGACATTCAGAATGTTGCATGTACAGAAAAGGTTAAAAATGGGCATACAGAGATGTTAGGTGGTTCCCCGAAGAGGGCTTGAGTTCAAGCGACTCATTGCCTAAAACCGTGGTTTGCCGACCCGGGTATACTATTATGCGCTGACTTAAATGTCCTGTGGCGTATCAGACTCAGACACTCCAACCCTTGCGGCACACTTGGGTTGGGGGCTTCCCCGCCGAGTCAATGGCGGATTCCATACTGCCCGTGGAATATCAGACTTGTATGGGAATACCACCTAACTCATAAGTAAAACACAGATCATGATTTGAAATGAACAGACAGGTTACATGTTTTCAGAAAGTGCCCATGTATTTTTCAGAAACAGTTTTATACATAATGTCTTGATGAAAAATTGCTTTCACTTAATATGTATATATATATATATATATGTATGTTCCATTATACTATTTTTTTTGGATTGCTTCGCGTGCCAGTACTTTTGTCCTGACCCCCCCTCCTTCCAGGTTCTGAGGCACAATCTAGTGGTCCAGCTACTCAGTAGACATTCTCGGATTTGCAGACTTGATCTCACAGTGGTGAGCCTTCTATTATTCGGAAGGCCTAATTATGTCAGACATTATCTTATTTATTATGTTTTTGGTTTACTGGGGGCCTTGTCCCAGTTTCTTTTCAGACAGATGTTTATGTTCTTAGTAAAGATTTCGCAGACTGATGTCAGATAATATTATTCAGAAATGTTGCAGAACTTGACCATGTTTTCCGTACTCAGTTTCAATTCTGCATTTTATTATGATTATGAATGTTGTGCATGATAACCAGATAGAGAATGGGTGTTCCGGGCCTTCATGGTTCGGGATGCTCATCACGGCTAGGGCCTAGGCTCGGGTCGTGACAACAAACCACCAATCAAATTTTCAAATCCAAATCCAACAACGAACAAACCCCAATGAAGATTCAATCACGCCAAACACACAAATCATCCATAAATACGCAAAATTAAAAGGAGAAAAGATAGAATTGGACCTCAAGAGCTTTTGATTGATGTATTATTTCGACTAAATCCGATGAAGCCGCGTCCAAAACCTCAAATAGAATACCACAACTAGACTACGAATTATCTCAGCTACAGAACTCTCTAGAATTCGATTCAAAACATAGAAAAAACCACAAAGAATACCAATCAAGCCGAAACGAGATGCAGATTCGAACTGAATAACGATGATGAACCAATTTCGGATGGAATTTAAGAAATAGGGAGTCAATGGCGTCGTTTCTCCGATAAACGCGCTGGAACAGTAATAATAAATGATGACTGGGTGTTTTCGGATGAACTCGCCAAAACAGTAATGAAAATAAACCACGACGGAATGCTTTCCGATGGATAATTCAGCGATTCTCAGTATTTTTTGTTCGATTTCATCTGGTAATCATGGAAAAGGAGAAATTCTTTGGGATTTCGGAGTTGGGTTGGTTGAATCGCGACCTACAGTTGATTCCGGCGAAGGTTTCGCCGAAAAAAAACTTATTCTCGTCCCATTTTCAGTCCATCTTCTTTGATCTTTTTTCACTTTCGATCTCACTCTCGATCTCTCTCTGTTGTGTGTGCGTATGACAAACAAGATGAGAATAAAATAAAAAAAAATATGAAATCCTAAAAAATGAAGAGCTCTCTTTTTCGATCTCTCTCTTCCAGTGAGCTCTGCTTCTGGGTGTTCTTGTGATAATGAGAAGGAAAAAAAAACCGCTTGAAGAAATGCCTCTCAGTGTATTTGTAGAGGGTTTGTGCCTCCTGTTTGTGTGTTTGCTGTGTGTATATATTAGGATGGGGTAGTGGGGTAGGGTAGGTGGGTTAGGGTAGTGAAGTGGGTTATTTTGATTGGGTAGGTTGTTAGGATAAGATGTAGGGGTTAGGATAGGATAGAATTTGTTAGGGAGTTTGTTATTATTTATTTATTTATTTATTTATTTTTGTATTTTTGTGAGGGTATAATAACATGGATGAGGGTACACAGTAGGATAAAGTAAAAATGGGTAAAAGTGAATAAAATTGAACTTTAAGAGGACGAAATCACGTGTCTACAACAACTTCATCCCTTATTAAAACCAAAAATACAACACTAAGGAGACTTGGCCATTTGTTGGTGGATTTGTTGGTTGTTCTTAGAGATTGTTGTTGTTCTTGGTGAATGTTGTTATTGTTCTTGTGTTCTTCACCTCCTTCATAAATTATAAATCATAAAGTGAGGTGTAGGATTCTTAAAGGGAAGGAACAAGGTGTAAGGCTTCTTGGTCTTGAAGACTTTACAACAACCAAAGGCATATCAATCACTTCTCAATCACTTTCTATTAGACAAGGGTCCATGTTTTAAGGAGAAAAGTCAAGTCTTGCTTTTTGAATTAGAAAGAGGATTTCAAGACTTGTTTTACCTCCTTAACCAATTCCCACTATTTCGAAATTACAATTGGACCAAGACTTGAATTGGAAAATAAAATTTGATAACAACTGCAACCAATAGGTGGCTGCCACATCATGTTTTTACTATTCAACAGTAATTTTTAAGCTCAAATTTTGATCTTCTAATTTCAATTTGTTGTTCTTTAGTCTCGTTTGTTGATTCCATTATTAACATACAAGATAGCACTAGATTGTATGTTTTGAAACCGTTCTTCGTGTTAATTTTCCTTTGTGTGTCTTTATCCTTTGAGTCATTGTAACATCTTTGTGTCTTTTTTCCTTATTCTTTGGAGTCATTGTCAACGTTAGATCCACCTCTCAACACCTCTCGGAGTACAAGCAAGCTTACAATACTTGTGATATTGAGTGTGGGGGATCCTAGAGACATGAAATAAAAGAGTGAGTGAGAATGTTTTGTATAACTAACGTGTTTTCTATTTTATAGGTAACTCCTCCGCCACAATGGATACCATTTTGGCCCACTTTGATCCTATTTCCCGAAAAATAGCAAAGGCAAATGCGGGTCTTTCCAAATTGGGCTCGGATATGTCTACTATACTTGAGAGGTTGGATTGAGTGAAGACTCGAAGGAATTTTCGTGATTCTACTTCCGAAGCTTTACCTCAAACAATCAATCCTCCAAGACCACCACCAAATTACATAGACATAAGCCAAGCCACTAAATGTCCTCCAACCCAAGACCTACATAGGTCAATCCCTCCCCCATTTGATCAAGTCCAACAAAAAGGACTTGGAAGCCAAATCCCTCCCTTCCAAGCTCCACAACTGAAGCTCTAATTTACCAAATCAATCCTTTCTACCAAAACTCTACTTCACCAAAGCTGACATGTCCATGTAGAGGAGAATGGTAGAAAGGAACATGCTGGATATAGAGTCTACGACGATGCTTGTATGATGGTAAGAGACTTGTTTAAGATGAGAGTGAAGACAAGGCTCAAGATGGAGAGGAAGACGATATTTAAAATGAAGATGTTGGCCGATACTTGTGTTAATGTACTCTCGGGTTCCTCATGATTTTGCGGTCTGTTTTTGTGCCATCTCATGATTTTTGTGGACTGTTTTTGTGCCATATCATGTTTTGCAGGCTGTTTTGAGTGGTTTCTTTTGAAGTGGCAGACTGAATGAGGTGAAGCCGTGAATTTGTGGGCAAATTCCTCTCAAGATGGAGAGGATGATACGGGAATAATCACTGATATGGACTTATGGGAGTGCATGTTGGGTCCGAGACTTGGTGTGTGCAATTGAAGTGCAAAAGGGGACCTAAATGCACTAAAAATCAGCCAACATATTACACTTTATGGACACCTAAGTCTTTAATGGGCCTTTTGGTCCTTTTACCTTTTATTTGTAAAAGGATATAAATAGAACCATGTAGGTTTTCTTTGATTAGTTTTTGAGGATATTTGTGAGTCTTGAAATAGCAAAGAACTCAAGTCCTCTCTCCTTGAGGCACCAAAACCGAAACTAGGATACAACAATAAGGTGAATTCTCTTTTGTTGTTGCTTTCTTGGAAATGTTGATACTACAGAGTTGAAATCCGATCTTGTACAACGTAAGGGATATGTTTATTATTGTGTGTAGTGTTAAGGGTCCAAGAGTGTCCATTCTTGGGCTCTTAAGATTATACCTTCATGTGGTCTATCTATCTATCCCTGTACTTTATTGTAATCTTGTTTTGTTCCTTCTGTTTTATTGTAAGCCGTGTGGGTATTCTTGTTTTTGTTGTTCAACTTATTGTTGTTCCCATATTTTAATATTCTTGTTAGTTGTTGTTCGCTGAAAAATAGGAGTCAATACACCTCAATATAGTGTTTTTATTGTGCCATTTTGTGTTGTTGTGGTTGGCCGGGACTAGGTCTCAAAAAGGGCTCTCGGTTTTAGCCATTTCGTGGACTGTTTTGGGCTGATTTTGTATCTTCCATTGTTGTATTGTATCATTTTCACATGAATTTTCAGTCCATGTTTATTCCCTAGGTTGTTCACGTTAACGCTAAGCGCTTTTTCAATTTTCGATGGTCGTTTCAGGTTTGTTCATGTTATTTCAATAGTTAGTTCTTTTTATGTCTTCGGTTTTGGCCATTTCAGTGCTTTATCATTTGAGATTTTGCTTTTGTGCAGAGGAAAATAGGGACTCGAACAAATAAGGGGTCGCGACAATTAATGTGCTTTCTTAGTTTTCTTTTTATGCATAATTGAAATGGGGACTTGAACAAATTGGTGATTGCAACATAATGCAACTTATAATATGTCATATTTAAGGCGATACGTAGGAGCCTGCATGACATTCTAGGCACGAGCTCTACACGACACACGCACTATGTGTGCACGACATGCAAGACATCCTACATCACTTTTATTTTTTAATTTTTCAATATATATTAATTCCTATGGTTTTTTCACGTGAATTTTTGGTACTTTGTGTTTTTTTAATTTTTCATATTGATCGTTTCAGTCTTGAGTTTTTGCCGAGAGGAAAATTTTTTGTTTGTGGTTTTTGCTTTTGTAGAGAATAGTAGTTGGAACTCGAATAAATAATGAGAAGTGACAATTAATGTGTCGCCCAATATGTCATATTTAAGGTAACACGTGGGAGCTTGCATGACAAAATAAATCATGCACTACACGCTAGGCATCCTGCATCACTTTTCCTTCTTTAGTTTTCAATGCATACTCTTTCCCATGGTTTTTTAACGTGAATTTTAAGTTCGTGCTTATTCCATATGTTGTTCACATAAATTTTTAACGCTAAGTACTTTTTCAGTTTTCGATGGCCGTTTCAGGTTTGTTCAAGTGAATTTAAATACTTAGTTCTTTTTTAATTTTCAATTTTGGACATTTCAGTCTAGAATTTAATGCTTTTTCATTTGAGGTTTTTCTTTTTTGCAGAGTAAAAATAGAAACTCGAACAAATAAGGGGTCACAACAATTAATGTGACTCTCAATATGTCATTTAAGGCAACACGTGGGAGCCAGCACGACATTCTAGGTGTGGATTCCAAAATGACACACCATGCGTGCCTATCACCAAAAAATATCATTCGCGAAACGCTAGGCATCCTGCATCACTTTTCCTTTTTTAGTTTTCAATTCCTATTCATTCACGAGGTTTTATTCACTTGAATTTTCAATCTATGCTTATTCCCTAGGTTGTTCACGTGAATTTTTAACGCTAATTGCTTTTTCAGTTTTCGATGGCCGTTTCAGGTTTGGTCACGTGAATTTCAATACTTAGTGCTTTGTTAGTTTTCGATTTTGCCCAATTCAATCTAGAATTTAGTGGTTTGTCATTTGAGGTTTTCCTTTTGTGCAGAGTAAAAATAGGAATTCAAACAAATAAGGGGTCGCGACAATTAATGTGACTCTTAATATGTCATATTTGAGGCAAGACGTGGGAGACTTTATGTCATTCTAGGTTTGGGTCCCTAAACGACACACCAAGCATGCTTATTACCACAACAAATCATGCACGACACGCTAGACATCCTGCATCAATTTGCCTTTTTTATATTTCAATGTATATTCATTTCCGAGGTTCTTTTCACATGAATTTTCAGTCCATGCTTATTCGCTAAGTTGTTCACGTGAATTTTTAACGCTAAGTGCTTTTTCAATTTTTGATGGCTGTTTCAGGTTTGTTCACGTGATTTCAATAGTTAGTGCTTTTTTAGTTGTTTTTTTTTGTCCTTTTCAGTCTAGAATTTAGTGCTTTTAGTTTGAGGTTTTGCTTTTGTGCAGAGTAAAAATAGGGACTCGAACAAATAAGGGGTCACGACAATTCTAGGCACGAGCTATACAGGACACACGCACTATGTGTACACGACACGCAGGGCATCCTACATCACTTTTATTTTTCAATTTCCAATATATATAAAGATTCCCGTGTTTTTTTCACTTGAATTTTCAATACCTAGTGTTTTTTTAATTTTTAATTTTGATTGTTTCAGTCTTAAGTTTTTGCCTAGAGGAAAATTTTTGGTTTGTGTTTTTTGCTTTTGTGCAGAATAGTAGTTGGAACTCGAAAAAATAATGAGAAGTGACGATTAATGTGACGCCCAGTATGTCACATTTAAGGTAATACGTGGGAGCTTGCATGACACAACTAATCATGCGCGATACGCAAGTCATCTTGCATCACTTTTCCTTCTTCAGTTTTCAATGCATATTATTTCCCTCGATTTTTTCACATGAATTTTCAGTCCGTGCTTATTCCATAGGTTGTTATGCTAAGTGCTTTTTAAATTTTCGATGGTCGTTTCAGGTTTGTTCACGTGAATTTAAATACTTAGTGCTTTTATAAATTTTTATTTTGGCCATTCCAGGCTAAAATTTAGTGCTTTTTCATTTGAGGTTTTGCTCTTGTGTAGAATAAAAATAGGAACTCGAACAAATAAAGGGTCACGACAATTAATGTGACTCTGAATATTTCATTTAAGGCAACACGTTGGAGCCTGCACGACATTCTAGGTCTGGTTCCCTAAACGACACACCATGCGTGCCTATCACCACAACAAAGCATGCTAGGCATCCTGCATCACTTTTTCTTTTATTAGTTTTCAATGAATATTCATTCCCGAGATTTTTTTCACATGAATTTTCAGTCGGTGCTTATTCCCTAGGTTGTTCACGTGAAGTTTTAATGCTAAGTATTTTTTCAGTTTTTGATGGACGTTTGAGGTTCGTTCACATGAATTTCAATACTTAGTACTTTGTTAGTTTTCGAGTTTGGCCATTTCAATCTAGAATTTAGTTCTTGTTAGTTTGAGGTTTTGCTTTTGTGCTGAGTAAAAATTGGAACTCGAACAAATAAGGGGTCGCGACAACCAATGTGACTCCCAATATGTCATATTTAAGGCAACACGTGGGAGCTTCGATGACATTCTAGGTGTGGGTCCCTAAACGACACACCATGTGTGCCTATTACCGCAACAATTCATGCATGACACGCTAGATCATCCTGCATCACTTTTCCTTATTTAGTTTTCAATGCATATTCATTCTCGAGGTTCTTTTCACGTGAATTTTCAATCCGTGCTTATTTCCTAGGTTGTTCACATGATTTTTTAATGCTAAGTATTTTTTCAGTTTTCGATGGCCGTTTCAGGTTTGTTCACGTGATTTCAATAGATAGTGCTTTTTTAGTTTTCGGTTATGGCCATTTCAATCTAGAATTTAGTGCTTTATCGATTGAGGTTTTTCTTTTGTACGAAGTAAAAATAGAGGCTCAAAAAAATAAGGGGACGCGACAACTGATGTGACTCTCAATATGTCATTTAAGACAAACACTTGGTAGCTTGCACCACTTTCTATGTGTGGGTCACTAAACGACACACCATGCGTGCCTATCACCACAATAAATCATACACGACACACTAGGCATCCTGCATCACTTTTCATTTTTTAGTTTTCAATGCATATTTATTCCCGAGGTTTTATTCACTTGAATTTTCAGTCCTTGCTTAATCCCTAGGTTGTTCACGTGAATTTTTAACACTAAGTGCTTTTTCAGTTTTCGATGGTTGTTTCAAGTTTGTTCACATGAATTTCAATACTTAGTTCTTTGTTAGTTTTCGATTTTGTCCATTTCAATCTAGAATTTTGTTTTTTTTCATTTGAGGTTTTGCTATTGTGCAGTGTAAAAATAGGGACTCGACCAAATAAGGGAACGCGACAATTAATGTGACTCCCAATATATCATATTTAAGACAACACGTGGGATCCTCCATGACATTATAGGTGTGGGTCCCTAAATGACACACCATGTGTGCCTATTACCTCAAAAAATCATGCACGACACGCTAGACATCCTGCATCACTTTTTCTTTTTTAGTTTTCAATGCATATTCATTCCCGAGGTTCTTTTCACATTAATTTTCAGTCCATGCTTATTCCCTAGGTTGTTCACATGAATTTTTAATGCTAAGATCTTTTTCGATTTTCAATGGCCATTTCAGGTTTGTTCAAGTAATTTCAATAGTTAGTGCTTTTTAAGTTTTCATTTTTGGCAATTTCAGTCTAGAATTTAGTGCTTTTTCGTTTGAGATTTTGCTTTTGTGCAGAGTAAAGATAGGGACTCGGACAAATAGGGGATTGCTACAATTAATGCAACTCATAATATGTCGTATTTAAGGCAATACATAGGAGCCTGCATGCCATTCTAGGCACGGGCTCTTCACGACACACGCACTATCTGTGCACGACACGCAATACATCCTACATCACTTTTATTTTTTCAATTTTCAATATTTATTTATTCCCGTGGTTTTTTCAGGTGAATTTTTAGTACTTTGTGTTTTTTTAAGTTTTCGTTTTGATCGTTTCAGTCTTGAGTTTTTGCCTAGGGGAAAATTTTTTGTTTGTGTTTTTTTCTTTTGTAAAGAATAGTAGCTGGAACTTGAACAAATAATGAGAAGTGACAATTAATGTGTTGCCCAATATGTCATATTTAAGGTAACACGTGGTATCTTGCATGACACAACAATAATGCATGATACGCTAGGCATCCTGCATCACTTTTCCTTCTTCAGTTTTCAATGCATATTCATTCCCTCAGTTTTTTTCACGTGAATTTTCAGTCCGTGCTCATTCCATAGTTTTTTCACGTGAATTTTTAACGCTAAGTGTTTTTTCAGTTTTCGATGGTCATTTCACGTTTGTACACGTGAATTTCAATACTTAGTGCTTTTTTAATTTTCAATTTAGTCCTTTTCAGTCTAGAATTAGTGCTTTTTCCTTTGAGGTTTCTTTTGTGCACAGTAAAAATAGAAACTCGAACAAATAAGGAGCCACGACAATTAATGTGATTCTCAATATGTCATTTAAGGCAATACATGGGAGCCTGCACACATTCTAGGTGTGGGTCCCTAAACGACACACCATGTGAGCCTATCACCACAACAAATCATCCACGACACGCTAGGCATCCTGCATCACTTTTTCTTTTTTAGTTTTCAATGCATATTCATTCTCGAGTTTTTTTCACTTTAATTTTCAGTCCGGGCTTATTCCCTACGTTGTTCACATGAATTTTTAATGCTAAGTGCTTTTTCAATTTTCGATGGTTGTTTCTGGTTTGTTCACATGAATTTCAATACTTAGTGTTTTGTTAGTTCTCGATTTTGTCCATTTCAATCTAGAATTTAGTGCTTTTTCGTTTGAGGTTTTGCTTTTGTGCTGAGTAAAAATAGGAATTCGAACAAATAAGGGGTCACGACAATTAATGTGACTCCCAATATGTCATTTTTAAGGCTACTCGTGGGAGCCTCCATGACATTCTTGGTGTGGGTTCCAAAATGACACACCATTGTTACACCCCTTTATCAACTCCAAAAAGATTTCAATTTTAAGTTCGAAAGGATTTTTATTATTAAAGTGACAAAATGAAGATAATTTCTTTCGAAAAGGATCTTTTAAATTCAAAACTCAAAGTCGCCACTTGTCATAATCTGGTGTGCCAAGTCACTATTGGAAAATCCTTTTCAAAACCATCTGACTCTTTAAACTAGTTTGCGAACAGAGATTCCGATTAAGGAATTCTATTGACCGAGGGGAAGGTGTTAGGCACCCCTCGATCCCGTGGTTCGACCACGGTCACTTGGTGGAGCGTATCGGCTAATTTTGACACTACGAATGTACAAACCACACAAAACACGTAAAACAATCAAATAAACAAACGAAACAAAAAAAATGAATCAAAGGTACAGTGTCCAATCCAATTTATACAGTTCAAAATAGAAAAATGCAAAAAATAAATCCTATCTAACCTACACTAATACTAACTACGCTCCCGTGCTTTACCCGACGCCTCGGCCTTCCTCACGACCGTATTCCGCCAACATAGTACGTCGGGGCATTCCCTGGTGAATAAATACATTGTGTCTCGGGGCATTTCCCGGCTAAATAAATACATTTGAATTAAACGCGATAAACTAGAAGCAAACATTCACACGCATATTAAACGTTCAAAACATTTAATAAACACATCACTCCTAAGTTTTGCCTACCCAAACCGATATTTTCCTATCCATTTCAACATATCACAATTCTATCACATTCCAACAATATTCATGCTCATTACGAATTAAACAAAACAACAATAAACCAAAGTTAATCTAAATTCAAATTTTTATCAGTTTCTCAATTCCATCCCCAAACAACCAATTTCAATTCTCAAACGAGATATCATTTCACCAAACCATAATCAAGCAAATCAACCACGAGTCAAAATAAACACGCATTCATCACCAACAAGGACCAAATAATATGCAATATTTAATCCAACACCAAATATAATAAATAATGAAATAAAAAGAGAAACTGAGTAGAATTGGACCTCAATTTGAAGCTTTCAAACTCAATGTTATTCGAATAAAGAGAGTCCGCACCCAGAAACCTCGAGCTGAACCATAACACCAACAATCCAACTCGACAATGAGAAATAATGACCCATTCACTGTCATTTTTCACCGTCACTGTTCACGCCGTTACTGTTAACTTTGTTACTGTTCACGCTGTTACTGTTCACGTCGTTACTGTTTACTCCATTACTGTTCACACTATTACTGTTCACTGACACTGTTTACGTTGGATTCCCATTGTCCAGACCCTTTTTTCTCTCGCGCGATTATTTTTTTCTCTCTCTTTTTTTTTTTTGTTCTTGTGAGGAAGATGATTTGGTGATTGTTGTTATTGTGGAGAAGATGATGATGAAAGAATGAGCCTCCCTCTTTTCCCCTTTTAGAATATTCCTTTTATATTTTTTATTTGGTTTTTCTTTTTCTTTATTTATTATCCTATGTGGAAGCATATAATTGGTGGCTTATGGGAATAAGTGTGTGGCATGTGAAAAAGTTAGTGTGGCATTTGGAACGATGAGGGTGGCATGTGAAAAAATGAGTAGGGCGTGTGCCTTTTGCATGTATCCAATGAAAAATGGAAAATGAGGTGTTGAGGTGGCATAGTGAGGTGGCAAAAATGCTATATATTTAATTATTTTCAATTCTTTTTTTTTTTGGGGAGAAATTATCAATTAAACAAAAGTATGGTAAGGTGAATAAAATAAAAATAAAAATTAAAATTAAAAAAAATAAAATAAAAATAAAAATGATTAAAATATTTTCGGGAAAGGACAAAATTACGTGTCTACATCATGCCCCCTTTGGATGTAAACACATGGTATTTTCATACAAAGCAGTAGACAACGAGACAAAATTTGTCCTGACCTTTATTCAAAAGTACGGAGCATGAGGAAGGAGGGAAACCAGGTCTTGACTTAGGACATCCTACCTACCCAAGTTATGAGGGAATCGAGTGACAGTTATCTCAAAGGATTGTTAGGAGATGATCTATGCCGAGTTGGAGAGTCGAGTGAAGTCCCATTGAGGTTCTGATCCGTGGCTCTGTTATTACATCAAAAATGAAAATTAAAAGTTAAAAACATAAATGAAATTACAAAATCCTATCTATGCAGCTTCTGTTGGAATCTTGACTTGAGTTTCGTCACCCTATTCTTCAGGCGGGCTCCTAATTTGAAATTTCTTCAACTTGTTGCTTGGTTTTCAATTTCATCACCCTGTTCTCCAGGCTGGCTCCTGACTTGCTATTTTTGATTTGTTGACTTTCATTTTCTTCACTTTGTTACTTGACTTTCAACTTCTTAACCTTGTTTCTTGACTTTTAATTTCTTCACCTTGCTGCTTGACTTTCCATTTATTCGCCCTGTGCTTCAGGCGGGCTCCTGAAATCACATCAAAACTAGAAAGAAAATTATCCCAAGAAAATATTATTATAAAGAGATTTCATATGCCTGGAAAGTGAAGTTCCGACACAAGAATTAAATTTTCCCCCAATTTATCATCAAAGGACTTTTGCGAAAGTCACATCATTATAGGAATCAAGGAGAATGACTTGACTATAAGGTGCGTCTGATAGGAATCAAAGGAATTGACTAGACTAAAAGGTACGTCTTCTAGGGGTCAAGGAGAATGACTTGACAAAAAGGTACGTCTTATAGAAATCAAGGGAGATGACTCGACTAAAGAGTACGTCTTACTAGGAATAAAGGGAGATGACTCGACTAAAAGGTACGTCTTATAGGAATCAAAGGGAATGACTCGACTAAAAGGTACGTCTTCTAGGGGCCAAACAGAATGACTCGACTAAAAGGTACGTCTTATAGGAATCAAAGGGAATGACTCAACTAAAAGGTACGTCTTCTAGGGGCCAAAGGGAATGACTCGACTAAAAGGTACGTCTTATAGGAATCAAAGGTAATATCTCGACTAAAAGGTACCTCTTATAGGAATCAAAGGAGATGACTCGACTAAAAGGTACGTCTTATAGAAATCAAAGGGAGTGACTCGACTAAAAGGTACGTCTTATAGGAATCAAAGGAGATGACTCGGCTAAAAGGTACGTCTTATAGGAATCAAAGGGAATGACTCGACTAAAAGGTAAGTCTTCTAGGAATCAAAGGAGATGACTCGACTAAAAGGTATGTCTTCTAGGAATCAATGGGAATGAATCGACTATAAGGTACGTCTTATAGGAATAAAAGAAGATGACTCGACAAAAAGGTATGTCTTATAGAAATCAAAGGGAATGACTCGACTAAAAGGTACATCTTATACGAATTAAAGGAAATGACTCGACTAAAAGGTATGTATTATAGGAATCAAAAGATATGACTCAAATAAAAGGTATGTCTTATAGGAATCAAAGGGAATGAATCGACTAAAAGGTACGTCTTTTAGGGGTCAAAGAGAATGACGCGACTAAAAGGTACGTCTTATAGGAATCAAAGGGAATGACTCGACTAAAAGGTACATCTTATAGGAATCAAAGGAGATGACTCGACTAAAAGGTACGTCTTATAGGAATCAATGGGAATGACTTGACTAAAAGGTACGTCTTCTAGGAGTGAAAGAAAATGACTTTTCCTCGACTAAAACATACATCTTATAGGAATCAAAGGAGATGACTCGACTAAAAGGTATGTCTTATAGGAATCAAAGGGAATGACTCGACTAAAAGGTACGTCTTTTATGCGTCAAAGGGAATGACTCGACTAAAAGGTATGTCTTATAGGAATCAAAGGGAATGACTCGACTAAAAGGTACGTCTTATAGGAATCAAAGGGAATGACTCAACTTAAAGGTACGTCTTCTATGAGTGAAGGTTCAATTTAAGAAGTGTATCATCCAGCAAATGAAAAATGAAATCCCTGGACAAGAAAGTGTGTCTCCGAGGGATATAAGATGATGAAATTTTACCTTGATTTAATTATCAAAACTATGCAGCAACATTGCTTCCTGTATTTGTAAAATTGAGAAATTACGGTCCTTGATGTTTAGGCTTTGAAATCCTTGATTTGAAGGTAACATGTGTTCCTGTTTCATGCAAAGAAAGGTTGTGAGTTTAAAAACATGGTGGCTGGTTTGTGGCTTTGGCTTTCGTGGCAAACGCTCTTGCCGTCATTACATTTAATCTTGCTTCCAACCATTAGCCCGTGTCATTAACTTGTTGCTTCATTGACCAAACTTAGATTATTAAGAGTGACTTTGAAACAAATACAGTATTTTTGCCTTGACATGCTCCTCAGATAAACCCTTTGTACTTTGGTATTTCCATGAGGTCCCAGACTTGTCTGTTGACAGAACTTTCTGTATGCCTTATTTCGGCTCACAATCATATGTCTTTCATATGTTGGCCTTTTGTCTCATTTTTTGCAATTGAAGAATCTGGTAGCCGGTTTTGAAATCTTTTCTCACTTGTTTTGACAAAGACTTGACTCAAAGACAAGAAACGAAAAAAAGAATGACAATTTTTGTTTGGATAACTGACTCAAGAAAGATAAAATAAAAATAAAGAGAAGAAACAAAAGACAATGAATGTCCCATTTTGAAACAAAGAAATGAAAAATTTATCTAAAAATGATAGTCAACACTAATGATTATGCCATGCATTTTGGATCAAGCAGCTTGATCTTTTCATCCAAACTTTCTACCCATTGTTGTTGAGTTAATGGACTTGAAACTGAGTTGCTTCCTTAGGTCAATTGTATTTAAGACCCCATTCAGATAGTGGTTCCTTGAAGGGTTTTTACCAACAAGATTCTGTCATTTTCTTTTCCTCAGCTCACCATTGCCTTAAGGTGCCTGTAAGGGTTTTCCACTAATGAGACTCTCTTATCTTCGTTTACCTTAACTCACAGTCGTCTTATGGTGCCCGTGAGAGTTTTCACCGATAAGACTCTCTCATTTTTATATCTCTCAACTTACCATCATTTTACGGTGCCCGTGAGGGTTTTCACCAATAAGACTCTCTCATTTTTATTTCTCTCCTGATTTCTTATGTTGAGGAAGACAAGTAGTTCCCAACTACATCATCATATCCCGTGCATGCTTAGCCTTAACATCCTCAATAATTGATCTAAAGGTCTTTCTTTGGTTGTAACTTGGGTTTTGGATAGGGTTAGAAAGAAAGCATGGCATAAGTCCCAATCGACACTTGAAGTAGGGCGGGACTTACAACTTTTGGAATCGACTCAAACAATGAGGATTTACTCATGCCCTAGTTTTTTTTGACTGGGTGACTCTAAATTGTTTATTTGGTTGGACCAAGCCCGGAGTAGGGCAGCCAACGTATCTCACCCCTGAAAGAGGAGAATCAGGTCACGCGTAGTTCTGGCAGCTTGTTATTTTTCTTGATTCGGATTTTTTTCTTTTGTTGACTCTTTTTCTCTTTTGGAATTTTCTTACTTTATTTTTCTCGATGCTATTCTTTTTCTCTTTTTTTTTCTTGAAACTTTTCTGACTCTGCTGTTTTGCTCGACACCTTTTCTTTTGAGCTTTGTTGACTCTATATTGATTCCAAAAGAGGTGTATGAAAGAAAATAAAACTAAGGCTCAAATGGGATAAACAAAGGATGACACAATGTTTGGATAACAGAATGAAATGCCTTCGTCATATCAATCTTTGAAAATGCAAGTACATAATATGCAATTTGAAAGTTGGAGATGAAGATCATGTGTGACATCTTTTACAACATTAACTTTGACTGAGTCTATGCGTCGCTACTTCTTCTGCGCTTTTGTAGCATACAACTCCACTTTTGTTGTACATTTCTTACATTGAATGACTCATGATTTCGTGGAGCTGATTTTCTCTCTGTTCCTCTTGATATAGGATCACGCATACACTTTTTGACTTAATTGAGGCATGCCTTTCAATTGATGACCAAGTTATTCTGGTGATTCTCAATACAATTGCCTTAATTTTGAAAGAAGGTTTCAACATGGTCACCAAATGTCTTAACACGCTACCTATTTCTCATATGCTTTTTCTTACTTTAGCCCTCTAATTCAAAGTTCATGCTCAAGTTGGATTTTAAGATCTAGCGAAGAATTCCGCCAGCATGTCATATCACTAAAGCCAACATAAAATGTACTATGTAAAGAAAACAAACAAATAACATATATTTAAACACAAAGGAAAAAGGGACACTCTATTCAGTTGAAATAAAAGATAGAAAAGGTTTGACCATAAACGACAAAAAGGACAAATCAAGATAGATCCCGAACTACCACCCTGAGATAATTCGGATAACAGAAAAGAAAACAAAACAAACTACCTGACCTCTTCCTAGTAGGGAGAGGGGTGATTTCTCAATTGCTTAGCCTGACATATTTTCCACTGATTTTCATATTATCATGACTAGAGCTTCCACCACTGTCAGACACATTTCCTTCAACAAATAAGTTCTGGATCTCCATGCTTAACTCATTGCCTCCCACATATTGTGCAGTACTGCGTGCTAGTGAAAAACTCTGTGGGATGGTCGAGGGGCCAATGTTTTGCACCACAATCAATTTATCTTGAATCATCTTTTCTATTTCTCTTTTCAAAGTACGACAATCTTCAGTACTATGACCCTGAACATCAGAATGATATGCACACCATACATTAGGATCAAAATTTTTTGAATGTGGGTCAGGTAGATGACCAAGGAGAGGAGTAATCATGCCCCTATGTCTCAATCTCTGGAACAAACTGGCATAAGACTCCCCAATAGGAGTGAAATTATCCATTTTCTTCCTCCTCTTTGCGAACTCTGGCCTCAGATAAAACTTGAATTTAGAGGTTCCTTGGTAAATTTGAGGGGGTCGAGGACGATGTTGAGGGACAGGTACATTCTGTCCATCAAGCTCCTCAAATTTTGATGTCTCAAAGCTTGGAGGAAGGTTAACACTTGAAAACACACCCTGGTTTTTATATGAAACATCTTCATAGCCCACAAGTCCCAAGGAACTTTTAATATCATTTTCTACACTCTTAAATTTCCCAACCATTTTCTCTGGGTCTTCTAGCATTCTAGGCTTCTTAGTAAGAAATTTTGGCGGTTCACTTAACTTAACGGTAGGCTCAAGAATATAACAATGATCATCATGAGTATTGAATGTGGATTCACTAGTGGACTGGGGAAGTACAATAGTTGGATTGATAGCCAAAGTGAAAGCATTAGTAGAAGGTTGAGCAACAAACGTACAAATGGTATGTGGTGATGTGAATGTGGTAGACTTATACTGAGGAGCTAAAGAAAGAGTGGTGGAAGTATTGAGGTGCATTTGACATGGAATAGATTCTGAGGTACGCTGTGGTACATCAACCATAGTACGAAACTGATTTTACGATTTTGATGGAAGACTCAAGGTATTTGCAGGGTAAAAAGTGGGGAACTGAGGTGTAGGCATCCCACTGGCCCAAGCTCGGTACATCTCCATCATTTGTTGTCTCAGTCTCAAATTCTCTTCCTTTAAACTCTCAATTTCTTGACTCTTTGTTTCATTCATGATGCCACTCTCTATATGCTTGTTGGACACAACTAACCCTTTCTTGAATTTGGTGTGATATGGAGGACCAGCCAGGAAGCCACAAACCAACCACCTTAAACTAACTGAACAAGAGGCAACAAATATGTTAGAGTTCAACATTTTTTCTTTTGAACCTTTTTTTATTAAGAAAAGATCACCGAACCCAAGATAGGCGCCTACGTATCTCACCCCTGAAAAAGGAGAATCAGATGTGCGTAGTTCATGAAGTCTTGCCAAAATGGTCAAATAAACTCTTTTTCTTTTTCTATTTCTTTTCCTTGAAATTTTAAGAAGAAAAGAAAAATAAAAAATTGTCAAAAGAATAGATGAAAATCTTTTTGAATTTTTTTAGCTTTAATAACCTATACAAAATGAAACCTATGATTACCACAGAAACTCTTTTTTGAGTTTTCAATTTTAAATTTCATATGAAAATGAAACTTGAACCTATAAAAGGAAAATATTTTTTGTGGTTTTCTTTTAAAGATGTATATGAAACACCTACTCTAAGTGAAGAGTGAAAAAAATGTTTTTGAATTTTTTAAATACGATCCTCGAACCAACAATAGGCTGCCTACGTATCTCACATCCCGAAAGAGGAGAATCAGGGGTGCGTAGTTCATCCAGATAGGACAATTAAGGATTAAATAACCGACTGAACCCTGACTTGAGAGACGCGACCACAAACAGAAGATGCAAAACAATAAAATCTTTTTGAGTTTTTAGTTTGACACTTCTCATAAGACTGACACCAACAACTATGAAAGAAAAATATTTTTGGTATTTTCATTATATGAAATGTACAAAACTTCTACCATTTTTTTTAATTTTTATTTTATGAAAACTCCTATGAATGAAAAATCTTTTTTTAAAATTTTCGAATTATGAATGATTACTAAAGAAACAAAAGGAAAATCTTTTTGATGTTTTTTTGTATTTTGAGAAGATGGTGCAAATGGTGAAAAAAAAACATTTTGAATTTTTATTTTTTTGAGAAAATAAATGCAAAAGGTAAAAGAAAAAAACTATTTTTTTGAATTTTTGGATTGTGAAGAACAAAAGTCATTAAAAACTCTAAAAAATCGTCTTTTTTTTTTCCGATTTTCCATTGCCTTCAGCTGCCTCAATTCATTAGCAATAATTCAATCTTGATGCATCAGAACACATCCTAAACCAATACCAAAAGTATCACAATAAATGATAAAACCTTAGCCCTCAACAACAAGAGTCAAAATAGGATCTAAAGTGAGCAAGCCTATTTATAGGGTGATTTAAGTCATGGGGGTAGGGTTTGAGATGAGGAAAAGGACAAAATACCCCTAAGGAAACTAAATAAAAATGGCAAAAATTTTCAGTTGATGACTTAGTTGATAGCTTATCAACTAAATTGGCTAGAGTAGTGAATGCAACTCTGAATTCTAGGTGAGAGACATGTTCGTCCAGGGGATCTACCTAAACGGGCTGAGAGGCTGACTGGTTTCTGGTTCTTCTTAATCCTCTTTCTTATCCCATCTATATTAGGTACACACAATCTATTTTGGAATCAAAGTACTCCCTCTTACATAAGCTCAAATTCCTTGTCATACCATGTTGTACATTCTCTTCCGAAGTTTATAAAGTGTTGGATGTTTCTCTTCAACTTGATACGACTCAGATGGTAGTGTATGGAGCATCATTCAGAGTATAGTGGATTATCTAAGTTGATTGAGTCTATTTTTCGAGCGTCTCTAGGAGGAGCCAAGAAGATACGTCGTCAAGAGCATCATTCTAAAGGGTTGATCGAAACCAACATAGGCCACCTAAGTATCCCATTCTTGGGAATTCAGGTCAAACGTAGTTCATACATACAATGAAAAGATCATTATAAAAGTGTAGAAAGGGTCAGAATTTCTCATAATTGAAGTAAATCGTAGACCAATTCTCATAAATCTACCTCAATAATCTAAATTTTGTTGGTGGAGTCTCACTAAAAAAGTCTGTTGAAGAGGAACTACTGCCACTTTAGGGGGGGTTAAGCCGTGATCACCTGCTAGAGGAAAGGTGGTTCGCCTACACACTTTACTTCTAACACATACTTTTCCCAAATCTGTATGTCAAATAACCACGTTACCCTCAAAGATGCAATATTTAGTACACAGGGATGCTGTAGAGGCGAGTCTCCTACAAAGGACCAAATGGGCCCCGCTAGGTCTCAATATGATGCACATAAGTATGACCTAAAGGCTGACCTACGCTGGGGTTCAATAACAAGGCTGTTCGGGAGATCGTATGGTCGATAGTGGCTGCTTTGGCTGTCCACCTACTCCATACCAGCCGACGGCTCCCCCTCCTAAAATAAGGGTGAGTCAACTATAGGTCGTGTACACAGCGTGTACTACAGAACTTTTTGAAGAAATAATTGACTCGGGTTATGCACATGATGCCAGATATAAAGAAGTAACACATAAGAAAAAATGTAAACAAAGAGCACGTAAGCACACCACATTGATAAAACAATACAAACAATCACACAAATACGTTTATACACCCATAATGTCAAACTAAGCCAGTATAACTCCAAAAATAAGCTTGAATTCTGAAAATTCCTCAACAGAGTCGCCAGAGCTGTCACACCCCTTTTTCAACTCCGAAAAGATTTCAATTTTAAGTTCGAAAGGATTTTTATTATTAAAGTGACAAAATGAAGATAATTTAATTCGAAAAGGACATTTTACATTCAAAACTCAGAGTCACCACTTGGAATAATCTGGTGTGCCAAGTCACCATTGGAAAATCCTTTTCAAAACCATTTGACTCATTAAACTGATTTGCGAACATAGATTCCGGCTAAGGAATTCTGTTGACCGAGGGGAAGGTGTTAGGCACCCCTCGATCCCGTGGTTCGACCACGGTCGCTTGGTGGAGCGTATCGGCTAATTTTGACACTACAAATATACAAACCACCCAAAACACGTAAAACAATCAAACAAACAAACAAAACAAAAAAAATGAATCAAAAGTACAGTGTCCAGTCTAATTTATACAGTCCAAAATAGAAAAATACAAAAAATAAATCCTATCTAACCTACACTAATACTAACTACGCTCTCATGCTTTACCCGACGCCTCGGTCCTTCCTCACGAACGTCTTCCGCCAACATAGTATGTCGGGGCATTTTCCGGTGAATAAATACATTGTGTCTCGGAGAATTTTTTGGCTAAATAAATACTTTTGAATTAAACACGATAAACTAGAAATCAAACATTCACATGCACATTAAACATTTAAAACATTTAATAAACACATCACTCCTAAGTTTTGCCTACCCAAACCGACATTTGCCTATCCATTTCAACATATCATAATTCTATCACATTCTAACAATATTCATGCTTATTACGAATTAAATAAAACAACAATAAACAAAAGTTATTCTAAATTCAACTTTTTATCAATTTCTCAATTCCATCTCCAAACAACCAATTTCAATTCTCAAACGAGATACCATTTCACCAAACTATAATCAAGAAAATGAACCACGAGTCAAAATAAACACGCATTCATCACCAACAAGGACCAAATAAAATGCAATATTCAATCCAACACCAAATATAATAAACAATGAAATAAAAATAGGAAGAGAGTGGAATTGGACCTCAATTTGAAGCTTTCAAACTCAATGTTATTCGAATCTCGGAAACCTCGAGCCGAACCTTAACACCAACAATCCAACTCGACAATGAGAAATAATGACCCGTTCACTGTCACTTTTTACTGACACTGTTCACGCCATTACTGTTCACTCCATTACTGTTCACTCTGTTACTGTTCATCAGCACTTTTTATGCAGGATTCTCATTGTCCGTACCCTTTTTCTCTCTCAATTTTTTTTTCTCTCTTTCTCTCCCTCGGTTTTTTTTGTTCTTGTGAGAAAGATGATTTGGTGATTGTTGTTATTGTGGAGTAGATGATGATGAAAGAATTAGCCTCCCCCTTTTCCCCTTTTAGAATTTTCCTTTTATATTTTTTATTTGTTTTTTCTTTTTCTTCATTTATTATCCTACGTGGAAGCATATAATTGGTGGCTTGTGGGAATAAGTGTGTGTCATGTGGAAAAGTTAGTGTGGCATGTGGAAAGATGAGGGTGGCGTGCGGAAAAATGAGTAGGGCGTGTGCCTTTTGCATGTATCCAATGAAAAATGGAAAGTGAGGTGTTGAGGTGGCAAAGATGCTATGTATTTAATTATTATCAATTCTTTTTTTTTTTTGGGAGAAATGATCAATTAAACAAAAGTATGGTAAGGTGAATAAAATAAAAATAAAAATAAAAATTTTAAAAAATAAAATAAAAATAAAAATGATTAAAATATTTTCGGGAAAGGACAAAATTACGTGTCTACAACCATGGATACCTATTACCACAAAAAATCATACACGAAATGGTAGACTTCCTGCATCAATTTGCCTTTTCTAGTTTTCAATGCATATTCAATTTCGAGGTTCTTTTCACATGAATTTTCTGTCCATACTTATTCCCTAAGTTGTTCACGTGAATTTTTAATGCTAAGTGTGTTTTCAATTTTTGATGGCCGTTTTAGGTTTGTTCATGTGATTTTAATAGTTAGTGATTTTTTTGTTTTCAGTTTTGGCCATTTCAGACTAGAATTTAGTGTTTTTTCGTTTGAGGTTTTGCTTTTGTGCAGAGTAAAAATAGGGACTCGAACAAATAAGAGGTCGCGACAATAAATGTGCTTTTTTAGTTTTGTTTTAATGAATATTTAAAGTGGGGACTCGAACAAATAGGGGATTGCACCAATTAGTGTGACTCATAATATGTCATATTTAAGGCAACATGTAGGACCCTGCATCACATTCTAGGCACGGGCTCTACACGACACACAGGGCATCCTACATCACTTTCATTTTTCAATTTTCAATATATATTGATTCACGTAGTTTTTTCACGTGAATTTCAATACTTAGTGTTTCTTTAATTTTTTATTTGATCATTTCAATCTTGAGTCTTTGCCTAGCGGAAAATTTTTGGTTTGTGTTTTTTGCATTTGTGCAGAATAGTAGTAGGAACTCGAAAAGATAATGAGAAGTGACGATTAGTGTGACGCCCAATATGTCATATTTAAGGTAACACGTTGGAGCTTGCATGACACAAAAAATCATGCACGACACGCTAGGCATCCTGTATCACTTTTCACTCTTCAGTTATCAATTCATATTCATTCCCGAGGTTTTTTCACATGAATTTTCAGCCCGTTCAAATTCTATAGGTTGTTCACATGAATTTTTAACACTGAGTGGGTTTTCAGTTTTCAATGGTCGTTTCAAGTTTGTTCACGTGAATTTCAATACTTAGTGCTTTTTTAATTTTCAATTTTTGCCATTTCAGTCTAGAATTTAGTGCTTTTCGTTTGAGGGTTTGCTTTTGTGCCGAGAAAAATAGGAACTCAACCAAATTAGGGGTCACGACAATTAATGTGACTCCCAATATGTCATTTTGAGGCAACACGTAGTAGCCTGCTCGACATTCTAGGTGTGGGTCCCTAAAAGACACACCATATTTTCCTATCACCACCACAAATCATGCACAACACGCTAGGCATCCTGCATCACCTTTCCTCTTTTTAGTTTTCAATGCATATTCATTCACGAGGTTTTGTTCACTTAAATTTTCAGTCCGTTCTTATTTCCTAGGTTGTTCGCGTGAATTTTTAATGCTAAGTGCTTTTTCAATTTTCGATGGCTGTTTCAGGGTTGTTTACTTGAATTTCAACACTTAGTGCTTTGTTAGTTATCGATTTTTGACATTTCAGTCTAGAATTTAGTATTTTTTCTCTTGAGGTTTTGCTTTTGTACAGAGTAAAAATAGAAACTCGAACAAATAAGGGGTCGCGACAATCAATGCGTCTCACAATATGTCATATTTAAGGCAACACATGGGAGCCTCCACGACATTCTAGGTGTGGGTCCCTAAACGACACACCATGCATGCCTATTACCACAACAATTCTTGCACGGCACGCTAGGACATCTTGCATCACTTTTCCTTATTTAGTTTTCAATGCATATTCATTTCCGAGGTTCATTTCACATGAATTTTAAGTCTGTGCTTATTCCCTAGGTTGTTCACATGAATTTTTAATGCTTAGTATTTTTTCAGTTTTCGATGGCCATTTCAGGTTTGTTCACGTGATTTCAATAGATAATACTTTTTTATTTTTAGGTTTTGGCCATTTCAATCGAGAATTTAGTGCTTTTTCATTTGAAGTTTTGCTTTTGTGCAGAGTAAAAATAGGGACTCGAACAAATAAGGGGTCACAACAAGTAATGTGCTATTTTAGTTTTGTTTTTATTCATAATTGAAGTGGAGACTCGAACAAACAGGGGATTGCAACAATTAATGTGACTCATAATATGTTATATTTAAGGCAATACATAGGAGTCTTCATGACATTTTAGGCAGGGGTTCTACACGACACACGCACTATGTGTGCACGACAAGCAGGGCATCCTACATCACTTTCATTTTTAATTTTCAATATATATTGATTCCCGTGGTTTTTTCACCTGAATTTTCAATATTTAGTGTTTTTTTAATTTTTTATTCTGATCGTTTCAGTCTTGAGTTTTTCCTAGAGGAAAATTTTTGGTTTGTGTTTTTTGCTTTTGTGTTGAATAGTAGATGGAACTCAAAAAAATAATGAGAAGTGACGATTAATGTGACGCCCAATATGTCATATTTAAGGTAACACGTGGGAGCTTGCATGACACAGCAAATCATGCACGACATGCTAGGCATCCTGCATCCCTTTTTCTTTTTTAGTTTTCAATGTTTATTCATTCCCACGGTTTTTCACATGAATTTTCAGTCCGTGCTTATTCCCTAGGTTGTTCACGTGAATTTTTAACTGTAACACCTCGAAACCTGGTCCCAAGACGTCACACAGTTCTCAAGACAACGAGTAGACTTAAGGTAACCCTGTCTGCATACTACTGAGCCTAAATCTCATAATAGTGGAAGTATAGACATAAAAGTCATGCTAGAATGTGGAAACTGTCTTAAATATCTTAGAATAATGTCTGAAACATCAAAACTGAATAATCTGAATCAAAACTAGTAGTCTGGAAAGCCTCTAATGTCTGAAACATCAAAACTTAATAATCTTAATCAAAACTAATAGTCTGACAAGCCTCTACTACTAATATCTAGAGAGCCACAGGGACAAACCCCCAGCTAACTCGAATTGTCTGAAAAGAATACTGAAATCTTGTAATCTACTAAGCTACAAAAACTGAATGAGTAAGTCCCCAGAATATGAGGACTCACCAACTGTCGGATGTAGATGGAGATGCTCGAACTACTCACACTGCTGATACTCAACACCTAAACCTACATTATGAGACAATGTAGAACATAGACGTATATGTGGATCAGTACTTTGAGGATGTACTGAGTATATGGGGGTTAATGCATAAGTAAAACATCACCTCATAATCATCATTTATAAAACAATGCATGCTAATTGTAAATGACTCACACAAGCTGGAATATTTGAAATACTGAAATACTGCAATAAGGAGTAAAAAACACTTTATAAATCTCGTGAGCCATAACATTTAGTTCTAAAAGTTGTACTTGTATTTTCTCTTCAAATCATACTGTCTAAGTGTAGAAAGGACTCACTCTTAAGTCTAAAAGATGAAAAGCTGAAAACTGTAGCTAATGTCTTTCTGTAATGCATAGTCTAAATAAATTTGTGAGCTTTTACACTTAGTTTTCTAAAATCTTTTCTATAAATCTCTTCGGTTAGGCTTTACTATTAGGGAGAATACTTTGAAACTGTTCTGAAAATCTTTACTGATAGGGAAAATACTTTATCTAAAGCCTATATGTTAGGGAGGTTCTCTTAACCGACATAAACAATGCGAGCTACATGGAGTCCAATGTCTCGTCCTCCTAAGGAAGAAATATCACATTGGGGAGAGGTGTCATACTCTTGCCAAGGAGTATAACCTAAGCTAAGTGATCACATCTATAATATTTAATAGACTACATATATAATTATTAAATACATCTGGGTTATTCTGTAATTAGTTATTCTTCAGTTCTCTATATATACAGCTGTAACCCCTTCAATATTAAATGAGATCAATTAATTCTTAAATCTGTATCATGGTATCAAAGCTAGGGTTTCTTCTTCCGCCCAAACCCTAATCTCTCCTCTTTTCCGACGTGTGTGCGCCGCCTCCACCGTCTACACCACGCCGCACGGCCTCCCTCCTCCGCCGTAGGTCGGCGCCATGGACAAGGTTATTGATCCTCTGTCAAAATTACCGTCTGGAGTAAAATTACTGCTCAGGAATCTCCACAATCTCATCCCCGAAAAATTATCTGAAAACAACTACCCCGCCTGGGCACTTAACGTCCGCACCGCCCTCGCAGCCAACTTGCTGCTCGGATGGATTGACGGTGCGGAGAAGCCGCAACCCGAGACAGCCGAGAAGGACGGCGTCAAGCTCCCAAATCCCGACTACCTTCCGTGGATGATCGTAGACACTCAGATCCGAGCCTGTCTTCTCGCAGTTATTAGCCCCTCTGTGCACAAACACGCCCGAGGTTTTCTCACATCGGCTTCACTTTGGGACGCACTAGCCACAAGGTACAACTCTGTGTCCACGGCTCATATTTTTCAGTTGCGTGACAAATTGCATACTCTTCGGAAGGGAACGAAGACGATGTCTCAATACCTTGATGATGTGGCCTCTATTCTGTCTGACCTAGATGCTGTGAACGAGATTATTCCTGAACGAGACGTGGTGAATGCCGTGATACGTGGTCTTCCGGCTGGCTATTCCTCTCTCAAACAGCATATTCGCCTCTCGCCTGTCGAAATCACTCTGAATCAACTGTCTGGATGGCTTAATGCAGAAGAATTGAATCTAGACATGGAACACAAATTACTGCTCGGAGAAGCCAGTTCCACCCCTGGCGTCACGGCTCTTTACTCGGCTGGCAGCGGAGGCTCGGCCAGGGGTCGCGGTGACGATCGTCGTAACCAAGGGCGAGGCAGCGGCGGCGGTGACCGTCGAAACACCGGGCAGCAAGGCAGAGGCGGGCCTCCACCGAGGGACGGCTTCTAGTCAGGCCGCGGACAGGGACGAGGAAACCAGCGGATGCCCACACGAGATCTTCCGACGTGCCAAATTTGTGCTAAACGGGGCCATTCTGCGGCTAATTGTTGGTATCGTTATGATGACTCGCAGAATGTAAATAGCCAGTCCGGAGGATCAAGGGCGATGCATGCGTCCACAAACGCTCAATCTGGCGATTGGTATCTAGACACAGGTGCTAACACCCATGTGACGTCGGATTATTCACAACTTCAAGCTCCTCATCCGTATCATGGCTCAGAAACTATTACAGTAGGCAATGGTCAATCCCTTCCCATCACAAACACCGGCTCTGGGTATGTCTATACCCCAAATGGTAAATTTCATCTCTCAACCCTTCACCACGTCCCTTCCCTCACATCCAATCTTTTATCTGTTTATCGCTTTACTAAAGAAAATAACTGCACCCTCATTTTTAATGACACCAATTTCCAGATAGTGGACAATACCACGAACCGGGTGCGGTACACGGGCCGCTGTGAGCATGGGCTATACACTCTTCCATCCAGGTCTCCGTCTGTTGTGAGTCAAGCCATTCTCTCGTCAACCTGGCATCGCCGGCTTGGGCACCCATCATCCGCCATCACCAAATCCATTTTATCTTCCTTTGGTTTTAATTTTTCAGAAAAATTACATTGCGAGTCCTGTTCAGTGTCTAAATCTTGTCGTTTACCTTTTTCACTGTCTGAACACAAGGCCACTGCGCCATTTCAATTAATTCATTCTGATGTTTGGGGTCCAACCTCAGTTCCTTCTGTTCAAGGTTTTCGTTATTATATCTGTTTTGTTGATGATTACAGTAAATTCACTTGGCATTCCCCCGACGAAACCACAGATTTATTGTGACAATCAGTCCACTATTTGTGTTACCAAAAATCCAGTCCTTCATGATCGTATGCAGCATGTTGGGTCTGACTGTCACTTTGTTCGCGATGAGGTACTTGCAGGAGCAATGGCCACGAACTATGTCCCATCTACTGACCAGCTTGCTGATATTCTCACCAAGCCTCTTCCGTTACAGCCTTTTCAGTCTCTCTGCTCCAAGCTGCCCCTCGTTACCGCTGATCAGCTTGCGGGGGGATAATAGACTACATATATAATTATTAAATACATCTGGGTTATTCTGTAATTAGTTATTCTTCAGTTCTCTATATATACAGCTGTAACCCCTTCAATATTAAATGAGATCAATTAATTCTTAAATCTGTATCAATATTCTAAGTTCTGTAATCTATAATAATCTATAAAGTGGATTCCATAGCTAAACTGAGGATCAAAAGATCAAATCTTTTTTGACAATCTGTAAATAATCTGCTCATAAGATGCTGAAAGTATCATCTTTCTTGAAATAATATTATTCTGGGTAATAACCCATGCATTAATCTCTTGTCCAAACATCATATTAAACATGCTTGATAATGAAAACAATGATAATTCATCTAAAAAATCTGTAATTCACTGCAATAGGCATGAAAATATGAAAATAGACATGCAATTCATCTTCAAAATATCTTAAAAAGTCATAATCTTGCAAATAGCAATAATGGGTATGAACCCTAATTTAAAATTCATGTATAACCATTCAAAATCATATGAATTTGTAATTAAAAGCTTGGTTTTGGGCATAAGGATGGAAGAAGATCCTTGTTCATAAACCCCACATACCTTGATTGATGATTAGATGAAGAATCTTGAGTTATTGATTCCTAATTGAGCTCTTGGGGATGAGTTCTTGATTATCTTTTCTTGGGAATCCTCAATCTTAAGCCTTCATGGAGAATCAATGGAGGATTTTGATTTCTTGTAGAAGAAGCTTTGGCGTTCTAGGGTTTTAGCTTGAGGGAAAATTGATAAATAATGAGCACAATAGGCTTAGAATGGGTTTAATCTTGTTTTATTCACGGATTACGGTCTTGGGAATTGACCAAAATGCTCTCTTTAAAATTCTAGATGGATCTGGAAAAAGGAACTGGGATCCCGATTTAATGAGCCACCGCAACACGCCACATCACGGTGGCTCACTAAAATTTGACGACTGAAAAATTGGGGATATCCGCGACGCGGAGCCATCGCGTTGTCCCACTATATTTTGAGGACTGGGACCTAGAACTCCGACGCGACGCGCCACCATCGCGGTGCCCTATAGAAACACCCTTTTTGCTACTGACGCGATGCACCAACATTGCATTGGAATTCTGGAAATTGACAATTGGGAATGTAGACCTCTCCGAAATGCGCCAATATCGCGGAGGTCCACTGGAATGTGACAATTGGGATTTTGTCAATCTCCGCGAGGCGCCAAGTGCATAGTTGGCACACTGTCAACTTAAAAAAGATCTAACTTCTCAACCGAGTGTTGGAATTGGCCGAATTTGATATCGATGGAAAGCTTATTTAATTTTCCACCCAATGGAAAGTCTAAATCCGAAAAATTCTACACGAAATAAATATTATTCATTTTGAAATCTATCCCTTAACATTCTAGGGATGAATTAAAGATAGGAAAAGTACAGGGTATTACAATATATCCCCCTTGGGAACATTCGTCCTCGAATGTGGCTAGTTAAGCTAAAAAATACTGAGGAATATGAGGCTATAAGCCATCATGCACAACGAAAATTAACTGAATGACTAAGTCTCAATATAATGAGCTATTGAACTTATCTATAGTGCGTGAATTCTCATGAAAATAACTATATAGCTGAATCTGAGACTGGGAAAGAACTGAATGAAGGAAAACTATTACCTTCGGCTAAATCTGAGTTCGTGGGGAAGGGATGAGGATACTAGGTACACATGTATGCTTCTGCTTCCCAAGTAGCACCCTCAACGGACTAATTTTGCTACAGAACTTTGACCAAGGCAGCTTATTTATTCCTTAGTCTGTGGATCTGACGATCAAGAATCTGTACTGGGACTTCTTCATAAGAAAGGTTATTCTGAATATCTATACTTTCTAGAGGAAGTAAAACAGCTGAATCGTCCATGCACTTCTTAAAAAAGGACACATGGAACACTGGATGAACTGAGGATAAATCTGTGGGTAGTTCAAACTCATACACCATCTTTCCAACAAGACTAAAAATATGGAAGGGACCTACATAACTGGGACAGTTTCCCGGTTTTTCCAAACCTCTTCACCCCTTTCATGTGTGAAACTTTCAAATACACAAGATAATCAACCTCAAACTCAAGGTCTCTTCTTCTCATGTCGATATAGGATTTCTAACGACTCTGGGCTTCTTTCAATCTCTCTCGAATCAACTGAACTTTCACCATGGCCTCAAACACCATGTCTGGCCCAATTAAGGCGGCCTCACCCACTTTAAATCAACCAACTGGCGATCTACATCTTCGCCTATAAAGAGCTTCAAACGGGTCCATCTGAATACTAGCATGATAACTATTATTATAAGCGAACTCAATTAATGGCAAATGCTCATCAGAACTTCCTATGAAATCAAGATCACAAGCCCTCAACATATCCTCTAGAGTCTGAATAGCCCTCTCAACCTGACCATCTGTCTGCGAATGAAAAGCTTAACTAAGATGAACTTGGGTACCAAGACCCTTCTGAAAGGATCTCCAAAACATAGAGGTAAATTGGGTACCACTATCGGAGATAATAGACAAGGGAAATCCATGCAGTCTGACTAACTCTCTGATGTATAGCTTAGCATAATCTTCGATTGTGTAAGACATGTGAACTAGCAACAAATGCGTTGACTTATTCAATATGTCTACAATAACCTAAATTGAATCATACTGATGACGTGAATGGGGTAAACTAGTCACAAAATCCATATTCACCTCTTCCCACTTCCAAATGAGAATACCAAACTCTTGCAATGAACCACCAGGTATTTGGTGCTCTACCTTAACCTATTGACAAGTTGCACACTTGGCCATAAACTCGGCTATATCTCTCTTTATACCACTTCACCATTAGATTTCCTGCAAGTTGCGGTGCATCTTGGTAGAACCTAGATGAATAGAATAATGTGCACCATGCACTTCCTCCATAATTCGCTGCCTCAAATCATTGACACATGGTACTCACAATCTGCTATGGTATCTCAACGCACCCTCTCCCCCTTGGGAGAAAACCTCTACCTTTTGATCTTTTACTGACTCCTTCAATTTGACCAAACTAGGATCCTTATCTTGCTTCTCCTTCACTTCTGAAACTAGAGAAGATTCGGAACTACTCTAAACCCAAGCTTTCCCTTCAGATGAATCAACCAACCTAACACCCAATCTAGCTAAACAATGAACTTCCCGAGCTAACCCTTTCTTATCATTCTCCACATGAGCAACACTGCCCATAGACAATCTACAAAGGGCGTCTACTAGTACATTTTCCTTGCTCGGATGGTACAACACGCTCATGTCATAATCATTCAACAATTTAAACCACCTTCTCTGATGAATATTCAACTCCCTCTAGGTAAACACATACTAAGGGATTTTGTGATCCTCATACACATCAATATGTACACCATACAAATAATGTCTCCAGATTTTCAAAGCAAACACTACAGCAGCTAACTCAAGGCCATGGGTTGGGTAGTTCTTTTCGTGAGGCTTAAGTTGTCTAGAGGCGTAGGCTATGACCTTAGCTTTCTGCATCAAAACACAACCCAAAAACACTTTGTAGGGATCACAATAAACCACAAAACCATATGTACCATTAGGTAATGCTAACACTGAGGCTGAAGTAAGTCGAGTCTTCAACTCCTAAAAACTCTTCTCGAAGGAATCAAACTACTAAAAGTTAACTTTATTTTGGGTCAATCTAGACATAGGAGATGAACTCGATGAGAAAGCCTCAACAAAACTTCTATAATAACCAGCTAGACCCAAAAAACTCCTAATGTCTGATGGAGAGATAGGTCTAGGTCAATTTCTTATGGCTTCTCTCTTTTAGGGATCAACTCTAATACCCTCACGAGAAATAATATGGTCAAGAAAAGCTATCGACCTTATCCAAAATTCACATTTGATAAATTTGGCGAACAATTGATGATATCTAAGGGTCTGTAACACAATTCTAAGATGGTCTGCGTGATCATCCTCACTACGAGAGTAGACAAGGATATTATCGATAAAGACTATGACAAATATTTCCAGATACTGCTTGAACACTCTGTTCATCAAGTCCATGAAAGTTTTTAGGGTGTTGTTTAGCCTGAAGGATATGACTAGAAACTCAAAATGACCATAAAGGGTTTTGAAAGCTGTCTTTGAAATATCACATTCCCTTACTTTAAGATGATGATAGACAGATCTAAGGTCTATCTTTGAGAAATAACTTGCACCTTGGAGTTGATCAAATAAGTCATCAATTCTAGGAAGAGGATATTTGTTTTTAACTATTAATTTATTCAACTGGTGATAGTCAATGCACATAAGCAAACAACTATCTTTGTTTTTCACGAATAGGAAGGGAGTGCCCCATGGAGAAACACTAGGCCTTATGAACCCTTTTTCTAAAAATCTTTGAGTTGCTCTTTCAACTCTTTAAGATTGGTAGGAGCCATGTGATATGGAAGGATAGATATAGGCTGAGTAGAGAGAATAAGGTCAATACCAAATTCTATTTCCCTATCAGGGGTACCCTTGGTAGTTCTTCGGGAAAGACATCAGGAAACTCATTAACTACACTGACTGACTGAACTGTTGAAGTTTCAGATGTAGTTTCTTTAACTCAAACAAGATGATAGATACAACCTTTGGAAATCAACTTTCTGGCCTTTAGATAATATATGAAATGACTCTTGGAAGACACTGAATTACCTAACCACTCAAAGATCGGCTCATCTGGAAACTGAAACTTCACTACTCGGGTGCGACAATCTATAGATGCATAACAAGAATGGAGCCAATTCATACCAAGAATAATATAAAAGTCAACCATATCTAACTCTATCAAGTCTGCTAACATGACTTTATGAAGGACAGTGATAGGACACTTCCTATAGATCTGTTTAGCAACCACTGACTTGCCTACTGGAGTAGAAACCAAATAAGGCTCAAGTATCTTTTCAACACTTATTTCAAAATTGACTACAACTAATGGGGTCACATAAGAGAAACTCGACCCAGGGTCTAACAACACAAAAACATCAAGATGAAAAGCATACTAGTAACAACATCTGGTGAATCCTCTTGCTCCTAAGGGGAGGGCAAAGAATAAAACCAATTCTGGCGTTGACCGCCACTGGTACTGGATTATGCGCCCTGAGGAGGGATTGGGCGACCTATAGGAGCTGGTGCACTAGTAGCCTGAGTTTGGAGACGAACATCTCTATTTTCTTGCTTAGCATATAGACAATATCTAATGTTGTGACCCATCTTACCACATCCAAAATAACCTTTCTGACCAGCCAAACACTCACAAGGATGATTCTTACCACACTTAGTACACGTAGGATAATTGGGCCACCACCCACACTATTCTAGTATCTAGACATAGAAGACTTACCCCACTGCTTTTGTCTACCTCTAGAAGTAGGAACACTAGCTGAAGATAGTATCGGCATAGATGAACGATTCAGAAACTGTGAATGACTTCCCCCTTGAGACCCAGACTGTCCATACTCAAACTACCCTATTCTGGCCTTCTTATTTCATCTTAATCTTCCCTTTAACTTATCTGCCTCAATCTGCTGAGCATGCATCATCAATCTAGAAAGATCCATATCTCTAATAAGCATGGCAGTCCTACACTCCTTGACTAACAATCTATACACTCTAGTAAAAAACTTACTCATACTTTCCCTAGGATCAGCCATCGTATCTGTAACGCCCCAAAATCTCATCCTGGAGAGTCACACGGTTCTTAAGTCTACAAGTAGACCCAAGCTAACCCTTCGAGCCTGTTACTATCTCTATCTCTTACTTTGGGATATCAAGTTAAGCAATAAGACTATAATATATCATCTCAAAGCTGAAATAACTGGAAAACATAGTCTGAAATACAAAATCCTGCAAGTCTAAAACACAACTACTAGTCTAGTCTAACAAAGCCTCTACTACTAAAAATAGAAAGCCATTGGGATAGTCCCCCAACTGACTTGGACTGATATGAAAGTAATAACAACTAGATATCTGAGAAAAATAGATCGTCGAACCATGAGGAATCACCAACTGTGGAGTGTAGGAAAGGCACTCGAAAATCACGGTCATTACAAAGACTGAGCACCTGGACCTACATTATAAGACAATGTAGCACATAGCCGTATATGTGGATCAGTACTTTGAGAATGTACTGAGTATATGGCAATGTATGCATTTACATAAAACAATATCAATACTCTTTAATAAAATCATGCATGCAATTAGGAATGGATCACATAGATTGAATAAGTCTAAAATGTAAAACTCATGAATCATGAATAGTGAAGCATGTAACACAAGTCTCGTGAGTCATTATACATTACTTTAAAATCTCTATCTCCTCTTATTCTCAATACTTGAAGTCTAAAGGAACTTTAAACAATACTTTTCAATTTCATGCTTTTATCTCTTGGAGAGCAAAACTTCTTTAAAATTTGAGGGCTTAGAACTTTTAGGAACTTCAACACTTGGAATCTCTAGAACTCTTTTAGACTCAGAACACTTAGAACTCGGAAGAATATAACCTTGGGAGTTTCTTCTAACCAACATAAGCCATCTGAGCTACATGGATTCCAATGCCTTACCCACATTGGGGAGAGCTGTTCTATCCTTGCCATAGAAGTAGAACCTCATCTTTAGTGATCACTATCTTAGCCTTGGGCCCATAAATATCGAACCTACAGTGGCACGTAGTTCTGGGGTATGAAACCTTGGAATCATACCAAACTCTGTGCTAAATACTACTCCCATACTCAGCTCAAAACTCTTAGGAAATCCATGTTGGAACCTTGAAGTTTTGATAAATGACAATATGAATGAAACAAGTTGATATACGTGTTCCACTGATCCGACAAGTTCAGGAGTGCAGTCTACGGTATAAATAATTAAAAATCAAAATGAGTTAAATTAGTGCAACTGAAAACTTCAACTTAATGATCATGTAGGGAATAGAACAAGTTGAATTTGATTCAAACACTTGATGATAAGGGAAACAAGCTGAGTTGAAAGAGGAGTCCTATGTAAAGAAGGAGTTTCACTTCTAAGCATATTCTTAAGAGTCCTATGTGTAGAAGGAGAAAGAATCTGAAAATTATTCAAAACGTATAATTTGAAGGACTCTTTGGAGAGTTAGAGTTTGACTACAACACTAAGGAGACAATAGTTAGAATTGAAAAAGGAGTCTCACTTGAAGTAGAATTATATGCAATGAGAGTTTTGATTAAAGGAGGAGTTTAAAATAAAGAATGACTCTTTGGAGAGCTATGCTTAAATACAAGATACATCATTCAGATTAATTCACGCACTTACAAAGAAGAAAAGCACAATTGACAGATTGACTTCGCGAAGTTCTACTCAATTACTGAAGAAACACATTGAAGAACCTGGTCCTACGTATAGAATCCAGCTATAAGTTTTATCTTTGATTTTTAGAGTTGTTCATTGTGTTTGAGCTATTGATATAATATTAGTTTCAGTGTGTTATAAACTGAATTAGGAGATAGTCTTTGAGTTGGGGAAAACATAGATACTTTGGGAATGCATACCTTGGGAGGTGTGTGTATAGTTAGGAATTAGAGTTTATAATTCCTAGTTATAAGGTTAGGAGTGTATAGTTATGCATACCTAGGATATGATCACTGATGATCCTACTATTCCAATGAAGTTAGAAGATGGGAAATAGGTCAAGAATGTAAGAAGTGAATTCACTCCTGGTGACTTATTGGCATTAAAGAAAAATGCTAAGGACAAAAACATTTTGGTCTGTGGATTTGGACTTGATGAATACAACAGGGTATCAACATGCACCACTGCTCAGCAAATTTGGGATGCTCTAGTAAATTCTCATGAAGGCACATCTCAAGTAAGAAAATTCAGAATTTCTCTTCTCTTCACTGAGTATGAGGCATTTAAGATGAAGAAGAATGAAACCTTGCATGAGATGATGACAAGGATTACTGCCTTAACAAATAAGTTGACCTCCTTAGGAAAAGCTATATCTGAAGAAGAACAAGTTGAGATGGTACTGAGGGTATTACCAAAATCAAAGTGGAATGTTAAGTTGACTGCAATTAGGGAAGCAAATAAGGATCTTGCAGGCATGAACCTGGATGAATTAGATGGGAATTTAAGAACTTATGAAATGGAAATTGATGGAAATAAAGTTCTGGCATCCTCGGAGGATACATTAGCTTTGAAGGCATCTTACAGTGATGAAGAAATTGAACTTGATAAAGAACAAGTTGCCTTCATAGCTAAGAACTTTAGCAAATTCTTCAAAAAGAAGAAGGGAGAAGGTAGCAAGAAATGGTCAAATGACAATCTAAATGGATGATACAAGTGTGGTAAGACTGATAATCATATCAAGGATTGTCCTGTTTGGGAAATAGAATGGAGAAAGAAAAGGGATGAAAAAGAATTGAAAGAAAAAAAACAAAAAGAGGGAAGAATATGCAATGGTAGCATCTTGGGGATTTGACTAAGATGATGATGAAGTAGATGAAGCAACACTCATGGCTCCTGGAGATTCTGACTTGAAGGAAGAAAATGATGCTTCTGAGGTAAGTATACTTGAACTTAAAGAAAAGTTGCATTTGTTTTCTAAGACAAAACTTATTTCCTTGATGAGTGCCCTAATTGATGACTTCCAAGAATCAACTTATGATAGGGATGAGATTTTCAACAGTCTTTCAAGAATCAAGTTTGATTTTATTGATTTAGAAGCTTGCAAGAACACTGTTGAACAGGAAAACTGCTCTCTCAATAAATAGGTTGAGCAACTTGATTCTTCAAATAATGATCTTAAGTCTGAAGTTCTAAAATTGACACTCTCTGAAAAAGAAAAAAACACCAAGAGTAAAGAACAAGAAAAAGTTGACCTTGAATTGATCAAGTACAAAGAAGAGTGTAATAATGCAACAGAAATGGCGAATAAACTGAGTCAAGAAGTCTCTAAATTAAAACTTGACCTTGAAAGAGAAAACAGGTGGACAAATTCCTCAAGAATTGTTCATAAGTTGAGTGAAAGATATCACAGTGATAAAGTTGGTTTGGGTTTTCACAAAAGTCTTGATGCTTATCAATACTTGTGCTATATCTGTGGAAACCTTGGACATCCAACCACTGAATGTCCAGTTGCTGCCAAAACTAGATCCAGCAGTCTAAATCTGGGAAATAAACTATCTCTGACCAAGAAAAGGATAACTAAACCTGGTCAGAGAAATATGTCACGTAACCTATTGTCTGCATGGGCTAGAAGAATTCTGATTCATCCATTTTCTCATAAGAAAGGACTCAAGCTTGTCTGGGTGCCTAAAGTTAACCCCTAATTTGTTTTGCAAGTAAGAGTGAAAGAAGGCAAGTAAAATTTGTGCATAAATAAAGATTTCTCAAGGAATAAGACTAGAAGTAAATAAATTTTCTTTCACTCACCATATTTAAAGGGGAAATGGATCATTTGAAAGATGGCCAGATTTGTAGTGCTCGTGTAAGGGGGAAGCAAGGGAGATTTTTTTTAAAAAATGAAAAAAAGGATTATTGTAAAACTAATGAGAATCCACAGGAATATGTTGTACCACCTGGTTCAACTGTTGTACAGAGGGTATATTGACAGGGGGAACAACAAATAAAGAAATGGATACATTAATAAAACAAACACAAGTTGCTGGTAATTTTGTTGGTAAAATCTTGAGATATCTCATGGGAATCAATGGCTTGAGACTATGATATTCAAATGAAAGTAATTTCACTCTTGAGGGCTATAAAAATGTTGACTATGTGGAGAAGCACAAAAGGCACTAAGTAGAGAGCATTTTGAAAGGAATAGGTTAGACTTGGGGATGATTAAAATTGCATGAACTCCCCTCAATGATTGACTAGAATAATCATTTTTCTTCTTAATCTTATTAGCTAAAAAGTTATTCTATTCAGTCTTGCACATTTAGTTGTGTGTCCCAATTCCAGTTTTTTGACTTTTCTAACCTAATTTTGTATTAGATTGTGCAGAAAAATAGGTTCGAGCCAACAATTGTGACCACAAAGTTCTTCTTATCAGGTATATTTTACACTGACATAAGCATAGGTTGTCTAATTGAAACAGTTGAGCACACCTGTTCAATTCCACACACTTCATCCTCTCATTGTATAATAAAGTTAATGAATTAGTTGACCAAACTTTCTTTGATTCTCTCCAAATGGGTGTGCAAAAAATGTGTTAATCCTACACCAGAAAATCCTTCTTCTTTCTCAACCAAAATATCAGTTGTGTACCATGGATTTTCCAAGATTGATCATCAATCACATGCAACATAAGTTTCCTGTGAAATGAAAAGGGATATGATCTCCCTTTTAGTTCCTAATTGGTTATTTTTTTTTGGATTTCTCAATCCTAGTTCAGGTTGACTTAGAAAAAAATAATAGATGTTCTTGCAAAGATGAATCATGTTGCTCTACCAGTTTTAATAAGGAGGGATAACACTAAAAAGAAAAAAAAATTGAGAAAAAAAATGATTTGGCTAAAAAAAAAAATCTAAACTTGAAGCTGCACAAGACAGTCATGAAGTGGAATAAGTGGTCCTTCAGGCTTGGATCATGACTTTGAATCTTGACCTTGATTAAGAGAAGGATGGAAATGTTGAAGTCATTCGTCAATTGACACAGTTGATATCACCTGTTCCTCCTTTCTCTTCACTATTTATATCCTTAGCCATATCCCACTTTTATACCATATTTTTTAATGCTCAGTTGTTTTTCTTTGTTTAGTACTAGCTTAGGTTTAATTTGGAACATGCTCTGTCTGTTAAATGGAATGGTTATCTTTGCTAAGTTGAATCATATTTTTGCTCTCTTTAATACATTACTATGTTGGCTAAAGTCTTTGTCTGATTATTTTGGTGATAGCCCTAGTGGCCATGAATAGCATAAAAAATCACTTTGGCTAGTATATTATGGAATTGAAATTATTTTTGATGATTCCAAAAGGGGGAAGATAAGAGGGTTGTGCAATGTTTATAACCCATCGACTAACTTGTTTCATTCTAATGTTTTATACTTGAGTGCCTACAGGTGAAGATGTTTCAATGCACAAAAACAAGAAGTTTGTCATCATCAAAAAGGGAGAATTTGTTGGAGCCTTGAAGTATTGATGAATGACAATATGAGTGAAACAAATTGATATACATTTTCCACTGATCCGACAAGTTCAGGAGTGCAGTCTACGGTATAAATAATTAAAAATCAAAATGAGTTAAATCAGTGCAACTGAAAACTTCAACTTACTGATCATGTGGGGAATAGAACAAGTTGAATTTGATTCAAACACTTGATGATAAGGGAAAGTAAGTTGAGTTGAAATAGGAGTCCTATGTGAAGAAGGAGTTTCACTTCTAAGCATATTCTTAAAAATCCTATGTGTAGAAGGAGAAAGAATCTGAAAATTATAAAAAACGTATAATTTGAAGGACTCTTTGGAGGGTTAGAGTTTGACTACAGCACTAAGGAGACAAGAGTTAGAATTGAAGAAGTAGTCTCACTTGAAGTAGAATTCTATGCAATGAGAGTTTTGATTAAAGGAGGAGTTTAAAATAAAGAATGACTCTTTGGAGAGCTGTGCTTAAATAGAAGATGCATTATTCAGATTAATTCACACACTTACAAAGCAGAAAAACACAATCGATAGATTGACTTCATGAAGTGCTACTCAATCACTGAAGAAACACATTGAAGAACCTGGTCCTACGTATAGAATCTAGCTAAGAATTTTTTATTTGATTTTTAGAGTTGTTCATTGTGTTTGAGATATTGATATAATATTAGTTTCAGTGTGTTATAAATGGAATTAGGAGATAGTGTTCGAGTTGGGGAAAACTCAGAGACTTTGGGAACGCATACCTTGGGAGGTGTGTGTAGTTAGGAATTAGAGTTTATAATTCCTAGTCGTTGAGTTATAGGGATTAGAGTTTATAATTCCTATTTGTTGGTTGAAAGAATTTTGTAGTCAGTCATTGTTGAGGCTCAAAGTTATTTAGTGAAGTTGGGGATAAATCCTGCAGAGTTGAATGTTGTGGATTTTTACACCTTTTGAGCCAGGTGTTTTCCACGTAAAAATCATTGTGTTCTTTACTTTCTGTTTTACTGCTTCCTTAGAACACGTCAGTGGAACACGTCAGGCAACCTGTTCCATCGATAAGCAATAGTTAGGCGAAAATAAGATAATTAGTAGGGTACGAACTCTAATAATCCACCTCAAATAACTCAAGTGTCTATAATGAAGACCAAAACATATTTCTATTTTCTTTAAATCATACTCAATGTGGATTTCAACTCTATTATGATCAAAGGGCCAAATCATTCTCAATAATATCAAAGTACTCAATTCATGGGTGCTTATAGCATGAAAATAAATAAAATTGTAAATCTCAAGTAGGGCTTAATGACCCATAATAAATTTTCAAGTTAAGACTTATCAAAATGCATACTAGATGTCATAAGGATTCATAAATCATATAGAAATCTAGAATTTTCAGTAATTTGCTTTAAAATCTCAACATACTCATGTACTTCAATTTCTAGAACATTGGAACTATTAAAATCTCAAGGAATAACAACCTAGGGTATAAACCCATACTTCAATTTCATAAGAAAGCATAGAAAATCATATATTGTCGTAATTAAAACAACTTTTGGGCACAAGGACAAAAGAAGTATCCTTGTTCAAACCCCACATACCGTAGATTATGACTTGGATGGACAAACTTGTTTGAAAATCTTCTTCTTACTCTTGAGAGAGGGTTCTTGAAGCCTTTGACTTGGGGACCTTGAAACTCAACTCAATTTGTAAAATCTATGGGGAGTTCTTTAAATTTCTCGGAGAAGGGATTGGATTTTCTCTAGAGGGTTAATCTTGAGATAAAACCATAGTTTATGATGTTTGGATGAATAATGAAGCCACCTGCTTTGTTTTGGATATATCTGAGTATTAAAAGGGTGGAAAAAGATCAAAAAGTCTTTTTTAAAAATAACTTAAAAATACTAAACGGGATGTGCGATAGTGGGGTACGATGGTCCATCGCTGGGTCGACGGTCCATCGGTCCTAACAGTCAAACCTGGGCCAGATTTGGACTTTCTGCCTCGACTGCAACGGTGAGGTGCGATGGTACGCCGCTAGTCAAATGGTCCATCGGTCCCGCCGTCGCTCTTGTCCAGTAAGTGGACTCACTATCCTTTCGATGATAGTTTGGGCGATGGTCCGTTGCTAGTTCGACGGTCCGTCAGTCCTCTCCGTCGCACCTGGGCGATTTAACTGTTTTGTTTAAAATGGCCATATCTTTCTATTTCGATGTCGGATTTTGAAGAAATGGGTATCGTTGGAAAGATAATTCAATTTCCTACATGATAGAAAGTCATTTTGGGGAAAAATCAACAAGGTTTAAAAACTAATAAGTTTGGAAGTCATTCCTTAATCTTTTAGGGCCAGAATTACACTTCACTTGACATACTTTAAAGGCTCAAACTATGAGGAAACTTTGTGGTGTCTCACAATATCTCCTCCTTTGAAACATTCGTCCTCAAATGTCGCTCATTAGGATCAAAGCACAGAGAAATCAGGGGTGGTATAGCTGAAACAAATCGCCAAACTGACTCTATATCTTTCTAAACTTTTGAAGACTTCAAAAATTGCAAGAAATCATGTAAGAATAGATACATAGATGAACTTTAGATTAGAAGGATTTATTTAAAGAAGAGTAATACCTTCGGCTTGATCTGAACTCGCGGAGAAAAGGTGCGGGTACTTGGATTGCATGTCCGCTTCTGCCTCCCAAGTATCACCCTCAACTGACTGGTTCTGCCACAAAACTTTTACCAAGGGAACCTCTTTGTTCCTTAGTCTATGAATCTAGAAATCTAGAATCTTAATAGGAATCTCATCTAATGAAAGACTGTTCTGAATGTCAGCACTCTCTGAAGGATCTACTACAAAGGAATCACCAATACACTTTTTAATCATGGAGACATGAAAAATAGGATGAATAACAGACAATTCTGCTGGCAACTCAACTTTATAGGCTACTCTCCCAACACGACTCAAAACTCTATAAGAGCCAACATAACGGAGACTAAGCTTCCCTTTTCTGCCAAACCTCTTCACTCTTTTCATGGGTGAAATCTTCAAGTACACCAAGTCACCCACCTCAAACTCAAGATCCCTTCCACCAAGTCACCTACCTCAAACTCAAGATCCCTTCTCCTCATATCAGCGTATGACTTTTGATGGCTCTGAGATGTCTTCAATCTTTCTCTAATTAACATCACCTTCTACATGGCCTCAAATACTGCATCAAGTCCAATCAAAGCAGCTTCACCCAATTCAAACCAACCTATGGGTGATCTACATCTTCTACCACACAAAGCCTTAAATGGTTCCATCTCGATGCTAGCATGGTAACTATTGTTATAAGCAAACTCAATTAGTGGCAAATGCTCATAAAACTACCTTTGAAATCAAGTGCACATGCCCTCAACATATATTCTAGAGTCTGAATGGTCCTCTCAGCCTGACCATCTGTCTGCGGATGAAAAGTGGAACTCAAATGAACTTGGGTACCAAGACCCTTATGAAATGCTCTCCAAAACTGAGAAGTAAACTGAGTACCCCTATTTGAAATGATAGACAAGGGGACTCTGTGCAACCTGACTAACTCCTGGATATACAATCTAGCATAATCCTCAGCTGTATAAGATGTATGCACGAGCAAGAAATGTGCGGACTTAGTCAACCTGTCCACAACCACCCAAATAGAATATGCCGCCGCCGCGAAAGAGGTAAACCAGTCACGAAATCCATATCCACCTCTTCCCACTTCCAAGTGGGTATACTAAACTCTTGCATCACACCACTAAGTCTTTGGTTCTCTACCTTAACCTATTGGCACATTGTACACTTCGTTACAAACTCAGTTATATCCTTCTTCATACCACTCCACTAATAGATTTCCCACAAATTACGGTACATCTTGGTAGCACCGGGATGAATAAAATACTATGCGCCATGTGCTTCATCCATAATACTATGCCTCAGATCATCAACACACAGAACACACAACCTCCCCTACAATCTCAACACGCTATCTCCCCCCGAGATGAATAATAGATATTATCCATTCTTATTTGTACGAAGAGTAATCTTATCAATAACTTGTTTACAACTTAGCTTTGTTTACTTCGATGGAAAAGCTTTTACAATATGTTTCATTCACATATCTCTCATCAAAACTCCACATGTCCTAACAAATTCCCCCTTTTTTATGATGACAAACATAGCAGCACAACACCATACAAACCTGACATATACTTACTAAGGAATTTAAGTAAAAGAAGTTGAATGAAACACAATTTAGTCCAATTGAGCTATAAGAATTTCATAGCCTACTCTTCCCCCTTTTGACATCATTGAAAAGCTAGCTTAACAAGTGAAAACATTTAATAATTCATGGCCATTGAGGCTATCACTAAAATAATCAAAATTTATATTAATATAACATGAATGCAGTATGAGAAAACATGAGAAGAAACTAGTATAACAACCAAGTCCAATTCATTCAGTAGAAGATATGACTACATATGCCAAAAGCAACCTAAGAGAGAACAAGTTTTCCAGAGAAGCAACAAAAAGAGACAGTTCTAGGAAATCATAAAAAAAGGCTACGTAGAAGAGCTAAGTAGATGAAGAAGAGGGAACAAGGGAGGTGAGTTTCCTAATAACATCAGCATTCTCAACTCTCTCTTTTTCCAACAGTGAAGTAAGGGAAGAAATCTGAGCTTGAAGGATCCCTTTTTCTTCTTCATGAGCAGTCTGTGCAGCCTCCAACACTGCATGAGCAACTTCCACCTCAACTTGTGTTTTATACAGTGCATTTTTCAACCTTTGCATTGGATTATCAGCACACCTCATGGAAACAGGTAGCATCATGTGGTTTACAGGCCCTATGATATCCTTGGTAGTCTGTGAAGACTACACTTGGACAGAAACACCAAAATCCTGAAATATAGGGGTGAGCCAGAACTGATAAGAGAGGGCGTGTCCATTAATCTCCTTGAGGAGAACCCTTTGCATGTGCTTCAGGATCATTCGAGGCAAATCAATTCTCACCTCATTGTCTAACAGTTCCATGAGTGTAAGATTAAGAAAACTCACCACACACCTTATCTCCTTCCTAGGGATAATCATCTTATGCACTAAATCAAAATAGAGATGATGAAGTGGGGACATCTCTCTCTTATGGTGGAGTAATTGAGGATTTCTAGAAAACTTTATACATATATCAAGGGCAGAGGCAAGATTATCCAGAGGAGTCCAAGAACCCTTAACATAGTGACCCCATCCTCCAGAGGGAATATGTAAAATCCTAGCAATGTTATCAACATAAAGGTTCATTATAACCTTTCTGATAGTAGTAGAGAACATTTCACCAACTCACACCCCATTCATATAAAACTCATAGAATTAGGGTTTAGCAAATATATGTTGAAGGTCTCCTTGAAGAAATAAATGTGACCAACGTTGAAACTCTAATTTTTTCAGTAAAGTTTGCATATCAAGCCCCCCAAAACAAATATCCATCCTTCCTCTAGCTAATTTATGCTTTTGAAAGTAAAGATGATGAGCCTCAGGAGTGTCCTAATGAGAGGATAGGTGGGGAACTTCAAAATCAGGACCCAACTTATCAGTAGCATCTAGGGTAAACTCAGATTCAGATGAGTCAGAAGTAACATGTGTGGTGACCTGTTTCTTTGGATGAGCAGAAGACTTTGGAGGGAAAACTTTGAAGTAGGTGGAAACTTTGACAGTGGAAGGGAATTTTGAAGAGGAGGCTTTTTGAGTAAGTTTAGAAGAGGGTTTCTTGGGAAACAAGGCTTTGGGGACTTTGGCTATTATAGTCTTTGTCTTTCTGACAAATCTAAGAAGAAGATCAGGAGAAAATGCTCGAGGAGGGGTGGGATCAGATATAGCTATACGTTTCTATTTGCTGGCTCAAAAAACTTCATCTAAAGATGCATCTTCTCATTTTTTTATTCCTCAATATTAAGGAATATGAGGGATAGAGACATTTAGAGAGGGTTCTGGAGGTGTAGTGTTGTCAACAGTGCCAGGAATGGAAAGGGTTTTCTTGGGAGCTTGGACCTGGACCTTCTTGGGATTAAATCCGTGATAGAAAATTCATCTATTTCACTAGGATTATCATCATCTTCAACAATTTGGAGTGGGATAGGAGAAGGAAAGAGGGGTCTCGAGGAGGTTGGAAAAGGTAAAGGAATTTGGGAAAAAGGGTATGGGAAATTTCTGAAAGTAACAAAATCGGTGAATCTTTGGGAGATTTGAGGAGGGATTAAGGAAGTTAAAGTGATGTTTGGATGAAGGATAAGTGTGATGCAGGGATTTTTGAAAGAACAGGTGAAGGAAGAGTATGAACAAGATGAAGAGGATGCCATTTGAAAACTAGTAATTTTTGTTGATTGAGGAGAAGAGTATGAAACACGAAATAGGAGAAGGAGTATTTAAAAGAGAAACATAACAAGTTGATGAGATGAGGAATTATAACTGTGGATGAAACGTAATAATGAGAACTTCTGATCTTATGGGAAAGCTAGTAGCAGCTTTTTGAGTAAATATGACTCTTTGTTTTGGCGGTTTAAATGTACCAGAACGGAACCAGGGAAACAACTTGTTTCTCTTTAGCTACTGTTAGTAATAATAATCATACCTGAATGAAAAGATAAACAAAATTGCTTATGTAATCAAGACTCTCTACAAAATAAACACATGCATGAATCAACATATTCTAAGATCTTGGACTTAGGATACACAATTAAATGTGTGAGACTGAATTAACCCACAATCACTTTTTAATATCAACTTATTCTAATCAAGAATTGAGGGAGACTTATGCAATTTTAATCATCCCCAAGGCTAACCTATTTTTTTCAAAGTGTTCTCTACTCAAAGCCTTAGTAAAAATGTTAGTAATCTGATCCTCAGTAGAGCAAAACATAATTTATATATGACCTTTTTCAACATTATCTCTGAGAAAGTGATGTCTAATATCAATATGCTTGGTTCTTTTATGTTGAAAAGGATTTTTAGCTATGTTAATAGAACTTGTATAATCAAAAAAAATAGGAACACAACTAACATCTATACCAAAGTCCATGAGTTGTGGCTTAACCCATAGCAATTGAGCACAATAGTAACCTGCAGCAACATATTCAGCTTCAGCAGCAGACAAAGCTACTGAATTTTGCTTTTTTGTGGACCAAGTAATCAAACATGATCCAATGAAGTGTGCCATTCCTATAGTGCTTTTCCTGTCCACCAGGTATCCTGCATAATCAACATCTGAGTATCCTATAAAATTAAAATTACTACCATTGGGTTACCATAATCCAAGATCACTAGTTCTCTTCAAATATCTGAAAATTCTCTTCACAGAGTTTAGATCTGATTCTTTGGGTTTTTCTTGAAACCTAACACATAGACCAACATTTAACACAATATCAGGCCTGCTTGCTGTGAGGTACAATAATGGTCCTATCAAAGCTCTATACAATTTTTTCTCTACATCTGAACCTGTTACATCCAAATCCAGCTTTATGGCAGTGACAATAAGAGTACTGATCTCTTTCTTCTTCCATGGAGAATCTTTTGAGAAGCTCTTTGACATACTTCTGTTGGTGGATCATTGTCCCTGATGCTGACTGTTTTATTTGCAACCCCAAGAAGTAATTCAGCTCTCCCATCATGCTCATCTCAAATTCACAACTCATGAGTTTGACAAACTCATGAGTCATGTTCATGTTAGTTGATCCAAAAATAATGTCATCCACATATACCTTCACAACTAAAAAATCCATCCCATTAGTTTTTAAGAAAAAAATATTATCAATTTTACCTTTGGAATGACCATTCTCCAGTAGAAACTTTAAAACCTCTCATACCAAGCTCTAGGTGGCTGTTTCAGCCCATACAAAGCTTTATCCAGTTTATACACATGATCAGAAAACTCTTTGCTTTCAAATTCTAGAGGTTGCTTGACATACACCTCCTCTTTGATAATGCCATTCAGATATACACTTTTCACATCCATTTGGTAGAGTATAAACTCCTTGTAGGTAGAAAATACAACAAGTAATCTTATAATTTCAAGTCTTTCTATAGGAACAAAACTCTCATCAAAGTCGATTCCTTCCTCTTGGTTATTTCCTTGGACCAGCAACCTTGCCTTATTTCTTGTGACTGTTCCATGCTCATCAACTTTATTCTTGTATACCCACTTAGTTCCAATTGTTGATCTATCTTTTACAAGAGGAACTAAGTGTCATACTTTACTTCTTTCAAACTGATGCATCCCTTCCTTCATGGCTATGATCCAATCAGCATCAAGCAATGCTTTAGTTATCATTTTTGGCTCTATTTCTTACAGAAATGCCTTGAAGTCACACATACTTCTCAGTCCAGATCTTGTAGTGATCCCATAGGTGACTTCAATGAGAACATTTTCTATAGGATGTGATCCTTGATACTTGTACACTTTTGGAATCAACCCTAGTGAGCTACTGGGATAACTGATGACATTTTGATCTGGGGTAGTTGGTGGCTCAGTTCCCCCTGTCTCTGTGCCTTCAGCTTCAGTTCCCCCTGTTGAGGTGCCTCCAAGTTTGGTAGCTTTAGTCAATGAATTGGGTTGTGTAACCTATTCCTCCGCATCATTTTCACCCAGCAGGTTAGTTTTAACACAGGATTCATTAAAGATCACATGCATTCTTTCTTCAACATAGTTAGTTCTATTGTTAAAAATCCTATATGATTTACTACGAAGTGAATATCCTAAGAAGATTCTCTCATCACTTTTAGCATCAAATTTTCCCAAATTATCCTTTCCATTATTATGTATGAAACATTTACATCCAAAGATTCTAAGGTGAGAGATGTTAGTCTTTCTTCCTTTTTGTAATTCATAGGGAGTCTTCTCTAACATAGGTCTGATCATGCATCTATTTATGATATATGCTGCAGTACTTATTGCCTTAGCCCAAAGGTTTTAGCAACATTTTCTGCAAGCATCATTGTTCTAGCCATATCTTCCAAAGTTCTATTTTTCCTCTCCACCACTCTATTTTGTTGTGGTGTTTTAGGAGCTGAGAAGTTGTGATCTATACCATTTGCTGAACAGTATTTCAAGAATTTTACATTCTCAAATTCTGAACCATGGTCAGACCTTATGGAAACTAATGAAGTGCCCAGTTTCTTTTCAATTTTCTTAATGAAGATTTCAAAGATATCAAAGGCATCTTCTTTAGAGGATAGAAACAAAGTCCATGTGAACCTGGAATAGACCTCAACAATTACAAAAACATACCTTTTTCCACCTCTTCTTTGAAGTCTCATGGGTCCACGTAAGTCTACATGAACCAGGTCAAGGTACTTGGTAGTGCTAACATAGTTCTTTGACTTAAAAGAGGATCTTACCTCCTTCCCACTTACACATGCACTACATAGCTTTTCTTCCTTAAAATTGGTATTGGGTAATCCCAATACGATGTCTTTGGATGAAAGCATGTTTAGTTGTTTCAGACTTACATGACCAAGTCTTCTGTGCCAAAGGAAGGGATCATTATCTATAACACTCAGACAAGTCAACTTAGGTCCTGGTTGTGCTATGATTCAGCTTTGTATATATTTTTGTATCTCCTTGCAGTGAGCACAATCTCTTTGATAGGAATCTTTTTGACCTTGACTCCTACAACAGTAAAAATAACATTATTACATTTATCACACAGTTGTGAGATGCTCAGCAGATTATTCTTTAATCCTTCTACAAGATAGACATCCTTCAATGTTTTTGACTCAGATAAACCAATCTTTCCAATTCCAGTTATGATTCCCTTTTTTCTATCACTAAAAACAATCCTCCTCCATTTATTTTGGAGAGTGAAAGGAACTTTTTCTTATCACCAGTCATGTGTCTTGAGCAACCACTGTCTAAATACCAGTGCCTTTTGCTTCCTTTCACCTTCTCCTGTAAAAGAATTCAATGGTTAGACTTAGGAACCCAGACAAGCTTGGGTCCTGTTTTATGAGTGAAAGGATGAATTAAGTTTCTTTAAGTCCATGCAGGCAACAAGTAGTGCAACCTGTTTCTCAGACAAGAACTAGTTTTGTTCCTTTTGGTCTGAGAAGATCTGTTAGCCAGGTTTTGACTGTTTGATCTACTTTTTGAAGCTACTGGACATTCAGTGGTGGGATGTCCAAGGTTTCCACAAATGTAACATAAATCATTAGGATCATCAAAACCTTTGTGGAATCCCAAACCTGCCTTTTCATTGAAATTTCTCTCACTCAATTTGTGAACAAGTCTTGAGGAGTTTGTCCACCTGTTTGCCCTTTCAAGATCTAGTTTTAACTTAGAGATTTCCTGACTCAACTTATTCATTTTTACAGTTAAATTATGGCATTCATGTTTGTATTTAACAAGATCAAGTTCAGCATTTTCTTGTTCTTTACTCATGGCCTTTTTCCCATTTTCAGTGAGAGTTAAATATCAAGTTCTGCAACCTGTTTCTTAAGAATGCAATTTTCCTTGTCAACTATATTTCAGCAAGCCTTTATATCAATGAGATCAAATTTAAGACTTGCTAGACTGTTGAACAATTCATCCCTATTGGAGGTTAACTCTTCGAAATCATCAATCAATGCACTCATCAAGGAAACAAGTTTTGGCTTTGAGAACAATTTCAGTTTTTCTTTGAGCTCAAGTATACTTACCTTAGAGTCCTCATCTTCTTCCTCTAGGTCTGAATCTCCAAGAGACATGGATGCAGTTTCATCAACTTCATCTTCATCTGAATCAGATCCCCAGGCTGCTATCATTGCATGCTCCTTCTTTATTTTTTCCTTCAGTTCCTTATCAGCCCTTTCCTTCTTCCATTCTATTTCCCAGACTAGACAGTCTCTAATCTGATGATCAGTTTTTCCTCATTAGTATCACCCATTTGGATTGTCATTGGAATGTTTCTTAGTACATGTTCCTTTCTTCATCTTGAAGAATTTGCTGAAGTTCTTAGTTATGAAGGCAACTTGCTCCTTATCAAGTTCAAATGCCTCATCACTATCAGAATCTTTCAATGCTAAGATTTTCTCAGGATCTTCTTATTCTTTGACTCCATCAACTTTCATTTCATAAGTACTTAAGTTCCATACTAGTTCATCCAGGGTCATGCCTTCAAGATCCTTATTTGCCTCCCTGATTGCAGTCACCTTAACATTTCATTTTGATTTAGGTAATACCCTCAGTACCTTTGAACTTGTTATTCCTCAGAGATGACTTTTCCTAAGGAAGTTAGCTCATTTTTTAAGGTGGTAAGCCTTGTCATCATTTTATGCAAGTTTTTATTTTTCTTCATTTTGAATGCCTAATAATCAGTGAAAAGGAGAGAGATCCTAAATTTTCTTAATTGATAAGTGCCTTCATGAGCATTTACCAGTGCATCCCAAATATGTTTAGCGGTAGTGCAGGTAGATACCTTGTTGTATTCAGTAGGTCCTAGTCCACAGACCAAGATGTTCTTTGCTTTTCCATTTTTCTTCAAAGCCAACAAGTCATCATGAGTAAATTCACTCCTTACTTTCTTGACTTTTTCACCATCAACCATCTTCTTTGGAATAATGGGACCATCAGTAATCCTGTCCCATAATTCATAGTCTTCACCTTGAATGAACATCTCCATCCTTGATTTCCACCAGATAAAGTGAGAACCATCAAAAGTGGAGGTCTAGTAGTTGACTGACCTTCACTTGACCAGTAAGAGGTGTGAAATTCATCATATTGATCTTTTCATAGGTGCTAGCCTTATTTAAGACAACTTCTCTTTGATACCACTTGTTAGAGTGCGAGCCCTACCAATTTTAAAAAATTACACTATTTATTAACTATCTGTGGAACAAGTAGCTAAACGTGGTTCAAAGAAGTAAAACCTGAACACAATAATATTTACGTGGAAAACATCCATCTCAAGAAAGGTGTGAAAAACCATGATCTGTACCTCTGCAGGATTTAAACCCAAATCCACCTTAACTCTTGAGCCTTAACAATCAACAAAGTTACAATAATCTTTGTAACTTGGAATTAAAACTTCTAACTCCTATACTACAAAAACACAAATCTTCCCAAGATATGTGTTCCCAAATCTTCGAGTTCCCCAACTTGAATACACAACTCCTAACTCAATTTACAGATCACTGAGACTAGAACAATGACTTATTATAACTCAAAGAACCTACCTACTACAAATAGTCTAGGACTTGCTAAGTAAAGGACCAAGTTCTTCTTCAAGTCAGTGAATTATTTTGCTTATTATTGATTATCTTATCAGTTCTTGAATGAATGGCTTTGAATTCTGTTTGTTGTATTCAAGCCATCCTATGAGAAATTACTTTTAATACTTTTTTCTCTATCCAGTAGGAATCTTAGCAAGTGACTCCTCTTCTTGTTGCTGCCGCCTCTTGCTCTCTTAGATTTAATAAGATTATTTTGCTTTATCTTCTCTAATTGCTAGACTCCTTGATCAACCCAACTTCTGCACTATTTCATGTTTCTCTTTATCTTGACTAGGACTCTTTTGCAGGACTTCTTATCCCACTCAACTTCTAATAAGATAGATATTATCCATTCCTTTTTGTACGCAGAGTCATCTTATCAAAAACTTGTCTGCAACTTAGCTTTGTTCACTTTGATGGATCAGCTTTTACAACATGTTTCATTCATATGTCTATCATCAAAACTCCACATAGCCTAACACATAGGCTACAAACTTACCTTTTTGCATCAACACACAACCCAAACCAACTCTAGAGGCATCACAATACACCACAAAACTATCTGTACCATCAGGCAAAGTCAACACAGGGGCTGAAGTAAGTCGAGTCTTCAACTCGTGAAGACTCATCTCATAGGAATCCGACCACTGGAAATTAACTTTCTTTTGGGTCAATCAGGTCATGGGAGACATAATACAAAAGAAACCTTCAACAAAACGGTGGTAGTAGCCAGCTAAATCAAAGAAACTCTTAATGTCAGATGGAGAGATAAGTTTAGGCCAGTTTCTTACATCTTCTGTCTTTTGGGGATCAACTCTAATGCCTTCGGATGAAATGATATGACCCCGAAAGGCTATTGATCTTATCCAAAATTCACACTTGTTGAATTGGCGAACAACTGGTTAACTCTAAGAGTTTTCAAGACAATCCTAAGATGATTTGCATGGTCATTCTTAGTACAGGAGTACACAAGGATTTAATCTATGAAAACGATGACAAACATATCAAGATACGGCTTGAACACTCGAATCATGAGGTCCATAAAGGCTATTGGAGAATTGGTTAGACCAAAAGACATGACTAGATACTCAAAGTGAACATAATGGGTTTGGAAGGCTATCTATGGAATATCGCACTCCCTTACTTTAAGTTGATGATAGCTGGATCTAAGGTCTATCTTGGAGAAATAACTTGGACCTTGCAACTGATCAAACAGGTCATCAATTCTCGGAAGAGGATACTTATTCTTAACTATGACCTTAGTAGGCTGATAACAGTCAATGCACATACGCAAAGAACCATCTTTGTTTCGTACGAATAGAACAGGTGCACCCCAAGGAGAGATACTGGGCCTTATGAAACCTTTATCTAAAAGATCTTTGAGTTTCTCTTTCAACTCCTTAAACTCTACAGGTGCCATACGGTATGGTAGAATAGAAATAGGCTGAGTGTCGGGAAGAAGGTCAATCCTGAATTCTATCTCTCTATCAGAAGGTACCCCTGGGAGATCTTCCAGAAAACATCAAGAAACTCATTAACAATGTTGACTGACTGAATAGTTGGAGCCTCAGACTTAGTGTCTTTATCTCTAACTAGGTGATAGATGCATCCTTTGAATATTATGTTTTTGGCTTTGAGGTAGGAGATAAAATGACTCTTGGGAGATACTGAATTCCCAGACCACTCAAAAACTAGTTTCTCAGGAAACTGAAACTTAACCACATGGGTATGATAGTCTATTGATACATAACAAGAATGAAGCCAATCCATACCCAGAATAAGGTCAAAATCCAACATTTCCAACTCTATCAAATCAGAAAGCATGACTCTATGAAGAACAGTAACATAACAATTCCTATACACTTGCTTAGCAACAACTAACTACCCTACTAGAGTAGAAACTAGGAAAGTCTCAGGAATCTTTTTGAGACTCATTTCAAAATTCATAGCGACTAATGGGGTCACATAAGATAAGCTTGACCCGAGGTCCAACAACGCATAAACATCAAAGCAAAAGACACGGAGCATACCCGTAACAACATCGAAAGAATCCTCCTACTATTGATGGGATGGTAAGTCATAGAATTTGTTCTGGTACTGGCCGCCAGCAGTAATGGATGAAGCGCCTTGAGCAGGGGCAGGACGGGCTACGGGAGCTGGTGCACTAGTAGTATGTGTCTGAGGTCGGATATCTTTGTTCCCTTGCATAGCATGCGGACACTCCCTAAGTTTGTGGCCCAGCTTACCACAACCAAAACAACCCCTCTGGTCTGCTAAACAGTCACCGGTATGGTCCCTACCACATTTAGCACAAGGAGGATAGCGGGGTCTGTTACTTACACTGTTCTGCGACCTAAACATAGTAGACCTGTTCCCTTGCTCTTGTTTATTTCTAGGCATAGGAGCACTAGATAATGAAGGCACTGTCATAGTCGAACGGCTTTGGAACTGTGTGCAGTTCTATCTAAGGTCCCTAGCCTGACTATACTTATGATGCATAAATCTAGCCCTCTTCTTACCCCACAATCTATCTCTCTCTCTTATCTTATATGCCTCTATCTGTTGTGCATGTATCATCAAACTAAATAGATCCATATTCATATTCAGCATCGTAGTCCTACACTCTTTCAGTACCAAACTAGAAACACCTATCACGAACTTGGCTACTTGGCTGAACTTCACGAGCATACTTGGCTAACTGGATGAACTTCAAGAAGTACTCCTTAACGGTCATGGAGCCATGACTTAAGATCGTAAAATCCTCAATCTTTGCTTCCCTCATCTCAAGAGGAAAGAACTTTTCCGAGAATGCATCTTGGAACACCTGCCAAGTCATAGGAGCAGCATCCTCACCTCTACCCCTTTCTCCATGCTACAAACCAATCATAAGAAATGTCTTTCAACCTGTAAGGCACTAGCTTAACACTTTCTTCCTCAGAAACATGCATCACCTGTGTGATCTTCCTCACCTCCTAAAGGTATAACTGTGGGTCCTCACCTGCCTTAGACCCATAAAACTCTGGTGGATTCATCTGCATGAAATCACGAATTATAGCAGCAGTTAAAGCACCTCCCTGCTAATTTTGAACTGTGACCTGGTTATTTGCCTGAACATTGGCGGTGACTACTTGGGCTAACACCTGAAAGGCCATCCGAAACTCAGCATGAGACACTATCTCATTCAAGGGATCAACAGAATGGGGTTGTTCATTATTATTTCTGCGGGCGTTCGCTCTTCGGGGAGGCATTTTCTGAAATAGGAGAGCACAAATTATTAGATGAGAAGGACAACTATAGGCACGATAGAATCAGAAAGAAAGAAACAACTTTTTTTGTAAAACGTCTTGTAGCCTCTTAATCATAGATGTGGCGTGCTACACAACTATGATCAAGACTCTACTTAACATAGCTTGTCAGACTCCCTAGGTCTCCTTAAATGTTAAGCTCTGATACCAAGTTTGTAACGCCCCAAAATCTCATCTCGGAGCGTCACACGATGCTTAAGGTTACAAGTAGCCCCAAGCTAACCCTTTGAGCCTGTTACTATCTCTATCTCTTACTTTGGGATATCATGTCAATCCATAAGACTATAATATATCATCTCAAAGATGAAATAATTGGAAAACATAGTCTGAAATACAAAATCCTGCAAGTCTAAAACACAACTACTAGTCTAGTCTGCAAAGCCTCTACTACTCAAACTGGAGAGCCATTGGGACAGACCCCCAACAGACTCGAACTGGTATGAAAGTAATAACAACTGGAAATCTGAGAAAAATAGATCCTTGAACCATGAGTACTAGCCAATTGTGGAATATAGGAAAGGCACTCGAAAATCATAGTCACTGCTAAGACTGAGCACCTGGACCTAATTATAAGACAATGTAGCGCATAGACGTATATGTGGATCATCCCTTTGGGAATGTATTGAGTATATGGGGTGTATGCAGTTACATAAAACAATATCTATTCTCTTTAATAAAATAATGCATGCAATTAGGAATGACTCACATAGCTTGAATAAGTCTAAAACGTAAAACTCATGAATCATGAATAGTGAAGTATGTAACACAAGTATCGTGAGTCATTATACTTAACTTTAAAATCTCTAATCTCCTCTTATTCTCAAAACTTGAAGGCTAAAGGAATTTTAAACAATACTTTTCAATCTCATGCTTTTATCTCTTGGAGAGTAAAACTTCTTTAAAACTTGAGAGCTTAGAACTTTTAGGAACTTCAACACTTGGAATCTCTAGAACTCTTTTAGACTTGGAACACTTAGAACTCGGGAGTCTATAACCTTGTGAGTTTATTCTAACCAACATAAATCATCTGAGTTACATGGAGTCCAACATCTTTAGTGATCACTATATCGTCCATGGGCCCATAAATATCGAACTTACGGTGGCACGTATTTCTGGGGTATGAAATGTTGGAATCATACCAAACTCGGTGCTAAATACTACTCCCATTCTCAGCTTAGAACTCTTAGGAAATCCACCTCAAATAACTCAGGGTCTATAATGAAGACCAAAACATATTTCTATTTTCTTTAAATCATAGTCAATGTGTATTTCAAATCTATTATGACCAAAGGGACCAATCATTCTCAATAATATCAAAGTACTCAGTTCATGGGTTCTTATAGCACAAAAATTCATAAAATTGTAAATATCAAGTAGGGCTTAAAGACCCATAATCAAATCTCAAGTTAAGACTCATCAAAATGTATACTAGATGTCATAAGGATTCATAAATCATATAGAAATTTGGAATTTTCAGCAATTTGTTTTAAAATCTCAACATACTCATGTACTTCAATTTCTAGAACATTGGAACTATTCAAATCTCAAGGAATAACAACATAGGGTATAAAACCATACTTCAATTTCATAAGAAATCATAGAAAATCATATATTCTCATAATTAAAACAACTTTTGGGCACAAGGATGAAAGAAGTGTCCTTGTTCAAACCCCACATACCTTCAATTATGACTTGGATGAACAAACTGTTTGAAACTCTTCTTCTTTCTCTTGAGAGAGGGTTATTGAAGCCTTTGACTTGGGGACCTTGAATCTTAATTAAATTTGTAAAATATATGGGGAGTTCTTTGAATTTCATGGAGAAGGAATTGGATTTGCTCTAGAGGGTTAATCTTGAGAGAAAACCCTAGTTTATGATGTTTGAATGAATAACGAAGCTACCTACTTTGTTTTGGATATATCTAAGTATTAAAAGGGTGGGAAAAGACCAAAAAAACCTTTTTAAAAAAGTCTTACAAATACTAAACGGGATGTGCGATGGTCCATCGCTGTGTCAACGGTCCGTCGGTCCTGACCATCGCACCTAGGCCAGATTTGGACTTTCTGCCTTGACTGCGATAGTCCGTCGCTAGTTTGACTGTCCATTTGTTCCGCTGTCGCGCTTGGATAGTAAGTGGAATCATTGTCCCTTCTGCGACTGTTTGGGCGACGGTCCGTTGCTAGTCCGACAGTCCTTCGTCCCTCTCTATCACACCTGGGCTATTCAACTATTTTTTGTAAAATAGCTATATCCTTCTCTTTCGATGTTGGATTTTGATGAAATGGGTATCGTTGGAAAGATAATTCAATTTGTCACATGACAGAAAGTCAGTTTTTGGAAAATTCAACAAGGTTTAAACACTAATTACTTTGGAAGTCGTTCCTTAATATTTTAAGGTCGGAATTACACTTTACTTGACACGCTCTAAAGGACCAGACTATGAGGAAACTTTGCGGGGTCTTACAGTATCAGGGGCATACTTAGACAACTAATTGAAATTAAGAGAGTACTCATTCACTGTCATCGAGCACTGCCTCAAATTCACAAACTCTTCTATCTTAGTTTCCCTTATCTCATGTGGGAAGAACCTATCTAAAAAAATCATCTTGAAACACCTGCCAACTCATGGGATCTGCATTGTCACCTCTACCATTCCTTCACATAACCACCCAATCATAAGCTACATCCTTCAATCTATAAGATACTAACTCTACACTCTCCATCTCAGAAACATGCATAATTTGGCTTGTTCTTCTTTACCTCATCTAGATAAAGTTATGAGTCCTCACCTGCCTTCTACCCAAAGAGCTCTGGCAGATTCATTCTCATGAAATCTTTGATTCTAGCTGCTGTTAAGTCACCATTCTACTGAAGTGGGACTACAACCTGATTCTAATGGTTACTTTGAATTTTAGCAGTCACAGCTTGGGCTAACGCCTAAAAAGCATCCCTAAACTCAGTATGGGATATATTCTCATTCAAGGGATCTGTGGGCTGGTTACCATTTTTGTGGGAATTAGCTCAATAAGGAGGAATTTTTTAACTGTCACATAAAAGCATGAGTTAAAAGCAGATAGAGATACTGTAAGAAAGATAGATCATGAAAGAAAGAGGTAATTTCCTAAGGATGTTCCATATCCTCTTGTTCATAAATGTGGCTCACTTCACACCCATGACCAAGGCTCTATGTAGCGCAGTTTATCTAACTCCCTATGACTCTTAAAAAACTTAGGCTCTGATACCAAGTTTGTAACGCCTCAAAACCTGGTCTGGAGATGTAACATGATGCTCAAGACTAGAAGTAGCCTTAATCTAACCCTGTATGCATACTACTAAGCCTAAATCTCATAATAATTAAATTTGTGAGCCTTTACACTTAGTTTTCTAAAATATTTTCTGTAAATCTCTTATGTTAGGCTTTACTATTAGGGAGAATACTTTGAAACTATTCTGGAAATCTTTACTGATAGGGAAAATACTTTATCTGAATCTTATTTGTAAAGAAGGTTCTCTTAACCAGCATAAACCATGTGAGCTACATGGAGTCCAACATCTCGTCCTCCTACGGAAGAAACCTCATGTTGGGGAGAGGTGTCATACTCTTACCAAAGAGTATAACCTGAGCTAAGTGATCTCATTTGTATCTGTCATCAGCATAGAAGTGGGAATAATCTGATAATTTGTACCTACGTTAGCTACGTAGTTCTGTGGAAGTAGAATGTGTTAAACCCACACTTCCCACTCGCTGCTAAATACTACTCCCTTTTTATTTGCTACGTCCATTCTATTGGAAATCCACTTTTAAAACTAGCATACTGGTTTATCTAAAACCAATTATACATTTATCTGAGTAAATCTGTAAATAAAGATATTCTGAGTTCTGTAATCTATAATAATCTATAAAGTGGATTCCATAGCTAAACTGAGGATCAAAAGATCAAATCTTTTTTGAAAATCTGTAAATAATCTGCTCATAAGATGCTTAAAGTATCATCTTTCTTGAAATAATATTATTCTGTGTAATAACCCATGCATTAATCTCCTGTCCAAACATCATAATAAACATGCTTGATAATGAAAACAATAATAATTCATCTAAAAAATCTGTAATTCACTGCAATAGGCATGAAAATATGAAAATAGACATGCAATTCATCTTTAAAATATCTTAAAACTCATAATCTTTCAAATAGCAATAATGGGAATGAACCCTAATTTAAAATTCATGTATAACCATTCAAAATCATATGAATTTATAATTAAAATCTTGGTTTTGGGCATAAAGATGGAAAAAGATACTTGTTCATAAAGCCCACATACCTTGATTGATGATTAGATGAAGAATCTTGAGTTATTGATCCCTAATTGAGCTCTTGGGGATGAGTTCTTGATTATTTTATCTCGGGAATTCTCAATCTTAATCTTTCTTGGAGAATCAATGGAGGATTTTGATTTCTTGGAGAAGAAGCTTTGGAGTTCTAGAGTTTTTGCTTTAGAGAAAATTGATGAATAATGGGCATAATAGGCTTAGAATGGGTTTAATATTGGGTTATTCACGGATTGGAGCCTTGGGAATTGACCAAAATGCCCTCTTCAAAATTCTAGATGGATCTGGAAAAAGGAACTGGGATCCCGATATAATGGGCCACCGCGACGGGCCACCATCGTGGTGAATCACTGGAATTTGATGACTGAAAAATTGGGGACCTCCATGACACAGAGACATCGCGTTGTTCCACTGAATTTTGATGAATGGGACCTGGAACTTCAATGCGACGCACCACCATCGCGGTGCCCTATAGAAATGCCATTTTGGCTACTGGCGCGACATTCCAACATCGTGTTGGACTTTTGAAAATTGACAATTGGGAATGTGGACCTCTCCGCGATGTTCCTGTATCACTGAGGTCTACTAGAATGTGACAATCGATATTTTGTCAATCTCCGCGACGTGCCAAGTGCCCAGGTAACACACTGTCAACTTAAAAATGCTCTAACTCCTCAACCGAGTGTCAAAATTGGGCTAATTTTGTACCGATGGAATGCTTATTCAATTTCCCACACAATGGAAAGTCTAAATCTAAAAAATTATACATGAAATAAATATTATTCATTTTGAAAACTATCCCTTAACATTCTAGGACGAATTCAAGCTAGGAAAAGTACAGGGTATTACATTAACTCTAAGTGTTTTTTCAGTTTTCGATGGCCGTTTCAAGTTTGTTATGTGAATTTCAATGCTTAGTGATTTTTCAATTTTTATTTTTGGTCATTTCAGTCTTGAATTTAGTGAATTTTCGTTTTAGGTTTTGCTTTTGTGCAGAGTAAAAATAGGGACTCAAATATATAAGGGTCACAACAATAAGTGTGACTCCCAATATGTCATTTAAGGAAACACGTGGGAGCTTACATGATATTCTAGGTGTGGGTCCCTAAACCACATACCATGCGTGCTTATCAACACAACAAATGATGCACGCCACGCTATGCATTCTGCATCACTTTTCCTTTATTAGTTTTCAATGCATATTCATTCCCGAGGTTTTTCTCACTTGAATTTTCAGTCCGTACTTATACCCTAGGTTGTTTACGTGAATGTTTAATGCTAAGTGTTTTTTTAGTTTTCTATGTCTATTTCAGGTTTATTCACTTGAATTTCAATACTTAGTGCTTTGTTAGTTTTTGATTTTGTTAATTTCAATCGAGAATTTAGTGCTTTTTCGTTTGATGTTTGCATTTTTGCAGAGTAAAAATAGGGACTCGAACAAATAAATTGTCTCAACAATTAAGGTGACTCCCAACACGTGGGAGCCTCTATGACAGTCTAGGTGTGAGTCCCTTAACGACACACCATGCTTGCCTATTACCACAACAAATCATGCATGACACTCTAGACATCCTACATCACTTTTTCTTTTACAGTTTTCAATGCATATTCATTCTCGAGGTTCTTTCCACATGAATTTTCAGTCCATGCTCATTCCCTAGGTTGTTCACGTGAATTTTTAAGGCTAAGTGTTATTTCAATTTTCAATGGCCGTTTCAAGTTTGTTCACGTTATTTCAATAGTTAGTGGTTGTTAAGTTTTCAATTTTGGCTATTTCAGTCTAGAATTTAGTGCTTTTTCGTTTGAGATTTTAATTTTGTGTAGAGTAAAAATAGGGACAACAACAAATAAGGGGTCACAAAAATTAATGTTCTTTTTTAGTTTTGTTTTTATGCATAATTGACGTGGGGACTCGAACAAATAGGGGATTGCAACAATTAATACGACTCATAATATGTCATATTTAAGACAATACGTAGGAATCTGTATGACATTCCAGGCACAGGCTCTACACGACACACGCACTAAGTGTGCACGACACGCAGGGCGTCCTACATCTATTTTCTTTTGAAAATTTTCAATATATATAGATTCCCGTGGTTTTTTCACATAAATTTTCTGTACTTAGTGTTCTTTGAATTTTTTATTTTGATCGTTCCAGTCTTGCCTTTTTGCATAGAGGAAAATTTTTCGTTTGTGTTTTTTGCTTTTGTGCAGAATAGTAGTTGGAACTCAAACAAATAATGAGAAGTGACAATTAATGTGATGCCCAATATGTCATATTCAAGGTAACACGTGAGAGTTGCATGACACAACAAATCATGCACGACACGCTAGGCATCCTGCAACACGTTTCCTTTTTCAATTTTCAATGCATATTCATTCTCGCGGTTTTTTCACGTGAATTTTCAGTCCGTACTTATTCCTTAGGTTGTTCACGTGAATTTTTAATGCTAAAGGATTTAACAGTATTCGATGGCCGTTTCAGGTTAGTTCACGTGAATTTCAATACTTAGTGCTTTTTTTGTTTTCGGTTTTGGCCATTTCAGTCTAGAATTTAAGTGCTTTTTCCTTTGAGGTTTGCTTTTATGCAGAGTAAGAATAGGCACTCGGACAAATAAGGGGTCACGACAATTAATGTGACTCCCAATATGTCATTTAAGGTAACACGTGAGAGCCTGCACGACATTCTTTGTGTGGGTCCTTAAACGACACACCATGTGTGCCTATAACCACAACAAATCATGCACGACCCTCTAGGCATCCTACATCGCTTTTCCTTTGTTAGTTTTCAATGTATTTTCATTCCTGAAGTTTTTTCACTTGAATTTTCAGTCCGTGCTTATTCCCTAGGTTTTTCATGTGAATTTTTAACGCTAAGTGTTTTTTCCATTTTCGATGGCCATTTTAGGTTAGTTCACGTGAATTTCAATACTTAGTGCTTTGTTAGTTTTTGATTTTGTCCATTTTAATCTAGAATTAGTGCTTTTTCATTTGAGGTTTTGCTTTTGTGCAGAGTAAAAATAGGGACTCGGATAAATAAGGGGTCGCGACAATTAATGTGACTCCCAATATGTCATATTTAAGGAAACACGTGAGAGAATCTACGACATTCTAGATGTGGGTCCCTAAATGACACACCAAGCGTGCCTATTACCACAACAAATCATGCACGACACGCTAGACATCCTGCATCACTTTTCCTTTTTTAGTTTTCAATGCATATTCATTCCCGAGGTTCTTTTCACGTGAATTTTCAATCTATGCTTATTCCCTAGGTTGTTCACGTAAAATTTTAATGCGAAGTGCTTTTTCAATTTTTGATGGTTGTTTCAGGTTTGTTCATGTGATTTCAAATGTTAGTGCTCTTTTAGGTTTAAGTTTTGGCTATTTTAGTCTAGAATTTAGAGTTTTTTCGTTTGAGGTTTTACTTTTCAGCAAAGTAAAAAGAGGGACTCAAACAAATAAGGGGTTGCGACAAATAATGTGCTTTTTTAGTTTTGTTCTTATGTATAATTGAATTGGGGACTCGAACAGATAGGGGATTGCAACAATTAATGTTACTCATATCATGCCATATTTAAGGCAATACGTAGGTTCTTGCATGACATTCTAGGAACGGGTTCTACACGACACACGCACTATGTGTGCATCCTACATCACTTTTCTTTTTTCATTTTTCAATATATATTTATTCCCGTGGTTTTTTCATGTGAATTTTCTGTACATAGTGCTTTTTTAATTTTTGATTTTGATCATTTCAGTATTGAGTTTTTGCGTAGAGGAAAATTTTTGGTTTGTGTTTTTTGCTTTTGTGCAGAATAGTAGTTGAAACTCTAACAAATAAAAAGAAGTGACAATCATTGTGACACCCAATATGTCATATTTAAGTTAACACGTGGGAGCTTGCATGACACAACAAATCATGTACGACATGCTAGGCATCCTGCATCACTTTTCCTTTTTTAGTTTTCAATGCATATTCATTCCCGCTGTTTTTTCATGAGAATTTTCTGTTTGTGCTTATTCCCTAGGTTGTTATGTCCTAGGTTGTTATTTGGATTTTTAACTCTTAAGTTCTTTTTCAATTTTCAATGGCCGTTACAGGTTTTATAACATGAATTTCTATAGTGCGTTTTTAGTTTTCGATTTTGGCCATTTCAGTCTAGAATTTAGTGTTTTTTCATTTGAGGTTTTGCTTTTGTGCAAAGTTAATATAGGGACTCACACTAATAAGGGGTCACGACAATTAATGTGACTTCCAATATGTCATTTAAGGCAACACATGCGAGCCTGCAGACATTCTAGATATGGGTTCCTAAACGACACACCATGCGTGCCTATCACAACACCAAATCATGCACGACATGTTAGGCATCCTGCATCACTTTTCCTTTTTTAGTTTTCAATGCATATTCATTCCCGAGGTTTTTTTCACTTGAATTTTTAGTCTGTGCTTATTGCCTAGGTTTTTTCACGTGAATTTTTAACGGTAAGTGTTATTTTAGTTTTCGATGGCCGTTTCAGGTTTGTTCACGTAAATTTCAATACTTAGTGCTTCATTAGTTTATAAATTTTGTCCATTTCAATCGATAATTTACTGATTTTTTGTTTGAGGTTTTTCTTTTGTGCAGAGTAAAAATAGGGACTCAAACAAATAAGGGGTCGCGACAATTAATGTGACTCCCAATATGTCATATTTAAGGCAACACATGGGAGCCTCCACGAAATTCTAGGTGTGGGTCCCTAAACGACACACTATGCTTGCCTATTACCACAACAAATCATGCACGACACCTAGAAATCCTGCATCACTTTTCCTTTTAAAGTTTTCAATGCATTTTCATTCCCGAGGTTCTTTTCAATTGAATTTTACGTCCATGCTTATTCCCTAGGTTGTTCACGTGAATTTTTAACGCTAAGTGCTTTTTCAATTTTCGATGGCCGTTTCAAGTTTGTTCAGGTTATTTCAATAGTTAGTGCTTGTTAAGTTTTCGGTTTTGGCCATTTCAGTCTAGAATTTACTGCTTTTTCGTTTGAGATTTTAATTTTGTGCAAAGTAGAAATAGGGACCCGAACAAATAAGGGGTCGCAAAAATTAATGTTCTTTTTTAGTTTTGTTTTTATGCATAATTGAAGTGGGAACTCGAATAAATAGGGGATTGCAACAATTAATACGACTCAAAATATGTTATATTTAAGACAATACGTAGGAGCCTGCATGACATTCCAGGCACGGGCACTACACGACACACGCACTATATGTGCACGACACGCAGGGCATCCTACATCTCTTTTCTTTTTGAAATTTTCAATATATATTGATTCCTGTGGTTTTTTCACGTGAATTTTTAGTACTTAGTGTTTTTCGTATATTTGATTTTGATCGTTCCAGTCTTGAGTTTTTTCCTAGAGGAAAACTTTTGGTTTGTGTTTTTTTTCTTTGTGCAGAATAGTAGTTGGAACTCAAACAAATGATGAGAAGTGAGAATTAATGTGACGCCCAATATGTCATACTTAAGGTAACATGTGAGAGCTTGCAGGACACGCTAGGCATCCTGCAACACGTTTCCTTTTTCAGTTTTCAATGCATATTCATTCTCGCGGTTTTTCACGTGAATATTCAGTCCGTGCTTATTCCCTAGGTTGTTCACGTGAATTTTTAAAGCTAAGTGCTTTTACAGTTTTCGATGGCCGTTTCAGGTTAGTTCACGTGAATTTCAATAGTTAGTGCTTTTTTGGTTTTTGGTTTTGGACATTTCAGTCTAGAATTTAAGTGCTTTTTTGTTTGAGGTTTTAATTTTGCGCAGAGTAAAAATAAGGACTCGGACCAATAAGGGGTCACGACAATTAATGTGACTCCCAATATGTCATTTAAGGTAACACATGAGAGCCTGCACGACATTCTTGGTGTGGGTCCTTAAACGACACACCATGTGTGCCTATAACCACAACAAATCATGCACAACCCTCTAGGCATCCTGCATCACTTTTCCTTTGTTAGTTTTCAATGTATTCTCATTCCCGAAGTTTTTTCACTTGAATTTTCAGTCCGTGCTTATTCCCTAGGTTTTTCACGTGAATTTTTAACGCTAAGTGTTTTTTCCATTTTCGATGGCCATTTTAGGTTAGTTCACGTGAATTTCAATACTTAGTGCTTTGTTAGTTTTTTATTTTGGCCATTTCTATCTAGAATTTAGTGATTTTTAATTTGAGGTTTTGGCTTAGTGCATAGTAAAAATAGGAACTCGAATAAATAAGGGGTCACGACAATTAATGTGACTCCCAATATGTCATATTTAAGGAAACACATGGGAGCCTCCACGACATTCTAGATGCGGGTCCCTAAACGACTCACCATGTGTGCCTATTACCACAACAAATCATGCACGACATTCTAGACATCCTGCATCACTTTTCCATTTTTAGTTTTCAATGGATATTCATTCCCGAGGTTCTTTTCACATGAATTTTCAATCCATGCTTATTCCCTATGTTGTTCACGTGAATTTTTAACGCTAAGTGTTTTTTCAATTTTTGATGGTCGTTTCAGGTTTGTTCATGTGATTTCAATTGTTAGTGCTTTTTTATTTTTCGGTTTTGTCTATATTAGTCTAGAATTTAGTGCTTTTTCGTTTGAGGTTTTGCTTTTTTGCATAGTAAAAATAGGGACTCGAACAAAAAAGGGGTCGTGGCAATTAATATACTTTTTTAGTTTGTTCTAATGTATAATTGAAGTGAGGACTCGAACAAATAGGGGATTGCAACAATTAATGCGACTCATAGCATGTCATATTTAAGGCAATACGTAGGAGCCTATATGACATTCTAGGCACGGACTCTACACGACACACGCACTATGTGTGCATCCTACATCACTTTTCTTTTTCCATTTTTCAATAAATATTGATTCCCGTGGTTTTTCAGGTGAATTTTCAGTGCTTAGTGTTTTTTTAATATTTGATTTTTATCGTTTCAGTCTTGAGTTTTTGCCTAGAGGAAAATTTTTGCTTTGTTGCTTTTGTGCAGAATAGTAGTTGGAACTCGAACAAATAATAAGAAGTGACAATTATTGTGACACCTAATATGTCATATTTAAGTTAACACGTGGGAGCTTGCATGACACAACAAATCATGCACGACATGCTAGGCATCCTGCTTCACTTTTCCTTTTTTATTTTTCAATACATATTCATTCCCGATGTTTTTTCACGTGAATTTGCAGTCTGTGATTATTCCCTAGGTTGTTCATGTGAATTTTTAACACTTAGTGCTTTTTTCAGTTTTTGATGGCAATTTCAGGTTTGTTTACATGAATTTCAATACTTAGTTATTTTTTAGTTTTCGATTTTGGCCATTTCATTATAGAATTAGTGCTTTTTCGTTTGGGGTTTTGCTTTTGTACAAAGTTAATATAGGAACTTGTACTAATAAGGGGTCACGACAATTAATGTGACTCCCAATATGACATTTAAGGCAGCACGGGGGAACCTGCAAACATTCTAGATATGGGTTACAAACGACACACCATGCGTGCCTATCACCACAACAAATCATGCTCGACATGCTAGGCATCCTGCATCACTTTTTCTTTTTTAGTTTTCAATGCATATTCATTCCCGAAGTTTTTTCAATAGAATGTTTAGTCTGTGCTTATTCCCTAGGTTGTTCACGTGAAATTTGAATGCTAAGTGTTTTTTTAGTTTTCGATGTCCGTTTCAGGATTGTTCATGTGAATTTAAATACTTAGTGCTTTATTAGTTTTCAATTTTTTCCATTTCAATCGAGAATTTAGTGCTTTTTTCTTTGAGGTTTTACTTTAGTGCAGAGTAAAAATAGGGACTCAAACAAATAAGGGGTCACGATAATTAATATGACTTCCAATATGTCATATTTAAGGCAACACATGGGAGTCTCCGAGACATTCTAGGTGTGGGTCCCTAAACGACACACCATGCATGCCTATTACCACAACAAATCATGCATGATACGCTAGACACCTTGCATCACTTTTTGCGTTTTAGTTTTCGATGTATATTCATTCCGAAGTTTCTCTTCACATGAATTTTTAGTCCATGCTTATTCCCTAGGTTGTTGACGTGAATTTTTAACGCTAAGTGCTTTATTAACTTTCGATGGTCGTTTCAGGTTTGTTCATGTGATTTCAATAGTTAGTGTTTTTTTAGTTTTTGGTTTAGGCCATTTCAGTCTTGAATTTAGTGCTTTTTGATTTCAGGTTTTGTACACACAGTAAAAATAGTGATACAAGTGTGATCATGACCATGGATACTCTTTTGAGCAGTTTGAAGACTACCTAAAAGAGTGCACAAGACCAAGTGTAACCGTCCTTTGGTGCACTTAGGGGGTGGGGAGGTGGGGCTTTGGGAGCCCTTTAATGAAACGTCACTTTTGTCATTTTCGTATTTTTGTAATGTTGTATAAATAGAATATTGTAGGGTTTAAGTCCATTAGTTTTTGTATGCTATTGAAAGAACTCTTCTTTTAGAGAAAGAGAGAGTCCAAAATCGAAACTAGGGCATAGCACAATGGTGGAATCACTTGTGTGTTGCATCTGCTTAATACGTTGGTCCTTGGGTGTTGGACGCCTCTCTTGTGTCATTATAAGAGATAGGTGATTGTACTGTGTGGAGTTAAGGGTCCAATAAAATCACAAGTTCTTAGGTTCTTAAGATTGTACCTCCATTTATCTATCTTTCTATCTTTACTTCCTTGTAATTATTGGTTCTTATGTTAGTATAATCCATTTGTGTTCTCTTCATTGTAACCATGTGTTGTTTTCATTATTATCTTGTTCTTCATCTTGTTGGTTACATGTAGTTTGGTTTGTCTGCCTTGGTGTAATAAACACCTTATAATCTCTTTATTCTTGCCTAGTTAGTGAATCCTAGAGGGGTCCCCAAAGAAGTCCTCAGTTTCTAAGACTTGTGGACTATTTTGGTGTATGTTTTAGTGACTTCTTGGGCATTCTCGTATCATTTGGTATCAGAGCATGGCTTGATTTTATTCTCACAAGATCAAATCTTGGGCTTGCTTGTTAGAATAATCAGGAAAAAAAAATAGAAGTGTTCTTGTGTTCGTGTTATTGGCCGAGAGGTGTAGACATTGTTGTTATTGTTTTGGCCAAGAGATTGTGACTAGATCTAGTAGATATTTTGTTTGTCTAGTGTGTTTCTTGTGTTGGCTTCTTTCTCACTAACACAAAGGTGTCTAGATCTAAAGTTGAACTTAAAAATGGTGGCACTGTTGATGTGAACTTGAGTTGGGCATATGGTGATGTTGTTGTAGTTCTTGAAAAATTGTTGTTGTGTTCATATCATTCTTCACCTATTCTCATAACTTAACCCACATAAAGTGTAAAATAGATCCCAAAAGTTGAAAATCTAGTTGTGAGAAGACTTGAACTCATCACTTCCTGGACTTGACAACCACTTTTCAACTACTTTTTCTTAAATTAAGGGCCTTGTTTTGTGGAACTAGTACAAGTCAAGTCTCACATTTTTTGAGATTGAATTTGAAAAAGGGTCAAGACTTGTATTTTCCCCCCATTACCAATTGTCTTCCATTCCAAATTGTGTGAAGATTCAAATTTCAAGTTTGTGACAACAATGTGTGTGGGACCATGACCAATTACATGCTACCACATCATCCTTGCTACTGTTCACGTCAATATTAAGATCAAATTTGAATTTTCTAGTTCTAATTGTTGACTCTTGGTTTCATTAGTTTATCCTAGAACTAATCAACAAACTAGTAAACTCCTACTAGATTGTCAATTTGTCCTTCGAATCCATTGTTCGTGTCTACGTTTTCTTTGTGATTTTGTCGTTTTGAAAATCGTAGTACTTCTTTATTCAAGTTTAGACATTACTTCCTTGAGTCGTATAAAAAAAGAATTCATTCTGACTAAGGAGTAGACTTACTCTTCAACTCACCACGAGTTACAAGCTGACTTGCAAACGTTTGTGAAATCAAGTGAGAGACAACAAAGTGTGAGATAGTGAAGTGAGGTTGTTTTGAACTAACGTGTGTTTTGTGTTGTAGGTTTTGTATTGTATTGTTGTGCATGACATTGCGGACTGAATTGGTGTCTTGATTGAACCGTAACTTGAAGGGTTATTGTCCGTACAACCATAATGGAACCCGAGGCTTCAAATGCTTAAACAATGGACAAAATGCCATCAACCTCATTTTGGCTGGTCTTGAAACTATGTCCTGAGATGTGGAAAGGTTGAATGTGGGTCTTGAGAAATTAGATACGGATGTGGCATCAATAAGTTGGAGATTAGAACGTGTGGAAAGACAAAGGAGTCGACCTTCCACCCCTCAAAATATTTCCCCAACTAATACTCCCGAGACCTTCCACTAAATGGTCTATCTACTAATTGCCACACATCAAAACAATCTTTAATCTCGAAGACAAAAATAATATAGACCAATCCATCCTCCACTCCAACAAGTCCAACAAGAAGGGCTTGGAACCCAAATACCACCACCAAACCCGAACCCTCCCATCCAAAATCCACTTGACCAAATACCTCACTATCCAAATCCAATCCCTCCACTATAAGCTCCACTTATCCCAAATAGACCCATCCATGTTGAGGGCTATGGTAAGGGAGGACAATATGATTGTTATGGATCATATGATGATGCTTACATGAGAGGGGAAGAGATAAGGGGAAGGTATGGTGATCTGAGGGAAGTTCATGTCCGAGAAGGTAGAGTTGGTCATTGGAACCAACAAGGTAACCAAAACCATGATGTAAGGATAAACTCCATAAAAGTTAGCCTTCCATTATTCAAGGGTGATAGATATACCGAAGCTTATCTTGCTTGGGAGTCATTGTGTGACAAGATATTCCAACTTAATGATCTCACCGAGGAAAATAAGAGTTGATATGTGATAGCTCACTTTGAAGGGTATGCTAATACGTGGTGGGAGTATGTTAAATGGTTAGGAAATGAGATGATCGGGGACAACCTCCTCCTTGGTTTTGGTTGAAGAACCTTATACGGCAAATGTACTTGCCCAAGACTTATAGACATAATCTCCTTGCCAAATTGTACAATTTGAGGCAAAGGAGCAAGAATTCCATGTGTTACTACGATGAATTTCAACAATTGATGTTGAAACTTGACCACCAAGGAGATCTAGTAAATCATGACATTGTGCGCTTCAAGGTTGGATTAAACGAGGACATCTCCACTCGCATGACCCTTCACAAATTCGACACCATAGATGGCATCTTCCAAGCGGCTTTAGAGGTTGAGAGAGATCTCAAAGAGGGCTCATTCATGGCTGCCCAACCCGAGGCCACCAAGGTTGTCCTAAAACATCCTCCAAGGTATAAAGGTAAAATGAACTCTACTTCCAATCACAAGGGGTTTCAATTCTTCACGTGTCAAGGGTGGGGTTACAAGGCTAGTGAGTGGCCAAACCAGATCAATGTAATCCAAAGGGAGGGAGAATTTTACTATCTTGGAGAAGAGGTGGGCATTGAATCGGTTAAGAGTGATTGCAAATAGAAAAATGGAGAGCGACAAGAAGCCTAACTACAAATTGAAGAGTACAGAGAAGATGCGTGGCACAAGAAGGAGATTGTGCAGTGCCTTTGTAAAAGAGGTGAGCCCATGAATTTGTGGTAAAATTCCTCTCAAGATGGAGAGGATGATACAAGTGTGATCATGACCATGGACACTTTTTTTAGCATTTTGAAGTCTACCTAAAAGAGTGCACAAGCCCAAGTGTAAAAGATGCCCAAACCCGTCCTTTGGTTCACTTAAGGGGGGGCTTGGGAGACCTTTAATGAAAGTGCTCTTTTGTCTTTTGTCTTTTTTTTCATTTGCTTGATACGTTGGTGCTTGGGTGGTGGAAACCTCTCTTGTGTCATTGTAAGAGATAGGTGATTGTAGTGTGTGGTGTTAAGGGTCCAAGAATATCACAAGTTCTTGGGTTCTTAAGATTATACCTCCATTTGTCTATCTTCCTATCTTTACTTCCTTGTAATCATTGGTTCATATGTTGGTATAATATATTTGTGTTCTCGACATTGTAACCGTGAGTTGTTGTTATTGTTATCTTGTTCTTCATTTTGTGGGTTAAATCTAGTTTCAGTTGGCTGCCTTGGTGTAATAAACACCTTGTAATCTCTTTATTCTTGTCTAGTTAGTGAATCCGAGAGGGGACACAAAAGAGGTCCTCGGTTTCTACGACTTGTGGACTATTTTGGTGTATGTGTCAGTGTCTTCTTAGTCTTTCTCATATCAAATAGGGACTCGAACAACAAGGTGTCGCGACAATTAATGTGTTTTTTTAGTTTTGTTTTAACGTATAATTGAAGTGGGGACTCGAACAAATAGGGAATTGCAAGAAGTAAAACGACTCATAATATGTCATATTTAACGCAATACGTAGGAGCCTGCATGACATTCTAGGCATGGGCTCAACACAACACACGCACTATATATGCACGACACACAGGGCATCTAGCATCACTTTTTTTTCAATTTTCAATATAAATAGATTCCTGTGATTTTTTCACGTGAATTTTCAGTACTTAATATTTTTTTAATTTTTAATTTTGATCGTTTCAGTCTTGTGTTTTTGCCTAGAGGAAAATTTTTCTTTGTGTCTTTTGCTTTTGTTAAGAATAGAAGTTGGAACTCGAACAAAAAATGAGAAGTGCCAATTAATGTAACGCCCAATATGTGATATTAAAGGTAACACGTGGGAGCTCGCAAGACACAACAAATCATGCACGACATGCTAGGCATCCTGCATCACTTTTCCTTTTTCAGTTTTCAATGCATATTCATTCCCTTGGTTTTTTCACGTGAATTTTCAGTCGGTGCTTATTCCCTAGGTTGTTCACGTGAAATTTTAACGCTAAGTGCTTTTTTAGTTTTCGATGGCCATTTCAGGTTTGTTCACGTGAATTTCAAAACTTAGTGCTTTTTTAGTTTTCAATTTTGGTCATTTCAGTCTAGAATTTAGTGCTTTTTGGTTTGAGGTTTTGCTTTTGAGCAAATAAAAAATAGGGACTTGAACAAATAAGGGGCTGCGATAATTAATACGACTCCCAATGTCATATTCAAGGCAACAAGTGGGAGCCTCAACGACATTCTTGGTGTGGGTGCCTAAATGATAAACCAAGCATGCCTATTACCACAACAAAACATGCACGACACGCTAGGCACCCTGCATCACTTTTCCTTTTTCAGTTTTCAATGCATATTCATTCCAGCGGTTTTTTACGTGAATTTGCAGTTCGTGCTTATTCCCTAGGTTGTTCACGTTAATTTTTAACACGAAGTGCTTTTTCAATTTTCGATGGCCGTTTCATGTTTGTTCACGTGATTTAAATAGTTAGTGCTTTTTAGTTTTCGGTTTTCGCCATTTCAGTCTAGAATTTAGTGCTTTTTAGTTTAAGGTTTTGCTTTTGTGCCGAGTATTAATAGGGACGTGAACAAATAAGGGGTCGCGACAATTAATGTTGTGTTTTTAGTTTTATTTTTATGCATAATTGAAATAGGGACTCAAACAAATAGGGGATTGCAACAATTAATGCGACTCATAATATGTCATATTTAAGGAAATACGTCGGTTCCTGCATGACATTCTAGGCATGGGATCTACACGACACACGCACTATATGTGCACAACACGCCAGGCATCCTTTATCACTTTTATTTTTTCAATTTTCAATATATATTGATTCCCATGTTTTTTTCGCGTAAATTTTCAGTACTTAGTGTTTTTAAAATTTTTGATATTGATTGTTTCAGTCTTGATTTTTGCCTAGAAGATAATTTTTGGTTTGTGTTTTGTGCTTTTGTACAGAATAGTAGTTGGAACTCGAACAAATAATGAGAAGTGACAATTAATGTTACTCCAATATGTCATATTTAAGGTAACACGTGGGAGCTTGCATGACACAACAAATCATGTACGACACGCTAGGCATCCTGCATCACTTTTTCTTTTTCAGTTTTCAATGCATATTCATTCCCACAATTTTTCACGTAAATTTTCAGTCTGTGCTTATTCCATTGGTTGTTCACCTAAATTTTTAATGCTAAGTGGTTTTTTAGTTTTCGATGGCCGTTTCAGGTTTGTTCACATAAATTTCAATACTTAGTGCTTTTTTAGTTTTCGGTTTTGGCCATTTCATTATAGAATTTAGTGCTTTTTCATTTGAGGTTTTGCATTTGTGCAGAGTTAAAATAGAGACTTGAACAAATAAGGGATCACGACAATTAATGTGACTCCCAATATGTCATTTAAGGCAACACGTGGGAGCCTGCACGACATTCTAGGTGTGGGTCCATAAACGTCACACCATGCGTGCCTATCACTACAACAAATCATGCACGACACACTAGGCATCCTACATCACTTTTTCCTTTTTAGTTTTCACTGCATATTCATTCCCCACGTTTTTTAAACTTGAATTTTCAGTCCATGCTTATTCCCTGGGTTGTTCACATGAATTTTTGACGCTAAGTGTTTTTTTAGTTTTTGATGGCCATTTCAGGTTTGTTCACGTGAATTTCAATTCTTAGTGCTTTGTTAGTTTTCGATTTTTTCCATTTCAATCTAGAATTTAGTGTTTTACGTTTGTGGTTTTGCTTTTGTGCAGAGTAAAAATAGGGACTCGAACAAATAAGGGTTTGCGGCAAGTAATGTGATGCCCAATATGTCATATTTAAGGCAACACGTAGGAGCCTCCACGACATTCTTGGTGTGGGTCCCTAAACGACACACCAAGCATGCCTATTACCACAACAAATTATGCAGGGCACGCTAGACATACTGTATCACTTTCTCTTTTTTAGTTTTCAATGCATATTCATTACCGAGGTTCTTTTCACATGAATTTTCAGTCCATGCTTATTCCCTAGGTTGTTCTCGTGAATTTTTAATGCCAAGTGCTTTTTTAGTTTTCAATGACCATTTCAACTTTGTTCACGTGATTTCAATAGTTAGTGCTTTTTTATTTTCAGTTTTGGCCATTTAAATCTAGAATTTAGTGCCTGTTCATTTGACGTTATGCTTTTGTGTGAAGTAAAAACAGGGATCGAACAAATAAGGGGTCACGAAAATTAATGTGACACCCAATATGTCATTTTAGGCGGCACGTGGGAGCCTGCACCACATTCTTGGTGTCGGTCCTTTAAAGACACACCATGTGTGCCTATTATCACAACAAGTCATGCACAACACGCTAGGCATCCTGCATCACCTTTCCTTTTTTAGTTTTCAATGCACATTCTTTCCAGGGGATTTTTTTATGTGAATTTTCAGTCCTTGCTTAATCCCTAGGTTATTCACATGAATTTTTAACGCTAATTGCTTTTTCAATTTTTGATGGTTGTTTCAGGTTTGTTCACGTGAATTTCAATACTTAGTGCTTTGTTAGTTTTCGATTTATGCTATTTCAATCTAAAATTTAGTGCTATTTGGTTTGAGGTTTTGCTTTTGGGAAGAGTAAAAATAGGGACTCGAACAAATAAGTGGTCGCGATAATTAATGTGACTCCCAATATGTCATATTTAAGGAAACACTTGGGATCCTCCACGACATTCTAGGTGTGGGTCCCTAAACGACACACCATGTGTGCCTATTACCACAACAATCATGCATGACATGCTAGACATCCTACATTACTTTTCTTTTTTTAGTTTTCAATGAATATTTATTCCCGAGGTTCTTTTCACTTGAATTTTCAATCCATGCTTATTCCCTAGGTTGTTCACGTGAATTTAAACGCTAAGTGCTTTTTCAATTTTCGATGGTCGTTCTAGGTTTGCTCACATGATTTCAATAGTTAGTGCATTTTTAGTTATCGGTTTTGGCCATTTCAGTTTAAAATTTAGTGTTTTTTCGTTTGAAGCTTTGCTTGTGTGCTGAGTAAAAATAGGGACTCAAACAAATAAGGGATCGCGACAATTAATGTGCTTTTTTAGTTTTGTTTTTATGCATAATTGAAGTGGGGACTCGATCAAATAAGTGATTGAAACAATTAATATGACTCATAATATGTCATATTTAAGGCAATACATCGTAGCCTGCATGAAATTCTAGGCACGGGTAAGAGTGTCAAACGAGCCGGGCCGGGACAACCCGGAACCGGCCCTCCCATTTTACTCGGGTTTCGGGCTGGTTTCGGGCTGGGTTTGGCGTTAATCGGGCCGGGCCGGGTCAAACAGTAAAAAAATTAAAACCCACCTGAACCCGACCCACTTAACCCAATCCGGTCAAAACCACCAAAACCCGATCAAACCCGGTTAAAAACCGGTCAAACCCGTTTAAAAAATAAATAAAAAATCCAATATACACTATATACACTCCAATTATACACTCCAATATACAATATATATTTTTTAAAAAATATATAAAGTATAAACAATTACACATATATACGTACCATTCAATATATAATTATATATGACTATACGTACTACTTTAAATAAAACATATGTTATAATAGTATAATATATATCTATATATACACTACAATATATATATATACTAATTTATAAAACATATACACATGTATACGTTAAATATATACTACTTTAGAAGATATATACACATATATATGCACCATTCAATATATATGTACTCCTTTAAATAAAATATATACTACAATATAGTGATATACATATATATATATACAGTTACATACTAATTTATAAAACATATACACTTGTATACTTTAAAGATATACGTCTATAGAAGATATATACACATATATACGCACCATTCAATATATATGTACTACTTTAAAAAAAGTATATACTACAATATATATACTAATATATAAAACATAAAGTAATGTATACGTTAAATATACACGTCTATAGAAGATCTATTCACATATATACACTCTATTCTATGTATATGTAATACTTTAAATGAGATATATACAATATATATTTATATATTTATATACTAATTTATAAAATATATACACATGTATACGTTAAATATACACGTCTATAGAAGATCCATTCACTCTATTCTATGTATATGTAATACTTTAAATGAAATATACTATAATGTATATACATTACAATATATATTTGTATAGTTATATACTAATTTATAAAATATATACACATGTATACATTAAATATACACTTCTATAGAAGATATATACACGTGTATACGCACCATTCAATGTATATATACTACTACTTATAAAATATACTAAATTATATATACATTACAATATGTATAGATATACTTATATACTAATTTATAAAACATATACACAGTATACGTTAAATATACACTTCTATAGAAGATATATGCACAAATATACAAAACATATGCTACTTAATATAATAAATTAATAATATTTGGTAGTAAATTAATAATATATTAGAATTAAGTTTTTAATTTAAAGTAGAAAACTAGAAATTCAATTTAAAATTTTAAATCGTTAAATAAAAAAAAATAAAAAACAACGACTAAGGACTGAATGAATTTGGGGAATTTTATTGATTGCAAAATGATCCAAAATTTATAATTTACATGAATGAAAAATCTATAAATTATGCATCATTTTTTCCAACTCATTCATGTTAATATTAATGGGAACTTGCATAGGATAGTCGAAGTCAACGGGGGCAAAACCATGCATTGGACTTGATTCTGCTGAGTTCTCCCGTGAAGTTATAATTTCTTCAAGTTTCAGCTCGTCGCTCGGCTCCGGTTCCATTCCTTGATTTCTTCTTTCCGCTCTAATCCAATCTCTGAGGCAAACTAGAACATTCATTGCATTGCTTCCCAATGAGTGTCGGTTGTCTCCAAGCTGCTGTCGTCCCTGACTGAAGGCGCTCTCTAATGCAACGGTTGACATTGGAACATTCAAGATATCTCTAGCTAATCTTGAAAGCACAGGATATTGTGATTCATTATTTCTCCACCAATCCAACATGTTGATCCGTCTTCTGCGATCCTCTGGTGCCGTCCGAAGATAATATTTCAGCTCTTCCCGATAAGTTGATGTGTAAGTTCTCTCATCAACACTGTTCCAACAATTTAAATCATAAAACGAATCAGAAAAACCACTATGTGCCGGCCTTTTAGAAGATGATGGCTCCTCGGGAGGATGAGGAGCGACAGTTGGAGTGATATTTGTAGGTACGGCGGAATCAAATAAATTAGCATAATGATTATATAATTTTTCTATGTAATCCTTTGCATCAGCCGTAGCCGTCCACAAATCAGGTTGTACTTGTTCAGAATCATGGTTAGTATTTATTTCTAAGTTAGTATAAATAAGAGTACTAAAGTGACACATATGATTATATTTCATGCACGGATTTAGCATAGCACCAACCAAGTAAATAGGGGGAATCGGGAAAAAATATTTTTTAAATTTCGTAAACATGGCGCCAACAGCTTCTTTATAACCTTCTTTATTTTTATATTGTTGGAGCAAACCAGAAATATCGGCTATATATGCCAAAATATTACAAATAGTAGGATAGTAAGCACCAGAAAATTCAACCGTAGCTACATAAAATTTTTCTAAAAACTTAACAAGATCATTAATTACAACCCAATCAGAATTATGTAGCATGCAATCAGCAGAATCAGCAAATGAACCGCAATGTTGGTTAAAAGCTAGTGTAATTGGAATTTTATATTTATAACAAGTTTTTAAAAATTCATACGTAGAATTCCATCTAGTATCAATTTCCTCAGGCATCAAAATCGGTGTAAGTCCATTTTCTTGACATTTAACTTTAAATTCTCTAATTCTCGATCTACGATTATTTCCTTGAATAAAACCAACGGCCAGACGAATTTTTTCAATATAAAGCTCAAAAAACTCAAGACCATCTTTTACAATTAAATTATATATATGACATGCACACTTAATATGAAAAATTTCAGGCAAGGGCGGAGATAGCGTAGATTTTATTTTTGTTATAGCAGTCTTGTTGTTAGAAGCATTATCAAAAGCAATACATAAAATTTTATTTTCTAAACCATAATATCCGGCAATTTTAACAATAGAATCAACAATAAATTGTCCAGTATGTTTACGATCTTCATCATATAAAAAAGCAAGAATACGTTTTTGCATCATGAAATTACTATCCACCCAATGACAAGTAACGGTGAAATAATCATTTTTTTTACAGCACGATCAAGATCAGAAGTTAGGGACAATCTACATTGAATATTTTTTAACAATGTTGATAAATAAAAACAATATTGTGAATGGAGTCTAAAAATATCAGACCGACAAGTAGTTCTAGGAATACCATTAAACATAGGATTATAAATTGCTTGTATATAACGAATAAAGGCATCAGAAGAAGGAAAACTAAAAGGCAAACAACCCACAACTACCATTTTAGCTATTTCTTCCCAGTCCCTCAATTTATTATACTTTTTCGCTACTTGACCGGTTGCTGAGTCCATTCTAGTTTGCGTTGACCCACCAACATCCCCATCACCTTTTGCAATATTTAACTCTCTTTTGTGATCTTCATCTATATGTCTCATTAACGTACCCGTACTCCCTTGCTTGCCTCCACTTCTCTGCTTATATATTTGTTGACAAATATTACACTGCACCTCAATATCTGATATACGTTCAAAAAATTGCCATGCAATACTAGTTCTTTTACGAGGTTTTGGGGCACTGGGAGGACGGGAAGGGAGATTAACTAATTCAGATCTAACGTTAGCATCTCCTACTGCGGGTGTTTCAGCAATATTTTCATTATCTTCGTCTAAATTAACCGCATCTACTTCATTTTCTTCTTCTATACCGTAATTTTTCTGAGCTTCTACATAATCCATATCGTGAGCACCTACATCTATTTCTTCCTCAAAAGGTGTACCAAGCGGTACCGGAGTCGAAGGCACATGGGTATATCTACTACTTGAACTACCTCTACCGCTAGTAATTCGCTTTTTACTACCACTACCTCTTCCGGAACAAAAAATTTTAACACCTTTAGTAGCGAGGTTTTTTAATTTATCCATAATATAAATTAAATTAAACTAAAAATATTCAAAATACACAAATATAATAAAATTAAATATTAAATAATTAATACAATAAATAAAAATTAAACGTAAGAGATGGAACGACAATACCAAATTTTGGAAGTATCCGAAGATTGCGACTTTAGAAACTTCCGCTCGTACTTTGTAAACGAAAAATTAAAAAATTAAAGTGAATACTTTAAGAAATTAAATATATTGAATATTTGAGAATTGAGAATTGAGATTTGAGAGAGAATGAGATTTGAGAGAGTGAAAAATTGTGTGAAAAATGATTTGAAGTTGTAGGGTATATATAGATTTTTTTGGGGATTAAAAAATATTTTTTAAAGTTTTTTTTTTTTCTTTTTTACTAAATGGGCCCAAACTAGTTGTTTGGACCCAAAAACGGCTATATAGCCGTTGGGCCAACGGCTAGTTTGGCCCAAAATCCAAAAAAAAATTCTTTTTTTTTTTAATTTTCCGGGCCGGGCCGGTTAACAGGCGGGCCTGGACCGGGCCTGGTTCGGCCGGGTTAGCCGGGACCATTTTAACAAAATAACCGGCCCGGAACCCGGAACCCTAAAGCCCTAGGGCTTACCGGGCCGGGTTAGATAATCGGGCCGGGTCGGCCCGGCCCGTTTGACACCCCTAGGCACGGGCTCTACACGACACACGCACTATGTGTGCATGACACACAGGGAATCCTACATCACTTTTATTTTTCAATTTTCAATATATGTTGATTCCCGTGGTTTTTTCGCGTGAATTTTTAATACTTAGTGTTTTTTTAATTTTTGATTTTGATTTTTTAAGTCTTGAGTTTTTGCCTAGAGGAAAATTTTTGGTTTGTGTTTTCTGCTTTTGTGCAGAATAGTAGTTGGAACTCGAAAAAATAATGAGAAGTGAAGATTAATGTGACGCCCAATATGTCATATTTAATGTGACACCTGGGAGCTAGCATGACACAAAAAATCATGCACAAAAATCTAGGTATCTTGCATCACTTTTCCTTTTTCAGTTTTCAATACATATTCATTCTCGCGGGTTTTTTCACGTGAATTTTTAAAGCTAAGTGCTTTTTCAATTTTTGATGGCCATTTTAGGTTTGTCCACGTGAATTTCAATACTTAGAGCTTTTTAAATTTTCTGTTTTGGTCATTTCAATCTAGAATTTAGTGCTTTTCCGTTTGAGTTTTTGCTTTTGTGCAGAGTAAAATTAGGGACTAGAACAAACAAGGGGTCGCAACAATTAATGTGACCCTCAATATGTCATTTAAGACATCACGTGGGAGACTGGACCATATTCTGTGTATGGGTCCCTAAACGACACACCATTCGTGCCTATCACCACAATAAATCATGCACGACACGCTAGGCATCCTGCATCAATTTTCTTTTTTTAGTTTTCAATGCACATTCATTCCGAAGGTTATTTTCACTTGAATTTTAAGTCCGTGCTTATTCCCTAGGTTGTTCACGTGAATTTTTAACGCTAAGTGCTTTTTCAGTTTTCGATGGTAATTTCAAGTTTGTTCACGTGAATTTGAATACTTAGTGCTTTGTTAGTTTTCGATTTTTTCCATTTCAGTCTAGAAATTAGTGCTTTTTTGTTTGAGGTTTTGCTTTTGTGCAGAGTAAAAATATGGAGTCGAACAATTATTGGTTCACGACAATTAATAATGTGACTCCCCATATGTCATATTTGAGGCAACACGTGGGAGCCTCCACGACATTCTTGGTGTGGGTACCTAAACGACACACCATGCGTGCCTATTACCACAATAAATCATGCACGACTGGCTAGACATACTGCATCAATTTTCCTTTTTTAGTTTTTAATGCATATTCATTCCCGAGGTTCTCTTTACATGAATTTTGAGTCCATGCTTATTCCCTAGGTTGTTCAAGTGAATTTTTAACGCTAAGTGCTTTTTCAATTTTCAATGGCCTTTTCAGGTTTGTTCACGTAATTACAATAGTTAGTGCTTTTTAAGTTTTTGGTTTTGGCCATTTCAGTCTAGAATTTAGTGCTTTTTCAATTAAGGTTTTGCTTTTGTGCAGAGAAAAAATAGGAACTCGAAAAAATAAGGAGTCGCGACAATTAATGTGACTCCCAATATGTCATATTTAAGGTAACACGCGGGATCTTGCATTGAATTCTAGGTGTGGGTCTTAAAAGACACACCATGCATGCCTATTACCATAGCGAAACATGCACGACATGCTAGGCTTCCTGCATCACTTTTCCCTTTTCAATTTCCTTTGCATATTCATTCCCTAGCTTTTTTCACGTAAATTTTCAATGCTTAGTACTTTTAAGTTTTCTATTTTGGTCCTTTCAGTCTTGACTTTAGCGCTTTTTCATTTTTTTTTCAGTTTTGTCCTTTTCAGTATTGAATTTTAATGTGTTCAAACAATCGAGTAAAAAAAATCATCACTCACATGACTAACAACCCAAAAGGGTGTCACGTCCGAATATCATTCCTAGGTGTGACTGGTACCCACTAACACCACTTGTCGGGAGAACCAATCTTTCATATACTTTACTAGTTAATAAGCACTAAGATAAGTTTTTCGTAACTCCGACGAATGAATAAATAGTGGATAATAATCCAACAAAATTTCATAAGCAAACTATAAATTCATCATTCACTCGAGAACTAATTCTCTAACCAAGATCCCATGCTAAGATCATGAAGCATCTAAAATAGAGTTAGATAATTTAAAATTTTGCGTATGCCAACCTAATGAAAAAGAATATAAGCTAAAAATAGCTAGAGCTGAAACGCCAGCCTCCACAAACAATGTGAAGGCTTACCTCAGCAACAAAATCCTCATAAATAGGCCGTCAGCCACTAATCTCACATTCCATGAAATATCTGCAGATATGCAAGCAAGAAGTGACCTATTTATAAATATAACGCCGTAAGATCCTCGATCCGCTACTTTAATTCCCCTGAAATAATTGTTAGAAAATACAATGCGCAATGAAATATATAAATAATATGAACATAATATCTCTTATAATGTAATGCTCAATAGGGTCCAAACGAAAGTTCAAAAATCCACTCTGTCTGTCAACTCAATCAACACTCCCGGCTTATCATAAATGGCGGTGAAGGTGATCAGTGTAGCACCCCGACAAATTCACGGCAGTAAATATAATGCCTCAAAAGCATACTACGGCAGAAAATACAAGGCCCCTAACATATTATGGCAGCATAGGTATGCCCCTAACATATTATGGCAGCGCATGTATGCCCCTAGTAAATATATGACAACCGCAAGTACGAGGCCCCTAGCATATTATGGCAGCATAGGTATGCCCCTAACATATTACGTCTACGAATATGTACCCTTAGTAAATATTTCACCACAACAAGTACAAGGCCCCTAACATATTACGGCAGCATAGGTATGCCCCAAACATATCAGGGAAGCACATGTATGATCCTAGTAAATATGTCTAATATCACAATGTCACGTCACAACTCACAATTATATGATTCTATATCTACTTAAATGTTATTAAATGGAAAGGAATAAGCAATACCACAAATAAAAGAAACAAGAAGAACACACAGTTTTTACATGGAAACCCTTGACGGGAAAAACCACGGGGTAGAGGAGGGGAAAATTCACTATTATGGAGAGGAATAAGATGAGGAGACGAAAGTCTCAATGATGTATATGAAAACCACCAAAAATAACCCACTAGATCCAACTTATATAATGCGTGCGTACAAGAAAATTCTAAGCCCAAAAATATATAGGTCCATACTACAGGGGCGAAACCCCTACACCCTAACAGGATTAGTAGTGGGCTTCGAGATCGGCCCAAACCCTATGCTACCACCACAGATCCCCCCCTCCTCCCCCCACCCCCCAAGAAAATCAAATATGTATCACACCGCGATTTTTTCAGGGTCAAATCAAGAAAATTTGGGTCATAAACTCTAACAATCTCCACCTTGACATAATTCTAATTCAGAACTCAAATCCATTTCGAGAAAACCCTCCACCTCTTCCACAAAATCCACTAAGGGAACATCTTAATTGCTGAAACCTACCAAGTCCAAGCAATTCTCAAACACGGCACTTGGTAGTGGCTTTGTTATCATATCAACGGGGTTATCATAGGTACTAATCTTACTTACCATAATATCACCACGAGCAATAATTTCATGCACAAACTGATACCGAACATCGATGTGCTTTGTCCTCTTGGGCAACATCTAATCTTTTGTAAGGAAGATAACACTCTGACTATCACAAAAGATCTTAGTAATCTTTAAGTCTTTGCTAAGTTCACCAAACAAACCCTTAAACCAAATAACTACCTTACAAGCCTGTGTAATAGGCATGTACTCTACCTCAGTAGTTGACAAAGCAACTGTAGTCAGTAAAATAGTTTTACAACTTATACCACAACTACAAATGGTGAAAATATATATTTTAAGGGATCTACTTTTATCAAGGTCTCCTGCAAAATCAGAATCAACATACCTGATCACTCCATCTCTATTTTTCCCAAATTGCAAACAAACATCAGCAGATCCATACAAGTATCTGAAAATCCACTACACTGCTTTCCAATGTTCTTTTCTAGGATTTTCCATGTATCTACTAACTACACTAACTGAATACAATAAATCTGGTCGAGAACACACCATCTCATACATAAGAGACCCAATGGTACTAGAGTATCGAACTCAAGATATATAGTCATGCTCATCATCTGTCTTTGTAGATAACGCAGCCGAGATCTTGAAATGAGATGCCAATGGAGTAATGACAGGTTTGGCATTTTGCATATTGAATCTATGAATCACTTTCTCAATATACATTTTCCGACTAAAGTATAACTTGCACGTCTCTCTATCCCTCAGAATTTCCATGCCAAGAATCTTCTTTGTTGCTCCTAAATCATTCATCTCAAACTCCTTACTGAGCTGGGCTTTGACTTTTATTATCTCCCTCATATCCTTTGTTGATATCAACATATAATTAACATACAAGAGAAGATACACGAATGATCCATCACTTGTCTCCTTAAAATAGTCACAGCTATCATAACTCATCCTCCTAAACATATGAGTCAGAAAAGAGTAAAACCTCTTATACCACTGTCTGGGTGAATGTTTTAATCCATATAGGGACTTTTTTAGCAAGCATACATAGTCCTCCTTTCCTGATACTACAAAACCCTCTGGTTGTTACATATAGCTGTCCTCCTCAAGTTCTTCATGTAAGAATGCAGTTTTGACATCCAACTTCTCAAGATCTAGATTGTGCATGGCCACAAAACCAAGTAAGACTTGAATCAAACTATGCTTTACAACTAGAGAAAATATATCTGTACGACCCAAACCGGGGCCCTAGCAGTGTCGAGCATCCCAAACCATGAAGGCCCGGACGCCCTTCTAACTTGTAATCAAATATACTGTTCATAAATATAATAATGTGGAAATATATACTGAAACAGAAACATGGTCATTAAATCTAAATTCAAATCATAATGAAAAATGCAGTTCGAAACATCTGAATGATATCTGACTCAGTCTGCGAAATCTATACTACATGCAAAAACCCAACTGTTTGAAAACTGGGACAAGGCACCTAGTAGACCAAAATAGACTAATGATAATGGCTGAACTAACTAGGACTTCTAAAACATAGAAGGCTCACCACGGGACTCTGCACTTCCGCCTGGAGAAAATCTACTAATTATCGGGACTCCAAGATTGAGCCTTAGAACCTGGAAGGGAGGGGGGTCAATACAGATGTATTGGCATGTGAAGAAATCCAAAATAAAGCTTGTATATAAAAAAAGTAGTTGAGATCTAGTCATAAACATCATGAAACATATAATTTCAAAACACATGGGCATTTTTGAAAACATAAAGCCTTTCTGTCAATGCAATTTTATGATGTTTGTATTACTTCTGAGTTAGGTGGCACTCCCCTACAAGTCTGATATTCCACGGGCTATATGGAATCTGTCATTGACTCGGCGGGGAAGCCCCCAACCCAAGTTTGCCGCAAGAGTTGGAGTCTCTTAATCTACTACGCCACAGGGCCATCGCCAGTATAGAATAATATACCCGTATCGGTAAAACACAATTTCGGGCAATGAGTTGTCTGAACTCATGCCTTATTCGGGGAACCACCTAAACTCTCTTTATACCCAATTTTATCCTATTCCGAAACATGCATCATTCTAGTTTCAAAATCTTAAAATCTAATTTCAATTACCATGGCATTATCTGAGTTGGTATCGTCACACCAAGACTTGAAAATCCTATTTCTGAGCCATAATGCCTCATGCATGATTTTTCATCAAAAACTCAATTCAGACCACCAAACATGTAAATAGTATAAGAGATTTCATATTCGAAAGCACAAGTCAAACTATGCAAAAATTCTCTTTCTTTCAATAAACATATGGTGGTCATGCAATCTTTGACAAGCCATGCAACTCTTTCCATTATATGATTATGTTCAATATTCATCAACATAAACAACCCTCTCTTTTAAAATCAAAATCATACTCCAAATATAACATTACTCAAGACATTTCATATCATGCTTTTAGAGATTCATTCAAAACAATTCATAGAATATCATAAGTAAAGGTAAAATCATAACAAAAGAGGAATTTTTTATGAGTCATGCTCTCAATTCAAACATCAACCTTAAAACATATGCTTACATATATATATAATTCCAAATCAATTTGGGGAAGGCCTAAAGAACAAAACAATATCATTAAAGCTTCTAAAAGCATGATTATAATCGTAAATCCAAAACCTTTCTCTTCAAAATCATGATTTCTAAACCCTTTGCATAATTAAAAGAAGATTTCTATTCCCATGAAATTTTAGGAAAACCCTACGTACCTTAATTTATGACTCTTGAATGAACTCGTGCTTTAGGAAATCTATTCGAATAATTGATGGGTGCTTCTTGTAGCTCTCACAATGGGGATTCTGATTCTTGAAGAATTAAGGAAAAGCTACGGTTAAATCCTGAGATATGTTGATTTTTGGGTTGAAACCCTAAGGAGTGTTCTTGGTGATTTTGAGAGAAAATAATGTTATTTTGGTGTTTGAGGGATTCAATCTCGTGTTATGGCTGAATAGGGGGTGGAAAATACCACTTTTGCCAATAAAAACGCGAAAACAGAACCTGGAAATTGGGTGCGTATGATAGAGCATGCGTCGCACGCTAATCGCGCGATGCTACTATCTCAGTCACGAAAATGGCCATAACGTTTCCTTCAGGTATTGGATTTTGGCAAAATTTGTATTGTTTGAAAGATAATTAGAAGATATTTCATTTGATATATAGTAGGACCACTAATTTGTTATATACAAAGAGTTATGGTCTATTGAAGTTGACCCAAGTTTCGATGCTCACTCAAACTCGAACGATAGGAAAGCTTTCAACTCTTCCTTGAGTTAGGGTACCTCTATGATCTCAATTCATGCTCAAATAGGTTCCCCACAGTACATAATTGATTAACATGTAAAATTTGCATAGGATTTATGACTTTTGGATCATCTACGCATAGAAATGACGGTTTACGTTCTAGCCCGAAATGCGAGGTGTTATATTATCTCCCCCTTGGGATCATTCGTCCCCGAATAATGGGTAGAAATGTTGAAGCTTAAAGATATGGAATAATGCGGACATGATGTGTCTTCTAAGAATGGATATAACTGATCTGAAAAATTTAAACTTCTATTAAGAAACTGAATTCTGAGCTGACTTGCCCTTACTTGTTTTAAGGAGCTGATTCATGCTGAGAGTTTAGGATTCCCCCCGAAGTTTTTATGCTCAAATCATAAACATTGGATTTGGAAGTGATAACTTATGTAAGTACGAATCATGAGGCAACAAGATTTAGATCGTACAAAGGTATTACACTGTCTGAGCTAAAATAGATGGAAAAAATTGAGATTATGTGGTGAACTCTTATGAATTGAGTCATGACTAAATAACTGAATCTAAAACATGATTCTTGGACTGAACTGAGTTTGGAACTTACATCGATGGAACATATTATCTTTTGGGATGGTCATACATATTGGACTTCGGATAGTAGGACTGAGTGAAAAGGTGAAAAACCACTGTAACTTATCTGCCTGACTGTCAAACTAAATTGCTGGATATACAGACGGAAGACGGAATCTTCATGTATAGCAACCAATGCTAATACCTGCTTCTAAGATTCAACCCTTAGGTTTCTATATCCCCAAAAGTCATCATATAACAACTTAAACATTCACCAACTTAGATTCTCCTAACACTAAAGATGGATATCTCCAAACCTTTGACGGACCATACCACTTCTGTCATAGTCTACCAGCATCATACCTGCAAATTTATATTTCTAAGCCATGAGAATCAAGATTATACTAAAAGGGTCAACATCATTAATCATAAGTTCTTAACTTGGTCATTTAGAACACCATGTACCATCTAACTAGTCTTTCTCCATCTAGCAACTTAACGGTACTACTAGCCACAAGCAACATGCAATAGCCTTAAAAAATGCTGCAACTCCATATCACTTTAGGCATATTTCTACATCATACATACAACATCATACTTCACTACGGCTCAAATAAACTTAAGTTCTTGCGTACGCTGTTCAAGCCTATTAGATCACTTCCCTATAACTAGTATCATTAACCAAGAAATTACCACATCTACCTTCATGGCCATCAACTATTCAAACTTAATGTCTAGTACTAAGCATGGTTTACAATCCAACCTTACACACAATTCTCACTTGGAAAAAGAAAAAAAATATGAAATAAAACATCAAGAAACACTAGTACACTATAACTCCATAACAACAATAATCGATCATAATCATATGGCCTACCCTATTCACAATAACTCTATAAGTTTCAATTAAAATCCCTCTTGAAATCTCAGGGATGCATAAATTAACTACACTCATTCGCCAAGTACCTTAATCAATAACCTATACTCTTCTTGCACAACAAACATCGTCAACAACTTCTTTCATACTTCAAGCAAACAACAATTCACTTTAACAAATAACTCTTTCTCTACCTTCTACTAAACTAACATACAAGGATGTATCACTTCATTACCAACTCAATCTCATGCAAAAATATTCGGCTATACATATATTCAATTAATCGCCCTTACCACTTTTTTTGCCATTATGCCACTAAACCCCGGTTCCAACCAACACAAGAACAACAAGATGAACAACAAGTTGCTAGTGAATAGAAATAGGCCCCACACGGCTCCACTCAACTTTGATTTTGTGTTTTGAACAAGAAATGAGATGAATGACATGGAAACTATTCTAGTGAAAGGAAAAGGTTGGAGTCTCTGATTCTGATACGCCATACAGCACTAGGACAGCGTAATATAATATACCCGGATCGAAAAATCACGATTTTGGGAAATGAGTTATCTGAACTTGTACCCTCTTCAGGGAAACACCTAACATCTCTTTATGCCCTATTTTAGTCTTTTCTGAACATGCATCATTCTGAAATTCCAAAACATGAAAGTTTGATTTATGTATTAGTGTGTGTTTGTTATGGCATTGTCTGAGTTGGTATTGTCATACCAAGACTTGCAAGTCGTTATTCTGAGCCATATATGATTATTTCATTCTAAAACAATGTACAGGCCACTTGATCATGCATATAGTGTAAGAAGAGTCATATCTAAAATCTTAAGTCAAAAATCATGCAAAGGCTTTCCATTCATTCAACAATTTCAATAAGTAGTGGCCAACTTCTCAAAAACATTCTTGAAGTTTCTTTGTTTATAAATCTCAACATTTAAAATCATCAAAGCATTCCTCTCTCCCATTCTTAATCATCATGAATTTCACATAAGACAAATAGTATCTTGAAGCATTATGTAAACCATGAAATGTAAGGATTCATAACTTATAAATCAAATAATAAAGTAATGGGAGAGGGAGATTATATATTTCATACTCTCGATTAACAATTTATGGTTTTCAATGCATACGTACATATATACAATTCAAATCAATTTGGGGGAAGGCCTAAAGACAAAAATAATATTATCGAAGCTTCTAAAACATGAATGTGTTCATAAATTCAAAAACCTCTTTCTTAAAATTATGATTTATATACCCATGAGATTTTAGGAAAACCCCGTGTACCTCGATTATGAAGAATAATGGCTGATCCTTGAAGCCTACAGTTTGGGGATTCCAAATCACCGATCAATTTCGAAAACCTACGGTTGAATCTTGAGTTTCTTGGAGGAGAAGTATATGAACTAGGGTTTTTGTTTTGAGAGAAATCTTGAGAATATCGTATATTATGCTTGTAGAGGTCTTAATCTCCTGTTTGGACATTTTAAGAGACTTGGAAAAAGTTCAAACTACCCTTGTTAACTTCTGAAAGAAACTGGAAAAATTTAAATTGGAAACCCGATCTAATGGGTCACCGCAATGTGCCACTATCACGGTGGCTCACTGGAAATTGATGAATGGGAATTTGGCCCACTCCGCGACGCGCCACCATCACGGAGTCTCACTGGAAATTGACCATCGTCATTTACACCCTCTCCGCGATGCGCCAAGGACAGGAATGATGGTGTTTTACGACTAAGATTAAATTAACCATAACTCCTTCACCGAGTGTCCGTTTTGGACGAATCTTATGTCGACGAAAAAATTATTCGATCATATACGTAATGAAAAGTTGAAATCTAAGGCATTCCATAGGGAAATAAGTATAAATTTTTCTAGAAGCTAATGCTTGATACTTTAGGGATAAAAATTTAGCTAGGAAAAACTTTGGGGCGTTAAATTTTAGGACTTAGTTGTTTATTGGTGTAAGACAAACTCTCTCTCTAGTGTGAGGAGTGTAAGCCCCCTTAGTTGTAGGGCTTGAAAAATCCACCAATCCGTAACTAGGGCTGCCCAAGTGTGGATATCACTTGTGCTTCATCGTTGGTTTGATACGTTGGTGTTTAGAGGAGGTAACGTCCCTCTTGTGTCAACGTTAGAGTTAGGTTTGTGTCTTGGATAGTGTTAAGGGTCCAAGAGACAATTCTTGGGTTCTTACGATTGTCCCTTCATTTGGTCTAACTATCTATCTTGTATTGTTGTTGTATGTTTTGTATTTTTTGTTGTTGTTAGTATAACCCGTGAGCTTCTTGTTGATGTAATATTATTGTTCTCATATTTTTTTGATAATATAGTTTGTGGATCGATGAAATTATGTGTTAAACACCACAATACTTTGTGTTCTTGTTGGTGTTCTTGAATCAGAGAGGGGTCACTCAAAGGGTCCTCGGTTCTCTTGAATTTGTGGACTATTTTGGGTGTTTGTTTTGTGTGTTCTTGTTTTTTCTTGTATAATTTGGTGTCAAAGCATGGCTTGACTTTATTCTCACAAGATCAAATTTTGGGCTTGCCTGTTAGAGAAACCAAACAAAAAAAGATAAGTGTTCTTGTGTTTGTGTTCTTGTATAAGAGGTGTAGACATTGTTGTTGTTGTTTTGGCAAAGAGTTTGTGACAAGATCTAGTAGAAATTTTGTTTGTCTAGTGTTTTTCTTGTGTTGGCTTTTTTCTCACTAACACAAAGGTGTCTAGATCTAAAGTTGAGATTAAAAATGGTTACATTGTTGATGTGAACTTGAGTTGGCCGTATGGTGATGTTGTAGTTCTTATAAAAAAATTATTCTTGTGTTCATATTTTTCTTCACCTATTCTTATATCTTAACGCACATAAAGTGTAAAATAGATCAAAAAAGTTGTAAGACAAAAGTTGTAAAGTTGTAAAGTTGTTTGTGAGAAGACTTGCACACATCCCTTCCTAGACTTCACAACCACTTTTCCTTAAATCAAGGGACCTTGTCTTGTGAGACTAGTAAAGTCAAATCTTACATTTTTGAGTTTGTAAAGTTGAAAAAAACTACAAGACTCTTACATTCCCTCCAAAACCAATTGTCTTCCATTCCAAATTGTGTGAAGATTAAAATTTCAAATTTGTGGCTAAAGTTGTGTGGGACCGACATCAATTGCATGCTGCCACCTCACCCTAATTATTGTTCACCGTCAATATTAAGCTCAAATTTAGATATTCTAGTTTCTAATTGTTGATTCTTGGTTTCATTAGTTGATCCTAGAACTAATTAACAAACTAGCAAACTCCTACTAGATTGTCAATTAGTCCTTTGAATCCATTGTTCGTGTCTACGTTTCTTTTGTGCTTTTATCATTTTTAAAATCGTAGTACTTATTGGTTCAAGTTTGAATATTACTTTCCTTGAGTCTTCAAATAAAGAATCCATTTCGACCAATGGGTAGACTCACCCCTCGACTCATCACGGACTACAAGCCAACTTGCAACACTTGTGAATCCAAATGTGAGATGATCAAGTGTGTGGGAGTGTGGTGAAGTTGTTTAGAACTAACTTGTGTTTTTCTTTGTAGGATTTTTATTTTATTTTCTTTTTTTTAGGAATAATTGCTAGGGAATCCGTGACTTCAACCTCTCAACCCATGGAGAACAATGCCACCAATGTTATTTTGGCCTACCTTGACACTATGTCCCGAGACCTAGCTATGAAAAATGAAAGGCTGGATTGTATGGTAGGTCAAAGAGTGCAAGTGGGCTGCCTGTACAGAACTAGTTGGGCATATTCCTAGTGGAGATTTTAAAACTAGTAGTAAGTGCATACATGAGAACCCTTTATTTGAAGTTGGACTGTGGAACACCTTTCTCAACCCTCTTTTTGTGCATGATATTTAAAATGGTGATAAAGAGGGCTTGATTAACCTTGAGGATGGTACCCTGGGGGAGGATGAAAGTTGCCGAGACCTAAGCCCTTGGTTACGTCTTCCATTTAACTCCGGTAACTTTTTAGGGTGTGAAGGACATATATTTGTTGGTTGGTCCACTTGTTTGAGTGATATTTCTATATGTGTTGCGTGGACTTTACTTTTAATTAGGGCACCACCCCTTTGTAATATTTTTGCTAAGCCCCTCGTGATTAAAGTCAAGGATGTGGGGCTATATCTCAAGTGTGTAGCTCCTTGGCTTATTGACGTTGTTTATTGTACTAACACTAACACTCATGTCATGAGGATGTGGTACTTGTTTGTCTTCTCTTTGTTCAGATTCGAGGTCGAATACTTTTCAAGAAGGGGGGATGATACAAGTCAAATGGCCACCCTAATTTTTGAAGACATGATTGTAGACCATCACTTAAAGGCTCAAGACTTGGTCACCCCGAGGGCACAAGAATATGCAAGGAAGACCCATTTCGAGCCTATCATTAAGCATACCATTCATCAAGGTCGTGAGTGGAAGATTTCTTGGAGCATTGAAGACTTGAGGATTCACGGTTTTGGACACTTAATAGCTCACGTTTTTTGGGCCATATTCATTGAGGGCATTTTGGTCGTTTCACTTTGCCCAAAATGCACTTCATGGCCACCCCTCTTATTAAGGGTAGTGTAGTCATTTGTCTTCTTTTGTAATATAATATAAATAGAACAAGATAGAATTTTTAGGACTTAGTTATTTATTGATGTAAGACAAACTCTCTCTCTCTCAAGTGTGAGGAGTGTAACCCCCTTAGTTATAGGGCTTGGAAAAGCCACCAATCCGTAACTAGGGCTGCCCAAGTGTGGATATCACTTGTGTTGCATCGTTGGCTTGATATGTTGGTGTTTACAGGAGGTAACGTCCCTCTTGTGTCAATGTTCGAGTTAGGTTTGTGTTGTGGGTAGTGTTAAGGGTCCAAGAGTCTCATAATTCTTGGGTTCTTAAGATTGTCCCTTCATTTGGTCTAACTATCTATCTTGTATTGTTGTTGTAAGTTTCAGATTTCTTGTTGTTGTTAGTGTAACCCGTGAGTTTCTTTGTGATGTAATATTGTTGTTCTCATATTTTGTTGATAATACAGTTTGTGGATCTCTGAAAATTAGGTGTTAAACACCACAATACTTTGTGTTCTTGTTGTTATTCTTGCATCCGAGAGGGGTCACTCAAAGGGTCCTCGGTTCTCTTGAACTTGTGGACTGTTTTGTGTGTTCTTGGTTGTTCTTGTATCAGCAGAGTTGTCTCGTTTAAACATTGGTGCATCTAATTGATATCATTCTCGCCCTTAGACAGTCTCAAGTACTAAATGTAGGAAAATTTGATGTCTCAGTCTTTTCTCATTTGCATTATTAATGAGATTCTGCTACAATTCCAGCTCTCGAGAAATCCTATGCTTTGTGATGTTTTCTTGAAGTATTTTAGCCTTCTGTTCAAGCTCCACAACTGTAAGCTTTTTAACAAGACCTACTTTCACAAAAAATTTTATGATCCCTGTAATTAATAATAATAAATCATTCTTCTCCTTATTAATTTATGGCTCAAAGAAAATATAATTTTCAAGAAAAAGTAAATTTCGAAAGAAGAATATAATTTAATGGCGAAGATTTAGAGTACCAACGAATTATTTGTTAAGGGGATGAGATATTCAAAGTTATCCCATCATAACATAACTTATTTCACTATTATAGTACAAACGAATGGAATAACTAATTTTAGAATTAACTAATATCCCTAACCAAATGCTCGGTAAGATAATTTTTCATTTTATAATGAAATTATTATTTTTTATCCTTCCTACCAAAAGACTACTAAGATTCATGAAGAGTAGTAGCTACATGTGGTCAAGATTAGAGTCAACAATTTTGTTTATTTTGAAAGAATCATTAGGCCAATAGATAAAGAACATGGGACATTCAAAATTTATTTCTATTAAGAAGATAAGATCTTGTTGAAGTTAAGATCTTGTTGAGAATTAAGGAATACACAAAATTAATAATGTTATTTTTATTTTGATTATAAATATAGTTGTTATCTTTTTGTATAGTATTGTCAGTATTATAATAATTAATAATAACGAATTTTTATATTCTTGTCTTTATCTATGTCTCATGAGAATACCTTCCAATACAAAACACCACAAATAGGTCTCTCTATCTTATAATAATAATAATAATAATAATAATAATAATAATAATAATAATAATAATAATAATAATAATAATAATAATAATAATAATAATAATAATAATAATAATAATAATAATAATAATATATATATATATAAATATATTTGTCTTACCATATAAAATACCATTTTTAGTGTACAAAATAACACATATGATGACTGAACAACAGGATAAACTATTTTCTATATTAAAATCTAATTTAAAAAATATCAAAGAATACATATTATGTTACAACTGTAAAAAATAATAATAAACATATAAAAAATTTAAAATGCCTCAAAGTAGCTTTAATTGTGGAGTTTGATATAAAATATCTAATTATAATGGAATTAAATAGGCAATAACAAAATGTTAATCATAGTGAAAACTTTATTTTTGGGGTGTTAGGCGGGATATTCTTTATTTAATCTTCACTGTGCGTTTAGACAAATTTAGACCGTTAATATTTATAAAAAAATCTTAGACTGACTTACAATTAGTTAATCAAACATTTTATATGTTTACACTAAAAAAATATTGCGTAGTCTTTTTCTTCAGAACAAGTTTTTCTTTATTCAATTTTATTTGTTCTTTAGATACATATAGTAATATACTTTTGTTTATATTTTTACGACAAAACATATATATTATTACATAAAGGAATTAAGTTAATCAAGTAATTCACATATCATGTAGTCTTTTCTTCTCAAAATAAATTTTATTTTTCTCCGTAATATTAATCAAATAAAAAAGATTACTTGTAAATACTTTTTCTTTTCATGGCACATCAAAATACATTTCTTTTCACACATCATAAAATACTTTTCTTTTCACATGTATTTATACACTTTAATACATACCTTTTACATGTTTTTATAACACTATATTTTATTTATATATTTAATATATATATACCTTTACATAGTTTTAAAATATTTATTTTTTTCAAAAGAATTATTTTATACTTAATACATACACTTTTACATTAATTAAAATATACCTCCTCCTCTTTGAAAAATTTAGTCTAGTCGGGTACCATATTTGTGGATCCTGAAGGGAGCCTAACCACTTCCCTTTGGGATAATTTAAACCCTTACCTAGAATCTCAATTGAGTTTTCGCAAACTGGAACATAAATCGCACGTGTTAATAATTCAAAAGGTTTCCTTATTTTCCTTAAAAATTAGGTGGCGACTATGTAGAAAGTAATTTTTTTTAGAGTCCAATAAGCCGTGCCTGTTTAACCTTGGCGAAAATAGGGCATAGATTTTTCATCTGCCATTGATTTTTCATGTTTGTGATTTTGTATGGGGGCTGGACCTGTATATTTTTGGGTTTAGAATTTATTTGTACGCACGTGTTATATAAGAGCGTTTAGTGAGTCATTTTGGACGTTTTAAATACGTCATTCTCCTCATTGAATTTTCCATCCATTATAGTGACATTTGTCTGCGTTTTCCCATGGTTTTTTCCGTCAAGGATATCCATGTAAATCTGTATGTTCATCTTGTTTTTTCTTTTGCTTATCATATCGCTTACTATTGTCCGTTCAAACAGTTTTAATGGCAGTTATTTTGGCTGCTAAAACCAATCAATAATAGCAAAATATGCTCTTTAGCGTACATTATTATAGTCAGTAAATCCAATTAAATCGCCACTAAAAGTCCAGTAGTTTTAATAGTAATTGTTGGTGGCAATCAAATCACTAGAATATCTCTTCTGTTTGGTATGAGGAAAACATTTTCTAAAAAATATTTTACAATTTTCTCATGTTTGGTTGGCTTAAATGTTTTGGAAAATATTTTCCAAGTTAACTTATTTTCCTCAAATCGAAGGAAAATGACTTCCCTTCAAAAAGTAAGGAAAATATTTTCCAAAACTCTATTACAACTTCACTCTTAAGTTGAAATGTTCATACAACTCTCAAAATCACCCACCCCTACTTCGACCCCTAATCTCCTACCCCCATCCCACCCCCTACCACCCCCGTCCAAAAATCAAATTTCTATTTTTTTTCTTGCCTCATCCCATACCCAAAACCCTACCCCTCCTTACCGCTCAAAAAAATATTAATTTTTTTTAAAAAATCAATTTTTTTCTTACTCCGGCACCCCCCTCAACTCGACCCCCCCCCCCAACCCCCTACCCTCTCCCAAAAAAATAATTAAATTTTTTATATTTATTTTTCAAAAAATATAAAAAAAATTCTTACCCTACCCTCATTCCCCTACTCTGACCCCCACCCCCTACCACTCCATCCAAAAGAAAATATTTCAATTTTTTGTCTTGCCTCATCCCCTACCCAAAACCAAAATCTCTACCCTCCCCCCCCACCCCCTCTCCGCCTCTTCCTCTAAAAACAATATTTATTTTTTTAAAAAACATTAAAACATTTTTCTTAACTCTCCCCCAAATCCTCTGCCCCCCCCCCCCCCCCCTCAATACCCCCACCACCTTCCAAAAAATAAAATTTTTAAATTTACTTCTTAAAAGCTTTTAGTTTTTAACTTACCCCACCTTCACTCTCCTACCTCGACACCCCTACTAGCACCCCCCCCCCCCCCGCCAAAAACAAAGAAAATTAATTTTTTTCTTACTCCACCCCTACCACCTATTTTGACAACCCCAACCTCACTCTCCCCGAAAAAAAAATTAATTTTTTAATTTATTTTTTAAAAAAATCAAAACGTTTTTCTTATTCCACCCTTCTTATCCTATTAAATCTCATTATTTTTTTTAAACATATACTAATACTTTTAGAAAACATTTACTTAAGCTCCATATCGAACACACCCTTAAAAAAATATTTTTCAGGATCAAAATTATTTTTCTAAAATATTTTTTTACTCGTTAGGTAAACACTAAAATATATTTTCTAAAAAATATTCTTTTCATTCACTAACCAAACACTAGAAAATATTTTTCCAAAATTATTTTTCATTCACCAACCAAACTTAAGAAAACAAGTAAGAAACCAACTTGTTTTCCAGGAGAATATTTTCTAGGAAAATATTTTTCATGGAAAACATTTTCCTTCATACCCAGCATACATGTATTACTTTTTTCATTTTTAGTTTTCAATGCATATTCATGAATGCCGATGTTTCTCACGCGAACATTCAATGCTTAGTGCTTTACATTTTTTTATCTTGGCTGGTTTAGCCTTGAATTTAATATTTTTTTAGTTTGAGTTGCGATACACTAGACATCATGTATTACTTTTCCTTTTTTAATTTTCAATGTATATTCAATTCCGGTGTTTTTTACGTAAACTTTCAATGCTTAGTGCTTTTCAGTTTTTTTATTGTGGCCATTTTAGTTTTGAATTTAGTTTTTTTTATTTTGAGCAATGACACGCTAGACATTATGTATCACTTTTTCTTTTTTAGTTTTCAATGCATATTCAATCCCGACATTTTTCACATGAACTTTCAATGCCTAGTGTTTTTCAGTTTTTTATCATGGTTGTTTCAATCTTGAATTTAGTGTTTTCTTAGTTTGATCAACGACATGCTGGACATCAGGTATTAATTTTTTATTTTTTATTTCCAACACATATTCAATCCCGATATTTTTCACGAGAACTTTCAATGTTTACTATTTATCAGTTTTTTTATTGTGGCCATTTTAGTTTTGAATTTTGTGCTTTTTTAGTTTGAGCAACGACACGCTAGAGAATATATATATATATATATATATATATATATATATATCACTTTTCTTGATTAGTTTTCAATGAATATTCAGTCCGAGGTTTGCACGTGAACTTTCAAAGCTTAGTGCTTTTCAGTTTTTTATCTTGGCCGTTTTAGTCATAAGTTTAATGCTCTTTAAATTTGAGCAACAACACTCTAGGCATCATGTATTATTTTTCCTTTTTTAGTTTCCAATTCATATTGAATCCCTAGATTTTTCATTTGAACTTTCAATGCTTAGTACTTTACAGTTTTTTATATTGGCAGTTTTAGTCTGAATATAGTGTCTTTTAAGTTTGAGAAACGACATGCTAGACATCATGTATTACTTTTCCTTTTTTAGTTTCCAACGTATATTCAATCCCGACGTTGTTCACACGAACTTTCAATGCTTAGTGTTTTTCAGTTTTTTATCTTGGCCGTTTTGTACTTGAATTTAATTCTTTTTTAGTTTGAGCAACGAAATGCCAGACATCATGTATCACTGCTTCTTTTTTAGTTTCCAATGTATATTTAGTCCCGAGGTTTGCACGTGAACTTTCAAAGCTTAGTGTTTTTGAGTTTTTTATCTTGTCCGTTTTAGTCTTGAATTTAGTGTTTTTTTGCAAAATAGAAGTGGAGACTTGAACAAATAAGGGGTCACAACAATTAATGTGACTCCCAATATGTCACATTCAGGCAACATGTGGGAGTGTGCACGCCAATCTAGTTGTGAGTCCCTGCACGACACTCTATGTTTTCTTACTACCACGACAAAATATGCACAACACGCTATGCATCCTGTATCACTTTTTCGTTTTTCAGTTTTCGATGCATATTCATTCTCGAGGTTTTTCATTGGAATTTTCCTAGAAGTGCATTCATAAACTTCTCAACAACTTTATAATGCCCTGTAAGGAAAGCATGCTTCATTGACCAGTTCACATCTCATGTAACAAAACAAACTTCCTTCAGGAAAATTATCCAGCTCTCCAAGACCTTTGCATATCCAAGCACCGAGCATGATCTGCATCGAATCAAATCTTAATAATTAAAGAAGTACATACTAACATACACATAACACACAATTCTATATACCTGAACACAAAATTGTCTTTTCTGCAACAATTCCTCTTTCACCTTCTCTTTAAGCTCATCACATTCTTCCTTTGAAATCTCTCCATTTGAAAGCATGGACAAGCAAACATCTCCGGCTATATTTTGAACTTGAATTAAAATTTGATCCCTGTAATTCGCATAATAAGGATGAAGATGAATCAATGTCTTGTCAAATATATAATTCTCGAGACAAAATTAATACCACAAAAAGACCTGTCTTTATTTTTTTAAATTACTAGTTTAACAGCACGTGCCTCGCACGCGTAACGTTTGATTATTTAAAATTAAATAATTTTATCTATTGTGGAGATTTTTAATGAAGTTTAAAAAGTTTAAATCACTTTTCAAAGATCTTTCTCACTTTAATATAATAATGTAAACAAAAATATATATTTTAGTGTAAGCATATATATATTTTACAGTCAGAAATGCCAAGTGGTTGATGGATCATCACTTTTGTATTTGTAATGCAGTACCTCTTTTCCTTGCTATGAGAGGCTAAAAGAGACACATCGATTTGAATCATATTTGTGGTCATTTCTGTCTTGAATTTAGTGCTTTTATAATTTTCAATTTTGATCGTTTTTGTCTTGAATTTAGTGCTTTTTCAGTTTTTGAGTTTGGTCGTTTCTGTCTTGAATTTAGTGTTTTTTCAGTTTTCAATTTTGGTCGTTTCTGCCTTGAATTTAGTGTTTTTTCATTTTTTAATTTTGGTCATTTCTGTCTTGAATTTAGTGCATTTTCAGTTTTCAATTTTGGTCGTTCTGTTGTCTTGAATTTAGTGCTTTTTCAGTTTTCGATTTTGGTCGTTTCTGTGTCGAATTTAGAGCTTTTTTAGTTTTCAATTTTGGGCGTTTCTGTCTTGAATTTAGTACTTTTTCAGTTTTCAATTTTGGTTTTCTGTCTTGAATTTATACTTTTTCTGTTAAGTTTTTTGCTAGAGGAAAATTTTTCATTTATTTTTTTTTGCTTTTGTGCATAATAAAAGTGGGGACTTGAACAAATAGGGAGTCACGATAATTAATGTGACTCCCAATATGTCATATTTGACGCAATGCGCGGGAGCCTACATGGCATTCTAGGTGTGGATCCATTTATGACATACTATGCGCGGCTACTACCACGACCAAACATGCATGACACGCTATATATCTTGCATCACATTTTCTTTTTTAGTTTTCAGTGCACATTTATTCTCGAGGTTTGTTCACGTGAATTTTCAATACTTAGTGCTTTTTTTAGTTTTCAATTTTGGCCATTTTAGTCTTGGATTTAGTGCTTTTTCGGTTTGAGATTTTCGCTTTTGTGCAAAATAGAAGTGGGAACCCGAACAAATTAGGGGTCACGACAATTAATGTTACTCCCCATATGTCATATTTAAGGCAACATGTGGGAGTCTACCTGACATTCTAGGGTGGGTCCCTAAACGACACACCATGCATGTCGATTACCACAACAAATCATTCACGACACGCTAGGCATCCTGCATCACTTTTCCTGTTTTAGTTTTCAATGCATATTCATCCCAAGGTTTTTTCACATGAATTTTATTCCCTAGGTTGTTCACGTAAATTTTTAACCCTATGTGCTTTTGCAGTTTTCGATGGCCATTTTTGGTTTGTTCACATGAATCTCAATACCGAGAGCCTTTCTAGTTTTTGGTTTTGGCCATTTCAGTCTAGAATTTAGTGCTTTTTCATTTGATGTTTTGCTTTTGTGTAGAGTAAAAATAGGGACTCGAACAAATAAGGAGTCGAGACAATTAATGTGACTCTCAATATGTCATTTAAGGCAGCACGTGGGAGCTTGCACGACATTCTAGGTGGGTCCTTAAACAACACACCATGCGTGCCTATTACCACAACAAATCATGCACGACACGCTAGGCATCCTGCATCACTTTTCCTTTTTTAGTTTTTCATTCATATTCATTTTCGAGGTTCTTTTTCACGTGAATTTTCAGTCCGTGCTTATTCTCTAGGTTGTTCATGTGAAATTTTAACGCTAAGTGCTTTTTCAGTTTTCGAAGGCCATTTCAGGTTTGTTCGCGTGAATTTCAATACTTTGTGCTTTGTTAGTTTTCGATTTTGAACATTTCATTCTAGAATTTAGTACTTTTTGGTTTGAGGTTTTGCATTTGTGAAGAATAAAAATCGGGACTCGAACAAATAAGGGGTCGCGACAATTAATGCGACTCCTGATATGTCATATTTAAGGCAACACGTGGGAACCTCGAAGATATTATAGGTGTGGGTCCCTAAACGACACACCATGCATGCCTATTACCACAACAAAACATGCACGACACGCTAGGCATCCTGTATTTTCTTTTTCAGTTTGCAATGCATATTCATTCCCGCGGTTTTTTCACGTGAATTTTTTGTCCATGCTTATTCCCTAGGTTGTTCACGTGAATTTTTAATGCTAAGTGCCCTTTCAATTTTTGATGTCCGTTTCAGGTTTGTTCACGTGATTTCAATAGTTAGTGCTTTTTTAGTTTTCGGTTTGGGCCATTTCAGTCTAGAACTTAGTTCTTTTTCGTTTGAGGTTTTTCTTGTGTGCAGAGTAAAAATAGGGACTCGAACAAATAAGGGGCCGCAACAATCAATGTACTTTTTAAGTTTTGTTTTTATGCATAATTGAAGCGGGGACTCGAACAAATAGGGGATACATTCTTGGCACGGGTTCAACACGACACACGCACTATGTGTTCATGACACGCAAGACATCCTACATCACTTATCTTTTTTCAATTTTTAATATATATTGATTCCCGTGGTTTTGTCACGTGAATTTTCAGTACTTCGTATTTTTTTAATTTTTAATTTTGATCTTTTCCGTCTTGAGTTTTTGCCTAGGGGGAAATTTTTGGTTTGAGCTTTTGGCTTTTTCCAGAACAGTAGTTGGAACACGAACAAATAATGGGAAGTGACAATTAATGTGACTCCCTATATGTCAAATTTAAGGTAACACGTGGGAGCTTGCATAACACAACAAATCATGCACGACACGCTAGGCATCCTGCATCACTTTTCTTTTATTAGTTTTCAATGCATATTTATCCCGAGGTTTTTTCCACGTGAATTTCATTCCCTAGGTTGTTGACGTGAATTTTTAATGCCAAGTGCTTTTTCAGTTCACTACCAGAAAATCCCTATTTTCCGATTGAAAATTTTCAACTAAAAAAAGTAGTCGGAAAATATACCTTTTTATTTTTATTTTTTACAAAATATCATTTCGATAGTATTTGTGACTACAATAGTCAGAATGTTTGGCGGGAAATTGCGGGAAATATATATTCCTACTACTGTAGTCGGAAATAAAACAATAAAATAAATATATTACTAAATATATAATCATGCCCTTATACGGAGATTAAATAATTAAAATGTAAATTATTAAATATTCATTTCCGACCATTGTAGTCGGAATTAAAAATAATTAAATAAATAGATTATTAAAAATATAAACAGATCCTTATACAAAAATTAAATAACTACTTAAATAAATTATAAAATATTTATTTCCAACTACAGTAGTCAGAAATATAAATAATTAAATAAATATATTATTAAATTTATAATTAAACCCTTAATAAAAAAATTAAATAAATATTTAAATAAATAATTAAATATGTATTTACGACTACTGTAGTTGGAAATATAAATAAATAAACAAGTAAATTACTAATATATACTCAGAATGTTTGGCGGGAAAGGTATAATCCGACTATTGTAGTCGGAAATAAAAATAATAAAATAAATATATTACTAAATATGTAATTGTTTCCTTATACAAAAATTAAATAATTAATTATATAAATTATTAAATATTCAATTCCGACCATTGTAGTCGGAAATAAAAATAATTAAATAAATAAATTATTTAATATATAATCAGACCCTTATACAAAAATTAAATAACTATTTAAATAAATTATAAAATATTTTTTTTCGACTATTGTAGTCGGAATTATAAATAATTAAATAAATATATTATTAAATATATAATTAGACCCTTATACAAAAATTAAATAACTATTTAAATAAATTATTAAATATGTATTTTCGACTACTCTAGTTGAAAAAGTTAAATAATTAATTTTATTAAAATAGGGACCGACTGAAGTAGTCGGAAATGTTATTATATAAGATATAACCCGTCTCTCTCTAAACCACTTTTCCAATTCTCTCTCACTCTCTAACCCTTCTCTCTCTCTAAGCTAGGGCGACCATAGCGACAACGACGACGGCGTTGGTCGAGTGGTAACGGCGACGACAACGATGACCCTGGTGGAGTCTTAACGGCACCGGAGACCACAACATTTCTAAGTTGGAAGTTGCCTCGAGGTGTGATTTTCCTCTAAGAAAGATTTACTTCTATTTATGATTTTCATTTCTAAGACAGATTTTCTTATGTTTTCGTTAGTTATTCTGTAGAGACCAAAGAAGATTGTTGCTTTTGCTCTCAACAGGTAAGCCTCGTTGTCATTCCTAGAAGTCTTGTTCTCCATTTTCAATTTCTGTCCATTTTTTTATAAAATAAGCTGATATGGAATTCGCACACTGAATTTCTGTTTTCTGGTTTCTGAAATTTCGCGCACTGATTTTCTAGTTTTTGGAATTTGCACAATAAACTGTTGTTCAAATCCCTGAAGGTCTTGACTGTATGTATTTGCGTAATAAACTTCCCAACAATTGAAGACAAACACTGTTTTGCGTGTGAAGTTCCTTATCTAATCTTGTTTACTGCCTGCTGTTGTGTTGCCATGTTATTTTGGGATGAATAAATGCATCTAAACATAGTACTATATGTTTGGAAAATATTTTAAATGTTAATGGTTTAACCCGATAACTGAACAGATAACAATCAATAACCGATAAATCCATAACCGATAAGCCAATATCTCAATAGTTCTTAATGGTTTAACTTTATTACAAACCGGCAATCAATATGTCAAACCGATAAACTTCAAAACCGAACCGAACCAATCGATATGCAGCCTTATCTTCACTGATTCGAGGTAAAAATTTGTTCCATTTTCTATGTGGTCTATTTTTAGTACCTTTGATTGATGAGCAGACCGTTTCATTGTTGTGTCATTTGTGGTACAAGAGTTTATGGATGTGGTCATAGTAAAACCTCTTCAGTGTTTTCAACATGCGCTTTCTTTTTATTTTCTTCTTTTAAATTTTGTACCTCATCTGCTTGTCTCCCTTTTTGCCTATCTTTTATCTTGTTTGTGAAGCTATCACATGGATTGGATTCCTTTCACTGATAAAAAAATTATTCTTTTAATTAAAATATTCTATTGTTGTTGGCTGCTTTACTATATTGTATTGAACCTCTTAGTTTTCTACTTGTGTCAACTGCATAGTAGCATCTCTAAACAACCCTGTTATTGTTTTGTTTCTCTTGTTTTTGTTTCTCTTCTCTATTATTATTCTTGTCGTTCTTGTATAGATGGAAAATGAAGATCGTACATGGATGTATAATAGACTTTATCCTAACCGTGCGAGGTTGAGGGAGCTAGGAATATAAAGCTAGGGTAGCTGGATTTATTGTTAAAGCAATGAAACTTAATGATTTTTTTATTGAAGGGAAAATTAGGTGTCCTTGTTGGAATTGCAAGTGTTGTAAGTTATTGAGTCCAGATGATGTTACATTACATCTTTATAGGAAGGGTTTTTGTTGAATTATACTGTGTGGACAGCTCATGGAGAGAGTAGTGCTGCCAATAATTTTGCTTTTCAAAATTATGTTGAAAGTCCAATAAGAGAGAATAATGTTGAAAGTTCACGATATAGTGAGATGGTCAGGGATGCTTTTGAGAAACACTCAAGGGCTCAAAATGAACCAAATGATGAGGATAAGCACTTTTATGAACAATTAAAGGAATCTAGTAATCCTTTGTATGAAGGAGCAGTGCATTCTAAGTTATCTGTTGACGTTAGGTTACTGAGTATTAAGTCAGATTATTCAATTTCTTAAGAGGGAATGAACTCTATCATTGGACTTATGAATGAACTTAGCCCAAATAAACAAACTTGACTTACCCAAAGATTTCTACACAACAAAGAAGTTGGTTTCTAAGTTAGGACTTTCATCAGAGAGGATTCATTGTTGCGACAAAGTTTGCATGTTATTCTATAAGGAAGATGCAAATTTAGAACATTATAAATTTTTTAATCATCCTCATTATAAGAAAGTCATACATGCCAAAGGGAAGAAGGTTCCTATGAAGTTGATGCATTACTTATCCCTTATACCACGGTTAACGAGGTTGTATGAATAAAGGAGCTCTGCCCCTCATATGAGATGGCACTATGAAAATAAAAGACCACCTGGTGTTTTATGTCATCCGTCAGATGGAGAAGCATGGAAGCATTTTGATAGTGTGTATCCGAATTTTGCTAGTTAACCAAGAAACATTAGGTTGGGATTATCTACTCATGGATTCACTCCATTTTCTGTCTCAGCTACACCATATTCATGTTGGCCGGTGTTTGTGACTCCTTTAATCTCCCGCCTGAAATGTGTATGACGAGTCAGTATATATTTCTAATTTGCATTATTCCAGGTCCTCGCAATCCAAAAGTTTTGATTGATGTATATTTGCAGCCATTGATTGATGAGTTGAACTTATTATGGCATAAAGGTGTGGAGGCATATGATGTATCAATGAAACAAAACTTTAGATTGCGTGCTACTTTGATGTGGACTATAAATGACTTTTTTGCTTATGGAATGATGTCTGGGTGGTCGACTGCGGACAAGTTAGCTTGCCCTTGTTGTACGGAAGACACAAAAGCATTCACTTTGAAACAATGGGGTAAAACTCATGGTTTAACTATCATCGTCGATTCTTGCCAATGCAACATGAGTTTAGGAGAAATACTAGTGATTTTATGAAGAATAAAACTGATTTTGAGAAGCCACCGCCAATTTTGTCGCGAGAAGAAATTTGGGATAGAGTGAGGAATCTGCCTAAGGTAACAAAGTCTCCACCATCCAGGATACCTGGTTATGGTGTTACACATAACTGGACTAAACGAAGCATATTTTGGGAGTTAGATTATTGGACGGATAATCTTCTGCCTCATAATCTGGATCCCATGCATATTGAGAAAAACTTCTTCGACAACTTGTTTAATATTGTGATAGATGTAAGTAACAAAACAAAAGATAACTTGAAGGCCAGGATGGACTTAAAGGAGTATTGTCGGCGCAGTGAGTTGTACCTGACATACTTAAACAATAAGATTCAGAAGCCCAAGGCCAGTTACACATTCACTTTGGAGGATAGAAGAGTGATTTGTGATTGGGTTAACAATTTGAAAATGCCAGATGGATATGCGTCAAATTTGTCAAGATGTGTTAGCATGAAGGCAAGAAAGTTTACCTCTATGAAGATCCATGACTGTCATATTTTCATGAAGTCATTGATGCCTATGCATTCTGTGTATTGCCCGATAGAATTTGGAAGCCCATAACAAAGATAAGCTTATTTTTCAAAGATTTTTGTTCTAACACATTAAGGGAGGAGAACCTATCTTTGATGGATATCAACATTCGCTTAACCTTAAACAATTTGGCAAAAAGTTTTCCTCCTAGTTTTTTTATGTTATGGAGCATCTTCTAATTCATCTTGTGCGAGAGGCACGACTTGGATGGCCTATTCAGTATCGATGGATGTATCCTTTTGAGAGGTATTGGCTTTTACTATTGAACTTCATGTGTTTTAATTGAAAATTCTTTCATCTAAAAGATCATACTATGCAGGACTATTGGCAAATGTAAGCGGACCATAAAAAACAGATCCCGAATTGAGGGATCAATATGTGAGGCTTATTTGGCTAAAGAGACCTCTTATTTTTATTCATATTATTTTGAACATGATGTACCATGTCTGAGAAACCTACCTAATAGGTATGATGATGGAGACAATATAGATCCTTCACCACCACCATTTTTAATATTCAATCAACCAGGTAAAGGAAGTCCGAAAGGTGGTCCACTTCGATATTTGAATGAGGCGGAGCTTAAGTCAGCTACAAAACATATATTATTAAATTTATATTTATATTAAGGACAATCATTCAAGGTCTATCTAAGCTTTAACTAATAAAAGTCATAACTTTATCGGACAGCTACTTCGTGGCTTTACATGGGGATGCTGCTGTTTATCCTATGTTTTCAGTGTGGTTTAGAGAATATGTAAGTGGAACTTAAATATTTTACACGATTTACTAGCAATGTTCAAGCTCATGTATATTTAAATTCTATTTTTTTAAAAACTTTTTATAGGTTCATAATCCACTTAATTATGACCCAAATGGCCTATTTTTACGTGATATAGCTTGGGGACCTGATGCTAAAGTCAGAAAGTTTTCTAAGTAATCTATCAATGGGTACAATTTCATACAAAAGAGTTCTCTAAGGGCAAAAAAACCAACAATAGTGGGGTTTGGGTGAAAGGTGATGGTGGTGTTGATTATTATGGTGTGCTTCTCGAGATTTTAGAACTCGATTATCATGTTGGCTGGCCAAAGAAAAAATTGGTTCTATTTCGGTGTAAGTGGTATGATCCTACACCTAGGTTAGGTACAAAGGTGCACCCTCAGTACAAAATAGTTGAAATTAAGCGTACAAGGGAGTATGTACTCTATGATCCATTTTACATTGCACAAAATGTGAAACAAGTGTATTACTCTTCTTATCCTTTGAAAAAGAATAAATCTGCATGGCAGGAAGTTATAAAAACAAAGCCCGTGGGTAGAGTTGTAGTGGAGGATGCATTAGATGTAGCGTATCAGAATGATATTTCAAGTGTTGAAGAAAGGGTGGATGATGAATTAGCAGGTGAGTTGCAGCATAACGAAGGCCTATATGAAGAATTTGATTCTTCCAAACTTAGATTGAATGTCCATGATTATGGAGAAGGAACATTTGAGGCAAATGACGAGGAAGACCCAACTGATGAAAATAAAAAAAGCGAGGAAGAGTTACTTGATGAAAATGAAACAAGTGATGGGGAAGAATCGATGAATGAATATGAAACAAGCGATGAGGAAGAATTGATGAATGACTATGAAACAAGCGACGAGGATTGAGTTGTTATTAATAGTAGTAATGTGTTGTAACAAGGTCTTGAATTGTATTTTAGCTGTTGCTTTTTGGTATTTTTCTTGACAATATAATGTCTTTTCTTTGTTAAAATTTGTTGTGCCAGTAACTATGCAACATGATTTGCTTGTCTTGTTGCATTTTCATATTACAATGCACTCATCTGTATGCTTCACCTATCTACATTACACAGGAGGCTCGATGAGTTTTGCTACCCACCGAAGAAGACTGCTAATATTAGCTTAAATTTCTGATTTGTCCGATTTAGTTCAATGTTTTAAATCGTGATATAGTGAAGCCGTGTGGGGCTCTTTCGATTCACTATTGTTGATATCTTCTTTTTATTGTTCATCTTGAAGTCTAGTGAAATCGTGTGTGGCCTATTTCGATTCACTAGCATTGTTGTTGACATCTTGTTGCTCTTGTTGTTGCTTGTTTCTTTTGTTGTGAACTTGATCTTGTATCACACTGCCTAATTGTTTTAGAAAGTAAGAAGAAGAGAATTAGTGGTTTAGTTAGATGGTTCTAGGTCACAGTTGCCTTAACTACAACTGTTGCTGTTGCTGCAGTAAATGGGCTCACTACATTAGTAGCAGATGCTGCAACAACTACTGTTGCTTCAGCCTCTACTGAGGACTGGGTTCTATATGTGCAAAAGATCTTATCTTTGCTACGTCTGTTGAATGATATAATCCTCTTCTTCGAAAACACCATGCAAGAAGTATTCTTTACATGTAATTAACGAATGGGCTAATTTAAAGTGATAGCAATATACAATATAATCTTATTATTGTAGCCTTTACTACATGGGTGAATATTTCTTCAAAATCAACACCCCCAACCTGTTAGTAACCTTTGTATATAGTCTATCACAAGAGGTTACTTTGCCATTATTTGGACTGAAAGGGAGCTGGAGATTGCTAACTCATTTGGAGTGCAGTAACTCTACCTACTCATTTATAGTATGAATGGTTGTTCAGGGCAGGCTGCTTACCAAGGAGAAACAAATAGATACGTCTTATTTGATATGAAGGTAGTGCAATTGAATCAACACTTGTTTGTGGACTGCACTTGGACTAAACTAGCAGGGATCCCGTTATGTAATGGGCTAGAATTCAGGTACAAGTCGGAGAGGTGATAGCTGAAATCTAGGGAGATAATCTATCATACATGGACAACTAGGAATTAGAAATTGTTTAATGGAGTAAATGTACATATTGAGGTTGTAGTTACAGAGTAAGAAGAGAAATTTAGAGAAGATAGATTTACCTAAACTGTCTAAGAGATGTACAAGTTTTTTGCAGCATCTGCCGTGTAACTAGTGACTGTTCAACGATGTGATAGCTGAAATCTAGGGGGATAATCTATCATAGATGGACAACTAGAAATTAGAAATTATTTAGAGGAGTAAATGAATATATTGAGGTGGTAGTTACTGAGTAAGAAGAGAAATTTAGAAAGGATAGATTTACTTAAACTGTCTAAGATGTAGAAGTTTTTTGCAGCATCCTCAATGTAACTAGTTACTATTCTGAAGCCTAACTTGTGTATGTTATTGTTCAAAAGTTGTAAGGTTTTATATCACCTTATTTTATTGCATATAATATGAGTTCAAGGAAAAAAGAGTTTCAGCAATACAATATTGTTATGATCATCTAATCTTGACTCAGCACCATCAGCACCACTGGTAGGATCATCTAGACTTAGTTCAGAACCATCAACACCATTGTCATAATCACGATTAGCACCATCTATCAATGCTTCCACTGTAGGTGCAGAGTTTGTTAAGCACTCTTTGTTTCCTGCAGACACACATTCACTCTTTATTTCCTACATATAGGGTAATGTAAGTTCATCAGAGAACATGTCTTGATACAAAAACTTTCCTTGTCAATGGGTGGTAGCATATATATATATATATCCTTTATACAAACTGCTATATCCAATAAACACGCATGTATATGACTTAGGATAAAGTTTCTATTTCACTTTAAGATAAGGAAAGCAATAGGATCCTGAATAGAATGATCAAAGTACTACATCCCCTAGGTTGCTGCCCGGACTTGTCTTCATACTTGCATTATTTTTTTTTCTAAAATTTTGCAGGAATATGAAAATGGAGGAAAAGAGCGCCCTTTTCTTGAGGTCTACGAAGAGACGCATAGAAAGAAAAACAAGGATAGTACAAGAGGAGATTGGATCGAACCGCGTGCTAGGATTGCATATGTAAGATAATAACTTTTACATACATTGTTTTATTAATACTCAACTTTGCTTGTTTACGTACTGATAAATAATTTTTCTTTCAGGAAGAATTTCAAAAAAGCATAGAAGAGTGGCAGAAAACCCTACCTACTTCAGAGGATGGTACCATGGTCCAACCATCACCTGCAGAGCTGAATAATATGTGGACAACTGTGGTAGGTGGTCCAAAAAACGGTAGAACCTACGGGACAGGGGATCTCCAATCCTCGAGTAATCATTCGTTGTTTCTCAGTTCCTTCTCTACTTTGTAAACAATGGAAGAAATGGAAGCGATGAAAAAGCAAATTGTGGAATTGACACAGAAATGTGCAGCTAATGACGCTAAGTTTGCTAAATTCGATAAATTGGAGGAGTTGGTTAAGAAGAACATGCCACAAGTATTTCAGGACGAGGAAGATAATGAATCTGATGATAATTAGATTGTAGTTATTGTTCTTGTTTTTGGTTGTGACATTTAGATGTTTAAACTATTTGATTTGATGTTTGTTTTGAATGGTTTAAAGTGGTTGTATTTATAATTTTTTATCGTGTTTGATCTTGTTATGAAAAATACATTAGTTATGTCGTTCATAATCTAAAAGCATGTAAGCGAATGCAATATAATAATTATTAAATAAATTATTGATTAAATAATAATAATTATTTATTAAATTTTCGACTACAGTAGTCAAAAAATTTATAATTATTAAATTTCCGACTACAGTAGTCGGAATAATTAAGATTATTAAATTTTCGACTATAGTAGTCGAAATAATTAAAATTATTAAATAATTATTTATTAAATTTCCGACGATAGTAGTCAGAATATTTATAATTATTAAATAAATATTTATTAAGTATCCGACTACAGTAGTCGGAAATTTAATAATTTTTAAATAAATATTTATTAAATATCCGACTACTTTTTCGACTAAATTAGTCAGAGATTTTCGACTACAATAGTCGAAAAAGTTTTTTCGAAAAGCTATTTTCCGACTACCATCATTTAGTCGGAAAGTAGTAGGAAATACATTAATTTCCGACCACATTCCGACTACATTGGCCGTCGAAAATTTAATGTTTTCTAGTAGTGGTTTTCGATAGCCATTTCAGGTTTGTTTACGTGTATCTCAATACTTAGTGCTTTTTTAGTTTGTGGTTTTGGCCATTTTAGTCTAGAATTTATTGTTTTTGCTTTTGAGGTATTGCTTTTGTGCAAAGTAAAATTAGGGACTCGAACAAATAAGGGGTTGAGACAACTAATGTGAATCCCAATATGTCATTTAGTACAGCACGTGGGATCCTGCATGACATTCTAGGTGTGTGTCCCTAAACGACACGCCATGCATGTCTATTACCACAACAAATCATGAACGACACGCCAGGCATCCTGCGTCACTTTTTTGATCCTTTTTTAGTTTTCCATGCATATTCATTTACAGGGTTTTTTCACGTGAAATTTCCGTCCGTGCTTACTCTCTAGGTCGTTCAAGTAAAATTTTAACGCTAAGTGCTTTTTCAGTTTTTGATGGCCGTTTCAGGTTTGTTTGAATTTCAACACTTACTGCTTTCTTAGTTTCCAATTTTGGCCATTCAATCTAGAATTTAGTACCTTTTGGTTTGAGGTTTTGCTTTTGTGCAGAGTAAAATAGGGACTCGAACAAATAAGGAGTAATGACAATTAATGCGACTCCTGATATGTCATATTTAAGGCAACACGTGGGAGCCTCCACGACATTATTGGTGTGGGTCCCTAAACGACACACCGTGCATGCCTATTACCACAACAAAACATGCACGACACGCTAGGCAACCTGCATCACTTTTCCTTTTTCAGTTTTCAATTCATTTCCGTGGTTTTTTCATGTGAATTTTCAGTCCGTGCTTATTCCCTAGGGTGTTCACGTGAATTTTTAATGCTAAGTGCTTTTTTCAGTTTTCGATGGACATTTTAAGTTTGTTCACGTTATTTCAATAGTTAGTAATTTGTTAGTTTTCGATTTAGGCCATTTCAGTCTAGAATTTAGCGCTTTTTCGTTTGAGGTTTTGTTTTTGTGCAGAGTAAAAATAGGGACTCGAACAAATAAAGGACCGCGATAATTAATGTGCTTTTTAAGTCTTTTCTTTATGCATAATTGAAGTGGGAACTCAAACAATTAGGGGATTGCAATAATTAATGTGACTCCTAATATGTCATATTTAAGGCACTACGTAGGAGCCTGCAAGACATTCTAGGCACGGACTCTACACGACACACTCACTATGTGTGTACGATACGCAGGACATCCTACATCACTTTTCTTTTTCAATTTTCAGTATATATTGATTCCCGTGGCTTTTTCAAGTGATTTTTCAGTACTTAGTGTTTTTTTAATTTTTGATTTTGATCGTTTCAGTCTTTAGTTTTTGCATAGAGGAAAATTTTTGGTTTGAGATTTTTGCTTTTGTGCAGAATAGCAGTTGGAACTCAAGCAAATAATGGGAAGTGACAATTAATACGACTCCCAATATGTCATATTTAAGATAACATGTGGGAGCTTGCATGACACAACAAATCATGCACGACACATGACTAGGCATCCAGCATCCCTTTTCCTTTTTTAGTTTTCAATGCATATTCATCCTGAGGTTTTTTTCACGTGAATTTTTAGTATGTGCTTATTCCCTAGGTTATTCATGTGAATTTTTAACGTTAAGTGCTTTTTCAGTTTTCGATGGCCGTTTCAGGTTTGTTCATGTGAATTTCAATACTTAGTGCGTTTTTAGTTGTCGATTTTGGCCATTTTTGTGTAGAATTTAGTTCTTTTTTATTTGAGATTTTGCTTTTGTGCAGAGTAAAGATAGGGACTCAAACAAATAAGGGGTTGAGACAATTAATGTGACTCCCAATATGTCATTTAAGCCAGTACATGGGAGCCTGCACAAAATTCTATGGTGGGTCCCTAAACGACACACCATGCGTGCCCATTACCACAACAAATCATGCACGACACGCTAGGTATCTTGCATCACTTTTTCTTTTTTAGTTTTCCATGCATATTCATTTCCGAGTTTTTTTTTCATGTGAATTTTCAGTCCATGCTTATTCTATTGGTTGTTCACGTGAAATTATAATGCTAAGTGCTTTTTCAGTTTTCGATGGCCGTTTAAGGTTTGTTCATGTGAATTTCAATAGTTGGTGCTTTTTTAGTTTTCAATTTTTGCCATTTCAGTCTAGAATTTAGTACTTTTTGGTTTGAGGTTTTGATTTTGTGCAGTGTAAAAATAGGGACTCGAACAAATAAGGGGTCGCGATAATTAATGCGACTCCCGATATGTCATATTTAAGGCAACACGTGGGAGCCTCCACGACATTCTAGGTGTGGGTCCCTAAACAACACACCATGCATGCTATTACCACAACAAAACATGCACGACATGCTAGGCATCCTGCATCAATTTTTATTTTTCAGTTTTCAATGCATATTCATTCTCGCAGTTTTTTCACGTGACTTTTCAGTCCGTGCTTATTCCCTAGGTTGTTCACGTGATATTTTAATGCTAAGTGCTTTTTCAGTTTTCAATGGTCGTTTCAGGTTTGTTCACGCGATTTCAATAGTTAGTGCTTTTTTAGTTTTCGGTTTTGGCCATTTCAGTCTAGAATTTAGTGCTTTTTTGTTTGAGGTTTTGCTTTTGTGCAGAGTAAAAATAGAGACTCGAACAAATAAGGGGTCACGATAATTAATGTGATCACTCCTACTATGTCAGTTAAGGCAGCACGTGGAAGCCTGCACCAGATTCTTTATGTGGGTCCCTAAACGACACACCATGCATGCCTATTACCACAAGAAATCATGCACGACACGCTAGGCATCCCGCATCACTTTTTCTTTTTTAGTTTTCTATGAAAATTCATTCCTGAAGTTTTTTTCACGTGAATTTTCTATCCGTGCTTATTCCCTAGGTTGTTCACATGAATTTTTAATGCTAAGTACTTTTTCAGTTTTCGATGGCCTTTTCAGATTTTTTCACGTGAGTTTCAATACTTAGTGCTTTGTTAGTTTTCGATTTTGGCCATTTCAGTCTAGAATTTAGTGCTTTTTTGTTTGAGGTTTTTCTTTTGTGTAGAGTAAAAATAGGAACTCGACCAAAAAAGGGGTCGCGATAATTAATGTGACTCCTAATATGTCATATTTAAGGCAACGCATGGGAGCCTCCACGACATTCTAGGTGTGGGTCCCTAAAAGACACCCCATGCGTGCCTATTACCACAACAAATCATGCACGACACGCTAGACATCCTGCAACACTTTTACTATTTTAGTTTTCAATGCATATTCATTCCAGAGGTTTTTCTCACATGAATTTTCAGTCCATGCTTGTTCCCTAGGTTGTTCACGTGAATTTTTAATGCTACGTGCTTTTTCAATTTTCGATGTCCTTTTCACGTTTGTTCACGTGATTTCAATATTTAGTGCTTTTTTAGTTTTCGATTTTGGCCATTTCAGTCTAGAATTTAGTGCTTTTTCGTTTGAAGTTTTGCTTTTGTGCAGAGTAAAAATAGGGAGTCAAACAAATAAGGGGTGGCGACAATTAATGTGACTCCCAATATGTCATATTTAAAGCAGCACGTGGGAGCTTGCATGACATTCTAGGTGTGGGTCTTAAATGACACACCATGCATGCCTATTACCACTGCGAAACATGCACGACACGCTAGGTATCCTACATCACTTTTTCTTTTTCAATTTCCTATGCATATTTATTTTCGAGGTTTTTCCACGTGAATTTTCAATGCTTAGTACTTTTAACTTTTCTATTTTGGCCTTTTCAGTCTTGACTTTAGCGCTTTTTCATTTTTTTCAGTATTGAATTTTAATGTGTTCAAACAATTGAGTAAAAAAAATTCATCACTCACACGACTAACAACCCAAAAGAGTGTCACATCCCAAAATCATTACTTTAGACCATAATTATGGGGCACAACATAGCTTTCAAAAATTACAGTATTTGTCATGTATCTTAGATTTTCAGATACACGTTCTATACAAAAAAAAAAGAACGTGTATCTTCAAATACCAGCGAATCTAAAGATACACATGTTAGGCTTTGTTAGATCATGTATATCTTCAGATACCAATACGTGCTGCTTTTTAATTTCTAAAGTTGGGTTTAGTTATACAACTATGCACTGATGCTTTGTCTAATAATTTACTATTAGTATTAATTATATTGATACTAATAATAATGTTGGGAGTACTGCATAAAATCTAATGATTAACAACATTGCATAAAAAAATATTAATAATAATAATAACAAAAATAATAATAATAACAATAACAACAACGATATTAATAGTAATATTAATACTAATGTTGGAAACAGAAAAATAAAACTAAAACTAATCATCATTGCTATCAGGGACGTCATTAACGATATCGTATTCATCCAATTTTTCCTTTCTGTCCTCTAATTCATCTTCATCTTCATCTTCATCTTCATCCTTATGCAATTTGACCGAAAATATTTGCTTGTCCATGCTTTCAAATGGTGAGACATCAAAGAAACAATGCAATGAGCTTAAAGAAAAGGTGAAAGCGGTCCGTGTTAAAAAGCTTACAGTTGTGGAGCTTGAACACAAGGCTAAAATCCTTCATGAAAACATCACAAAGCATGGAATTACTTAAGAGCTGAAATTGTGGTAGAACCTCAAAAATAATGCAAATGAAAAAGGATGAAGATATCAAGTTTTCCCGCATTTGGAGCTTGAGCCTCTGTCTAAGGATGAGAATGATGTCAATCAGCACTAATTCTTAGACGAGACAACCCATACAAAAAAATATATTCTTGGAGTGATTCTCGAAGTAGTAGAGCTTGAACCTCTGGCTAAAGATGAGGAGGTTTCTTCAGACAATAGACATTTCAGTGATGGAGAACCTCAAAAGAAAAGGCTTAAAAAGAAAAGATATACACAACAGAAAACAAAGAAGCAAAAAGAGTCAATTCAAAGAAAAGAAAATTGTTGGATAGGGATCAAAAGCTCTTATTGACTTTCTTCGGTTTAATGGTATACCAGAGAAAAATTATCCGAATATGCATGATGTGACATTGACCGTAAGACGCTGCAAAATCCTAAGCTTAACTTAGTCCTTTAAAGCTTGTTAAGGGATCCCAGACTTAGAAAATTTTAGCTAAGTATTCAGACTTAGTGTTATTTTAGCCTTCATAAGTTGGCGACTCTATTTCACGACCCTCATGACCTTAAAGTAATGATTTTTAGGTTGAATCATGATCAAGAATGTCAGTGGGTATTTTCGGATAAGTTTTGGATTTTTCGGACATCGTTTGGATCACATTTGAAAGCTCAAACCAGTGGATCGACACGATCTCGACGCGCCGCGTCCATGAATATTTTCCTCTAGCTCCCAGTGTAAATTCTAGTGAACCGACGCGGCGCATTGGCCATCGCATCGATGCCAACGACGTGGCGCGTTGGTCTGCGCGTCGCTAGGCCAGTTTTCAGTCATTGAAAAGTCGTATTCTCAGGGGTATTTGGGTCTTTTTCCCATGTTTATCAGCCCCAAAACACGAAATTAAACCTTTCTAAGAGCAAAAATTATTCATCTTTCACAAGTTGCTCGCAAGAACAAACCCTAGGAGAATTAAATTCAAATCCAAGACTCAAGAACTTACCATCAATAATTCATAATTTAATTGTTAAGGTATGTCAAGTGTTCATCCAAGGGTCTCCTTCCACCCTTGGAGTTCAAGAAACTATTTTTAAAACTTCAAGTGTATTGATTCCATGAGTTCCGTGTTGGGTTTAATTATAGTCATGATTATAATAATTAATTGGGTTTCTAAATCATGTTTTGTTACAAGTTTCATTTGGAGTTATTGATAAATGTATAGAATTATGTGAGTCCATGTTAAACCCTTGAAATTGTAAGTGGGGATTTGAATTATGATACCTAAATGTTGTTTAGTGTCATGTGCATGGATTATGTTCTCCAAGTGTTTGATAAGTTGCTCATGTGAACAAAGAAAAAGGAAATGGAAATCATGTCATGCTAGTTTATGTGCAAGTTATATCATGCAAGTGTTTGATAAAATGTCTCTATGAATGAGTTATGATCAAGTGCACATGGTTATGCCTTTCAAGTTTATGCTATGATTTATTTTTCATGCTATCAAGTCCTGGGGGTATCCAATATCCGAAAACTTAGCTGTTTATCTAGAGCTATGATAGTTACAGAATAGTCTCAGTAGTATCACAAAAAGTAGCCTCAGTAATCAGTCATAGTTATAGTTTAGTATTCAGTTCAGACCTCAGTAAATTCAGTCAATCAATAGAACTCCGTAGAATTCCATCGGTTAATGGAATTTAGTTGTACTCCGTCAGTTTACGAAACTCAGTGACCTCAATTCAGTTCAGTTCAGTTAGACAGTACAGTCAGTAACAGTTCAGTCCAGCCTAGAACAGTCTAGAAATCAGTCCAGTGTTTATTCAGTTGGGAGTAGGATTCAACACCGAGCGAACCCAGGGATGGGGGCATTCCTGTCAGCAGAGGGTTTGACCCTTAGTAGAAATCCCTGCGTTATAGAACTATGTAGCCAGCGTAGGTTGAGATATCTTCCTTCCATACTAGGGTTGATACATCTCATACGATTTTTCCTACCAGCGAGGGTTGATGAAAGAGCTTCCTGTTAGAGAGGGTTAACTCATAATTATCTTTACTAGTGGCACGGTAATGACACCTTTCCAACTGGAGTTACAGGTTGGAACCCTATCCATTCAGAAAGGGGCATGTCGGTTAGATGATTACCTCCCACAGTTTCAGTTTTAGATTCAAACTCAGTATAGAACTCAGTTCAGTTCTACAGATTCAGGACTGTAAGACAAAGTCACCCATCTTAGTATAGAACTCAGATCAGTTCTACAGAATCAGAACTGTCAGATACAGTTATTCATTTATCAGTTATACAGTATCATTAAACTCAGATATCAGTAAATTAGTAATTTAGAACTCAGTATCCAGTGTTATCTTGACCTCAGTTATAGTTTATGTATTCATGCTTGTACTCTCATTCAGTTATGTTCATGTTACTCACCCAGTTATTGTTCATGCATATGAACCCATGCATATTAGCCTACCTCACTTAGCATACTAGTACATTCAAAGTACTGACACATACCTTTCTTTTGCGCTATGATGTCTTATATCATAGGTTCAGAAGTACGGGCTCCCGATCATACGTAGTATCCCGATCTATCAGCAGCAGACTTAGTGGTGAGTCCTCATAGTTTAAGGAAATATTTATTATTCCAGTATTTCAGTACTCAGTTTGTTTCAGTAGCCGGAGTTAGTTGGGTACTTGTCCCATCAACTTCTTATTCAGACAGTAGAGGCTTTTTAAACTAGAGTTTTTATAGACAGAAGTTTAGTTTTGTTATTGATGTACCGTACTCAGTATTTATTTACAGTTTTGAACCTTATGACAAGTTTTCACCTAATTTCCGCATAATTATAGTATTATTATTATTCAGTTACTGCAGTAGGTACCAGTCATGGGTTAGCTTGTGGTTCCTCAAAATTATGAGCACCGTGTAGCATCCGGGGTACAGACTCGGGGCGTTACATTGACAGTATGTAAATATGTAATAAAATATAACCTTCACCATCCAGTTAAAAAGAGAAGCATCCTCTTTGATGTTCAGTTAGAAGCTTGTTTTGAAAAAAAAAGTGGTAGACGTACACAAAATATTTAGCCTTCTTGAAAGCCGTTTTGTTGAAAATAAAGAGTGATTAAAAAAGGATGAGCCTGATCAGGATCTTGAAGATGATGACACAGAAATATTGGTGGCTCGCTCCTAAATCGGAGGAAAAGGTTGAACGAAAGAAGATATCATCAATTTGGTATTCGGCTGCAGCACTATGTCATGTTGCAACCTTCAATCCTGAAAATCAGTTGCAACAGGAATTATTTGTTGGATGGGAGAACCATATACCCCTTGATCCGTTCTCATGAATCCAACAATTTTTTTTTCTTTGAATCGACTCTTCTGTGGTTCTTTGTTTTCTCCCCTTTCAACAAATAATTCCTATAGCATTTGATTGTCAGGAATCAAGGCTGAAACTTGACTTAGTGCTTCAGTTGAATACCAAATTGAAGATATCTTCTTTTGTTCATCCTTATTCTCAGATCATGATCAGGTTCATCCTTTTGTAATCGCTCTTTATTTTCAACAAAACTGGCTTTCAAGAAGGCTAAATTTTCTATGTATGTCTACCATTTTTTCCCCAAAACAGCTTCTAACTGAACACCACAAGGATGCTTCTCTTTTTAACTTCATGACAAAGGTTATGTTTTACTATACATTTACATACTGTAGATGTCACATCATGCATATTGGGATAATTTTTTTCTCATATCTCGACCATTAAACCAAAGAAGGTCAATTAGAGTCTTTTGATCCCTGTCCAATAATTATTTTTCTTTGAAATGACTCTTCTTTGCTTTTTTATTTTCTGTTGTGTACATCCATTCTTTTTAAGGCTTTTCTTGTGAGGTTCTCCTTTACTGAAATCTCTATTGTCCGAAGAAACTTGCTCATCCTCATCTTCAGCCAGAGGCTCAAGCTCTACATCTTCGAGAATCATTCCAAGAATATTCTTCTTTGTAGGGTTTGTCTCGTTTAAACATTGGTGCATCTGATTGACATCATTCTCATCCTTAGATAAAGGCTCAATCTCTAGATGTAGGAAAACTTGATGCCTCTGGTACAAGTATGATCATGATCATGACACTTTTGAGCATTTTTTAAGACTAGTCACTAAAGGGCTCTTTTGTCATTTCTCTATTATTTGTAATCTTATATAAATAGAACCTTGTAGGATTTATTTCCTTAGTTGATGTTTGAGATTGTAAGAACACTCCTCTTGTGAGACAGAGCTCCAAAACCCAAATTAGGGCATAGCATAAGGGTGGATTCTTGTGTGTTGCAAAGCTTGATACCTTGGTTCTTTTGAAGTGGATGCCCTCTTGTGTCATTATAAGAGTTAGGTTTGTGTCGAGTGTGGTTTTAAGGGTCCAAGAGTTACCATTCTTGGGTTCTTAAGATTACAAGTTCATTGTGTCTAACTATCTATCTTTGTTTCTTGTTCTAGTTTCGGTTTCCCTTGTATTGTTGTAAAACCCGTAGGTTCTAGTTGTTGTAGCCTTGTTGTTGTTCATTGTATTGTGCTAATATAACTTGCTGGTTGGTTGTTTTGAGGTGTTAACACTCATTGTTCTCTCTATTCTTGTTATAAGTAGCGAATCCGAGAGTGGTCACCAAAATAGTCTCGGGTTTCCTCAACTTGTGGTCTGTTTTGGTGTATGTTTTCTTGTGTTCCTGGTCATCCTTGTATCATTTGTTATCAAATCAAGGTTTGATTTTGTTCCAACAAAATCAATCTTGGGATTGTTATCTTGAAAATAAAAAGTGAAAAAGAAGAAAAAAGTTATTGTTCATGTTTTTAGGATTTTTCAAAAATCTTAATTTTTGTGTGTTTTGTTTGTTTCTAGTGTTAGATCCTTGTTCCCTAACACTATTATAGTCTATAAATTGCAAATCCCAACAAAAAAAAAGTGTCAAAATCGAAAATCCCCCTAAAAAGAACTAAACCCGTTTTTGACCTTAGGCTTAGGTCAAATTTTGGGTTTTAGATTTTGAGTTTTTCTTGTGTTTTTAGTGTTAGATTAGTGTTCTCTAATACTATAGGAGTATAGGGTTCAAATTTGAGCTAAATTGGAGGTTATTTGAGCCATCCACCATTGTTGAGCTTGAGTTTGAAGAAACTTGAAGGTGGGATGTCGTTGTGTGAGGTTGTTTTGAACTCACGTGTGTTTTGTTTTGTAGGATTTGTATTTTACTATTGTGTATGACACTTTGGACTGATTGGGTGCCTTGATTGGACTGTAACTTGAAGGGTTAATTTTTGGTACCACCTCAATGGAACCCTAGGCTTCAAATGCTCATACAATGGACAATAATGCCATCAATCTCATTTTGGCTCGCCTTGAAACTATGTCCCGAGATGTGGCTAGGTTGAATGTGGGTCTTGAGAAATTAGATACGGATGTGGCATCAATGAGTGGGAGATTAGAACGTGTGAAAAGCCAAAGGAGTCGATCTTCCACCCCTCAAAACATTTCCCCAACTAATACTCCTGAGACCTTGCACCAAATGCTATATCCACCAATTGCCACAAATCAAACCATTCTTTACTCCCGAAGACGAGAAAAAAATATACCAAGCCATCCTTCACTCTAACAAGACGGGCTTGGAACCCAAATACCACCACCAAACCTGAACCCTCCCATCCAAACTCCACTTGACCAAAGACCTCACTATCTAAATACGATACAGCCACTACAAGCTCCACTTAACCCAAATAGACCCATCCATGTTGAGGGCTATGGTAGGGGAGGACAACGTGATGGTTATGGGTCGTATGATGATGTTTACTTGAGGTAAAAAAATGAGGGGTAGACATAGGGAGTTACACCGAGAGGTGAGAGATGGTCACCCAAATCGAGATGTAGGTCTCAATTCTATCAAAGTAAGCCTTCCCGTTTTCAAAGGTGAGAGTGATCCTGAAGCCTACATTGCATGGGAGTCTTCTTGTGACAAGATATTCCAACTTAATGATTTCACCGAAGAAAAGAAAAGTTGATATGATATAGCTCACTTCGAAGGGTATGCTAATACATGGTGGGAGTATGTTAAACGGCTTGGGAATGAGATGATTGGGGGACAACCTCCTCCTTGGTTTCGGTTGAAGAACCTTATGCAGGAAAGGTACTTGCCCGAAACTTATAGGCATGAGCTCCTTGCCAAATAGTATAATTTGAGGCAAGGGAGCAAGAGTGTCATGGATTACTACGATGAATTTCAATAATTGATGTTGAAACTTGACCACCGAGGCGAGCAAGTAAGTCATGACATTGTGCGCTTCAAGGTTGGGTTAAACAAGGACATCTCCACTAACATGACGCTTCACAAATTCGACACCATAGATGGCATCTTCCATGCAGCTTTAGAGGTTGAGAGGGATCTCAAAGAGAACTCATTCATGGATTCCCAACCCGAGCCCACCAATTCTATCCAAAAACATCCTCCAAGGTATGAAGGTAAATTGAATTCTACTTCCAATCCCAAGGGGATTCAATGCTTCAAGTGCCAAGGGTGGGGGCACAAGGCTAGTGAGTGCCCAAACTGGAGAAATATAATCCTAAGGGAGGGTAGATTGTACTATCTTGGAGAAGAGGTGAGCATCGAATCGGTTAAGAATGATGGCAAACCGCAAGATGGAGAGCAAAAAGAAACCGAAGTGCAAAATGAAGAGTATGTAGAAGATGTGTGGCCACAAGAAGAAGATTATGAAGTGCCTTTGTAAAAGATGTGAGCCCGTGAATTTGTGGTCAAATTCATCTCAAGATGGAGAGTATGATACAAGTAAGATCATGATCATGACACTTTTGAGTATTTTTGAAGACTAGTCACTAAAGGGCTTTTTTGTCATTTCTCTATTATTTGTAATGTTGTATAAATAGAACCTTGTAGGGTTTATTTCCTTAGTTGATGTTTGATATTGTAAGAACACTCCTCTTGTGAAAGAGAGCTCCAAAACTGAAATTAGGGCATAGCATAAGGGTGGATTCTCTTGTGTGTTGCAAAGCTTGATACCTTGGTGCTTGAGAGGTGGACACCTTCTTGTGTCATTGTATGAGTTAGGTGTGTGTCGAGTGTGGTGTTAAGGGTCCAAGCGTTACCATTCTTGGGTTCTTAAGATTACAACTTCATTGTGTCTAACTATCTATCTTTGTTTTTTGTTCTAGTTTCGGGTTTCCCTTGTATTGTTGTAAAACCCGTAGGTTCTAGTTGTTGTAGCCTTGTTTTTCTTCATTGTCTTGTGCTAATATAACTTGTTGGTTGGCTATTTTGAGGTGTTAACACTCATTGTTCTCTCTATTATTGCTATAAGTTGTGAATCCGAGAGTGGTCACCAAAATAGTCTCGGGTTTCCTCAACTTGTGGACTTTTTTGGTGTATGTTTTCTTGTGTTCTTGGTCATCCTTGTATCAGTTTCCCTCCTTTCTCATTTGCATTATTAATGAGATTCTGCTGCAATTTCTGCTCACGAGAAATCCTATGCTTTATGATGTCTTCATGAAGGATTTTTAGCCTTCTGTTCAAGCGCCACAACTGTAAGGTTTTTAGCAAGACCTACTTTACCATTTTTTTAAGCTTATTGCATTCTTTCTTTGAAATTACCTTCTTAAAACATGGAGAAGGAAACATCTCCGACCATATTTGTAACTTGAAAAAAATATGATCCCTGTAATTAATAATAATATGTGGATCATTATATTCTTCTCCTTATTAATTTATGGCTCATAGAAAATATAATTTTCCAAGAAAAAGTAAATTTCAAAAGAAGATTACAACTTAATGTAGAAGATTATAAAGTACCAAGGAGTTATTTGTTAAGGGAATGAGATATTCAAAGTTATCCCATCATAGCATAACTTATTTCACTATTATAGTACCAACCGATGGAATAAATAATTTAAAAATTAATTAATACTCCTAACCAAAAGCTAAACAAGATAATTTTTCATTTTATAACAGAATTATTATTTTTTATCCGTCTACCAAATGACTACTGAGATTCATGAAGAGCAGTAGGTGCATGTGGTCAAGATTAGAGTCAACAATCTTGTTTATTTTGAAAGAATCATCAGGCCAATAAATAAAGAACATGGGACATTCTGAATTTATTTCTAGTAAGAAGTTAAGATCTAGTTGAGAATTAAGGAATACACAAAATTAATATTGTTACTTTTATTTTGATTATAAATAATGTTGTTATCTTTTTGTTCAGTATTGTCAGTATTGTTATAATTAATAATAATGATTTTTTATATTCTTCTCTTTATCTATGTCTCATGACAATACCTTCCAATACAAAACACCACAAAAGGTCTCTCTATTTTATAATTATAATAATAATAATAATAATAATAATAATAATAATAATAATAATAATAATAATAATAAATTTTAAAAATTATTTGTCTTACCTTATAAAATACCATTTTTTAGTGTACAAAATAACGCATACATATGATGACTGAACAACAAGATAAACTATTTTCTATATTAAAATATAATTTTAAAAATATAAAAGAATGCATACTATGTTATAACTGTAAAACAAACTAATAAACATATAAGAATTTTAAAATGCCTCAAAGTAGCTTTAATTGTGGAGTTTGATATAAAATAATTAATTATAAAGGAAATAGGCAGCACAAAATTATAAAAATAAATACATATTATATTTTTAATTTAGACAAAATAAACATTCAAAACATAATGCATGTACTAATAAATCTTATTGTCTATCAGTAATATGTTAGCTTGTTTTTGTAACTTATTTGTAACCTCCAATACTGTCATTGATGATAATATTACGTCTATTTCATTTGTAACTCAATAATTATATATAATAACATATTCCTTTAATCAAAAAAAAAAAAAAAAAGCAAACATAAAACTTACCTCAATAATGATGAAGGTTAAATAAGAAACAGAAGTTGGCACTAACGGAAGGAAATTTGTTTTTCCGTTTATGATTTTTTTTTTTGTGCATGATAGAATGGGGACTCGAATATACAAGAAATTGCGATGATTAATGCGACTCCCCAAATCTCATTAATAAGACAACGCGTGGGAGTCTGCACGATATTTTAGGTGTGGGTCCCTAGTACACTGGGTGAGTTTATTGTCATGACAAAACATGAACGACAAATTAGACTTCGTGTCTCACTTTTTCTTTTTTAATCTCCAATGCATATTTAATCCCGTATTTTTTCACGTGAACTTTCATTGCTTAGTACTTTTCAGATTTTTATGTTGGCTATTTTAGTCTTGAATTTAGTGCATTTTTAGTTTGAGCAACGACATGCTAGACATCATGTATTGCTTTTTTTTTTTTTGTTTCCAATGCATATTCAATCCAAGATTTTTCACGTGAACTTTAGTTCTTTTCAGTTTTTTATCTTGGCTGTTTTAGTCTTGAATTTAGTGCTTTTTTAGTTTAAGCAACGACACGCTAGACATCATGTATTACTTTTTCTTTTCACGTGAATTTTCTGTCCAAGCTTATTCTCTAGGTTGTTCACGTGAATTTTAAATGCTAAGTACTTTTTTAGTTTTCGATGTTGTCCGTTTCAAGTTTGTTCACGTGAATTTCAATTGTTTGAGCCTTTTATTTTTTGATTTTGGCCATTTCAGTCTAGAATTTAGTGTTTTTTCGTTTGAGGTTTTGCTTTTGTGCAGAGTAAAAATAGAAACTCAAATAAATAAGGGGTCACGATAATTAATGCGACTCTTAATATGTCATATTTAAGGCAACACATGGGAGCCTCCACGACAGTCTAGGAATAGGTCCCTAAACGACACACCATGCGTGCCTATTACCACAACAAATCATGTACGACACGCTAGGCATCCTGCATCACTTTTCCTTTTAGAGTTTTCATTGCATATTCATTCCCAAGTTTTTTTTCATGTGAATTTTCTGTCCACGCTTATTCCCTAGGTTGTTCACGTGAATTTTAAACGCTAAGTGCTTTTTCAGTTTTCAATGTTGGCCATTTTAGGTTTGTTCACGTGAATTTCAATAGTTAGTGCTTTTTTAGTTTTTTTGTTTTCGCCATTTCTATCTAGAATTTAGTGCTTTTTCGTTTGAGGTTTTGCTTTTGTGCAAAGTAAAAATAGGGACTCGAATAAATAAGGGGTTGCGATAATTAATGCGACTCCCAATATGTCATATTTAAGGCAACACATTGTTGGGTTCAAAATCTAGAGGGCGTCATGCGGAAGCTTTTAGTTTGCAAACCATAAGACGATAAATCAGACGACGCATGAAAAATTAAACTAAAAATATATTATTGGATATGGTTTGGCCAAACGGCCTACATATTAAAAATAAAATTGAAAATCAAAAAACTTATTGGGAGAAATCTCCCCTAAACAAAGACTCTTTAAAGACTACATTGTGGATGCTATTGCGTTATGGTATGAGAAGGGGTCTTCTATTTATAGATGTCCAAAACCTTTCCTCCAAGAAAGAGGTTAGCCAAATTTGAAAAATAATTATAATTTTTCTTCCAGGAAAAGTAAAAGTAATTATGGTAACTTTATTTTCCTTCTAAGAAAAAGTAAAACTTAAATATAGTAAGAAAATCAGGGCAAAAACCCTAACAAATATCCCCTTTTTGGCTTGATTTTCTTCACTTGATTCGCCTTCTTCACATCTTTAATCTTTGTTTTTCACATAGTCTTCATCACTGATGCTTGACATGCTTAAAAATGGAGCTTTTGGTTTAAAAGTATATGAGCCCTTTTTGGGTTAAAAATATTGGAGCCCTTTTGCAGGGTTAAAAGTGAGCTTTATTTTCAAATATGTGACAGCAGAGTTGTTGAAAATATGATTTACAATTATCTCCATATGTAGCTTTTTCACATATATCTTCATTATCATCAAATTAATTGCAACTTTGTTCAACAATTGGACCATCGATTTATTGAACCGTGGACTCTAATACCACTTGCTGGGTTCGAAAGCGAGAGGGCGTCATGCGGAAGCTTTTAGTTTGCAAACCATAAGACGATAAATCAGACGACACATGAAAAATAAACTAAAAATATATTATTGGATATGGTTTGGCCAAATGGCCTACATATTAAAAATAAAATTTAAAATCCTAAAACTTATTGGGAGAAATCTTCCCCTAAACAAAGACTCTTTAAGGACTACATTGTGGATGCTATTGTGTTATGGTATGAGAAGGGGGTCTTCTATTTATAGATGTCCAAAACCTTTCATCCAAGAAAGAGGTTAGCCAAATATGGAAAATAATTATAATTTTTCTTTCACTAAAAGTAAAAGTAATTATGGTAACTTTTATTTTCCTTCTAAAAAAAATTAAAACTTAAATATAGTAAGAAAATCAGGGCAAAAACCCTAACACACATGGGAGCCTCCACGACATTCTAGGATGGGTCCCTAAACGACACACCATGCGTGCCTATTACCACAACAAATCATGCACGACATGCTAGGCATTCTGCATCACTTTTTCTTTTTTAATTTTCATTGCATATTTATTCTCGGAGTCTTTTCACGTGAATTTTCTGCCCGCGCTTATTCCCTAGGTTGTTCACATGATTTTTAAACGTTAAGAGATTTTTCAGTTTTCAATGTTGGCCGTTTCAGGGTTGTTCACGTGAATTTCAATAGTTAGTGCTTTTTTAGTTTTTCATTTTGGACATTTCAGTCTAGAATTTAGTGCTTTTTTGTTTGAGCTTTTGCTTTTTTGTAGAGTAAAAATAGGGACTCGAATAAATAAGGGTCGCGACAATTAATGTGACTCCCGCTTTATCATTGTTCATGTAAAATACCACAATAACTAAATTACACTTGCAAATACAAAAAGTGAAGAAAATAAAATAATATTCTTCTTGGAGGAGACGCTGATATCTCTCTCTATTTAAGGAGATTCAAACCCACTGTGGCATAATATACACCGATCCAACAGTATATCTCTTGAATTATACCCTCCAGGATACAACAACCTATCAATGATGTATAACTCAAGCAACTCTGGATTAGTTGAATAGTCTAAAGTTCCACCATAAGAACACCTTCCTTCAACATATAAAACTCTCTTTTATAGTGAATATAGTTAAAGACTTAGAATATTTTCTTTGTCTCAACTCTTTCTTTCACTAATATATTTACATCTGTTGTATAATGACTATAATTGAAGTTCTCTCTTTCACTACTACATTTACTCTTATCTTTTTTTTCTTGTCACTCACAATGTACTACCACTCATCTCTATTCATATGTTCTTCAACACAAGGAAGAAAACACCATTTATATAGGTGTAGTATTCTTTCATCTTGTAAATGAGGGAGTAGTGAATATTAAGTGAGGAATATGAATGTTTTAGGGGTCATGAGCTAAGCCTTGGCTAAACTTTGAAAGTCGCTATTACCAAAAATTAAACAAGTCACTAAAGGATATTATTAGGAGGTGTCGTGCTCATATGTTATATGAGTTACAATACACAAAGAGGTAGAATAATGGTAGAAGTTACTGTTAGAAATTAGGAAGAAATAAAGCAAACCACAAGAAGAATAAAAAAAAAACAACACACAGATTTACGTGGAAACCCTTGTGGGAAAAACTACGGGCAGAGGCAAAGGAGGTTTCACTATAATGGAGAGAGAGTACAACGTGGAGAAGGCTGAATTTTTAGAATGCCCAAAATAACCCACTAAATACACTTATATAATATGTACATACAAATAAGTCCTAGGACCAAAGATATAATCAGTCCTGTTGGCCCGATCCCTACTCTACCACCACAGACCCTATTGAAAATCACCAACATGGGTCGCACCGTGAAACTTTCTAGGCTGGATCAACAAAATTAGGGCCACAAATTTAACAATCTCCACCTTGACACGATTTTTAATTTAGAACTCAAATCTATTTCAAGACAAACTCTCCACCTCTTCCACAAAAGCCCCTAAGGGGACATCTTAACAACTAACACTAACCAAGTCCAAGCAATGCTCAAACATGGCACTTGGTAGTGTCTTGGTCATCATATCAGCAGGATTATCATGAGTACTAATCTTGCTCACCACAATATCACCACGAGCAATAATTTCATGCAAAAAATGATACTGAACATTAATGTGCTTTGTCCTCTCATGAAATATCTGATCTTGCATAAGGAAGATAGCACTCTGACTGTCACAAAAAACCGTAGTAATCTGTAAGTCTTTGCTAAGTTCACCGAACAAACCCTTCAACTAAATATCTTCGTTGAAAGCCTCTATAATAGCCATATACTCTACCACAGTAGTTGACAAAGCAGCCGTAGTCTGTAAGGTAGCTTACCAACTAATAGCACAACAACCAATGGTGAAAACATAGACTGTAAGGGACCTCCTTTTATAATGATCTCCTTCAAAATCAGAATCAACATACCTATTTACTCCATCTCTATTTTGCTCAAACTATAAACAAACATCAACAGATCCATGAAAGTATTTAAAAATTCACTGAATTGCTTTCCAATGTTCTTTACCAGGATTTGCCATGTATCTGCTAACTACACTGATGGCATAAGATAAATCTGGTCAGGAACATACCATCGCATATATAATAGACCCGACGACACTAGAGTATGGAACTCGAGACATATAGTCACGCTAATTATCTGTAATTGAAGATAAAGTGGCCGAGAGTCTGAAGTGAGCTTCCAATAGAGTACTTACAGGTTTGGGATTTTGTATATTGAACCTGTGAAATACTTTCTCAATATACCCTTTTCTGATTCAAGTATAACTTACACTTCTCTTCTTTGTTGCTCCTAGATCCTTCATCTCAAACTCCTTGCTGAGTTAGGCTTTGACTTTTATTATCTCTCTCATATCCTTTGCTGCAATACGCATATCATCAACATACAAGAGAAGATACACAAATGAACCATCATTTACCCCCTTGAAGTAGACAAAACCATTATAAATACTCTTCTGAAACATATGAGAGGTCATAAAAGAGTCAATCCTCTTATACCATTGCTTCCTGGGAGACAGTTATAATCCATAAAGAGACTTTTTCAGAAATCATACGTAGTCTTCCTTTCCTAAGACTACAAAACCCTCTGGTTGCTGCATATAGATGTCCTCCTCAAGTTCTCCATGTAAGAATGCTGTTTTGAGATCTAACTACTCAAGCTCAAGATCATGCATGACCATAATACCAAGCAAGGCTCGAATGGAACTATGCTTTAAAACTGGAGAAAACACATCTATGAAGTCAACACCTGGAACCTGACTTTAACCTTTAGCAATTAGTCTTGCTTTGTACCTTACATCTTCAACTCCTAATGTTTTTTTTCCTTTTTAGATACCCTCTTGCAACGGACAACCTTTTTATATTTGGGCAATCTCACCAGATCCCATGTTCCATTATTATGAAGTGATTCCATCTCCTCCTGCATAGCAATCACATCGGCTGAAATCATCACAACTAACTGTATCTGACTAAAAATAAGGATCTTTATCGGAATTAATACCTTCAGCTATATTTAATGCATACACAACCAAATCAGCTTCAACATACTTCTGAGGAGGTCTAATATCTCTTCTAGGCCCATGTCACAACCCGACCCGAGACCCTGGCTGTGACGAGCATCCCAAACCAAGAAGGCCCGAGCGCTCTTCTAAATCTTATAATCATGCACAATATTCATATAATATAAGAAAATTTGCAGAAATAAAAGTAAACAGAATCATGGCCATACTCTGAAATCTGTTCAACAATGCGGAAATAGGTTTATCAACATTTAAACAACATCTTTCTCAGTCTGCAAAATCTCTACTACACATGACATCAATAACTGTCTGAAAATTGGGAGAAGGCCCCAGTGTACTAAAACCAAAGTAAAAAAAAATAATGTCTAAAAAGAGATATGCCTTCCGGAATAAAGAAGGCTCACCATTGCAAACTTTGATTCTTTCTGAAAGCTCTACGGATTAGTCGGACCTCTAGATTGAGCCTAAGACCCTAAAAGGTAGGGGGGTCAATATAGTTGTACTGGTACGTAGAGTAAATCCAGAATAATAATTTTTATTCAACATATATGAGAGCAATTTAAAACAGTTCATAAATATATCATATGGTAAGAATTACATGGGCATATTTAAAAGACTCAATAAAATCATCTGAACTCTGTGACACTTTTCATTTTACTTCTGTGATAGTTGGTATATCCTACAACTCTGAAATTCTACGGGCTATATGGAATCTGCCATTATTTTGGCAGCCAAGCCCCTAACCCAAGTTTGCCGCAAGGGCCGGAGTCTCTGTCTCTACTACGCCACAGGGTCATCGCCAGCGTACAATAATAATATACCCGTATCGACAAAATACGGTTTTAGGCTAGGAGTTACTTGAACTCAAGCCTTCTTTGAGTAACCACCTAACCCTCTTTAAGCCCATTTTTAACTCTTTAAAACATTTCATTCTCTGAAATCAAACTCTGAAAAACTCTAGATCTGTTATGGCATATATTTATATATGGTATCGTCATACCACTGACTTGCAAGTCACATTCTCTGAGCCATTAATAACATGTTATAATCTCTGTTTTCAAAACATAAAGTTTGGGACCACCATATCAATAAATCAATTCAGAGAACTCTTTCTTAAAACTCATGTAAACACATGCAAGAAACTCTCTTTTTCAACGTTTCAAATACACAAGGTGGTCATGTCAAAGTTCTCAATCACATGCAATTCTTTCTCTTTGAAACAAGGATGTAGTTATATAAAGGAAACTCCCTCTCGTCATCTCTAAATCATGTTCAAATACTATGATATTAAGAAAACCACTTTCAAACCATAAACATGCATTTCAAATCATTCCTGACAAGATCATAAACTTAAATTCATCACAAGAGAGGGATTTCATAATTTGTGCTCTCAAACAATCTTCAATCTCAATTTTTCACGCATATACAAATACGTATAAATCAATTTAAGGGGAAAAGACCTATAGGCCAAAACAACAATGTCATTAAAATATTCATGATGCATAATTAAAACATGGATTCCAAAACCCCTTTGTAATTTCGTGCTTGATGATCTTTAAATCATATTCAAGTGTTTCAACAAGCCTATGTAGTTTTAGAATAAACCCCACGTACCTTAGATTATTTCAGAGAAAGAGCGGAACCCGGATCTTGATCCGTTTCTTGAAATCTTGAATTTAAGATCTTGATTCTTGTTCTTGAGGAAATGGATTAGGGTTTGGATTTTTAGAGGATTAGAGTAAAATAAGTAATTTTGGCTTCTTGGGGCTGAAATTCTATGTTATAGACGGATTTTTGGGTGAGGGGAAATGATCACGGTGCCCCTAAACCAATTAGAAACTGAAATAATGTGTAAAACAACCTTATATCCGCGTCTGGTTTTGTGTCGACGCAATCTCGACGCGAAGCGTCATGATCACGTCGTCTTACTGCCTCACACGGAAAAAGCCATAACTTTTTGCTCGATTATCTGATTTTGGCGAAACTGATATCATTGGAAAGATAATTCAATTATCTATAATTTAGTGGATCTTGAACTGAAAAATTCTATGGGTATCAAGAGTTATCCACGTTCAAAGTAGACCCTTGTAGAATCGACTATCCTATTTTGGATGAATGAAAGGTTCTTAGCTCAACTTTGCTTTACGCCATTTATATGAACATTTTTCACCTCATAATCACTTCATCTACTAGGCGAAAGATCATGGCACATGAATCTAAGAATAAACCATGGAATTAGAGCTTACGCACGTAGGAACGAAGGTTCAATTTCTAGCTAAAAAATACGAGGTGTTACGAGGTGTGGCGTCACTGGTGGTGAAGAAGAAATAATACCACTCTGTATCTCCGGGATAGAGACTGGGAAGTAGGCACTGGTGTAGACTTTGATCCAATTAGCAATTCAACATAGGTTCTTGACTTTTGCTAATTCATGTTACTAAGCTCATCTGGAGGTGAAGCACTAGATTCGGAGGGAACCCAAAGCATGGAAGATTCATCAAACACAACATCTTTGCTAATAATAACCTTTCTTCTTTCTGGACACCAAAACTTATAACCTTTAACACGTTATTACCCATAAATAAGCATTTGACAGATCTAGGTTAAGCTTTTCATTATTAACATGAGCATATACATGCTATCTAAATATCCTAAAATTAGAATAACTAGAAGGAGTACCAGACCATACCTTTTGCGGAGTCTTTTTATCAATCACTACTGAGGGAGAGAGGTTAATAAGAAGACAAGTCGTGGAAGCAGCTTCGGCCCAAAAAGACTTGGGTAAACAAGCATTAGAGAGCATACAACGCACCTTCTCCATTATAGTCCTATTCATTTGTCCAACCACATCATTCTGCTGTGGAGTATGACGAACTTTCAAGTGCCTCACAATTCCTTCTGGCTTGCACAAAATATTAAATTCATTAGAACAGATCTTTAAAACATTATCGGTTCGAAGGCATTTTACCTGCTTCCCTGTCTGCTTTTTAATCATAGTCTTCCACTCCTTAAAAGTAGGCAACACAAGAAAACACAACATTCTTTTTCTTTATAAAGAATACCCAAAGTTTTCTGGAATATTCATCAATAATAGTCAATAAGTAATTAGCTCCTCCTCTAGAAGGTACTCTAGCAGGACCCCAGAGATTAGAATGAATATAATCAAGTGTGCCCTTATTTGAGTGGAAGCCTTTAGTGAATCTGACTCTCTTCTGCTTCCCAAAAATGCAGTGCTCATAGAACTCCAATTTGGTAATACTCTGCCCATCAAGAAGTCCTCTCCTTTTTAGTTCAGCCATCCCGTTTTCACTCATATACCCCTAGCGCGTATGCTAAAGTTTAGCAACGTCACTTTCTGATAGAGAGGAGATAGAAACAGCTGCATCACCTGTAACCGTAGAGCCTTGCAAGACATATAAATTTGTAGACTTTTTCTATCCCTTCATCACAATAAGAGTGGCTTTAGTAACCTTCAAGACTTCACCTTCACCAGTGTACCTATATCTGTTCAAATCAAGAGTACTCAAGGAAATAAGATTTCTCTTTATGTCTGGGACATACCACACAGTGCCAAGTGTCCTCACAACTCCATCAAACATCTTAATTTTGATTGTTCCAATACCAGTTATCTTGCAAGGTGTGTTATTTCCCCTCAACACAACACCTTTAGAGATTGCTTCATATGTTGTAAACCAATCCCGATTGCGACACATATGAAGCATACAAGCTGAATCAAAAATCCAATCCTCAAGGGGTTTGGAGTTACCATAAAAAACAACTAAGAGTTCTCCATCACTACCACCATCTTCAACAAAACTAGCTTCACCATACTTGTCTGGTTGGTTTTCCTTCGATTTTGGAGCTTCTCTTTTCTCTCTATTCTGTAGCTTCCAATACTCATATTTGATGTGACCTTTCTTCTTGCAGTAATTACAGGTTTTGTTTCTTTTTCTATCATCACCCCTAGAGTTCCTCTCATGATTTCTTCCTCGAATAATGAGACCATCTCCTTGAGTCTTCGACCCATTCACAAGATGCTTCATCTTCTCCTTAGAGAACAACGCATCATAGACTTCATCTATGGTCAGGGTATCACAACTATATAAAATTGTATTCCTAAAGATCGTGTATGATATAGGCAGCAAACAAAAAAAAATCAACCCTAGATCTTCCTCATCATACTTAACCTCCAAAGTCTCTAAATCAAAGATGATTTCCTTAAATACAGATAAGTGATCTTCCAAGGATGCACCATCAGACATGCGATGGGAATAAAGTCGTTTCTTGAGATGCAACTTACTTTTTAGGCTCTTCTTGATACACAACGATTCTAGTTTCAACCACAATACAACATCTGTGGTCTCCTTCAAAACATTTTGTAGAATCTGATTGGATAAATGAAGGTTGATCTGAGATAGAGCCTTCCGATCCTTACGTCATTTGTCCTCGTTCGTTCATGATGAGGGCATATTCTCAAATCCTAATAAAGAGTCGTCCAAATCCATCTTCATGAACACAACCCGCATCTTAACTTGCCATAACAAAAATTTAGTGTTGCGATCCAACAGCGGAATATCATTCTTCATGGTTGCCATCCCCAAGAAAACAATCGAGCAGGCTCTGATACCAATTTGTTAGAAATCATAAAGAAATAAATCAAACCACAAGTAGAAGAAAACAAGAACATCACACAGATTTACGTGGAAATCCTTGCGAGAAAAACCACGGGCAAAGGCAAAGGAGGTTTCACTATAATAGAGAGAGAGTATAATGTGGAGAAGGCTGAATTTTCTGAATGTTCAAAATAACCCACTAAATGCACTTATATAATATGTGCATACAAATAAATCTTAGGCCCAAAAATATAATCAGGCATGTCAGCCCGATCCCTACGCTACCATCACAGACCCCATTGAAAATCATCAACATGGGTCGCACCGCAAAATTTTTTGGGTCGGATCTACGAAATTCGGGTCACAACTCTAATAGTTACAAGAAACTTATGACCACATTCTTACCATTAAATCATAAGACTAAAGACACAAAATAATATGGTAGATAATGGACAAATAAAGTGTTAGAAGTTACAAGAGTTATCAAACTATAATGAGACAACTTCATTTACTTTATGCCTATCAATTATCATGCAATTTAATTTTAATATTAAAATGCACCAACAGTCATATTTAAGACAACACGTGGGAGCTTTCATGACATTCTAGGTGTGGGTCCTAAGCGACACACCATGCATGCCTATTACCACGGCAAAACATGCACGACATGCTAGGCATCCTGCATCACTTTTTCTTTTTCAATTTTCAACGCATATTCATGTTCGAGGTTTTTTCACATGAATATTCAATGCTTTGTACTTTTAAGTTTTCGATTTTGGCCGTTTAAGTATTTACTTTAGTGCCTTTTCATTTTTTTTGGTTTTGGCCTTTTCAGTATTGAATTTTAATGTGTTCAAACAATCGAGTAAAAAAAAATCATCACTCACACAACTAACAACTCAAAAGAGTTCCTAGAACTTGTTAAATTTCACAGGACAAACAACCAAAAAAGAAAATATTAATACAAGTCATGTAAAGCCACACATCAAACAATGAAACAGTAATTTTTTTTCGTATATGAGTCTATGTGGAGTTAAGCAACAAACAATCACAAAAAAAACAAAAGAGTTCCTAGAACTTGTTACTTTGGAGTTTGCTGAGAAGAGTTACAAAATTTTATAGTACAAAATGTAACCGTCTATAAATAGTAGTAGTAGAGAGTTAGAACACAAAACCACTACACCTACATATTTTCTCTGTATACAAACCTTTTTAGCTTCCATTTTCCATAAAAACACCATGGACAACAACAATAACACTCACCAATCTCCAGCTGAAGCTTCGGCCGCTGCTGCTGCAGTGGCTGTGGCAGCTCAGTCAGCCGCATATCCACCGCAGAGACCCTACAACCGTGTCCTTCAAAAACAACTGCAAATATTCTGGAATTACCAATGTTAAGAAATCAAAAAAAGCTACCGATTTCAGAAACCACCAACTTCCCCTCACTCGTATTAAAATGATAATGAAAGCTGATGAAGATGTTCGTATGATTTCAGCTGAAACTCCTGTTCTTTTTGCTAAAGCCTGTGAGATTCTTAGTCAAGAACTCACTCTCCATTCATGGCTTAACGCGAAAGAGAATAAGCGTAGAATGCTACAGAAGAATGATATCGCTGCAGCGATTAGTCGTACTGATACTTTTGATTTCCTTATTGACATTATCCCAGGGATGAAGTTAAGGATGAGTTAGTTGGGCTTGGGCTAGCACCAGGTGGTATGCCGTATTATCACCCTCCGTTGGCCCAGCCAGCTCCGGGTGGGGTAATGCTTGGTAGGCCTGCTGTTCCTGGTGCTGTTCTTGTTAACATTCGAAGGAGAAGATGAAGATCGAGTAAATCAACAAGAAACAATGAAAATCAGTAGAAGTTTCTAGAGAGAGAAAGAAGAGAGAAGTAAGAGCATTTTCTCATTATTGAAAAGAAGAAAAATAAATAGTCCACCTGAAAATATCTCTGACCTATGTATATATACATTGTACTATGGACCGGGTCATATTATTGACAATAAACTTAACGGGCCAAGCCCAATACATCAACATAAAATAAAATTGTAGTATAATGACCCAAATGAATAAAATCAGTCTCCAACACGCAAGTTGGAGGGGGACACAACTCCCAACTTGAGTAAATGAGCATGATGTTGAACTCCAGTCAAGCACTTGGTGAATACATCAACAAGCTGGGAGGAGATGGAAGTATGAGAAAGAGATATCAAACTGTTAGCCAACTTGGTACGCACTAAATGGCAGGTAAGCTCAATATGTTTGGTCCGCTCATGGAAGACAGGGTTCTTGGCAATGGGAATGGAAGCCTGATTGTCACCAAACAAGGGAACAAGAGTGAAATAAAAAACACCAAAATCAGAAAGAAGGTGAATAAGCCAAGTAATATCCACAACATCTTTACTCATTGCTCGGTACTCATCTTCAACAGAAGAAAGAGATACAACAGCTTGCTTCTTGGACTTCCAACCAATGAGACTATCACCGAGTAGAACACAATATCCAAATACAGACCTGCGGCTATCAACACAAGCACCCCAATCGCTATCACAGTACACAAAAAGTGAAAGATCAGGGCAGAGGAGAGAAAAAGGCTAGAATCAGAAGTCCCCTTTAGATACCGAAGAAGATGTAATTCTGCAGACATATGAGGCACACAAGGGGTCTGCATAAACTGACTAAGATGATGCACCACAAAGGATATATCAGGGCGTGTATGTGTGAGAAAATTAAACTTCCCAATCAAGCACCTGTATTCTTCAGGATTAGGAAGAAGAGGCCCAACCCCAGCTTGGAGCTTAGTGTTAAGCTGAAGAGGACACACCACAGGGGAAAAAATAAGTATGTTATAAGTAGCCAACAAATCATGAATGAATTTCCATTGATGAAGCAACACACCAGAATCAGTGTATAAAACCTCAAGCCCCAAAAAATAATTGAGGGTTCCCAAGTTCTTGATTCGAAAAGATGAGTGAAGAAATGCTTTAAGAGCAACAATTTTAGTAAGGTCACAACCAGTGAGTATGATATCATCCACATAAATTGCAAGAATAACAAGAGATGCAACAGAACTCTTTTTAAACAATGAATAATCATTAAGAGAGTGGGTATAACTTCAACAATAAAGAGCCTGAGATAACTTGGCAAACCACTGCCGTGAACCTTGGCGTAAGCCATAAAGGGATTTCTATAATTTGCAAACCAAAGGAGCATCTCCAAAACTATAATCAACAGATAACCCAGGTGGAAGCTTCATGTAAACCTCCTCATCAAGGTCTCCATGCAAAAAGGCATTGGTAACATCTAATTGAAACATAGACCATTTTTGTTTTACACCAACAACCACCAAGGTTTTCACAGTGGACATCTTCACAACAGGGGAAAATTTCTCATGGTAATCAATTCCTTCAACTTGGGTATCACCCCTAACTACCAGTCTAGCTTTATACCTCTCAATGGTGCCATCATCTTTATACTTGCTTTTGTACACCCACTTACAACCAATCGACTTCTTACCAAGGGGAAGAGGGACAATGGACCAAGTACCATTAGCATCTAAAGCCTCAAATTCCTACTTCATAGCATCCTGCCAAGCAGGGATGCTAGCAACCTGAGAATAACAATGAGGCTCAACCAGAATATGTATCTCAAAAGTAGAAACTGGAAGAGTAGAAGAACTAGAGTCCCGATCAGGAGTATGCCTAAGGTAAGAGGGAATAAAGTAGTCACGAAGGTATTTAGGAATGGAATATGATCTAGTAGATTGTCTCAAAAGAGGTAAGGGAGAAGGGGAGGAAACAGATGGAACAACAGGTTCAGAAGAAGAGGGAAATGAAGGAGGAGAAACAACCCCATTAGGTTCAGGAAAGGAAGAACCCTCAGGATTTGCATGTGGAGAGGGTGGATGAAATATGGTAGAAATAGGGTCATCAAATGAGAAAGGAAAATAAGAAGGACTGGGTGAAGGAGAAGAATGTGAAGAGGCAGCAAATAGGAAAATATGTTTATGGAGAATGGCATCCCTGGACACGAAACAAGACTTACAGTCAAGGCTATATAATTTGTAACCCTTTTTACCAAAAGGGTAACCCATAAATACACAAGGGACAACTCTAGGGGTAAACTTGTCTTTGTTAGGGGTAATGACAGTGGAGAAGCACAAACACCTAAAGGATTTGAGATGAGAGTAGGAAGGAGGTTTAGAGTAGAGGACCTCATTGGGACTCTTAATATACAGGAGAGGATAAGGGAACCTATTAATGAGATACGTGGCAGTCAACACACAATCTCCCTAAAATTTAGTATGAACAAAAGATTGAAATAGTAAGGCTCTAGCAGTTTCAAGTAAATGCCTATGTTTTCTTTCTACTACCCCATTTTGTTATGGAGTATATGGACATGATGTTTGATGGAGGATACCTTTGGATGAAAAGAAAGAAGAACCAACATTATTGGATCTTAATTCTAGAGCATTGACACTCCAGATGCAAAGGACTTTAGAAATAAATTGAGTTTCTATCATGGTTATAAAGGATTTTAAGAGATCAAAGGCATTGCTTTTTTCTCCCATTAAATGGGTCCATGTAGCTCTAGAAAAGTCATCAACAATGGTGAGAAAGTATCTAGCCCCGTCATATGTAGGAGAGTGATATGGACCCCAAGTATCAATGTGAAGTAATTGGAAGGCTAAAGTTGACTTAATAGAACTATCTAGAAAGATAAGTCTTGTTTGTCTAGCTAATGGACAGATAAGACAAGGGAAACACTGTTTCTGACTCGTAAAAGGCTGCACATCTGGAATGTGGTTCATTTTAGAGAAAGGGATATGACCAAGTTTGTAATGCCAAAGAACATATATTATATTCATGGAATCATGTATGATAGATACAGGATTTTCAATATTTGTAGATAAAGGACTAAAAGAATTAGAAAGTGCAGATACATCAGAAGTACAACAACAAGGAATATGAGGAGGAAAATAGGAAAGTGAACTCTCAGCAGCACTAGATAACAAGAGGAGTTTGTATAGACCATTTTCTACCTTACCAAGAACCAGAGGCATTTTCTGAAAAGGGCCTTGTAAAACACACAAAAAGTTCTGGTAAAGTAAACAATCCCATTCAACTGGTCTAACAATTTATGAACTGAGATTAAGTTGTATTGGAAAGTAGGGACATAAAGAACATTCTATAGTGTGACATGAGGAAACAAAGTCAAGGAACCTTTATTTGTGACCTTGACTTTGTAACTATTTGGAAGAGAAACAAGAACAGGAAAGGGCAGGGTCTGAATATCAAAGAGTAATTCTTTATGGGATGTCATATGGTTAGAAACCCTAGAATCTACAATCCATACGAAATTATCTACTTGGGAAATCATTCATGATTTAAACCACTCATTATCACCTATAAGTTTACCAGCCAACCCAGCAAAAGCCATGAGAAATGATGAAGAAGGAGTAGAACCAAGTCCAGGTGGGCAGATCTGAGCTTCTTGGAGCAGCGATAGCAACTGAGAGTATTGCTCAGCATTCAAACCAGGAAATCCAGAATTGGATGAGATAACAAGGTCTGGAGAAGTAGAAGGTGTCAGTTCACTGTAGGCAGCAACCTTCTTAGGACCCAAGGTCCTGGTGAACTTAATACCAGGTGGAAACCCATGCAATTTGTAGCATTTAACAATGCTATGTCCTGGCTTCTGGCAATATTTGCAAGCCAGGTTGCTGGGCTTAGTGGGATTAAACTCAAAGTTTACCTTTGAAGGAAAGGTAGAGTTGTGTCTGGCAACTCCATCCTGAAAGGAGGAAGATCCAGCAGGGAAAGACACCAATGAGGAAGTGGATACTTGTCTTTGCCTCTCATCATTCAATAGAAGGCCATAAGCTGTGCCAACAGATGGTAGAGGCTTCATGAGAAGAATATGACTCCTCACCTAGACATATGTTTCATTCACCCTAACAAAAATTGGTACAATTTTTGTTTATCCTCATCCTCTTGATACAAGACTTTAGCTCCACATATGCAAGACTTGGAACGTTTGGTGGAGATGGATGATATTTCATCCCAAAATTGTTTAATACGATTAAAATAAGAAGCAATAGCTAGAGAATCCTGAGAAATATGGGCAAGTTCCTTTCTCATCTCAAATAACCTTGTACTATCCACTTTTCCATACCTATCCTCAAGTTCACTCCAAACCTTACTCGCAAGTTCAGAATACTCTACACTTTTGTTAATTTCTTTACTTAAAGAGTTAAGGAGACAACATAGCTCTAGGTCATTATATCTTTTCCATTGTCTAGCCAAAGGGGAATCAGAAGAGGGACAGACAGAGCTACGATTAATAAAATCCAGTTTGTTACGCACAGAGAGAGTCACAAAAATGGTGCATCTCCAGCTAGGATATCTAGTTCCATCGAAGGGAATGGTAACAAGTGACCCTCCCAACACATCAGAGTGATGTACATATAAAGGGTGACAAGGATGAGTGAAATCATCCTTGTGGAATTTGGTTCTAGGAAATACAGTAGTGGTACTGCTAGGGGAAGAGGAATTAGGTATTCCCGCCATTGTACGACCAGATATTCAACGCAAAACCAGTAGAGTAGCAAATCAACAAAGAAAAAAATAATAAACTACAATGTGATAGCAATATATACCAAAAAATTGTCCTCAAGCAGAACATCAATGCAACACAAAGTTCGAGAGTGATGAAGAATACCAGAAAAATTTGGAATCCAAAAAAAACTCAAAATTGGAGGAATGAGCACTGAATCAACAATTTAGCTCTCAGTGTAGGCAAAAATGGAAGAATCCAGGCTACACAAAATGGAACCACCAAGTAAACCCTTAAATTCGAATGTCATTTGAATCAGTCGAAATTATACAAGAGCTGAAATCCAACAGATCTACCGATATCTGGCCCTGATACCATGTTAACATTCGAAGGATATGATGAAGATCGAGCAAATCAACAAGAAACAATGGAAATCAGTAGAAGTTTCTAGAGAGAGAAAGAAGAGAGAAGTAGAAGCATTTTCCCATTATTGAAAAGAAGAAAAATGAATAGTCCACCTGAAAATATCTCTGACCTATATATATATACATTGTTGTATGGACCGGATCATATTATGGACAATAAACTTAACAGGCCAAGCCCAATACATCAACATAAAAGAAAATTATAGTACAATGACCCAAATGAATTAAATCAGTCTCCAACAATTCCCGGTGTTGTTCCTGGTGCTGATCTGTCAATGTATGTGCCTCATCTGCCGTTCCAGGTATGGAAATCTATGTGGCAGACACAGAGGTTCATTCGTATCCTAGTGAAGGTGGAATTAGCAGTGGTCAAGCTACAGATGACAACCAAATGTAAGTTTGTGACTTTTATGAGTAAGCTAGAGTTTGAAAATTATGTTTGGGAATGAAAATGCTTATTCTGTATACTGGAAGATGGTGATTTTGTTTCTTTACTTTGTTTCTTGATGAGTATTAGAATCAATTACATTAGCTTTTCTTATTTAAATTGGACTCACTAAGTGTTGGAATAAAATTGGCTCAAATTGAATGAAATCGAAATTTGTTGAATCATTTCTCTTGTTTACACATAAAGAAGAGAGATTTCATGTGCTTTGGTGAGTAATTAGGAGGTAAAGATGTGTGCCAAACTCTTTACAGAGATTGAGTAGGGAAAGAGTAAATGACATGAAGTACAAAACTGGCAAAAGAATCAACTTTTTTCCCCCTTTAGGCATACCTGCAATGAACACCAAGGTTTATGTGGTCTCATAAATATGGAACTAAAATTTATGAGTACTCCTCTCTACATTATTCGGTGGAAAAATATACAATGAAATATAGTAGGCATATTACTCCGGTGTCTTCCAAAGAATCTTGGGTTGTTTCTGCAGAGTTTTTGGGGAGATTAAGGCCTCCTCCATACATTGACCCAAGCACTATCAAACCGGGAAGAAGACCATATAAGAGGAGGCGTGGAGTCAATTTCAAAAAGTCACTCTGTATATCAACTCAATCAACACTCACAACTTGTCATAAAAGGCAATGAAGGTGATCAGCCTAGCACCCCAACAAGTCCACGACAACATATATAATGCCCCAAAAGTATACTATGGCAGCAAGTACAAAGCCAATAACATATTACGGCGGCATAGATATGTCCCTAGCATATTACTGTAGCGCATGTATGCCCCTAGTAAATATATACGAGGCCCCTAACATATTACAACAGCATAGGTATGCCTATAACATATTACGGCAGTGCATGTATGCCCCTAGTAAATATTTTGCGACTACAAGCACAAGACCCTTAACATATTACGGTAGCATAGGTATGCCCCTGACATATTACGACAACACATGTACGCTCCTAGTAAATATGTCCAATATCCCAACGTCACCTCACAACTTACCATTAAATGATTCTCTATATACTTACCAAAATACATATTCGCGGTTGATCAAAGACCACCGATTCTATCAAGCACACATTTGTCCCAACACATGGACCAGGCAGAAAAAAAATATATTTTTTATGAAGCAGGTTTGAAAAGCAAGCATCAAAGTTTAAAGTCTCACTTACCTCGAATTCACAATCTAATCACCCTTTTCAATATATTACAACGATGCTCCCGTAAATTCAAATCACCTTTAACTACACCAAAATGGATTTAAAACAATAAAACCTTTTAAGTGGGTAATGTCTAAATTTTTAGAACAAGTCGCCAATCAGAATCAAATTCTCAGTCCAATTGCTCGTTTGTGTAACCATTCAAAATATAGCATCTTCAAAAATTAGATTTTTCAATTAAACGAAATTTTATACTTTTTTTTCAACAGAAAAAAATATAGCTACTATGTAAAACAATGGCTTCGCAACATGTTGGTCCTTTAATATTATCCTTCTGTTTTCATATAAATTTCAACACCAATTCATCCCCTATAATCATGAATATCCAATCATTATCAAATTAAGCAAATGAACGTCAAATTAATATTGTTGGACTTTTAACACCATCAGCCCACAAATGAATGCCCTCTTAAGAAAACAACAATTCCTGGACTCAATAGATATTCATTCACATCACACTACCAATGGAAAACTGTGAAATCTATTATCTATTATCTATCTATTATCTATTACTACCTTAAAAGCACCAACTCAAAAAATCTTAAAGTGAAATTACTAATTTACCCTCCTAACTAAAAAACCTAATAGTGAAACAACGTTTCTACTCAACCTTCACTAACAGCGTCTTCGCTTTCTCTACTTTAATAGACACCACAGTTGAAAAGATGCATCTTCTCACTTTGCTTTGTTTTATACATACAGAAAGGCCTATTACGTTTGCCGCTGTCAACTTCTCCAGTAAGAAACAAATCAGCCGTCTCTTCCACCTCTCTCTACTGTACGTAACAGACACCACACATGAAGGGATGCACCTTCTCACTTTGCTCAGTAAACACCTATTTTTGTTTCCCTCCATCAACTTGTCCGGTAAACACCTTCTCACTTTGCTCAGTAAATACCTTTGGGGATTTAATTATGTGTTATGGACGAATGGGGTGAGGTAAAATGATCCATTTTCCCTTAAAAATGCTGAACCAAAAGCTATAAAATAGGGCAAGGCGATGGAGCATGCACCGCGGGCTAATCGCACACCCTCACTGCCTCTCTCACGAAAATTGCTATAACTTTTCGCTTAGGTATCAGATTAAGGACAAATTGGTATCCTTGAAAATATAACTAAATTATATACAATTTGGGAGTCTTGATATGAAAAAATCTATGTATATCAAAAGTTATACATGTTCAAAGTTGATCCTTCTAGAATCGAATGCCAAACTTTGGAAAAATCAAAGGCTCTTAGCTCAACTTTGTTCTAAATGATTCTTATGAATATTTTTCACCTCAAAATAACTTCACACACTAGTATAAATATCATGAAATGTATATTCAAAATAAATTCATGGTATAAGAGTTTACACTAGTAATAATGACGCTTCAAAGTATAGCCCAAAAATGTATGGTGTTATATTTTGTTTGGGTCAACTTTCAGCGATCATTTATCCTAGGATATAAAAAGTTATGTGTCCTAATATGTCAACATAAATCCCTTCGAGTCTTCTTTCCAATGCCACCGACCATTCGTCAATGTAAAACCTCGCATGTTTCTAAGCTAGAAAACCAACCGTTGTTCGTGCGTGTGTAACCTCTAATCCCGTAATTTATGTCTCATGTTAATTATCCTAGTGAGAGGAGATCTTGTGATGTATAAAACATGTTCATAAGAGTCACTTAGAGCAAGGCGAGCTAAGAACTTTTGAATCGACCAAGTTTTGGTGTTTAATTTCCCAAGGGTAAGACTTGAATTAATCTAACTTTATCTATATGTGGAATTTTTCAGTTTAAGACCCATAAAATTATAGATAATCGAATTAACTTTCCAACTATGCCAATTTTGCCTTAATCCGATACCTGAGTGAAAAGTTATGCCATTTTCCGTGTGAGGCAGTAAGGGATCGTGATAGGCCAGCGCCGTGATGGCTATTCAACCCGACTAGGGGTCGCGTCACGAGGGATGCTAGACCTAATTGGGGATGGCACCGCGGGGGATATTCCCCCACAGTTTTAGCTTCTTAAGGGTTAAGGATCATTTGGTACTTTCCCCTCAATCGCAAACGTCCATAGCACGAATTATAATACCAAAAGGGGAATTATTTGTCCATCTTCTTCAAATAAACTCATGTAAGAACACTCTCCTTTTCCCAACAACAATTCAATATTTTTCTCTCAAGAACACAAGGATTTCTTTAAGAACTCATCAATGAAGGTATGTCGGTTTATGATCAAGGATACTCCTTTTATCCTTGTGCCCAAAACTTGATCTTTATTTAAGATTTCATATTTTGTAAATTAAGGTTCATACCCAATGTAAGGGATCGTGATAGCCCAGCACCGTGATGGCTATTCAACCCGACTAGGGGTCGCGTCGCGAGGGCTGCTTGACCCAATTGGGGGTGGCACCGTGGGGTCTATTCCCCCCACAGTTTTAGCTTCTTAAGGGTTAAGGATCATTTGTTCCTTTCCCCTCAATCGTAAACGTCCATAGCACTAATTATAATACCCCAAAGGGCATTATTTGTCCATTTTCTTCAAATAAACTCATGTAAGAACACTCTCCTTTTCCCAAGAAAAAAAATTCAACATTTCTCTCTCAAGAACACAAGGATTTCTTCAAGAACTCATCAATTAAGGTATGTCAGTTTATGATCAAGGATACTCTTTTCATCCTTGTGCCAAAAACTTGATCTTTATTTAAGATTTCATATAATGTAAATTAAGGTTCATACCCAATTACCATTATTTGAAGATTATAATGGTACATGTGATTTAAATGTTGAATTGCATGTCTCTTTTCATATATTTATGTGTGTGGTAGGATTTTGCAGATTTCCAATTGAGTATTAAATGTGATATTGTGATTCTTGATTTCATTGTATTGATATTGATGAAGTATTTCAAAAAGTATATTGAGCAAGAAGTTTTTCTATGAATTTGCATGGATTTAAAGTATGGGTTTGTCACGACCCGAGCCGGGGCCCTGACCGCGATGGGCAACCCGAACCATCATGACCAATGAGACCCTTCTAACTCCCCAACCCACTAGTGATATTATCCGCTCTGGGACCAGTCCCACACGGCTTTAAAATGCATCACTAGGGAGTAAGGATTTATTACTTATATACCCAGCATCCCTCCTGTGTTGTGCCGATGTGGGACTCCTTCCTAAGTTGGGGTGTTACATACACCCCCCTTATGTACTTAGCGTCCTTGCTAAGGTTTGCCCCACCAAATGGGATTTGCCTATACTCAGGACTAAGGTTGACCCCTCCTTATCGGGATTTGCCTACACTCAGTTTGAACCCTGGCCTACATCGACTGGGCTGACACAGGAATGGATTTGATAATATTCTGTCATGACCTACGCCGGGGCCCTGGCCTCGACGGGCATCCCAAACCATAAAGGCCTGAGAAACCCCTCTAACTCCCTAATCGACTAGTGATATTATCCGATCTGGGCCCATGCCCGCACGGCTTTAAAACGAGTCACTAGGTAGTAAGGATTTCTTACTTATATACCCAACATCCCTCCCGTGTTTTGTTGATGTGGGACTTCTTCCTAAGATGGGTGTTACAGGATTTTAAGTCCTAAGTCTAAGTATTGATATTTCAAGAAGATTATGATTTTAAGTCTCCTTTATAAGTGTTTACCAAGATTCAAGAAAGAAATTGATCTTTTGATCCTAATCTAAGATAAGGAATTCACATTGTTCATACAGTTTGAGATTTAAAAAAAGGGAAGCATAATTGGTTTTCATTATAAACCCTTGTGCTATTTTAATGTAGATTTCCTAAAGTTTGAGCGAAAGCATGAGAGTAGTATTTAGAATCAAGTTGGGTATGTTTCCATAGTCTCTTTCCCTAGATATACATGCCACCATAGGATTAAGATTAAGTGTTCATAGTGGGCTAAGTCAGTGATCACTTAAGATAAGGTTATACTCCTTAACATGAGTATGACACCTCTCCCCATCATGAGGTTTTCCCCATAGGGGAATAAGACATTGGACTCCATGATATCTTACATGATTTATGTCGATTATAATAACCTCCCAGAGTCCCTAAGTCCTAAATTAGAATGACAGAACAACTTATAGAAACTAAGTGTAGAGACTCACAATTTTATATAGATATTGTTTTACATAAGGACATTTGCCATGAGATTCCAGCTTTGGGTTTATAGATGATAAAGGTGAGTTCTTCTACACTTAGCTTGCATGATTTGAAAACAGAATAAAAGTACAACTTCATATAATTAAGTGTGGTGGCTCACAAGAATTACTTTTATGCTTTACTACTTCTGACTTACGATTTGACAGTTTTATTATTCAAGCCAAGGTGGGTCACATACACTTAGCATGAAGTTTTGAAAGTTTGTTTGGATATTGCATTATTGTTTTACTAATTCTTTCACCTCCACATGCTCAGTACATTCCAAAAGTACTGATCCACATATACATCTATGTGCTAGATTGTTTAGTAATGTAGGTTCAAGTGCCCAGTTCCAGCAACATGATTGACCGCGAGCATCTCTATCTACATCCCGACAGTTGGTGAGTCCTCATAGTCTGAGGACCTAGATATTTAGATTTTTAGCTTTATGCAGTATTTGATTAGTTATTTTCAGTTCAGTTTGAGTCAGCTGGGGCTTTGTCCTAGCGACTCTCTAGTTAGTAGAAGTAGAAGCTTGTCCGGCTGTTAGTTACATTTTAGATTTTCCAGTGTTAGTTGTTTAGACTTTTAAATTAAATATTATCAGACAATATGTTCAGTTAAATCTAGTTCAGTTCTGATAGTATTCAGTATTTTAGTATTTTTGCATGCACAGATCTCTTTATTAAGATTTTCAGATTTAGTAGAATGCTTATAGGGTTAGCTTGAGACTACTCAAAATTTTGTGCACCATGTGACGTTCGGGGTACTTTTCTGGGGAATTACAAAATTGGTATTAGAGCCTAAGGTTTAAAGAGTCCTAGGGAGTCAGAAAAACCGCGTTACATAGAGTCTTGATCATAGATGTGAAGTGCGCCACATTTATGAGCAAGAGGCTACGGGATGTCTTAGGAAATCATCCTTTTAGTTCTTTATCTATTGTGCTTACAGTGACTTTATCTTCCTTTAACCTGTCCTCTTACGTGATAGTTGAATATGCCTCTTCGCCGAGCTAATGCACGTATATATGATAACCAGCCACCCTCGACTACTGACCCTATGAATGAGAACATATCCCATGCTGAATTTCGGGCTGCCTTTCAGGAGTTGGCCCAAGATGTGACTGCCAATATTTAGGGAAACCATCAGGCTGTAGTCCCACTTAAGCAGAATAGTGATTTAGCTATAGCCAAAATTCGTGACTTCATGAGAATGAATCCGCTTGAGTTCTTTGGGTTAAAAGCAGGGAAGGACCCACACCTGTACTTAGATGAGGTGAGAAAAATCACCTAAATTATTCATATTACTAAGGAGGAGAGTGAAAAGTTAGCATCCTATAGGTACAAAGATATGGCATAGATTGGGTGGTTATGTGAAAGAATGGTAGAGGTGAGAATGCAACTCCTTAGAGTTGGTAGATGTTTTAGGATGTGTTTCTAAGCAGGTTTTTTCCATGTTAATTGAGTGAAGCTAAGGTAGAGGAGTTCATGAACCTGAGGCAGGGCTTGATGATAGTAAAGGAGTACTTGCTTAAGTTCAATTAGTTGTCTAAGTATTCCCCTTACACGATGGATGACCCTTGTCGAGTATGAGTAAGTTTGTTACTGGAGTATCTGGTTTTGTAGTCAAGGAGTGTAGGACTGCCATGCTTATTAGGGATATGGATCTTGCTAGGCTGATGATTCATGATCAACAGATTAAGGCAGAGAATTTGAAGAGGAGAGAGAGGAAAGAAGAAGGCTAGAATCGAACAATTTAAATATGGCCAGAAAAGGTTTGGAGGGGGAAATAATTTGTAGTTTTAGGGTCTCTCATCAAAGCCAATGCCATCTTCAGCCAGTGCTCCCCCACCCAGAACCAAATAGGAGCAGTGAGGTATAACTTCTATGTACAGATCTCAGAATAGTGTGGGTGAAAGGCCCAATTTTGCAGCATGTGCTAAGTGTGGTAAGAATTAACCTAATGAGTTCTTGCTATTATAAAAAGGTTATTATGGATATGGTCAGTTGGGCCATAAAATCAAAGAGTGTTTGTATTGTAAGAAAGAAGCAGGGATTTTCATCCCCAGACTTAGGATACTAGCACACCAACTACTTTAGGTCGCCCAGTCTCTCCTCAGGAAACATCATCCAGTATCGGTGGTGGTCAGCGCCAGAATCGGTTCTATGCTTTACCATTTCGTCAATAGCAGAAGAGTTCACCAGATATTATTACTAGTATGCTTTGTGTCTTTCATCCTGATGTTTATTTTTTATTAGATCCTGGGTCAAATATCTCTTATGTGACCCCACTAGTTGCAGAAAATTTCGGGACAGGTCCTAAAAAACTCTCTAAGCTCTTCTCAGTTTCCACCTCAGTGGGTGAGTCAGTTGTTGACAAACGAGTCTATAGAAAGTGTCCTATAACTATCCTTTATAAAATCATATTAGTAGACCTTATAGAGTTAGACATGATCGACTTTTACATTATTCTGGGTATGGATTGGCTTCATTCTTGTTATTCATCTATAGATTGTCGCACTCAAGTAGTGAAGTTTTAGTTTCCTGATGAGTCAATCTTTGAGTGGGAAGGTAATTTATTATCTCCCAAATGTCTTTTCATATCCTATCTTAAAGCCAGAAAGTTGATATCAATAGGGTGTATTTATCATTTAGTTCGAGACAAAGAAACTAAGTCTGAGACTCCAACAGTACATTCAATCCGAATAGTCAATGAGTTTCCCAAAGTTTTTTCTGAAGATCAGCCAGGGTTACCTCCCAATAGAGAAATAAAATTCAGCATCGATCTTCTTCAAAATATTCATCCCATCTCAATTTCTCTATATCATATGGCTTCCGTCGAGCTTAAAGAGTTAAAAGAGCAACTTAAAGACCTCTTAGATAAAGGTTTCATAAGGCCCAGTGTTTATTCATGGGACGATCCCATCCTATTCATGCATAAGAAAGATAGTTCTCTCTGAATGTGTATTGATTACCGTCAGCTGAATAAAGACACAATCAAAAATAAATATCCTCTTCCTAAGATGATGACTTATTTGAAAAACTCCAAAGTGCAAGCTACTTCTCCAGGATATACCTTAGATATGGGTATCACCAACTTAAAGTAAGGGAATGTGATATCCCAAAGACAACATTCAGAGCTCATTACGATCACTTTGAGTTTCTAGTCATGTCCTTTGGGCTAAAGAATTCCACAACATCCTTTATGGTCTTGATGAATATAGTCTTCAGACAGTATTTGGACATATTTGTCAGAGTATTTATCGATGATATCCTTGTTTATTTCCATAGTGAAGTTGACCATACAGACCATCATAGAATTGTGTTGCAAACTCATCGAGATCACTAGCTGTTCGCCAAATTCAGCAAGTATGAATTTTCGCTAAGGCTAGTAGATTTCCTCGGTCATATTTTTTCCGCTGATAGAATTAAAGTTGATCCCCAAAAGACCAAAGCAGTAAGAAACTGGCCTAGATCAATCTCTACATTGGACATCTGGAGTTTCTTGGGTTTAGCTGGCTATTACTGATGGTTTGATGAGGGGTTTTCATTTATTGCGTCCCTCATGTCCAGATTGACTCAAAAGAAAGTTAAGTTTCAGTGGTCATATTCTTGTGAGAAGAGATTTTAGGAGTTGAAGGGTCAACTCACTTCAGTCCTAGTTTTTCCGTTACCTGACGGTACAAATGGATTTGTTGTTTATTGTGATGCTTTTATAGTTGGTCTGAGTTGTATTATGATGCATAAAGGTAAGGTCATAATCTATGCCTCTAGATAGATTAAGCCTCATGAAAAGAACTACCCTACCCATGATCTTGAGTTGGCCGCTGTTGTGTTTACCTTGAAAATCTGGAGGCACTATCTTTATGGGGTGCATGTTAATCAGTTCAGTAACCACAAAAGGTTGCAATATGTGTTTTTGCAGAGAGAGTTAAATCTTCATCAGAGAAGGTGTTTGAATTGTTAAAAGACTATGACATGAGTGTTTTGTACTATCCGGGCAAGGCTAATATAATGGTAGACGCCCTTAGTAGACTATCTATAGGTAGTGTTGCTTATGTGGAGAATAATAAGTAAAAGTTAGTTTGGAAATTCAATGGTTAGCTAGATTAGGTGTGTTGGTTAACTCAGTTGAGGGTAATGTTTGGTTCCAGAGTAGTTTTGAGTCTTGTTTAGTTTTCGAAGTAAAGGAGAAGCAAGATACAGACTCCAATTTGGTTAGGCTGAAGGAATCAGTTAGAGATCAAAAGGTAGAGGTTTTCTCCTATGGGGGAGATGGTGTGTTAAGATACCAAGAAAGACTATGTGTGTCGTGTTGTAATGGTTTGAGGCACTGGATTATGGAAGAATCACATGGTTCATGTTACTCCATTCACCCAGGAGCCACCAAGATGTACCGAGACTTGCAGGAAGTTTATTGCTGGAGTGATATGAAGAAAGATGTTACAGAGTTTGTGGTTAAGTTTTCTAACTGCCAACAGGTTAAAGTAGAGCACCAAAGGCCTGGTGGCACCTTATAGGAGTTTAGTATTCCCACTTGTAAGTGGAAAGAGGTAAACACGGACTTTGTGATAAGGTTACCTCATTTACGTCATCAACATGATTCGATTTGGGCTATTGTATACAGATTGACCAAATCAGCCCATTTCTTGCCAGTTCACACATCCTTCTCAATCGAAGATTATGCTAAGTTGTATATTAGAGAGCTAGTCAGATTACACGGAATTTCATTATTTTAGATAGGTGTACTCAGTTTATCTCTCACTTCTAGCAAGCCTTTTAGAAGTGTCTTGGCACCCAAGTTCATTTCAGTTCAGCTTTTCACCCTCAGATAGATGGTCAAGCAGAGAGGATCATTCAGACCCTAGAGGATATGTTAAGGGCATGTGTTATTGACTTCAAGGGTAGTTTGAAGGATAACTTGCCGTTGATCGAGTTTACTTACAATAACAGTTACTATTCTAGTATTCATATGCCCCTATTTGAGGATTTTTATGGGAGAAGATGTGGATCACCCATCGGTTGGTTCTAAATAAGTAAGGCTGCTTTGGTAGGACCAGACCTGGTGTTTAAAGCCATGAAGAAAGTCCTGTTGATTTGAGAAAGTTTGAAAAAAGTTAAGAGTCGCTAGAAATCATATGTAGATGTGAGAAAAAGTGTAACACCCCGTATTTAAGTACATGTATTGGCGTATTCAAGTACGTGATTGGTCTTATTTATATGGAATTAATTTTTTATTTTATTTATACCGGAATTTGCCCGTCGATGGTTCCATACGAAGGTTATTGAATAAGCTTTCCAACGATATAAAGATTTCCAAAAACGGATAAGTTTCGGATATAATCGAGCACGTTCGAAACTATAAAACGGTGGCCGGGATATGGTGAATAGTAAATGTGCAGGAAAATTTCCTGCACACAAACTACTGAGGCCTGCCAGTTTTTTGGGTCGACTTTGAACGATCATAACTCCCTTAATATAATGAACTGGGAGAGATACCACATATCAAAAGAAATATCTTTGAGTCTTCTTTCCAATGCAATTAGTTTCATCCAAATCCAACATCTGAGTAAGGAGTTATACTCGTTTTACTTCAGCCTACCAAAACAGTTTTTGAGGGTCAACTTAAAACGATCATAACTACTTGTACAGGACGAACTGGGTGGCCTAATTTATATGAAATGAAAGATATTTGAATTATATATCCAACGATACAAATTTCACCCAAATCCGATATTGGAACAAAGATTTATGGTCGATTTACTTTAGCCTATCAAAACAGTCCATCATGGACAGATTCGGATTTACTTAAATTTTAAGGGCAATATGGTCATTTTCCATCACCTCATGGACGAAAATTGGTCATTATATACATATAATTAGCCTAGTATCCATCATTCATCATCCAATTATTGAAGAATAAGGAACCCTAGCCTAATTTCAACTCCAATTATCTTGTGATTCAACCGTAGAAAGTCCAAATTTATTCCGTAGTTGTGTTCACCGTCTTGAGGGCTTTGAGAAGCACCCCTTATTTGTGCCAACAGGACTTCGAAACCAAAAGGGCCATTTTATGGTAAGGATGTAAATTATGTTGGTGTTATTTATATGGATATGTATATATATATATATGCATGTGAGCATAAGAAGTATGTTATTTGATTGTTGTTGAAAGAAAATTGGGAAATGATGTTGGATTATTCTTGTGCATGGTTGGATTATGTTGAATTGTGAAGGGATTTGGTATTGATGATGTGGTATTGAAATGATGATTATATATATATATATATACACATAAACCTATTTTTCAAGTTGGTTTTTGGAATGTTTTGCAAATATTGGTTGTATGGAATTATGGAAGAGAATTGTGGTGTTGGGTTGCTAATACTAGATGCCAAACATTTCATTGTAGATAAGTGATTTGTAAAGGCGGGAAGTTGTGTTGAATTGGTATCCGAATCTACGACGAGGTATGTAAAGCATACTCTAACAATGTTCTTTGGCATGAAACACCAATGTTCCATCAAGTAAGATTCCGAGGTTGTCCAAAAACATGTATTGTTCTACGTTACCAACGAAGTTGTTTCCATCCTATAAAGTGTCAAAATGTTTCATTGATATACCAAAAGGCTCCTATTTTATTGTTGTGATATTGATGATTCTGAAACACATTGTTGATATACCAATAAGTTCCTACTTTATTGTTATGGCATTGATGACTCCAAAACACTTCATTGATGTGCCAATGAGTTCTTACTTCATTGTTATTGCATTGATGGTCTATTTATATGTCTCCTATTGATGTATCATTGTTTCAAAGTATCAAAATGTGGTGGCGACCGAAATAACAATCTCAAAGATTAATTGAACTAAGTGATGGAAGTTCTCTCTTATCGGGTGGTATCCCAGGGGCATAAGCCTAGCATGGGTCGATCCCTATTTATGTGTTTATGGGTGGTATCCCTGGGGCATAAGCCTAGCATGGGTCGAGCCCAGTTGATATGTACTGGAGGCAGCCTAATGGTCACAGTACAGTACAGTAATGATTACAAAGACGATAAGAACGAAGGTAAAGTGATTGAATAAATGCAATGTACAGGTTGTCACAAGTTCTAGTAAATGTGGTCCACTCCTATTACTCTTTATTCACTTGTTTCTGATTTCTATTGAGCTCCTATATCATATGTGATTATCTATAGTTTTACATACTCAGTACATATTTCGTACTGACGTCCCTCACGGGGGACCTGCATTTCATGCTGCAGGCACAGGTACCTCAGCTTATACACCGCACAAGTAGGAGCCAGGTCATACAACTATTGTTGGTGAGCTCCAGTTTGCTTCGGAGCTTTACGAGTCGGCTCTTTATGTTTTGTTATTGTACAGGAGTCATGTGTGGGCGGGGGTTTGTCCCGACCCTAGTTATGTCATGTATATCCTAGAGGCTTTGTAGACATAAGGAAGGGTAAAGTCATGGAAGTTTATATAGTCATGTTATATTTGTATATGTGGTGGCTCCGACGGCCAAGTGTTATATATATATATTTGTGCGTGTTGTGCTAATACAGGTAATTAGATTCTTCTATATGCAATGAAGTGTTGTCCAAATTTTTGGTGACATGTAAGTGAAAGTACATGTATTTGAACGGGTTCTCCCGGGCCTTCTCAGCTTCGGGTGCCAGTCCGGCCCGATGGGATTTTGGGGCGTGACAAAAGTGGTAACAGAGAGGTTCGTCCTAGTGAGTCTACAAAGCCGTGTCTATGTAGAGTCTTGTTTATCGGTGTGTTGTGCACCACGTCTATAAACAGGAGGCTATGGACATTTAGGAATTGTTTCTTTTCTTCATGTCTTAGATCGTGCGATAGAGATTATATTGTATATGAAGTCATAGTTGACCACTGAATCAGTTTGTTTCTCTTATTATAGTAATGATGCCGGTTACCAGAAGTAAGAATACTGGTAAGCAAGTAGATGTGTCTACCGGAGAGGGGACTAGTAAGTCACCCACTATACCAGCTAATCAAAGTGAGGCTCCAGCTGAGCATACATCAGAAACTTCCCCCAGTCCGGATGAAATAAGGGGGAGGAGAACTATATCCCCAGAGCCACCTATTAATGTTGTTGATCAAGATCTTAGAAATGCAGTGCAACTTTTGACTCGTATAGTTGCTGGGCAAGCTCAAGGGCAAGCTATTCCGACTGCAGGTCCTAGTGGTATAGATAGGGCGGCTAGTCTTCGAACACAGGATTTTCTTAAGATGGATCCGCCTACTTTTACCGGATCCGATCTTAACAAAGATCTTCGCAGGACTTTATTGATCAGATCCAAAGGGCCCTAGAGGTGATGCATGTAGCGGGCAGAGAGACAGTGGAGTTAGCCGCGTATAGATTCAAAGGTGAGGCTATATATTGGTATGAAGACTAGAAACGGTCAAGGGGCATTGATGCACCCCCAGCTACTTGGAAAGAGTTCAAAGAGGCATTTATTGATCATTATCTTCCATATGAGACTCGTCAGGCCCGTGCGGATCAGTTCTTAAATCTTCGACAGGGTAATACAAGTGTGAGGGAGTATAGTCTTCGATTTAATTCCTTGTCCAGATATGCTCCTAATGTTATAGCTACTATGGATGACAGAGTTCATCGGTATGTGAATGGATTGGATCCGTATTTGGTTAGGGATTGTACTATTGCTGCACTGAATAAAGACATGGATATAGCTAGGATCCAAGCATTTGCACAGAAAATGGAAGATTAGAGGCAAAGAAGAAGAACACAGGAATTTGAAAGCGGATCTTCTAAGAGGGCAAGATCTACCGGGCAGTTTATGGCGCCACAGGGAGGTTTTAGACCTCAATTTTCTGCTAGACCACCTAGGCCATTATTTTCTTATTCTGCAGCTAGTGCTCCACCACAGCATCAGGGGTTCAGAGGTAGTCAATTTGGGAAAAGAAGTGAGGGTCATAGTTCGCGATCAGTGGGTTACCAAGGGCAACGGAATATGAGCCAATCGAGACCTCCTCGAGAGCCATGCAATAAATGTGGAAGGTATCATTTGGGCGCATGTCGGCTGGGGACCAATGTTTGCTTTTGGTGCGGTATGTCGGGGCATATGATGAGGGAATGCCCATGAAGGGACATAGGGGGTATGTCACGACCTACAGGGTCATTTGTTGCATCATCATCATCGATGCCTTATTCAGGAAGGGGTGCACAACAAATGGGTCGTGTTAGAGGTGATAGAGGAGCCACGAGTTCTAGCGGGGCTCAAAACCGTACGTATGCTCTAGCGGATCGACAGAATTTAGAGGCTTCCCCAGATGTGGTTACGGGTACGTTGTTCATATTTTCATTCGATTTATATGCCTTAATTGATCCCGGTTCTACATTATCTTATGTTACTCCATTGGTTGTTGGAAAGTTTGAAAGAATACCCGAACTGTTAGTTAAGCCATTTGAAGTGTCCACACCGGTCGGGGAATCTATTATATCTAGAAGGGTTTATCGAAACTGCATAGTAACTATTTGTGGTCGTAATACGATGGCTGATCTTGTGGAGTTAGAAATGGTAGATTTTGATGTTATAATGGGTATGGACTGGTTGGCGTCTTGTTATGCCACAATTGATTGCTGCACGAAAAAGGTATATTTCCATTTTCCAAATGAATCAGTCCTTGAATGGAAAGGTGAAATTAGCGCGCCAAGAGGTAGATTTATTTCTTATTTTAAGGCAAGAAGAATGATTTCCAAGGGATACATATATCATTTAGTTAGAGTAAGGGATACAGAAGCGGAGCCACCAACTCTTCACGCTGTTCCGGTGGTAAATGAATTTCCTGATGTATTTCCTGAAGATCTTCCAGGTTTGCCTCCTGAACGAAAAATAGAGTTTGGTATTGATGTAATACCAGGCACCCAACCAATCTCCATTTCTCCGTATAGAATGGCCCCAACAGAATTACGAGAATTGAAAGAGCAATTGAAAGATTTGCTAGAAAAAGGGTTCATTAGGCCTAGTATTTCCCCTTGGGGAGCACCAGTGTTATTTGTGCACAAAAAGGATGGCTCGCTGAGGATGTGTATTGATTATAGGCAATTGAATAAGGTGACTATTAAGAATAAATATCCTCTCCCAAGAATTGATGATTTATTTGACCAGTTACAGGGCGCCAAGTGTTTTTCTAAGATTGATTTGAGGTCAGGTTACCACCAAGTGAGGGTCAAAGAGAAGGATATACCCAAGACAACTTTCCGAACACGGTATGGTCATTATGAGTTTCTAGTTATGTCATTTGGGCTAACTAATGCACCTGCAGCTTTTATGGATTTGATGAATAGGGTGTTTAAGCCATTCCTGGATGTATTTGTGATAGTTTTTATAGATGATATTCTAGTTTATTCTAGATCAGAAGAGGACCATGCCAATCACTTACGACAGGAATTGCAGACTCTTCGTGATTGTAAGCTTTATGCAAAGTTCTCTAAATGTGAGTTTTGGTTAAAGTCGGTGGCATTTTTGGGTCATATTGTATCTAGTGAAGGGATAAAGGTTGATGCTCAAAAGATAGAAGCTGTGAAGAATTGGCCAAGGCCCACAACGCCTATGGAGATTCATAGTTTTCTCGGGTTGGCCGGTTATTATAGAAGGTTTGTTAAAGACTTTTCTTCCATTTCAGCACCCTTAACCAAGCTAACGCATAAAGCATCCAAGTTCCAGTGGAATGATGCGTGTGAGGAGAGTTTCCAAGAATTGAAGAATAAGTTGACTTCTACACCTGTGTTGGTACTTCCAGAAGGTACAGAAGGGTATACAGTGTATTGTGATGCTTCGAGAATTGGTTTAGGATGTGTATTAATGCAGCATGGTAAGGTGATGGCATATGCCTCAAGGCAATTGAGGCCACATGAGAAAAATTACCCCACACTTGATCTTGAGCTGGCAGCGGTTATCTTTGCTTTAAAGATATGGCGCCACTACTTATATGGGGTTCATGTTGATATATATACTGACCATAAGAGCTTGCAATATATTTTTAATCAGAAGGATCTAAATTTAAGGCAGCGGAGATGGCTTGAACTATTAAAGGACTACGATGTTGATATCTTGTACCATCCAGGGAAAGCAAATGTGGTAGCTGATGCGTTAAGTCGTAAGGCTATGATGGCGCCTATAGAAAGTCAAGGGATGGTTAAAGATCTTCACCAGTTAGCTAGTTTGGGAGTTCGCCTTCTTGAAACTCCGAATAAAGAGCTTATCGTACATAATGCTGCGGAATCTTCATTAGTAGGTGAAGTGAAAAAGAAGCAATATGCAGATCCTATTTTATTACAGCTTAAGGAGAACGTTCAGAGTGGTGCGACCAAGGTATTTGAGCTTACGCGAGAAGGAGTACTTCAGTGCCAAAACCGATTGTGTGTGCCGGATGTAGACGGGCTAAGAAAGAAGATTATGACAGAGGCACATTTTTCAAGGTATTCCATTCATCCAGGATCAACCAAAATGTATCAAGATTTGAAAGATATGTATTGGTGGAATGACATGAAAAGGAACATCGCAGAATTTGTAGCTAAATGTCCAAATTGCCAACGAGTTAAAGTGGAACATCAAAAGCCCGGAGGCTATATGCAATGCATAGATCTTCCAATTTGGAAGTGGGACATGATCAACATGGATTTTGTTACAGGTTTGCCTCGTACAGCTCGGAAATTTGATTCTATATGGGTGATTGTGGATAGGCTTACTAAATCCGCACATTTCTTACCCGTTAAGACCACTTACACAGTTGAAGAATATTCGAAGCTGTATGTTAAGGAAATAGTCCGATTACATGGAGTGCCAACTTCTATTATATCGGATCGGGGAACTCAATTTACCGCAAACTTTTGGAAGTCTTTCCAACGGATTTTGGGAACACAAGTGAATCTGAGTACAGCTTTTCACCCTCAGAAGGATGGACAAGCAGAGCGCACCATTCAAACACTTGAAGATATGCTACGAGCATGTGTTATAGATTTTAAAGGCAGCTGGGATGATCATTTACCTCTTATTGAGTTTGCCTACAATAATAGCTATCATTCAAGTATCAAAATGGCACCATATGAAGCTTTATATGGGAGGAAGTGTAGATCACCAATAGGATGGTTCGAAGCGGGTGAAACTCTTATGTTCGGACCAGATCTTGTGTATCAAGCCATAGAAAAAGTCAAGGTGATTCAGCAACGGTTGAAAACAGCCCAAAGTCGACACAAGTCATATGCGGATAGTAGAAGAAGAGGGCTAGAATTTTCGTTAGGCGATTGGGTATTTTTGAAGGTATCGCCAATGAAAGGGGTGATGAGATTTGGCAAGAAAGGAAAGTTGAGTCCACGATATATAGGCCCGTATAAGATTATTCGAAGATGTGGGCAAGTTTCTTATGAATTAGAGCTACCCCAGGAACTCTCATCAGTGCATCCAGTATTTCATGTATCGATGCTTCGAAAGTGCATCGGAGATCCGTCCCTTATTACTTTTACTGAAGATGTTCAAGTAACAGAAGATCTTACCTATGAGGAGATGCCTATTTCTATATTAGATCGTCAAGTTAAGAAGATGAGAAATAAAGAAGTAGCATCGGTGAAAGTACTTTGGAGAAATCAACAAAGGGAAGAGATTACATGGGAAGCTGAGGAAGCAATGAAATCTAAGTACCCTCATTTGTTCAAAGATGAAGAGGAAGTTCAAGAAACGGAGTTAGAACAATAACAAGTAAGTTTTTGTTTATATATGCATAGTATTTATGTGATGATGTGAATGTTAATGGTGGACTTGAACTTGTTTTGGTTGAATCACTATGCTAACATTCGAGGACGAATGTCCTAAAGGGTGGAAGGATGTAACACCCCGTATTTAAGTACATGTATTGGCGTATTCAAGTACGTGATTGGTCTTATTTATATGGAATTAATTTTTTATTTTATTTATACCGGAATTTGCCCGTCGATGGTTCCATACGAAGGTTATTGAATAAGATTTCCAACGATATAAAGATTTCCAAAAACGGATAAGTTTCGGATATAATCGAGCACGTTCAAAACTATAAAACGGTGGCCGGGATATGGTTAATAGTAAATGTGCAGGAAAATTTCCTGCACACAAACTACTGAGGCCTGCCAGTTTTTGGGTCAAATTTGAACGATCATAACTCCCTTAATATAATGAACTGGGAGATATACCACATATCAAAACAAATATCTTTGAGTCTTATTTCCAATGCAATTAGTTTCATCCAAATCCAACATCTGAGTAATGAGTTATACTCGTTTTACTTCAGCCTATCAAAACAGTTTTTGAGGGTCAACTTCAAACGATCATAACTCCTTGTACAGGACGAAATGGGTGGCCTAATTTATATGAAATGAAAGCTCTTTGAATTATCTATCCAACGATAACAATTTCACCCAAATCCGATATTGGAACAAAGATTTATGGTCGATTTACTTTATCCTACCAAAACAGTCCATCATGGACAGATTCGGATTTACTTAAATTTTTAAGGGCAATATGATCATTTTCCATCACCTCATGGACGAAAATTGGTCATTATATACATATAATTAGCCTAGTATCCATCATTCATCATCCAATTATTGAAGAATAAGGAACCCTAGCCTAATTTCAACTCCAATTATCTTGTGATTCAACCGTAGAAAGTCCAAATTGATTCCGTAGTTGTGTTCACCGTCTCGAGGGCTTCGAGAAGCACCCCTTATTTGTGCCAACAGGACTTCGAAACCAAAAGGGCCATTTTATGGTAAGGATGTAAATTATGTTGGTGTTATTTATATGGATATGTATATATATATATATGCATGTGAGCATAAGAAGTATGTTATTTGATTGTTGTTGAAAGATGATTGGGAAATGATGTTGGATTATTCTTGTGCATGGTTGGATTATGTTGAATTGTGAAGGGATTTGGTATTGATGATGTGGTATTGAAATGATGATTATATATATATATATATACACATAAACCTATTGTTCAAGTTGGTTTTTGGAATGTTTTGCAAATATTGGTTGTATGGAATTATGGAAGAGAATTGTGGTGTTGGGTTGCTAATACTAGATGCCAAACATTTCATTGTAGATAAGTTATTTGTAAAGGCGGGAAGTTGTGTTGAATTGGTATCCGAATCTACGACGAGGTATGTAAAGCATACTCTAACAATGTTCTTTGGCATGAAAACACCAATGTTCCATCAAGTAAGATTCCGAGGTTGTCCAAAAACATGTATTGTTCTACGTTACCAACGAAGTTGTTTCCATCCTATAAAGAGTCAAAATGTTTCATTGATATACCAAAAGGCTCCTATTTTATTGTTGTGATATTGATGATTCTGAAACACATTGTTGATATACCAATAAGTTCCTACTTTATTGTTATGGCATTGATGACTCCAAAACACTTCATTGATGTACCAATGAGTTCTTACTTCATTGTTATTGCATTGATGGTCTATTTATATGTCTCCTTTTGATGTATCATTGTTTCAAAGTATCAAAAATGTGATGGCGACCGAAATAACAATCTCAAAGATTAACTGAACTAAGTGATGGAAGTTCTCTCTTATCGGGTGGTATCCCAGGGGCATAAGCCTAGCATGGGTCGATCCCTATTTATGTGTTTATGGGTGGTATCCCAGGGGCATAAGCCTAGCATGGGTCGAGCCCAATAGATATGTACTGGAGGCAGCCTAATGGTCACAGTACAGTACAGTAATGATTACAAAGACGATAAGAACGAAGGTAAAGTGATTGAATAAATGCAATGTACAGGTTGTCACAAGTTCTAGTAAATGTGGTCCACTCCTATTACGCTTTATTCACTTGTTTCTGATTTCTATTGAGCTCCTATATCATATGTGATTATCTATAGTTTTACATACTCAGTACATATTTCGTACTGACGTCCCCCACGGGGGACCTGCATTTCATGCTGCAGGCACAGGTACCTCAGCTTATACACCGCACAAGTAGGAGCCAGGTCATACAACTATTGTTGGTGAGCTCCAGTTTGCTTCGGAGCTTTCCGAGTCGGCTCATTATGTTTTGTTATTGTACAGGAGTCATGTGTGGGCGGGGGTTTGTCCCGACCCTAGTTATGTCATGTATATCCTAGAGGCTTTGTAGACATAAGGAAGGGTAAAGTCAAGGAAGTTTATATAGTCATGTTATATTTGTATATGTGGTGGCCCCGACGGCCAAGTGTTATATATATATATTTGTGCGTGTTGTGCTGATACAGGTAATTAGATTCTTCTATATGCAACGAAGTGCTGTCCAAATTTTTGGTGACATGTAAGTGAAAGTACAGGTATTTGAACGGGTTCTCCCGGGCCTTCTCGGCTTCGGGTGCCAGTCCGGCCCGCTGGGATTTTGGGGCGTGACAAAAAGAGACCTTGAGTTTGAATCTTATGACTTAGTTATTTTAAAGATTTCTCCCATGAAGGGGGTGGAGAGATTTGGTAAAAAGGGGAAGCTTAGTCCCCGATATGTTGGCCCTTACAGAATATTGAGTCGTGTTGGAAAAGTAGCATATGAGATTGAGTTGCTTGTAGAATTGTCAGTCGTTCACCCATATTTCCATGTATCTTTATTGAAGAAGTGTATTGGTGGTACAACTGTTGTAGATCCCTTTCAAAGAACTGAGATTCAAGATAGCCTTTCTTATGAAGAAATCCTAGTTGAGATCCTTGATCACCAGTTCCGTTGACTAAGGAACAAAGAAGTTCCCTTGGTCAAAGTTATTTGGTGGAATCAGTCAATTGAGGGTGCCACTTGGAAATCAAAAGTATATATGAGAACCAAGTACCCTCATCTATTATCCACTAGTTCAAACTCAGCTTAAGGTAACAAGTTTTCCTTAGATTATATCTTGTCCACATGCAGTTTCTGTCATATCATTAATTTCATGTCATTGCATGCATTCACTAATCAGTTCAGTCATGTAATCATGCTTTCGGATATGCATATTTATTATGAAGTCACATCCCCTAAGTATTCTCAGTTCAGTTAGTCTCATTCGAGGACGAATGTGCGCAAGGGGGAGATAACGTAACCCCTCGCATGTTTCTAAGCTAGAAAATGAATTATTTTTCCTGCATGTGTAACTTCTAATACTTTAATTCATATTTTAATGCATATCTCATGTTCATTAGCCTAGTGATAGGAGAACTTGTGATGTATAGAACATGTTCATAAAAGTCACTTAGAGCAAGGCAAGCTAAGAGCTTTTGAAATGACTAAGTTTTGGTGTTTGATTTTCCAAAGGTAGGATTTGAACGAGTATAACATTATTTATATGTGAAATTTTTCAGTTTTAGACTCAAAAAATTGTATACAATTGAATTATCTTTCTACCGATACCAATTTCTCCTTAATCTGATTCCCTAGTGAAAAGTTATGCCATTTTTTGTGTGAGTTAGTAAGGGGTCGTGATAGCCCCATGCCGTGATGGCTATTCAACCCGACTAGGGGTCGTGTCGTGAGGGATGCTTAACCCAACTAGGGGTCACATCACGGGGGCTATTCCCCCACAGTTTTAGATTCTTAAGGGTCAAGGGGCACTTTGGTACTTTCCGCTCAACCCCATAATCCATAACACGAATTATAACACCCAAAAGGGCATTATTTTCCCAAATTCTTCAAATCAACTGGCGTAAAAATCCTCTCCTTTTTCCAAGAAAAATAATTCAATATTTTCCTCTCAAGAACACAAGTATTTCTTCAAGAACTCATCATTTAAGGTATGTGGGGTTATGAACAAGGATACTTCTTTCATCCTAGTGGCCAAAACTTGATCTTTATTTAAGTTTTTATATTTTGCAAATTAGGGTTCATACCCAATTACCATTATTTAAAGATTATAATGTTAGAAGTGATTTAAATGTTGAATTACATGTCTATTTTCACATCTTTATGCGTATGATAGGGTTTTGCAGATTTCCAATTGAGTTTTAAGCATGCTATTGTGATTCTTGATTTCATTGTCTTGATATTGTTGAAGTATTTCAAGAAGTACATTGAGCATGTCATTTTCCATGAATTTGCATGAGTTTAAATCATGGATTTGAAGACCTAAGTCTAAGTATTGATAGTTCAAGAAGATTATAATTTTAAGTCTCTTTTATAAGTCTTTGACAAGATTTAAGAAAGAAATTGATCTTTTGATCCTAAGCTAAGATAAGGAATCCACATTGCTCATACAGTTTGAGATTTAAAGAAAGGAAAGTATAATTGCTTTTCATTATAAACCCTTGTACTATTTAAAAATGAATTTCCAAAAGACTAAGCGAAAGCATGGGAGTAGAATTTAGCACCGAGTTGGGTAAGATTCCAAGGTATCATACCCCAGAAATACATGCCACCGTTGGATTAAGATTAAGTTCCCATAGTGGGCTATGTCAGTGATCACTTAAAATAAGGTTATACTCCTTGGCAAGAGTATGAAACCTCTCACCATCATGAGGTTTTCCCTTTAGGGGAACAAGACGTTAGACTCTATAACAGCTCACATGGTTTATGTCGGTTAGAAAAATCTCCGAGAGTCCCTAAGTCCTAAATTAAAATAACAAAAAAACTTTTAGAAACTAAGTGTTGAGACTCACAATTTTATACAGATATTGTTTTACATAAATACATTATCCATGATATTCTAACTTTAAGTTTACAATGATAAAGTTGAGTTCTTCCACACTTATCTTGCATGATTTGAAAAAACAATAAAAGTACAACTTTATAGAATTAAGTGTGGTGGCTCATAAGAATTACTCTTATGCTTTACTACTTCTGACTTATGGTTTGACAGTTTTATTGTTCAAGCCAAGGTGGGTCATTTACACTTAGCACAAAGTTTTGAAAGTTTTTTTGAATATTGCATTATTGTTTTACTTATGCCTTCACCCCCACATTCTCAGTACATTCAAAAAATATTGATCCACATATACGTCTATGTGCTACATTATTTAATAATATAGGTTCAGGTGTTCAGTTCCAGCATTATGTGACATTCGAGGTACTTTCCCAGGGCATTACAGTCAATCCGAGTACGGAGTCAAAAGTTATGAGTGTTTGAATGAGGAACTATCTAGGGTCTGTGATGGCCCTTTGCCACAAAGAAATTGTCAAAGTACACTTCCTCAGCATTGCATTGCACATCTGGCGCAAGTATGATTTGTGAATATATAGTATGGATATTGAAAAGCATTTTATAAGTATGATTTGAGAAACTCCCTTTCCCCATGATAAAATTTATGTTCTTAACATTTTATGAATTATGAATTGGGTTTGAGAGCATGAACTATAAGTCCCCTTTTTGATCATGAGATTTATGTATAACTAATGTTGGGGTTTGCTTTATAAATGATTATATTTCTCGAGTTATTAATGCCTCTTTATGAAAGAGGCAATACTTAATTATAAAGGCTCTTGTTTCTTAATGAAGAATTGCATATGTTTTATGTAAGAATTGGCCACCTTATGTTGAAATCTTGAAAATATGATGCCTTTACATAAGTTTCATATGTGCTTGGAATACAAAATCTCATGTGGTTTGTTAGAGTTGTGATCTGAATTTTGTTGATCCTACCCTGAAAGTTTTGAGGTGCGATCCATGTTTGTGATTTTCAATGTGGTCTGTGGTGGTAGCATATGGATGGGCGGATAGGCCCGATCCCGAAGCCTACCACTAATCTCGATGCGCTTGCGAGGGTTTATCCCCCATGGTATGGACCTTTATGTTTTTGGGCCTAGTACCAATTTTTACGCAGGTATTATATATGTACAATTTAGTGGGCTATTTAAGACAATTTAGAAAATACGCACATTCTCCACATTGTAGTCCTCTCATTTCAAAGTGAAATTCCTCTTCCTTTTCCTGTGTTTTTTCCCGCAAGAATTTCCATGTAAATCCGTTGTGTTGTTTTTTTTTTCTTTTATTTGTGGTTTTTTTTATTTTGTCCAAATCTAATAAACTGGTAACAGTGCCAAGATTGATTGTTTTCTTGGGGATGACAACCATGGAGTATGATATTTTGTTGTTGGATTGCAATACCAGATTTTTGTTATGGCAGGTTAAGATGCGGGATGCCCTCGTGCAAATGGATTTTGATTATGCTCTATTAGGGTTTTATCATATGTCCCTCATCATTGATGTATTTTGACAAATGATATAAGGATTGGAAGTCTCTATCTCAGATCCACCTTTATTTATCCAATTAGATTCTATAGGATATTTTGAATAAGACCGCTGCCGCTGCATTGTGGTTAAAACTGGAATCTTTATGCATGACGAAGAGCCTAACTAGTAAGTTGCATCTCAAACAACGAATTTATTCCCATTATATGTCAGAGGGTGTATCCTTGGAGGATCACTGATCTATATTTAAGGAAATCATATCTGATTTATAGACTCTGGAGGTTAAGTATGATGAGGAAGATCTAGGGTTAATTCTTTTATGTTCACTGCCTGCATCATACTCGACCTTTAGGTATACAATTTTATATAATAATGATACCCTGACTATAGATGAAGTCTATGATGCGTTGTTCTCTAAGGATAAGATGAAGCATCTTGTGAATGGGTCGGAGTCACAAGGAGATGGTCTCATTGTTCGAGGAAGGACTCGTGAGAGGAATTCTGGGGGTGATGACAGAAATAGGTCAAAATCTAGAAACAAAAACAAGACCTATAATTATTTCAAGAAGAAGGGTCATATCAAATATGATTGTTGGAAGTTACAGAATAGAGAGAAAAGAGAAGCTCCAAAACCAAAGGAAAACCAACTAGAGAAGTTCGGTAAAGCTAGTTTTGTTGAAGATGATGGTAGTAATGGAGAACTCGTGGTAGTTTCTGATGGTAACTCCAAACCGTGTGAGGATTGGATTCTTGATTTAGCTTGCACATTTCATATGTGTCGCAATTGGGATTGGTTTACAAAATATGAAACAGTCTCTAAAGGTGCTGTGTTGATGGGAAATAACACACCTTGTAAGATAGTTTGTATTATAAAAATCAGAATTAAGATGTTTGATGGGGTTGTGAGGACACTTGGTGATGTGCGGTATGTCCCAAACCTGATGAGAAATCTTATTTCTCCATGTAACCTTGATTCGAACGGATACAGGTACACTGGTAAAGGTGGATTCCTAAAGGTTACTAAAGGATCTCTTTTTGTGATGAAGGGATAGAAAAAGTTTGCAAATTTATATGTCTTGCAAGGCTCTGGGGTCACAGGTGATATAGCAACTTCTACCTCCTCTCTATTAGAAAGTGATGTTGCTAAACTTTGGCATATGCGCCTGGTCTTATGAATGAAAATGGGATGGATGAACTAAACAGGAGAGGACTTTTTGATGGACAGAGTATTACCAAATTGGAGTTTTATTAGCATTGCATTTTTTACAAAGCAGAAAAGATTCAGATTCACTAAAGGCATCCACTCAACTAAAGGCACACTTGATTACATTTATTCTGATCTCTGGGTTCTTCTAGAGTAACTTCTAGAGGAGGTGAGAATTAATTGTTTAGTATTATTGATGACTATTCCAAAAAAGTTTTGGTGTTCTTCTTGAAGCTAAAGAATGATGTATTGCCTACTTTCAAAAAGTGGAAGATTATGATAGAAAAGTAAACAAGGAAGCACTTGACAGTTCGAAGGAATTTAATGCTCTATACAAGTTAGAAGGAATTGTGAGGCACTTGACAGTTCGTCATACTCTGTAGAAGAATGGTGTGGCTGAACGAATGAATAGGACTATAATGAAGAAGGTGCATTGTATGCTCTCTAATGCTGGTTTACCCAAGTCTTTTGTGGGCCGAAGTTGCTTCCACAACTTGTCTTCTTATTAAACTCTGTCCCTCAGTCGTGATTGATAAAAGGACTCTACAAGAGGTGTGGTCTGGTGCTACTACTAGTTATTCTGATTTGAGGATATTTGGATGTCCTGCGTGTGCTCATGTTCACAATGGAAAGTCGGAGCCAAGATCTGTCAAGTGCTTATTTATGGGTTATAAGCCTGGTGTTAAAGGTTATAAGGTTTGGTGTCCAGAAAGTAGAAGTTTATAATTCGAAGAGATGTTGAATTTGATGAAACTGCCATGCTCCGGGCTACTTCCGAATCTAGTGCTTTGACTCATGATGAGTTTAGTGACATGAATCTACAAAAGTCAACCACCCACGTTGAATTGCATATTGGATCAGAGTCTACACCAGTCCCTACTTCTTAGTCTAGCTCGGAGATACAGATTGGTACTATTTCTTCTTCACCACCAGTGATGCCACAATATTCTATTGCTAAAGACAGGCCTAGAAGAGATATTAGACCTCCTTAAAAGTATGCTAATGCTAATTTGGTTTCTTATGCATTGAATGTAGCAGAAGGTATTTATTCCAGTGAAGAACCTTCTTCTTACTCAGAGGTTGTGAGTTGTGATGATTTTGGCCAATGGATAATTGCTATGTAGGAGGGTCCAGGAAACAAGTCATAAGAATGACATATGTGATTTGGTGAGATTTCCTAAAGATAAGAAAGTTGCCCGCTGCAAATAAGTATTCAAAAAGAAAGAAGGAACATCGGGAGTTTGAGATGCAAGATACAAAGCAAGACTAGTTCCTAAAGGCTACGGTCAGGATCTAAGTATTGACTTCATAGATGTGTTTTCTCCAGTTGTAAAGCATAGTTCAATTCGAGTCTTACTTGGTATTATGTCCATGCATAATATTGAGCTTAAGCAGTTAGATGTCAAAACTGCATTTTTACATAGAGAACTTGAGGAAGACATCTATATGCAATAACCAGAAGGCTTTGTTGTTTCAGTAAAGGAGGACTATGTATGCATCCTGAAAAGTCTCTTTATGGCTTAAAATTGTCCCCCAGGTAGGGTATAAGAGGTTTAGCTCTTTTAGGACCTCTCATATGTTTTGAAGGAGTAGTTATTATAGTTTTGTATACTTCAAGAAGGTAAGTGATGGTTCATTTGTGTATCTTCTTTTGTATGTTGATGATATGTTGATTGCAACAAAGGATATGAGAGAGATAATAAAATTCAAAGCCCAGATCAGCAAGGAGTTTGAGATGAAGGATCTAGGAGTAGAAAAATTCTTTCCATGAGAATTATGAGGGATAGAGAGAAGTGTAAGTTACACTTGAGTCAAAAAAGGTATATTGAGAAATTACTTCATAGGTTCAATATACAAAATGTCAAACCTGTAATTACTCCATTGGCAGCTCACTTCAAACTCTCGGCCACTTTATATCAAAAAAAAGCTGATGAGTGTGACTATATGTCTCGAGTTCCATACTCTAGTGCCATCGGGTCTCTTATGTATGCGAAGATGTGTTCCCAACTAGATTTATCCTATTCCATCAGTGCAGTTAGCAGATACATGGAAAATTCTGGCAAAGAACATTGGAAAGTAGTTCAGTGGATTTTCAGATACTTACATGGATTTGCTGATATTTATTTGCAGTTTGGGAAAAATAGAGATGGAGTAATTGGGTATGTTAATTTTGATTTTATAGGAAATCATGATAAAATGAGGCCCTAATAGGCTATGTTTTCACCATTGGTGGTTGTGCTATTAGTTGGCAAGCTACCTTACAAATTAATGTTGCTTTATAACTACTGAGGAAGAGTATATGACTATTACAGAGGCTTTCAAGGAAGCTATTTGGTTGAAGGGTCGGTTTGGTTAACTAGCGAAGACTTACAGATTACTATGGTCTTTTCCGACAGTCAGAGTGATATCTTCCTTATTAAAGATCAGATGTATCGCAAGAGGACAATGCACATCGATATTCGACATCATTTTGTACGTGAAATTATTGCTCATGTCATATTGTGGTAAGCAAGATTAGTAACCATGATAACCCTACTGATATGATTACCAAGATACTACCAAGTTCCAAGTTTGAGTATTTCTTGAACTTCGTTGGAGTTAGCTAATAAGATGTTCCCTAAAGGGCTGTTGTAGAAGAGGTGGAGAGATTGTCGTGAAATGGATTTGAGTTCTGAATTAAAATTTATGTCAAGGTGGAGATTATTAGAGTTGTGACCCAAATTTTATTGATCCAGCGCTGAAAGTTTCACGATGCGACCCATGTTTCGCGGTATGGACCTTTATGTTTTTGGGACTAGGACTTATTTGTATGCACGCATTATATAAGTACGATTTAGTGGGTTGTTTTTGATTATTCAGAAAATACGCACATTCTCCACATTGTACTTCTCTCCTTTCATAGTGAAATTCCTCTGTCTCTGCCCGTGGTTTTTCCCGCAAGGGTTTCCACGTAAATCTACTGTGTTGTTCATTTTTCTTTTACTTGAGGTTTGCTTTATTCTGTCTGAATCTAACATGATTTGATAAATCCTTTTTGGTGGTCATTAATGTGGTTTTTAATGAACGGGCTATGTATATGATATTATATGGCTTGCAAGTCTAGGTATGACAATACCTACTACAAAATTCCCTTTATATGAAAGAAAAGAATATTTTAATAATAGAGCATGGTTTTAAGAGGCTAAAAATGAGATTAAAGAGAGTTAGATGGTTACCCAAAGAAGGCACGAGGTCATATAACTCGTAGCCCGAAACTGTATTTTGCCGATGTGGTTTTCATGATATGTATGTCAGTAAGGAGGCATACCTTGTTTTATTAAAGACCCCAACTCTTGCAGAAAACATGAATTGAGGGCTTGACCACTGAGTTAAGGGAGAATTCCATATAGTCCGTGGGATTGTAGAAACTTAGGGTGTACCACCTAGCTCAGAAGTAAAAAAAAGAGTTGAGTCACGACTTACAAGAATGTTTTGAATATCATTGATTATGCCCATGTATTTCTATATATATTATGATAAATTGTTTTCATAATGCTCTCACTTATTTTACATGAAGTATGTGTTATTTTTGGATTGTTCAACATACCAGTACTTTCGAGTATTGATCCCCTATCTACAGGTTCTGAGGTTTAGTCCCGGGGTCCAACTCAGTAATAGATTGTTCCCGGATTTCCAAAGTTTGGTGAGCCTCTCTTACACTAGAAGGCATTCTATCTATATGTAATCTCAATCAGTTTATGGTTCAGTCAGGGGCCTTGGCCCGGCCTAGATAGTTAGTGTTCAGTAGAAGCTTCATAGACGAAAGTTGAATATTGTAATGTCATATTTTGTTGTCAAAGTTTGTATTATAAATTTCTCTTGAATATCATTCTATCTTCCACATTTGGTTTTAATTGAAGTTATGTTCATGATTATGTGCTAAGAGGTCTTTTGGACCTTTGTGGTTCGGGATGTCCATCACAGCCAGGGCCTCGGCTCAGGTCGTGATAGTTTTTTATCTTGATCATTTTAGTCAATCATTTGGTGCTTTTTTATTTTTCTATTTTGGTCGCTTCTGTTTTGAATTATTGCCTTTTCAGTTTTCAATTTTGGTCGTTTCTATCTGGAATTTAGTGCTTTTTCATTTTTTAATTTTGGTCGTTTTTGTCTTGAATTTAGTGCCTTTTCAATGTTTGATTTTGGTCATTTTTCTGTCTTGAATTTAGTGCTTTTACAGTATTCTATTTTGGTCGTTTCTGTGTTGAATTTAGTGCTTTTTCAAATTTCAAGTTTGGACATTTCTGTCTTGAATTTAGTGCTTTTTATTTTTTTTAATTTTGGTCATTTCTGTCTTGATTTTAGTGCTTTTTCAGTTTTCAATTTTGGTCATTTCTGTCTTGAATTTAGTGTTTTTTTCAGTTTTCAATTTTGGTCGTTTCTGTCTTGAATTAAATGCCTTTTTCAGTTTTCAATTTTGGTTGTTTCTGTCTTGAATTTAGTGCTTTTTAAGTTTTTAATTCTTGTCGTTTCTGTCTCGAATTTAGTGTTTTTTCAGTTTTCAAATTTGGTCCTTTCTATCTTGAATTTAGTGCTTTTTCAGTTTTCAATTTTTGTCGTTTTTGTCTTGAAATTAGTGCTTTTTCAGTTTTTAATTTTTGTCGTACCTGTCTTGAATATAGTGTCATTTCAATTTTAAATTTTCATTGTTTCTGTCTTGAAATTTGTGCCATTTTTTTTTTTTGGTCATTTCTGTCTTGAATTTAGTGCCTTTTCAGTTTTTTATTTTGGTCGTTTCTGTCTAGAATTAAATCCCTTTTTGGCTTTCGATTTTGGTCGTTTCGATCTTGAATTTAGTGCCTTTTTACTTTTCGATTTTGGTTGTTTCTGTCTTGAATATAGTTCTTTTTCAATTTTTAATTTTGATCGTTTCTATCTTGAGTTTAATGTTTCTTCAGTTTTAGATTTTGGTCATTTCTTTCTTGAATTTAATGCTTTTTCATTTTGAAATTTTGGTTGTTTCGGTCTTGAATTTAGTTCTTTTTAAATTTGAGCAACGATATGCTAGATATCATGTATCACTTTTTCTTTATTAGTTTTCAATGCATATTCAGTCCCAAGGTTTGCATGTGAACTTTCAAAGATTGGTGCTTTTCAGTTTATTATCTTGACCGTTTTAGTCTTGACTTTAGTGATTTTTTAGATTGAGCAGTGTCACGATAGACATCATGTATTACTTTTCCTTTATTAGTTTCCAGCGCATATTCAATCTCGATGTTTTTCATGTGAACTTTCAATGCTTAGTGCTTTTATATTTTTTATCTTGGCGTTTTGAGTCTTGAATTTAGTGCTTTTTTAGTTTGCACAACGACACGCTAGACATCATGTATCAAATTTTTTTTTTTAGTTTCCAATGCATATTCAATCACAAGGTTTGAACGTGAACTTTCAAAGCTTAGTGCTTTCAGTTTTTAAATTTTGGTTGTTTTAGTCTTGAATTTATTGTTTTTTTAGTTTGAGAAACGACATGCTAGGCATCAATCACTTTTCCTTTTTTTAGTTTTGAATGCATATTCAATCCCAATGTTTTTCACGTGAACTTTCAATGCTTAGTGATTTTTAGTTTTTTATCATGGCCGTTTTAGTCTTGAATTTAGTACTTTTTTAGTTTGAGAAACGACACGCTAGACACCATGTATCACATTTTGTTTTTTAGTTTCCACTGCATATTCAATCCCAAAGTTTTTCACGTGAACTTTCAATGCTTAGTGTTTTTCAGTTTTTATCTTGACCGTTTTAGTCTTGAATTTAGTGAATATTTAGTTTGACCATTTTGCTAAAAGAAATTTTTTTAAAGCAACACCTGGGAGCCTGCACGTTACTCTAGGTGTAGGCCCTTGCACCACGCGTTATGCGTGCCTATTACTATGACAAATCATGCACGACACGCTAGGTATCGTGTATCACTTTTCCTTTTTCAGTTTTCAATGCATATTCATTCTCGAGTTTTTTCTCATAAATTGTACTGAATAATACATATAATGAACGACCAATAAGAAAAACAATATTCTATAGTATTAAAATTTAATTAAAAAATATAAAATAATACACACCATGTTATATTGTAAAACCAGATAATAAACATACAAAATTTTAAAAATACCTCAAAGTAGCTTTAATTGTTGAGTTCAGTTTGATATAAAATATTTAAGTCCAGAAAAAATAGGCAATCACAAAATTTAAAAAATAGTACATACTATATTTTAAACCTAAACAAGATAAACATAAAAAAATAAAACATGTGCTTATAAATCTTATGGTCTGCATATAATACATTCGCCTGTTTTGATAATCTAATTTTGTAACCCCCGATACTATTATCAATAATAGTGTTACGCTGTCAAATCTATAACTCTGCACTTATATATAGATAACATATTCCTTTTTACCCCCAAAAAACATGAAACATACCTTAATATAGCGATGAAGGTTAAACAAGAAATCTGATAGTTGCTACTAGGACGAAAAATTTTTCATTTGAATTTTTTGTATGGTGTAGAATAGAAGTGGGGACTCGAGCAAATAGGGGGTCACGGCAATTAATGTGACTCCCAATATGTCATATATCAGGCAATACGTGGAAACCTGCGGTGCATTCTAGGTGTGGGTTCCTGCACGACACACTATGCACGTCTATTACCAAACATGCACGACACACAATGTATCCAACATCACTTTTCCTTTTTCAGTTTTCAATGTATATTCATTCCCGAGATTCGCTCAACTGAATTTTCAATACTTAGTGCGTTTTTAGTTTTCAATTTTTGTCGTTTCGTCTTGAATATAGTGCTTTATCAGTTTGAGTTTTTCGCTATTTGTTTGAGGTTTTTGCTTTTGTCCACAATAGAAGTGGGGATTCGAACAAATAAGGGGTCGAGACAATTATTGTAACTGACAATACGTCATATTTAAGGCAACACATGGGAGCATCCATGACATTCTGGGTGTGGGTCCCTAAATGACACACCATGCGTGCCCCTATTACAAAAACAAATCATGCACGACACGCTAGGCATCCTGCATCAGTTTTCCTTTTTAGCTTCATGCATATTCATCCCGAGGTTTTTTTCACGTGCATTTTTAGTCTGTGCTTATTCCCTAGGTTATTCATGTGAATTTTTAACACTAAGTGCTTTTTAAGTTTTTGATGGTTGTTTCAGGATTGTTCACGCGAATTTCAATACTTAGTGCTTTATTAGTTTTCCATTTTGGCCATTTCAGTCTAGAATTTAGTGCTTTTTCGTTTGAGGTTTTGCTTTTGTGCAGAGTAAAAATAGGGACTCGAAAAATGAGGGGTCTCGACAATTAATGTGACTCCTAATATGTCATTTACGGCAGCACGTGGGAGCCTGCCCGACATTCTATGTGTGGGTCCCTAAACAACACACCATGCATGCCTATTACCACACCAAATCATGCACGACACGCTAGGCATCCTACATCACTTTTTCTTTTTTAGTTTTCAATGCATATTCATTCCCGAGGTTTATTTTCACCTGAATTTTCAGTCCGTGCTTATTCCCTAGGTTGTTCACATGAATTTTTAACGCTAAGTGTTTTTTCTGTTTTAGATAGCCGTTTCAGGTTTGTTAACGTGAATTTCAATACTTAGTGCTTTGTCAGTGGAATATTTTGGCCATTTCAGTCCAGAATTTAGTTCTTTTTGGCTTGAGCTTTTGCTTTTGTGCAGAGTAAGAATTGGTACTCGAACAAATAAGGGGTCGCGACAATCAATGCAACTCCCAATATGTCATATTTAAGGCAACACGTGGGAGCCTCCACGACATTCTAGGTGCAGGTCGCTAAACAACACACCATGCGTGCCTATTACTACAACAATTCATGCACAGCATGCCAGAACGTCCTTAATCACTTTCCTTATTTAGTTTTCAATGCATATTCATCCCAAGGTTATTTTCAAATGAATTTTCAATCCGTGCTTATTCCCTAGGTTGTTCACCTGAATTTTTAACGCTAAGTATTTTTTAGTTTTCGATGGCCGTTTCAGGTTTGTTCACGTGATTTCAATATATAGTACTTTTTTAGTTTTCAGTTTTGTCCATTACAAAATAGAATTTAGTGCTTTTTAGTTTAAAGTTTTGCTTTTATGCGGAGTAAAAATAGGGACTCGAACAAAAAAGGGGTCGCAACAATTAATGTGACTCGCAATATGTAATTTAAGAAAGCACGTGGGAACCTGCACCATATTCTAGGTGTGGGTCCCTAAACGACACACCATGCGTGCCTATCACCACAATAAATCAAGCACAACATGCTAGGCATCCTGCATCGCTTTTCCTTTTTTAGTTTTCAATGCATATATATTACCGGGGCTTTTTTCACTTGAATTTTCAGTCCGTGCTTAATCTCTAGGTTGTTCAAGTGAATTTTTAACGCTAAGTGCTTTTTCAAACTCCATGGCCGTTTCAGGTTTGTTTACGTGAATTTCAATACTTAGTGCTTTGTCAGTTTTTGATTTTGTCCATTTCAGTCTAGAATTTTGTGCTTTTTCTTTTGAGGATTTGCTTTTGTACAGAGTAAAAATAGGGACTCGAACAAATAAGGGATCGCGACAATTAATGTGACTCCCAATATGTCATATTTAAGGCAACACGTGGGAGCCTCCACGACATTCTAGGTGTGGGTCCCTAAACGACACACCATGCATGCCTATTACCACAACAAATCATGCACGACATGCTACACATCCAACATCACTTTTCCCTTTTTAGTTTTCAATGCATATTCATTCCCAAGGTTCTTTACATATATGGGAATAATCATGGATATGGACTTATGGGACTGCATGGTTGGTCCGAGACTTGGTGTGTGCAATTGAAGTGCAAAAGGGGACCTAAATGCACTAAAAATCAGCCAACATATTACACTTGATGGGCACCTAAGTCTTTAAGGGTCCTTTTTGTCCTTTTTGACTTTTATTTATAATAGGATATAAATATAACCATGTAGGGTTTCTTTGATTAGTCTTTGATGATATTTGTGAGTCTTGAAAGACCAAATAACACAAATCCTCTCTCCTTGACGCACCAAAACTGAAACTTGGATACAACAATAGGGTGGATTCTCTTTTGTTGTTGCTTGCTTGGAAACGTTGATGCTAGAGAGGTGCATTACGATCTTGTGTCATGTAAGAGATAGGTTTATAGTTGTGTGTAGTTTTAAGGTTCCAAGAGTGTCCATTCTTGGGTTCTTAAGATTATACCTTCATGTTGTCTATCTATCTATCCCTTTACTTTATTGTAATCTTGTTTTATTCCTTTTGTTTTAGTGTAAGCCGTGTGGGTATTCTTATTGTTGTTGTTCAACTTATTGTTGTTTCCATCTCTTAATCTTCTTGTTAGTTTTTTGTTCACTGAAAAATAGGTGTCAATACACCTCAATATAGTTTTATTATTGTGCCATTTTGTGTTGTTGTGGTTGGCCGAGACTAGGTCTCAAAAGGGGCTCTCGGTTTTAGCCATTTTGTGGACTATTTTGGGCAGATTTTGTATCTTCCATTGTTGTATTGTATCATTTGGCATCAGAGCATGGCTTGATCTTGCTCCCTCAAGATCACTCTTGGTCTTGTTAGCGGAAAAATTAAAAGAAAAAGTGTTCAAAACTGAAAATTCCAAAAAGGAGCAAATCTGTCCATTTTGTGTCTTGGCCAAAAAATGTGTTTTTGTTGTGTCTTGGCCGAGATTTTTCTTATTTTCTTGTCTAGATCTTGGTTTATTTAGTTTTGTTTAGTTGTTTCTAAGTGTTGGTTTTCTTGTTCACTAGCACTTTTTGTTTAGATCCACAACTTTAGCTTGAACTTTTTGAAAGTTGTTGTGAACAAGTTGTGGGCCGTGCCTTGTTGTTGTTGTTGTTCTTTGCTGGTTGGACTTGTTGTGGCTTTGGTATGATGTTTTTGGTGTTGTTGTTGTTGAAAGGTTGTTTAAGTGTTCTTGAACCTCATCACAACCTTCATCCCTTATTAAAACCAAAAATACAACACTAAGGAGACTTGTCCGTTTGTTGGTGGATTTGTTGGTTGTTCTTAGAGATTGTTGTTGTTCTTGGTGAATGTTGTTATTGTTCTTGTGTTCTTCACCTCCTTCATAAATTATAAAACATTAAGTGAGGTGTTAGATCCTAAAAGTGAAGGAACAAGCTGTAAGACTTCTTTGTCTTGAAGACTTTACAACCACCAAAGGCATATCAATCACTTCTCAATCACTTTCTATGAAACAAGGGTCCATGTTTTAAGGAGAAAAGTCAAGTCTTGCTTTTTGAATTAGAAAGATGATTTCAAGACTTGTTTTCCCTCCTTAACCAATTCCCACCATTTCCAAATTACAATTGGACCAAGACTTGAATTGGAAAATAAAATTTGATAACAACTGCAACCAATAGGTGGCTGCCACACCATATTTTTACTGTTCAACAATAATTTTTAAGCTCAAATTTTGATCTTCTAAGTTCAATTTGTTGTTCTTTAGTCTCGTTTATTGATTCCATTACTAACATACAAGATAGCACTAGATTGTAAGTTAGTTTTGAAACCGTTCTTCCTGTTAATTTTTCTTTGTGTGTCTTAATCCTTTGAGTCATTGTAACATCTTTGTGTATTTTTTCCTTATTCTTTGGAGTCATTGTCAACGTTAGATCAACCTCTCAACACCTCTCGGAGTACAAGCAAGCTTACAATACTTGTGATATTGAGTGTGGGGGATCCTAGAGACATGAAATAAAGGAGAGAGTGAGGATGTTTTGTATAACTAACGTGTTTTCTATTTTATAGGTAACTCCTTTGCCACAATGGATACCATTTTGGCCCACTTTGATGCTATTTCCCAAAAAATAGCTAAGGCAAATGCGGGTCTTGACAAATTGGGCTCGGATATGTATACTATACTTGAGAGGTTGGATTGAGTGAAGAGTCAAAGGAATTCTCGTGATTCTACTTCCGAAGCTTTACCTCAAACAATCAATCCTCCAAGACCACCACCAAATTACATAGACATTAGCCAAGCTACTAAATGTCCTCCAACCCAAGACCTACATGGGTCAATCCCTCCTCCATTTGATCAAGTCCAACAAAAAGGACTTGGAAGCCAAATTCCTCCCTTCCAAGATCCACAACCGAAGCTCTAATTTACCAAATCAATCCTTTCTACTGAAACTCTACTTCACCAAAGCTGACATGTCCATGTAGAGGAGAATGGTAGAAAGGAACATGATGGATATGGAGTCTATGAAGATGCTTGTATGATGGTAGGAGACTTTTTTAAGATGAGAGTGAAGACAAGGCTCAAGATGGAGAGGAAGCCGAGATTTAAAATGAAGATGTTGGTCGATACTTGTCACGAACCGAGCCTAGGCCCTAGCCGTGACGAGCATCCCGAACCATGAAGGCCCGGAACACCCGTTCCCTATCTGGTTATCATGCACAACATTCATAATCATAATAAAATGCGGAATTGAAACTGAGTACGGAAAACATGGTCAAGTTCTGCAACATTTCTGAATAATACTATCTAACATCAGTCTGAGAAATCTCTACTAAGAACATAAACATCTGTCTTAAAAGAAACTGGGACAAGGCCCCCAGTAAATCAAAAACATAACAAATAAGATAATGTCTGACATAATTAGGCCTTCCGAATAATAGAAGGCTCACCACTGTGAGATCAAATCTGCAAATCCGAGAATGTCTACTGAGTAGCTGGACCCCTAGACTGTGCCTCGGAACCTGGAAGGAGGGGGGGTCAGCACAAAAGTACTGGCACGCGAAGCCATCCAAAAAAATAGTATAATGGAACATACATATATATATATATATATATATATACATATTATGTGAAAGAAATTTTTCATCAAGACATCATGTATAAAACTGTTTCTGAAAAATACATGGGCACTTTCTGAAAACATGTAACCTGTCTGTTCATTTCAAATCATGATCTGTGTTTTACTTCTGAGTTAGGTGGTATTCCCCTACAAGTCTGATATTCCACGGGCTGTATGGAATCCGCCGTTGACTCGGCGGGGAAGCCCCCAACCCAAGTGTGCCGCAAGGGTTGGAGTGTCTGAGTCTGATACGCCACAGGACATTTAAGTTAGCGCATAATAGTATACCCGGGTCGGCAAACCATGGTTTTAGGCAATGAGTCGCTTGAACTCAAGCCCTCTTCGGGGAACCACCTAACATCTCTGTATGCCCATTTTTAACCTTTTCTGTACATGCAACATTCTGAATGTCTAAAATCATGAAAGTATGAAATGTCTGTTAGTCTGATTCTGATATGGCATTAGTCTGAATTGGTATCGTCATACCAAGACTTGCAAGTCATGATTTTTCTGAGCCATAATGTATTAAGCAAGAGCTTTCATTCAAACCATAGTTTAGACCACCAAAACATGTAACTGATGTAAAGGATTTCATATTCCGAAACTTAAAGTTCAATTCATGCAAAAATTTCATCAAACACCTGGTGGTCAAATGTCTTTAGCAAGTTCATGTATTTAAAAATGAAACACATTCATTCATATATGTATATAAACTGTCAAATCGCTTTGGAGATGGTCAAAAGACCAAAACAATGATGTTAAAACATCTTATACATAAATATATATATACATAATTTAAAACCCCATTCTAAAACATGATTTTTCTATGCCCATGAGAATTTAGGAAAACCCCGCGTACCTTGTTCTCCACGAATTTTGGGTGTCTATCGAAGCCTACGTCGAGAGGATTCCAAATCTGTAATTTGTTTCACGAACCCGCGGTTGAATCTTGAGTTGCTTGGGTTTTAATGTTGAAACCCTAGGGAGAGTTCTTGAGCAATTTTGGGAAAAGTATGTGTATTATGGTGTTTGAGGGATTAAATCCCGTGTTGGTGGTATATATAGGGGTGGAGGATTACCAAAATACCCCTAAGGGACAATTAAGGTCAAATCTGTCCCTCAGTTGACAGTTTGGTAGACTGGAGTAAATCGATTATAACTTTTTACTCATATACTAAAATTGGATGAAACCAACTGCAATTGAAAGAGGACTCGAAGAGATTTTGTTTGATATATTATAGCTCACACATTTCATTTTATACAGGGAGTTATGATCGTTTGAAATTGACCCTGAAATGCTGAAAACTGGGCAATAGTCTATGCGTTTTGCTACTATTTTTAAATCCAAACGCAGCCTTATGCGTTCCGAAAAATTCCGAAACTTATCCGAGATGTACTATGAGATTTCCCGATCATAACGCAACTTGAAAATCTAAAAGCAGATGTCGGGAAGGTTGAAATGTTATATGCCGAAGATTGCCAGCTAAAATGACTCTAAGTCCTCATTACACTTAGAAAAATTTTCAAGTTTTTAAGTCTAAGGGCACTCTATTAAAGGCTAATCCATGCACTACTTTTACAGGGTGTTACATTATCTCCCCCTTGGGATCATTCGTCCTCGAATGATGGGTAGGAACTTGTTGAAGCCTTAAATATATGGAATAACGCGGACATGACATGTCCTCTAATAAAAATACACTGATCTAAACATTTGGAATCTGAATTTAATGCATGATGCATGAACTGGGCTATACTCGTAACTACTGGTATACTCTATCTTCGACTAGTAGCATATCTGAGATTTCGAGTAGCATGAATAAGTGCAAAGACAAGAAAACAAGTCATGCGAATCTGACTGCTAAACTGACTTATTGGCCATACAGACTGAATTATACTACACCCTCATACTTAACTGGAGTATTCTCTTCAACACTCTCTTTAAGGAAGCTCTAGCAGTAATAGGGAACCATGAATCTTGGGTATGGATTACACAAAACATCCCACTGAGGAAATCTCAACATTGACACTACTCTGCAGTCTGGAATATAGACATATAACTCCTAAATTAGGATAGAATTTTCAGACCTTTGGCAATACAACTTCTTACTTTAAGGCTTAGAGCACTTCCCGAATATCCCTTAACTATACTATTCCCTATAAATATCATATTCATTCAACTCAGCTTAAAATTCTCATATGAGCATTGATAATGTTTTTTTTTCTACTAATGTCTAAAATATCTTAATCTTTACCCCGCGATCAAGCCTAACTCTAAATCACAAAAATACAACATGCTACACCACGCTATTATTCTAAACCATATGATGCCACCTTCTATACCTCTTTTAAAAATCACATCCTAACCATAACATGCCTTACCACTTCAATGACTACACTGAACTCTTAATATGAAGTTGCTAATGCATATGGCGACCTTCCACTACAATCCCAAAACGTCGTTCAAGCCTAATTTATAACCACATGTTAACTTCAAGGCAAACACCCATAAGTAGATACTTCACATAGTTTCTAAACTACTATCAATATAACTCCCACGCGCTATCCTAAAACATACACACACAAACTTTTCCACTAACCATCACATGTATCAAAGACTTGGCCCCAAATCTTACTTCATACTTATGGCCTTATCTAAACAAGCATACTATGATCTTCCATCAACAATAACATTTACATCAACACCACTATCATTGCATAGGAAGGGTCACTAAAAGGTTAAAACATAAGACCCTCAAGCGTGAAAAAGATCTTTATATGGGACTGAGCACACTATAAAGAGTGAGTACATGCGTCATGAGTTGCATGACCTCAACTAGAGTTCATAACATAAGGAATGTGATTCCGACTACTTGAATGAACTAGAACTCATTATCTTGGAATTGGAAGAGTACGTGACTCTCTATCATATACCGAAATCATGAACTATTATCACGGAACTGCATCGTAAGGCATGAGTAAGCATCCGGATAACAAAAAAAAAAATATTGAGGTAGGAATGGGTTGAGATTCACCCTTACTTTCTGATGTTCTAAATCACACTGCATCACTACTAGAATCTGAGAGCCTTACTTGGTTATTCGTTCTATCATCTCCCACTTAGCTTCAAGTCATCATCTAGCGTTTGGGAGATCCCTTACCAGATTATAACTGAACTACACTTACTGCACTCTAGGGTCTGAAAAATTGACAATACATGCATATCATAGAACTCAACCCGAATGACTACCGTCTAGGATACACTCTATCTTTCCATAGCCACCAATAGTCAAAGTATAATGCTTGCACACTTATTTCTATCCGTTCAACCTTCAAAACTCAAACTTAGATTCTAACACTTAACATGGATATCACTAAGCCTTTGATGAACCATACCACTTCCATCCTAGCATACCAATATTGCTACTCCAAACTTATATCTCTCTACCATGAGAATCGAGATCACATCAAAAGGCTCAACACTATCAATCAAGGCTCCTTAACTTGGCTATCTAGAACACCATATATCATCTAACTAGTCTTTTTCCAACTAGCAACTCCATGGTACCACTAGTCACACAGAACATGTAATAGTCTTAGAGAAATGCCACAACTCCATATCGCCTTGGTCATACATACACACCATACCCACAACATTACACTTCATTACGAATCAATTTAAACTTAAGCCATTTCACACACCGTTCAAGCCTGTTAGATCACTTTCATATAACTAACATCATTGATCAAGAAATCATCACATCCACCTTTATGAACTTCAACTATTCAAACTTAATATCTAGTGCTATGCATGACTTACAACCCAACCTTACAAAAAATTTTTACTTGGAAACTATAAGTAAACATCACGAAACACTAGTGCACTAGAACTTCATAACCACAATAATCGATCATGACCTAACGATTTACCTTATCATCATTCCGTTAGCATGTACTATTTCAGCACCTCAAGACTACTAAATTAATCCCACAAAATATGCATCAACAAACTCTTGCCACTATTTACCACCACACCATTTAAATTCAAGCCTATAGTTTAGTATCAATCATCTACCACCAATGAAGAATGCAACATAATATAAATACACTAATCCATCAAATTGGGATATTCTACCCAAATATCTCAAAAATCTACTACATACCTTCTCACAAGTAGCACTAGTTTACAACTACCAATGAAAATAGGGTCAAGGGGGTTAAAGCCTCATAATAGACATGGTCAACCTTAATCTTATATCATAACCCCGTACAATTGTATATACTTATATGGATTTCTCACTTCATACTTGCTCACTCATTCATACATTTAGACTGCCTTCAAATTCCTCAAACAACCATGAGTCTATAATCATAACTTACTCGCTAATATAGCCATTTCCACATTCAAGCAATCAACAAATCACCCAGACCAACAACTCCTTCTCTACCTTCAACTAATAACACACAAGGATGAATCACTTCATTACCAACTCTATCTCATGCAAACAGATTCAGCAATACATATATTAAACCAATGAAAGAACAACAAGTTGGACAACAAGTTGGACAACAAGTTGCTAGTGAATCGAAACAGGCCTCACACGGCTTCACTAGACTTTGGTTTTGTATTTTGAACAAGAAAATGAGATGGATGACAAGGCAACTATGCTAGTGAATCGAAAGATCCCCACACGGCTTCACTAGACTTTAAATTTTATTTTTTTTCAAAAACATCATGATAACAAGATTACATATTACAAGGGATAGAAAATTGACACCTAATATTTAATGGTCTAAGAATATACATATTATTCTGTATAAATAAAAATCTGAGTAAAACACTTCCTCCATGGACTACCATACAATCCACACATACTGCTAGCTACCATATTAGTTTATCACTATAAAGGGGTAAATCATCCTCAAACATCGATTATTCAACTGAAATATTCATTTACACAAAATCACCCTCACTCTGACTTCTAACTTTGTGACTTTACATCACAAACTTCTTGGTCCAATATCACTACCAATAGGTCATGACAACAACACTTTAACTTATGCTACTATTTGGGTAGAAATATAGTTCCAACATTCTTCTATACATTGTCCACAACTGTAACAAGATTTTGAGACGGACAATATACACTTAATACCTTAAGCTGGAATGCACGATTCCATCAGGATCAATATTTACATCAGAATCAGCATATATTGATGCACTAATAGACTCCTATCGAGTTTTTCCATAATTTTTAAAATCTTATAGAACGTAATCGAAAAGGACTATATCATGTATACTCTAAACTTTTTGCACTTGAATCAACCCAATAATGGGACAGTTTAGACTCTGAAGCACGAACTAAATCACAAAGAAGGGAAACATTCCTAAATGCCTAGTAGCCTCCTGTTTATAAGTGTGGCGCGCTACACACCCATAAACAGAACTCTACTCGACGCGATTTTGCAGACACCCTGGGACCATGAACCGTGCTTTGATACCAAGTTTGTCACGACCCGAGCCTAGGCCCTAGCCGTGACGAGCATCCCGAACCATGAAGGCCCGGAACACCCATTCTCTATCTGGTTATCATGCACAACATTCATAATCATAATAAAATGCGGAATTGAAACTGAGTACGGAAAACATGGTCAAGTTCTGCAACATTTCTGAATAATACTATCTGACATCAGTCTGCGAAATCTCTACTAAGAACATAAACATCTGTCTGAAAAGAAACTGGAATAAGGCCCCCAGTAAATCAAAAACATAATAAATAAGATAATGTCTGACATAATTAGGCCTTCCGAATAATAGAAGGCTCACCACTGTGAGATCAAATCTGCAAATACGAGAATGTCTACTGAGTAGCTGGACCCCTAGACTGTGCCTCAGAACCTGGAAGGAGGGGGGGTCAGCACAAAAGTACTGGCACGCGAAGCAATCCAAAAAAATAGTATAATGGAACATACATATATATATATATATACATATTAAGTGAAAGCAATTTTTCATCAATACATCATGTATAAAACTGTTTCTGAAAAATACATGGGCACTTTCTGAAAACATGTAACCTGTCTGTTCATTTCAAATCATGATCTGTGTTTTACTTCTGTGTTAGGTGGTATTCCCCTACAAGTCTGATATTCCATGGGCTGTATGGAATCCGCCATTGACTCGGCGGGGAAGCCCCCAACCCAAGTGTGCCGCAAGGGTTGGAGTGTCTAAGTCTGATACGCCACAGGACATTTAAGTCAGTGCATAATAGTATACCCGGGTCGGCAAACCACGGTTTTAGGCAATGAGTTGCTTGAACTCAAGCCCTCTTCGGGGAACCACCTAACATCTCTGTATGACCATTTTTAACCTTTTCTGTACATGCAACATTCTGAATGTCTAAAATCATGAAAGTCTGAAATGTCTGTTAGTCTGAGTCTGATATGGCATTAGTCTGAGTTGGTATCATCATACCATGACTTGTAAGTCATGATTTTTCTGAGCCATAATGTATTAAGCAAGAGCTTTCATTCAACACATAGTTTAGACCACCAAAACTTGTAACTGATGTAAAGGATTTCATATTCCGAAACTTAAAGTTCAATTCATGCAGAAATTTCATCAAACACCTGGTGGTCAAATGTCTTTAGCAAGTTCATGTATTCAAAATTGAAACACATTCATTCATATATGTATATAAACTGTCAAATCGCTTTGGAGATGGTCAAAAGACCAAAACAATGATGTTAAAACATCTTATACATAAATATATATACATAATTTAAAACCCCATTCTAAAACATGATTTTTCTATGCCCATGAGAATTTAGGAAAACCCCGCGTACCTTGTTGTCCACGAATTTTGGGTGTCTATCAAAGCCTACATCGAGAGGATTCCAAATCTGTAATTTGTTTCACGAACCCGCGGTTGAATCTTGAGTTGCTTGGGTTTTAATGTTGAAACCCTAGTGAGAGTTCTTGAGTAATTTTGGGAAAAGTATGTGTATTATGGTTTTTGAGGGATTAAATCCCGTGTTGGTGGTATACATAGGGGTGGAGGATTACCAAAATACCCCTAAGGAACAATTAAGGTCAAATCTGTCCCTCAGTTGACAGTTTGGTAGACTTGAGTAAATCGATTATAACTTTTTACTCATATACTAAAATTTGATGAAACCAACTGCAATTGAAAGAGAACTCGACGAGATTTTGTTTGATATATTATAGCTCACACATTTCATTAGATACAGGGAGTTATGATCGTTTGAAATTGACCCTGAAATGCTGAAAACTGGGCAATAGTCTATGCGTTTTGCTACTGTTTTTAAATCCAAACGCAGCCTTATGCGTTCCAAAAAACTCCGAAACTTATCCGAGGTTACTATGAGATTTCCCGATCATAACGCAACTTGAAAATCTAAAAGCGGATGTCGGGAAGGTTGAAAAGTTGTATCCCGAAGATTGCCAGCTAAAATGACTCTAAGTCCTCATTACACTTAGAAAAAATTTCAAGTTTTTAAGTCTAAGGGCACTCTATTAAAGGCTAATCCATGCACGACTTTTCCAGGGTGTTACAATACTTGTGTTAATGTACTCTCGGGTTCCTCATGATTTTGCGGTCTGTTTTTGTGCCATCTCATGATTTTTGTGGACTGTTTTTGTGCCATATCATGTTTTGCGGGCTGTTAAATTAGGTGTCTACAATATTTAAGGCAACACGTGGGAGCCTCCACGACATTCTAGGTGTGGTTCCCTAAACGACACACCATGTGTGCCTATTGCCACAACAATTAATGCATGACACGCAAGATCATCCTGCATCACTTTTCCTTATTTAGCTTTCAATGCATATTCATTCTCGAGGTTCTTTTCACGTGAATTTTCAATCCGTGATTATTTCCTAGGTTGTTCACAGGAATTTTTAATGCTAAGTATTTTTTCAGTTTTCGATGGTCGTTTCAGGTTTGTTCACGTGATTTCAATAGATAGTGTTTTTTTAGTTTTCGGTTATGGCCATTTCAATCTAGAATTTAGTGCTTTATCGATTGAGGTTTTGCTTTTGTACGAAATAAAAATAGAGGCTCAAAAAAATAAGGGGACACGACAACTGATGTGACTCGCAATATGTCATTTATGACAGACACTTGGTATCCTGCACCACTTTCTTTGTGTGGGTCACTAAACGACACACCATGCGTGCCTATCACCACAATAAATCATACACGACACGCTAGGCATCCTGCATCACTTTTCATTTCTTAGTTTTCAATGCATATTTATTCCCGAGGTTTTAGTCACTTGAATTTTCAGTCCTTGCTTAATCCCTAGGTCGTTCACGTGAATTTTTAACACTATGTGCTTTTTCAGTTTTCGATGGTTGTTTCAAGTTTGTTCACATGAATTTCAATACTTAGTTCTTTGTTAGTTTTCGATTTTGTCCATTTCAATCTAGTATTTTGTTTTTTTTTCGTTTGAGGTTTTGCTTTTGTGGAGAGTAAAAATAGGGACTCGACCATTTAAGGGATCGCGACAATTAATGTGACTCCCAATATGTAATATATAACGCAACACGTGGGATCCTCCACGACATTATAGGTGTGGGTCCCTAAATGACACACCATGTGTGCCAATTACCTCAAAAAATCATGCACGACACGCTAACATCCTGCATCACTTTTTCTTTTTTAGTTTTCAATGCATATTCATTCCCGAGGTTCTTTTCACATTAATTTTCAGTCCATGCTTATTCCCTAGGTTGTTCACGTGAATTTTTAATGTTAAGATCTTTTTCATTTTTCAATGGCCATTTCAGGTTTGTTCAAGTAATTTCAATAGTTAGTGATTTTTAAGTTTTCATTTTTGGCAATTTCAGTCTAGAATTTAGTGCTTTTTCGTTTGAGATTTTGCTTTTGTGCAGAGTAAAGATAGGGACTCGGACAAAAAGGGGATTGCTACAATTAATGCGGGCTCTTCACGACACACGCATTATGTGTGCACGACACGCAATACATCCTACATCACTTTTCTTTTTTCAATTTTCAATATTTATTTATTCCCGTGGTTTTTTCATGTGAATTTTTAGTACTTTGTGTTTTTTCAAGTTTTCGTTTTGATCGTTTCAGTCTTGAGTTTTTTCCTAGGGGAAAATTTTTTGCTTGTGTTTTTTTCTTTTGTAAAGAATAGTAGCTGGAACTCGAGCAAATAATGAGAAGTGACAATTAATGTGTGGCCCAATATGTCATATTTAAGGTAACACGTGGTAGCTTGCATGACACAACAATCATGCATGACACGCTAGGCATCCTGCATCACTTTTCCTTCTTCAGTTTTCAATGCATATTCATTCCCTCAGTTTTTTTCACGTGAACTTTCAGTCCGTGCTCATTCCATAGTTTTTTCACGTGAATTTTTAACGCTAAGTGCTTTTTCAGTTTTCGATGGTCATTTCACATTTGTTAACGTGAATTTCAATACTTAGTGCTTTTTTAATTTTCGATTTTGGCCATTTCAGTCTAGAATTAGTGTTTTTTCCTTTGATGTTTTCTTTTGTGCACGGTAAAAATAGAAACTAGAACAAATAAGGAGCCACGACAATTAATGTGACTCTCAATATGTCATTTAAGGCAATACATGGGAGCCTGCACACATTCTAGGTGTGGGTCCCTAAACGACACACCATGCGAGCCTATCACCACAACAAATCATCCACTACACGCTAGGCATCCTGCATCACTTTTTCTTTTTTAGTTTTCAATGCATATTCATTCCCAAGGTTTTTTCACTTTAATTTTCAGTCCGTGCTTATTCCCTACGTTGTTCACATGAATTTTTAATTCTAAGTGCTTTTTCAATTTTTGATGGTTGTTTCAGGTTTGTTCACATGAATTTCAATACTTAGTGTTTTGTTTGTTTTTGATTTTGTCCATTTCAATCTAGAATTTAGTGCTTTTTCGTTTGAGGTTTTTCTTTTGTGCAGAGTAAAAATAGGAATTCGAACAAATAAGGGGTCACGACAATTAATGTGACTCCAAATATGTCCTATTTAAGGCTACTCGTGGGAGCCTCCATGACATTCTTGGTGTGGGTTCCAAAACGACACACCATTGTCACACCCCTTTTTCAACTCCGAAAAGATTTCAATTTTAAGTTTAATTAATGTGACAAAATGAAGATAATTTCTTTCTAAAAGGATCTTTTACATTAAAAAATTAGAGTCGCCACTTGGCATAATCTGGTGTGCCATGTCACCATTGGAAATTCCTTTT